>CP143074.1:12400000-13655223 GCA_036287355.1 Kwoniella sp. CBS 6097 | reverse complement strand
CCCCTAACCCCTAACCCCTAACCCCTAACCCCTAACCCCTAACCCCTAACCCCCTAACCCCTAACCCCTAACCCCTAACCCCTATTCCCTAACCCCATTCCCGATTTTTGTTTTTTTTTTTTGTCTACATTAACTCTTCATTCCGTCCCTATATGTCCCCATGTTCTATTCTGTGCGGCACGGGGCAACTCCCTATTTACTTGTTACCAACCTTTCTTGGCAAGTGCGATACTGTCTGATGTCATGGGACAGTCGGAGTCGGTCTAGCTGGTTTTATCACAAGACAGTTGGGGTTGGTCTAGCGGGCCTGTAATTCTGCATATGCGAATCTATGGCAAGTCGGTATAATAGCGGTCAAGGAAGGAAGAGTACAATAGATAAGTGAACAGGTATATATATGTATATCTCGGTCCGATGGTGTGCATGCAACAAAGTTCTAGCCGACCCCTAGATAACCCCTAAATTCCTTGTAGGGGTCAACTAGGTGTCAATTGGTATACCGAGTTTGTCTGTGGTTTCCACATGTTTGCAGTGTCTGGTAGGGCGTGACGGTGACACTCAGCAGTACTTATAGTTCTGCAGAATACTGTACTCTACAGGGAGGTGGGTCTTGCACCATCTTAACCCCAGAGGTGGTACCTCGTTCAGCCACCTTGCCATGCTTCAAGCGCTGGAGATAATATGTGATCCCAACTCCTTTTGAGGCTCTAGTAGCAAACGTGACCGCGATTGATGTCCAGGATTGTGGGACAGAACTGAAAATGCGACATCGTTCGTAAGCTACACAGTCTGTTGAAGGGGACGGATTGGAAATGATGCGAGATAGGACACAGTGTAGGTTGTAGCTGATAGGAAGTGATGATACAATACAATGCCATGTCGGTCATGACAATGACCCATTGATTTTGAGTGACGATGCGATACGATAACATATTGGTTCTGACTGACGATGCGATACGATGCAATATTGGTTGTAGGTGACAATGCGAGATTGGTCGTAGCTCAGATTATTGGTCGTAGATGACGATGCGATATTGGTTGTAGCTCAGATTATTGGTCGTAAGTGACGATGCGATACGATGCGGGATTGGTCGTACCTAAGATTATTGGTCGTAGGGGACGATGCGATACGATGCGATACGATGCGATATTGGTCGTAGAGCAAGCCGCCCACTGTAGCAGTTTTTTGCATGTAGCTCACTCAGTTTCGCTCGAAAGTATATGGTGTGACCCATCATGGATACCGAAATTCCGATCCGGATCCAACCGTGACCAGTATGATCAGCTAGGACCAGCGGTTCTGGAGTTGTGATTTTTGTTCGTTCTGACATGCGAGTATAATTTCGCTCATACCGATGTCAGTGATACTCCTACATGTCAGGATCATCCCTGTTCAGACGGTACATCAATACCTGGAAGGCTGCTAGCTGTGCACCGTTCATCGTCCCCAGGAGGCAGCATCAGTTGGTACAAAGGCTACTGTGACATCAGATGTATGTGACGGTCCTCATAGGCAACAGTGAAACGGCATATGGCACGATACAGGTTCAACCCCTAGTTGACCCCTAGTTGACCCCTAGTTGACCCCTAGAGCGATACATTGTCATACATTGCGATATTGGTCGTAGCCGGGATTGTTAGTGGCAGGTGACAATGGGATACCATGCGACATTGGTCATGGGTGACGATGCCACACAATGCGAGATTGGTCGTAGCTAAAATTATTGGTCGCGGGTGGCGATGCGATGCGATGCCATGTTGGTCATGGGTGACCATGCGATACGATGCCATGTTGGTCGTAGGTGACGATGCGATACGATGCAATATTGGTTGTGGCTAGATTCATTGGTCATGGGTGACGATGCGATATGATGCCATATTGGTCATAGCTCAGAATATTGGTCGTCAGTAGCGATGCGATACGATGCGATATTGGTCGTGGCTAAGATCATTGGTCGTGGCTGACGATGCCATACGATGCGATATCGGTGGTAGAGCAAGCCGCCCACTGTAGCAGTTTTTTGCATGTAGCTCACTCAGTTTCGCTCGAAAGCATAGGGTGTGACCCATCATAGATACCGAAATTTCGATCCGGATCCAACCGTGACAAGTCTGATCAGCTAGGACCAGCGGTTCTAGAGTTGCCAATTTTGTTCATTCTGACACGCGAGTATAATTTTGCTCAAATCGATGTCAGTCATAGTTCTACATGTCAGTATCGTCCCCGTTCAAACGGTTCATCGATACCTCAAAGGCTGCTAGCTGTGCATCGTTTATCGTCCCCAGGAGGCACCATCAGTCTGTACAGAGGCCAAAGTCCATAATGTGAGATGGGATGTATGTGGCAGTCCTTGTATCATACAGTGTAACGGCATATGCCACCATACAGGTTCGACCCCTAGTTGACCCCTAGTTGACCCCTAGACGCCATGCCGGCTCCAGAATCGTCGTCAAACATCATAGAGGTAACATTGCCATACCAAGTGACACAGGTTAGTGACAGTAGTTGTCGTAGGTGACGATGTGATACCATGCCATATTGGTCGTAGGTGACGATGCGAGACGATGCGATATTGGTCGTAGCTCAGATCATTGGTCGTCAGTGGCGAAGCGATATGGTGCGATATTGGTCGTATGGTGCGATATTGGTCGTAGAAGCGACATCATACGGCACCATACGATGCGATATTGGTCGTAGAAGCGACATCATACGGCACCATACGATGCGAGATTGGTCGTGGCGATGCGATATTGGTCGTGGTGATGCGATATTGGTCGTAGAACCGACGACATACGATGCGATATTGGTCGTAACGATGCGATATTGGTCGTAGAAGCGACATCATACGGCACCATACGATGCGAGATTGGTCGTGGCGATGCGATATTGGTCGTGGTGATGCGATATTGGTCGTAGAACCGACGACATACGATGCGATATTGGTCGTAACGATGCGAGATTGGTCGTGACGATGCGATATTGGTCGTAGAAGCGGCGACATACGATGCGATATTGGTCGTATGGTGCGATATTGGTCGTAGAAGCGACATCATACGGCTCGATACGATGCGAGATTGGTCGTGGCGATGCGATATTGGTCGTATGGTGCGATATTGGTCGTAGAAGCGACATCATACGGCACCATACGATGCGATATTGGTCGTGGCGATGCGAGATTGGTCGTGGCGATGCGAGATTGGTCGTGACGATGTCGCCTCCTCGTATCGCATCGTCGGCCCAATTGACGTCTATATAAGACGGCTGAATCTAGGGGTCAAAAACTGATATCCCCCATCGGCAAAATCGCGATTTCAATCAGCCACAATGTAAGTAACCGTCCTAATTTCCCCATAATATTGATCTGGCTGACATTTCCTCTTAGGTCAACCGGTGCTGGTACCCAGAGCAATCCAATCGACCTGACAGTAAGTCGGAACATCATGTTCATGCCGAAGCGAAAACCGAAACCCCAACCGGCGCCGTTGCGCAGAAAGGTGCTCAGAATGGAGGAGCTGAAGAAGACGATGAATCCGATGAAATTGAGGAAGCTGGGACGTGCGCAGAGGACCAAGTAATATAGTGATGATGTCGTGATGTATCGGGACGGTGATGGCCGGCGCATAGCCGTGCTCATCCCTCCTGCAACAGAGGTCGCCCAAAGGACTGACGGATTGATCTGTTTTGCCCCTTGACAGGACGGTGAGCCGCTGGCAGAGCAGGAGTCGGATGAGGGGTCAACCCCTACAGTCGCTTTAGGGGTCACTTTAGGGGTCAGCCGAGGTGAGCGATTTCACGAAGGGCCTAGGGACATTCCGCTGAACATCTCTGCACAAGACCCTTCCCCATCGGATCCTCCCACCGTGATCCAATCACCCAGCCCGGTGCATGTCCAGACGTACTATTGTAATCACACGAGGTCGAACAGATCCAACATCGACGCCATGGTCGACAAGCTGCTTGGGGAGTCTGCAGACAAGCCTCTGCAGCGTCTGCCAGAGCGTGGAGATCTGCTCATCCCCGTCCGGCCAGGTCAGGCGGTCCAAAATACTGGGTGATCAGGCTATCGGGACAGCTCTCACAGAGCGACCAAGACAAGATACTGGATGCGGTGAGAGCAGGCGAGAAAGCCGGTTCTCAAGCATTTATCAAGGGCACAGAGCGAACGGCTGGACTTAGTCCGCATCATCTGGGCATCCTCTTCCGGGCATCTGGCATCGAGATGCCATGGGTCACCAACGACACGCTGCAACCTCACTCGAAACGGAAGGTGCAGGCTGAGCGCAGGCAGTGCATGCTGGAAGTCTGCCTGGCCATTGGCTCTGTGACGGAGGAGAGAGTTCAGACCCGGCTCAGTGAGCTTGATCACCAGACGTGGCTCCGTCACCAGGCCAGCACTCAACGGATCAGGGCTGCGGTGGAGAACGACAAGCTTGACCTCCGGGGTCTCTCCTCAATGACGTCCCGGAGGATGAAGTGGACCATGTCTCCGACTTTTTCCGTTTCGGACGAATGGCCACATGCTCCGCAATCACCCAAGGACAGTCAGAGAAGATGCATCTCGACAGTCACGACGACAGGAGTCTATACACCACCCTCCTGGTCTTGGGCCGGAAGGATCGAGACTGGGATCACACGGATGGCAGGGGCGATCTGTTGCTGCCCACGCTGGGAGTCGCTCTTCCTGTCTTCCCTGGCGATGTCGTCTTCTTCCAGCCAGGTCTGCTGCCCCATCTTGTCAAGGCGCTCAAGCCAGAGGATGCCAAGAAGCGGGTGGTGATCACCATGTTCACCTGCGAGCTGACAACTGATTACCTGGACATGCAAGGCATCGAACTGGAGCTCGCCGAGTCAGAGCCGGCGGCACCAGTCCGGGACGTGCCCCGGCTACCAAGGACCATGGTCGGGATCGGAGGTGAGCCTATCCTGACAGAGGTCGTGTGCTGACGGCTGCTAGTCACAGGACCTATAGGCAAAGGTCTGGGAGCGGGACTTGTCCGCTCTGTCAGAGAACTTACCGAGATCTGATGGATCATATCAAGAAGAGACATGGCGAGGACCGTTTCACAGAGGAGGAAATGGAGGGGACTGGCCTGGTTGTCTGCACCTGCGGGAAGGTGGCTGTGAGTGAGCGGGGACTTGCGCTTCATAGGTCGAGATACCCGGATCATCATGCATAGGCAGTATGTATTCTCCGGTCCGTGATTCTAGGGATAACCCTAAAGCCAATCTAGGGGTCAGGGTAGGGGTCAGGCTGGCGGTGAGCGCCAAAGTCAGGCTGGCCGTGAGAGCCAAAGTCAGTCTTGATGCACACCGCTGGCAGCTGCGTCCACGCGAGGACCAATGAGAACGCAGCGGTGGAGGTGTGGAGCGGTTAGTGAAAGGACTTTTCCTGAGAATCCCATCCGACGTGACATCTCTCTTTCATACTTATCACGTACTCCGTGTAACCATCCATCATGCCCTGTGACCATACCCCTCAGCGCTCTGGCAAGTGTGTCCGATGTGACAAACATTATGCTGACTTACTAGACCACATCAAGAAGAAGCATCCAGACGACAGGTTCACCAGTCGAGACATATCAAACTCAGGACTTGTGGTCTGTCCCTGTGGTCGAGTCGTATTGAACCAAGCAGGACTCAACAAGCACAGACTCCGCTTCCGCTGCCCGGATTATATGCCTGGGCCCAGACGCTCCATGAGCGCATCTGTCACACCGGCTCCCTCCATAGCATCCATCCTCAGATATGCCACGCTGAGTTCTTCTTCCCTCAGTTCAGCTCCCAAATCATCACCCGGTCCTCCGATATCGAGCAAGCTCCCATCATCCTCACCCCTCAGCTCAGTCCCTCCTCCGACATCTCCACTCACTTCCGTACCTTCAGCTTCACCTGTCACTCCTAGCTTCCGGATATCGAGTCCTGCGACACCTCCTCCTCGGCTCTTATCACCTATCAGCTTGGGCTTCGATCATCTACAACTGGACTCCCTTCACGCCGGTCATCCTCTCGACTGTCGACTCAAGCCAGTGCCGTCTATGTCTATGATGATGGGTACGGGGATGAACCTATGGAGGTGGATGGAGACATACCAGAGGACGAGGAAGAGGTAGAGGAGATAGAGGGATCTGAGGATGAGTCGGAAGAGTCGGATGATGCGTACCAGGAATCAGAAGGCTCGGATGAATCTGTGTATGGAGGGCCACGGATGGTGAGTACAATGTCAAGCACCGGTTAACCCCCTAAGCTAATCCTGTGCAGACTCCATCACTGACTGATCCCCTGCAGAGCTCATCACCGACTCCTATGACACCGTCCCTTCCCTCCATTCCCCATACGCCGACTCGCTCTCCCTATGGAGAACCTCCCTTGTCCTATTCACCAACACCGTCTCCCCGTCCTTGTCACCCACCCTACTCAACAGCAGCCCCCGCTCTCGCACACCCCCAAGCAGCTCCCCTCCTCGGACACCACTGTCACCCACGCCCCTCCGAGATCTAGCAGAGGTAGCCGACCTTCTCGAGGGATGGAGTCCACCTGCGCAGGGACCGGCTGAGCCAGAGGTGGACGTGAGAGAGCAGCCGTTCATGGATGGGTTCAGGATGCTGGATGATCTCCGGGAAGAAGGGAGGACGCTCTGGAAGATCTGGAGAAGAAGCCGATGGATGTGGATAGATGGGAGCTGGTGCTGTCACCCGAGGAGTACCTCACTCGCTTTGGGAGCTCCCTTGCCGACGTCCAACTCATCAGCAGAGCTCCCGTGAGGAAGATGCACACAACCTACCACCGAGGACCAGCGTTTGACCGATACCTCCTGCTTGCCGAGGCCACACACCAGCTCTGGGTCGGAACCCAGTACAAAGATCCATTCTTCATCGAGCTCAACAAGTATCAGATCGCTCAGCCGGGCAGGTTCATCTATCAAGCAACTCTTGGCAATGTCCATCTACCGACCACCGTGTTCATCCACTGTCTCAATGCTGCCGGCTGTGATACCATCCGACTCAAGTCCTATGGGCAGAAGATGCCAATGATCGACCGCTTCCTCAGCACGGAGCCTGCCCAGACAGATCACAAGTGGGCAGAGCATAATGAGTGGGACATTGGCACTTCCTTTGACTCCCCATTCATCTGGCTCTTCCACTCGGCTACCGGCAGACATAATGGCATCCGGCACTACCCCATGATGATTCCTGGATCCCTCGACTACGGCACTGTCAACCTCAAGGCTACCCACAGGCAGCGCAAGTTCTCTATCAAGATGTACCCGAGGATTGTCCATGTCATCAAGTCATTCAACAGCCGTCTGCAGGGCGGGATCCCCAAGTCACTGGGAGGAATCCGGATGCAAGTCAACTCGGCCCTGCGGATGATTCACAACCTGACAGGCAAGGATGACATGTCCCTCGGAGGGTTCAGGATAGAGGTCACCGTCAAGGCCCCGAGCTTGAAGGAGGCCACCCGACTGGTCAAGGACACTGGCTTCCTCGACCCATCCTACTGGTTGCATCAAGGTGACGGCCCCCACTGGCACCATCGGCTGGATGCCAAGCTGGTCAAGCGAGAGTCTTTCCTGGAGAACGCCAACTGGGTCTACCAACAGGCCAATATGAAGGAAGTCTTCCGAGGGGATGACAGGGAGCACCCACCCGAGCACAAGTCCAGGCCTTGACCGACATCCTCAATGCTCTCGGCTGGAACGCTGGCTTCCGGAAGCCAACCAAGTCTCTAGCTACAACAGCCTGG
This sequence comes from Kwoniella sp. CBS 6097, assembly GCA_036287355.1. Taxonomy (NCBI): domain Eukaryota; kingdom Fungi; phylum Basidiomycota; class Tremellomycetes; order Tremellales; family Cryptococcaceae; genus Kwoniella; species Kwoniella sp. CBS 6097. Next base: position 13,647,479 of record CP143074.1, on the reverse strand, counting down.
TGGAATGGTCTTCCAGAGATGGCCCCGACCTGCTTCAATGCCCTGTCTGACAAGTACCAGAGTGATGAGGACATTGGCAGGTTGTTTGACTTGGCTCGAGCCACCAACTGCCTTGGCAACGGTCTCCCATGTAAGAAGGATCCTCAAGGTCCCCGTCACCGGTATCAGAAGAACTCCTCCTCCCCATTCCGGATAAGGTGTTGTGCCGTTGGATGCTACCACAAGCTCACCCGAGCCGCTATCATCCACTGGATAGCAGAGCTTGTCACAGCCGGGTTCATTCAGACGCATGAGCTGGGATTGCCAGAGGGAGAGGAGTGAACGAAAGACGGTGCGATCTTTAGGGGTCAGACTAGGGGTCAGCGGTGCGGTGAGTGAAACTCATTTTACACTCTTCACACATCCGTTCTACCGCTTAGCAAAGCATATATCCTGACTCGCCGTGTCTTTCTCCACCAGATAGCTGCTTGTCAAGTGCATGCATGCAAAATCAAGTGGACCGGCTCGGATCTTCACTCTGTCAGATTTGATCCCGGGTTAGGGGGTCAGCGTGCCGAGTAAGTGAAAATCATTTTATATTCTCCACACATCCGTGCTACCGTTCAGCAAAGCATATATCTTGACTCACCGTGTCCATCTCTACCAGATAGCTCATTGTCAGATGCATGCATGCAGAATCAAGTGGACCGGCTCGGATCTTCACTCTGTCAGATTTGATCCCGGCTTGGGGTCGGCTTAGGGGTCGGAGTCCCGTGAGTCCAAATTATTTTCTCATTCATCATGCATCCGAGCTACAACAAACAGAGTTATATATTCTGACTCCCCGTGTCTTTCTCTATTAGATAGCAGAGTCTCACCTTGATACATCATACCACCGGGCGTCAGCCACCCATCAAATCTTTAGGGGTCAATTTAGGGGTCAGCCATGCCGTGAGTGAAAATGATTTTACATTCTTCACACATCTGTGCTACAGCTTAGCAAAGCATATATCCTGACTTGCCATGTCTTTCTCTACCAGATACCCGCTTGTCATTGGCATGCATGCCGATCCAAATTGTACGGCTCGAATCTTCACTCTGCCAAATTTGATCCCGGGTTAGGGGTCAGACACCCGTGTGAGTGAAAATCATTTTACATTCTTCACACATCGATGCTACATCTTAGCCAAGCATAGATCCTGGCTCACACAGTCATTCTCTACCAGATAGCCGCTTCTCATGTGCATGCATGAGGTATTGACTCTCTTGGGTCAAATCTTCACTCTGTCAAATTTGATCCCGGGTTAGGGGTCAGACGGCCGTGACATCTGAAAATCTGACATAACTTCTGACACATCAAAGCGACAATGCTCTAACTAATTTATCCTGGCTCACTGACTCATTCTCTACCAGATAGCTGCTTGTCAGATGCATGCATGACAATCCAAGGTGTACGGGTCGATTCTTCACTTTCCCCAAAATTTGATCCCGGGTTAGGGGTCAGCCGAGCGGTGAGTGAAAATCATCTGATATTCTCTACATATCGATGCTACCGCTCAGCAAAGCATATATCCTGACTCGCCATTCCATTCTCTACCAGATAGGAGACTCTCACCTCGATGTGTGGAAACTTCCCTGGTCACCGATCCGACCGATCTTTAGGGGTCAGACTAGGGGTCAGCGATGCGGTGAGTGAAAACGATTTTACATTCCTCACACATCGATGCTACATCTTAGCCAAGCATAGATCCTGGCTCACACAGTCATTCTCTACCAGATAGCCGCTTGTCAAGTGCATGCATGACGATCCAAGGTGTACGGGTCGATTCTTCACTTTGCCCAAAATTTGATCCCGGGTTAGGGGGTCAGACGCCGTGTGAGTGAAAATCATTTTACATTCTTCACACATCGATGCTACATCTTAGCCAAGCATAGATCCTGGCTCACACAGTCATTCTCTACCAGATAGCCGCTTCTCATGTGCATGCATGAGGTATTGACTCTCTTGGGTCAAATCTTCACTCTGCCAAATTTGATCCCGGGTTAGGGGGTCGGTCCCGTGGTCAAGTGAAAAACTCACCTAACTTGTTCCACATTGCATGCATGCATGATCTGACCACAGGTTCGGATTCAGCGGCCTTGGTTGTACCAGAAACAGGTTGGAACGGATCCATGGATTTTTCTCACCCCCTACGGGTTTACCCCCCACAAGGGGCTGTAACCCCCCCCTAAGAGGACAATGGGGAGTTTATGTGGACAGAGATGGGTGTGTCCTTAGAGGACAAACCCAGGAGTGTCATCTGGCTGTACTTGTCCCACAATCATTATGAGAACCTTCTGGTAGAGAGCCAGTTAGCTAGACCTTAGGTATATACAAGTAGAAGACAGTTTCATGAATGTCCCATTGATTGCAGGACATGTCCAGATGTGTCCGCATTGTCTATGGTGAGAGGACAGGACATGTCCAGATGTGTCCGCATTCCCTATGGTGAGAGGACAGGACATGTCCAGATGTGTCCGCATTCCCTATGGTGAGAAGACAGGACATGTCCAGATGTGTCCGCATTCCCTATGGTGAGAGCACAGGACATGTCCAGATGTGTCCGCATTCCCTATGGTGAGAGCACAGGACATGTCCTCATCTGTCCTGGACATACCCTGGATTGTCCACACACTATACAGTGAGAGGGGAGGACACACCTGTAGAGGTCCTTGATGCTATGGTGAGAATGGATCAGTCCACCATAGGACAATCTCACTTCAGAAAAAAATCACAAGGCATTTCAGTTTGAACTTAGAAAAAATTCTGTGATTTGAGATTTTGGACGTTCTGCTTGATAACATGCCAACCGTCGCACCCACAGGGTCCAGGGTGAGTCCATAGCGTAGAGAATTACGAGACCTTTCTAATGGTATAATTTTCGTCGCCAGATTCCCGTTCCTTCATAGAGTCCACGGACGGGGACCACCCTATAACCCCTGCACCTTGTAGTACTATATACGCTACGGTGCTGTATATATGCTACGCTGTATGCTGTGTCCGCTATGCTGCAGTGTATACGCTACACTGTGCTCTATACTCTACGCTGCACCATTGTACGCTGCACTGTACTCTATACGCTACGCTGCACCACTGTACGCTATGTTGCATGCTACTATGCGCTATGCTGTACGCTATGCTGCACCCACTGTACGCTATGCTGCACTGCTACTCGCTGTAGCTCTGCCTTGTTATAATAGCTGCAGAGTACTGTACTCTACGATGCCCTGTGTATTAGGTATAGCCCAGGTTGCACTACAACGTCTCTGGTCCGCCTAGAAGCTACATGTATTGTCCTTTCTAGGTCTTCCCGCTGAGTACCCATTTCCGTCACTTCGTCTATCTCGTCGAGATTAGCTCAGAGTAGCTACGATCGTCGAAGACAGCACGTCTTCTAGATTCCTTATCATCACGTCTATTTCGTCGATATTAGCTCAGGTTAGCTAAGATCGACGATATAGTTCGTCTCCCACGCATACTCATTGTCGTTGTGTGATTGTGGAGGTCCCTCGACCGGAGCTTAGGCTGATCACCGTGACACCAAGCAAGATTTAGACCCTCCCAATCCAATCTGATATGATGGGGTAACATGGATATTGTCACTAAGCATAACGATCAGCTGGTCAAAAGCTCGTCCATCTGAACTGTATGACGAGTTACTTATCATTATCTCAGCAAGACCTGATGCCACACCAGCACCAGTCCTTTGCGGCACCGGAAGGGCAAGCGCCGGGTACGTGCCTGTCACCATACTGCGTCACGTGCCATGCCAGGTCACGATCGACATCAGTGTGACATGGAGATGCTACGGGAACGATGAGATCCCACGCAGAATACGCACATCGAGAAATTGCGTATACGTTGGTTTCACGGTCATCGTTTTACCGTTGTACGCTTGTCGATAACCTCATCGGCCATCGGCTGCGATCTGGACTTCGGGATGACATACGTCCCTTGAAAGGAACGCATTGAAAACATCGTTCCCATGGATGTGCTTTTATTACCCCAACCTTCTTTTGACCATGTCCGATTCCATTCAGTCACGAGCCTGCGCTCGACCAAGCCTTGCTCAACAAGTAATAATTATGTTTAGGAGCCAAGATATCCTTTTGACAACTTGAATTCCTTCATCACACCGTTGTATCCAGCTACCCGCGTTCTTCGATTCGATGGGAGGTCTCGCAATCAATCCGCTCGAATACAAACGCACCATTCGCGATCCGGCTCGCAAGTGCGCCTGGGTCGTCTTCCTCTTATCGTCGCCATCTTACCTTCCCGGGATCCTGGTCCTCCATTACTCTTTGCGCAAGTATGGGTCTGCCTTTCCTCTCATCGTCGCTGTCGATCCGGCGATCCCGACGGCTGCTATCGATGCGTTGAAACAAGCAGGTTTGACGGTGCGGGAAGTTCGCCCGCTGCTACCCCTCGGAACGGTTACCTCGATCGCTGAACGCTTTGCCGCTACGTGGACCAAAGTCGCTTTGCTGCAGTTCGTCGATTATGAGGTGAGCTCATGCCGAAGCCCAGAGTCATGAACCCTTGCTGACAATCAACCTCAGCGACTCGTACTCATCGATGGCGATATGATGCTGAGACAGAACATGGACGAGCTTTTCGACTTCCCTCTGCAGCCTGATCAGATCGCCGCTACGTTTGGGTGTATCTGTAATTATGGGAAATCGGAATGGGCGCCGTCGTTCTGGTACGTGGGTTGCTTGCGTGGATCGGACATTCCGACGTATATGCTCACACAACGTCCCGCCAGGTCTCGAGAGAACTGCGGCTACACCCAGTCGTACCATCCTACCGCTATCACTCATCCGGGTTCCGCTTTGACCGGCGGGCCTCACTCGATGCTCAACTCTGGCATTGTCGTGCTCACCCCTTCTATGGAGCGCTACGAAACGATCACTCGTTACCTCACTTCTTCCGACCCCGCGATCCAAGCTAGAATTGCCGGCTGGATGTTTCCCGACCAAGATCTATTGCAGGAGTTTTGGTGCGGGCGGTGGATAAGTCTTCCCTGGATATATAACGCGATCAAGACCATGCGATACGAGCACGGCAACTTTTTCCGCGATGAAGAAGTGCGCAACCTACACTACATTGTCGACAAGCCCTGGAAGCAGCGACCGCAGCACAATTCGCCGGAGGACAGGGCGCGGACAGGTCGTATATATCAAGTGGATCATGGAAATTTCGAGCACGAGCAGGATGGTGTTTGGGGGATACCGGCGGCGCAGGCGGACGCTGTCACGCATGGATGGTGGTGGGAAATGTACGAAGAGATGGTCGCTGGACTCAGGAGTGATGGATACGGGTCTTTGGACTACATGTCGAAGCTGGTGGATGCCGGCGACTGTGAGTGTCCCGGATCTCCATAGCACCACGATGCGCTCCTCTTCTCAAAGCAAATCGATCCTTTCATGTGCGCTCGTCGCGACCTCACCTAGCGCTAATTACTGAGTAGTATGAGACCAGCGCGATATGTAGCGTCATCCCCGTAGTATCCCACCGTTTTCTTCACATTTTATGACACACGAACGAACATCAATGATATGCTACATGCTTCCTCCGCCCTCTATAGCATCGGTAGATCGCGAGGCTGGTCGCACAGCTGCATCTCGGACAGCTGTACGTGTACACTGCTAACTCATTCCCAAGGTGTGCGTTACGTTTATCTTAACGGAGCGGACTTGTCGCCGTGTTTGCTGGTGTCGTTCACAGAGAGCTGATCTTGGTTGATGACAGTACTTCCCCGGTCGTCTGGTCAAGACGGATCAGCATTTACTCTGAGACCTAACACCAGAAAGAGTCGTCCCGTAGTCATGTGTCCCAAGCGCAAAGTCTGACTCCCCAAGAACGAACCTTCAAATACAGTTTCAAAGTTGACCCGTGCCGACACTCAAGACCCACAGCAAAGGCCGATGATCACCTGTCATTGTACCATAAAGAACTGCATACGTCTCGATAAATCCCCCGCGGCGTCTTTGATGTTGACTAGCATGTGTGGCCGTCTCTCTTGCAGCTATAGTCCCGCGACCTTGATGTACATCGACTTGTCCTCCAGCCACGGCGCCAGACCGTTGGGTCCATTCTCCCTTCCCATGCCTGACATCTTCCATCCACCAAAGGGAAGCTAAGCAATCAAGTCAGTATGCTGATCTACATGATAATGTGCGCCATCTACTCACATCGTTCGCTGTCCTCGGAGAGTTACAGTTCACGCCCACGGAACCAGACTCGAGTTTTTTCCCTACACGGAGCGCTCGGTCCACATCTTGGGTGAACACTGCTGCGTACAAGCCATACTCGCTGTCATTACAGAGCCGTATAGCTTCCTCTTCTTCCTTGAAGCGATGCACGACCACTACCGGACCAAAGACTTCTTCACGGTTCAAGCGGCTGTTGTGAGGGATCTCCGTAAACTGGAAGCCACGTCAGCTGGAGCAGTAGAGCAGTGAACCCATACAAGTGACGACATACAATAGTAGGCTCGAAAAAGTTCTCCTGCGTGCTCTGTCCTCCGTAAGATACGACACCATCTTCCTTCCCGATCCCAATATACTTGGCTACAGTCGTCGTTTGCACCTTGTCCGCTTGAGAACCCATTGTTGTGTCGGCTTCCAAAGGGTTGCCGTGTCGGAACTGACGCATTGCCTACAGATCCTTCAGTATCAGCTCATGACTCGCTGGAAGTCAAATGCCCAGCTTACGTTTGCAAGCGCTGCGACGAAACTGTCATGGATCTTTTCGTGAACGTACAGCCTCGAGCTGGCGATGCAGACCTGGCCGCTGTTGAAACCGATCGAGAAGGCGCAGGATGCAGCGGCCTTTTCGATGTTGGCGTCTTCAAAGATGATCGTTGGGCTTTTCCCCCCAAGCTCAAGAGTAACGTTCTTCATATTGCTTTTGGTGGACGCAATGAGAATAGCGCGACCGGTCTGGGTGGAGCCGGTGAACGATAGTTTGCGGATTCTCATATGCTCGCTTAACAGCTGACCGGTCTTGCCTGCGTCATGGAGGATTTGTATGATACCAGGTGGGAACCCTGCGGCCTCGATGTATTGCGAGAGATAAGCCTTGATGAAGCGTTTTGTGTTTGTGATCAGCCGCGGTCTTTCATTGTGCACTTGGCGGACAGCGACTTACCAGAGACAGAGGCGCCTTTTCCGACGTCTTGATGATGATGGCATTCCCCGCGGCAACGGCTGGGGCGGCCTTGAAAGCGAATGAGGACACTGGGAAATTCCAAGGGATAATTCCAACCGTTACACCAAAAGGCTGTTTGACGCTGACATTCATGAATCCCGGTGTGAGCAACGAGCTAGTGCCATGGACATGCTCGCCCAGTCCAGCATAGTAGTTAAATATCGCGGCTGATCCTGTGCCCTCCGTGTTTCCGTGTGCAGGCCGGCCCATGACCTGCGCATCCAGTTCAGCAAGCTTTAGGGTATGTTAACGCAGCAGGTCGGCGAACCGTCTCATGGTCGTTGCTCGTTTGGTACCGAGAAGTGCTGCCCATCGAGGCTGAGCTTGCTCCGCAGCCCGGACGGCAGCTTCGACGTCCTGTGAAACCTTCAGTGACGACCAAAGTTTGAAGGGCTGATGAGACGACTCACGTCCTCGCCCGCTGAAGAGACATCCGCTACGTGAGATCCATCGAAGGGGTTGGATATAGGAAACGTCTCGCCTGCTCTGGCAGCAGCGTATTCGTTGTTGATGTACAGACGTGTATCGATTGTAGACATGATGATAGACTGCTATTGTTGTCGTCAACCGAGGTTCACTGTGACCTTCCACATTCCCCGATTCAATTGCCTTTTATATTTCTGTCACTCCTCTGATAGAGTGAACACAAAATGGCACACCTACTTTATCCGCCTCCATTTGCGCCTCTAGGCGATCCTGCCCTGAATCACCAACGCTGTCATCCGCTTCACGGTCAATCGGTGTCCGATGCCTGAAGATCTCGCTTATGCTTCCCCCCAATACAATCGCCTGCGCATGTGTTTGTTAAACCCTGAGCATAATGCGGGGAGTGGGGGCGCAAAGCTTAGAGGTTAGTCACATGCGTTGAGGAATGGCCTGATTGGCCAATTGAAATATCAAGCGATAATCCGCATTTATAGGTCCTTCGTGCTGTTGCAACCACCAAGGACCAGAGTAGAAATCACAAACTGCATAGCTAATTCGTACAAACCTCACTAACTCTTGATTGATCCATAATTGATCACCACAAGCATCCCACTGCAGTTAGGGATCACAATTTCGCTCCCGGCTATGATTTCTTACCACATGCGTGACCATTTCAAGAGCAAGAAAAGGCACCTCCTACGGTTCCCAGAGCATATGCGTCAATGATACTCTGAACAGTTGTGTAGGTACCAGCAACCGTGAAGAAGGTTCCGACCGCAATAACGATCCAGTGTAGGATCGCAAGAGCCGTCTTCTTGAGCGAGCGAGGCTGACCTTTCTGGAGGTATAAGCCCATAAAAGCGGGAATGACCAGCTACGAGAAAGTGTCAGCGGTAGTCACATTGCACTTCATAACCTTCGTTCATCGAAGAGACTCACGCAGGTAGGCGCACAGCATAGTGAGCCGATTAGACCGATAAGGTAGCTGAAGAAGGGAATCGACTCGGCAATGACGAAGGAGATGGCAGTGATGCCGAAAGTCGATCCTCTGTATCTGATTATTGAGCATTGTTCTGAGCCATCAATGACTCCAGACGCACTCACAACCAAGTGATCCAATGTATCCTCGAGTTACTCTGCAGGTGCACAGAGCTGCGCAGGATACGGACGAGCAACTAAGACTTCGAGTCAGCCTCCAGATCAAAACGCCGCTTGAATCTACTCTTCTCACTCACGAATTTGGAAGCGACGTGGACCCAGAGTGTAGAGGTCATGATAAGGCCAGGTATGGCGATACCATAGGCGACCTTCCCCAGGGTTCCACCGGCACTACTGAGTGAAGGGCTCGCAACATACTGGCCGCAGTAGCTGTGCAAATGGTCTGTTAGCTGGCGATTTTATGGACGGGCGACTGGCTCATTTGACTCACGCATAAACAACCATACCAAACGCCACATAGCATGCCGCGAGGAACGCTTGGGAAGTGAGCAGAGACTTGCGAAAGTCTTTTGGCCTGGCCATTTCCGCAATCACTGGCATAAACGTCGGGGTGGAACCATAGCCAGCTGCCAGAGAGAGCGAAAGTCAGCGTTATCTTGCATATCTCCAAGTCCAGGGGACCTTGATGCTCACCAAACAGGTTGATGGTCGCTGTCAGTCCAGCTACGAAGCCAGGAGTCCCTAGAGCGATGAACTTGAGATCATAGTCCCCCGTTTTCGGAGCCGCAGCAGGGCGGTCGACTTGAGTCACCCGACACTAGATTTGCCATCATCCATCAACATTCGTCCTTGTTTTCACTCTAGAGAAAATGGAGGCAACCAAGCACTCACACGATGATGAAGACGGCAGTGAAAATGCAAGCGAAGCCAATCCATGTCAAGATGGCGAGCTTTCCCAGCGTCCGAATGCTTGCTGCGAGCGCGGTGCATATCGCTGCGACCACTGCGTAGACCACAGTGCAGACTTTACCATCGGACAAGACTTTGAGTCCGGTGGCCATGCCAATGAGCCCTGAGCCTGTGGCAAGGCTGGAAAAGCGCAATCACATTAACGTTCGAGAGCTGCTGTTGTCAGACTATGTTTCGCTCACATCCAGGTAAGCAAGAAAAGAGCCCCAGTGACGTTCCTTGCGACGGGGCCTGCCATGACGGCTGCGGCGTCGGCGATGTTGTGTACACCGCTGAAGGTCATTCGGAATTCGTACATCACATACGCGTAGTCTGTCGTCCGTCTGTCAGCCAAGATTGTTCTCAGTGCGGTCTCTCGATCCCATTGCAGACTCTCTCACATGTCGTCAGAGATCCAAAGACAATCAGCAAGATAATTCCCGGTACATAGCCGACTACGACCAAGGCGGACGGGATCGCCAAAACGCCGGTGGCGAAACACAGTTTCATGAGAATGGCAGCGGCAGGGATCCTGCACGATTCGACACGATTCAGCTGTTGACTCAGTATCCCTCACACAAGGGGTAGTGCTCACCATCCAACGGTACGGAAGTTGCCTTCCGCGGTACCACTTTTGAAGACCTCGCCGTCGTCCGCTTGAACTGAAGGGTCATTTTCGACTGGAAGTATATCGAGAGCCGCAGACTCTAGTCGTTCTTTCTCTGCCATGGTGGTGGCGGTGGTGGTGGTGTCTCGGGTTTTCAACGGTACGAGCCTTCGCGATAGTTGTTTCCGTCCGAACTGAATGGGATTTGAATCGACCTTGGTTGTTAGACTGTTGTCAGACAGTTTGCGCCCTTTATAATCTATTTCAGACCATGTGGATTACGGCATCGCCATATTATTGGATCCGCCTCAGGCGCATGTGTGGATGGCAACGCGTCTCATGGTCGCTAATGCGGTGTATGCAAGGCGGCTATCTCGCTTGCTGAACCGGGTGTCATTGCAGCCGACCTGAATAATAACGGATTGAATGCGCGACGGCATTGATCCGAAGATCTCATCTGACTCTTCACACTCTGGAAACCACATCTCTTTGTCTAGCGATCCCAGAGCCCGAATTGATCACCCATTGCGCAACATGGTCTTCAACATGGTCTGTTTCCTCGAGGCCAAGCCCGGTGCAGTCGAGGAGCTGAAAGCGAAATTGCTTGAAGTGGCCACCGTTTGTGAGTACCTGCCATCGAGGTGACAACGTACAACGGCCAGTGACATATGTTGAATAGGTTCCGTGCTCGCTCGCGCGCTCGGTCCCCCTTAGTCTGAGAAGTTTTCCCTCACTTCTCATTGCTGCAGTTAACTCACTTTAGTCACTCCTTATATATATATATATACTCTTATTGCATGCATCATCGTATCCTACAACAACATACTCTACACCCAGATCGGAACGACACTGGCACGCTGGATTGGTCGGTACAGCAAGATCTGGTCTATCCTGATCGACTATGTATTGTCGAGAGATATGTCGATCAAGAGGTCAGTACATGCTTCGCAAACAGTGATTTCATAGCTGATTCGATCCTTGTTCAGTCTGAACGTATTCATCACCAAGGCAATTCAATCTTCCAGTCAACAATCGACTTCATACAGGCAAGGATTTCCAAGCCCTACGAGTTGCATGCCTGGAATGACAAAGATTAAATCCGCTCCAGTTGATGCAATATGACATTATACAACAGACTCATGGGAAGCCTATGCTCAGACCATCAAAGGACACCCCAGTTCAGCGAGAACCTCACGCCATCGGTCGTCTTTTCCCTCATCTCTGCGTACCCAGACCGTTTCAACTACTTGCTCGGCTATTCGCGGCGACGCAGAACCTTTCCACTGACAACGTCGTATATACTCGGTGAATTCTGGGCGTGTATCAGCCTCGGCGTATCCGGCGATGATCTGTCATAAAGGCGCACAAGTCAGCCAGAGGTATGAAGGCAGAAGAAGTGCAAAAAGCTTACAACATAGGGGAAATTCAGACCGATCTCCAGCCCCGTCTCTATGGGTGATGTTTCAGCAGTGACGTTTTCAACCAAGTGGCAGTCAAGATTACTCACGGACTAGCTTGGTTAGTGGCAAAGTTTCCTGCACACATTGTTGCACTCTTGCATGCCCTGCTTTCAGCTGGAAGATCTCCGTGAGTATCATGATCCTGATCGTCAATCGGTAAAACTCGTGACCCAGTCGGAGTCGATCTATGCAGAAAAGCCGTTGTTGTATCAGCATTGGCAATACGTGCTGAGATGGTTCGAATACCATCGACTCACCGTCGCAGTCAGCTAGCCATTTTATGGCCCATGCCTCGCGATCTCTCAGTTCTGTCTCGACTGTAGAGCATTCGGCTTGAATCTCCATGCGCATCATCTCCAGCTCATCATCTTCGTCGTCCGACGAGCGGTCCTGCGCGCGATAGATGATATCTGCTTCCAAAACTAATGAATGGATCCGTAGAAAGAGCATGAACATATCGCGTTTCTGGAAAAATTACCCCCAAAGTATCAGCAGTAGCTTTTCATCCCGCAGATTGCAAGTGGTCTGTACGCACTATCCTCACGATGGTCTCCACCGTATTATCGGCCCGATCGCCCCAGATTGGGCGGTCGTCCAACTTGACAAACAGAGAAGAAGCCTGCACCTGCTTGGAGCGGCTGACATGATGGAACCCTTTGTAGATTGAGTGTATAGCCAATGATGTTGGAAGCAGACCAGGCGATTCTGCTGGCTTGAAACGATCCAGGATGGCCCCTGCACGACTGAGATATACAGGTACGATATCTGCGTCCCCTTTCAAGAGCTGCGAGATAAGAATCAGTGCGACTGCTCTTGGATCATTTCCGATTGGTCACTCACAGCTGCTAGAGTCAGCATTACCAAGGCGGCGAAATCCATCTCTTGATTCCCCCCAGCCACCGAAGGCTCAATCTCTTGCGACTTGTTGCTAGCGGCAGCCACTCGCATCAAGTGTAAGGCTAAGCTTCGTTGTTTGGAGCTCTCGGTTGCATATCGAGGAGCCGCGTCTTGATCGGCTACCTTACGGGCCAGGTTGGACAGATGCTGGGCGGATACAGCCAGGACCGCGTGCATGAGCGCTTTCTGATTGTCCTGGGTTGCACGCATGGCCAGATCCTGATAAAACTTGCTGGCCGAGTCTGCCCCGAGGTCACCTGTCAGCCACTGACTGCCAAGCCCAGCCGCTTGTAGTCACTCACTTTGACCTTGTCTGACAACAACGGAAACACTGGCAAACTGAGTAAAATGCTGCAAGAGGGGCTGCTCCCCTTCATTGTCGGGTCGCCTGGTGTTCCATAGACTGGAGTCGACGAACGATGCCCAGAGATTCGGGTCGCAGTCCACGGGAACAGATAAAAGGCCTTCTGACCAGGCCGGCCCCGATGACGATTGCGCATGGGTATTGGGAAGTTCTTGTCTCGGCGCTGCGGTCAGATCGGCTGGGAGTCGCAAGACATTATCGATATCTGTGAATGCTCTCAGGAAGGAGTCGCTTCGGACCAGTCAGTGAAGGATGCCTGAAGCTGTGAAGACTTACTCGATAGCCCAGCTGACATCTCCGAGATCTGGGACGTCAAATGTGGTGGATAGATTGCTGCTGGTGGGATGATATATGCTTGACGATCCTTGCAAAGGACCTGATCCCGGGATCACTGGCAGCTCACCGCTGGTTGCGGAGGTTGAGGGCGGTGAGGGATATTCAGCGGGGTATTGACAGTTCCGGCTGACCGCGACGCATCGTGAACAGTCAGGCCGTACCTCGTCGCACTAGAGCGAAGCCAGTCAGCCATAGACGCATGGATCCGCTAACAATCCTCACGCTGACACACTTTCTTCTTCTGTTTTCGGCAAGACAAACATCCTCCTTTGGATCGTGAGAAACGCATCCTGCGCTTCTTTCGAGGTGCCTGATCTCCTTCATCAATGCTTTCGTCTCCATCCCCAAAGCCGTCCTCGCTGAATGCGGGCCCCAGGTTGTCATGCATGATCTCGTGTGGGGTCGTTTTGAAGAACGAAGTTTGGCAGTAGACTTGGCGATTGGTAGATATCGTAAACGATAGTTTTGCGCTTTGTTTCTTACAGATGCAACAGAGTCGGCAAGAACGCGCATCGGAGAGTATATATAAGCGTAGTACAAGGGCGCACAGTTAGCGTTACCGTCTGCGATAGCTCCGCGCTAATTTGGCTAGGCCAGTAGCGGGGCTTGCAATTCCTACACTAGGCTAATGTATATAATCCCTTCCTGTTTCTCGATCGATGTCTTGAAGGTATGGCTGGAAGTGGAAACGACCGGATTCTTCGGTTCCCGTTTGCTCGGACCTGACCGACCAGCTGTCAATTTGCTTGCTCTTAGGCAAAAACTGCAGATCGTCAACTCACGTAAATCGAGCCTCTGCTTCTCCGATTGGAACAGCTTTATGCCTAGATGCATCCACTAAGAGCTGCATCTGGCAGACCTTATCCAAGTATAGGAACCAGAACGCAGCGCTCTCAACAGACTGTCCGACAGTGAGCAGCCCGTGATTCTGCGGCGATGTCAGCTGGTTTGCAGTCAGAGCACACAGCTTACCTGAAGTATTATCGCCTTCTTTTGTCCTAGGTACTCCGCGATATGAGCAGATTCCTCGTCCGCTAATACGACTCCCCCGAAAGCCGGGTAAAGGGCTATGTCATCATAAAACACCAGTGAATCCTGGGTTACGAAGTCGGGCAGCCGTCCACTGCGCAAGGTCAGTCGTGTTCTAGCCCTTGTCCGTTGACTTACAGGCTGGCAAACGCGGAGCCGTACACGGAATGCGAATGACATACAGCGATGACATCGGGTCGTCGACTGTGTATCATGGCATGAATCGCATATGCGGCCTGATTGTAACGCTTTCCTGAAGCGCCTCCATCGATCACTTCCCCTTTGTGATTGATCTGAATGGCAATCAGTTCATGCCATTCCAAGGAACGTTGCCAATTACGAAGGGGGAGACATACCAAAAGCAGATCAGAAACCTTCATGCAAGAGAAAGCAACGTGAAAAGGATTGACCCAAAAGCAGTCTGGCTTCCCGGGATCTCGAATGGTCAGGTGACCCACGACGCCGATGCCGAGACCGTGTTTAGCGAAGATTCTAGAGGTATTCTGGTCAGCTATCTACTGAGCGATAAGAGATGCAATTACCTTACCGGAATGCTGCAGCGAGCGTCTCTTTTCTACGAACACGCTCTTGATCGATGTCGCAACTCTCAGGCCCTAGGTCGAAGTTGAAGCCTTGAGCGTCCTTCTGCACAGGATGGTCGCCACCTTGCAGTCGCAGGATAGGACTAATCGGTTCAGTCATCGTGGTGGACATGGTGCCTGGGGTTCTTGATATTGTAGTAAGCCCTCACAAAAAGCCATCTCATACTTTTCTCAATTATATCATGAACGCAAGGTTAGTCAGCTCGCCCAGAGGCAATCAGTCTCTGGACCCGAAAAGACAACATCGTAACGGGATCCGCCCGCCCTGGTAGACTGACATGGCCATGCGCCTTGATCCGCCCTCGAGCCGCTCATGCCACGCATAGTGTGCACTTGATGGGTGGAGCTTCGATAACGCCTGAACTAAGCGATGCATAAGCGCGCAGGTCGGATGAACCAACATCGCAAGGACCGATCGCCTGGGATGATTTGTCAGGAGCGGATTACGACAGGTTGCCGACCCCGTCATCAATCGGATCCGCCACAAGCTCGTTCCACTCCTGCTCAGCGATCCAGTCTTATGGGGTACAATCATGCATATCAGCTGAGGTGATATCTGCCGCGAGGTCGGTCGTGAAGTACACAGTTGAGCGCAATGGATCGAAGACCTCATGTTTGGACCTCTCGGCAAAGACGTAAGTGCAGAGTGCTATCTTGTATTTTCCTAGGGTGGTCCGTCCCGACTCGCAATAAAGCAGTGGCTGGCTTGTCAACACTTCCGATATGCATTCCGCAGATTTCTGATCTCTTGCTCCCTCATATTCTCTTGTGTCTACGACCACGTTCCGGATGTACGTCACTTCTATGATAGTATATGAACAGTGGGCTAACGCCTAACATCTAAATAACAGCGACTGTCGCTGAACTCTTGCCCTCCTTGCTGTCCTCCTGATCGAATGTCTCGACGTTGTGCATGGACACGTCTTCTTCAAAGGTCTCCGTCGCCATCTCGCTACAGGACCAGTCAGTCTCGTACAATTCTCTGGTCCATAGAGGTCCAATCACTCACTTGGGAATGTACTTCCAGAAGGCATAACCCATGGGTATCAGACAGACAATAGCAAGTGCCCCGTAGATTATACCAATCGTAAGGTAGTTGGGCGACGCGCTATGTGTCATCCATCAGCTCAAGACAAGCGAGTTCATTTGCAGTTGATACTTTGCTCACTCACGCTGCAACCCCGAATGCGAGGGCGATGCCACTGGCCTGAAGGCCTTTAAAGATGCCGGCGTAATATGCCATTTTTCGGTTCCCCTCGGTGGCGAGCATTGACGTGTAGAACACAAGTACGACATGGTAAGCTATAGCCAATATCCTTTGGTCAGTGATGCCATTCGACTAGCGGGACTGCACCGTGACTTACTAGGGTAAGACAGACCGAAGAACAGATAGACAACGAGACCTTTGACGTAGTGTGCGCCTTGACTCCAGTCAACGACTGCTTTGAGAGGCGCAGGACCGGCCGTGGACATGTTGAGACCTTGCCAGAGGTAAAATGCGAACCACGAGGCGGTGACCAAGGTGCCCAACGATGCTGAGGCAAGAGGCCTCTATCAGCGAAAGGACAGGCGAGAATGACCCCTTGAATTTGCAGCTTACCGAAGCCAGTCAATCCTCTTCTTCGCTTGCTCCAGGTTTTGTGATCAAGTAGTCTAGTGAGTAGCTCCGCGGTGGGCACTGTTCCTGGTGAGCGCAGGACTCTCCGCTTTTGTGTACTCACGTTGAATTGCCCAGTACAGTAGCGTGTTCAGAGAGCGCGCTCGTAGGGAGAGGTTGTGCGAGTTCCACGTGCCTATGAAAACTCTGTAGGTCATCATGGTCAGCTGATATCGCCGTCTTAGGAACAGCTCGACTTACAACCAAAAGTCACTCGATAGCATGGCCAGAATGACCAGCAGCATCTTTGGATTAGTGATGGTCTGGCCAATCTCTTTCAATATGGCACCCGGAGACTGCCCCTCCATAATGTGGTGCCCGGCGGGGATCCCTTCTCCACTCGCCTGAGTGACCCGATGGCTCGGGAGGATGAGAAAGAAGGCACCAACAGCAGCGGCGAGATGGATGGCCATCCAGGCGCCGAGCACCCCGTACGACACTGGACTAGAATTTCAGCTGGATGATCCCAGACAGGAAACTGTGTCCGCGCTCACCTCCAGCTGCCTTGGACTTGTGGATGTTCGAGCCGAATGCGATGGCTGCACCCACGACCGATCCGCAGGCCAAGCCGATCCATTGGTTGTTGATGAAGTGTCCTTTTGTCGCTTTTGTAGGATAAGACACCGAGATGTAGGTCGTCCCTACCCATGTCAAAGCCGACTGCATAGAGCGTCGTTAGGGTCAAGGTCTTGAGGGTAACTGCTCCACATAGGCCACTCACGCCAAGTCCGAAGTAGACTCCGAAGACCAGAGGTAAAGCGATTTGGTCCTTGGCTTGGAAGTAAATCAGCCCAGCGATGTACGCTGCGTACCCGGTTGGGCCAATGATCAAAAACCACCGAACACCTTGAAGGGAGTCAGCCATCTGACAATAGTCCCTGAGTGCCATAACGTATGCACTCACTACAGTAACGGAGGAGAAGCGGGGCAAAGAAAGATGCTACACCGAAGACACCATTGCCCAAACAATTCTGAATCTCGCTGAATTTTGCGGAATTAGCTTGACCCGCGCCCGCGCCGAGGCCAGTGATAGCCAAATAAATGCTGGTCAACGCACGTCAGCTCATCATCCACTTCGCTGGGAAAATAATGACTAACCCAGGTCCACAGGCAAGCACGACTGACGCCAGCCAGTTCTGAGCATTAGTGCCCGAGAGATAGAGGATGGCGAGCGGGATTAGCATGGTCGATGCTGAATTGCGTATGTGCGGAAGGGTATGAATCAGGCATCGCAATATATGTATGAATTCGAGACCTGGTATGCTGGCATGAAGGTATCGACAAGACTTTGGGAGATAAGCGGTATTTTTCGAGGATAGCCCATCCGTCCGCGATCGGGAAGCAGCATGGTGCTTCTCAGCCACGCGCCGATTAAGCGATCGGATAATCGTTTTAGGGTGAACCGTTATCCGCCTCGTTAAACCCTGTTAGCTGATTAGAGGCGTTTAATGGGCGGCTCATACAATACCGATCGCCATTCATGAGTACAGTGGAATCGCTAATTTATGCATTGGTCTGTTCAGATTAACAGCCGATATGGTGTGAATTGACTTAAATGACGAGCTCCTCTGTGTCCCAAATGAAGTCGACTTGGGACAAAGGCTATCACATACCTTCTTGCATACAAGTCGCCATGTCCCTATCGCAATCTCATATCACCACCGTGCAGGGGGACGTCCCCGTCTCTCTGCGCCTGTCGCGTCCTGCAATCAACGCGCAACGATTGAACGACACTCTGCAGCTGTCTTGCCAGTGGGGGGTGACGCCCGATGGCGGCATGGGTGGGTAGATCACAGAACAATCTTTGCAAGGGCTTTTCGCTGACCATCAGACTAGACCGTTTGGCATTGAACGACGATGATGCTCGAGTACGGCGATGGTATATCGAAGAGTGTGAAAAAGTTGGATGCCAAGTGACTGTGAGTCGTTGTTACTCCTACGGCGCTATCGCATGCGTCAAGTTCCAAGCTCAAGTATGGATTATTCAGATCGATGCAATGGGAAACATTTTCGCGGTCCGACCAGGCAAGCAGCAAGGTCCGCCCATCGCCATGGGGTCTCACCTTGATACACAGCCGACTGGTGGCCGTTACGACGGTATCTTGGGTTGCTTGGCTGCACTTGAAGTTCTCCGTGCTTGCCATGAAGCTGGATACGAGACAAATCACCCGCTGGCGGCAATCGTATGGACTAACGAGGAAGGTGCCCGTTTCATACCCTCCATGCTGGGAAGTGCGGTATGGTCAGGTGTCAAGCCCATCGAATTCGGGTAAGTCTCCGGCGGACCGACTGAAACGACCAGTAAGCTGATCCTAACGTACAGCCAGTCGAGGGTTGATGAAGCCGGTGTATCGGTCAGAGAAGAGCTCGAGCGTCACGACTTCCTTGGGGACACCGCCTCGTCCCACGAACAAATACCGCTGAAAGCTCATTTCGAGCTGCACATCGAGCAAGGTCCTATCCTCGACGCCGCCGCCCACCCTGTGGCTGTGGTCACAGGTGTCCAGGCTTTCCGATGGTTCGAGATCAAGGTTCAGGGTCGAGGATCCCACGCTGGGACGACACCCATGCACCTGCGTCACAACCCGCTCACCGCTTTCTGTGAGATGGCTCTAACCGCCGAGCAATTGGCCGTTTCTTTCGGCGGTTTGGCGACCATCGGGCGGCTCGGGAGCTTGGCATCCCAGAGCACTAACTGTATTCTCGACGACGTCGTCTTCCATCTCGATATCCGACACCATGATGACGACAAGCTTGATCAGCTCGAGGCCGCTATCCGCGAGTCTTTCGCAAAGATCGCCGAGCAGGCCTTGGGGGTTCGGTTGGCTTCCTGGGAGCCATTGACCGCTAGTCAGGCTGTCCGATTTGACCCCTTGGCTGTCGATTGCGTAAGAAACGCGTGCAAGGCGTATCCTAAAGAGGAGATCATCAGCGGTGCTGGACACGATTCGTGAGTGAAACTCGGATAAAAGTAATGAGGAGACATGCTTACCATTCACGCTGGATCGATCAGGGTCAATACATCGAAGCGATGCCCCACCGCTATGATTTTTATCAGGTGCAAGGATGGGGTGTCACATCATCCGTCAGAGTATTCGACCCGTGAAGATGTCGCTGTCGGCGGAAGCGTTCTCCTTGACGCAGTTTGTCGGTACGATTCAGCTGTGTAGTTGAGGCTTACCACCGTGGACAGTTCAATTCAGCGGTGTTGTTCGTCTAGCCGTATCTCGTTTACCTCGTCTATACACGCTCGAACCACCCGTTATTGCTTGGCGAGAATGCTTGCATGCATTGTATGCATTGGGTTACGTAAAGGCTGCATCAGTAAAGCACGGTCGGAATCGCGGTCGGCTATAAACTGCCTGCTAACGATCGCATCAAGATGGGCACTGTGTCATAGGTGAACGCGCAAGATGAGGCGAATCACGACGTTCATCGGGTGTATGTGTTCCTTCAGACATTTTCCCTCTCAGTCGGTATAGCTCAACGCGACAACAAGTGTGGAGGGATAGAAACTGTCTAGGTCAGTCTTGTCAGGGCTAGCCGGTACTGATTCTTTGTCAAGCAAAGGTGGAGCCAAAGGATTTCGTAGCTTTCCGTATCATCTTCTACGTACAGTGTCTACAGTTCATCGTGTCCCAACGTCTCCTTGATATCTTTCCAATCGACCCATTCGCTTGGGTCCCCTCTGACCTTGTAGAACTCTTCCCCGCCCTCGAGAACGATCTCGGGTTCATCATCGTCTCCGAAATATTCGGTATCAGGCGCCTCGTCAATCGGCTCAGCAGCTTTGGGCGGTGCTGGTCGAATATGGATCTTGGGTTGCGCGTTAAGCGATACACCCATAGCTCGGCGAAGAAGCGATTCGACACGCTCGAAGTAGCTATGCGCGCAAGTATGAATCAGCGAGGCTGCACATCGACATGCTAACAGGCATAATGCCTATTTGACTTCCTACTCACGTTGTGGGATCAGCGACACTGAAGCCACTCCTTACTAGCGCAGTGTCGAACAAGACTCGGACGGTCTCCCTTAGTTCCTCTTCCTCCTCACTTGTCCTCCTCACCTCCTGATCCACCGCATCATCAGATTGGGGCAAATCCAAAACCCTATCGAGCAGCCCTTCGATCAGAGGGGACTTGGGATTGATCTCCAGTACCTTAGGCAGATTCTTCATCATGTTGAACATAGGGTCGTCCTGGGCGTCCGTTTGCGCGGCCATGATACGTTGCATATTGGCAGACCAGCCATAAGAGTCCACGATGATGGTGCATGGAGAGGTGACGAGACGGTTTGTGACGGCGACTAGATGTACACGATTGGAGCATCAGCAGTGACTTGATGGGAGTTCTGTATAACTTGATCTCGGGCCCGAACCGATGCACTCACCATCGCTGACTTGTCCGGCGAGATCCTTTTTCAGCCAATCAATCAGCGGCTCGAAGGCCACTCTCTGCGCGTCCAGCTCTTTCTTCTCGGCTTCATGTTCGTCTTCATCCCCAAACTTGAGACCTTTCTTCGAGACATCCTGTGTTGTCATGCCCCTACAGGTATTGAGCAGCAGTCAGTGTTGTGAATCTGAAAGCGGACCGGACACCGAACTCACATGAATTTGTCCAGAGCAGCCATCATCGGCTCGTCGGACGGCAAGCTGAGTAACAGTACTTCATAGCCTCGCGCCTTCAGCTTCTCCACGAAAGGCGATCTTGCGAGGTCTTCAGCCTTCTCTCCAACACCAGCAATATAATAAATCTGCTTCTGGCCCTCCTTTCGGTTTTCAACATACTATGAAGCGGACGCACGATTCGTATCAGTTGATCTTCGAGGCAGTAGGAAAGTCGGAAGGTCTCTCCTGTACAGATCAGTTGATAGCCAGGACAGGTGACGACTGCCACTCACCTCTTCGAGACTGGTATAACCGGACCTAGTGCTCTCAAACCGCAACAGCTTCGCCAGCTTCAACTTATCCTTGTTGTTTTCTAACACTCCGATCCTTAGCGCGTTCCCGTACAGCTTCGACGCTTCGTTGAACTTTTCGGGAGAATCGGTAGACAGCTTGGTGAAAAGGTCGAGTGCTTTTCGTACAAGAATCCGTTGAAGCTGAGCAAGAAATCGGTTGTTCTGCAGGGTTTCTCGAGACACATTAAGACTGTGACAGGGGAGAAAGTAAGCTGAGACCGCTTTGAGACGCGTGAAAGAGCTGGCGCGGGGTCGCTCACGGTAGATCATCGGCTATGGAGCGTCTTGTCAGCACACTAACACCCACGAGAGCAACGGAAGGGGACTTACCATCCACAGTCACTTTGAGAAAGCTGAGCCACCTAGGCATGAACTCCTCTCCAAGATCGTCCGTGATGAACACCCTCTTCACCATGAGTCGAACATTATTAATCCCGCTAGTCATCTTCTGCCAAAAGTCCTTCGGAAGCTGCGCGGGTATATACATGATTGCCTTATACGAGACGCCGGAGCCTGTATCGCCCTGCGCCGTGGTGGTTGATCGTCATTATCTGTATGATCGTGGAATGATATATCGACCCAACTCACTCTAAAGTGGGACCAGCCGAGAGCTTCTGCACTTTCATCTTTGGTCAAGGCTTTGTAAAAGTCCTTGTACTCATCCTCGCTGACGTCTTTAGGCTCCCTGGACAAAGGCAGAACGCAGGCATCAGCCAACCACAGAGTCTCGCAGGGTAGACATCCAAGCACTATCGACGACATGGCCATCGACTCACCTGACCCAAATGGGCGCCTTGTCGTTCACCCGCACCCATTTTTCCTCCTCCACCATGTCCGTCCCGGAAGCTGAGCTCTGAGCATCAGTATCCAGGTCGTTGTTGAGTTCATCATCGTCATCTGTCGGAAGGGATTGTGCGGAGGCAGGGGTCTGGCGGCGCTCTTTGATGTATATCGGGAAAGTGGTTGAAAAGGTAGAGTGCTTGTCGCTGCGATTTGGAGGGCGGTGAGACCGAATGTACATATTGCAAGGCTCGCCAAGACCAGATTCACTCACATGAGACCTTTAAGCCTTTGAGTGGACAGCCATTCCTTCTCTTCCTCTTCAATCTTTAGTACAATCTCCGTGCCCCGTCCAAGCGTATTCCCTCGGGGATCTGGGAAGACATCGAACGAGTCACCCGTAGAAGAGGAGACGAAGGTGTATTGAAGTGGTTCGGGGTTCGACGAGGTCGCAGGAGGGAGGGACGATACTCGGACTGTTGGGGATATCAGGAAGCTGGGGATTGATTCATGAGCGAGATGAACGTAACTTATATGGAGAGACTGCGACTCACCAACTGTAGAAACCGAGACCTGAAAACCAGAATATAACAGTTAAAGTTCAGCTCAGCTACAACTTCATGTGAGATCAACTATCGGCAGGATAGGACCTCACCGAACTGTCCAATGAGATTCCCGTCTACGCCCTGGCCTTCGTCGGCCTTCTTCAAAAACTCGCTTGTTCCACTTCTCGCGATTGTACCCAAGTTCTTGGTCAACTCCTCCTTCGACATCCCAATGCCAGTATCTCGGATGACGAGTTCTCCTGATTTGCCGCCTGACTCCTGATCCAGTCGCACCTCAATAGTCACGTTCCCCTCTCCCGCTGCCATGACCGACCGATCGGTGAGTGAGACCAGTCGCAATTTCTCCAGCGCGTCATTCGCGTTCGAAAGGAGTTCTCGAAGAAAGACATCTTTGTGTGAGTATAATGAGTGAATCACCAGGGATCGGAGACGCGTAATGTCGGACTGAGTATGACCCGAAGTCAGTCGGCTTGGTTCGCTTCGCTCGCCCGGGGGCGGATTCAGGCGTTCAAAGGTCGTCACATTATCGCATTTCGAGAGTAATATGATGGTCACAAAACACTCACCTCGTATCTGAACGTCTCTGACGTCTGTTCTGTTTCGGCCCAGACGAACGGCGCTAGAGCAACCGCTAGCGGTAAGAGGAGATTGAAAACCCTCATCTTTAACGCTATTGGCGATACACGTCGAGCCGAGTCGGGTCTATGCTCAATTACGCCGAGATGACAAATGCAACGGACTAGTAAATCACTGTATCGAGTTGAGAAGAGTTCAGTCAGAATGGGCACAGTTGTTTAGCACTGTACGAGTACAGGCGACATAGACGCAATTGATGACGTGGTGGAAGCAGTGAGGCGTGAGGTCGAGTAGCGGAGATCGCCGATCTAGGCGCAAGATGGATCGCTCTCCGACACGTCCAAAATGATATACAGTCTCCTTCGATAGCTAACAAAGTTACAAGATGGAGATGAGCCCATGCCGAAGGAGGACCGTCAACTCTTTCAAGTAATCGTGAGCACACACGGCGTGCATTACATATACATCGTATCTACAACCATTTCTCGGAACCGTTCAATGATTGGCTCTCGGGATCCCTTGAGTCTGGGCAATTCGCTGATACTTGACTGCGCTCTTGATCACCATACCCTCGCTCAGCTCCGAGACCGAGTTCCTATACATCTCCTGCCAAGGTGTTTGACTCTTCGGGTAGTGGTAATCACCCTTCTGCTCCTTTCTCTCCTCGATCTGCTCCCGGCTAAGCAGTACATCGGCTGTACGCTTGTTCAGGTCGATTCGCACACGGTCGCCATCTTGCAGGTAGCCGAGCATACCGCCAGTGGCTGCCTCGGGACTCGCATTGAGGATCGAAGGGCTGCCAGAGGTACCGCTTTGCCTGCCGTCTCCGATGCAAGGGAGCTCGATGCCTTTCTTGATGAGCTCACCAGGCGGGATCATGTTGACCACCTCGGCCGCTCCAGGGTATCCGACAGGACCAGCACCTCGCATGATCAGGATGGTACCAGGCTTGATATCAGGCGAATGCTCAATCCGATGGTGGTAGTCCTCAGGTCCGTCAAAGACCGCAACGGGGCCCTCGAACGCCATCGGGTCCTCGGGGTTAGAGAGGTATTGCTCCCTGAAGGCTTTTGAGATGACAGAGGTCTTCATGATACCGCTATCAAACAGGCTGCCTTTGAGGTGCAAGAAGCCGGCTTCAGCCATGAGGGGCTTGTCAAACGGTACGATGACTCGTCGGTCCAAAGCAAAGTCGCCTCGACAGTTGTCGCCGATCGATTTACCAGACACGGTTAAAGCATCGGGATGAGGGAAGGCGTTGTTCTCCAGCAACTCGGCGATAACAGCTGTTTGTTGCTGTCAGCTGCGAATTCAACATGGCTTCCACGCATGCAACTCACCTGGCAGTCCTCCCGCTCGGTGGTACTCCTCGCAAAGCCATTCTCCAGCCGGCTGGACGTTGAGCAGTAACGGCAGGTGGTATCCAACCCGTTCCCAATCATCACAGTCGAGTTCAACACCAATGTGCTTGGCAATCGCGTTGAGGTGAATAGGCGCGTTTGTAGATCCACCGATGGCGGCGCAGCACGCGATGGCGTTCTCGAAAGCAGCCTTCGTCATGATGTCTGATGGCTTTACATCTTCTCGTACTAGGTCAACGATCCGAAGCCCAGTGGCGTAGGCACATGCACCTCGTTCTCGGTAGACCGCAGGGATGGATGCGCTTCCAGGCAAGGCCATACCCAAGGCTTCTGCCATAGCATTCATAGTGGAAGCCGTGCCGATGGTGTTGCAATGACCGGCACTGAGCAGAAATCAGTGAGCTTGAGATCCTGATCATGATCATTGGCAATTGGACTCACCTCGGCGCAGACAACGCTACGTGGTGTAAGAACTCCGCTTCTGTGATCTCTCCCGCCGCCAGCCTGGCTCGACTCTCCCATACCACTCCTCCTGATCCAATGAGCTTCTGACCACTGTACCCATTGAGCATAGGCCCGACATTCTGTGCGTAACAAGACATCAGCTAAGGGCTCATCGCTTCCGCGTAATGTCACGTACCATGGAGATGGCAGGGATGTTGACTGTCGCTGCAGCCATGAGCAAAGCCGGAGTCCTAGAGGCTTGTCAACCTGTTTTCAATTCCTGAACTCTTAAGCACGCCGACACACTCACGTCTTGTCACATCCGGTCAAGAGGACGACACCATCCAACGGGTATCCGTAGAGAACCTCCACCAAAGACAAGTATGATAGGTTCCTGTCCAAACTCGCGGTAGGTCGCTTGCCGGTCTCCTGGATTGGGTGACAAGGGAATTCCAGCGGTGTACCTCCCGCAGCGATGATACCGTCCCTGACTCGCTTCGCAAGTTCGGTGTGATACTTGTTGCAGGGAGAGAGATCGGATCCAGTCTGAGCGATGCCGATAATAGGCTTGTTTTTAGGCTGCAGCTCCGGTACGGTCAAGCCCTGGTTGAGGTATCGCTCGGTGTAAAGTGCAGACATGCCTAGAAGTATGAGCTACGTCCCATCAAAGTGAGTACTCACCGAGATCTGACGGGTCATTGAACCATTTCTTCGATCTCAATGGGACAGCTGGTTCGATACCTTCCGCCGCATTGCTGTCTGCTGGAGAAGTGAAGGATCTGACTGCTCGAGCAGGCGATGTAGCCGCAACTTCCGTGGCCCGACCACAGTTGCACCCTGCGCATGGTTGTGACATCTTGATCTGTGTATATGAGTGTGAGCTTTAGGTTCTTAGTCGCACAACGTTGAGAGATGGTTCCATTCATGGGTATATAATATAGCTCTCGTGGGAAGGCGATGTATGCAGTCAATCGTCTGTATTCGGATTGGATGGATAATCGGCACTCGATGCCGGTAAATGTCGGACCGAATCCTCCATGATTGGTGGATCAGCTGCTCGATGATCGCTCCGGAACTATTCCCTTACGTGTTGTAGGGTTGTAAGTTTTCGGGTCTCTTCCTCTCATCCATCGCGCTAACATACTAACGTTCGGGACCCCTGGCCCATTTAGCAGCTCGGTTAAACATCCCGAGCGTGTCGCGGCGCGAATGTGGACGAGATGTGGGGGGATGTTTG
The DNA here is from genome assembly GCA_036287355.1 of Kwoniella sp. CBS 6097. NCBI lineage: Eukaryota > Fungi > Basidiomycota > Tremellomycetes > Tremellales > Cryptococcaceae > Kwoniella > Kwoniella sp. CBS 6097. The sequence continues at coordinate 13,621,060 of CP143074.1, read as the reverse complement.
AAAAGGCGTGCCAAACGTGGGGAGTGCGATATCCATTTCACGCATGAAAAAGAGGGTAGGCACAATTCATCAATTGGTGAGCTTCCCTGGCGCTATCCCCCGAATGCGCACTCGGGAGTGCCCTCAGTGGCTCGTACCCTTATGCAAATGCAAATGCCCATATACATAGAATACATGCTGTAAGCCATACTGCATGCCACTAGCGAATACTTGTTGTGATGATGCCAATGACCCCCATACTGTCACAACTCTCCATCGCGCTCCCCGAAAACTCTTTAGTAGCCAACATACCTCCAGCCCAGATCGATCTGCTCCTGGGTGATCCCGTGTCGCATAGCGTGAATTGCCAGCTGACCTCCTGCATCGAGCTTTGCGTTTTCCCTCCTGACATAGAACCTATAGCCCGTGATGATAATGAGGAATAACACGTTACAAGCGAGGACCATACCAAAGCCGGCATAGAAGTGAGGAGGAGAATACCAGACGTAGGCGGACCAGACGTTGGATGTACCACCGATAGCGTTGATCAGGGCCAATCCGGCGGCTCGCTTGGGGTAAGGACGAGCGACATGGAGGGACAAGGTGTTGTAGATGAATAATTGGGGTACGACTTTGTTCTCCTCGTCAGCGACTGGAATTATCACCTAATCATGCCAATCAGCAGACTCACCATTTGCGACTGGGGTGAACATGATAGCAAAGTATCGTGCTCCGACGCTGAGCGTGGCGACAGCAATAACATAGATAACTACGCCGATGGAAAGACACACGACGATAGGGAAGTAAATCTTGCCGTTTCTCTGCAAAAACAAGCGGGTCAGCACCTGGTCATCCAAGTGAATCTCCATTCACTCACGTCGGAGTACCATGACAAGCCGTAGAAGAAGAAGCAGACAAAGATGTAAGGGGGCGCAGTGAGAACCAAGGTGATAATATTGTTGTAGCCAAGCGACTTGATGATTGTGGGGAAAAAGTTGCCAACAGATCCCATGGCTTGCGACATGATCATGCAAATGATCAAGGTGTACACCTGGTAGTGTGTGATCAGTACGAAGACAGCCGGTTTTTGGCACTTGTACTCACCTTGGGGTCAGCCAGTGCCGATACGTATGCCTTGATGTTTGATCCCTCCTCGTGAGCCTCGCTGGCTCCTGCTTCCTGTTCAAGTCGCCATACGGCGAGATCCTTTTCAATCGGTGAGAGCATCTTTGCGTTGTATGGGTACTCCGGCTATACAGATATTCTTGTCAGTTGAGCATCAAGCTGCACAGTGCAAGTAGTACAACCCACCATGAAAGTAGCGAAGATTGCGCCGCAGCCAACGGTCGCCACTCCCTCGATGATGAACAGCCATCTACGAGGTTCAAATGTCAGTACCTCCCCACGTTGGCTTTACAAAAGATTAGACAACACACCTCCAGCCCCGGATGCCATGTACGCCGTCCAATCTCAATACACCACTGCGAGATAATTGAAAAGCCGTCAAGTGGAACGGAGATCAGCGCTCGAAGCCTTCTCTACCTTCATTATGCCAACTCACGCAGCAATCAAGCCTCCAAACGCGTTGCCCAGCTGCTGCCCAATGAATAAGCCGGCGTATCGTTTACCGAGCTCCTTCTTGGTGTACCTGTAAGGTCCCGTCAACTATATGATGGGGTATGTGTGTCTGCCGTGACATGCTCACCAGGCTGAAAGGAAGTACAACGCTCCGGGGAAGAAGACAGCTTCCGATGCACCTGAGTGACCAGATTTGCCATCAGTACGGGATTTCTGCTTAGGTAGACAGATTTAGACACTAACCGAGGAGAACTCTAATACCCAGAAGCGCCGAGTACGACTGTACGGCAGCTGTACAAGCACTGATAGAACCCCAGATGATTACAGCAACACAGATGTCTACGGAGCATTCGTCAGCGCCGGCTGAATGTAGGTTGACATGGACCAGGCACTTACAGAGGCCAGGTCGGCTGAAGAGCGAGATGAGGTAGTTCGACGGGATTTGGAATGGAATGTAGCCGGCTGAAAGTCAGGACACGTGTAAGTGTCCGCAAGCATACCAAGACGAGCTGACGTACCATATAGAATCGCGATCGCCGTGGCGAACTGTTGAGTCGTCATGTTTAGGTCATCCATGATACCTTGCAACTTCGCGGCAGCAAGGTTCTGTCGGTCGATGTCTATATTCTCCCGGTCAGCACTACGCTCTCGAGCTGCAGACCATCAATGCGCAGTCTGCACTCACAATTGAGAACGTAAAGGACCATGCTATAGTCGGCGATACATGTCAGAAAAAATGATATTCTTGTTGAAGCGGTCAGAGGAAGAATGGCTCACATGATCGGCCTACGGACGAGGTCAGCGCATTCTGTTTCACATGCTTGTAATTGCTAAACTCACAAGATGATAGAGTCCATCTTTCGCACCATCTTCTTCTCGATCTGCGCCAGATCCGCATCACTCATCTCCTTCAACGACTCTGGCATGTTTCGAGTAGGAAGCTCATTCTTGAGCTCGACATGATCCTCCGCCCCCTTATCGATCGACGTTGTCTGAGCAATCGGTGCTGACATGCTGATCTCGTATATCTGGTGTTGGCTTGGTGTGCTGTGGAGAGGGGAAAGGGGGCACACGGGCCCCAGATAGGGCATATATAAGTATCTGGGGCATACATGGACTTTACTCTCATCGGTAACAAACGGACTCTCGTTATCGCCAAGCGCGCAACCTGTCAGAAACGACCCAAAATTCGGGAGCCCTCACATATTCAGGCCGAATTTACGATCGATAGTTCGGGCCGAGGGTCGGTAACCTTTCTGATATTGAACTTCGTGCGTCATGGGATACAACAGGGATTGCCTTCCTGAATCCTAAGTTACAAAAACTGCCCTTTGTGGTTAAATTCGTTCACACGCTTTCGTTTCTGCCCGGGAAATCGGCGCCGGGATAACCAGTCGCATACAGCTTTCCATGGGATGCGATTACGCTCGTAGGTCCGTTATGTGCTACGACACCCCGTTGCGCTACGAACCCCCGTCCAGAGTCGGTGCCAAGAGCTTTTACGCACAGACCAACCCAAGAGTGCCGCAAGAACTCCCGAAGTTTGCAAAACGACTCATCCGAATCGGAGTCGGCAAGTGCTTAGTAACGATTCGGCTGGCCAGTCTGAATAAGTGGATCAGCTGTAGTAAAGTCTTTGGGTGAACGCAGAGAGACGTCCCAAAGTTGAGCCTTGTATGTAGAATAGATTCCTTAATCCGTGCAGAAGAGGCTAGCAAGACGCGTGCCTTTAGTGTCGGTCGTAGTTTCCGATACCATCTCGATTGCTTGAAGCCTCCTATCGCTACACAAGCTGTATAGATCCCATCGCGCTTTGAACATGCACAGTCGCATGAAGCTGGGTGTGGGGGTGTGCAGTTGTGAGTTTTGAATCTGTTGTATCTCACCGACGAGGTTGTAATGAAGTCATTCTTGCGGTAATTGGCATGGTCGGGAGAAACAACAAGCAACGAGAGATCGTATTTCGATATTGACAACAATCAGCGCTCGGATCTCTCGCACGTTTGCCCTGTCTTGCAGCGCCGTTTGAAGTCGACGACTGTTTCATTCAACATGTCGTGCGCTGAACCGCGTAGTGTAAGGAAATGCACGGTCCATACGCAGTCATAATCCAGTGACGATGCGGTAAGATTGGCTGACCGGATCTGAGAAGCCCATGCTTTCGCGATCATTCGAAGCGCTCAATACTTCCGATCATTTAGAGTGGCCTTACATCGTGTACACCAGGTCATACGTCCTCAAATCAACGATGCGCTACGTTAAAGAACCCATGAATCTGATCATCTTGACGGTTCAATCTATCCATCCTTCATTATTGGCTTGAGTGGATATCCTCGCTTACTAATGCAACCGCGACCGTGGAGAAAACTCCCTTCCAGCTGACGTCATTTTGCTTCCGATCACACTTCAACCGTCGATCGCGAATGACTTTGCTGCAATTCAAGTATAAGCTGCATCAGAAACATTCATGCTGTGCGTTTCGACATCTTGATCCATATATACACCATGGCCACCCGTAGGAGCAGTCGCATCGTTTCGCGGAAACATTCGCTCAGCCCGGCCCCTTCGCCCAGTCCTCGCAAGACCCCGAAACGTGCATCTGCGCCGACAACCGTCGGCAAAGCAGAATCGCCTGAGACTGAACCGTTGATCAAGATCGAAGATTCTCCCTCGAATCAATCGCCCACTGGAAAGCCCAATGTCAGTCCGTTAAAGGACCGCAAACTCAGGCTTTTGTCTGCCAACCTGACGTCTTCCCCGTTCCCTTCGTTCGATCACCCCAAACCTTCCGAATGCGTTCTCGCGCATCACATACTCACTGCAATCCATGGCAAAAAGACACGACCGTCTGAAGTCGTAGCTTCGAAAACGCGAGCGGGATGTGGCGACAGCCCTTCGGTTCTGGATGCTCTCGTCAGGACGATCCTCTCTCAGAACACAAGCGACGCCAACTCTACCAGGGCAAAGCTGAGCATGGACGAGGTGTATGGAGGAAGCGATAACTGGGAGGATATCGTGGCAGGCGGGCAGGAGAAACTACAAGATGCTATACGCTGTGGCGGACTGAGCCAAGTCAAGAGCAAGGTCATTCTCAAGATATTGGAACAAGCCAAGGACAAGTATGGCGTGTATTCGCTCGATCATCTGCATGCCGCGCCGACGGAAGCAGCCATGCAGGAGCTGCTGAGCTTTGACGGAGTTGGACCGAAAACAGCCAGTTGCGTATTGCTCTTCTGTCTTCAGCGCGAGGACTTCGCCGTCGACACTCATGTCCATCGAATCACTGGACTGCTTGGGTGGAGACCGAAGAATGCTTCGAGAGATCAAACGTATCATCATCTGAACAAGAAGATTCCGGACAACCTCAAATACGCCCTTCACGTTCTGTTCGTAGGTCACGGCAAGGTGTGCGATGATTGCAAAGCGGGCGCCAAGGGCGTCACTACCTGTGAGCTCAGGAAGGCTTTCAGAACGGCGGTGATAAAGGACGTGAAGCCGGAGATTTTTGTGAGCAACGGGGTCGAGACGATGAAGGAGGAGACGGATAATGTACAGTTGAAGGCTGCAGCGAATGGAGTGGTCAAGGATGAGATGCAGCTCAAGGTCAAAGATGAGGTCAAGGATGAGCGGTAGAATGTCAGCGTATATGTGTGAGTATCACCGAAGTCCTTTATCATTAAGATCTGTCAAAACGCTACGTTATGCCCTTAGGTGACGCTGACCATTCATTGATCTACCACAGGCACCTTGCCCAACGTCGCATATCCCTTAATTGTATGACATCCGATTATAATCTTGCGGCTACGTTGCTGGAATCGAGCACTCGAATCTTGGAGAACGTCCTAGAAGCATCCTCCCTGCCCTGAACACGATGTGTGTATGCCCATATGTCCTTTTGCTGAGATGTCAAAGTACCCTCAATGCCTTCAACCACCAGGTCGCCTATGATTGGAAGGAACTCTAAAAGAATCATCAGCGAGCCGCGGGGCTCTAACAACAGCTCTAGACTTACTGAACGCGTGCCCGCAACATCCCGATGCGATGAACAACGAAGGGTATTGCTCGTGATAGTCGATCAGCCAGTCACCAGATGGTCGATCAGAGTACCTGCAGCGATCACGTAAGCAGGCGGGCACGTATGCGACGCTCGCGGATGTGAGGCCTTACCAGCAGAGGCGTGAGGTGATCCACTCTCGGTCAGCCAGTTCTGGATATACCCGCTTCAGTCCGGCCTGGAGGTCCTGCTTTGCCTCGGCGGGAATCTGCTGGTTCTCATGCCCTGCCGTCAAGGTAGTTCTAGGATAAGATGGTAAACCTTGGGAGGGGTTGATGTACCCTTTCTGGTGAATGGCGAACTTCATGATGCCGTCTTGATTCGGAGGGAAGATGTAGCTTTTCATTCAAGCATCAGCGCTACAGCTTCTTACGCAGATGTCATCCACTCACAATCCATTGTCGATCAGCCGCGTTACCGGCACGTCCTTGTAGCGTGAAAGCTCTGCCTCTGACAGCTGAATCGTGCCCACAACTTGTCCTGTGGGGAGAAGCTCTTCGCCGAGTTCGGGCACAAGCTTGTTCGACCAAGACCCAGCAGCGAGTATGACCATATCTGCTTGATACACCTTTCCGTTCAGAGTTCGCACACCTTCAACATCCTTCTTGTTACCCAGGCTACTGTATACGAACTCGAGAGCTTCTCCTTGCTCGAATCTTACACCCAGTTCTCGACTACGCGAGTTCACATCCACGACCGCGCCCCGCGAGTTTGCCCATCCTCCTGCTTCATTGATGTCTGGGCTGTCATATCAGTTCGGATCTCGAACAACGGTGCGGTACACTCACAGACATGTTGTTGTGCGAAGTCGCCCAACGGCACGCCCTCGGGGTATGCCTTGGCGACATCCGTTTCCGTCTCCAGTATATATGCGTTCAAACCTGGGGTGTCCATGCCCGGCATCGCATTCGCAGCTAGAGCTTTCGAGATATAATTTGATTGCTTGGCAGTCTTTCCCACCGATACAACTACTCCTGTCTCATGGTAGTTGTCCCTGTATTCTGGCTCCCGCCATCGTACCATCGCATCATGAGCCAGTCGTGCGTAAATAGGGTCGGAATATTCCTGCCTGACGATCTATTACATCCTCAGCGTATAATCTGTCATCGACGGAAGTGGTCCAGGACTCACCTTGTTGTAATCGTAAGAGGCTGCATCAGTTGCTGGCGGCGCGGCTGAACGATCTAAGACAGTGATGAGGTTCGCATGCCCCTTGTAAAGCCCGAGCGCCAAAGACAATGCGGTTGCACCGCCAAAGACTCCTCCACCTATAATCTGAGCGTAAATCAGCCTCGAAAATGAAGACAGCTGGACCGTGCAAGCTCACCAGAACTGTTTTAGGGGGTTTGAGCATGGGCATAGCGTCGGACATGAATCAATCACGCAGTTCTCAAGCAGTATCGAGCTGTCCGTACGTTTAAAAGATGGCTAACACTCCTCCATACTTATATATCGCGAACACGGTGTCCAAACCGGAGTATATAGGTCATCATCCCATGATCCCGCGATTGAACCTTTGCGCCGGCGATGCCGAGCACGGACATCTCCGGTGAGCTGTTGAGTCGACCCTATCGCGCATGCAGCTTCAGCAGTGTAAACCGAAACACATCTTCCTGCAGTGTTCGAGGAGCGATCCTCGCTTATCTCGCAGAGGCGCAGGACCGGTGGAGACCTGGCTGTTGTCACTTCATTGGTAGTTACCGAAGTGCTGGGGATCCGAAGCGATGACTTGTGGTATCATACAATACACATCATCGTCTTCAGACAGGAATAACATCAACCCAGTAATCACGCGGTCGACAATGCGAATGCACTGCTAGAAATCTGCAATCCCACGATATTATTGTCTTTTGACCTGCCAATGACAGACTTGCGGTCAAGATTTGCGCGATCCTTGATCTGTAACCATAACGTAGTCTGCCTGATCTGCGCCATCGCCGTCTGATGCATTGTATATGTCTAAGTTCTCAAGTCCATCGCAGGCACGACTCAGGGGTGCACGTCCGAAACTTTCAGCGATTTAGGTGCAAGCCTCCAGCCAGTCGACACTAGATCCGAGAGCAGCATCACAAGCCTCGATCTATAATCTTCCTCTAGACGCGAACTTGGCTCGCATTCTTCCGCAGATAAGCCGCCCATAGTCGCCGATCAGGATCGTCTGGTGAGGGATGGGGGAATGCAGGTTTTCGGTCCTGTGATAAAACCATCATGAGCGCGAGTCGGCAAACATTTATATCAGTTGGGCAGTCTTACCTTGAACTCCACGTAGCCTCGTGATCTATACCACCCGATCGTCTTTCCTGGCCGAGTCGTGTCCTCGACAAACAACCCGTCATCGGCCTGATCACAATAGTAGGCGACTGTATCCAGGGTGATCCACTCTGCAGCGTATTTCTCGACAGCTTCCCGCTCCAGAAGGCTCATGGCTTTAGACCCAAAGCCATTTCCTTGAAATTTGTGACGCACAAAGAGAGATGCTGTACAAGGAGTCAGCCGATCAATCGCGAAGCAGAAGTCGAGCTCGCTCACCCAAGTGTACACTTTTCCTCGACCGACTGGCAATGTCCGGATCTTCATCCTCTAGCAGCCAACATGCCATCCCAACATCCTCCTTACCTCGTGGCGTGACAGCTTCGAGCACACAGAAGATACTGTTGGGATCTTTCCACCGATGCTCGAGCTTGGGCACTCCCCAGCCGCACTCTATCCGAAGTTGCACTAATATTGGGTAGTCTTCCTCCTGCGCGATCCTGTAAGTTAAGGTGGAATCAGACGCGCTGGCCTGCACGATTGTCATGATGAGAGACTCGAGCGTGTTCGGATCTCAAACAGAAATCGAGGATGGAAGTCAGGTTGATGTGTCCGAGGTCGAAGTCTGGCTTCATGTCCTAGGACAGGCCGATGACAACTCAAATGCCTACAACCTGTTCCCACTCTCCCGGTTAAGCGGCTAAATCCAGCCTATGATGCCCTTAGTCATGACGTGGATTTCTCCCCGGACGCTTATCGCGCTGTACGCCTGGATTTAGCTATAGATACTGCTCTATTTCTGTCTTTGTCTCGTGCTGGAGGTGCCTATCAGATTGAAGCATCTGAGGAGAAGCGGCAATCGAACCTGCTCATAAGTCACTCGCGAAAGCCAATCATGCAAACATCGCACAGTGCATATACCGCGCATTGCAGGTCACGCATTTCCATCATATCAAGACTACGGGCATCCGCTAAAGTGTGCGTGGTACCGGTAATCAACATATGGCCAACAGCAACAAAGCATGTTGTAATGGTGTACAATCTAGATCAATCGCGAGAAACTGAAAACAAGTACTAACAGTTACAACTGGCCGCAGCGGCGGAGGTGATCGCTGACAGAGTGTTTGATCAAGCCAGTGTACCCTAAGACGCGTGTCAAACAATCCAGTAAGTTTTGTATTCTTGCCGTGTGAGAGCATCTACTCACCATTGGATCCCAAGGCTTGAGCATCTGAGCGTCGCTGCCTAAGATATCACTCCATTTCTTATCCACGATCGACCTGGGCACAACAACCTGGAAGACATATTCCCTGAACCAAGCGCCAGACATCATGAACCAGCCCTTCTCTCCGGCAGAGTCTGACCAGGAGTTCTCGACCTTGTATCGGACAGGACGCCCTGACTCGTCGAGGTGGACGGCAGTGATGACCATGGCGTGGGTCATCTATCCCAAGAAGCAAGTCAGCAAGCTACACAAGACGGATCACTACCGGAGAGCGAAACCCACTGAGCTTTCACCCGTTTCGAGCCGTTGGGCCTTGTTCATTCCCAACTTGAAGCCGTATGCTGCCTGGATGTCATACACGTCGCAGTCCATCACACCCTCTGCTGTATTACTGGCCTTGCCGACATCGCAGCCGAAGAACAAAGGCGTGTTCGCTTTGATACCAGCGATGACGGCGTCTTCGAGCACTGTGATGGGCGCGTTGACGTCTGACATGTCATGACCGAGGGTAAGCTGTGTAACACAAAGCGAATGTGCTTCCCAGGTGTCACTCACACCGTACAGGTCCACCTTGCCAGACATTGCCTAGCCGTTCCACCGAGTACAATTTCTCGTAGGCATTCCTGGGATCGTGGATCAAGCTGAAACTGTCCTTAGGGTCCATGCTTTTACGCTTGCCGTATTGCTCGTAGAACTCCTTTGGAGTACCTGACCAGCTGTGGTACTTGTTGTCTCTGTCATAGTAACTCCAGTGGAGCTTTTGGTCAGGTCGCGGTGGCGATCCCAACGCAATCGATAACGTTGAGAAGATTTCCGACATGAAGGTAGATTTGAGCTTGCGGAGGGAGCTGTGGAAATGAGCGGTTGACGCGGCTGCCTGACGCAGCAGCAAGGAGTATTCCCGTAGCTTCGATGTTAGAAGAGAGTTCAGTCTTCCGGATGCAGTCGAGGAAAACGCTTCCGGGTAGAGAATCTTAGGAATGACGCCGTACTTCTCTACAGCCACCGCGTCAGTATAGCGGTCAAATCTCTGAAAGCGCAAGCTAGTCAGCTTACCGATGATGTTCACAGCCATATCCCATTGACCCCCATCATTGACCGGGGCTTGATTCAGGTACGATAGCAAACGACCGTCAAGTGGTTCTTCCAGAAGGTCCAGTACGTTCCTATTCGAGTTATATCGTACGGTTAGTCGTTTCATGGCGACATCCCGTCAGAGGGTGGCGGTCGAGCGGACACTCACTCGAGATAGTAGTTTGCTTTCTCTAGCTTATCGTAGAAGAACAAATAATTCTGAGACAACTCAAAGTCACCAAGCTTCAGTTGCTCGATAACGTTGTATCGCAAAACATTGGCTGAGACGCTCGTCAGTCACGTTGTCTTGGTTGCAGGTGTGTACCCGGTGTACCTACTAGTTGCGAACAGCCAACACCTTCCCGAGCTCGCTTGATTAGTCCGTGGCCCGGGGTATTCTCCATGGGTACCCGTGCCTCTCAATGACAGGTTGAAAACCTTGGCATCTCGTATGAAAACAGGGCGGGACGCGAGGGTTTGTACTGGATCTGCCTTGGAAAGGACAAGACGCGATAGAGCAAAGGTAGGATTCTGTATGGCAGATATCAGCGATATATCCCGGAAAGCACAGAAGATAGAAGGATTATTTGAGTATACTTTTTCCAAGTCATCGGACCATTCGCCCAGAGTCTCGAGGGAGAGTGCGTCAAACGGACGAGCATTGTCTCCAGGTAAGCCGATCGAGCTGCTGCTGCAGGAGGGACTGGCCCGAGCCTCTTTTTCCTGAACGACATCGATCGATAACGGAGGACTGGGCTGAGCTTTGGAGACAGTAGACCCCATTGTTTGTGAGTCGGTTCGAGTACGGTGGCGATATCACAATGTGAGGATTTGGTACATATATAAAGAGGGGACTCCTCTGGGTGGATCCCATGTCCTTTATATGGCCTATACGCGCAAGACGTGATTGAGGACCAGTGCGATAAGGGAATTTTGGCATTGAATTGGTGGACCCGCATTCGGATTTAGCCGTCTGTCGCACATGTGATCTCTTTCCCCTTGTTTTTGCCACGGCTAACTTTTACGCTTTAACATCCGGGGCCTCAACGATCCGTTCCGATCGGATCTTACCGCCATGGCGATCGTTTGTGGTAACCGTTTGTGGTAACGTCGTCATAGGTGTGAGTGACGCGCAAGAAAGATTGAATCAGATCATACAGCGAGTTTCTGCAAACTGATATAACGTGGAACGGGCTTGATCGAGCTGCTCCATGCTTTTAACCGTCCTTTTTGGTCGGATGCGCAACACGAATCCCCGATTCCACCAGAGCCACCTACCTAGCGGCTCCCAAAAGACGACATGACACAGCAACAACTCAAACCTTACCAACGACACCTTGTCCAATTCGGCAAGTCGACCCCTGCACACGATGTGTCTATCCTATCTGCCTTGCGACATGGCCTTCGTCTTGGTCTCAACTTCCCTGTCGCGCTGTCGATCGCGCTCGCACTCCCCTTTTTGTGCAACGGCTTTCCCTGGTACCATCGAACCGTGAAGATCTCGTCGATCCCCGAGGGCAATATGCGGACACAGCTCGAGAGAGCTCCAGTCACCCAGCCAAGCTATTCGTTATCCGAGATCCTCGACCTGTTCAAGGTGGATGGGCGGACGAGGGAGCGGAGCCTGTTCGCCAAAGCTGTGGACTTGGGCCATGTTACCAGTTTCTGGTGCATGACTGCCGATGTCAAGACGGGTCTGGTGGACGCGAGCGATGTTAGGCGGTTCCAGTCTGGCGATTGGACAGGACCGGTAGTACAGAGGAGAAAAAGCAGACTTCCGGGGAAAGGTGACATTATACCCTTCTGGAGGGGAGGGCCTATATTAGTGGGGCTTCACAGCTGGTTTGTGAGAGTATTGTTTGGGGTAGAGGTTTATGAACCCCGTTAAGGACATCGTCGTGGGCGGGGTGGCGTCGGTACGTGAAAACGAGGCTTAGGTTGGTCGTACGTGCTGGCTTCCAACTGATTGTTTGCGTACCAATCCCTATTACAGTTGATGAGCCATTCGTGGCGCGACAATCCTTATAGTCTCACTGTTACTTGATCCACCGTAGCTTTCACGATGGGCCACGATATCCCGAAATATGGCAGAAGGTCTAATTTACACATAGATTCGCTGGTCCTGACTAGATGCATGTATTTGATCTATATTTATCAATCATGGGCTAAACCCTATGGGACTTCATTCGCCAATAACCGCTCAAGACGAGTTCGAGTTGTCGGCACAAGACCACGCGGATGTCGCGCCTCCGGAATTGTAATCGTCAACAATACCTTGTACAGAGCCGTACGTCTGTGCGAACGGGATCAGCAAAGGCAGTACAGATCCGAAGTGAAGCAAGATTACTCACGCCTGATACAATGAGGTATGCGGATAGCACCACTAAGAAGATGTTAAAAATGATAAGAAGTTTCTTGGCGCTTGTCCCCGTCTTATAGTCCCGACCCCAGTTGTTGTCGCAAAGCCATACAGCGGCCTACATATATTAGCGTGCATCAAAAGTATTGTCACTCACCATAACCATAATACAAAGGAAAGTTCCGAACAAGGCACCAATGATGCCGACTAGACCTCCAAAAATCGGGATGGCGCTGAGCTCGAAGCATCAGCTGACGGTCGGATGGGCAAACAGACGAAGGCGTGATTGACTTACCTGGCGATAATGTACGCAAGAGTGGCGCATGTACCTACACAACCAAGCCACACCGACCAGTGAACCAACGAGTTACTGGTCAGGTGTCGACTGCCCTTCATGAGGCGGAGGAAGAGGTACTTGGCCGGAAGCTGTAATTCATTCAGCGCAATGCCCTTTCAAATAAGCTCGAGTAGGAATGGCTCACATGTAGGTAGATTGTAACGGTGACAAACAGACCAGGAAGGGCGAGACCGTAACAAATACGCTTCATCAAGACACCGGCTGACCCAAGTGCAGGAGTCGCAACGTATTCGCCACAGAAGTAGTATACGACCGTTCCGATGGCCTGAAATAGTTGTAAGCCACGCTCGCATGCACTTTCGGTCACCAAACTCACAATGTACACAGCGGTGATCAAGCCCTGGGCGGTGAACATGGCCCGGTTGTACATGCGGAGATCCCGCATTTCGGAGATGATGGAGATACTGCGCCAAGGTCAGCTACATCGTTCGCGACTTCAGGAGCTGTCGAGAGTTACTCACTAGGTTGGTACACCAGCGTAAGCCAGAATGAGCGACGAGATAGCAGTCGAAGCTTCGACAAATGAGGGATGTCCAATAATCCTGAATCCACTTTCATAAGGTCCCACTTGAGGCGCCTCGGCAGGTCGGTCTTGCACGCCGACGGAGATGGTCAGGGTGATAATGGCCGAGAGCATTGAGATTAGTCCGACCCATCCGAGCCATGAGATGTTTCCCAAAGTTCTGATACTGGCCAGAATGAAGCCCACGACCGCGGAGACCGCAACGAAGACGGCAGTGCACGTTGCGTGGAGCGAGATAGCGTTGAGGCCGATGGAGACACCAACAATAGCGGATCCAACAACGAAAATCATGACTAAGCGAGTTAGCGATGCTCGCGGGAAGATAAACTTACAAATACAGTAGATAGCCGCGAATACCTCCCGTCCAATTCTCCCAAACATGACCTCTCCGACGTCGACGACACTGTCTGCAGTGGGGAAAAGGGAACGACCTGTCAATGGCGACCTCGGAGAGCAGAAGCGACTTGACTGTACTCACAAACTTGTCTATGCCTCATTTTCACCTGTCCCACCACGTATCCTGACCATGTCATGATACCTGCAATGGCCACCAGGCACAGGATGCCTGGTACGATACCCAGGGTTGCGAGAGCTGATGGCAAACTGAGTACACCTAGTCCGATCTGACTCTTGAGAATGAGAACAGTCGCTCCGAGCCATCCAACCTGAGATTCTTCCAGTCAGCAAGATTGTACCGATGCCCAGGCTCTACGGTCACTCACATTTCTATAATTCGGGCCATCCTCGCGAATGTCTCCAAACACCTCGTCATGCTGCTGAACAACGGTGGTCTCTACGTCGTCTCCATAGTGATTGTCATCGGGTAGCGTAACGTCGAAATCGCTGCCCGACTTGGCTTCTTTGTGCTTTGATAATATGGTCATTTGATAGCGGTCTTCTTTAGTTCTTACAAGTAGAGGAGCGATCGTGTCAAGGATACAAAACGTCGATCATCTTTGAAACGCCATGACTGATCAATGGATGGGCATGCATGCTCACTCCACAGTGTGACTGCTGCATAGTCCAAAATGGTGAGTGCACCACACTTTTTTTCGGTCGAGCGACTTTTAGTCGCAACCTCGCTTAGCCCTGCGAAGGGACCGGCATCGCTTATTTCGATGGGGGTTCACTTTTCTGTTCCTTCCGATTCAGGAAAAGGTGACTACTGGCATTATTTCTTATGGGCATTAGAAGGACTGCAGGCCTCTCCAGCATCACGCGCTGATGCGCGCGTCTTGAGGTTGCATCCACGAGTTTATCGAGTCGAGAATAGGCTGAACAACGATGTCTGCGGTCATGTACGATCGTTCAAAGGAGAGGTTGGCAAAAATTCTCAGATTCTCTGAACGTCGGAAGAGTGCGTCGCTCTGCCTTGCAGTGGAGGTGAATGAAATCCCGGTCTAAGACCTGATGCGCGGAGACATGGAATCAAACGGCATTTGATTCCAAGATTCAACGCGGCCGTAAGCTGAATTAGGGGGGGGAAGGCAATGAAAAATGTCACTATGTTACTACACGTGGTGACAGCGTGACCTACACATGTCCAACCATTACGGTTTGCGGTAAGCAAATCCTGGGAACGGAAAGCAACGGCTTGGGACCCGGATTGCATATACAGGCGCCTGTCACTCTGTGGGGCGGTGAGCTTTAGGGGGGACCTGCAGTCAACATGCGCTGTTGAATACAACTAGTGCTTAAAATAGAGGAGTTTAGTTTGTTGTCGACTCGTTCCCCTTCTCTCGGTTTTGCGAGGTGGGACTAGCGTCAAAATGATCGGACCGATGATGTCCCGCCGTCCACTCTGTACACGGCGACACACACACACACAGACGCAAACCACTTTATGCGTGAGAACATTGGTCAGTTCATTCTTCGGCTCTTCATGGTTGTTCTAAGCGGGACAGCTCAGGTCCAAGGTCTTGTCGGGGTAACTTTCACAAGCGTGTTCGGGCTTACAATATGCGATTGTCAGCTGACCACAGCTACCGGCGCCGGTGGATCCCCCTAAGAGTTTCATGAGAGCGGTCACAGAAGTCGACATGAAGGTGATCTCCAATAGTTGATCGAAGTATATATATACTCGCGCGGGTCGGTATCGCTTGAGCCGCTCCTCTCTGACTGCCCACTCACATGCGATACTGATTATATATCATTATACAGAGCCATTTCGCAATCCACGCTCAATATGTCTGACCTCAAGGAAAAGGAAGTGGTTTCTCATCACGAACAGATTGAAGATGCGGAAGTCGACAAGGAAAAGCTCGATCTAAGCAATGGCAAGATCGATGCGGAGACGGCCAAGTATCTCGACCCCACTTTAGTGGTTGATGAGGCGCTTAACAAACAGATCAAGCGGAGGGTGAGAGATTACAATATCGAGGGAATTGTGCGAAACTAACGCATTGTTGTTAGGTTGACAAGCGGATCATGCCGTTCCTGTTGCTCATCTATTTCTGTCAGACTTGTAAGTGTATGGATACATAGTGCAGCTCAAGAGGCAATGGGTGCTGACAATGATTCGACACAGTTGATAAAGGCACAGGCGCCTCCATTTTAGACGAGCAAACCCCCGCTGACACGCCCAACAGGAACGCTGGCGTTCTCCTCCATCATGGGCATTCAGGCCGATACTCACCTTGTCGGTCAACAGTACAGCACTCTTGGCACAATCCTCTATGTGGGATATATGGTCGGCGAAGTCAGTGACACCCGTGACCAGGCTTGTAGATCAACCTATGCTGACCGACCGACTTTCCAGCTTCCTGTGAATCGTATCATCCAAAAAGTACCTCTGGGAAAATTCTTGGGGATCCTGGTCATCATCTGGGTAGGAGAAATCCATGTAACTCTGTTCACCGACCGGGACAGGCTGATTTGAGATCCACAGGGAACCATCGTCTGCATGCATGCTGTTTGCAAATCCTTCCCTGGCTTGATGGCCGTTGTGAGTATTCTGACTTGGGCTGAGCATACAGCTTGACTGATAGCTTTGATCTTCAGAGGTTCTTACTTGGACTATTCGAAAGGTAAGCCTATGTGCGAAGCTTTCGCTGACGGTCAACAGTGGCGTTCAGCCTTCTCTGATGACGCTCACCACTGTGAGTCACGAGCATCCCATTTGAGGATTGAACGAATACGCTAATGACGTACTGGCTTCCCCGCGAAGATGTACTACCGACGAGTGGAGCATCCATCAATCATCTCTTACTGGTATGGTATGCAAGGTCTTCAGTGAGTGATCTTGCTTGACCGTTCTGTAGAAGCGCAACTTGTGCTGACAGTAATGAAGACTATGCGTCGCTGGCCTGTTGGCCTACTCGTTGACTTTCCTTGAGAGTCCCCATGTGTACACTTGGCAAGCATTGTTTATTATCGTTGGCGGTGAGTGATGGATGCGCTGTATATTTTGTTATATCACAGCATTCGCTAAATCTCATGTCACAGGTTTCACTGTCCTCGTCGGTATCGCCACCCTCATTTTCCTGCCAGACTCTCCGATGAAAGCCAAGGTACGTACCAACTCGCGGCGAACTTCGCTCATCCTTCATAGTGTTGGTCAGACAAAGAGAAGACAGAGATCATTGAGAGACTCCGTGTCAACGAGCTGGGCGTACAGGATAGCCGATGGAAATGGGAGCAAGTGCAAGAAGGTAAGCCACACGCTGGGCCACGATTGAGATCGCAAGGCGCATCGCAGCTGAAATGCGGTCTCGCTCGCAGCTGCGGCGGATCCGGTGGTCTGCTGTTTCCTTCTCATGCAGATCGCTGGCTTCATCATCGTCAACGGTCTAGCTACTTTCTCAAACATCATCGTCAAGGGCCTCGGTTTCTCTGTGTGAGTGAACCGCATGCTCATAGCGGTTTTACAAGCCAGAAAACCTTCTGATCATCTGTTTTGCACTGTGTGACTCTGCAGCCGACAGACTCAGCTCCTAAACCTCGCGCAAGGTGGTTTCTCGATGATCATCTTCTTTGGAACAGCGTGGGTCGCTCGGTGGACGAACCAGACTTGTTTGGTGTTGATCGGGACCATGGGTTCGTATCCGCCCCATCCCCTCTGCCAGATCTCAGCTGATAAGCGATGTCAACAGCCATCGCGCTTGCCGGGACAGTAGTATTGTTGGTCGTCCCAGTGTCTGCTAAGACCGCCCCAGGCATGCTACTTGCATTCTACTTTGCCAATTTCGTCATCGCCGCCGGTTCCCTCACGTACTCCATCGTCACGCGAAACATTGGTGAGCGGAGTTTATACTCGTTAAGGTGACCTGAGCTTGACATGCTTGTTTCTCCGTCTGCTAGCTGGACAAACCAAAAGGACCTGTGTTACTGCGATGCTTTTCGTAACCTACGGTGCTGGCTGTATCATTGGACCTCAGGTAAGCGTTGATTTCTTCGTACAAAGTCTGATCGTGACTGATCCACCTACAGGTCTTCCGCTCGACTGATGCCCCGAGATACCGAACCGCTTTTGCGACTCACATTGCGTTATACGGTAGGTCACGCGTCATCCTGTTCTGCCTGCTCCGTTGCTGATGTGTGTTTATCGTGTAGCCTTTTTCATCCTGTTGACGGTCCTCCTGCGGATTATCTTCATGCGCCGCAACCATATTCGTCGACGTGATCATGAGGGCGCCAATCAGCAGACTGTGAGTCTGTATGGTGCTTATATTGTTAGTCGATTCTGACAGCCCGCTCTGCATATCTTGTCTAGGGTACCGAGGCGATCGACCACGACCAAGCTTTCGCCGATCTTACCGATCTCAAGAACACCAAGGCGTTCCGATACGTCTACTGAGCGCCGCCGCACTATTGACCAGAGGTATTCAAATGAACGCTTGTGGTCAATTCTGTTTGGTGTTTGGTGATGCTGTCGAGCGATTTGGTCTGTCACGAGGTTGTTTCGAGGTGGGCTTGTAAGTTGATAACAAGTAAGCACCACGTTCCTGTTATAATTGTCGGTCCATACAGCGAATGCAAGGACTGTGTGTGACAGCGAAATCACTTGTCCGTCCTGCGGCAACTCGGAATTTCCCAAGTCCATGAAAAGCCTGCTTCCGGGAATGTTTCTGGGACGTTGCAAGCGCGCGGCGTCACCTGAGGAGCCAGCACAAAAGTCCAGATCATGAGGCGCATATCGACCCTTATCGCCGTAATGGCTCTTTGGCGCCGGCGGACTTTTGATCTTCAGAATTCAGTAATACCCGCCATGAGTAAAGCCCAGCCGAGTCGAACGTCCGAGGTGTCTACACGTGAACCGCGGCGAGATCTATCTATTCATTGTTCAGGTGAACTTTAGATAGAAGGGTGCAATTTGGGCAGACCGGGCGAGTATCAAATATCAATAGGCGAAATCGGCAGATAGAACGGGGATCCGAAGCTGCAACAGAGCAACCGCCTAGTTACTGTATATATATACCGGGGTGGCTATGCAGAACACAAAACATCCGCTGCTCGACTGGGGAGTAAGCAAGAAATAGCCCGATATACCCTGAAAGCGGATGGTTGGGCAAGATCAGATCAGCATGTAGATCGTTACTTGAATAGCAAAAACATCCGCCGAATTCACCGTAGGATGCGCGTTTCTTTACGGCAGAGTCGGTCCGACCTCACTGTACAGGTCAGGTCATATGGACGTTTTCTGAACCTTCTGGTCATCCATCATACTTCTCATTGTGCTAGTAAAGTATTAATTGAGGCGTTGGAATCCTTGCACAAAACTTGTTCCCCCCTCCCCCCCACCGCTCTGCTTCAACATTTCATCTGCACAACCAGCACCGCAAAACCACTAGCAATCATGTGCACCCAACACTCCACTACCCAGACTGCTGCCTCAGCGGTCGACCCAGCACCCCTTCTTTCTCAGTACGAAGCTCACTATGATCCCTCCAAGGTGCTCAAACACCCGGAATTCCGGATTCTGGAGGCTGATGCGCCAGAGCTCAAGGACAAGGAGGCAAACATCGCCTGCGCCTACAACCCGGCCCACGAAGTCCACATGATCAAGAAGCCCCGTTTCAAGCCTGCCAAGGGAGAAGCTATTGTCCACGTGCGTTCCACAGGTATCTGCGGTTCCGACGTTCACTTCTGGAAGCATGGCCAGATTGGCCCAACCATGGTGGTGAGGGATGAGTGTGGATCTGGTCATGAGTCTGCCGGAGAGATCGTGGAGATTGGAGAAGGCGTCACGCAATACAAGGTCGGTGACAGGGTTGCCATCGAGGCCGGTGTCCCTTGTGGACAAGCAGACTGCGATCCTTGTCGAACCGGTCGATACAATGCTTGTGAGTAGCTGTGACAAGGCGAATGAGACTCAGAATAAGAAACAAAGAGCAGTTTCTGACCGTGCTCGTCTGTAGGTCAACGAGTTGTCTTTTTCTCCACTCCTCCTTATCACGGCACTCTCACCCGATACCACGCCCATCCCGTGCAATGGCTTCACCGATTGCCTGAGAACGTATCGTACGAGGAGGGTTCTCTCTGTGAGCCTTTAGCCGTCGCTTTGGCTGGTATTGAGCGAGCGGGCGTTGTGCTCGGCGACACTGTAGTGATCTGGTGAGTGCCGTATCGAAAACTCCTTTCTTCGCGCACAATACGATACTAACCTCTCGTCTGCAGCGGCGCTGGTCCTATCGGTCTCGTCACCCTCCTCGCCGCTCATGCGGCCGGTTGCACCCCCATTGTCCTTACCGACCTCGTCGAGTCTCGACTTGAATTTGCCAAGTCCCTTGTTCCTACTGTGGAAACGGTCAAGATCGAGCGATCATGGAGTCCTGAAGAAGTATCGAGCAAGATCAAAGCCGCCGCAGGCACCAACATTCGTGTCGCACTTGAGTGCACCGGATTCGAAAGCTCGATCCGGGCCGGCATCCTCGTGAGTATCCCGAGCTGTTCTTCACTCACACTTGGCCGTGCTGATTGACAATGAATGCAGTCTGTAGTATTCGGTGGGAAGGTATTCGTCATCGGTGTTGGCGCTTCAGAGATGAACGTGAGTTTGTTTGCATGTCGGCGAAGTTCTACCTGCATCGACGCTGACTGTATCGCAGTTCCCCTTCGGATACTGTTCGGCCAACGAGATTGACCTTCAATTCCAATACCGATACGCCAACCAGGTAAGTGCAGCAGCCCATATCAGGCAGCTCTCGATAGGCAGCTACTGACAATTTCCTTTCGCAGTACCCCAAAGCTCTTCGTCTCGTTTCGGGTGGTCTCATCAACCTCAAGCCCCTCGTCACGCACAAGTTCGCCCTCGAAGACGCCGTCAAGGCATTCCACGTCGCGGCGGACCCGTCACAGGGCGCTATCAAGGTTCAGATCCAGGACTAGATGTAGAGTGGAAATGAAACAGTATCAGATTGTGTTTTGGACATTGACTTTCGCGGTAATTGGTTTCATATTTCTGTTTATGCGATGTACGATATGTAAAGTGAACCGCACGGTCGATCTCGTGTACCCATCGACGCATCTGTGAACGACTGGGAACCGAGGGTAGCCCTATGCTTCACGCAGCGAACCAGAACTCAAGCGTACTCACACCGTACGTAAACTACAATTCAGTTCCAATTCCGACCCGTACTATTCAGTGTCGCCCGAAATTGGCAGAATCTCGGGCCTTCCAGGTGTGAGTACCAAGACGGTCACACACGAGAGTGACACATCGTTCGGTAGGTACCCAAAACTCGGTCCTCGTATGAAGAACAGCGTGTATAAAAAGTTCAAAGTCGACTCTTCGAGGACTTCCGATGTCTACCGCGTCCCAGAACTCACAATGTCCGCTAAATCTTTCGTACTAGTATTATGTTGTTTTTGCTTACTAGGATCGCTCGTCACAGCGGCCGAGGATGGCGGTTTGGACAATGCTGATACCGACGTTGACAGTTGCGCCCCCGCCTCAGCAGAGTCATATAACCTTAGCCTCCATGTCGCGTCAGTCTTTGTGCTCCTAGCGGCATCCGGCATTGGAATTATCGGACCAGTCTTGTTAGGCTCAGATAATGGTCGGAGCTCCTTCTTTCGTTACACTTTCTCCGCGCTCAAGCATTTCGGTACAGGCATTATTGCCAGCTTAGCGTGAGTGGCGACTTTGAAGAACCCCGCAGTGATGTGCAAGCTGACGTAACGCCCCGATGATGTTTGCAGCTTTTGTCACCTTCTTCAGGACGCTTTTGAGACCTTCTCCAAGTGGGTACGCCTCAGGTGAATACTCGCATCAGCTGATGTGCACTTTCAGCGAATGTATTGGAGACTTGGCATTCGAACCTACAGCGCCTGCGATCGCAATGGGATCGATGCTGGTGATTTGGCTCATTGATTATGGTTCCGCGCGCTGGGTAAGCGTCTGATAGCCCAATCTGTAGGTAGGTGGGGTGAACTGAGATACAGACTATAGGCGGCGAGATATGTCAGGGACAACGCATGCGACGTGGCCGATACTCCAACGGACATCATCAGGCCTAGTCCGCCCTCAACTCCGGGCAGCGACACGAAACCCGTGCTACAGGACCTTTGCTGCGAGACCGGTTGTCGTCCCTTGAGGGAATGGGATCCAGCTTCGAAGCGTGCTCTTTGGGATGTCCAACTTCTAGAAGGAGGCATAGTGTTTCATTCAATCATGATGTAAGTGGTACGGACCCAGTCCGTTCGTAGACTTCGGAGCATTAATATCTTTGTAGTGGTGTTGCATTGGGATGCGCAGGTGGATGGATTCTCGGCAACATTTGCAGGTGAGCCAACAGAGCCGGGGAGATCGAACTCAGCTGATGCCGGATTTGAAGCCCTTGTGTTCCATCAATTGTTTGAAGGCCTCGGTTTGGGCGCTCGTATCGGAGCGTTACAATGGCCAGCTTCATCCCGACCCACCTGGAAAAAGTGGTTCATGTGTCTCGCTTACACCATCATCACGCCTATCGGCATTGCTATTGTGAGTGAGCTCGTTACTGTAGTAGCACCATCGAAAATTGCTCAAATTGGGTCTTCCGCAGGGCATTGGAGTTCATGAGTCATTCAACGAGAATGGTCAAGCAGAACTCTTAGCTATTGGTGTGCTCAATTCGATCTCGGCGGGGATTCTGCTGTACAGTGAGCTCGGTTACCGTTCTGATCTGCCATGAGCTCGGCTGAGTGTTCATACCGTACAAGGCGGTCTGTGTCAGCTTCTTTATTCGGAATGGGTAATCGGAGACATGAGGGACACATCTAATAAAAGACTCATCGTTGCTATCGTTTCGTTGAGTCTGGGCTTATTTGCGATGTCGATCATCGGTAAATGGACGTGATCGTAAACTGCGATTGTTTCCAACAACCATATGCTATATGCATAAAGCGGCCTGCTAGCCGTTTCACTTCGTCACATACTTGTTCACATGGATGGACCGTTTCCATAAGATTGAGAACCAAGAACGTCAAGATGAGGCCTTAGAATATGGTCCAACAATGCTTGCGTCTCGCGATCGTAGCCAAAGTTGCTAGGGTCCCAATCGGGATTGGGAGGCAGCGGATTCACTGACCGAACTGGCCAGGACAAGTCGGGCTGAGGGCTCACTGTGCCTACCACGAATGGATCGCTTGGCAGCATGGGCGCGGGTGGAACACTATGCAGCCCGGTATCAGCTACGCGTCACCATTACTGCCACTCACGGAGTAGCGTCCGAGATTGTCACACCAAGCCACGCGCTCAGATCATCCAACGGCCTGGATGGCTCTAGCCAATTTCCAACAGGTCCAACGGTCCGAGCTTGAGGTTGACCTAAACCGGCTATGGGCAGGGGATCGGGTATAGTTTGGGCCTGGCTCGGAAAGGTGGTGAGGGAGGAGATCATGCCCTCGGGTTGCGTGGGATTTTGCGAGAACAGGTCATATTGCTGATAATCATACGCCGGCACCGAAAAGTCGGCATTCTCTTCCGGTCGATCGTGAATTGGTGATGTAAGACCTGTCGGTTGCACCCCAGCAGAAACGCCGTACTCGGCCAACAGGTTCTCCAGGAGAATCTGCTGATGACGAGCCGCAGGCCATGATACGGCCATAAACTTCATCAGCTGTATACAGTCCTGGGCTCTGCTTAGGGCTTCTGCCTGCTTCTTCGGTGCCGACGAGCTGGCGAGCGCGAGGAGATGTGTAGTTCCAGCGATGAAGCAGCACTGGATCGCTGTCGGGGGACAATACCGAAGATTGTGAAGACGATGCCATGTTTGCAGCAGCATGATGACATGCAAGGCAGCCCTGTCGCATTGCTGCATTGAAAGTCAGCCCGAGCACGCGCATCCCAAATTATCATATGATTCACCTTGACGGCCCATGCTGCCGTGGATTGAATAGCAGGTATGACGCCGCTGGTGCCAGCGTTTGATGGCATACCAGCGAGCGGTCGATAGAAAGGACGATGCAGTAAGATGACGAGCCACGCATGCGACAGATGAAGCATAAGGATGTGTGGCAGGCCGTTCTTCGGCGAGTGATTGTTGAACGTCAAGCAGGGAGGAAGGCCCTCTAGCCAGGTACTGAGCGAGAGACTACGACCCTGTCAGCCGGTTCCCACCACGGTGGGCACTCACCTGATCTCGCTCACTACACCGGTCCGAAGTAAGGTCGCCATATCTGCTTTGATGCCATATCTGTACACGTAGGTCAGCATGTTGTAATTAGCCTAGGTGTTTCAGACTCACAAAGTATTCATGATTCGTTCACCGATCCTCATGAGCTTGACAGTATGTATGAATGTTGTACTGATCATGCTCGGTTGAGGTTTCAGGACCGGATCATTACCTGGGGGAGTACTTCTATCTTCCCACAGCATCTGATCAAGTTCGATGTCGACTGTAGGAGGCTGCGCAGTGAAGTCGGGTAACGATATAGAGCGGCCGATGTATGGCGCCCACAATCCTTCTTGGATGAACGTCGTCCAAAAGGTGACATTACGCTGCCTATCAGTCACTGCTCACCAAGCCTCTGAACTCACCTCTTGTGCCTGACTAGCGGTCACATTCCCTCTCTTTACGAGCTTTGTATCATCCATATTGAGGCCCACTATCTGTCAGCCATAACTCCGGAGAGAGTTGACTCACAAGCAACACCTGTTCGTAATGCCATTCCAATGTACAGCCAACCCAGATTGTGCTCTGCAGCCAGACTGTGGTACGATGCCAGATGGGCAAATGCTTGAACAGTGGCAACGCTCGGTTTCATCCCTTCGTGATCGATGAAGTCTTTGGCCTTCTTGGCGAATTTGCTTCGTGTATCAGTATCGCGCAGGTGATATTCGTCACTCATACCAAGGGCAATAGCCAATATAGCGTTGTGAAGCATCGGGGAGTAGGCAGTCGTTTTAGCCGAAGAGTCGCCACTCAGCGCGATGTCCATGTCGCGACGAAACAGAAGTGGATGGCTTCTTTGACCTATCAATGTTTATCAGCCCATATACGGAAATCTGCTTCACTCACCCCAGCATGCATAATACGTGAAGAACCGATCTAGAGCCAGATTGTGCTGCTCTTCAGAGAGATAGACGTCTGTCGGCAGGTAGCGGGCGAAACCACTTGGTAGGCCATCTGGTGAACCGGGAGAAGGCTCGCTAGTCGCCAGGAAAGCATCCACCCGTTCTTGGCTGTACTTTCCCAGATGTCGAAAGGCCGATGTGGGACCGTGTACTTGGACATCGCCTGTCTCCGCTTCGACCTGGTCGATATGTCAGGTTTATTTCACAATTTTTTTTCTTTCAAGGGCCAGCATCAGACTCACCAGATGATCCTGCGACCATTCCCTCAGATCGCTTGACGGCTCTTCACTAGCAGCTGTATTCCGTTCATCACCGTCGATTTCTGTCTCCAGCGCAATACTTCCACTCCCTGAGCCCGGGTCCACACCGTGTTCACGCAACAGTCTTTCTAGGCCTTGTACCCTTGTGGTAAGCGCTTTGACCTGCTGTCTTGACAATGGCTTCCGGTAATCTTCCCGGGGTTCCCAGTAACATTCGTCCTATGCTCTTCCGGTTAGCCTTGAACTACATGCGCACGCTGACAGGCGATTCACCTTGTACACGGCACAGGTTGTGCAGGAAGGGCGTACTCCATCACACTTGCATCGTCTATTTTGGCAGCGGACAGTAAGCTGAAAAGGATGTAGACGGATGATCGAGATAAGGGGATGATAGATGACGTACCGGCGTCGACAAGGCTCGCATGCTTTGCCTACATTGGTCCTTCGCTTCTTCGTTTGCGCCGCTGGTTGAGAGCTGGAGCCCGAAGTCGACAGAGCCGTGCCCAAATTCATGATGCACTCAGTAGTTGTGGAGGAGATTAGGTATAAAGTTGGGTATAGTAAAGAAAGCAACCTCATGAAGTCGATGTCGATAAGCCCGGGTACTGTCGGCGGTTCCAATTCTGGCCCCGGTTTTTTGGGTCAGGGTCAAAACTCCCGTCCGAATTGTCTAATTTGTTAACAGATCAGCTGATGTACTCCTCGTTCTCATCCTTGCACTATTCTGATACGGGGTCCGTTCGGATTCCGGAACGTCACTGGCAACCATCAGACGCACTTGTCGGAAGCCGAACTCCCCTACGACCGTAAAACCGTGAACACAAGACTTGAAGTTTTTCGAGAGGGAATCGCTCATGTCAGTCGACACGTCTGATCTATCTGGTCAGACTCAAATCGCCTGAAACATACTTCATTGACAATATAAGAAAGGTAAATCTAGCATTGGCAGGCATACGGATGCAAAAATCTTTTTCTCAATCAAAACGCGTTCGACCCCCCTACGGCATACGATATGAATACCTTCTCTCGCGACTATATATCTCCTTCCCCAGACTACAAGCTCGCCTTCTCGTCGAAGGGGGTCTCCGGAGTGGAATCTGACTCTCTGCGTTTCTCGCTCTCGTCACCAAGGATTCGAGCCCTCTTCTTATCTCTATGATCCATATAACCGATAGCTAAAGCCGTCACAAGAGCGGCAGCCGCGAAGCCGCTTGTCACCTTCATACCCGTATTGACGTACGGCTGATTCTTGGTAGGGAAGGTGAAGATTGGGATCCACGCCGTGAAGATGTATGCAAACGCGTTCATCTGTCGTTGGCCTCAGCACTCGATCTTGCAGCGGGACTACTGCACAGCCGGGAACGACACTCACCATGGCACCGACATACGCCCGCTTCTCTGGGTCGTTCCGACTGGTCTCATTGACATAGGTCCAGGTCACACCAGCGGCGGTACCGGATAATGCAGTCAGGTCTGAAACCATACATGTGTATCGAGTCAGCCAGTACAAAACCGCATGCGGGCTCTGGGGACGACTTACAGAACAGCGCCCAACGAATGGCTCGGTTCTCAGGATGTACAGGAGTAGAACCAAGGGCAGCAGGAATGATGACTCCGACGAGAGCTGCAAAAACCATTGAAGGCCATCTTGCGGAGTCTGGCAAGGAATCGGAGATCCAGGAGGAGGTGAGTGCACCAACTATTGTGATAATATTGATCTACAACTCGAGGTATTAGCTTGAGTAGTATGATCTCTATGTCCAATGCTTACACCTAGCGGGATGATATTGATCTCGGCGACAGAGAAGACGGGCGGCTGCCCTTTGACATTGTAACTCTTCACCCAGAAGATCACTACGAGCACAATCGACGTCAGCCTTCATGACCGACGTCAACATGATCCGAAATCGAACTCACTGGAACCGCCCGCTTGGCCAATTTGGCCGGCGACCAGGAAATAGAAGGGGACTAGATGTATCCGGGAGGACAGTCAATTAGTGCCCTAGTATGCACCGCAGCGGTAGATTCAGGCGTTGTTCACTCACACAAGTACACGTGCCAGGTGGTGTGCCATCGCTTTATGTCTTTCCACTTGAACAGACCGGTGAAGAACTTGGCTTCGGTTGGCATCCGCCTCTTTGCAAGGTCTATCTCTTCCTGTGAGAAGATCCTGTATGGACCACCGGCCCGCTGTAAGCAAAACTCTTCACTCGAACGGGAAGCGATTAGATGCAGGCTCACCAGTTAGGCTTGGCTCGGCCAGGGAGCTGAGGCATAGCAAAGAAGGTCCACAAGGCACACGGGAGAGAGATGACACCGCAGATACTACAACGGCATGTATCAGTTCATGCTCTCGAATTCCATATTCAGCCGGATACGACTTACATGTACATCCACCTCCAACCGGGCCAGCCGTTCCGGCCATCCAATCCAGCATGCACCGCAGCCCTACATTGATTGACGTTGTGCATCAGCGCGACTTGCAGATTTTGCTCGGGTTGGACTCGCTGGGACGGAGCGCCAAGCTTGTGAAAGAACTCACATCAAGAACCCAGAGAATAACGGACCAACCGATACAAAGATTTGGATCAAGGAGTTTCGTCTCGCCAGCTCATGCGGCTTGTAGTAACTCGAGCAGACGTACATGACAGCAGGGAAGTGGCCGGCTTCAAACAGTCCGACACTGAATGGAAGTCAAGCGGTTCAACGTTCACCACGACATGCGGCAGATACTGGCGGCCAAGAATCCTGCCAACTCACAAGAAACGTAGCGCATAAAGGGTTTTAGTGTTTTTGACACCGGCAGTACCGAAAGTGAAAGCCGTCCAAGCGAATTCGAGGAAAGCGATGTACCTTGGTGCGTTGACTCGAGTGAGAAGCAAGTTAGAAGGGATTTGACCGAATACATAGGCCGCCGACCAGAGTGCGTTGGCAAAGTTCAGTTCGTTGCCGTAGAGCTCAAGGTCTTCTTTCATTCCACTATCTGGAGGGCGTATGGTACGTCAGTCATTAGAGGATTCGGTCTCACTCTACTTTACTGATACTACTCACTGAACGCATTGGTGATATTTACTCTGGATCATACAAGCTATTGTCAGGACTTGGTTCTCCTGGTCGCCGTAGCCACATTCGAGGCGTAGAACTTACTGATCGAGATAACGAATCATCACTCCCAGCGCAGCCGAGGAGATGAGGGTCAAGTCCAACTTGGTCAAGAACCTAGCTTCATCCTTGGGGACATCCAACGTTGACCAGATGTACGACTTCCAGGTCTTGGTTGGCGGCACGTAGGTATCGATCACGAGCGGAACGGGCATCTCTGCCGGGACACCCGGGGCAGCGTTGCTCGCAACGATGGACTGACCCTTTTCTTGTTGAGGAACGTGGCTCATCTTCCCTTGTTTGTCCGAAAGTTTGGCACCAAAAAGGTATCCACACGGTCAATCTGCGGCTCTTTCTTCGAGTGCCGTTGCGAAAAGTGAAATGATCGATATCGAGGGGATAAGATTAAGTGCGCTACTTTGCCGATCTTCCCACTATTTAAGCTTGCCCGGACTTGACTTAGCTATCCTAATGGGACAATGTCACTCGTGATAATTTCTCAGGAATTGAAATACCACATTTTCGGCTCAGTTAGGTCTACCAACCCCGAAGTGTCATATCCATCCCGTGGTGTGTTATAGCCTTTCTTTCGGGTCAAAGTCGAAGGTGTCATGTCATGGCGCCATCTCACATCTTCATCCCTGTCCATATTCCGGGTACATGTCAGCTGGTTCGTCGCTCAAAACAGAAGAAAGTATGTGTATGATTAGGCGGAAGACCGAGGAATGGTTGCAAAGAGACCACTCCAATAGGCAGATTCCGATAGTGTCACAAGCCTCACGAACAGGAGTCAAGGGAATTGCAAACGTAAAGCTTATCTATTGATAACTCGGATTGGATGCCAAGGCATTGCGTTATTCGACATCATGCAATATGATGGCGTTCTTAAACACGAGTAATGCTCTTCTTCGAAGGCGATCATTCTCTAGGGTATCAAGGCTTGTTTCCGCATTTTCACATTCGAATCTTCGGGCCAAAGCCTATGACGCTTCGAATCTATGTAATCCGATGGATTTATATGCATCAAAGCTGCATGCCGAAATGATGGGTCGCAGACTCTTGATCAGAGCTCGAGGTGCAAAAAGATGTCGTGATCAGTGATCATCGATGGTGTATCAACCGGCCTTCTCCGCCACCAACGCCAACGGCGCCGACAACAAAAACAGATTAGTCCTCAGGTTCTCGTTTAAATACGGTCCCGAAAGGCAGACATTGTCGACCAAAATATGCATGAGTGCATGAGAGCAGTAGAATGAAAGCCTCGGGCCGATTCATTATATAAAGCTGTAAGGATTATTGACTTTAGATGATGATGCAACGATACAAGCTGTAAACCGGCGATGAGAGCCGAAGTGACCAATGCAGAGAGGAACCGCCAATACGACGATTATATTGGGAATAGAAGAGCTTCTGCTCCGGGTCTCGCGAACACGCAGGGTATGCCAAGATAGTTGACAGTTAAAATAAAGCCGAGGTAGAGTGTTCTGATCTAGTCGTAAATCGGTAATGGTAAGATCTTGTCAGACTGTAAAAAACACCGAAAGAGTCAGTCGATCCGTCCGTCTGCATGTAATACGCGTGCACCGCAATAAAAGCTGCACTCACGTTGAACAAGAAGTTGTTTGCAAGATCTTCTGCTTCGAGGAAACGGGTCGGGTAGACCACTGCAATGAACGATCAGTCATCGAGCGCTGTCTTCGGAAGATGTGACGACAAATACGCGCAAAGTGTGCGGTATCACCACGAGTGATGGCAAGTTATGCCCAGACAGGCAGGAGCAGTAGGTAACATACCCAAATGACCTCTAATCTCGGACAGCAATTCTTCCATTTCATCCCGCTCCCATTCAGCCCATGCTTCATCCGGCGCACTAGGTTTTCTCCCGCTTTTGTCGCTAGGTGACCCACCCGCACCTGGATGGACGTTCACTCCCTCGAGGCTAGATCTGGAAGCGGAAGGTGGTGAAGAGGGTTGTTGTTGCTGTTGCTGTTGCTGTTGATGCTGCTGGTGGTCCGACAGTCTGGGAGATTTGGGCTTGGTACTGGAATCTCTCTTCAAGGAGAAGTGTTCTTTTGGTTTGCCGTCCACCACATCTGGCGATCTTGTTTCTGACAAAGAAGCAGTATCACCCTTGGGATTATCATCCTTTCCTCCATTGTTTCCATTGACTTGCCCACCGCCTGAGCCACCACCTCCCGCACCATGGGTACCGGGTCCGTTGTGCGTGACCTTGACTGGCTCATCATGTCCTGGAGCGGCGATGTCTTCTGGCTGCTTGTTGAACTTTTCAGCATGGTTGGCGAAAGCTTTGTATTGAGCCCATGAGGTAACAAGGTCATCGGGCTAGGAATGACAAATCATAAAAGCATGATGAGCTCGGATACGGTCGCTGGAGAATGCAAGAGCGTGACTCACGATACATCTGAAAACTTTTCGGAAGATTTCGGTCTGTTTAGTGACCAATGATCAATGATCAGCGGTCATACGACGATAGGATCAAAACGAAGGCACTCACATTGTGCACTGCAGTTGCAACCCACATGTCCTTCCAAAACGTCTCATCGAGCGGATCATGGAATCGATTCGGGTTGATCTTGGGAGTCGGCGTCGGCATGGTCCAGGGCGACAGCTGAACCTTGGCGTTGAGATGCTTTCGTAAAGTCTTCCTCGCCTTGACAGCCAGATCTTGCTCCTTCTCGCCTGTTCTTTCCGTATTCCGGTTAGGCAAGTCGTCATCCGACGGCTGAGCGTTGGCAGGAGCGCCGTAAAATTCGGTCTCTGACGGATCACTGAGAATTTTGGGTGCTCCAGACTTCTTGGCGGAAGGGTTACCGTCCGAAATCAGGTTATCCTTCTTGGCAGAATCCGGTACTTTCGCTTCGCCTGGATCCGATGGCTGACTCTGGTTCTCTTGCGAGTGATTGCCGTGTCCTCCTTCACTAGGTGACCCGTGACCGCCTTCACTCTCTTCCAACACATCGAACAAAGGTTTACCGTTGGCGTGGGTGGTCGACGGTCTTCTCTCGAAGATCGTCTTCTCCTCCAGTGTGGGCACAATTGAGCTGGCGAAACCGGCAGTCGTACCGTTTGCACCTCCAGGAGGGATATCCTCCCGCTCAGACGGATCTCCGTCGTCCATGACGTGATGAGCGATCGTGTCATTGCCCATAACGCGAGCGACGGGGTGCACGACCTTGTCCGCGGCCTTTTTGACGTTGGAGATCGCATTCTCACTCATACCCTTGGTGACTGCAATGACAGAGATCAGTCAGCCCCTGCAATTATGACATCAGACGATATAGGAGTCGCTTGCTGAAACCTACCACTCGAAACACCATCGTGGAAGGTCTGCATCAGCCTGTCTCTAGCCGTTCGAGCTTTGATAGTGGTGATGCCAGCCCGTCGATCCTCATCGTCGCTCTGCTGCTCATGATCAGGATCCCAAGTCTCGATTTCGTCCGCATCAGCGACCGGCTCCCTCGACATGAGTTGATCCTCGTCAATCGAGTCGACGTCGACACCGACGTGTTCTCGCATAAGTCGGACTCGAAGCGTGTGAGCGAATCGTCCGACTTTGTAGGGCTGTCCAGCCATAGTCCTGTCACGCCGCACAAGTCCGCATAAGCATCGAGCCTCTTTGTGATTAAGTCGAAACCCTGTCGAGGTGTAGCATGGTCGATCAGATCATTCACTCACCCATCGATCATATCAGTGTCCCTGATGACCGCAAGAAGCTCTGAGTCCCTGTCACCCCGCTGACTTCGCTCGTTGATGTTGGCAGAACCACACAGAACGAGCCCTGTCAAGCATTCAAGTCAGCCATGCCAACCTCACTCCGCCAGATATCCATTGTCAATCAGCTCGCTGTCTACTCACTGTCGTCAACGATCATTGTCTTGCCGTGGATGTAGACCTGCTCGGTGGTCAAGGTACCAGACTTGAACTTGGCCCAACCTCTCAAGGAGAAGAACGTGATGTATTCGTCGGGCTGCAATAACAAATGTATAAGTATCAGCGTCACATTCCCAATTCACAAAACCTCAAAGCCATGACAACATGACTGATATTGGACGAACGATATTCGGCAGGGGAGCTACTTACGTCAATGCCCTCCTTTCTCAATCTCGAAAAGATCGAATGCGTGCCACGACTGATCGTCCTGTTCTGACATTCCAAGATCAACCTGACCGAGCTCGCTTCCCCAGAATCAATGGGATACGTGTATCCAGGTAACAAGGGGATGACGATGCAGGCTCGCCATTCTGTGCCTTCGCGATGAGCTCGAATAATTCTCTCGACCAATGCATCACCGATCTGGTTCTCGATTTGGACTCCATCTACGATTGTTGAGGTGATGAAGAACTGGTTCTCGATGTAAACAAAGTGTTCCGACAGCTCGATAGCTATAAGATAGAAAGGATGTCAGCAAATCCTTGACTATCCCCTGCCTCGTAGCGTTTGAGGCAGATATCATATTGGCTTACACTTCACATAAGCATTCTGAATAGAATGCTCGATTTTCGTCAAGGTTCCCATCGACCAAGGTCCTACACTCCTACAGATTTGCACCTCGCAGGTACCCTGCAGCTTCAAGTCCTGTAGCTCACGTTCGGTGAAGTCCGCAGCGGGTAGTAAGAATGGCATTTGCCGTTTGTGATTCTTGGTTCGGATCAGGAGGTTCCATCTTTGAACGAAGTGTCGACACAGATCTCGAGCGGGCTGACCGACGATCTGCAAGCCCACATCGTGCCTACATATAGACAGGAATAGGAAGTATAAGTAAGCCAACGATTCGCCCAAAATGGGGATTCCAGCCTCCACTTACCAAGGCATTCGAGGGACTTTGGTCCTGTCAAACATCTCTTCGAACGGCTTGTCCAGGTTTGAGTATTCCATCACTCGCTCATTGGAGTAATCTTTACCTCTCCATACGGGTCCATCCGGTCCGTCGGGCGAAGTGTGCTCATCATCAGTGAGGATGTGCTGAGACGTATCCCATCGGCCATAGCATCTGACCGACCAAAAGTACACGTTAACGCACACGCATGTCAGTCATGGCGATAGCGGAACTTCAGCATATAATCAAGCAAAGCAGACTCACAAATCAAGACCACCCATAAACGCAATCGTTTCATCAATCACACACAGTTTCTCGTGCTGTTTTACAATACAGATCCGATCAGCTTCATCCTTCCACATTTCCGCTTAGGCGAGCCTGACGTACGTGTGACCAGTAGAAAGTTCCAGTCTGGAAGTGTGAAGGAGATCGTTGCACCATGATGTTAGGATGCAGATTCGTGAGAGTACGCTTGGTGTACAGACTGTCGACCGGGGTGGTCTTGTCGGATACTTCGTTACTGTGATGAGAAAGATTAGCTTGGAGTCTCAACGCGTACTCACAGCACGACTTTGACTTACTAAATGATGATGAAGACCTTCACGCCGTCTTCCGCCTTCCTCTTCAGCAAATTATCGAGCCTATATCGTTCGTCGCCTGGTCGTCGCAGGTATAGTTCAGGCGAGATCCACCAATCGTGTATATATATCCTGTCTTTGGCCATATTGATCGCGCGACTTAGGTTCCAGAAGTAGTCTCGCTGAATTGAGTTACGCAACAGACCGATATACAGTCTTATCAGCAACGGGCTCTTCGTTTCAATCGACCGTCAGGTTCCGCATGAGAAAGCAGCTAGAACAACGAGGTACTTTGCAGGGGGCAAGCAGATGATTGAACCGTTCTACTTACGCCATCTACAAGCCATTGAGCAGCCACATTAACTCGTAGTGGAGCAAAGGAGTCAAATCGGTTTCGTCCGGTCCAGATGCATTGCGCGGCGATACGCTCCATCGACACGATGAACTGATGCATTTGGCGCTGCAAAGTAGTAACCCAACGCAAACGCATATCAGCGGAGACCACTCAGGGATCGGGCGAGGGTGAAAGGAGCGAGTGACTCACTGCATTCTTTGCTACCAGTCTCAGCTTCCTCTGACTGTTAATGATAGAGAATGTATGTTGACTGGCATGATGTTCTCCATCGTCATGCATGCTTTGTCCTTTTGAACCCTTGCCCTCGCCAGAGGCGATGATCAGCTCTCTATTGAAAGGGTTGCTCGTGTCGATATCGTTTGGGTTATCTTCCGCCGCATTGGCCATCGGGTCGCCCTTATGTTTGAGCGATTTGAGGGAGCCATGGCCGGACAAAAGATGCATACCGGTTCGGTAGTATCGTTTAGGTCGTTCGATCGTGAAGTCTGCATCGATCAGGAAGACGTCGTAAAAGTCGGTCTACCGTGAGGAGATTAGCACACAGGGCACATCAAGCTGTTGCCATCCGCTATCGAGTGAGAAGACAGCAATTGGACTCACGCATTCTGGGCCGTCGGTAGCGATAAAGTATGAGTCCCTGACGATAAACCACTTGGGTTCTCGGTTGGCTTTCCAGCTAGTGGGTGCTAAACCAGGCTGGTTGGCTCGCCTACTAGCATTCGAGCCAGGGATCTTCAAGAAACCCGCTTTGCCTTGGAAGCCGCCTCGAGGTGCGAGCGAGAGAGTGAGCGCGGAAAGCTCGAAGAATTTACATAGTCGGTTGGACTCGGGTCGGAAAATCTATGCAGAGAAGCAATGAGCGGCATGAACGCTCGGATTCGTAGGGGACAATAGCTCGCCGAACAGTTGAGACGAGACTTACAACAGCCCGAATCAGCTCCACCAGGTATTGCTGCAACGCATCCCTACTCGCCTGCGCATACTCCGCTTTCCCAGGTCGATGTTTGCCGCGGTCTCGATCATTAGATTGACCTTCCACTGCAGGACCGGATGCTGAGGTGCCATGACCTGAGCCAGCGGCGACCGCGGCTGCAGCTTTGCCTTGCTGCGGGCCGAGCTTATTGAGGTAGGGGATACCTATGATGGGTCGCAGTGTTAGCCATCGAAATTGAGAATGTTACCTAGAAGGTCTAGGAGTTGTAAAACAGGTAGGCTGAGAAAATTGTTCACTCACTCATCTTGGGGAAATCGGGAATATCGACCTTTCTCGAAGCCCGCAAGCCGCCCACGGATGTTCCGAAGTTGGCAGCCTTGTAGTGAGCATGGAGGGACAAGAAGTCTCGAAGCTCCCGGTAGATCACCTATATGTAAGGTTATTAGTGGATCATTTCGGTTTGTATCCCAAACCTTCCCATAATGTGTATGAACCCAAGACACGGTAAGGAGGTTTTGAGGAAAACTCGGTGTCGTTGGGAAACGGTGAATTGTGTTGGAACGAGAGGAATTCCACTCACCCATTTTACCGCACCATCGCCATACTCGCATTCCAGCTTGAACATTTCCTTGCCCGTCTCATTACCCGGTCTTAAACCCACGCTGTCGCCCACCCTAAACCTCAGATTGCCCAACAGTACAGGTACAGCCCTGTGCCCATCTTCGTCCCTGTCCAGCCACGTCTTGAGGATCATGACCGGTAATTGGCCGGCAAAGAGCTCTGTTGTGACGGGCAGAGATGCGATAACTGTTGGTGCGAGGGCTGAGACTTTGCCTGGTCCTGGAACAGCGCCTCCAGCACCGCCTTGATTTGTAGACGACCGCGATGGGACAACTCGATGCCGAAGCATTGACCATCTTTTCTGAGCAGCTTCGGTCGTAGGTGTTTCATCCCCATGCTCACGCTCGTGCTCGGGCGATGACGAATCACCATCCCCTTCACCTTCCGCTTCCGACTTCGCACCCCTCTCTCCGCTTGATTCTCCGTGGTAGTTCTCCCGCTCATCCCTGAACGAGCTGAACCTAGCGTGATTGTGCGACTTCCGCCTAGTCTTCTCCCCATTCATTCGTTTTTGGGGGGTCAGGCCATTCTCAGACTCAGAGGAGGAGGCGGGCAGGGCCCTTCTCCAAACTCCCTCATCTAACGTGTCTCCCATGCCTCTCTCGTATGTTTCCAGGTCATTGCTGTTTCGTGGTCGCCTGATGGATTGTTCAGAATGTTGGCGAGATGCTGAGGGAGTTTGACCAGGTGGATATTCGCCTTCTCCGTCCGCTGTGACTTTCAGGATGGGACCGTTTTTCACACCCTGGATTGTTGATTCACGTTGCTGATGGTACTGTACAGTGCAGACATGAACCAGTCAGTGATAGTACGACGATCGGTGCGACAGTCTAGGACTACGGTCTGGACTGTCCTTAAATCCAATCGCATTTGAAAACGGAGAGATATGTATTGTTACAAGGCAGAGGACTCAGTGCGGAAAGACTTAAGCAACAGCATAAAAAGTAAACTCACATGCATGTAGCCTACTCTCGGTCCCAGCACAATGTCATTTCTCGGGCCCGGACCTTCCTCATCCTTCACACCTGGTAGTCCCTCTGGCCTCCTACCCAGCTCATCCGTCTTTTTCCTTTCCGGCGACGAGTCCCGTCTGGCTATCTTCTCTTCTGGATCGACCTCGTATCGGTCTCGATGTATCGTTAATTTATACTGAGTTTCGTCCTGGCCGTTGGGCTCGTTGGAGCGATCGCCGTTCAGCATTTGGGTTGGCTGACTGCGGCGTGGTGGGCTCGAAGTCGCTATACCAGTCTCGGCGAGTTTCGGTTGTGGTACAGGTGCCGGCGGGGTCTCAGAGGTAGGTGAGGATTCAGGTGAATCTGAAATCGCGTTACCGTTTGGAATAAATTTCTCATGTTTGCCTGGGCCCTGTCCCGCAGCTCCTTCCTGGTCATCGGCTTGCTGTCTCATCGAACGCGGATCGTCTTCACCTGTAGCTGTGTCTGGTATACTGGAAGATGAAGACGCGCTACTGCTACTCCTTCTGCTTCGATTCCGTGCTTTGTCGCCGTCCGTTTCCCCATTTGCCTCTTTCCATTCCTGTGTATTTCGCTTCAGTCCAGTGTTTGGCAGACCTTTACTAGGTGTCATCCCATCTACGTCAGGGTCTGTGTTGCCGTTGGACATCGCCTCATCCTCTGTTTTCTTCTTCTGAACCATGTGGTGGACTAAACCGGTGAAACCGTCGGTGCTCATGCTGAAAGATGACCTTGCGGCGCCTGAACCTGCGTGTCCAGACATGATGGCTCGTGTGTATTGTGCTTTCTGGGACTTTGCTGATGCTGATCTACGGTTCTACGGTCGACTGTACTCGAGGGACCAAAGATGCCAGTAAGAACAGGGATCCGAGCGGAGCCGTGGTGGTGTTGATGGTGATCTAAGTTATTATACCAGTCTATATGTCGATGCTGTGATGGTTTGCGATAGTGGTGTGTGCTGATCAGGTTATTACAATTGACCTCGCGATATTGCAGACTCTAATATTCTACGTGTCTCGTGTACAACAGAAGAAGACGGAGAAGAAGATGCTTGTCATGTCAACGATGCGGATGATGATGATGAAAGGAATCGATTGTATTGTATTGAGTTGAATGGCTCGTTCTCGGTTGCTTTGTTGCAGCTTGGACCGAGACCTGAAACCTGTGACAAACACACACAGACGTCTAGACCACTTGCTATGAAAATAAATAAAAGGGGATGCTATGATTAGGAGAGATACCTGATACTTGCGTCATCACATGCATGTGCATGGTCTACTGAACAGTGACCAAACAGGCAGTTGCAGCTGCTGCTCACATTTTTTGGTGACTTTTGGATTGTGCCTTATATAACACCTGCAGGGCAAAAGTCCTTGTTTTAGCGCCACGCAGTCACCGTTAAAAAGGGCCGAGAACAACGGGGCGGAGGACGGAGGGCGCACCCGGGCTATTGGATGCTACCTACACGCGATGAAGGAAAGGAATGTCCGAGTACCGAGGGTGAGGTTGATTCTGGCATTACTGTTCACAGATATGACAAGGGCCAAGACAAATGACAGGATTGCTCATCTCTCAGCGAGACAAGTCTTCGGCCGTATTACACACAGTGATCACCTGCCGCTCACAGCAGGAACCAACGTCCTGTACGATCGTGGCAGACGGGTCGTATCTTCTGGCCGGTACAAGTAAGTAACAGTGTTAAGCAGACCGTAAGACAGAGTATATACCCCCCACATGGCAGCTGATTACCTTGTCGGTCTTGCGGATGCATAGGAGGCATAGGGTCAGGTTATCGATAGTAGCATAGATCGCAGCTCTATCATTACTAATCAGTCAGTCGCCCACCACGTGCGAAACCATAGGGCATCGGGCATGCAAGATCACGTGCTGGTCACGTGTTTCTCAGCTCCTCATGCTTCTTCACCAAAACCCAAAATGTGAATATAGGTATGGACGCGACTACTAGAGTGAAAAGGAATAAATAAATCAATAACCCACTACTTGATCATTCAGCTCTCGTCTGTCTTAGCTTCGACTCCACCAACCTCGTCCTTCTCTTTTTCTGATCACAGAAGGCCATTTGAGTCAGGGCATCCCAGCACAAGATGCCTCGACTGCGTGTGACGAGATCCACCTTTGCCGTGGCTATAGCAGGTCTGCTCATCGTCTCCATCCTCCTCTTATCTTCCGAATCCACCTACGACCTCCATTTCGACAATGATCCGGGCCATGCGCCCCGTAAACTGACTGCTCTCGACAAGGTCAGAGCGCAGCACAAGGCTCTGGGGGATTTGTTTGCGCCCTCGGATCCTTCTCTCCCACAAGGTCTCGAGTATAACAGCGATGGGTTGGTACGAGGCTGGGACAGGATATATGATGTATTGAAGAAGGGCGAAGGGCTCAACAAGAAGGACAAGAAGAAGATGAAGGCGCTCATGAGCACACATCCGATCATCGAACTCATGGAGGCTGGAGAGGAGAAGTGGAGAGGCCTATTGGAGAGGTAAATGATTCTCAAACAGCTCAAACAACGACTAGTGCCTTACGAAGCGTACACGCGCGCCCTTGCCTATTGTATCTTGTCGACCCTTTTTTGCTCTCTATGCTCTTGCGTGCTCTTCTGCAATCATCCAATATGAAGCTAATATGTCTGATCTCTTTGGTACTATCGTAGACAATCCAAAACGCTGCCTCAAGCGGTAACAGAGTACCGACGACGTCACGGGCGCGCTCCTCCTAAAGGCTTCGACCAATGGTGGCAGCACTGCAAGCGTCACAACGTCAAGATCGTAGACGACGTGAGTGAAACACACTGATTCATCGTACTGCTCCTCAACATCCTGATCTCTCTATAATCTTCACTGCATCTGCTGGATGACTTCGCTTCAGAGCTGACGAGTGAACTCTGGGCTGTTTGTCGAACATCATTTAGTACGACCAAATCTTCAGAGACATCGAGCCCTACTTTGCGTTGTCCCCTGAGATGTTCAGAAAACGGGCCAATGACCTTGTCGAGAAAGCTACGCATACCGCGTGAGTTCTCGTTACGATATGACACCTTCCGGCCTTTCTTTTACCGACGGGGCAACGCTGTGTGACGTTGCTGTTCTCACAACCTTTCTCGCATTACCTTTTCAGCCACATCACCCTATCCCCTGACGGCCCATCCAAGCTGTTCGGCGACAGAGCACACTCCGCCCGACCCCGACTACTGTTCAAGCTACTTGAGCCTATTGCGCAATACCTCCCTTCGGAACTCACCTTCTCCTTATCTGACCA
Source organism: Kwoniella sp. CBS 6097 (assembly GCA_036287355.1). NCBI lineage: Eukaryota > Fungi > Basidiomycota > Tremellomycetes > Tremellales > Cryptococcaceae > Kwoniella > Kwoniella sp. CBS 6097. Next base: position 13,581,226 of record CP143074.1, on the reverse strand, counting down.
TGACCTAGGTTCATGGCTTCTCGGTGATGACCAGAAGCAAGCTGCTTTGCAAGCTATTCGGGATGGAAGGTATTTGACAGAAGAGGAACTGAAGGCTTTCGAGAAGAGGGAAGGCAGAGTCAAGGTCAAGGGATTCTTCTCGGCTTGTCCTGTGGGAAGCCCTGGTTGGAATCAAGGGTTAGCGATGTTGGACGGACATGAGATTGAGATGCCTGCCCCGGGTGAGTTGCAATATGCGATCCCGCGGTGTTACCTCTCACTCAGGCTCGACCTCCATTTGACCCCCTATACACCCCCATGATGCTATGGCCATTCACCACCCGGTCGCTCACTCGCTCACTCACAAGTCTTCTATCATGACTAACCTTCCCTTCGTGTTTCGTCCTCACAGAGACATCTTTCATCTACGACCCTCTGCGAACCTATGACTTTTGTGATAACCCTTCCCTTCTCAAACTCCACGGCTCGCTCTCCTTTGACTTTGTTCGAGAATCCATGCTTCGACCCATCTTCCAATTGTCAAAATTCTCTCGGAATCCCGAGCTCCTCACTACCCCCTTGGAAGCATACGAAAACTCGACTTCAGCCAAGGGGCGTGAACAGCACGTACCGTGGGAGCAAAAGTCCATTTCCAAATTATTTTGGAGGGGATCATCGACCGGAGATAGTTATTCCAAGAGAAAGAACTATACTTGGCGTCAGTCGCATCGGCCTAGATTGGCGCTCATGACCCAAGCCACTGAGGGATTGAAGGACGTCTGGGTGAAACGGGGACAATATTGGGATAAGGAATCTTGGGGAGTCAAAAAGCTCAATGAGGCGTACATGGACGTAGGGCTGACCGGGAAAACGCATCAGTGCAAGAAGGAGGATGGAACCTGCGAGGAAATGGATAGCGAGATCATCTTCAAGGAGAAAGTGTGGCCGAAGGAAGCAGCCAAGTACAAGTGTGAGTGGGCATGCTGAATGGACTTCGTCTCCCCTTAACATCGTTCCGATGATCTCGGTTACACCACTTGGTGATACCTCTCACTATGTGACTGACTCAATATCTCTCTGGCTATAGATGTCTTTGATATCGACGGTAACGGCTGGTCATCCCGTTTTCATCGACTCATCATGTCTGGCTCGGTGGTCGTCAAGGCAACCATCTACCCTGAGTGGGTGACAGACTGGTTGACGCCTTGGGTGCATTATATCGTGAGTGTTGTATCTTGGACGAATATATCTGTTCCAGGGAGACCACATGTTCACTGAGCAGTCGTGGATGACAATCACGAAACTTATACCCTGCACCTGTTCAGCCATGCAAGATCGACTACTCCGATCTATACGATATCATGTCCTTCTTCGCTGGTCCGCCCGACGGCAGAAAGGGCGGCCACGATGATCTTGCGCAACAGATTTCGGAGCAGGCCAAGAAGTTTGGGGAGGAACATTGGAGGTGGGAGGATATGCAGGCTTACATGTTCAGGTTGATGCTTGAGTGAGTGGCTATGGCGTCTCTCTAGCGCACTTCTCTCGCCGTCTTGCTTTTCCTTCTTGATTCTGCTCTTGAGACTCCCGCTTTTCAATCGTTGTATTCCCAAATTTGTCCAGGTCCAGCTGTACTAATAGGCGCCCGACTTTATTTTATAGGTACTCTCGTCTCTTGGCGGACGACAGAGACGAATGGTCCTACCAGAAAACATACGATTAGACCCGAACCTATTCAGCGCGCTCAAACTTCACTCTTATTATCATACATCTTGGTCTCCCTCCTTGCCCTACCCAGTCGATTCCGAACGGCAGAAGTACATCCAGATGAAGCAATCTCCTCGCAGTTCATCGTTACGCGAGGAGTGACTCTGGGTTTCCAACGCCTTCCAGGATCGCTATATGTCTCAACAGACGAGTCTCCCTTGGATTTTCGACCAGTCTCGTCCGACATCATTCATCAGCAGCATCACCATCTTGGATTATATATCTCATACATCTCATTAACCTGTCTCGTTTCGGCCGTTCGTGTCCATATACCACATCATACCATAGATCCACATCAGCATCTTTGCGCATACTTGACTATTTCCACATACGATTCTGTACACATACAGTCCCTTCTGTGAGATACAGTAGATCCTGGAGTCTCGGTGCGCTTCGAAGTGGTGAATCACGGCTGGGAATGATCCGTAGCATTTACTTCTTGGAATCCTAGATAGTACATATAGAAGTGCTACGATACAATAGAATTCAATAGGTTGTCGATATAGCTAGATCGCAGTCAATATGACATATATGACATATATGACAGCCCATGAAAACGATTCGACATCGTCCCTGAAACACACAATGCGCGCCATCACATACATACCCTTTCGCGCACGGCTTTCCTTGGATTATTAGACTCACACACACACACACACACACATACACCCTGACTTGATCCTTAACGATAAGATTGCAAGACGAATAACGATGCGTCTTCCACAACAGGATTGATGGACTACTAACTGATAATCTCTTCATTTTCCAAAAGAAATCGAAGCAAAAAGCAGAAACCTCAGCACCCGGGATTCCCAGGTGGTCCCCCACCCTGGTACTAACCGAGCGATACACATATTAAACTGCGCAGAGCGGACGGGATGCGGTGTTTTATGTGTTCTATGGCCGAGGATGAAAGCCAGCCATTTGTGACCATATACCGCGTTTTTCCGCATCCCGTCCGCTCTGCGTACTCTTGCTGACCTGCGAAATCTGGTTGGCCCTTCTATCATCCACATGGTCTGCAAAGAGTGTGAAGTTCCTCATGGGCAGCGGATCCAGTGAGCTGACTTCAGCTCGTCCAAGCATCACGTCCACACTTTCTCGGCTCGTACGTCAGAGTCACCCAGGATTGTTTCTGAACGGTCTAAGGAGGCCAGCAAGGAGCAGAGGTCATCGATCTGTATGAGCTGAACGATAACCAAAGCGATTGACGAGCTCGACTGAAACCGTTAGGGCTTGATAATTATGGTTGACTAGGCGGAATTCCCTAGTAATGTTCATACTCGTATACTGCTAGTAGTGTGTCTATCGGTCTATGAAGTCTTACGAGACTGGCCCGTCGACAGGATTGCCATGTGAAATAGAGCGTCGCCATTTTCACCGCGACAAGGATGAGTTTCTTGAGCACGAGATACGACTGATCATGATCGGCCACGGCCAGCAACTGAAGTGCCGATTTCGTCGCCTGTCAGCGGGTTGATTACAAACAGCTGGTCCGAACGCGCGGCCATAGACGGCGTTTCCTTTTCCAAATCCTTTCTCTTAGCTTCGCGAACATGTGTGCTCCAGGGCCCGATTCGTTCGTCGTGGATCTTGCTTCCAATCAATATCACCGCACTACGAACCACGTGAAATTGAGCTACTCGTACTGCATTCCAAGCAAAAACACCCGAGTCAGGAGACGAAGACTCACCTCGCGACCACAGATAGCCAACCCACCCATGCGAGTACGACAGAAGCGACCGCACGTCCATTGTGTTTGTAAGCAACAGACGCCCTGCCGTACTCTTCCAACAGGAGCTTCGCGTCGTCCTCGCTGATCCCCGTGATGCGGATGGCGCGTCGGGCAACGATACAGGACATGGCGATGCAGCTTGCCAGATGGACAAAAATAGTTGCCACAGAGCAAACTTTCCAAGCTAATCTAACTCCTCGGTCTTCGTGTCTTTCGGGCCAGATCAGGTCGAAGAAGAAAGCGCCTCCATAGATGCACGCGACATAGATTCCGGCAAAGATGTTGTAGCTCGCGACCCCGATGTAATCGTTGTTGTACTCGCTAGCACCGGGAGCATGTTTTTCGATAAACTTCTGCTGATCCACGTATCGGGAAATTGCGTCGGTTCCGAGCGACTCGGACACGACGCAGAAGATCATGGCGAGCTGATACACCACAAATTTCGTCCTACGAAGATGGTACGTCCGACTCCACATGTTCTTGTTGCTAAATTTTGAAAGTCTGAACTCGGCCAGGTCGAGGCCGAATATGATTGGCGACATGGCGATGTTCCACTTGTTCAAGCCACCGACACCAGGGGGAGACAAGCAATCGCAATTAGCAAGGTCGCGACTGCACGTATAAAGGAAACGAGAACGGAATGAAGAGGTGTTTATCTGGTTAGAAAGGAAAAGGATTAATCATCCGGATAGTGAGCAGGCACGCGAAAGCATCAGCAGTACAGTACTCGTACACTTTGCGAAGCGAAGGATCTCATCCGCTTCTCCAGGTTGATTATGAGATATGACAAGTGCTGTAACGGCAAAGTTTTCGAGTGACTGGAGGATGCCAACAATTGATGATGACATGTCAGACTCTGGTGAAGTTTTGTTGTTTGTCCTCATAGAATATAGGGGTTGAGGCAATGCAGACGTCATGGGGACAGCTAATATATGTGAGCAAGAGAAAGGATAGCATTACAGTGATCCGACCACGTAGACCAAACAAAAACATAACGTAAGGCGGCAATGGGAAGAAGGACAAAACAAAGGGTGAGCCATCGCGTAATCAGTATTTTCGGCTGGAAAACCATGGACCCTATGTCAGCAGCAGTAGCGACGGGCCATTCCGCTTGAGGGTTTCGGCAATGGTGACGGTTCGGACATTCACCGAGGGGGAAGGCCTTACCAAGACCGTCAAAATTGGTCAACCTAAGCCGAGCGCTCGGGAGGCCTTCTCGCTTCCATGTCCATACAGTAATGATGCATACCTGGCCTCTCTGATCCGTAAGGGGGGTCACATGTCTCCTGAAGCTCCCACTCAGCTGTCTATTGAACCTACAACAGAATCTGTGTAATCATGCGTAACTGCTTCAAAGCGCTTTTTTATCATGTACACTTGAGGATAAAATTTCCCTTTCATTGCCTTCGAAACGAGTGTCCAACCCCCCAGGCTCAGTCACAGCCGATACCGACGTTTCCCTCGATTCCTTGTACCCGCGAGATTATGCTGACAACACCCGGATGTTCCTGTTGCCATGATTTTGAAACTGTCAGCCTGTAACCCACGGGTCTGTTGGGCGAAGTAGACTTACAGGTCTCCGTCTTTCTCCTCGTATCGCGAGTCCAATGTCGGGGACTCGTTGCTATAGTCATTTTTGGTTTCCACAGAAGTAGACGCGGGACCGAATGTACCGAAGAAGTCTTCTTCATCCTCCAAGCCGGGAGTGATTGGAGGCCAGATGTAGTTGAGCGCGAGATACGCTACAAAGCCAATTGCAAAGCCAACAATCTGCAAAATCACAATCCGACAGGTATGGCGTGGCGTTATTGTTAGTGTAGGTTTGGTTTCTGCATCTGCATAACCCAAGGTCGACACTCACGAAACCAAGCTTGTATAACCGGATCGCGCCGGTCAACCCAGACTTTCGGACATTGGATGCGAACCCGGGTAAGAACGGGATGACACCGATGAGCCAACTGGCAAAAGTTTTGATGTTGTAACCCCTATAGGCCCAGTAGATGGACTCGGACGAATTGGTGAACAAGTGGAGAAGAGAGAGTTTTCGCTTCCGAAGAATGAAGATGTAGCAGGTGGAAGGTTCTGTAGTCGCCGGGTGAAGGCAGTGACTCTACTTCCTGCCAAAAGGTACGATACCCTTGTCGGTTGGCTCAATGGTAAGCCCACCAGGGGCCCTGGACCGTCCGGCTCGGAGATATTGAGGAATGTAGCGAATGGCTCCGGCTCTAGGCGGGATACTACAGATATGAAAGAGATTTATGATCGAGATTCCCACTATTCGACAGTCTATGGGGCAAAGGATGCTCGGAACAAACATACCAGACGAGCAATAATCGTCTCCTGTATAATGGACCTCTCTTGACAACAAGAATGACCAGCTCCTCCTCGCGATCTCTCCTGTAGATGTGCGTTCATCCGGCATGTCACGCAGTTGATGAACCCGGAGCTTAAGACAAGCTTGTAGTAGGGGTTCAGCTGGACGAAGTGGGAGGATGTAACAACAAAACCATCATTAGTGCAAGTAAACCTGGTCAATGACCGACCACACGAGCACAGGACTCACTCAAAGGGCTGAAATAGTAGTGTGAGAACACAAAAGGTCTGCAAGTGTATCAATCTTTCGGGCAAGACATGTCGCACCATTCAACATAGTATTGAGCGATGCCTGAAACCATATTCTAGCCAGTCTAGACTTCTGCTCCGAAGTGATACCCCATTGGGACGCACGGATCGAAGGTACATATAGCAGGGCGGCTGAGATTACGGCGAGGTAAAGCGCAGACCAGGAGGGCTTGACTTTTACAAGCTGCGGAATGTCAATGTACTCAATGATAGGCGGTAAAGTGGATGCGTGAAGCGAGTGCGGATGTGCATTTGGATTGGGAGCGGTCGAGCGGATTGATGCGACTTGGTCCTTGAATGAAATTGGAACTGGACATATGAGCCACCCAAGTTCCTCGAAGGCGAAGTCTAGGAGAACAAGGTTTAGGTCGTACGGTATTGGAGATAGATCTGGCGGGAAGGCCAGAAGTGGGTCGATATCTGGATTGTGGAATATCAGGCTGGCTTGAGCGCAGTAATTGACATTGACGGTTTGACGAGCGCATGACTCGTACTGGGTGAGAAAGGCCCTACTCACTGTCCATATCTAGTAGAGCATCATATCTGTCGACTGAATGATCATCAATCAAACCTAGCTTACGAGCCATCATGCTGAGTTCAGTGTTGTGTGCTTCCTGCGTCGATCGCTGATTGCTCGATTGCGAATGTGGAGATCTAGACATAGACTGTTACGGAGGGACATGCATATCGTCAGCGTTACTTTGGTCTTGTACTGTCATTTGCGGGCCACAGCGCAATCACAGCTCTATTCATCTTCCCACTCACCGAATCAGCAGCCCCAGAGGTGTGCAGGGAGCTCTCCAAGTCGTCCTCGTCATCCCGATCCCGAGGCGATTCGGACCTTGACTTTTCACCGCGTCCGCCTGTGACTAATCCGATCTGTTTCTTCAATCCCTCATTCTCGATGATCAAGCTCTGAACCTGAGACCATAGTTCCTCCTTGCTCAGAGCGTCCAATGCGGTTCTATCCCAGGTGGTCTGACCGGCTATCAGCCGACCTTTGACCAAGACGGGCTCACGGTGACATTGATGGGCGCTGCCTCGTTTCAGACATGACGAGCAGGGTATCTTGCCATCACATCGGATTCGGCGCTGTGGTTTGATGAGATAAAATTGTGATCGAGCCGAAACCCATGTGAGCCGGAGGTCATTCACCGCGAGGCGACGACAAGATGTATTATAAGGTATTGTGAGTAACGCGTACCTGTGCACATCTTTGACATCTGTTTTGTTTGCCCAAAAACAAGAAACCTCCGTAAGCATACACTTCCGAGATTGCAGTGTATCAGGCACTGACCTCGTAGGCGCCCTCTGTGACTTGCGGATACCTGTTGGCTGAACAGGTGAGGACGTTGAGCTGGAAGACGAAGCAGAGGGCGGCATAGCAATGTTGGCTCACTATCAATAGCTGATGACTATACAAAAGCTCGATGCGATATCAGATGAGGCGCCTTGACCTGAGGTCGATGCTGTCGATGCTGTCGATGCTGATTCTTGGCTGATAGATACTCTCGTTTCTGGGAGACCAATCGGAGTGGTCTGTTCGGTGCGCTCCCGTCCTTCACGTGACTTTTGCTTATCGCAACTGAAGCGAGACTGAGCCGTTTACCCGTCCTATCGCTTATCTCCGTCGAGCTATCCAGTTTGGTCGTTCATCGGTCTAGTTGTATGAATTCGATCGTAGGATAGGTGTGAAGCCGGTGAGCAGGTCCGAGACTATACAATGTCCAGTTTCTGTTCTCCAAGGACTGAATCGAAAGAAAACCTTGTTGAGCACAGATGATATTCTGCACGACACGACAAAACCCTTTTTACACCGCCCGCATTGACCAAGAACCAATACCTGGCGCCTTCCTCGTCTCGCCCGGCGAAAATCACTTCAATCGGCAGCGAGTCTTCGCCGATCCGCATCCTCTACATAGGTCCCACATCAAACCCTCATGCGAACGTGCTACGAACTAGGTACTTCGCGCCTCGTATACCAGCAGATGTTGGTGTGGACTTTTACAACGCCCCCAACGCGTCACCGAGAAGTATCGATGGGACGAGGGATGGAGTGATTTCAACCGCGCTGATATTGCAAGATCTTGGACTGGATGGTGTGAGAACAGTGCAGACAAGGATCAATGATCTCAGTACAGGAGAATCGGGACCCGACCAAGATCTCAACCTGAACGCCTATGGTGCCATCATCATTGGCTGCTTCTCAAATCACCCGCTGATCCCGGCTCTGAGGGAGTCGTTACCCGCCACCCCGCGAGTGCCGCCGATCATCAGCTTGATGGAAGTAGCAATATTCTTCGCTTTGCAGCTCGGACCGACTTTTGGGATTGTGACAACAGGTAAACGTGAGTTTGAGTACAGCCGAAACCCGGACTATGCTGGCGGTGAATTGTCTCATAATTCGTCGAGTCGCTAACTCCCGTTACAGAATGGGAGCCAATCTTCGACGAAGCAGTTCGCGCTCTTGGCATAAATTGGAGCCGGTATACTGGTACGCGCAGTTGCGGCCACAATGCCGCGAGTGTGTGTGAGAGTGCAGATGGTGCTGTACAACATGTCACTGAAGCTGCAGTTGAGCTTGTCAAGAACGGAGCCTCGGTCATTGTGCTTGGTTGTGGGGTGAGTTAGTCATACCGTAGCCCCCCTTAAGATCAGGCGGAGCTCCAGCTGAATCTGCTTCTTGGCGTCAGGCGATGATCACAATGCACAGGACGATTGAAGATGCCATAGGGGCTTCATCTGAGATACAAGCCAGAGGGAATATCCACGTCCCTGTAGTGGAAGGTGTTCAAGGAGCTATCGATCAAGCGATCGCTTTTGCTCGAATGGGAGTTTCGTCCGCATCCTCCCGATGAGCATCGTTGTGGGACTTATCGAGCTGTTAGACTTCTCTGGCACCCTCACCTGAAATCACCGCTCTAGCTCGTACATACCAGAATTGTGATATGCATGGTCGATGATTATCGTAGACGAAACATTTTGCATCGACTGCACAACGTATATAACTTGTAATGCTCCGGCGAATGTCAAAAATTAGATACCCGAATGATCATGTCCTCAACTTTCGCCCCGACCTCTGCTAAACGATAACGTGAAAGCCAAACAAGAGCAAAGTCCACGGTTGACAGTCGAATCACTACGCCTTATGCCCCTGCTCGGTTTGATACACTCCATACCGTTCCTTTGGCAAAAAACCGCGTTTACCAGTTCTTGATCTGGTAGACGACCTTTTCCTTAAAGGTGAGCGACTTGTAGTGCCCCTCCTGCTCCGACTCATCCTCGATATCGTCAAACTCTCGACCACCGGTCTGAAGGTCCATCTCGTGGATCCTGACGTAGCTCGTTCGGAACCAGACTATATAAGATTGCGTTTTTTTTTGAAAATGAGCCTGTAGCCATGCGAATATTGCTGCGCCGCCAGTAAAGGGACTCACATTTGTAGCCAAAGTAGCCGATGATGTAGACGGGGATACCGATGTAGTTGGTGATGAAGGTCTTGTAAGCCCAGGGCATGAACGAGTCAAAGCCCTTGAAGAAGAGAACGATGCAGGTCAAGAAGAGAGCAACGTAGGTCAAGTATGGCTGGAAGGGAGCCTTGTAAGGAAGGGTGTCTCGAGAGATGCCTTGAGCCTTCATTCCTCGCATGAATGCGATATGCGATGAGAGGATGGATACCTGGTACATTATATGTAGGTCAGCACGTCTGGACGCGTTGTCATGAATGGTGATGACAAAACGAGGAGGATGATTGATGTAGTGTGAGCGTTAACTAAGACTAAGGAAACACAACTTACCCAAGTGAGACCGCCAAAGATGGTGACCGAGTTGACAAAGTAGTTGAAGATATCAAGCGCGTTCTGGCTCGCGACGAGGTAGGCGAGACCCATGAACATTCCCGTGAAGCAGAAGGCGACCCACGGGACACCTCGCTTGGTACACTTGGTAAAGATTCGAGGAGCGTTGCCATCCATGGCCATTCCGTAGAGCGTTCTACAGGATGAGGATAAACCCGCCTGTCAGTACTCACGATCTCGGCACGAAAGTCTGCCCGCCTGAAGCCTCAAGCTTGCATGGATCACAGAGAAAGCAAACTCACCGAGTGGCGACATATTGGTCAGAGTTGGCAGCTGAGATGGTGAATGTGAGGATACTGCAAAGCAATATCAATCATAAGCTCTCAGTACGCGTGCTAATGACTGACGCGATCGGTTGATAGGGTGCTTTAGCAGTGGTGGATGGACTATACTCACGCAGCGTTGATGATGGAAGGCAAAACCTTGATACCGGCAGACTTCATGGCGACAACGAAAGGAGAGGCCGAGGCACCACCGGAAGTACCCTTCTTGGCGGCCTGAGCGAGGAGGGTGGAGCTGGAGTCGACAATCATACCGACGATGAGGACACCGATAATGTAGAAGAAGAGGATTCGGAAGAAGGTCTTCTTGATAGCCTTGGGGACTGTCTTTCGGGGGTTCTGGTGGGCATAAAACAGTATTAGATCACCGCTCCTGGTCATATAGCAGCAAGCTGCAGCTGGATAGGTTAACGAAATGGGATATGAAAGTAAGTAAGATAGTGAGTGATTAAACTCACCTTGGCTTCACCGACGGTGACGGCGACAAGCTCGGAACCCATGTAGGCGAAGAGGGCCAGGACAAGCGCATTGAAGAAACCCAGGAACTTGCCCAAGTCGCCGGTAGTCTTGTAAGGCTTGAAAGCCCGACCATGCTTCCAGTATGTGAAACCGAGCCTGTCCTGAGTTGAGACACCTCCGAGGTCGATGATCAGACCGAGGAGGATCAGCCCGGTGAGGGTGATGATCTTGATGAAGGATAGCCAGAATTCGACCTCGCCGAACCACTTGATACCGAGACAGTTGATGGCGATGACGAAAACGATCAGGATGGTGACCCATACGGCACCGTTGATGTTGGGCGACCAGTATCGGATAACCAGAGCACCAGCAACGATCTGGTTGGGCGAGATGATAAGGTACTACGGACATCACGTCAGCTTCGGCTGATGGCTCCACTCTTGGATCAATTCCCTGATATTGCTTATCGCTTATCTTTCACTCCAATGGTCAACTGCGATAGCTCTTTCACTCACTTTACAGAGATAGACAAGAGCAGTAGCGAATCCGAAAGCGGGGTCAACGCATCGAGTAGCGTGGCCAGCGAAACCCTTCTTGGTCGGGAATTTGGTACTCATCTCGCCGAGAGCTGAAAATAAACGAGCTTATGAGTGTCCAGCTCGCAGCGGTCTGAAATGCTCTGGAGCAGAGGAAAAGACGCCACTCACCCAAAAGAACACCGAAACAGACCATTCCCATGATCACATAACTAATGAAGAGCGATCCAGGACCTGATCGCGCGAGCGATGTACCCGAACCGATGACAAGACCCGTACCGATAGCGCCGCCGATAGCAATCATGCTAATCTGCCTCGACTTGAGCGCTCGGTGGGTCTCCTCTTCTCGAGGGAGCACTTCCTCACCGCCGCCGTAGCCATTGTTGTTGTACCCATTGTCATATTCATTGGTGTAACCGTTGTTGAAAGTGCCAGCTTCACCTGCATAGACGTCGGCGGGAATATCTTTCTTCTCCTGCGACGCGTAAGGGTCTGAGGCGTATCCTTGTTGCGCTGGCGTGGGGTCGTCGTATCGCGAGATCGACATTATAGTGGTTGTTTGACCGTAATAGTAGTGATAAAAAGATCGAAGTCTTGAAATAGCGTTTGCCCACAATCCAAAAGAAGAGAAGAAAAAAGAACACAGATATAAATGTATCGACGTGACTGCCAGGTGAAGGGGGTTGGGGGTAGTACTCGAGTACAGTTGATCCGACCCAAAAGAGAGATCAAAGAAACCCGGCTACTGTAGGCGATAGCAGACCATCTTCACTTTCTCCACCTTACCGATAGTGGTGTTTTTTTCTTATCGCAAGTCTTGTGACAGTGACAAACAGCCTAGGCCCCAATTGTCAATGTCATGTTTTACATCCCATCTTCCATCCTTCGCCTGCTCCCCCTCCCTCGACATCTCAAATTCACAGTCCTTGTACGCCGTAGAAGGCGGGTTCTGACTGAAATTGAATTTCGAATCCCTTGTCAAACGTACTTGACCCATGCGCATGCGAAGGACGAAAGGAAGCAAAGCAAAGCAACCCATTGAATGGAGAGGTGTCCCACCCGATACGTGCCTTTGAGCGGTTTTTCGAGTGCTATCAGCGCAGTTCATGGGTTCAGACGAGAGACGAGAGACAATCCAACCATGAACATGCATCCCCAGACGTAGTACACAAGATACTGATTGCGCTATCATCATTTCCAATTCGTACTCTTTTCCTGGTGTCTTGGCGTTTGTCATGTACGTACGTACATACATATGGTTTGTCTCGACTTCGTACGCCGATTATGGCAGATGAACTGATGGGGTGGGCTGGAAGGGATGTCGTGATAAGGTCAAGAACTGCTTGTGCGGTGTGACACCGCGTGGTGCCATTCGATCACTGGTGATTTGAATTGATTGATTCCTCTCTGGCAATGCGGGGTAACGAGTGATTGTAACCGTTGACACCCGTTGGATACGGAACAGCAATCGGTAGGAACATATCATGGTTATCCTTAATTCGAAGAAAGCCTCCTTTCATGTTCCGGGCGGCCGGTTCATCTTGTTTTGTCACGCATGGGATCTCAGGCAACCAGTTCTATCGCTGTCTTTCCCTCAAAATGTGAACGAGAGGTTTTGAGACCGCGCATGATTGAGAAGCACAGCGCATAGCACGCACGCACACACATCTCTCGATTTGCAAATCTGCGGTTAACAAAAAGCGAATCAATGGGAAATTTAGCTCGAAACAATGCCGTTATCTCCATACTCTATACCGATCAACATAAACACCCCCCGTGCACAAAGCGGAAGTCGCCGTGCCTGTCAATCCTTTCCCAAGGGTCCACATTTTGTTTTCGAATTGGAGACATTAGTTTCCGTTCTACCGGGAAGATCAAATTGCTTGAGAAACACGCGTGGAGCCAATGAGATGCCAAGGAATGTTGGAGATATGGCGGGCGGGCAAGGAGGGGGATTTCAAGCCTTATCAGACTTCGCCTAAAATCACGCTAAAAATGGCAAATGAGCAAAGCACTCTCACTCGGTCCCATCTGCCAGTTGAATCAGTTGATTGTGTATGTCAGTAATATCGTTAGTGGCCTAGTGTGCATGCATATTGCAAGGAGCCAGATACGTGTGTCAGCCGATTAGCTTTCCCCTCTTCGTGCAGCAATTATAGTTACAGGACAACAGTCATCGGCCACCTTATCAGTATCAGTAATATCGTACTCACAATTCTTTGATAAGCTATTCAGCGCTCCACCGCCTCTTGCGCGGCTCTCATTTTCTGACGCTTGTTCGATCACTTGACGATAGGGCGATCTCCTAAGCTCACATATCAAATCTCTGCATAGACTCGAGCAAGGAATGCCCCATATCGAATCTCTGTATAGACTCGCGTAAGGCTCATCCCATACTTAGCATTACGGTACGGTTGCTAGGCTACTCACGTCGTCAGTGACATGTTCTCGTCGGTTCGACGGTCACTCACAACATCAAATCAGGATCGGTCCCCCATATTTCAGCAGTACTCCTCTCCAATCATCTCCCAACCCCCTGTTCAGTCGATCCCAGATCTCCTGCACGGCAGCCGCTACCGTCCTGGGCCCCGCGCTGCCTTTCCAACAACATCGGCTTAAGAACGCTCGGAACAGCTCGCGATCGGTTCCAAGGGCGTTGATGGCGAGGACGAAGAGCGGGATCAGCAGACCTGTTTCGGTGCCCCAACGTATCGTTGAGAGGGTCCCCAATGCCATCTTAATCTGCCGCTGCGAAGTGATTTCGAATTTGTCCTTCAAGTCAGTCACTCGTGATCGATATCTTCTCGCAACGTGAGGTTGAATCGTCACCAAAAGACCAATTAAGGGGTAGGATATCTCGGCTTCCTCGCCTAAAGTATTCGAAATAGCCGTCCTAGATTACTCACCTGTATGCGATCTTCTTCCGTCCGTATGCCCAGGATCTCCTTCTGAACAAATACGCGAAGTGTTGCGTAATGGACCTACATAAACCGTTCACACGCAGATGACGACAACACGACATTAGCGCAAAAGTGACCGATCACCTTGAGATACAAGATCTCGGTGGCTGTTCCTGTGAACGTTCTTCGAAATTCCTTTGATTCGAAAATGAATTTCAACAGAAGACAGGGGACGATTAGGTGGACACTCACCTCCACACCCTGACGAACTCTGTCGGCCGACCCCGCAGATCCGTATGGACTGACTGAGCTCGAGAGAAGCGTTTTCTGTTCCGATGCTATATCCTCATCTAATTCTTCTGCCTGAAGACATATTGATATCAGAGTCGACGGGTTTCCGCTCATCTTCGCCCTTTGATACTTTCTGACAAGGTCGATTGTTTCTAACCACTTGATACATATCGATCCGGGTACACCGAACAGCCCGTCTAGGTTGGGCTCTGCGAACCTCTCCGAGGGCGGCACAAGCTCCAATAGAGGTCTGAGAGACTGACAGCTAGTGGCTAGCGTGGGAAATTCATACCACATCCCATACATTGCGCACATCGTTACAAATGCCCTGCTTCGGCTGGAGAGAATGGAGTAGTCGGTCAGGGAGAGGGCGTGATGATATGATTCGTAAAGGATCGGCAGTAGCTTCGAGTTGCCATCGAGGACTGCCGTGTATGTGAGCTGACATGGATACCATCCAGCAGAACGTTAGCGTTCGTTCTTCAACGGAGGTGGTTGACAAGGGTAGGTCCGTGCCCTTGAGCAGATGTAGATGCTGTGCAGTTGGAGAATCACAGCTAAGAGAAGCAAGTTTCGATTTACCAACAACATTGCACAATCGATTTGTTCCCGCTTATCTTTGACAGCAGACGGATATGCGTCCATCCCATCTGCAGCTAGCGAGTATGCCTTTGCTCTCGATTGGCTCGCGGTTCTACGAAGCGAAGGGTCCTCTTCCTTGCCGGCTGCTACGAACAGGTTTGCGCGATGCGTAGCTGCAGCAGCAAGTAATGCGTAGAATGCGGGGTTATCCCTCTCTGGAGTATTGGTATTGGCGCTATGATCGCCTTTGGTGCCGGGTGTTGAGGTGTGCTCAGTCTCGCTTGGAGTCGTCGTGCCTGTGGCCGTGGGAGTGATCTTCAGAGCGACAGGTAGTACATGCTTTCGCAGAGGATTATGTTCCGATTCAGCCGCTATGGACATAGGTGATTGAATCTCGATGAAATGCCGCACGAGGTCGAGCTCTTCCTTGGTAGCTGAATTAGGGAAAGATGCAGGTACATAACACGAGATGGGCCAGCAAGCCGGTGGCTGTTGCGATTGCTCTAATCGCCGTCGGACGGTCGCTGGGTCGGTCACGAATTTACTGGAATTGTAGTTGATGCATGGGCTTTGGTCTGAAGTGGTTGCATTGAGCAGGCTGGGGAAAAGACTGTTTGATGATATAAGTACAGAACGCGTTAGTACAGATATTCGAGTCAAGAACGAAGGACCGTCGTGCGAAGAAGCGAAGTCTTAGATACATTGTGTGGTTTTATGGCCACATGGGAAGAGAATGACATACTCCGATATGTCACTGGAGGAAGTTGAGAAGAACTCTTGCAACAAGTGCTCGACTAGCATCTGGTCGATATTGAACCCGGACGATGCGCTGAAATGCAGTTGGGGCCAGTCACAAGGTATGTCAGGACCATCTTGGTCATATGAATTGGATGAGCGAATGTGTGCACTTACGGGTCATTGGTGTTTGGTAGATCGACGTTGCCGATTCCGTAGTCCGTGACAGCGGATGGTACAGCTGCTGGTATGTCGATGGGGATGCTAGTACCCCCTTCAATCCATGATCTGAGTTCGGCAGAGGGACTGAGCAAGGCAGTCGGATCATCCTGCCTCACTGCCGAAGTGGTCGATATGAACGAGGGTCTCTGGGGTAATATGTCCATATCTTGTTCTCGTGGGTTTCTTGCACCATAAGATGTTGTCGATGGGTATGGTGAATACGGCTGTGCTCTCGGACTGACTGTACGGTCGATCCCAAACGAGTGAGGTATACCGCCGAGTTCGTGCTCGTTTCGATATTGGCTTGTTGGTGTCGATTGATCCCGTTCTCTTTCCGACTTGAGGTCCAGGGGTCGTCTTCGCTTGTTTCGATGTCTGACACCGACCTCGCGATCGTATGTGCAGCCTACTCGACGCTGGGCGCATCGTGAGCATGTCGGTCGTTCTTCGCTGCACTGTGAGGATGAGCGTGGTCATGATGGGGGAATTGATCAGTACCTTTTAGTATGATATAGACGGACATTACATGGTTGGGTTTGCGGTGCAGATGCGAAATTCCCAGGACGGCGAACAAGAAGTAAAACTCACTTTCTTCTTTGCCTGGATAAACGACGTGGAAAGTGTCGGGGCGACTCGGTCAGCTGTTGTGTTCTTTGATCTCTAGTCAAGATCGGGTTGAAAGGTGAGCAGAGACCCACTCACTGTACGACACTGTACACAACCAGTCCTCGATCTGTCGGGTGTGTCCTTTCGTGTCGACGAGGAAGGAGACGAATTCGAGGTGTCTTGCAAGTAAGATGATACAGTCGAAGCGGTATGAGGAGTCGGCTCCTGTTGAGCAGGCGCATGCGCGCGCGTAGGCGCAGGCGATGGAGCTGGTGAGGGGGACATATTCCCTACACTCTGCGATTGATATTCTAATTTCTTCTTTGCACAATTGCACGATTTGCCTTTACTCGCTAAGAGATGGCGGCAAAGAAGGTTGAGATCGCGAAAACAAAATCAGAAAAGGAAAAGCGAAAGAAGCGACACCAACGACACTGGTTTGTACTGTATGTGCTTATGTAGGCTTAGGCTCCTTTGGGCGGATTTGGCGCTCGCTTTTCGCTTTTCGCTTTTCGCTTTTCGCTTTTCGCTAATTACTCGTACAGTAAAACCAGCCAACAAGTAGGAATTGCCGATACTGCCGACAGAGCGCAGTAGCGCAGTAGCGTAGTGAGGGCAGGGAAAAACAACAATGCTAACTGCTGGCTGCATAGAAACGTCACTCGCTCTTGATATTATATTTGTCGGGAATATGGAATATCCTTATCGACGTCATAAACAGTTATTAGTATCAGAAAAGCACGACGGTGGAAATATATACTTGCTCAAGCATCATTTCGAGGACTTTGATAGCGTGTCGCGAATTGCCAAGATGTAGTGAATCTACTCTTGCCTGTTATCCTCGATATTCGGAAGATCATCTACGCCCCAACTTGATTTACCGATAGCTATCAGATCAGTGCCTGCTTGCTCAACAACGCCCTCGCATCACCTTTCCAACCATCTATCATGCCGATCACCCTTCCCGGAAGCTGTTTCTGCCGCGCCCTGATATACGAAGTCACCCTCGACTCGCTCGAAGATGCAAGAGCTACACTGTGTCATTGTAAGAACTGCAAAAAGGCTTTCGGGACCAACTACGGTCTAACTGCCAAGATACCCGTATCGTCTTTCCGGTATACGCAGGGTACACCCAAGGAGCACAAAGCGGATAATGGTGTCACGAGGGAGTTTTGTGAGATTTGTGGGAGCTATATCCTGGAGTATGGAGTGAGTGTTTGTTGGTTTTGGTTATTTGATAATCGTCTCCGGTCCCAGCTTCGAATGCTAATTCGGTGCCCGTGCAGGAGAAAGCCAAAAATGATTTCCGCTACATCACGATCGGAAGCCTTGATGACCCATCGCAACTGCCGCCAAAGGGAGAATTCTTCTGCAAGGACCGTCTGAGCTGGATGCCTCAGATTCCTAGTGAGTTTTGACTGCACTCCATTACTCGATTGCATCTGCTGATGATATTTGCGTGTGTGTAGATACTTTCCAGAAGCGTGAGATCAAAGAATGAACGACCATTCACTGTTCAGGACCAGGTAGCAGGAGCATGATATCGATGACACGGAACGAAAGGAGATGACTGAAGATGAAGTGAAGCAGACAGGAAGGTGAATGCGAAGGGGCCTTTGCAAAAATCTGATTTTAAAATGTATAGTAGGTTCAAGAGCTGTATTACCAGTACAAAGTACAACATGTAGCGAGTATGATCAACAACCCCGTTCCACACGAACACTGCTATCTTTCCACTGCGGAGAGACATCAGCGGCATAAGGCATATAACTTGTGCTCCGTGTCCGCGGCGAAGACTATTTTTGAGGAGCGAAAATATGCTGGTTGTTATTGCATGCATAATCGACCACGGCTTCCTCCTGCATCGCACCCGCTTCTGTTCCCCGCTACGATAACGATACGTGCGGTGGGAACGAGCGTACGACGTTGACACATGCACTCTATATCCAATTAGCTTTCCGTTTTCCTCTCTCACATCTATATTCTCCGACCCCGCACAGCAGTTCTTCAATCGCAACGCCCGTCTATCCTTTGCCTTGAATTGTAAGGTATGATCTCGAATCAATCCCAATGCAGACGCAAGACATCAACGACAGATACACAAGGACCTGGATGACCTTTGTTGTTTCCCCACTCACTCAAACCCAGACCCAAACGAGGGCAGGACCCGAACAAGCAACCGATCAGAGCCCGTCCTTGAATGCTCCGGTGACTACAGTGCACACCAGCAAACTTGTAGTTCAAACCAAAGTAGATCTCGTCGAATTTGATGGAACGAGGAAAGGGAATGGGACAAAGGCACACAACGCAATGTAACGCACTGTGATGCAATGCAAGGCCCTCTGTCGATAGTCAAGACTCGGCCAAAGCGGCTATGGGAGGTACTCCCGTCGTAAGTCACCTTGCCCTACCTTATCACCTTCATCCCATGATCCATTTGGCTTGGCTTGGCGGTCAATGTGATCTGATTTTAATGTCAGATGCTGTACGAGTGCATAGCCTTCCTTGCAGAGGAAGCGAACATGCTTCACCATCATCGATCAAAGGGCGTGGTCGTGATTCACATCCTTTACCACCCACGACATATCGATTCCTCGCTTACTCACTTCTTCCATCAGTGCATCAGCTATCGAGTCTTTCGCCCTCACTCAGACCTCCCTACACTCGCTGACTTGACAGGATATATAGCCCACCGCCCATCTCCGTTTCGTCTCTCATAGGATTCATCCCGGCTCAACACTCGTCATATCCCGCTAATTTCAACCTGACATACAACTTGACTACCACAGGATGGTCGACCCTTCGACAATTACTACTACTACTACTACCGAGCCCGCTCGAAAGAAGCTTACGGGCCACGAAGTGCCCCTCTTCGAGAAGCTCAGTGCAACGCTCGACGAGCTCGACCCTTCATCCGTCTTCGTTTTTGCCGGTAGGCTCCATCTGCACGACGATGAGAGAGAGGCTATTAGATTGTTCATCGAGGAGAAGGAAGGTGCAAAGTGAGTTGTTCAGTCTACGGCCCAACCATAGATAACGTTAGTCCCCGCTGGCTGTCGCGATCGACAAGTGTCTACTGATATAAAGGTCAGAACTGGGATGGTGAGCTAACATTTGAACGTGAACGTCATGGCGCAGACTCCGATCATTCCCCCTCGACGAGTCTGCCGCAAAGGCACTGTACGAAGCTGGCTCCGAGTTTGAAGGTGGAAAGGGTCGTATCCTAAAGGTGAGTCCATGCTTCATTCGACTCACGCGAATATACAGCGCTGGCTCAACAAACACTCAATACCCAATTCTGCTCTCTGATACACTTGTGTGGACCGATCTCCTTCATTGACGTAACCATACATTCCACATCTACTTGACTTCCCTATTTCCCTTCCAACTTGCACAGCCCGAACAATTCGCTCTCACTGGCAAAGTTCCAATCCCACAATGGGTCCTCGCTAGACTGTCCAACAACTACTCTGAACCTCTCGAGCTTTGTCTTGATGGGTTGATTTGCCTCGCTGAGGGAGACTCGATCCCTCTTCCAAAAAGGTAGGTTGTCTCGGGCTTCACTGTGCCTGTCTATCGTCACTCTGCTTCAGTACACCATACCACGAACCCTTTGCTCGTCAGAGCCCGTTTTTACAAAGTGCCTCTACATGGGTTCTCCAGATGTCCAGTCCTCCTATCGAGACACGACATCATGAATATATCCCTTGATATCTCTTGCACCCATTGCGTAAGCAGTCACATTCCATCGATTATGAAAGCTGACCATGCACATCGATCATGTCTATGCAGAGACGCCGAAGCCGACGAAGCTTTCCGATTCGGTCAATTTGAAAAGCACACTGGTACCCTCCTCCTTGCCCTACCCACATCCTTCACAGGTGGCAAGCTCAATTTCGTCAGACCTCAGACTTGCGATTCCGAAGCCACACCTTTTACCGGCTCGATCGATTGGTCCATCGTCACCAACGGTCAAGTTCTCCCGCCGACCAAAGCATGCCATTGGGCGCCTACTGTCATTGACGACAACTTCGACGAAAGCGAGCAAGGTAAATGGCAGATCCCATGGATGTACTACGAGCCGCCTGTCCGGATCTCCATCGACGAAATCATCAAAGGTCACATGTTGGTCCTGCGATATCAGCTTCGTACCACCGAAGAGGACGATGAGAGGGGTAAAGGCGGTCGGTTACCTTTTATCGATCCGGATATAGAGGTGGGCACCAAGGTGATTGTGGATAGGCTGAAGGTGCTTTTGGGTGATAAGAGGGTTTTGACCGAAGGTGGTCAGCTTGGATTTGGGTTGATGGGTTATGATTTCCCTGACGAGGAGGTTAAGGAGGAGGAAGAAGCGGACGGCGAAGACCCGTCCAAGGACGGCTGTATCAACGAGGAAGCCGAAGATCTACAGGAAGAGGAGAAAGAAGCAGATGCTGAGGACAATTTCGACAAGGAAGATGAGGTAGAAGAGGAAGATCCAGAAGAGACCTTCCCTATCCGCAAGATCACTCCTGAAGAAGAAAAAGCATTCCTCGACAACCTCCCCAAGCAATTCAAGCTTCGCGATAGGTGTATCGTCAAAGGCTTGGAGGAGCTAGGTCTCAAGTGGGAGATTGGAGGTGTATGGCTTTATACTGATGATGATGAGGTTGAAAATGACGGCGAGGGTGAGGTTGAGAATGATAGTGGCATCGGGGGGGAGAGTGGAGGGGGTGAGGGTGAGGGTGAGGGTGAGGGTGAGGGTGGGGGTGAGGGTGACATGTCGGAGCGCAAGGATGGGGAGGCTGAAGAAGGGGACGAAGAAGATGGCGATGCCCAAGAAGTCGATGGTGACGGTGATGCCGACGGAGAAAAGGACAGCAACGCTGAGTACGAGGTGGGTGATTTTGCTCGTGCTGATTGTTGTAGACCTCTCTTGGCTGGTCGACGAAGCTGTGCTATGCCTTCTTGGGGCCTTCATCCATCTTTCGAGATCGCCCTCTTTGTGCAAATCCTGCTCACCCCGGAGACATGTCACTTTACCGTTCCGTCCGTCCATTTCTTCTGCTTTCTCCTCCTGTCCTGATCATCGGCTACAGTATCCGCCGGCTCACATCCGTGCTCTTACTCCTTACTGGCTGTCCTCTATCGGTGTCATTATCACTTCATCCCATCCCATATTCTTTCTCCCACTACCCCTCATCAACTGGAAGGATCTTCAATCTGTTTTCGCTTCGTTGATCCCTCGTCCTGCAGAGACGTCAGCTCGAAGGAATCCTTGTCACCCAGCGCCAGATGAGCGCTTTCGAACAGGGAGTTTGGGGAGACGTAGTCACCGGCGTCGAAGTGAACGAAAACACAGATACTTTCAAATTCATCTACAAGCCTGTCCAAGCTACTTTCAACGGCCAGAGAATCACAGTCAACTCACTTACTAATCTCGCCGCTGAACAGGAAGAAGATCCGACTTTGGAAAAAGGGACATGGATCACTCCGCCCGGTGTATCGTTATTCTGTGTCCAGGGTCTTAAGACAAAAGATCATCCTGAGGCAGATGCCGAAGGGAAAGTCAAAACTAGTAAAGTCTTGTTATCGGCTGGAGTGAAGAAAGACGCGTCGATTTATTGGGTCAAAACCCCCAATGAGTATAGGATTGAAACTACCTACAGGACCAGCGACAACGAGGTGAGTGCAATTATACATGTTCATATTCCTCCTCAGCTGCTCTGCTTTGTCACACCTCCACCTCAATCAAGAAGGGGAAAGCGCGATTTGGATTGCATTCGGAAACTGTCTTGGCATCGCACAAAGTATCATTTCATCCCGAATCAGCGTACTTGCTGATCTCATCGTCGTGTTTTGATCCTTGCAGACCGAGACGATCTACATTGGCTTGGCGTTGTTCGTTAACGTTCCTCCAGCCGCTGAGCGATAAATGTCGCGAAGTCGGTTGTCTAGCGGGTACTGTTAGGCTTGATTGGGCTTGGGAATGAACAGGGGCGAAAGGATGGTGTCGTCTCCTTTCTCATGCTTGGACTACGGTTCGGATCTGTCCTGTTGGAATTGGGCAATGAGCTAAGGACGTACTGTAGACGATGTTTGGTATTGCGATGCAGATTGATTGTGCTAAATACATGCGCATGCGGGAAAAACTTCTCTATGCATTTACATTCACTCAGAAGCGCGAATACTACCTCTGTCGAGTGTCGAGACGACCAATTACACGAGAGTCGCTATCGCTATAGTCAGATCACCGATGCTTCATTTCGCTCGAGCTGGGCAGTTTGTGTTGAACTCTCGGTACAGCCTGCCGTGCGAGTTGGAAAGACAAGAGGACGATGATAAGGATCACACAATACAATTTTCAACTGCTTTTGCCAGCAAAGAACAGAAGTTCCGTTCATCCAAACCTTATAGAGCTGCGCTCAAAGCATTGGAAAGCATGAAGGAGATACGATACATGCATAAGTGAGTCGTTTACTAAGAGGGGCCTGCCCTTCGTATATATGAGATTTATTGATGGGTACGATGGAACAGGAATACGAAATACGAATATTATACAGGATTACAGTTACGATGATGGTATATAGACTATGAGAGTATGAGTCGAGAGGAAGATCTATTGAATATATGCAGCTCACACTTTATCCCCCCTCCCCAGCTCGCCTCCGATGACATGACTCTTCCCCGCTGAAACTCGCTCTGAAACTCCTGGTGCCCGAGTTCTAATTGACACTCCCTTTGGTTACTGAACGATCATCCCTCCGAACCCGCTCATCCCGCCTTCCCAACCCTTACCCACCGAATCAGGTGATCCACCCTCAATAACATCTACTTCCATCATCTCCATCTCAAATGGCAAAGCGCCAATCCATTCCCACTGCCCTTGACTTTGGTTCTGCTGACTCATGGCTTTCTCAGAAGAGAAGGGAGCCGCCATGATTGACGATGTGTCGGAGGTGGTGCTCATCGACATGTCCTGCTGAGATGGCGCTGACATGGAGGACGACGTCTTCTCATACACGATATGTGCAGGAGCGAGCGAGGGCGAAGGTGAATAGTCTCGCGGTAAGGAGAAGGTAGATGAGGTTGGGGAAGCAGGAAGTGGGATCGAAGCGATGTACGACAAGTCGATACCTTGCGAAGCGTCGATAATAGCATTTCCACCAGCGTCCTCCTCTAGGTCCACCATACCGTCCGTCGAATTGTCCATGTTGAAAGAGAGATCAGACATCATCGACATTGATCGAATGAATTCAGGTGTCGTGGCGGCAGAGTTCCACTTCTTCTCCAGTGCGATTGGACTCCCAAGTTCTACCGCTCCGCTGGGCGAGAAAGAGCTTCCTGGCGATGCTAGTAATCCTTCCAAAGCGTTGAAGAAGTCTCCTTCCATTTCATCCAGACTTCCACCTCCATATAATGATCCGTTGATTGCCTGGAAATCGTATGCTCCATCGTATTCTTGGCCCGGAGTGACGTTTCCGGAGGGAAGTGATGGTAGTGACTCGCTTGAATCGGATCGGGGTGAGAGGGAGTCCAAGCTGATTTGAGGTGAAGCAGCGAGTGTAGAGAAATGCTCGAATGATTTCGGATCGGAAAGCGCTTCGGTCAAGATGGATTCGATTGATTCCAGACCCTCAGTCAAGTCGAGGTTGTCGGGGAATGAGAATGGGAAGTGGGAGCCATCATTACCCATTTCGAGCGGGATGTCGACTACTTGACCGGGGGAGTGAGGGAGAGTGAAGCTGTCGTTTGACGAAGAAGGGGCATAGTTGGCCGGGTTGAAAGTAGGATCGAAGCCGACATTGAGCGGTGAAGGAGGTGTGAAGTTGAATACTGGTGCTTGACCACCTCCGAGCGCTTCGATAGGGATGTTCAGCATACCCGTCCCCCATTCAATCGCAATTTGGGTCATCCCCTCTCCATTCCCTACTCCGTTCCCAGATCCCGACGCTGAGCTTGATGTAGATACATGTCGATCACCGCTCGATGAAGGAAGATGCATCTCGTATGGGGAAATGAAACCGCCATTGGGTACTTCAGTCGAATTCGAAGAAGTGGAAGCGAAAGATGCCGCCCGTGTCATCCTATTTCCATCTTCTTCCATCCCTCCACGCAGATCAAGCAGCCCATAGTCTTGAGACCCTTCGGAGGAAGCGTACGATGGCTGATATGTACCGAGCGATGAGTCGACGATATGAGAGTTGGGTGCATTGTGAGATGCCTGGGCAGCTCGTTTGGGGAGAGCTCGTACTCGTCGGGGTGCAGGAGCGAGTAAGTTTGCTTGTGATTCGAGCTTGACTTGCTGCTGTTGTTGAGCTCGCTTGGGAAGAGATGATACTGGTCGATTCGTAGAAGCGGAAGCAGCGTTGGCTCTTGCGGCTTTCTTGTCTTTACCTCGATTTCGCTTGTTCTGGAACTGTAGTATGCATGGGAAGTGCGGTGCAAAGGAGGAAAAGAGGTATTGTTGAGGTGGGAGGTGGAGTGAGTTGATGATCCGGCGCGTCCGGCGGGCGGATATACACGTGGGCGGTACAAAACCGAAGTGGACAAGGTCGGTTATCGAGTGAGTGATCGAAGCACAAGGAGGAAGCATCCGAAGTAGGCGGGTACAGTTGTGATGTGACGAGTGGTGTATACCGAAAGAAGGAAAAAAGAACAATAAAGAGCATTAGCTGTACCCTTGGTGTACCTTATTGTACCCTGTGTTTCGTGTGTGGATTTAATGGTGAAACGGATAATATAAAATGAAAGAACAATAAGAAAACTCGAGTGATGGGAGTGATGGAGTGATGGGAAAAAGAGGGTTGAAGATCAGTGCGTACACCATCAAATGACTAAGATTAGATGGAAAGTGGCGCAGGGGGTATACAAGGACACGGACAGTGACAAAGGCGATGGGGCTTATTGTTCTTCAGACAAGTAGCAAAGAGACGCGTTGGAGCCAGCAGAGAGCAGAGGGAACTCACCCATGTTCGAACCTGCAGAAAGGCATTCCTGCAGATATCAGCATAGTGAACAGCGTGACATGGGAGTAACGTAATGCAGTAATCCTAATGCGTGAGAAGACGAACCTGGTGAGGTGAGATGCCAGCTGCTTTTGCGATGATGTTTGTCTCAGCTTGGGTGAGAGATTTCGTGCGGGCATAGGCGGCATCAAGTACGACGAGGGTATGCTGCACAAA
Organism: Kwoniella sp. CBS 6097; assembly: GCA_036287355.1. Taxonomy (NCBI): domain Eukaryota; kingdom Fungi; phylum Basidiomycota; class Tremellomycetes; order Tremellales; family Cryptococcaceae; genus Kwoniella; species Kwoniella sp. CBS 6097. The sequence continues at coordinate 13,555,493 of CP143074.1, read as the reverse complement.
GGAATGACGAGGTCAGCAGTTGTCCCGAGTTCCGGACGGACGCACGAGACACATGCGTACTTACAGATGAGAAGGAGGGGGACTTCTTAGATGAGCTAGCTCCGCATGAGGAGATGTACTGCTCGAGAGCTGCGATAACCGTTTCTTGTATCCTTTTCATCTGTCCGGCAAACCGGTCCTGATAGATTGCGCAAAGAAGCTTCTCGGTCTGCCTATCGAGGTCAGAGTCGTAGTGGCTCACAGAGAGAAAGTTCGCTGTCGTACTTTTGAAGGCAGCGATAGTCGCCCTTCTTTGCGCATTGATAGCTGACCTAGCATGTCTAAGCACTGCGTCCACCAACAGGGGATCTTGTTGTATAAGTGGGTCGTTGGGCAAAACAATCGCATCATCCGGTATCCTCAGATCCGGCAGCAGTCCACTCGTCTGCAAAGGCTTGCGGATCTTAGGAGGTCCACAAATCTTCTGCATCCTAGTCGAAGTCGATACGAGCTTTTCGAGTGCTGATATATCCATGATGTTGATGTGAGGCGATAGAGGTATGTGTAGCTGAAATCAGTGAGAGTGTAGAGGATTTTCACACCGATGCATGACTGATATATATGTGTCTGATTCTGTCGGACAAAAGAAAATACAATGCCCGCCTATGATCTGTGCGTCAGGGAGGTGCACCATCGCAGATGTACCGGTTTGTTTCGTCCTCTGATTTTGTTTATTGTTCCCCTCAGTCATTAGGCATCCTGTCTGCAAGCAAGAATGCATGTCTGAATACATATATATCTTATATTCGGTTATCTACATTTTTGTGTTCTGCGAGTCTGTCTGACGACCATTTCACCAACTACTGAGACCAACATGAACGACATCTTCAAACAGCCTCTATCTGAGCGTGTTTTGGAGCTCCAGCCAGCCTTTTTCAATGCCTTGACCAGATATGGTACTCATGACCTCGAAATTGATCATCAGGCGGAGGACTGGATCTCAGTTTTGCAGGAAGTGCATAATGCATCCAAGTTCCGGACGCTGGATCCTTCGACCTCATCGATTGCATTGGCTGTAGCAAACAATCTCAGGAGCGTCTCCTCAGCCGCCATCGCGATCCAACAGGCAAACACGCACTCGATCGAAGCACTCATTGACGCAGTGTCTGGAATCATGCTCGCCCCAGGTAAGCTAGTGCTACAACAACTTTGGCGGCAGACGCTGGTGACCTGATACTTGACGAGCAGATATTCTAGCTGTCACCGAAAAGCGCCCCTCCGAGTCCACCCCTTTTCGATCATCTAAGCGAGCCCGTCAATCCTCTCCTTCAAAACCTCCAACGCGCAGCTCGTCCCCAACACCCTCACTACCAGACGATCTCGCCACTTCATCACTCCTCAGCGCTCACTCCAAGAAACCGCCGAAAAACAAGACGCAAGAACCAGACCATTCTCTCATCCGACTCTGGTTCCTCGAAAACCTCTCATACCCCTACCCCACTGTCTCAGTGAAAGAGACCCTCGCCGTATCAGCAGGTATCACCCGAGCCAAAGTCGATAGCGACCTAACCAACTTCAGGAGAAGAGCAGGCTGGACGGAGATCATGAATGAGTATTGTGGTGGTGATCGTGAGAAGATGCGACGGCTCATCCAGCGCGTAGAGGGCGGAGAAGAGGATGATGAGGAGCTGGTCCATAGAATTGAGGGGGTGAAGGAATACTTGACTAGGAAGGAGGAAGAGAGGGTCGGTGACTGGGTTCGAGAGGTGAGTGCACCACAACCTATTCTATTCGTCATCTTCTTCCCCTGCGACTACACCATCTCGTCAGCTCGGGTGGCGACAATGCCTCGTCTTATTAGTGATGATACGTCTTCATGTCTTCATCGTCATTACCCCTGACACCTCCTCCATATCCATCGACTTCACTACCTCCTCAAGTTGACACCCCCCATATCATCGCTCCACATCATGACTTCACCAGCTCGTCATGATGCCTCATGAACAAGACACTCATGCTGACTCTCACTCGTTGCAGGTCACCGCCCTGGTCCCTTCCTTCAACTTCGACATCACTTCCACCTCATCCACCACCACCACCACCACCACTTCCAAGGTATCCAAGCACCGCTCCAATGCATCCCTTTCCTCCCTCAGCGCTATGTCATCAGTGTCAGCCGTCGTCCGACCCGGCTCACGATCTACCTCAACTTCGTCGACCACTTCACTCGAGACGTCTTCATCCGTCTCGGACGCCTCCATGGTCATCCCGGGCACGAAGGGGAACAAGAAGCGACTGAACCCCAACGCTGCTGTTTTCGTCCCTCAGAAGAGGACTGCTCTGTCCAACGGCGACCTTGGGACGGCCACCTTCGATGAGGCTTACGCTTCGACTTCGGCACCGAACTATGCGCCAGGATCCGCCTTGGCCCCTTCCTTGACTTTCACAGCTATCACCGCTGATCAGTCAACTGCTCACTCCCGATCAGCCTCCGGCTCCAGCGCAACATGGCAATATCAGCCCACCTGGAACAATTCTGACAGCTCTTCAGCTGACGCATCGCCATACACCTTCGTCCACCCTGGCACGCCGGCACCATTGCCCACTCCGCTCCTACAATCCCGATCGTCACCCCCTCAAGCCGCTCGCACATCGCAAGATCAGTCCATCTGGTCCACGGAAGCCCCTCTCCCCATGCTCAGTCACATGTCTTCCGCTTCTAGCTCCACTATCGCTCAAATGCCGGTCCAGCAGCACGCAAGCTGGATGATGCCTTCCGAGTGTGGCTTTGAGCCTCAACTACAGGATGGTCGGGCCAGCGCTTCGAGTTCAGCTTTTGATGGTGGGAGAAGCGTCAGTGGAGGTAGTGAGAGGAGTGTGAGCGATATCAACCGTCGACTCTGAGCGGGCAGCATGAGAGTGTCAGCTTGAGAACACGTTCTCCGGGTGTCTGATTGGACCATGGCGATATCATTGCCGGATGCTGAGAGCTCGGGTTGTCGAGACAGGTCAAGAGGGAGTGGGGACGCGAAACATCTAGAATACCGAAAATTATCTTTAGATACAGTAACAGTACTTGTAAACCCAAAAACAAATGACCGCTTTGTATCCACTTTTTCCATTCGGTTCAAGAATACATATATACCCGACTCATCAATGATATGATACCTCGCGATATACGACATGACCTGCTTCTACGCGATGACCAGAGCATAGACATAACTGTCCAGCACGATGGTTAATGCTTTAGCATTGTGAACGTACTGTCCATTATGCATCTGAAGCATGTCATGCTTATTGCTGCACATGATGTCTTGGACAAGCATGGCATGCATACCATGGATGTTTCGTAGCATGTTCCGTCGATTGAGCACATCGGACTGAATGCGCTGGAGCAGCCCTTAGTCTGCTGGACGAGAGTGAGCTACGCTCACAAGGTGCGTTCAGGACGGATTGGGTGTTTAGCATAAGCATGCTATGCTTCTCATGCATCTGCTCTGTTTGCGCGAGCAGAGCGTTATGCATGGCATGCATGTCAAGCATATACTTTGTCTCACCAAGCATGCCATGCATATCCCTTGTGCATCGCTTTACGCTGTACGACATGCGCTGGTGATTAGCGGATGTGTCTTCGCATCAGACTGGGTCTATGCAATCAGAGGTCAGGCTAGAACTACCCCCAATGCAGCTAAGTTTGCAATTCGGCCTGTAGAGGCAAAAACCTGGTTGTACAATATGGATAGCAGTATTTCAGCGGACAACCAATGATGTGGGCAACGGCGTGACAATGCGACATGCGAGAACAATAAAGCTATCTTACTCAATGAAACGTCTCATCCATTTCGTGTCCTGCACACCCTTTGCCTTTTGTTCCTCCGCTCCAAACGCCGCGTAGCTGACTTGTGTCGCGCATCGGTCGGGAACAAGATGATGTCTGGCCGCACGAATTCCCCATAATGACGTTGCTTACTGAAGTCAAGGTTTGGCTCGCCCCATTTGCGGGACACTTGCTTTGCTGATCAAGCAGCGTTCTGTCCTCACACTGTCTGACGCCACGACAGTTCATGCAAAATGCTTCAAATGCTTGCCCTCTTCGCCCGAGACGCCAAATCGGTTCGGCGTGTCGGTCTGCTATCGCGCTACTACGGAAGCGATCACCTAAGCAATGTCTCTTTCTTTCAGGACCTTCCCCTGTGTTCTCATGTTCGCGGCCGCAATGTTGGTTGTGTTTGAGCTTCCTTTCAAGCTGATCTACCGATATCCGCTCCCAGCATAATCATGCATATCATCGATATCGTCGATCAACCTCATTGTCACCTCCACTTTTCTTCTCATCTAATCTCAGCACATAAGCGTCTCACGTAATCCGCTTGTACATCGAACATCAGTCCAGTTTCGCGTCTGTGGTGTTAGTTTATGCTTATCCTTGTAAGCGGCTATCCGGCATCCTCGGTAGCGACTTGTTACAAACGCTAATCGGCTATCTCCATAAGCTTAATTTCCGCATTGTTACCCTGCTCATTTAACATTATTCAAATCAGCTTTTGTAACAGCGACAGACTGGAATTGTAATTGATTTAGGCGAATTTTGTAATGTCCCAAAATAAACAAGTCCTGCGTTCCTCCACTCTAATTCCGTTTGTATGAGTTTGGCGCGTGATCAAGCTGCTTTACAATCATGCTCGATTCAATTATTCATCCCCACATCTCACCTTCATCTTTCACCTTGCATCTAGCTTCGTCTTGATATCTTCTCGCAACTAGAGAAGTTTAGTCGTCATGGTACCATAGCTGCTCGATAGGGGTATATAAAGGAGTCGGATCCTCCTCGTCATTACATCTGTGTATACTCTCCAAACAATTCAAACGACCAGAAACACTCGGCCGCCGATATCTCCGCCCGACCTGGACGTCTTCACCGCCTAAAGACGACGTTGTTTTAAGTATAGCAACTTTTCATCAGCACTTTGCTTTTTCTGTCGGGTGCCCTCACCAGAATCATAGAATACATATAAAAGCGTCTTTATGTCCACTCCGACTCTTCGATCCGACATGTCTGATACGAAAGACAGATCAACTCTACCGTCCGACTCAAATCCAAAAGGCAAAACACCTTCCGAGGTAGACTTCAATCGTTCTCCTTCACGACATACAGGTATACCAGACGACTCCGAAACGACCATCGGCATGTCACCTTCATCTCATGTAGTACCTGTGCAACGGACGCCAGGAGGAGCGGAAGTCGTCAATGAGAAGACGCGGTATGATATCGAGAACCCTGTTACGCAGAATGACAATGGAATAGTCGAGGAAGACGAGGTTCCGGATGGTGGATATGGCTGGGTCATCGTGCTTTGTCTGATGGCTACGAATGCTGTAACATGGGGTAAGATTTGTCTTCTTCAGTCAGATGTATTGGCATCATTTTCGTGGGAAGGTGGGACGACATCTGACATCTGGCTCATTTTAGGTGTCAATACGACATACGGTGTCTACACCGCTTATTACCTACAAAACAATTATTTCCATGGCGGTTCAACACTAGGCTACGCCTGGGTAGGAGGCCTGAGTGTAGCGAGCTGTCTGCTTTGTGGACCCGCTGCGAATTTCAGCACTGGCAAGATTGGGTTCAGGGCAACGATGATGCTTGGTAAGTCAGTCAAACCCTTCAAACCAACGTGTTGCCCGCACCCTCAATGCCTCAAGGGTACCCCATGACGCAGACGATAGGGGTGGCATACCTACCAGGTGCCTTCAAGGTCAAATTCGTATTTCATATGCTAATGGGTACTCTCGTTGTAATTAGGCGTCGTCGGAATCGTCCTCGGCCAATGCATGGCAGGTATCTGCAAATCGTTCGGCGCTTTTCTTTTCTGCCAAGGCATTCTCTTCGGTTTCGGTGAGTACAAGCTCTCGGATTGAGGAAGAAGCGCCCTCTATCCACAGCTTGCGATCTGTCATTACCCTTACTGACACCATTTCTGCGTCTCTATCAGGCCTTGGCTTCACCCTTGTACCGAGCCAACCTCTGTTAGCTCATTGGTTTAAGAAACGTCTGGCGTTGGCTACTGTGAGTGTACCACTTCACCACTCTGTCACTACGACTGCAGGACCATGAGCCACTGCCCTCCTCGCGACTCGCTACGCTGACTGCAACCGACGTACTGATTCTATCCATTTCTCCCTTCTACAGGGCATCGCAACTTCTGGTTCTGGTCTAGGTGGTCTAGTCCTTTCAAATACCACGCGAGTCATAATGGAACACCTCTCCGTCAAGTGGGCACTGGTCATCAACGGCCTGATATCTCTCGCCTTTCTCGTACCCGCTGTCATCTTGCTCAAGGGTCGACATAAAGCTGTTGGAGCGAGGCAGGTACCTCTGGAACTCAAATGGCTCTGGCATGGAGGATTTCTATGGATCTGGCTTTGGGGTGCTTTTACCAGTGAGTTGACAAATCATCAATTGCCTGTTCGCAGGGTGAGATGTGCAACTGACTGATCTTGGTATCTGTTTTCTCTCCAGTTATGGCTTACTTCATTGCCCTCTACTCGCTCGCTTCGTTCGCTACACATGCTCTCAACCTATCCCAAACCCAAGGCGCAGCTCTTCAATCCCTTCTCTCAGCAGGTCAAATGATTGGTCGACCAATGTGGGGTTACTTCCTCGACACAGGCGGTCGACTCAACCTCACTATCATCTGCTACATCCTCTGCGGTATTTCGACATTAGCCATCTGGCTCCCAGCTAAATCTTTCGGCGTATTGATCTTCTACGCTCTGGTACAAGGAATGACAGGAGGAACAATTTGGTCGACCGCCGCTCCTGTCACTGCTAAAGTCGTCGGAGTTAAAGACCTCGCTTCAGCCTTATCGATCTTCTGGATCGTACTGGTCATCCCTTCCCTTGTCGGTCAACCTATCGCTATCGCTCTACTGGAATACAGCACGAATCACCTCGGTAGGACCGGAGCGGAAGCATACTATATCAGTATAGGATTCTGCGGTGGATTGGCATTGTTCGCTTCTGCCCTGCTGTATGGCAGTAAGTGGTGGTTGCAAGGTAACGGAAAAGTATTCGTGAAGACATAGCCGCGAAGTAACCGCGCTATGTTCCACGCCAACTGTACCGATATTGCGCTTGTTCATCTGCTTAAACATTCGCGACAGAAATCTTCGTTCATATCACTATCTTTCGTGTTAGAAAACGGTTATGGTCCCTTGCCAAACCTTATGGCTCCGTTTTGAAAAGTCCTCTCGTAGACAAACATAACCTATAATACAGCCAGCGCTGAACTAATACAATACAGTAGAAACCATAAGCTTCTCCCCTATGTCAGTCTATTTGTTCGGGTGTTCCAACTATTGTAGCTTAAGTATGCGCCGGAATCATGACTTGTCCAAAAGAAGATGATTGACCATGATGGTCGCCAGCATGAGCCTGGAAAGACCTGCCTGGCATTCCGATTGATGGCTAACCTTATACATTGCATTTATAACCTCTTCACATTGTACTGTACAAAATATTTTGTAGATCGTTCAAGTCTCCCTGAATAACAAGATAACCTTTCATTCTTCTTTTCTTGTTTCTTACTGTCACTTTATCATACCGAGATGGTCAAGATGGTCTGTCCGGGATCCAATAGCGTTCCGGGCGCAGAAACGATCTTGGCCACTTTCTTACCGTCCATACTTGCGTCGGCTCGGACAGCTAGCGAACAAGCATGCATTAGGAGATGCTACTATATCTTCCGCCTCGGCGTGCTGGCCCACTCACCAATTTCCATCTTCATCGCTTCTAGGATAGCGACAGTCTGGCCATCCTTGACGGTATCGCCGACGGCTACTTGGATCTTCCAAACACTGGAAGTCATAGGTGCGATGACGTTAAGCACCTCGCCTAATGCATGGCATGCCCAGATCAGCTGATATTCCTCTTACGGAGAACTATGCTCGAATAACATAGGTATTGCAAACTCACCATGATCACCACCTGCTTCTCCGAGCTCTTCAGCAGCTTTGGCTTGCTTCTCCCTCCAAGCTGCCAGAAGCTGCCTCTCCTCTTCCATTGCCAGCTTCGTAGCCTCATTCCTCCGCTGTACGAACTCCTTCGTCTCCTCCTCGACGGACTTGACGAATTTAGCGTACGCCGCAGGATCGAAAGTGGTCTCTTCGATATCGAATTGCAGACGACCAGTCTTGAATCGCTCGTAGTAACCATCGAACTCTTCTTGGTCAACCTCAAAGAACTGGACTTGGTCGAATTCCCTCAAAAGCCATGGATGCTCGAATTGAGGCTTGGAGGCGTAGGCGTCCCATGGTGGGAGGGTTCGTCCTTGGATCTGGTATCCACCAGGGGCATCGATAGGGTAGACTGATCGAGTCGTGCGACCCTCATCAGTATCGTTCTCATGTATGTTTCGGAAAGGCTGAGGGGACCGGCACTTACTGACTGCGAGAGGTCCACCAAGACCCACCGTACCCTCAGCGGTGAACGCTCGGACAGGGTTGTACTTTTGGGCAACATATACCAGTCTGCGAAAAACGTATTGTCAGCTTGAGAACCGGCGGATGTAACGTAGAAAAATGCTACCTACCTTGGATCAAGTGGTACCATCAAAGGCGAACCAGCCAAGAAGCTGACCTCCACGACAAGCTGGGGACAAGCCACAATACTTCTTGCCGCTTTATCTCTATCATTGACACCGTTTGCCTTGGCAATATATGCCATGTTGTCGGGCAGATACACTGCCGAGTCTCGGACAGTCTCCATGTAATCGGTCACTGCTTTCTTGGCAAGTGGATCGTCCAACAGAACGGGAAGCCTGAAGACTCGGGATGGGATAGGCTTGTCGTCGGTTCCAAGTGACTCTTCGAGGTTGATCAGAGCGGTAAGCATATCCTTCTGAGTAGTCGACAGCGAGTCAAACTGGACGCAGTATGATCGGGCGCATCCAATCACTGCCACTACACCTGGGATCTCGCCAGAGTTGAGCTTGTTGATTCGGTGCTGAATGTGAGCTCGAGTGAGATTGTTGGCTGTCATAGGACCATACGTGACGTGAAGGTGACAATCACCGGCCTATTGAAGCAACGTTCAGTCAGCTCTTGTGTGATGGGGAGCTGGAGACTTTCGCTTACCTGTCGATACTTGATCTCGACGGTGCCCTTGCCCTCATCAGCAGGCGAGTGATATAATATCGTCTCGTCCCAGTCTTCGGGAAGAGCAACATCAACCACTTTCAAGTCTTGGACCGATACACTGCCCTCGACAAACTTCTTCGCCTGAGCAATGTATTCCTCCGTCCTCTTTCTTAGGGTGAGAGCAGAGTCCCAAGATATTCGCTTGAACTTGATCGAGTCTCCAGGTCGACATTGGCCCAGTCGCCAGAAATCGGCTCGTACGATCGTCGTAGTAGTTGCAAGACCACCGGCCATCGGCGCGTCCTAACAAAAGAAGAAGAGCGAGTCAACCATGGTGTTCCTGAGCCTGACAAATTGCCAAGGACATGTGTATGGGAGGATACGCACCACTGGCAGAATGACAGGTTCATCACCGTTCCAGTTCAGTCCACCGTACGAATACGGCTCATCAATGACATTTGCGGGGTGAGCGCCACCTTCTCCGCCATCGGATCTAGCCCATTCCAATCGAGGACCTTTAAGCTTGTATCCACTTCGAGTGGCGTTGTGGCTAATCTTCCACTCGGTCTCGTACAGAGTCTTTCGGTCTGCACGGCGGGTCAAAGAATCGGCAATCAGCAAACACGACCCAAAATCATCTATGGAAGGGAGTGTAAGACTCACCTTCTTCCGTTGTGAACTCAGGCTCGTCATGAGGTCCAGGCATGACATACAGCTCCCACCTGTTTGTCCAAATACTATCCAGTCGAGCGCTTTCAGGGATAGAGACACGCTTGTACTCCTTGGCCCACTCTTCGGTCTTGATATCGAGGTCCAAGCTATCGTTAGGCAACAGGTGTCGACCTTGCACTCCACCAAGCTTGAGAGTCGTTGTCGTACTCTTCGAGCCGAGGTAATCGGGTACAGCAGGGAAACCTCCCTTGACGGCAATATAGGTCCTGCAGCCAGCTGAGACCATTCCAAGCTTGAGTGTACCTCCTGCGGGTACCAGCAATCGAGTGTACATGTCTTCCTTCTGTCCGTTGATAGAGACATCTACCACACCGCCAGTCACAGCGATGATTGCTGGGGCGTGGAAGAGCAGCTCCGGTCCGACCAGCGTGACTTCAAGCGCTTCCGTCTTCTCATCGTTACCGGCGAGAACGTTGGCAAGTCGGAACGATACGGGATCCATTGGTCCAGCTTCAGGTACACCGTTACCCACCCCTCGTCGTGCAGGAAGATCTTGAACAGTAGTGTATGCTCCGCCGGAGATGACGTCGACAGTTACAGGGGTGAAGTGGAAGTTCTCCTTGGACAGGAAGGCGGTGGTAGTGTCTCCTGTTCGGAAGGCTTCCGACTGAACGATAGCAGCCAAGTACTGGAAGTTGGTAGGGCAACCTTGTACCTTTGATTTGGTCAACACCGAAACCATCTTCTCGGTAGCTCCGTCGTGGGATTCTTCGTCCCATACAATGACTTTGGCGATCATCGGATCGTAGAACGGCGAGATATTGGTACCGGAGTGGATCCAAGTATCGACTCGGATGCCAGGCGCTTCGTACCATTCCACATTCTGAAGAAGACCAGGCGAAGGTGCAAAGTTTCGCGAGGGCACTTCGGCGTAAACTCGAGCTTCGATCGAGAATCCCTTGGGACCGGGTTTCTGGAGTGCCGAGAGACCGTCGAATGGTAGACCGCCCTTACCCCGTGCTTGCATTTCTGCTTGTTGCAGCATCAGGGAGACGAGGTCGACGTCGTAGCATTGCTCTGTGATACCATGTTCCACTTGTAGTCGGGTGCTGATAGGCAAGATAACCTGTCAGCTCTTGTACTTGTCCGAAAGATTGGAACAAGCGACTTGACTCACTTCATCTCCAGGAAGTAGAAGGCACCGTCTGTGTCATCCACTAGGAATCTATATCGTCCAGATGATTAGCTGTATGCTTTGCAGGATTGTGACTATGAAGACGATCAAGGGAACTCACTCTACGGTACCAGCGCTCCCGTACCCTACACTGCTGGCCAACTCGACAGCACAGGAGGTGATTCGCTCCCTCATCCCTATGATACACATTAGCACCAGCACTAATTCCCAGTACCATGATAGGAGCAAAAAGCTCAACAAACATACCTGGATGTCTATGTACGAAAGGCGAAGGGCACTCTTCCACTACTTTTTGATGTCTCCTCTGAATACTACACTCCCTCTCACCGAAATGTACAGCCTGTCCCAATCCATTTCCAAACACCTGAATTTCAACGTGTCTGGACTTTGCGACATACTTCTCCATGAACATTGACGTGTTGCTGAACAAGGCCGCCCCTCGCGCGTGAACCGATTCGAATGCCGCTTCAATCTCGGATGAGTCCCAGCATATTTGGAGGCCCATACCTCCACCCCCGGCTGTTGCTTTCAACATCACCTGAACAGGAATCGTCAGTTTTGCCGTCCATCCATACCATTGCGAAGACTGCAGCACTCACGGGATAGCCGATCTTTTCGGCTGCTTCCAAGGCATCCTGAGCGCTCTTCAGCAGGTCCGTTCCAGAGATGACAGGTACCTATGCACACTGATCAGCGCACATTCTAAGCCAACTTTCCATCCTCGGACTGGAGTCAATGTCACTCACTTTCGCCTCCACGGCCAGCTCCCTAGCAGTGTGTTTTAATCCAAACTTTCTGATCACCTCCGATGACGGTCCGACCCACGTCAATCCGGCGGCTTCTACTTTCTCAGCGAACCCGTCGTTCTCCGACAAGAAACCTGTACACAGCCATCATGTGATAGTCAGCACAATGGATTTCAAGCAGCTGCCTCTCTCGCTTTACTTTGTGGTACTCACCATAGCCTGGTATCACCGCATGAGCACCGCTCTTCCTAGCGATTTCAAGCACATCCTCCTGGTTGATATATGCTGTCTGGTCGTTGCCGGGTAACAACCAAGCTTCGTCCGCCAGTTGGACATGTCTACTCGATCGGTCTGCCTTGGAGTAGATGGCGATGCTGACCAAACCAAGCTCTTTGCATGATCGGATGATTCGGCAGGCAATCTCACCCCTATTGGCGATGAGGACCTTCTTGATGTTCTGGAAGGAGTCGATGACCAACATATCGCTCAGTCGCCTCTATGCTGTTTGTCGTGAAGGGCAAGGTGAAATCGGAAGGGGAAATTGTTATGACGAACAGGTCGGATGGGATTGGGAGAATCTATACAAGAAGAGGGAGATGCGATTGTGGGATCGCTTGCCATGAGTCGTGGTGGATATATGCTGCTGCTACAGGCTGAACAGGAATGTCGCTGAGCCCTATGAGAGCTTCTCTGGAGTTATATATTATCTACCTGGTCCCCACACGGACCCCAGCTTCGCTTCGCTTACACAAGTAATACATGACCTATAATCAACGCTACACAGAACGCATGTAAACGAGACATTTATCGTCAATATCGGGGGTCGGAGACCGTATACGGTATGCGGTATACGGTATGGTATCGTCACCTCGGGATTGGTCCGACGCGTGCCCGCCCAGGATAATGAAATAACCGGGCGACAAGGCAAGGTAAGGTGCCTGAGGGCAGGGGGCAGACCTATGTTAATCTGAATTAATTCTTGCTCCACCGTCCGCTCGTTTTCCGTGGTCCTGTTCTCTCGGCAGCAATCTTTGAGGGAGCTGTTCCATCGGGATTAGCGAACTAAGCTTTGATCAACAATCTCACAAAAATCTCGCACGCAGCGAGAAAGTCTTATGCAGGACGCGCTATCAGCACAGTGCGGTATCTCGTTCTGGTGAATCTAGCGCTGCTACAATTGTCTTCGAAGCAAGTTCGAATTGGAACCGGAGGAAGCACAATGAGTTACTTGAATCGACAGAAAATTCTTATCCAGTTTGCTATCAGGTCACAAAATCAGCGGCAAACCAACTCGATCTGCAACACTGCAAGACACTTCTCGTCAGGCCTGAAAACGACAGCACCACTCATATCTAAGCCGCTCGCGCAGAACACCAGAGCATCAAATATGGTCGGCACAACCGTCAATGGTAATGGAGTCAACGGCAACGGCCATGGCCACGGCCACTCGCTCTTGAACAAGGTCGAAATCAACGTAGATTGCGGAGAAGGCTTCGGCTTCTGGGAAGGAGGGCCCGACGAGGACCTGATGCCTTTGATAGACGCTGCGAATATCGCGTGTGGGGGACATGCTGGGGACCCGGTGATCATGAGAAGAACAGTAGCTCTGGCCAAAAAGCACGGCAAGAAAGTGGGCGCTCGTGAGTTCTTTTGAGTACTCTGTATGTCTGGTACGTACTATCGCTGACTCCATCCGCTTGCCGCTGGTTGTTCTACGAATGTTGTTGTGCTGGATAGATCCTGGATTCCCCGACAAAGTTGGATTTGGAAGAAGAGTACTAGCTATGACCGCTGAGCAGGCCTACGCCGAGATGTAAGTCTGCCATCTCACCTTTCAGAGCAATGAGGTTTGTGAGCATCTTCTGACGGAGTCTACAGGCTGTACCAGATCGGAGCGCTCAAAGCTTTCCTGGACGAGGCGGAGGTACCGTTAAATCACATCAAGCCGCACGGCATGTGGGTGAGTGATAGACCTGATATATACGCTATCTTTCAAGGAGACTGGGGATCGACCTGAAAGCTGACGCTCGCTCTTTTCTCAGTACGTCATGATGCAGAACAACGAGGATGTGAATGATGCTGCTATGCGCGCGATAAGTCACTTCAAGGTCCCAGTATACGGAATGCCCAACACCCTCCACGAATCAGGCGCGAAGAAATACGGAATACCGTTCATCCCCGAAGCATTCGTCGACGTCAACTACAACTCGAAAGCGGTATTGATGGGTGTACCAGGAAGTAGAAAGATGACCACCGAAGAAATATACAAGGCAGCGAAGAGCCTAGGCAAGGACGGAGTAGTACCGGCAGTGGACTACACTCCTGTGGATGTGGGTGTAAAGGGAGCTCCTTTCACGATTTGCCTGCATTCCGACTTCAAGACTTGCAAGGAGAATGTAGCGGCCGCCAGGAAGGCCGTTGATGAGGTTAACGCAGAGTTGTACTCTTAGTCAATGGATGTATTCCCTTTCAATCCGTTTTGTTTTTGTTTGTTTTTTTGACCCATACTTGGTTCCGGCTTCTCATTGCGCAAATGCATGCATAGGTCCAATATTTATCGTGCCGTGCATAAGAATCTTTCAAGCTTGACCTCGACCTGCTTTGTATACAACGCTGCCACTACTGTCCTGGCTTTGTCCACATCCGCAAATCTATCGAAGATATTCTGGCCAGAGACACAGAACGTTGTCTAAATGCCTCCGAAACCCACGATAGAACGCTCGATGAGGGCATTGGCACTGTATGTACGTGTGTATCCGCATCGATTGGGTCCACTCGAGCAGATCCCATCGACGGAAAGGAGTTCGTCGCCCCCCGTGATCTTTGTAAAGTCGCTGACCATGGCACACACTCTCGTCCTCCGTCTTTGGTGGCGCCTGTTCTCCAAACCTCACGATGCTCTCAAACCGTCATATCTGCAGGTCATCTGATCATGCAGAGCCAGGAATATGGACGCAAATCTATCTATCCTACTGGTACTGGTACTGGTACTACGGTCAAGCATGTTTAAGCGAGATCTTGAAATAGCTAGCGCGCATCCACCGGCGACTATGACATGACATATGGCTGAAATTACGTTACAGAGCTGACTTCAGATTTGCCTTGACAGCGCCAGAAGATCAGAGACTTTGCCTTACCTCTAAGGGAAATCATATCGTCCCAGTGCACCGGTAGCTAGTCAGGACGCTTCTGTGGGTATTTAGGCTCAGGGTAAAAAGAGTTCCCTATCGGCCTTATCTTGGTTGGAGTCGCAATCAACTGTGTATGGTCGGATTTGACGAGGTCCTGCATCCAGCATACGGCGCGAATACCCGACCTGCCGGTGCGTCCTGTTTTTGGTTCTATTCCTCGGAAGATGAACGGGATTCAGAGATATTTCAGGCGGGGCCTCCACTCCAGAAACAGGTTCTACAGATTACCTGGCAGAATCCGCTCTGCGTCTATCGTAATCCAATCCGATGATGGGCGAGACATGACATGACAGCTACAGGCGAGTCAGATAACGACCCAGTTAGTGCGCAAATGATAGCTGGATTATATATATCATGCATGAGAGGCAGCCATGATATATACTCTCTAGCTTCTTTTCTCAATTCCGCTCTCTTCAAAGCAAGCCCAGTTCAAGGAGTGACAAGAGACAATCTAAACTGAAGACGAACCGATCTGAACGAATGAACGACACGAACACGATGTCAACCCCGAATACTGATATCGAGAAGGACTACGCGGGGTCCAGCGGACTCGAGACCTCGACTGTTCCCGTTGGCGAGGGCAAGTATGACATCGATGATGCTCATTACGATGCTGTCTTCGGTGCACAGGAAGAGGGACATGTCAACTACCGATCCGTAGGATGGTATGTTTACCCTACTTATGCCTTTAGCAGCGTTGTTTCAAGCCTGACACTGCTCCTGTACTTTCGATAGGATCAAGGCCACAATTATCATGCTCAAGACTATTATTGCTCTGGGTGTATTGGCTATGCCTACTGTTTTATCAGCCACTGGTGGTGTACCGGGATCTTTGAGTAAGCTAAGCTGTTCCTGTTGCTCGCTTGTCCTGCCTTCAAATTACTGACTGCTTCCTTCTTTTTCACAGTCATCCTGGTCATCGGTCTCCTCACGACATGGACTGGTAACGTCGTTGGACAATTCAAGCGTAATCACCCCGAGGTCTATTCTATGGACGGAGTAGGCTATGTCCTCGCTGGTGAGCGACCGTTTGGGCGCACAGTCTCATGACCTAGCGCTGACCATAATCCTTTCTTTAACGGAACAGGTAAATGGGGTCGAGAGTTCTACTCTGTCGCCTACCCGGCCTTTATGATCTTCCTTTCTGGTTCTGGTTTCGTTGCCATCTCCATCGCTTTCAACGCCGTCTCCACACATGCCACGTGCACCGTTGCTTGGGTCGTGGTCGTGAGTCAACTCAACAGCGCTAGACAGCGAGGTATATTGCTGACCTAGTTTGATGCTGATGCTATCTAGGCAATGGTCGGAACCTTTGCCCTCGCGTCAATCCAAACTCTCAACAAGGTCTCAATTCTCGGCTGGATCGGCTTTGTTTCAGTCATGAGTGCCATTTTGATCATCACCATTGCCGTCGGTATTCAGGATCGTCCTTCTGCTGCCCCTCAGGTCGGCCCATGGGATAAGGACATCGCAGCGGTTAACCATGCGGGCACATTCTTGGGCGGCATGGGCGCTGTCTGTACCGTCGTCTTCTCGTACTCTGGTACTCCTGCTTTCCTCAACGTCGTCGGCGAGATGAAGAAGCCTAGCGACTACAACAAGTCTCTCTACTGGTGTCAGTCCGTCGTCACGGCAACCTACCTCACTATCGGTATCGTCGTCTACTACTTCTGCGGACAATACCTTGCCAACCCAGCCCTTGGATCAGCCAGCAAAGTGATCAAGATCGTCGCCTACGCTGTAGCCCTACCTGGTCTCTTTGTGTCTGTAACAATCTACACTCACGTCGGCGCCAAGATGATCTTTGTCCGACTCTTGAGGTAAGCATCGATATCTGTTGTTGTTGTTTTTTTTTTGCAAAAACGCTCTTGACAAAACCTTCGCTTTCACTTCCTCTGTGGTCTTTCGATCGGATTGAGCTGACTCGCAAGCACTTTTGTTCGTTTGATCTCGCTTCCGCAGAGGCACGGACCATCTCACTTCTCACTCATTTACCCACTGGGCTGTTTGGCTCGGTACAGTCGCCGGTTGTGTCACTATCTCTTTCATCCTCGCTGAAGGTGAGTGGTACTTTTGACAGCGCTCTTTCCTGTTCTCCCCTTAGTGCATGGCACATAAATGCTGATGAGACGGGATTTTCTCCCCATGAACAGCCATTCCCTTCTTCGGTGATCTCGTCAACTTGATCGGTGCCACTCTCGGTACACTTATGTGTATGGTGACTGAAGGCTGGATGTGGCTCCACGACAACTGGGACAGGCGACACACCGACAAGTCCCTCTACTACCGAGCCCTCGTCGTGCTCAACGTCTTCTTGATCGTAGCCGGTATCTTCATCATCATCACCGGTACCTGGTCCGCTGCGCTGAGTATCAAGAACTCATACTCGTTGGGTACCATCTCAAGCCCCTTTTCGTGCGCCGACAACAGTAACTCAGTCTAGACATAGACAGGTGTAACCCACAGCGCAGGGCGCACGGCCGTTCTCGGTAGTGTCCGTTAGATTTTTGTAGTACAGTTTACAATAGGTCTTCATAGAAGCAGGATTTTATGTCATTGTCAATCAAGTATAGTTGCTCGGTATCCTACGACGTTCTCGGATTGTGCTATCTTTTCGCATGCATAAACATCGACGCGATCACCTGGTATATCCTCACACGAAGCCTAGCAGGCCCCACCGGGACTTGATGGGAAATCCCAGAAATGGTTGACCGAACCAATACAGATCCTTTCTTGGTGCACTGCCACCGGGCACGCTTTTCACTTGTATGATTACTGTCAACCTGCTCCTGGCCACTGACCGAAGCAACACGCGAGGCCAATGTTACAGTGCGGTCACCTCCGCCGGAGTTAAGTGGTGGGAAGAGCGGAAGGTGCCACAACTGGCGGAACGTTGGGAGTCAGACGGAATATCCAAAACACCGATACTGCCTTTTCAAGCCGAAACTCCACGTGGCGTTACTCAGTCCTCATCGCTCCCATGTGCATCAAATCGTCTCTCGACAACCCAGTTTTAAGTATGAAGAATTTTTCAACAGCTTTCAACCTTTTCTTTCTTTCTCTTCTTCAACCCTCTAAAAGCACCGTTTTGCTGAACAAACAGTAGACACAATGGTGCGTTCGTCATGTCTATATCCCCGTCTTCCGTCGTCAACGCCGTCGTCCTATTCATCATGCATGCATCATGCTTGTTGTTACAGACAGAATTTCCCCCGGATTAGAGCCATTATCGCCGAAAACCATTGATTGGCGTACCAAGCTAACTTTGACCTAATCCAACTGATCTTGTTTATTCTGACAGCCCAAAGCTGCCGCCTCCTCCAAAGCCGTTCAGGGCAAGCCCCTCCATAAGTTCTACGTTGACGCCTCCGTCCCCGTCAACGACAACGTCTTCGACCTCGCTGCCTTCGAGAAGTTCCTCCACGACAGGATCAAGGTTGACGGCAAGCCCGGTCAGCTCGGTGACGTTATTGCCATCTCCAAGGAGGGTGAGTGCAGCGTGATCTTCTTCACGCCAACATACACCATATCACCCACGTTGTATACTACCCTTCTTTTCAAAACTGTGACACCAGTTCTGTTTCTGCTTTCACCGCTTCAACCCCCCGGTTCATCACAACGACTTGCGCTGACTTTACCTTTCCCTCGTGTTATCTTTAGGCAACAAGCTCGTCCTCACCTCCCAGATCCCCTTCTCCAAGCGATACCTCAAGTACTTGACCAAGAAGCACCTCAAGAAGAACTCTTTCGAGAACTTCCTCCGAGTCGTCGCTACCGCCAAGGACACCTACTCCCTTCGATACTTCAAGGTCGACCAGGACGAGGTTGAGGACGAGGAGTAAACGTATAGCAACTCTTGATTGAGATTGTGTATGCTTTGCTTTTCGGTTTGGAGATAGGACAGGGATGCAGACAAAACCGTGTGGATGGGTGAACCTGGATTTGCTTGTTAAGCGCAGGACTTTTTCTTTCGCGGGCATGCATAACATGGTGCACTAGATTCTCTGTCTTCTCGCGTTTTGTCAACGCTATCCTTTAGCAGCGTGACTGGCCAACTGGAAGGGGACAATTGCAGCTACAAAAGATCTTCTGCTCAGTTACGTAAAAACCATCGCAAGTTCAATCAGCTTGGTATGAGTCGCTTATCTCCGGGTATGGATCTGGATTGGCTTACGGTTCATCTTATCTTGAATCTCGTTTCCAAGGATCACAACACTTGCAATCATCGTTTCCATCTCTCTAGCGAAGCCGTCATAATTCATTGCACTTCGTTCTTATGGCCACGTTGCCAGTTAAGATATCTCAGCGTCAAGCGAAGAGGTGAGGATCAAAAGTTTGTTCTGGTGCGGGTCTAGCTTATCATGCTTGGTATGATAGCTGCACCGAGTGTGTTCGGAGGAAGACTCGATGTAACAAGCAGATACCTTGCGATGTTTGCGTAAAGAGAGGTGTGACGGCAATGTGTCGACTTGAGTCGCAGTATGCACTGCCAATGTCGACATCGTCCCCTTCCTCGATACCGACTCTAACGAATGAAGCTAATACTGCGTAAGTCGTTGAACGAGCGATGTGCCAATCGATGACTCTCGCTGATATATATATATATATATATATTTCACGCAGCAATGAGATCGACTCGCTCCGCAGAGTTATGTTTCAAGAGATAGATTCGCTACGGAAACGGGTCACCGATCTCGAGAGGACCGTAGGGCATCAAAACAAGGTCCAGGACGAACGCAAAGGGGCACCAGCTCAGGTAGACGAAGCAGAGGACGCAGCGACGACACTCGAATTTTTCGCTCTCGGCATTGATAGACGAGTCGGAGGTGATGATCGCCAAACGGAAGCCGCCGACTCGCCGCACGTCGCCCCGCAAGCCGAAGCCGCATCTCAAACCGCAAGATATTGCCATATCTTGGCTGAACCTGGTCCGATACCCCCTGAAAGCGTGACCGACTCGCTTCTTCCCCAGCAGATCATCTCCAACATCTTGGCATTCCACAACGATCACGTTTATTGGCAACATGCGTGCATATTCGCGCCTCATTTCGAGGAAGAAGTAACGGCATTCTACTGTCTCATATCGACCGGTCGATGGGACTTAGTGGACTCTGCGTGGCTAGCGCTATTCTATATTCTGCAAGCTATAGCCGTTCATCAGATGAATGACAACGAGACAGTCCAGTGTGGTCTTCAAAAAGGTGAGCCAGCTAGATAATCTTTATCGAACTTTCGTCCCTGACAAACTCATTGCCTCTTGTGCAGAGGACCGATATGTGCTCCCAACCGCGTTGATATCCTCAGCTACAGCGGCACTCAATCATGCTGATTATCTCGCCCGCCCAAGCATCTTTACATGTCAAGCAATCGCTATACTCTGTGTCTGCGGCCACAACGTTTGCGAATCTGACCTCCTATCGTCTCTGTTGGCGATCGGAATCAAGACTGCGCAGACATTAAGCTTACACTCACTCGGACGGACCGAGAACATTGGCGTGATAGAGAGGGAAGTCGGCACGAGGGTATGGTGGGCTTTGACCATGGAGGACTGGTTTGCCATTCCTTTTCGGGGGGTGTGGTGTACGTACTACTTTTCCTTTGCAGGCGTTGTTGACGAGACTAAATAAATATTCATGTCGACTGCCGCGATTCCATAGCCGTCCATCCCGACCACTTCGACACGAATCTGCCCAGCAACTGCTCTGACGCAGACATGCAAGCAGGAACAATCATAAACAGAACCGATGAAACAGTAACCGTTGGGCTGTATGTGCCATCTCTCGCAGACCAGTAATTACCCACATTAGCTGAAACTGACATAACCTTGGTTACAGCAAGTCACGCTTTGCAGCTCAGACCGCTTCTATCATCCAACGCACATTCCAGCACCTTCGGACTGCTTCTTCTCAGCATGCATGGCAGGTCATCATGGAATCTACGAGTCGGATCCGACAACTCATCGCTCGCCTTCAATCTCTATCGTCCTCGACTCCTCGCTGGACTTCGGACATGCGCCACTACGTGTACGTCTCAGCTCTGCACAAGCTTGTTGTCATCTATCGAGCGTTCCTGGCACGAGGCGGTAGCCGAACAGAACGCGAAGCTGCGGAAAAGGGCTGCTTGGAAGCAGCGGAGTCTATCATTGAGGAGGTGCATACTCGAGCGGGATCACAGGCGTTATGGACCATACCGTATCACACTCTGGCAGCCGGCGTTGTTCTAGCGCTCGATCTGATATCGTTCAAAGGCAAGAGAGATCCTTCGGTCGATCAGAAGAGAGCGCTCGTCGATAAGGCCCGCCACGCGCTCAGACGGCTGTCGCCTACCAGTAGAATCGCAAGGCGTGGAATGCAAGTCTTGGACGATCTGATGAAGGTAGCAGATGGAAAGAGGAAACGGCAACATGACGGTGTGGCTACAATGGTGAAGAAGATCAAGCTGTACGTTCACTTTGATACTGCTTGTAAGGCATAATGAGTACTGATACTACTGGGAACGCAGACCAGAGGATGTCCTCCTCGAATCGGCTCCGCAAAGCCCAGATCACCTTCCAACCGAAATATTCGAATTACATCCAGTTGCACAACCGATACCGTCTGAGCCACCAACGTCTCTTACCCCGTTGGGGTTCGCGTGGTCTCCTGGTGATACAGATGCCCTGCTAGCCAGTCTTCAGGCCTCGGTGCCAGATGTCGGAAGGCTGTTTGACGGATCGATTGGAAACTTTGGCTACGGTTTTTCAGGCGGTGCTTCTTGAAGCCTGGCTATGAGATATCCTTGCTTGTTCAAGAGATCCTGTCACATCATGCATTGCCTTAGTTACAATTCATTGTCAACTCTGCTCAGACCGATGACGATGTCCTTTTAATTACTCCGCATACGTATACAATACTATTGATTGACACTCAAAGAACTCCGGTCTTCAACTATTCGAAGACGACTACACAAGCTCGGGCGTCCGGGACCTGGTGTTGCTCGAAGAAGCCTCCGCAGGGCCTCCAGCGAAGCTTCCAGGCTCATTCCATTCCTTCTTCTCTTCGATGGTAGAGGTGCTACCCTCCTCGGAGATCTCAGCTGGCAAGCTGACGTTGAGGGCGCACATGACGAGAGCAGAGATCAAGTAAGGCTCCTCGACGATGAGAACGATGGCTTGAATGAGACCTTTCTTGCCGGCTAGAGAATCGTAAGCACGTCAGTCACAAGGTCTTGAACGATATAGAAATAGGAGATTCCGAACTCACCATTGGTGCCCGTGTACGTAAAGAGGTAGCTGAACCAGGAAGGAACAGTCAAACTGGCCAAACCGAGAGCTACACCGACCGTAGCGATGAACCTGTCCCTTCGAGTCCACTGACAATATCCCAAAACTCTCAGTCCAGAAGTGGCCACGGCACCGAACAAGAAAGTGGTGAAACCGCCAATAACCGAAGAAGGAGCTGCGACGAAGATGGCGCCGAATTTGCCGACAACGCCCATGAGGAACAAGATGGCCGCGCACATGTAACCCGAAGATCGAGAAGCGTTTCGAGTAAGAGCGATAACACCGGAGTTCTGGGAGAAGGTGGTGAGCGGGGGCACTGTGGCAAGACCAGCAAGTGTAGCCATGACGGAGTCTATACAGGGCAGGATGTCAGTATGGGCAACCCAAAAGGCAAGGAAAGCCGCAAGTCCAGACTTGACTTACCGGCAAGCATACCACCCTGAACACGAGTCATGAAGGTCTCCCCGCTGATCTCCATTCGAGACACATCAGAAGAGGCAGTAACGTTTCCGATAGTCTCGGCTACGATGATCGCCCAGGCTGCAATCATAGGCAAGACCAACTCTCCTCTAAGAGAGAGCTTCCAGGTGGTGGTCCAGAGGAAAGAACCGGCAGGTGCGTGCGAGATAACGGGGGTGTTGAAGAATCCTGTAGCGGCGGCAATGATCATACCCACGATCAAGCCGATGAAGACCGACGCCGACTTCATGAATGCCGAGCCGAAAATCTCGCAGATGATAATGGTAACAAAGCACGAGAAACCAAGACCGAGGAAAGCACCTGATCCCCAGTATTCTTGCCTCGATCCGGCTGTGCAAAGCATGGTGTGGTCGGTTGCGCACGTGCCAGAGCCGCCAGCCCAGTTTGTCACACCAGACTTGACGAGAGCGGCACCGATGAACGTGAGCATGGTACCTGTCACGAGGGGTGGGAACATCTTCCGGATGGCTCGGGGCGGTACGAAGGATAAAGCGATAGCGAAGATACCGGTCAAGGTGGCAGTACCGAGGATGGCACCAAACTCTTTCGGACAAGGGAGTTTAGTCTTGCCATCAGCAGACATGGGGCAGGTACCGTTGGCATACGACTGAGCGAGATAACTGAGAGCGACGTTGGTGAAAGCGAATGAAGTCCCGGTGACACTGATCAATCCAGTGCCGAAATAATAGCCCGATTTAGGGATCTTGAAGCGCGAAACCTGGATGGCAGTACCAACGCCACACCAGATGAGGCAGGCGGAGACGAGGTAGAGTTGGGCATCCGTACCAAGGGCGGCGCCTGCAGGACCAGCCAATAGCAGGGGAGGAGTGACCAAACCACCGACCATGGCGAGAGCACTGAACAAGAAGGCACAAGGTCAGTGGTATGCCTTGCCCAGCTTCGTGACCTGTAACGAAGCCGGATGTGCTCATCAAGGAAGGTAGAACCTACTGCTGCAGACCGAGAATGAAGAGTAGGAGATGAGGAAGTTTCTCGTTGACGCCATAGAATGGTAGTTCCCTCTTCTTCTTGGTCACGAAGGGGATATTGGGGATCATGAGTCCCGCGTAGTCCTGGAGGGGCGACTGTATCAGCTGCCTGATCTATATGCTCAAGTGCATCGAGAGATTTCGCGGCGTAGTGTAAAGTGACACTCACGTAGTCTCCCAGCCATCCATCTTTCGTAGTGAGCGATCTCAGTGCGCTTTTGAATCGACTTCGACGAGAGGTTGGCACTGGGCCGAGGTCTTCTTCCCTTTCCAGAGTCTGGACGGTAACGCCCGGTGGTGTATGGGCGCCCTTATCCAAGGAACTTTCTGCCTCGATGTTGCTCGACATAATGAAAGGTTTTGCTTGAAGGTGTAATAGGGTCAATTTGCTGAGGAAGGTGGTCTGTTTCGACTGTTCTCCTGTCAGTATTTATATATGCAAGCGAGTTCAATCAGGTCTGATAGACTTTAGACCCTATCTCTAGCGTATTATCGCGTGCATGCGACTGTGAGATGCTCTTATCGCAACGGACGAACCTTGAAATTACGCAAGGTTGCCAGAAAGAAGGCATCTATTCATTCAGTAATTGCTCTGTGTCTGGCTCTCACGCCCAGCACCAGCAGCCTATTTAAACGAGAGTGATGGGTCCAATCGCCTGTCGATTTGTAGTCGCCATACCATACCATACCATAACCATACCATTACATTACCATACCTTGCGGGTTTCCGTTACAGCAGTAACTGCTCCAGAGGCAGTGACATACCGGACGAAGGGGCATGCGAGGTTCTCGAAGCTTGGGGCCTGAACCTCAGTCCTTGTCTGTAGCAGGTCATATCGGATATCGGCGGAGCAGGTAGGTTTACGGTAGATGCACATTGGGAATAGCGTTGTGCAGTAGTAATGAATCATTCACAGCGCAAATTGGGCGTTTTCATGCCTAGATTAGTGTAATGATTTCGATTGGCTCGCGTCAAAAGCAAGAACAACCGGTAGACGGGTAGGAGGAAACGCCGTGTCGGACCCCACGGGAATTCAGGGACGCACAAGTCGTAATGCTACAGTAAGTGGAGCAAAAGATAAGCACAAAATACTCTGATAAGGACTTTCATATGAAGTGCGATTTCGTCGGATTCCGCGATTCCAATCCGCCGCTTCTGCATATTATTGGTTACCGTCGTTACAACCCACTACCTAGGTGTTTTGGAATATTCTCAGCCGCTGAGCCATCCGCTTCTACACAACATGATACGTGGAATGAGCGAATTGCACGCCTTTCGTTGTAGGGACAGGGGGGGTCAAGGGACGGATTTTCAGGTTCTGCCATCCGTTCTGAGATACAATGTCGGCGGAGAGAGACTGAGTAACGTTGTTATTCTGTCAGTCTGTGACTTATAATTGCGGCTCCATCCAGTCAGGCACACAACATTCTCACTTGGGAAAGCATTCATCGTTGCAGCATTGACTATGCTTGATAGACCAGTACTAGTAGCACGTCCAATCTGTCACGAGGTATGCGACTCGATGTACGTCATGCGTCGCATCTCGAAAACTCTGAGAGTTGGCATTGCAAGGCTTCAAGATCTGTTACCGAAGCTGACTTCTATTGGTATCTAGTATCACAGCTCGTCATGGCCCTTACTCTGGGCCACAGCCAATCCAACGCCAGCTTTCCTGACCACCTCTTGCCATCCATCTACAGGAGTGCACGTCTTGACCCGTTTCCCCGGTACATCGGTTCTGGCGCAACCGATGGCTGTGCAAGAGGAACACATGATCAGCATACAGATAGGTATCAGACTATACCTCTCGCTCGTAGGTTGTCTACTCACGACAAGCAGCAGCTTCATTGAACTGATGCGCGAAGAACACGTCCGTCTCGTTTGTCAGAATGTTGCCCAGCATCAGAGTAGCGTGGCCCAGAGAGTACGACTTCTCCCAAATCAGTGCCGAGGGGATGTAAATCTGGTTGCGGCCATCTATTCGTGTTATACATACAATGTCGTGAGCTAGACTCGGTATGCGAGCAAAGATCTCACTTACGTTCAGCGATCGTCCGTATGCTCGTGCCATATATGACTTCTTTGAATCCCGCCCATCTAATCGCAGAAGCGCACATCGGGCACCTGCGAAGTAGAGAAATGAATGCTGTCAACATATAATAGGTTGGACCAGGAGATAGAGCACCAAATTGACTCACGGCTCGCCGTTGGTATACAAGCTGAAATCCTTCCAAGACGCTAATATCTCTTGAGGAGAAAGCCCTTTCTTCGCCAAGACATCGGTACAGTGTGTGATCGCGGAGATCTCGCCATGCATCGCAGGATCTGCAGTGATATACACAATGATCAGCCTGGGAACTACAGTACTGTCCACATCATTCTCGATGAGCACTTACTTCCACTCAGCCCAACCTTGTTTGAGGTCACACAAATCAGCTCATCGGATGTGGTATTGACAATCGCGCTTCCAAAGGGAGCCTGCGGACAGGGATGGCCGTCAGCGTAGACGGCCTCATTGGCGACACGCATCCAGTGTAGTCGACGGCCTTGCGGTACATCGTTGATAGAGAGTCCTTGTTGATATTCAGGATGAATCTCGACCTGGTAGGCTGAAGCGATTAGAGGAGCAGCCAGGAGAGCGAGAGGAAGCTTGACCATTGCGGGAGATAAACGTTTGTGTGCCGTAGGGTGGTATTGATGAAATTACCGGTGTTCTGATGAATGACGGACGAACCAGGGTGAATATCTCATATGTTGAAGGGCTCCACAATATGGGTTCTTGGATCGTTACTGATCCAGATCTTGAAAATGTCGAAAGTCGCATCAGCGGAGGAGATTGACAGAATACAGCCTTATCTGAGCGGTGCGCGAATCCCGGGATTTTCGGTGGAGTTCGGCGGAGTCACCCTGAACTGTCAGATGATAAGCATTCGTCTAGCTTATGAGAGTCGTTGCTATGCATATGGGTCTATGCAACTGTTCGAGCAGATAGTGGTGATATATAGTCACCGCGGCATGCACGAGCAGACAGTTGTGCCAAAAGCATCAGTCATCAGCAAGTTGAACACACTGACTGTCGCGAAGAAGCGCAAGCAGATCTGATACGGTGGCTACTTTCGAGAATTGCAACTCAACATGCCTGTTCCCACTATCAGCCTCCATGACTTTGACGGTCGTCGACAGGAAATCATCAATGAGTTGATGGACGCTTCCACGAATGTCGGCTTCTTGTGAGTGATTTATACTTCGTTTGAGAAGAACCGAGTCTGATTCTCTGCCATCTTAATTTCTGACGTAGTACGCTATCGAACCACGGGATCCCTCTCGAAGATGTTCAAGCTGCATTCGACCTGTCCCGAGACTTCTTTGCGCTCCCAGACGAGGTCAAGTCTAAGACACCCCTGAATGGTAAAAACGCAGGATGGGAGAAGAACACTCAAGTTCGACCCTCGACGGGTACCGCCGACCAGAAGGAGTCAATGCAGCTGCAATTCGCCAGAATGGACGGTCTTTGGCCCTCCGATGACGATATTCCCGCATTCCGTGCACGCGCCGAGAAGTTCATGCATCAAGTCCGAGAGTGAGTAACTGAGCCCCAGGGGCCTTTTGTTTAAGCGCGGTGCTGACTTGCTTCCAGCTTGTCTGTCAAGGTCATGGAATGCTTCGCAGAGGGGCTCGGTCTTCCACTAGACACCTTCACCGAAGGAACCGTAGATCCCGGAGTCGGTGATTCTCAAGACGTACTCCGACTTTTGCACTACCACTCCACCGAAGGCAAGTCGTTTGGACCTAACTTTTGGCGAGCAGGCGCACATGCGGACTTTGATGTCTTGACCATGGTGAGGTTTCTGCCTGAACAAATCATCCATGTCGGCGCGATCATTGCGCTGATCCAGGGTTTGGCATACTACATTAGCTCTTCCAACGGGATGGCGAGGGCGGTCTCGAGGTATGCCCAGGCCGTAAAGTAGTCGGCGATTTCGGTATGGGTCAAGAATGGCTCCCTGTCGAAGCGCGATTAGATCGAATCGTCTGTAACATTGGTGATCAGTTGATGCGGTGGTCAGATGATCGACTCAAGTCCACGTACCACCGTGTGAGGCTACCCGAGGGTACTGAGCGAAGGGGACCCCGGTACTCCATCGCGTTCTTCAATCAAGCAAGAACAAACTCGATAATCCAAGGCCCGCAGAAGAAATATCCCGCTATTGTGAGTATTGCCTACATGTGTTATGATTATACCATCGCGACTCTGTAACTGACAGAAAGATGGGCTGCCTGTCTTGAAGACCGGTGGACAGTTCATTGCAGATGCAATGGCCAAGAACCGAATGCAATCAGCCGAGATCGCCAAACGCGCGGCGAAGGAGACTGCTGAGGATGTTGCGAGCAAGATTCACTTCGTCCCTCAGCACCTTCAAGCTGCAGCTTGATCTTTCGTTTTCAAGCTTCGTGACATGTTTAGTAGACCTTGCGCCTCTCCGTTGTATGCATAGCTTCTTCGTTACCAAACAAGCTTGCCGGAATTCTGTGATATCGCCACGTGGTTTTTACCGGTTCCGAAACCCATGCAGGAACATAGCTACGGTATAGACATACCGCTTTGGGCGATGACGTAGGAAATTTACTGTACAGAGTACAGAGTACAGAGAAGAGGGAAGTCACCTGAGCCTACAAAACACTCAATTGAGCAAATGCAAATGCAGCCAAGCCTTGTTGATGGCACACGTTCCTCAGGCTGTGACCGGGGAAGATCGATGACACTTCAGTACAAATAGTTGCTGAGACCCAGATAGTTTCTGTTGTTGCTTCTTCATCATCGACTATAGAATATATTCTATCATTGCTCACCCATAACAAACAACCACAATGTACATCCCCAACATTCAGAGCATCCTCGCCGCCGGCCTTGCCCTCACCGGCGCCGTCTCTGACGGTGAGTCTTTGATCTCGATTTGCCACCAGCGCTTCATAGTACCACACGCCTTCTGACTCTGGCTGATCAACGCTGACGTGTCGGATGATTGTACTTGCGGTTCAGTATCCAAGGTCTCTTCTGGCAACATCATGGACTACGCCGTCGAGAAGTGTATCGACTCTGACAAGAACCAGCGATGCTCCAAGCCTTTCCCCGTCACCAAATCCACCTGCTACAACATCAAGTGGACCACCGACGGCGCTCTCTCTCATACTACCGTCGAAGTCAGGGATGCTGGAAGTGACGAGATTGTTTACTACAGGGACACCGATGGAGAGTGGACTTCTGAGAAGAATGAGGTGAGTCACCTGTCAAATCTCGTCAAAAAGTTCGGAAGACCGAGCTAATTGATGACTGACATCAATGTCACCTCAGCTCGTCTACGTCGACTTCAAGCCTAAGGTTTACGGTCAGGGTAACAAGACTGTCGACTACGAGATCACCACTTGCGAATAAACGCATTCCTGTATCATCATCTACCAGTTCCATTGGAGTCGGAGACTTGAGTGAAGGAAGAAGCCTATGTAGCATTGTATGCATGTTTCAATAAGCTATGAGTGAGGGTTATGCTTTCTGTCTATGCCATGTCCAGTCTCGACATAACATCATCTAGTTATCTTTGTTGTATATATCGTTGTATTTGGCCAAAGCTCTCTGCTCTAATACTTTCAATTCTCTCTCGCTTGTGAGTCCGTCGAATCTCCTTGGGTCCAGTGCTGTCCTCAAATCGTTGTCCTCCCCCTTCACTTGGTCTAGCAGCTCATCTGCCAGTAATCTCGCACTCCCGGCAGCATGTGTCACCCATACCCCTACTCCAGCGTAGATACCCTCATCCACTTTGCCAACCAGAGGAAGGCCGTCGGGAGTCACAGAGAATAACCCATTGAACTTTCTTCCTCCTTCTCCCGTGAACGTCGCAGCAACCTCATCGGGCAGCAGCGCATATCCATCTGCGAGAACCTTATCAAAGCTATCTTCCCATTCTCCATAAGCTGTCTCCACATGCTCCGATCGAGGGAGTTTGATAGGCGCATGAGCATATGAGCCCAGGCCGTCTTCTTCACCGTGATCGCGGGCGTAGACGTGTTTGGTAGGCCATCGGATGAACGGAGTCTTTTTCGGCCGAACCGCATGAGGAGTCGAGTACGAGTATGGATGCGCGACTGAAACGACTGTATGTTCGAGCTGAGGAAGCAGCTGGGATGCCCAGATACCGGTGCAGAAGACTACTCGACCGGCTTCTAGGGCGCCGAGGGAAGTATTAACAATTCGCCCCGAAGTCGTAGTCTCGACAGATAAGACGTCTGCGTCAATGAGGATCGCACCATGTCTGGAAGCGTTCTCTTGCTCGGCATGAGTCACGATACGAGCTTTGGCGGTACCGTCCAAGGGGAAAAGCAGACCTGCGCTGCCCTTGTCCGATAGGCTGTCCTCTCTGACGAATCCAGGGGCGAGATCTAGTATTTCTTGCTTGTTGAGAAGTTTTGCCTCCAGTCCCGTTTTCTTGGCTGCCTCTGCTCTGGCTTCCAGATCCGACCCCACTTCCAGTCCACCGACTCGTTCGAACCCTCCGGATCCCGCATTCGCGTAGTGCTCGACCGATCTCTTCGCCAACTCAGTGAGTACAGGTAGCTCGTTGAATTGGCCTACGAAGCCAGGTGCGTGACCCGTTGAACCAGGCAATCCTCGAACATCCCGGTCGATCAAGACGACATTCTCGCCCAGTGTCGGGGCCAAGAAAGAGGCAAGATGGGAGCCCACGATACCAGCTCCTACGATGAGCACTCGGTCCTCGGGCTTCGTTTTCAGGATGGGCAATGACATATCGAAGGTTAGAAGATGAGGCGAAGACGGGTCACACTAACATGTAAAACCACTACAGCTACGAAGTATCGAAGCACTATATAGTGTCGAATTTTTCGAGACCGGCACACAATGCTCACAGAGTCTGCTACATATCGAGTTATCTCAGCCGCTCCGTGGAATACTTGATTCCCTACCTGCGACTTCTTCCATGGCTTGCAGGAGATCCGTCGACAACTCCGTCAGTTTGCGGCTATACCGTGGTACGACGCGTCGCTTGACTTGCCGTTCTACAAAGGATCGGTCCGGTTATTCCGGCACTGTGTTCATCGCAAAAGGCGACCTGTACACCTGTATGGGCCTTGAAGCGAAGTATCATCGTCCAGTATATATAGCTTGACGCTTCGTCCTCATCAAATAGCTTGAGCGGTGGTCTGCGCAAAACTTTGTGCATCGATTCAGTTGGAAGAGATCTCGGTTTGAGGCTAGATGTGACATACCACCTGCAGCAGGTAACTCCTCGAAAGGTTGCATGACCTTTACAGCGCTTGCAGGCGGTAATCAAGCTGCGCGGACCTGAGGGAGATACCAAATGTCGCACTAGCGGCACATGAGGCTACTGACCAGCTGACCAGCTGCCAGCGCTACGCAGAGCTGGCCTGTACCACCAAATATCAGCGTTGTAATAAGGTACAAATCAGCGGAAGTCGTGTGCGGGCTTTTGGAGCAACTTCGCTAAGCGAATATAGTTCCGCCCTTATATTTACGTTACGGTGGACCTTATCGCGTAAATTGTTGAGATAAGCCAAGCAAGTGCATTCTTCCCATAGTTCATATGATCCCCGTCCGTTAGTCTATAGTTGCAAGGTCGACCGGGATACGCAATTGAGACCAGGTGCACGCCCACTGATAACTATGAAGGGGGGCCACAGCCGGTCAAACGCACGGAGCGCAAGTCGGCTCTTATCTTACTGGTCGAGAGCAGGGGCGAGAAGAAAGCGAAAAGTTCGGCTATTTCAGCGTTTATCGGCTTTCACTTTCAACGAACATAAATACAGTATTCACAAGTCACCGGTACGTACAGGCGTGAGCCCAGGCAAAGTGCTGTCGCAGTGAGTAGTCCCAAGGCTAGTCTTGGCACTTCCCCCCTTGGCCCTGACATGCGCACACCCCGCATGGCACGGCGCTTTCGCTGAAGGGTAAACGCCAATTGGCAGTGCTTCAGGCTAAGAAGCCAGGCAAGGCAATTTGGCATTTGGGTGCTGCAGCATCCATATACAGTGGGTATACGCGTGACGCGGGCCCACTCTTGTACAAAGTTTGGTCGACAGTGCCTGAAGCTCGTGTGAGTGCCGCCTTCCTACGCTGTGTGCTGCAGCTGTATCTGCATCTGCAGAGTTTCCGCGGCGGGCGCGAGCCGAGTTAGCGATAAAGAGACGGAGATGAGCGTGACTGGGTAGAGCGAGCCAGCCGGACAACGGACAATGGGATTAGGGAGTGTGGGAAACTCACACATAGATATGGGCGAATTGAACGTATTGGTCAAGATAAGGAGCTATTGAGCTTCGTATAAGAAGGCGATGGCATCCTATTTCGATGCATGGTCCCCGCTCTCTACCGTTCCGGGTCCTGAACACTACCTTTTTTTTTGCTCTCCAAATATGTCCGATCTTCAGTACAAGGGCGAGAAGGCCCTCGACCACACAGCGGTACACGACGTAGCTGTGGACGAGAAATTTGACCATGAGAAGGATAATGAGATCGAGGGCGTCATCGCTGCGGAGGCCCAGTACACCGAGGCAGAATACAGGAAGCTGAGATGGAAGTTTGATTTGATCCTGCTTCCTATCATGATGTTGACCTACGGTCTCCAGTTCGCGTGAGTCCATCCTTCTGCTAGCTGCTCTTGCTCAGTAAGAGTCGACGAGGAGGCAGGTCCGCTGACGACTCTGAGTATGCAGCGATAAGGTCTCGCTGTCTTCCGGTGTCGTCTTTGGTCTGAAGACCGATACGAAGCTTACCGCGGACGAATATCCCAACCTTACTGTATACTTCTGTGAGTACTGCAGTGAGGTTATAAGTGCTGGGAAGCACACAGCCTACCTACAGCCTGGAACTGACTGATTTGTCCGTATGTGATTCACGCAGATGTCGCTTATCTCGTAGGCCAAGTACCTATGTCCTATGTCCTTCAACGATTCCCTATCGGTCGGTAAGTTGAGTTGCTTTGCTCCTATTCTGGTCGAGACTGTCTATCTCAGATACAGCAGCACACCTTAAACCTTCTTGCTAGCCAATAAAGCTGATCTGTCTGGCTCGCTTCTAGGGCTCTCGGTGCTACTGTCATCCTCTGGGGTATCGTGGTGGTCGGCCTCGGCTTGTGTAATAACTATCTTCAGCTTTCCATGCTCCGAGTCTTGCTTGGCTGGATGGAATGCTCTATCACCCCTGGTTTCCTATTCAGTGAGTCCCCACTTCTCGACAGACCGGGTCTATCTAGGTCTCCCGCTTACGAAGTATGTCTGGGCCTTGGTAGTCACCGCTTCATGGTACAAGCGATCCGAGGCGACTCTTCGAAGCTGCATGTTCTTCGCCATGAACGCTTTCCTCGGTGGTTGCTTCAACGTTATCATGTGAGTTACCGTAGATGCAATGGTGATGTTCTAGCTGTTAAACGTTGAAAAGAGGTGAACTTGAATTGACGGGGAGACAACCAATGCAGTTACGCGATCGCTAAGAAAGCCGCAAACGACGGCGGCATTGCTGGTTGGCGAGCGATCAACTTTTTCCTCGGTATGTATCGTTTCACTGTCCGCTTCCCTGACCACGGGTTCCCCGAGGTGTTCGAAGTTGAGGCTAATGACGGGCTGTGTATGTTCTTTAGGCGCATTGACGATTGTCGCTGGTATTCTCGTATTCATCTTTATCGGCATTCCCAGCCATGTTTGGTGGCTCACCAAGGAGGAGAAGAAGATGGCCCATGCTCGTATCGTCAGCAATGCTTGTGAGTACTGCATTAGCTACATCACATATACCGCAAGAGTGAATCAAGGTAGAGACATGTCTGATCAGTATCTGCTGCTATTACTTAGCCGGAGACGCCGGACAACACCCCTGGGACTGGTCCCAAGTTCGAGAGTGCCTCAAAGACCCTCAATACTACTTCATCGTCCTATTCAACCTGACAGCCACCATCCCCAACGGTGTCCTGACCACTTTCACCGCCCTCGTCTACACCGGATTCGGATTTACTCCCTTCCAGGCGATCTTGTACCAACTTCCTTCTCAGGCTATCGGCTTCTGCGTTATCATCGGCACTGCGACCATGATCACGTTCTATCCCAAATCAAGATTCCCTCTAGCTATTACTTGGACGTTGGTCGAAATGATCATCTTCTTGTATGTCGGTCTAGCCAAGAACGCGTCCAGTAAGTTTTTGTCCTTGGGTTCCGCGAATCAACAGATAAAGAGTACCTACAATGGCTGGGCCTCGAAGCTGATGTTCCGTTTGTCTTTGAAAGAATGGCAACTTTGGGCCGCATTCTCCTGGAACCTTGTCCTGTGTGGGTGTCAAAGATCGTCCGGCTTCTGTGTATTACATCCGGCTTTGCTGACCTGATCCCAAAATCCTGATCAGCTTGCGCCACTTTCATTCTTTGGTCCATCCTGCCCTTGAACAGCGCTGGTCGAACCAAGAAGTCTTTCACTGGCGCTTCTGCTCTTATCGTAAGTGAAGAGGTTTCGAGGATCCCCCAAAGCCACGTGCAGGATGCAATCGCTAACGCAGTGCTCATGTAATTAGGCTTATTGTGTCGGTAACATGATCGGATCGCAGACCATGAGATCCAACGACGCCCCACGATATCTCAAGGGTCTGGTGAGCGAAATCATACCCATTTGTCTCCCCTGACATACCTCTTCACATTGCATAATAAGGCTGATAATGGTTGCACGCGCGATACAGACCGCAAACGCGATTGTCATGGCGATCAACGCTGCCATCCTCTTCCTTTGGTGGGGCTATTACGTCCGAGAGAACCGGAAGAGAGACGCCGCTTTCATTGCCAGCGGTATGACCATGGAAGAGAGAGATTACCTGAACAAGGTTGCCGGTGAGACTGATGTCACAGACAGAAGTGAGTATATGTCTTCGCAAGTATCATCCAGGCAATCCGACGTATTATTGTGACACTGATATGAAATGTCGTCCGTTGCAGAGAACCCACATTTCCGATATGTCGTTTAAGAGCGAAGATACAAGGATTGTACGATGTGCGGTTGTGGGAAATCCGCATGACGGTGGTACATGGCGCACGTAAGGCTGAACCTGATGAACGACCGTGTCTGAAAAGCGTGAATACAGGCCGAAACTGGAGAAAGCGAAAAATTCGACGGATCTGCGGATGCAAGTGGTTGTAGTAGCTGTAGTAGTGGGGTTATTTCAGTGATCAAGATGGTTGTAGTTCTTGTAGTGTTAGTCGGATCGTTGTTGATACACACTACTATGGGAAGTTGTAAAAGTCGTCAAATGATAATTGTAAACAGGCGTCATGAATTACGTTCTTCCTTCTGGCGTCAGCGTCCATGGACTGGGCTTCTCAATCTTTCGGAATGACTGTCTAGCGACAAGTTCTGTGAGCGAGGCATGGCTTTCAAACAATGCCAACGGTCGTATGGCAATGTCTATGTCTCGGTTGGTCGACGACGGGCCAGCAGTGACTAATGTGGCCGCACTAATAGTAGGACTCTCGGGCCAACCAGATGAGTCATGACACCGCTGGCCGTCCTGCTTCTCGGACGACATACAGCCCAGGGGTTTCGTCGATCACCTATCGGCCAATACGGGATGTGCGTGGAGGCGAGAGATGTTAAAAGTTGAGCGGGTGGGTGGAAAGAGGCCGTCAAAGAAGAGGTCATGTTGTGAGGTTTGATGATGATGACTATGGGAGACCATGTGGGTCGTCATTCAATCGACCGCTCCGAAGCTGCACAACAATTTCGTCGTCGATTGGACCAAATCAAGGTAAGTCAGAATTCAGAGTTAGCCCTCAGCAACGCAAGGATCGTGGCTACGCAACAGTCGAAGATGACCTTGGGATCCTTGTTTCATGGCGCTGGGGCAGCTCCTTCGTAGTCTGGATATGTATTACATCGGCTCATGATAGCGGCGAACCTGCTTCGTGACGTCGGTTGTCATTGTTCATATACCTTCAGGTTTAGCGACCTTTCTTCGCTCTACTCTGCCTGTCACTTCGTCCTCCATCTCTTGGTATGAAAGCGGTAACAACGGGTTTCCTGGGCAGTCAGAACGGGAACAGCTCGTCAGCATCTAACAGGCAATAATCACTGTATCCGAGGACCTATTCGCTAGTGAGATAACGATGGTGCGCCCTGGGAGGCTCATTTGTGTAGGTGCAGGGATCCTAGCGGAGATGATACAAATGAATGTGAAGCAACACACCGGCTTCCGACTTGGCGTAGACGACGCCAAGCTCATTAGCTGCTGTCGAAAGATAGTAACTTCGAGCATCACCCAGTGAAAGCTACGCCGAGGCGAAGGTCGAGGTCAAGATCCGTCAGCTGTTCGATATAACATCCCGGTACGGCGTGATAGTCCGGCACGGCGTGATAAATCCGATCAAGCTGACTCACAACCTTAGCCTTGACCAGATCTCCTAGCCTGAAACATTCTCCCATCTTGACCTTATCTCTCTCCGTCAATCGTACATCTCCGACTCGAATCACACCAACGAATTCTTCGCTTGTCTCTGGTAGCGGTCGGTCGTTCGACGTTGTAAGTGTTACGTGAGCTTGTTGAGGTGTCAGACGTGAGACCTGAAATTGACACCGAATCAGTACTGCTCAATTGCCGTAGGTCTATCTATATCAAGAGGACGTACAGTTCCGATGACCTATTGAGACAATTAATAATCAGCGGGATTCATAGGCGGTTGATTGACCAAGGGCTTCGACTTACAACGGATCCTACGTCAGGCGTGTTTCCACTCTCTTCTCGGCCAACAACACTAACAATCTACGCAGACCGAACGGTAGCTGATCAGTTTCCATTTCTTTCAAACAGCCAAGACCCCGGAGAGCACCGTTGTGGAATAGCTCTCGTCAACGAAATATTGTGAGTAAGAGGAGTGGATGAGCTGGATGAATATCGACTTACCGCACCATCCCTCTTTGGACGACCAATGACACTCGCCAAAATCCGTCCATTGAGTTCATAACACCCGGGTCCGCATTGCGGTAATGGCGGAGTTACAAGATCGGCCGGTAGCGGTTGTCCGGGAAGCAAAAGAGCTGATGAGGACATGTTGAATGTTCTATATCCCGCTGTGTATGTGATATCAGAGTTGAAGATAATGATGCTATGATGGGTCCATTAAGAGTGTCTTCATCGAGAACTCAAAGGGGATTCTTGTGAACGAAAACATTGATCACATCGATTGACCTCCACCCAAATCTCCTTTTGCTCTTCAAAGATTTGATCCCGTCCATCTGTTCCACTTGTTATCCGCTAGGACAGCTTCCGCCGGGGCATACGATTTCTGACAGACAGTGTTCTTACGCTATATGCATCATGCACACCCAACAGCCGTGATCATGAAGTGCATCTCGTCTCGCAAGCAGAAGGACCCTGAGTGAACTACCGACTACTACCGACCCAACAAACAGGCTAAGTGTCTAAAAAGAATCAATACAATTAGAGCATGAAAGTGAGGGGCTGCTCCATGTACTCCTTGAAGGCCTTGAGCCACCTAGCTCCTACGGCTCCGTCTACGGTTCGGTGGTCGGAAGAGAGAGTGGCCTTCATTACTTGAACAGACTTGAAGCCCTTGGGGTCTTCAGGTGCGAGCTCGAGCTTGTTGGAGGTTTGTCCAATAGCGAGGATACAAGATTGAGGAGGGTTGATGATAGCAGTGAAGTTGTCGATGCCGTACATTCCCAAGTTGGAGATAGTGAACGAACCGCCCTGGTACTCCTCAGGCTTGAGCTTGCCGTCTCGAGCCTTTGAAGCCAAAGCCTTGGTCTCGGCAGAGATGGACGCGAGACCCTTGGCACCAACGTCCTTGATGATAGGGGTGATCAGTCCGTTAGGTGTGGCAACGGCAACACAGATGTCGGCCTTCTTGTATTGTCGGATGGTCTCGCCCAACCAAGCAGAGTTAGCCTCGGGAACCTCAGCAAGAGCAAGAGCGGCGGCCTTGACGACTAATTACGCACATGCGAATATCAGCTTCAGCCCTTGTATACGACCCTTCGCGCAACTCACTGAAGTCATTGACTGAGAGCTTGGTCTTGCCTTCTCCGGCCTTGTTGAACATTTGTCGAAGCTTCATGATTCGGTCTGGGAACACATCGACAAAATCAGCTCTAAATTACCACCGCGTTGATTCTCCCTCAGCTTACTCACCCATGTTTACCTCAACGGTCAAGTAGTAGTGGGGTAATTGTTGCTTGGACTCGGTCAATCGCTTGCCAATGGTTCGTCGCATGTTGGAAGTGGGGATGTCCTCGTATTCAGCAGGAGCAGCAGGTGCGGGCTTGCCGGGGGTGGCGGTAGCTCCAGAAGTAGGGGTGGTAGCAGCAGAAGAGGAAGATCCGGGCTTGAACTTCTCGACATCGGCCTGAGAAGACAGTTTAGCATCAGTCGTCGGTTGCAAGGTAGCCAGCTAATGCAAGGGTATATATGGGATGATTGCGACGTTACGCACCTTGGTGATTCGGCCCTCGGGTCCAGTACCCTTAACTTCACCGAGAGGAATACCCTTCTCAATAGCGATCTTTCGAGCAAGGGGAGAAGCGAAGAACTTGGGCTTCTCGCCTTGGCTAGCAAGCTCGGGAGCCTTCTGGACCTCACTCGATGAGCTGCCGGAACCGTACTTGGTCTCGTCGGCGGGCGTTCCGAGAGCAGGGGTGTCCGAGATCTTCTTGTCACCGCTCTCCTCCTTCTTGGGCTCCTCCTTCTTGGCAGGTGCAGCCTCCTCCTTCTTAGGCTCAGGGGCGGACTCGGACTCGGAGGCGAGCTTGTCTGCTCCTGAGATGTCGTCTCCCTCCTCGCCGATGATAGCGATGGGAGTTCCAACAGCAACACCCTTGGCACCGTCGTTCACCTAAAGCGCAATAACGAGCATCAGTATTCAGCCTTACCACCTCAATGAAGGGTTTGCTACGTGCTATGCCTCATTTCCCGTGCGCTTATCTGTCAGCTGAATTTCAGAACACTCACGATGATCTTGGCCAAGATACCGTCATCCTGAGCCTCAACATCGATGGTAGCCTTGTCGGTCTCAATCTCCACCAGTACGTCTCCAGCAGCGTATGAGTCACCCTCCTTCAACTTCCAGTTGGCGATACCACCCTCAGTCATAGTAGGAGACATGGCGGGCATCTGGAACTTGCTGAGGGCGGAAGCAGGAGCGGACGTTCGGAGAGCTGTAAGCGAGGGCAAAGGTTGTTGATGGAAGCGGGCGGAAAGTCGGAGCGTTACGATCAGTTCAGATAGGGGTTTACGGAGCAGCAAGTCGAAGGTAGGTATACAGTCAGCGATGACGGGTATGAACAGTAGCAGTGTTGACAGCGATTGGAGGGTCAATCACTCACTCCTGGCCTGGAGGACCTGCTGCCTCAAACCAGCAGCCGCTGATCTTTTAGCCACCTGCGCAAAGGACATCATCTTGCGATTTTTGGTGTTGAAGATGGAGGATGACAAGAGGGATTGAGAAGAAT
Source organism: Kwoniella sp. CBS 6097 (assembly GCA_036287355.1). Classification (NCBI taxonomy): domain Eukaryota; kingdom Fungi; phylum Basidiomycota; class Tremellomycetes; order Tremellales; family Cryptococcaceae; genus Kwoniella; species Kwoniella sp. CBS 6097. The sequence continues at coordinate 13,516,318 of CP143074.1, read as the reverse complement.
AAGATGAATGAGATATCACCAAAAGTCGAGGAGAGGACGGACGACTGAAATTGATGTTTTTGCTATCTTGAATCTCGGATAGACAGTAATTGCATTGGCATGTTGAACATGTGGGGTGGGGATACCTATAGCCATAGCCATAGCCTACAAGCGGATCACGGCGCGGTCTTCCATTATTAAACCCTCTTTCCGATAGCCACATTCACTAAACACCGGAAAACTCCCCAAGCTATAAACACGCGCACACCACGTTGCGCCAGATATCGCGTATATATGACACTTGAACAGGAACGTATAGGCAGGCCTCAAGCTGGGTTTCGATCAAACCACTGGACGTCCTGCATTTGCATTGAAATACGTGCATACAGTGCCAATGTTTCGATAAACGTATAGCAAGGTAAGAGACCGGGTCCCTGTTAGATCACTATATTTGTTTTCTAACGTTGACAACGCTTCTTTCTGTACGACAACCGCCTGCATAGCATGACATTCAAGTGCTTCCGAACACACTCACTATACGTACTCACAATCGGTCATCGCGTGTTGTTTTTCTGCACGACACGTACTTTGTACTCTGTCGTTCCTCGGCTCTGGGGAACGGGCACTATACGTCGCCAATTACACTCATCATCGCCTTCAGCAGTCAGCGATGATCCATCCACCATGCTTGAGGTGTCTTGGTGGCTCGGACGCATTGAGCATGTCTGCGCCATTTGGCCCAGATCGTCTTCTCTGCCGACGCGCGGTAAAGTGTATCTCTCATCGCGACCATCACTGTCAAAGGATGTTTCGCGATCAAAATTCTCCTGCCTCGCGCTATCAGCACCAAGGCGTGTGAGGGTGGACGAGCTCAGGAAATCGCTCTGCACAATGTGCTGTTATGCAGCAATTGTATAATCGTTCAAACGTCTTGATCAAATTTGCATTCACTGATCTTTTTACTCATGCGCTTCTCTGCAAATTGGCATTCCGCTTGGTTTTGAAAAACAATCGTCGTCAGGACGCAGCTTACCTGCAAATCTAACGATCAACCTACTCCAGACTTTCCGAAAAATGATCGTCTTCGCTGCGCTGTGCCTTCTGCTCCTCTGGGGCGCTTGTGCCCAGAACCAAGACCAAAAGATCCCTGCCCCTTCGGTAGACTGTAAATCGCTCGATGAGTCTACCTGCAGATACAACTGCGACATGATTTCGATCGCTCCCCCTTGTGAGTGTTCAGAGATGTTTGGTGCAGTGACTGAACCATCCATCATCTAGGAGTCACTCCTGACACTCAGAAAATGATGGTAGTGAACTTCATCAAGACCGCTCCCGAATTAATCGAGTTCGAATGCCTGGAGGAAGAAACGATCAATGGGCTTTTTGGGTATGGGAAAGAGACGTTGGCATGCTTGAGTGCGTAGATTCACTCTGTTCATCTGCCCATGCAAGGTTTTCCATGATTCGCCCGGCGCCATTCCGATACTCAGCTCTGGGTAAATCGACTGACATTAAGTTCGTAACCTCGTCGTTACCCAGAGTGCATCGTATCCAACCGAGTCGGCATGAAGATAACCGCTTCAGCCAAGTTTTGGGCCAACATCTGTGACGCAGCTTGGAATCAGTCTATCGATAAGGCTATAGACATGCTTGAGGATTTCTTTCCAGGTTATCCAGGCGGTTATGAGTGTGCACCCGACGAGGAAGCGACTGTGTGAGTGATTTGTCGAACATGTACTGTACTATCCATGGTCCATGCCGCTTCATGTCATTCGTCGTCAAGCAGTCTTCGGTGAGGTCGGCTAATATAAAACTACCTTGACAGTACCGGTCTTACTACAACACCGCCATCAACTCCGCGAAACCCAGGTACTCTGAAGACCGGCCGCGCAGCGACTGTTAGTTCCACCGGTACGCCCATCACGGCGACTCTCACCAGCTCCGCTCTAGCTACAACGCGAGGACTGCCCGGCGGCGTCGTACCTTTGGTTGTCGACAAGGGTGGGAGTGCAGGTCTTATCGGTAGCCTCGACGACAGACACAGCAGCACGAGCGGTGCCGGCGCTAAAAACGTTCTTCCGTGCTCTGGCTATGGATCGGACACTGTCGGCGTGACTTTGCTCTGTGCACTGCTTGGTTTTACAGGGGTCATGATCTGATATCGCGGATGGACAGATCAATCCTGTTTCTTGTTTGTTTCTGTGACAAGCTCATGCCAGCAGATTGGAATTCGTTCCTGATGGGCCTGTGAAGCTCCTATTAGGAGATTATAGCCTCAAAGTCATACAGAACCCTATGCAAATGCAGATGACCTTTATGAATGCATGCGTGTGTAACCGATATGCTACAAACAAGTTCCTTGAGATACAGCAAAAACACCCGTGGTTCCTGGGTCACTGCCAGAACCATGCGAATGGTGCACATGCGCTCAATGTTAATGTTCCGCCTGTCTGGCGGTGCATATCGTTGTCCATCAAAAGAAACTCCAATTCTGACCTCAGTTCGCTGAATATGAATTGAAAACATTCACCTCGACGGATAAAACTAGATGCTCGGGTCAGGAAACCGGCCGGATGGTGCAGAGATTTCCCCACCGATGTGACAGGTATCACGGTCTACTATAAATATGCTACCGTGAGTGTCAATGTTTCAAGTAATCAACCTGCTGTGAAGCACTAACGAAGCTCAGCAAGTCATTTCCCGTCTAAACATTGTAATCGGTCAACCATATTTTACTCGCTTTACAATATTAGTACATACCCCCAATGCATGATCCTGACGAAGACGCTAACCGCATGTTTGGGGGCGATGGATTCGAAGACTTGTTGACATCTTGTCAAGCCTTTTCGTATCACTCGTATCATTCTGAGAGCGTCATCTGCACTAACCATGAGACACTCTAGAGAGCATGATGCTATCTGCTATGAAAAGGCAAGGGTTTTGCTGCAGATTCTCGTACTAGTACTGACTGTTCACTCACATCTTTCGCTCCTTCTCTTTCGCCTCTCTCTTTGCATCACTAACTAAACCCCCTCCCATTCTTGTACGAGTAACTCGATTCCACATACAGTAAGACGAGGATCTCAACTGTTCACCCCGCCGTCGCTGGCTTAATCTTCTTCTTCACAACTACGACCGCCGTTCTTGATCAAACAGGGTCCCCTTTCCTCGGTTGCTGGTACGACAATCGGGAGCCGAATGTCGGCACCGGGAAAGGCTACCCGACGTTCATCATCTCCCTGTTTGGATTCAAGTCTTGTGGTGAGAGTAGTGTCGGGATCGAATCGAGCCTTGCCATATCTTCTTCTTGGCGGCATGTTCTGACACCTGTACAACCCGTTTCTACATACAATAGGATTTATGCCAGCAGAACTCGCAGAACTTGTTTGCCTACGCCAGCGCCACCACCTGCTTCTGTACAGACCTAGTACCAGACGCCAAGTCACTAGTGTCCTCTTCTGGGGGTGTCGATACGTGTCCCAACCCGTCTTATAGAGTGAGCTCTCTCTCTCTCACTCACTACGTCCTAACGAGATCTTTGGTTACAAAGTCGCACATGGTAGCTTGAACTGACCCTCAAGGCCTCGTTGCCTCGTGTCGTCCATCATGCCATATTTCGCAACAGGTCCAGAGGATCACATCAACCTGTCAACTTTCCAACTACGCTTCAAACTACGTCGCCACGCAGCCCATCTCTACGACCGTGACGGATCCTTCACAATGCTTGACCTTCTGCAGCGCCTATACGTCCCTCGCCATTGTTCCTTCCGCCAGCGCCAATAACTATCAGTGTCAATGTACGAACAGTTTTTCCGATGACGGTCAGGCTGTCACATGCCAGCCCGGGGCCGGCTTCATCTACAGTCATCCCGCTCAAGCTTCGGGCTTGGCCAGGAGGAAGATGAGAGAGATGTCAATGGACGCCAGAGAGGCCGAGGCCGAGGGAATCTGCCCAGGCGGTCTTGTCGCCTGCAAAGTTCCTGGATCGACCGACGGCTTTGAGGTAAGTCTTCGTTGCTTTCGTACGTTCGAGTGATCAAAGAAGCTCAATTCTCCCTACTGTACCGGTATGAGCGTGTCGATGTCACCTCCGAGCTTGAATCATGTGGCGGGTGCAGCTTCGTAACCTTCAACAACGCTACGGCTGCTGTGGGCACCGAGTGAGCATCTACCCTTAAACGATACATGATCCGCTGACTCATATCTTTGAATGCATGCTAGCTGCTCAACCTTACCAGGTGTCTCATTTGGCGCTTCAACTTGCACTCAGGGCAAATGTGAAGTTTTCTCGTGTCGACCAGGATACACCCTCGTTGACGGGGGTTGCGTGGAAGTTATCTTGGTACAGGCTTAGTCAAGCAGAGTTGAGCCGACACCTTTCTTATTTCCGTACTTTCATACTTCGATACCTTACTCGTAATCTTGGGCTCAACGGACAATCACGCCGTGAACGTATGTATGTAGCATCGATTTCTTGGGGCAACAGTGCTTTCCGTTATTACTGTAGTAAAACCTGTGCAGGTGTATCTCTGAACTGGTGGCGACGAGTGGCGAGGGCGTCAGCAAGGATTCACCTGGCCCGAGGGTGAAATGATCATTGACAGGGCTTCTCGATTGGAGAACGCATGCGTCCGACAGCAGAATTGCTTTGCAATCCTCAAAGGCGTATTGGAAGATGTTCAGTCCAGATCAGAAGCTGCAAGCTTGCTCCAGCGGGACTATCTTTGTTCCTTGTGAGCAGACTTCCAAGCTGCCCGTACTGTATCTCGTTGACAAAGTTCATCTGCACAATACTAGTATGTACAGTATGCTTGATAGTTGCTGGAGGGACTGACTGGAAACTCTGTTCCGACTTACTGTATGCCCATTTGGAGTCTCTGTTTCATTCCACCCTCGCTCGAGGGGGAAGGATTGTTCTAGAGCAGCACAAAAGAAGTACGAATCCGAATACGAAAAACGAAAAACGAACTACAGCGGCCGGGACTTGCGTATCAAGCTGTTGAAATATTTCGAACACATCTGCCTGCGTGACGATGACGAGCGAGGCTCGGTTGGAGCTTAAGAGAACCACCATTCATGACATTGTGGAGCAATTCGTAAGGTAAATATTCTGAGCAATGTTCAGTCTGCAATTTGGATTTCTAAGAAGACTTCAAGCCCCAGGTTCTGAGAACTGTCCCATTCAGGATCCTTTCATGCGCTCCCCTCGACTGCGCTTGAGGAAGATAGGCCAGTGATTCTCGCAGAATTTGGTCCGTAGTTGACGGCGATTCTGCTTGGTTCATAGATAACGAATGAACGAGACATGACGGCATATGAGCGTCTTCGAGGGGGGTAACTCAAACTAAACATGTTAAACTCACGCCCTCTGAAAGGTATAAAAGGCTCTAACGTCTCGGCATCATCTTAGGCTCGTTTCTCATATCACATCCATCTCATAACACCCCTTTTTCTTACACTCCAGACGAACTTGTTGGACAGCCTACCCACCGGAAACAAACCACCGTGCCATTTCAGTATTATTGAATTGTTTGGTGATCAGCAGACCAATCCGCCACTATGACTCAACAGACCCACAATTCGGCCGCAAGTAGCCAACAAGGCCGACAGTATCAAGGTCAGTTGAGTACACCAGATTCCTTCCCTTCCCTACCCTTCGTCCATTGTTCGTTCGGACGGCCAGCGTTTGCGTCTGTTACCGTTACTAGTCCAGAGCAGGGACAGTGTAGTGATTGGTACTGTGCGCTGCCCACATAGTAGAGGCCGAAACAACAAATCATCAGCAGTCAGGATGGGGAGACTGGCAAGACCCCAGAGACGAAGCCGCTTTCAGTGGTGCGTGGCACTGCACCTCTATTACATTACAGCATGAAACGAGTATGGCACTGACGAACTCTCCCAATTGTTTAATAGAGGCTGCTGCCGACATAGGGGGAAGCCATACACCTACAAGCGGCACTTCTGGAATGTCGCCGACTACTGGGGGTGTACCGGAAAGATCCCGGAACCCATATTCGCACTCGGCTGCAAACACTAGTCCGGCGACCTCTCATGAACCTTTCTCCGGAGCGCCATATGCAGCCCCGGGTGGCGATCCCACGGCTACCGCAGCTCCTCATTCCTGGGGAGGTGAGTTTCTCGTCGCACTCAGCCGATGTATGAGTACAGCCCAAGTCGACTAAACCACTGCTATCACCCACCTTTCCGATATGTCTTTACCTTCGCTGACCGGGGCGGGTGTACGGGTATGCAGGCGATTACGCTTCGAGGTATGCTCAAAGCTCGAAGGCTGGCACTGACGACGAGACAATGGCGGACGCCGCAAAGGAGGAATCTCCTCCATCGCGTCAGGAGGAGCAGCGGCCTCCGGGATCCTACTACAAGGATTGCGACTCGGAGGATCAAGCAAGACAGCTGAATGGTGATTACATGCGACCTGCTCATGTCACTCCGAACAGTGAGGTCAGGTCGTGGACGAACTGCCACGCGAAGGACAATGCAAGTCAGATCAATGGCGACTGCTTCGACCCTGATTTCTTCCACCGATGGTGATCACAGTTCGTTCTGTGAGAACGAGCGGGGAGAACAACGGCGATGTATCATGGCGGACGCGTGCGAGCGAACGGCGGACACCGCACAAGCATGGGGCAGAATCTTTCTTGAGTTATACAGTCGACAATTGAATGCCCCATTCTGAGTACATAGACCAAGAGAAACGGAATTGGCATAGGACGGGGCATGACAAAGAGCGCAAGGAAGATCATCATCGAAGGGGAGACAGCGAGTTAGTATGACCAGGGTGGCGTAGCCGTACAGTACGTACAGTCTGTATATTCTGAAAGCGTCGGGGCCATTATCCTTTGTAGATAGTGTGAAACAAGCGAAGTGTCCCTTATAACGATAAATAATGTGTAGTACACAAGAGCATGCGAGCACGAGGTTGATGAATGCCGGAAAAAGGTAGTTTCAGCTGTCATTTTGGACATAGCTCAAGGGATGCGTGAAAGCTGCCGCAAGACAATTTCCAGAAGCGTTTCGATATTGGAGACGATGACCGATTTGATTATTATCAGGGACTCGTACATTGCCGCCAAAAAAAGAGTCTTGTCATGTTTCTGTAATGCACATATTATTGCTATGGTCTCGCTTCATCCCTCGGAGAAGTGGCATGTGTTTCGGCTTTCATGTTTGATGATATCTACTGCACGATGTCGACGAAATGGGAGCACCGTTCATACCAGAATACGCCTCAGACCATATCTCCAGCCACCGGAAATACAAACATTCATAGATTACGACTACGGTACTGTATAATGGATGCTGGCGACAACACATGAGGTAGCGGTAGCGAAACGTCATTGGGGAAGCAGACTGCGTTGATCTTGCCTTGTGGGCGGATCATACAAGTGGACATGGGGAATCATGAGTCACCAATAGAGTTGACCCTAAAAGGAATAAAGGTGTATGTGGAAGACACTGTCCAAATCCGTCGTAAAGCGAGGGGGACCCTAACTGTACAAGCCTCAACAAAGGGTATATGGTCTACACAATAGGAATAGGGCAATAGGTAATAGTCGACTTGTTACAGGTGAATGACTACAAGCAGGTGGGTACAAGCAGATGGGTACAAGCAGACGGGCAGACGGGTAGATGGGTACATATTATGCAACGTTAAGGTGACGACTTGGAGTCGGCTGAATCAGGGACATGCTCAAATCCATTCGGTATCATCATCCTCAGCCATCATCACTGGAAGAAGTGGCGCAATCAGGGGCAATCAGTAGCGTCCACCATGATCTCGTATCTCCCATGTCCGTTCTAGGAGACGCCCCACTCACCAGGTCCTGTTCCCGGTCCGGGTCCGTTTGTCGAAGTATTCACTTGCATTCGACCGGCGTTGCTGTTGCCATGCCCACTGACCACCAGCCTAGCGCCCCCAAGAGCATCATCGTCTTCGTCTTCATCCTCGTCATCGTCGTCGTCGTCGTCGCTTTCTTCGTCATACTGATCTCCCTGAGCCAAACTTTGTCCAAGCAGACTCGCAAATTCGTCCACCTCTTCTTCTTCAGCCGGAGCTTGAGCCGCGTCTGACTGCGCGATCTCTTCATCTGAATCTTCGATATATTCTGCCGATTTGAACTTGGCTCCCCCGCCGGTCGGCGTTGACATCTGATTAGATGCTGAATTCGAGGTGGTTGCCTTCTTACCGCCTTTGGCAGCTGCTCCTCGGGGAGTTGAGCCTGATTTGGCAGTAGACGCTTTTGCTTTGGTACCCTTCTTGCCACCAGCTTTCGCTTTTGTTTTTGCGGCGGGAGGTGCAGATAATACCGGTATGGGAGCGCTTTCAAGGGGTTTCTTGCGCGGTAAACCTTTACCGCCCTTAGTTGCTCTGGTCGCTCCTCCCGCTGCAGATGACTTTGGGGTATTCAACAACGCTGAGACCCCTGCCTCTGACGGGCGGGGCTTCTTATGCGGTCGAGGTGTATCGTCATCGTGACCCTCTGCTCCAATCACATAAGACTGCGAGTCTTCGTTGTAGCCGCCGACGCTCGCTTCTCTTGACGATGCGACGGAACCATGATCTGAATGCCCTTCGGTAAAAGATTGAGCGTTACCATCAGCTCGGGCACGAGTCAATCGGGACAGTGGGTTCGAGGATGAAGAAGCTGAAGAGACAGTGGAAGGTGGTCGGCGAGCGTTGGAGGCCGATGCTGATCTGTTCAGGGTAAGATGGAGCGTCGAAGGGACAGTGTGCAAGGTAAATGCCTAGAAAGGAAAATGAGCCTTATTCCAAGGTGGTAAATGTACTCGGCGGGCGGGATACTGGGTTGGAATGAATTGTGATAATTACCTGTGTCTCATCGTCAAATACTAATACACATTCCCGACCCTTCCCATGCTCTTCTCGAACATCGAAGACCTGTTGATTCCCGCCCTGCACATAGGGAGACAGTCGAATTTAATCAATACCAGACCAGGTATCAGCGGGTCCTTCAGATAATAAAGAGGGCCGGAACACAGTCTCACATTGGGACGTTAGGCAAATCAACGCACCTGGGCATCAAATACCACTTGTCCGTTGCTCCCCACTCCGGCATCGGGATAGTATGTTCCTGGTGTATCTTGGGTGACGGAAGCGGGCTTGAACGCATCTAATTCGGAAAGGACAGTATCAACACCTCAATCCTTCACGGTACGGTGTTCCCACTAACGGCTTTCGAATTGTCGCGAGACGAAGACTGTATGAAGCTGACTGATTTTGACTACTCACATCTAAGAGCGACAAGCTGATCCTCGTCCCTTCTTCTCTTCTTTGACAGCCCCCATTCAGCAGACAATGCGGACGATAAGTTCAGATCGTACTCTCCCGGTTGTATTGCTGCCATTCTCAATGGTTACCCCCGCCTGGGCTGCGTGTCTAGTATGTATCTCGAGTTGATTTCTATATTCGAAATTGGGACATCGGCGAATCCGCTCGTATCGTGCTATTGTCGGTTCTTCGGTATATCCGGATCTGTGAGGAGCTCCAGGGCTCTTTCGTGCACTTGGGACCGAGGCACTATATCCCCTCTAGTCACAGATTATCGAGCTCGAACCTTCTGACGTGCCACTCAGTCGTACAAGTGATGTGGAGCAGAGCGAGAAATGTATACAATGATGTTAAAGACAGCTATCAATACAAAGGATGCAGGAAGATGGTCCATTCAAGGCCATTCACGTCATGCGGCCGAACCGGAGGCGGAAGGTTGATGGTGATGATGATGATCACCGGCGACCGCCGAGTATCCGAAGGTAGCCGTCACGTGGCTCCACGTGTTGTACTCGTTCCTAGCTATCTAGATAGCTTTGACCGCGCTTTTGTCCACCTCAACCACCACCCGTGTGCAACTACAAATGCATTTGCCATTGTCCTGCTTGCAATCTTTTGTTTTGGCCGCTGATATTTTGATACCTCATATCTCAGTCTTCTCTCCCGTCATAGACTGGCTTTCTCCCTAGTCACTCCCTCGAACCGGAACTCGCGCCGAACATCTACAGGCAGGAACAGCATAGCCTGCTCGAGGACAGTTCATACGCTCATTCACCTATCACCCTTACCTCCCTATATCTCAACTTACGCCACCCGCTCCTCTTCTCGCCAGATTTCAACAAAACGATCCAGCGTCCACTCCACTATGCCACCTCGCCCGTCGTCCTCAGCGCCGGGTATGGCTGCGAAGCGAATCAAGAAGGAGATTGCAGACTTGTCAAGAGAACAACTGGGCGATATTGTCTTAGCACCCGACGAGAGCGATATATTCAAATGGACATGTCAATTACCTGGACCTGCAGGGAGTCCGTATGAAGGTGGAGTGTTCGAGGTAGAGATCAGAGTACCGCCTGATTATCCGTGAGTGACTTGAGTCACTCTTCAGCCTACCTCCTCCTTACTGTGCAACTCTATCCTTCTCTTCCATCTTCTGTGGCTTGAGATCTAGCAATATTGACATCAGAGTCCTTCTTGATAGATTCTCCCCACCTCACCTCCGCTTCATCACCAAAGTATACCACTGCAACATTGCCAGCACCGGTGCCATCTGTGAGTGCTTTACTGTGTCAGAATAAGTGTCAGCTGTAATATCAGTGAGATTGTCATAGCTGACGAATGAAGTGCACTCCAGGTCTTGACGTAAGCTTCTTGTTACCTGGTGTTGGAAACATATTCGAAACTTAACATCCTTGTGCTGATCGGGATCCCGTCTTCGTTCATTCTCGCAGCTCCTAAAACACGCCTGGTCTCCAGCTTTATCACTCTACAAAGTCGTCCTCTCCCTCTCTTCGCTACTTACCGATCCTAACCCTTCTGATCCGCTCGTACCGGCCATTGCGCAGGAATATAAACGCGACAAGAAGAAACATGATGCGACTGCTCGAGACTGGGTCCAGAAGTGAGTGAAGTATTCCCCACAGGTTGTCTCAACAGTCCTCCCTTTCCGGCAAGCTGAACGTAGTGAGGATGCTGACGTGTATTATCTGTTCCGTGTTTTACAGATACGCTCTTCCCAAACCTGCCCAGCCTCAAGCACCCACAACAATAGCTGCTCCCAAAGCATCTACATCCACACGTCCACGAGCGATCCAACGTCCCTCATCCACTCTCTCACCAGCCCCACCATCTGCAACAACAGCCGCATCTTCTTCTTCTTCTTCAGGGGCTGCTCCGACACAATTAGCAGGAACGCGCCGGTCAGCCAATAATCGAGATCCGATTGATCTGGTCGATTCGGATGATGAAGAGGAGGAATATGGCAGTGGTCGAGCGAATGGTACCCCTGGATCTGGACGAACGAAGAATGCCGCCTCAAATGCAAACGCGACTACGAATGGTACTGGAAGTGCGAGTGGGGCTGGTACGATGAATGGAGGAGAGCGAAGAAGTAAGAGAAGTAGGGCGAATGGGAATGGGAATAGTACTGGAACAGGGACAGGCGGAGCAGGTGGGAGTGCGGGAGATGCTATCGTGATTGACGAGTAGCCTGAAGGACCGAATGAGAATGACCGAATGAGGTACGACGCACGGACAAGCTGGCTGGTCGCAACAGGGAAAGCTTCGAGTGAGAACGAATGGAGAGCAGGAGGGGAGAGTGATAATGCTTCGAGTCACGACAGGTTGGTTGGTTACAGCAGTCGATCAACTCAGAAGAACAAGAACAGTAGGGGTGTAAGCAAATGGTGAAGTGGAACAGGTGATGGCGGAGCACTTACTACCTTGCATACGTCTGGTGAGACAGTATACTGTAGCATGACTATCAACCAGTACTTGTTATACGTTACTTGTCGTTATCATATCGAATACAATGCGTCGCAGAAGCGGTATTGTCTCTCATTTCCTTTCGCGTTTTGCGCATTCGGCTTCAAACCACAACCACTTGGTGATAGAAACAATATATGACATGAATGGAAAAAACGATTTATTACGAATACAATCACCAGTCAGCAGCTGATACCAATAAGAGATGGACCATTTGATTGCGGGGTTGACTTGTTGTATATTCGATCAGATCAAGATAAAGATGATGATATCGAACGTCTGTAATTGTGTTGAATCAAATGCTCATCATTCATTCATTCATTTATACCACACTACATAGATCATCTAACATCATAAGCTATCGTTATATTCCATTCCATTCCATTCTATCCGAAGGATCACAAGACTGTTATACTATGATTGAGACTGCCTAGGACTAGGGGTGATAAATAGTTCTGGAGGCCAAGAAAGAAAGCAGAGAACACAGAAGTGAAATTGTATGTGGGCTTGTGGGCGGGCTTCGGTAAAAGCCATCTACAGTAGACCCAGATCTTGGAACAAGAAGAGAACGAATCAAGAAGCTCAAGCTCGATCAAGCAAAACATTCCTAGATCAAAGGTAAGCTCTGTAAGAACGAGAAAGCAAAGGATCGACCGCGCTATTCTACGGCGGACAAATCATCCTAACACACCATAAATCCAGGAATTCAAGAAGACAAAGTGACGGACATTATCGCAGACCAATCCCCTTCCTCCACAATTCCGTTCATTGCACCCAATCACCGCTGTACTCTGAGCTATTCCGCCTGTGACCCATGCCCGATCCAGCTCCGGCTCGAGACGTTTTCACCCCCTCGTCCTTTTTGTTGTTGCCCGTTCCTACGGCTGCACCTAACGGGGCACCAGCACTGCTGCCAGGCATTGGCATGTGAATCGTGTCGTCCCCTGACAAATCGCCCTCATCGTCGCTTCCGCCTGGTGATCGGGATCGTTCCCATTGCTTGAGTTCTTTCGTGAACTGAATGAGTGAGAAAAATACCCAGTGGTCAGCCTTGATCCCCTGCTAACTATGTTGTTTCAGCAGTTTGGGTAATAGTGCTCGTTCGCCCAAACTCACCTTGTCAAAAGCCATACTAGCCTCTTCACTACCACCTTCCTCATCATCATCGTCATCACTGACGACGCCTACCTCCAACAAAGTCTGTATCCTCTGGCGAGCCTGCTCCAAGTCCTCCCTCAACCCTTCGCACTCTCGCTCGGTCTCCTCGACTCTCATTCTGAGCAACTCGACCTCCCTATTCCTAGCGTTCAGAACATCTTGAGAAGCGTTGAAATCTTCTTGCAGCTTTTGATGTTGATGCTGTAATGTCGAAAGCTTGCGTTGTAGCTCGCCTTCGGAAGATGATGGTGTTGAGCGACCTGAGAGGTCTCGCGTGCGCGTACCGGGTTGACCACGCACGTTGTCCAACTCTGTTTGAAGGGTGGTATTGGTCGCTTTTTGCTTATTGAGCTCGTCCTGCAAGTTTCCATCAAAGCATCAGTATTATTATTTTTGACTTCACTACCCAAGAGCTTCCAGCTACGTATCCTGGTATCACGAAGAACAGCGCTGATTGGTAGCTGGAGTTGAAGAGTGATCGACCAGACAAGAAAATCACGGTCGTAACTCACCTTCATCCGCTTGAGCATCTTCTCAGTGCCCTTGACATATCTTACAGCAGTCTGGTAGTCCGATTCAACAGCTTTAACCTTCTCCCTGTGCTCCTTCTCCATATCTACAAGTCTCTTCTCCAGCTCTCCGACCCTTCTATCGGAATCGCCCGTTGGCGTAGGTGACCGCATAGAAGCAGCGGTAGGCGAACGGGCATCTTTGATCCTTTCGACCAGCCTGCCCAGAGACTCAACCTTATCTTCCGCTTCCTCGCATCTCAGTCGCAAGTCTTCAATCTCCCTCTGAGCAGCTTCGTGCGCCCTTCCTCGATCGCGGAGCTGAGTCTCGAGTTCCCGGGTAGAGGGGGTCTCGGCGTTCTCGAGGTCTGAATCGGCAACGGCGATACCGTGATCCGCCAGCAAGTTGCGAAGGACGGTACATCGAGTCTCGAGGTCGGTCAAAGCCATCTCCTTCTCCTTGATCTCGCCATCGCGGGATACCTGCACATCCTTGTACTTGGTGACTTCCGCTTGAGCAGACAGAAGCTTGGTCCGACTGGTCCTCAACTCCGCACGAAGGGACTGAACTTTACCCTCAAGTTCCCTCGCTTTTGATCGATGATGGCTTACTCCCATCTCAGCGGCATCCACCCTCTGTCCAGCTTCGTTGAGCATCTTCCTGAGAGATTTGCCTTCCTCCTCCAGCGCTCGAACCTGATCTTGATACCCACGAGTATGTCGAGACTCGTCCGCCCTCATCTCCTTGTGCGAATCGAGGATCTCGCCCAACCGACTCGTAGTGACTGCTCGGAGCGAATCAGCTTCTTCACGCGATTGAGCCCAAGCGTTCTCGACTTCTCGGAATTTCTCTTCGGCCAACTCGGCATCGCGCGTCTTGACCTCAAGCTCAGCCTTGACTTCGGCCAATTCTTCTTCAAGAGTTGAAACTCGTCCGTTGGCCTTCTCGTACAATGCTTCCATCTCGGATGTCCGCAGTCCAGCAGCGGAAATCGCGCCTTGAGCTTGCTCGATAAGACCAATATTCTCATCTCGGGCAGTGATCGCTTCGTCCAGCTGGGTTTGAAGCTGATCCCGTTCCGCTTCACGTTGCTGTACGGTTGAAGAGAGCGTGATGAGCCGTTCGGTATGCTCGCGCAAGTGCTGCTCGTTACCTGTAGCTTTCTGATGCAGCTCTTCAATCTCCTCAATAGCCTCTCGATGAGCTTCTTCAGCTTCTTCCGCACGTTTGAGCGTTTCGGCCTCCCGTTCAGCCGAAGACATTTGCAGTGATCTCGCATTCTCAGCTGCTTCCTGAGCCGCCTCGAGCTGTTTTCGAGATATCACATGAGAGGAAGTGAGTGCGGTAAGCTGCTTTTCCAATTCGATAATCCGCTCCTTCTCGATGCGAGCGAGATCAATGGGTGAATTTGATTCGAGAGTAGCGATCTTGGCTCGGTAAAAGGCGGCTTCTTGCAAGGCACCTCGACGAAGCCGCTCAGCTTCCATTGCTCGCTCGGAAGCAGAGCGTGTCTGTGATACCATCTCGGTCTACACGACTTCGCGTCAGTTGTATCCACTAATGACTTTTCGCCAGCTGTGCGCGTTTTGTCTCACCTGAATCGCCGCTTTCTCGTGCTTCAGCCGAACCAGCGCGTCAGTCAACTTGCTAACAAGGTCCTTCTCTTTGTCCTCGCTATCCTCACTTCTTTCCTTGTCCGGCAAGTCCAAATAAGCCTCATCACCAGCTACGAACCCTTGCTGAACGGCTCGGGCCAACATGACTTTCAGTGCCATCTCCCTCTTCTTGCTCGCCTCCACCTCGGCGTCCTTGTTCTTCAGCTCTCGTATCAGGTCGTTGTTACCCGACAAGGAGGAAGGTCGACCACCGAAGCCAGTAGTCGTGGGTGATCGACCATAGTAGAACGCATCGGGTGGCGGAGCAGGTCGGTCTCCCTCTGCCATACGAAGCCGAGGTGACGGACTTCGCGTGCCTAGTACAGATGCGTTGAAGCCGTTTTTGGGATTGGTAGGTGGCGAAGCGGGGCCGTTATGAGTGGGCGAAGTGACGCGGTTCAGGTTGGTGGAGTTGTTGGGACTTGCTGGACCGTTGACGTTGACAGGTGACATTGCTCGGCGGTACTCGTCATCGCCTTCCCGTCTGGGCCTTTGCGGTGGCATACCGTTCGCCCGAGGAGTCGATTGGCCTGCAGCTTTAGCATGATCTGACGGCGGTTGTTGAGCCTGTGACTGCGCTTGCTGAGGCTGAGAGCGCGCCTGAGCGAGATCACCAGATTCTGACCGAGGAAGGGTAGCTCCCAGAGGCTGTACATTCTGAATATGCCTCTCAGGGGCAGGGGCAGTAGGTGGAGAAGCGGCTCGGGACAGACTATCGCTCGAGGTTGATTGCGGAAGACTCCTTTGACCTGGACGGGGTGTCTCATGAACCTGCTTGGGTGGAGACTGTTCCCTCTGCTGCGGTCCATTGTTAGCAGGTCTAGCTTGTTGCGGGGTAGCGGTATTTATGCCATGAGGTTGGTTGCCTTGGGTGACAAACGGATTCGGGTTCGAGTTTGGGTTCGGATGAGAGATGGCATTCTGATTCATCGAAGGAAGTCCGGACATCGAATTGGGCGCGACGCTGTTCCGGGGCGGTATGTTATCCGGAGGATACTTAATTTTGCTGGTGTCGAGGATATGGATCATGTTCGGGTCATCTCGCACGTCAGTTAAAGCTTGATTGGCCTCGCCGCCAACAATGAAAATTTTGCCGGATGCCGCTACCATTGCGTGTCCTGATCGAGGAGTAGGCGAAGGACCCATATTCTGGAACATGTACCATCGGTGGTCTACGAAGAATGTCAAAATCAGTCACCGTTATCGAACCCAGCGTCGAGAATGAAGAGTATGGGATGATAGTACTCAAGACTCACTGCTCAATTTAAATGCGGCCAGGTCTCCCAAATCTTTCCCTTTAACATCCCTACCACCAAACACGTAAATCGTATCATCCACAATGGCAGCCGCATGCCCTTCCCTAGGTAGAGGAATATATCCAATGCAAGACAGTTCCGTCCAGATCCTGGTGGCGAGGTCGAAAGCCCATGTATCGTTGTAGTGATAGTTGCCGTCCGTACCGCCGAACAAATACAGCTTGCCATTGTTGCCAGCTACGAGAATATGGCCCGTCCTGGCGGGTGGAGGTGGGCCGGCGTATCGGATCTGTTCCCAGCGATGTGACGAGCCCGATACTGCGAGGTGAAGTAGAGAAGGCACTGAGCGACTTATCATACAAAGGGATACGCTGTTGGTCACAGGCCGGACCATCATAACTCACGTTGCTTGAGGTCGTACATCCACAAATCACTCATGAAAGCTCCATCCGCCTGACCACCAAAGACATAGAATCTGCCTTCAAGAAGGCATACAGCGTGACCGTATCTCCCGACAGGCCCACGAGATACAGGTACATTCGTCCATTCTTGCGATCCTGCAAGGGCGAGTAGCGAATCCAGAATCAGCTAACTCTGCCGCGTAGAATGAATGAGCACCTAGTCCAACTCACTCAGGTCAAGGATGTATAGTCCCTCATCCTGCGCGTCGGTCACGTCGACTTTGGTATCTCCACCCCAAACAATCATGATCCTGTCCGCCATCGCACTAGCGTGTCCAACTCTGGGCATCGGTGCATCCCCTCTAGTCTTCACGAGCAGAGTTTTGCAGGACTTGATGTCCATTGACCACAAGTCATTCCTCACTCGCTCTTGCACCAAACCACCAAAGATCAACATATGGCCCGAATGGGAAGGGAAGGCAGGTACCGATAAGCCGTATCGCGGAAAGGGGGAGGAAATGACACCTTGAGCTTGAGGCGGAGAGTTCATATTGGGTACAAGAACGAGCGGTCGAACCATCCATGGGTAATTTGTGGTATTTACTAGAGCCGATGGTGGCTCGTTTGGATCAACATTGCCGTTTGCCTCCGTATTGGCGCTTGGAGCATGAAAGTTGGTTTGACTGCGATTTTGATTTTGATTTTGGTTTTGGTTGATCACGGGTGAAGAGTTGCTTGGTATCCTCTGTTGAGGTGCATGTTGGGAAGGGTGATAGCCTTGTCCTCCTGGTTGATGAGGACCTGATCCGGGTCTGCCTGGAGGACCATTCATGTTCGGCCCTTGACCCGGAGCGATCTACAGTACACGTCGAATTTATCATCAGCTACTTTCAAAGGAAACGTCAAGAGTCATCCAGCTGAGTGAGCCTAGACGGACATACCGGGTTTGAAGTCATCCTCCGCCCGTTGGCCATAGGTGGCGTCCCATGTATCCCACTCTGATACTGCGGTCGATGCGGCTGGCCGCTAGAAGGTGCCATCTGGGCGGGATTGCTGTGTCGTGAGTGTTTACGGCGCGGTGAGGAAGGCATGTTGGAATGAGGCAATTATCATAGAGGATGATGTGAGCATAAGATGAAGGATGAAGGTATGATATCAGTCGCCAAGGGAAGATAGATAGAGCATGAATAGATGCATCAGCTACTGCATTCTTTCAACGAAACTATGCCCACAAGCAATTCCATTCTGGTGATAATAACAATCGCTCAAAGGATGGTGAGAGGCGATAGCAGGTAGAAAGAGGAAGAGACAGTCAATGTGAGTGAGACATTGAATGGTGGTTTGTCTATTCGATCATGGACGCGATTGAACGATTCAGAGACATGGGTGGTAATGATCTGTTGAATCAGAGGCGGGACGCGAGGAGGTTGTATCGTAATGACATTGTGTAGACGGCGTGTCATATATTCTCATCGCCCTTTGTTACTCTCCCCCGTCCTACTTTAGTCCTATCTTCGCCTGCTCTTTGGTATCTCCTCCTTCTCGTATTATCTACATTTGACAAGATTGAGAAAACATCTACTCACCTCACTGGCGGACTACTGATATGTCCAGCATGACTATGACTGCTAGGTCCATGATCCCCACCACCGACATCCTTCTCCTTTGACTGTTTCCGCTTGAACAACGACATCTTGTAGACAAACGTCTGTTCTGCTTCGACCCCTCTCGTTTATCCAACTCTGGCCGGTCTATCCAGGCGAAAGGGCTAGGCGGGAAGTGAAGATCCGTTATAAAAAAGGTATTCAAGTCACCAATACCAGGTGAATATGGTGTAGATCGTCGAATTGAACGAGTCTTCGTACGTGTCGAGTCGTTAGGTATCGTCAAGTCGTAAACAACGACCGAGGTGGAAAGAGTCGGTTCAGGCGCGAGTAAGACCTGCGAGACGAGGTCAAGAAAATTGAGGTCGAGCGATCGATATAATTGGGATGGGCTACCTTTGACAAAGTGATTTATCATATATCGAGTGTATATCTGGATGGGATGGGTTGTATATGTTTGCTGAAAGGATGTATGTAGCCCGTGAAAAAAAAGATGGATAAGATGGGCGGTTGTTGATTGGGATGATATGATATGAGATGAGGAATGTGGTGATGTGGTGTGGTGTGGGATACACAACCACAATGTGTTTCAAGGGGATTATACGTTGATTGATGTTGCGCGCTAAACAGTCCGAGCGTAAGTCCGAGCTTTGCTTGCCACCTCCGAGCTTCTTGCTTGTTATCGTCTTCTCGGCGCTGCTCTAAGTGATGGATGTATCTCTTGTGATGATGATGCTTAATGTTAACGACGCGAGGGAGGATATGAGACGTAATGTCATGCCATGCAATAACGGAAAAGCCTCTTAGAATAATATCTAGGGTCTTTCACGCGGGGATGGTGGCATATGGGACAATAGCTACGCAAACAGTGACGGCGGTGGCTAGCGCTAATCAAGTCATTGCGGAAATACGCGTCTGTAGTTGTAATTGCAGCACTGAAAATCAAATTAAATCAAATCAAACTTCGACGCGTCCTTCCTCACACTCTGCAAGCTGTTCTGCTGTTACTTTGGCGTGACCCCGCTTATATTAGCCCTGGTTAATGTGAATGTCGATGTGAATGTTCATGTGAACATTACCTTGCGCCTTACTCATCAATCACGTACAGTAATGGACCTCTGCTTGTATTGTGGAATTAATAGGGGGTGTCAATTCTTGATAAATGCGTATTTTTGAAAAAAGGTCCCGTTAAATTATTACCGCTAAAAGTAACTAAGAGTTTATAGTGTAAAGACGCATATTTGATTTTCGTCGACCTTTTTCCACAATAAACAGTTTATTGCTTTGTTTACTAAACACTGTCCTTTTGAGACATGTTGATGTTGTCATGACAGACGCGTAGACGCGCCACATCGACAACGGAAGTTACGTAATGGATCCATCTCACGTGTCTCTTTTATCTCGTTCGGCCTCCACCGAAGGATTCATCTCGACTTCGCCCGATCCTCTCTGCATATCACGGATCCACGGATTTCCCTATCTTCCGTCTACATCGTTGGACAACCCTATTCTACGTCCTTCGCTCTCGACTCTCAAGGCTCCCGCTCAAGGATTTCGACCATCTCGAGTAGAACGTAGAAGTTCGCTCAACTACGCGTAGTTGAACGATGGAATCAGGTCTAGGATATGGATGGTCTGCTCTCGTTACTGCTACAAGCACTGGATATACATATAGTCGTCGACTTCGTCAACTTTAGCTGTTCTCCCTTCTCTCTCCAGTGATTTCTCGATTGTTAGTCTCTCGTATACTATTTCGACTATATCGCTCATTTCGATACGATACGGTTTACGTCTCCGGTCCACCTAGAAGCTACATGTATTGTCCTTTCTAGGTCTTCCCGCTGAGTACTCATTTCTGTTACCTCGTCTATCTCGCCGAGATTAGCTCAAGTTAGCTAAGATCGACGACATAGTTCATCTCCCACGCGTGCTCATTATTGTTGTGTGATTGTGGAGGTCCCTCGACCGGAGCTTAGGCTGATCATCGTGACAGATGTACCCCCATCTGCATGTCCATCGTTCTTGCACTTTGCACAATCAAACATCTAATCTTCTTACATAGTCTTCTTCAGCTCGAGCAGACCTTTCCAACGATACCTATATCATGCCAGGAGGACGCCCAAAAGGTAGCAAAAATCGACCAAAAGCCAATATCCCTTCTCAACCTTCTCCTTCTGATCCTCTCTCTTCAGAGATCCCTTCTACACCTACTGAATCGTCTGCTCCAGCAACGCCCACCACAAGCAAGGCTCCCAAGACTGCAAAGCTCAAGAGGGACCCTGATTGGGACAGAGATGGCAACCCTAGTTCTCTAGAGCTGCTCTTTCGCTGGCTAGAGGATGATGTTCGCAATCCCACTGACTTCTACTCCGGTACAGCGCATAAAAGCCAGATTGTAGTCTGTGAAGATGTGAGCAGATGGCTACAGGATCATGGAGCGCCTGTGAAGAGAGAGGCACCCTCTTGTCAGCAAAAGGTGAGCTTTAAACGCGCTTCAATGTCATGTCATCAAGCACAAGGGATTTGACTAGTTCCTCTTAGCTCCATCAGCTTCGTACGACTTGGAAGGACGCGAATGAGTACAGGGAGCGTACAGGAGCAGGAGGAGGTGCTAGAAAGCTAGCAGATGCTATGGAGAAAGGTCAGGATGAATATACGAAGGCTCTTGCAGAGGTAGAGGGTGCGTGACATGTGAATCATCTATCAATCCCTTCCTTCCCTTCCTTCCCTTGCCTTCCGATCGATGTATACTGGTCTCTATCTCATCAACCTGTCTGTCTAGCCGATGTCCGGTCTATCTGCCCTCACTGGGACCGTCTAGATCCTATCTGGCACGAGCAAGAGGGAGGTTCAGCGGCTCTCTATGGAGATTCAACTCAGGACAACAACCCCACTCTTGAAGCCTTGTCTGCATCTCTAGACCGAACTAATAAAGGTCAAGAAGGCTCTGTCAGTGATGTCAGGCCCTTGCAGAGCACATCTATGGGTCCGCCAACACCTTCTCCAGCGCCAGGATCATCTCAAGCAGCAACAACAGGGTCTAGCGGCAGTAAAAGACCACATCTTCGAAAGGCAAGCTGGTCCTCTTCTATAGTCGACCTGACAGAGGATGAAGAGTCTAGTAAGACATGTCTTCCAAGTGCATACAAGGCGTAGAAGCTGATGATGATGTCGTAGCAACAGGCCTTCGCCGTAAGCGTGACGCTTCGCTCGAGAGGATATTACAGAGAGATGAAGACTACAGGAACAGTAAACTGCAGCGTTTACAGGAAGCAAATGACATACAGCGCGAGATAGCCGAGAGTGCAATGGAGAAGGAGATTCTAGAGATGGCAAGGATCATCATAAAGCACAACCCTGCAAAGGGATGGGATGATTGCGTGAGGGAAGCGGAGGAACGACAGAGAAGGAGGCTTGCTGCTAGAAGACAAGCGTGAGATATTGATCTATGACAATGTAAGTTTGTATCGCTTGAAATGCTCAATTGATATGTACTACTCACTGCTCCTGATGTCCCTACTGTCCTATATGTCCCCTCAAGCGTCCAATATCAACCAATTGGGATCGATTTCATCCTCAAACTCGAGCATATGATCTACTATCCCTTCTCTTCGTTGTCCTTGCTCTACTACGCCGTCATACCGTCCCTCTTGCTCTATTGACCACTTACGGACAGCCTCCTCACCTCTGTATATCTCCAAGGCTTCTTCTAGCGTCATATATTGATCCCATGTCTTGACCGTGAGGTTATGGAGCATGAATGTGGCTTGAATCATCCCTAAAGCTCGCGCTTCGTCCTTCTCGGTCCTTACTGACATTGAAGCGTTGCGAAGGAACTGCCAGCGTCCCTTGAGTATGCCGAAAGTGTGCTCGATACAGACACGCGCCCTCTTGACGTTGTCATTGAAATACACCTGCAAGATTGAAGCTTTATGAGCAGGAGAGAGTCTCTTTAGAGACGATTCTCATGAGGTTTGATCTCATACCTTTCGTTTAGAGGGCTGTGCTTCTCCGGAGTTCTTCTTGAACATGGGGATGATAGTCTTGGTAACCTTGAAGCCAGAGTTGGCTAGCAAGAACTGATTGGCATCGAAATATCGATCTTCTTCGACCTGAGGACGCATAGAGCGTTGAAGTCGCATGTCGCTTGATCTAGCAGAATATCCCCAATGGATAAAGGTGAACTTCTTTGTATGGTCGCAAGCAGTGAGTATGTTGAAGCCATAACGGCCTTTCCGGCTATAGTAGGAGGCTGAGTTTACACCCTTGCCAGGTGCTCGATCGAGATTGATATGTGAACCATCGAGAAAGCCTATACAAGAAGGGATGCCATACTTCAGGAAGATAAACTCGCTGATCTTGGTGCGCTGAGCTGAATCTGGCCAGCCAAGGATGTCGGGCAGCTGTCGAAGCATGGCAACAAGTGCGCGTGTGGTCCAGAGGTGCACAGTACCAGCTACATTGCTACATCAGCGAAGATGACAGAGACAGAAACAGAGACAGAGATCAAAGTGAGTTAGAAGGAGGAGGTGATCAAGAAGGTAGACGTGTCATGAACGCGATTTGCTTACTAGAAACATTGAAAGTCTTGCTTATTGTCCTCACATCTTGTCCATGAGCCAAGCGGAACACCAACAAGGCCAATTGATAGTCAGGATCGCTCTGTGGCTTCCTCCCCGTCCTCATAAACACTTCATCCTCTCCAAATCGTTTCAATATTGATGCCATCTCTGCTCGAGACATCCTGAACGAGTGACGGAAGTCCTGCTCCTCTTGATTGAGCAAAGCATCGATGACAGGGTTGCCATGGGTCGGCTTGAGGTGTCTGCGATGGTCTCTGAGCACGGAGTACCGGTACGCAAGCAGAACATCGAGCTTCATCTGGTAGTAGAAGTAGGGAAGGCGAAATTGCCGGAGGTGACGGTATGGATGCAATCTCTTCAGAGAACGCAGGATGTTTTTTGATATTACAGATCTGTGGGTCTCTTTGGGCATGCTGTAGAAGTTTGAAAGCTCTAGCTACATTGTAAGGTATGTAAATCTAGAGATAAAGATGACAGGTATTGAAAAGGATTAAGATAATCTCGAGATGTTATCGAAGGATCTCAACAACAGAGGTCAAAGCGGAGATTAATCAATCTCCGACTGTGGTAGATAATTGAGAAATCGCAATAGATTAAATTAGTTTTCCACCATAGCAATAGGTGGGTCAATTATAGGTTTTTTCCGATAAAAACACGTTTCCCATAATTGACACCCCCTAATAATACAACATCCATCGAGGTCATGCATATCAGTTAGCTTAGTGGAAGGCACGTGCGAACCGTTGTTTTAAGAACGAGAACCTAACCTCCCAGCTGTGAGGACTTATGATCGCAAGGCATTATCCTCTGTCTCGTACCAGATGATTAGTGAAGCAGGTCCGACATCATGCATTCTCATCCAAATCACTCATATATCCTGCATGAAGCTTGGCTGAGTAAATACGGTGAGAAAGCAAAATCGTCCAGGGATATTACGTAATCTTGGTGTACTCTTGACAAACACGCGACGTATTTTCCGCCCTACTAAGTGAGTAGTGAGGTGTTTTGAGATCAACAAAACACAATAACCCAACTCTGATTCACTTTCTATAACTTTGGATCTCATCTCCAGAGTTGACTTTCACTTGCATTCGTATCGCTTGACCTGACAATACAACATACCCATTGCTAGCACGACTGGCCTCGCCCGCACTGCGAATCATTACTTGATTGCTACACTACATCTACCTACCTAACTACCTACCACGAAGCGTCTTGGCAAAACTTACTACATACATCGCTTGTATCAGCTGCACCGAAACATCACCAACCACCTATCAATCACTCAACAAGTCGCAAGCAGCTTGATACAATTACCATGGCATCTACAAAGACTCGCACGCGACCTCAAGGGCCTCCTACTACGAACGTGGTCATGTCGACCCCTCCGCCACCTAGTCGAAATAAGGGCAAGAGCACTTTCAGCGAGGTTGAGAAGCAGGGCTTATTGCAAAACTTTGACTTGGAGGGTGAGTGATCCTGAAACAATTTGTCATCATTGTTCTTTGCCTGGTGCCTACTTCGTCGAATCTAGGAATCCTCGATGAGGATGGAGTAGGAGAAGAAGCATGCTGAATATTATTTCTCCAATTTATACGATATCGCTCGATATCTGCTTACCTGACTCATTCATTTGGGAATCGTCCGCTCGCTATCGACGATTACCATATGACGGTATCACTGTCTGCGAATACAGTTGCCGATAAGACGGCCTACTTCCGCTCCGTCTTAGCCCGAACTCTCTCATCATTCCGAATGCGGGAAGAGTCCGAGATCCTCTCCATCCCACGAGAATTGCGTTCAATGACTTTGGGCGAGCTCGAAGCTAAATGGGGAGGTGGATGGGCTGGAACATTACAAAGAATCAGGAGGGAAAGTTTCGAGGCGAGGGAGAAAGTCAGAGAGGAACGGGAGGAGAAAGAACGTGAAGAGGTCGTCAAGGGCAAGAGGTGGGTGATAGCGTCGTCCAATGCCTGATTGAATACTCCATCCATCCTTGCCGATCGGGGTTCACCTGTGTGCCATCTTGCTGTCGAGGCGACGGATCTGAGTTTTGACACTGATTTTGAATTCCCGTATTTTCGCAGAAAACGGAACCACACAGCTACCAGCTCGCCAGATAGGCAAAGCAAGAATGGTAAGTCGAGTGCTTTGCGAACAGACAGTTCATTAGACTAGCCCACGCAGATCATGAGTTGATTGAGGGAGAACGATATTCATCTTAGCCCGCCGAGATCTCACTTCATCGTCCACTACGGCGCCAGTGAGGAAATCGACCAGAACGACCAACGCCAGTGCCGGATCGAGTGCGCGCACTACAACAACCAAAGGTGCAAAGAAGAAGGTTGTCGTGCCTGGTAGTAGTAATGCCAGTTCCTCATCAAAAGGACCAAGTGTGAGTTGCGCCTTTTTTTCGCTTCAACTGCATCGAGCCAACACTTGATCTATGTCAATGACATGAGATGAGTTATGTCGAGTAACGTTCATCACCTCTTCTCGTAATCAGGCTTTCCCTCATCAGATCGCTGTGCTAATATTATCTATCCTTCAGAATCTGCCTCAAAACCATATCTTCAATCCGTCTTTACCCCCGACGCCATTCCGTAAACACCCCTCATCATCCTCAGTTCCTCCATCACCCTTATCCAAATCATCCAGACCTTTGGCTCAATCCCAATCACAATCAAAATCAAACTCAAGCTCTTCAAGTCGATCACAAGTGCAAGCGCCTATTGTCAAAACACGCGCTGCAGTGCAATCTATCGCTTCGTCCAGGTCATCTCAGCCTCCCTCTGATTCCAACGACGAGGCCGAGGCGTCCGACCCTGACTCTGGATCTGGCTCTGGCTCGGAACGGGAGCATGATGAGCCAGATGAGCCAGATGAGCAAGATGATGCTGCGTCAGACGCGTCGGACGACTTGCCTGATCCCGAAGCTCTAGAAGCTAGATACGGCGGAGCTAGTGGTGGGGCAATCCAATCCCAAACGCCGAAATCGAAATCTAAGAAGAAGCGAGGTCCATCCCTGATTTTCAGAAAATCACTAGCACCTTCTGCTGCACTGCATCAACAACAACAATTGTCTGCCTCGACACTAGGTGGAAATGGGAATGGGCCAAGGGCGGAATCTGGCTTGGGAGAAGATGGTGAACCCATTTCCACTATACACTTGACAGATGGCCGGACGATCTCCTTCAACCCTCTATCGTTGACTCCTGGTCGAGTCGATAAAGAGCTGCAGGACGGTGGAGTTAGTGCTGGTGAGAAGAGGAGAGTGCAGGAGATGGTACATGAGGCTGTTGTCAAGTCTTTAAGGGAACGAATGGAAAAGTGGTCTGTCTAAGAGTCAGATTTCAAATTTAAAGCAGGAAACTGAATGTATGGAAAAGTAGATAAGGTGGGGGGATCAGGATGTAATGGGAGAGAAGAGTTCATGAGCCAAGCAGGAACCTGGTCGTCGTCGATTGGTCGCAGCGTGGCGAGGCAATATACAAGATGGATAGATGAGATGTACAATACCATACATACCCAGTACCGTTTAAAACGCAATGCAATGCAATGTATCATAGATATATATATGTGTTCATGTATACATATCACGGCCTGGTGTGATGGAGAGAAAGGACATCAAGCAGGATGGATACCGCTATTTATACAAGTAAACCTCTTCTTAGCGCTTTACCAAGAGCAACTCGCCAGTTTTGGCTTTGACCAATGAGCCTGAGGCTAAACCGAGGATGAGGACATCATACTCGTACTATACATGCGCCGGAACATTGGTCCTATCAAAATCAAATTAAACCTGGAACCTGGAACCTATTTTACTGGAAATGGATGAAGAGAATATAGTTATTTATCATCGTTGCGTCTCCGGTTCCCCATGTCCTTTCGTACCCCCCTTTCATATGTACATTCACACTTTCAGCCGACTCTCCGTTCTTCATACACTTACACTTTCCTTTTGTGCGTTATTCGTTTACATGACCTGCCAGAGAGTGACACTGATTCCTTGCCCAGGCAACTTGCCCCTACTGAAACAGCACGCCCGCTGCCTACTGGTAGTCTGCGATCAGATCAGGTTTTATTTTATACGCTCATTTGGCTGATAAGCTGAGAGAGATGCGCGCTCTCAGCGGCGTAGTCAGGTAACGCGACCTTTCGGCATTGGTATCGTACACGAGGTTGATCCTGGTAAGATACATACAAGCAACGTTGCAAAAGTTAGCGTCAGTAAAGTAAACCATAAGAGCGAAAATACTGCACGACATCTGTATGGCTCTGTGGAAGAATGAGATATCAGTCAAACATGATTGAGCACTCACATTGAACGAATCTTGCTTAGCCATCATTTGGAATGTAAATGTCTTGCCAGTAGCTTTCTGGAAATACGAGTTGAACAGGTTTCCGTCCTCGTCCTATCGAGTACATGCACAGTCAGCCAACGGGTTTTACCGAAAATACTCCCTAACGATTTTGGGTGAAGTATGCCGATACATGGCACTCAAAGTATCGACACGCAACTCACCTTGATTCGCATCAAGTCATTCGCGCTGATTTCCATGATCTGCTCAGCGGTCTCATTGAACGCGGTGATCCAGAATGAGCCAGTGTAGTCCATAACGTTCATCGACAGGATGTATCTACGATGGATGTTTGATAGGTTTGATCAGCAGACTTTCCTGAGTTGTATTAGTAATCGCGGTCGCTCACCGGTGGATAGGTTGATCCCACTTCTTGTCACACTTCTCACACATCCAGCCTGATCCATCATCAACTACCTTCTTGTTACAGCCCTCAGGGTTCGCACAAGCGGGGTACGAGAATGTCTCTTGTTTGACGAAGGCTGTAGTGGCCGCCGTCGTGAAGTAGTCGGTCTTCTCGCTCATACCCAGTTGCTCGTCCTTGGCTTGTCCGACCGTCTTGATTTCTGATGGTCGAGGGGCCTGACCGGCAGCACCCGCTCCTGCGCTCATAGAGTTGGTGTAGGCTTGAAATTGTTGATTGTGACCTTCGGCATCGAACCTATAAGGCGTATAACGATCAGCTCTTCCTTCATGACTGGCGAGCTGAAAGGAAGGATCCCTCACCATCCTCGCAGAGAATGAGCTTCAGCGATATCAGGGTTGACAGACATCGTAGCAGAGCTGAACATTGACAGAGATCGACCACCGAAATCTCCAACCTTGACACCCTTGAAAGCGATGACAGGCTGGTCGTCGGCAGCAAAAGTCTCGGCTTGCTTGCCCCAGAGGGTAAGTCGTACACTTTGGCCGGATTGGTCGACGAGTTGAATATCTCGCTTGGCGAACTATACGATAGGTTCGAGTCAGCTTGTTTTACATCAGAGGATGATTGCTCGCCCGTGACTCACGGGCTTTTGTGTAGCCTTTGAAGTAACAGAGCCTAGGTCTCCAACCTCTCTTACCACGCCGATGACATCTAGATCACGGAATCGCATCGTCAGCTTGAGCATTCGCACGGTCTGCAGCTGACTCACCGCATATCTCGTCCTTGTTGAGGTCTCCAAGATCGCCAATGCCTTTGAAGGCGTATTTGACTTGCGGTACAGAGTCATCATCGCACTATTGTGATATGATAAGCCTAGTCAGAGGATGACAAAAGGTTGCTTATACAAGGACAAGAAGGAATGCCTGTCTCCACATACCGGCTCGATCTCGGTTTGGTTCTCAAACATGATCTCATACTCGTTATTGACGTTGCTGAATTGCTTCTTGGCGATGTTGATTCGAGCTCGAGAAACGAAGAATACCTACAAAACAAATAATCAGCTTTTTCTTCCCGCTTTGTTGCCTTGTCGATCTACCGTGAAGAAGGGGTACACACCTTGCCTTCCTCAAGAAGGTTGTAAAAGTTGTCCACGGCTTCGTTGAAACCAGTAGCCCTGATCTCTCCCTAGAGATGTCAGAAGAGGGGGTCAGTGAGCTTATTGACCGCTTCGCTGGTCACTGAGCTCACAGTTTCGTCCATGAATGTAACGCTGAACAGCTTTCCTTCTCCTCGCTGATTGGAGTAGTGCTTGATGTCGGACTTTTGGGTGACTCGGGCTTTGATAGTCCACCTGATTGTCAATGGCCAGTAAGCAGCATACCAACGTTTAAGAATTAACCTCTTGCCACTCACTTGTTCTGGTAAGGACTCAAACCTTCAATAGGATACAGCGGTCCAACCTCCTGTTTGCCTCGTCCGCCAGGTCTAGCAGCGGCACCACCCCGTCCACCAGACGACTGAGCTCGAGCTGCAAACCCGCCTACTTCCTGCTTGACCGGCGCAGGGGCAGCGACAGAGGCGCCGTTTGATCCCCCCGCCGATAAGTTTGCGTGTTCCAGGTTTGAAGGGTTGCCGATCTTCTCGCCGTTCCATGGCACGACTTCGAGCTGAAGAACGATTACGAGTCTGCGCAGGTCATATGAGCTTGTGAACCACATATTGCTAGAAGGAGTCATGCTGAACAAGGTAGCTCACTTTCTTCCTTGTACAGCATTTTGAACGTATTGCGTGAGCTTGACCAAGACATGCTTGTCAAGTTCTTTCGAGTCCACCATGTGATTGAGCTGGGTGGCAATCATAGCCTGGATAAAGTATTTGCCATCGGATAAGATGAGCCTGGACATTGGGTTGGAGAGTCAGCTGCGCGTACATCACAATGCCAGGTGTTATACAGCTGTAATCACCTGTATCTATCCTGACCTTGTGCACCTGGAGCGTTGATCTTCTTGACGCTCAGAATCTGGAGGACAGGCTTGGTGGTTTCCGAGCTGACTTCCGATGTGAAGACCAGCTCGCAGAAACCGGCTGAGAGAGGGCTCGACATGGCTGTTTGCGTTGACTGGTGCTAAGATGTAAGCTGTAAGTGGAAACGAGATGAGGAAGAAAGAAGAAAGAGGTTGTTGTTTTGGAAGATGTTATGATGATAGATGAGTGCGTTATGACAAAGATCAAGATTAGTCGAGTTGACTCAACCGTGTCTATGCATAGCCAAGTACAGTATAAGGGGGACACGCCACGGTACGGTGGGCGACGCGTCGCCCCCTTTTCCTGATTTTTCATGTTCAGCTCTCTATCCCACGTGTCACGTGTCGCGGAACCAAATTACCAGCATACCTTGCGCGTATTGATGTGATATATTGATCACCGTGTGAAGCTCTGTGCCCAGCTGGGGAAGGAGGGTTGGTTAGGTGTTGCCTTTCCTCGGCATGAAGATCAAGATCACACTTTCAGTCTGAGTACCACAATAGCAATCACCAAGCCGCTCAGCGCAATGCCTGCTCGAGTAGCGATGTCCTCATCACCCGAGGCAGGACCCTCAACGCATGCTCGCCCTTCTCGAGCCTCACCGGAGGTGGAGGTGGAGGCCGACCTAGAAGAGGAAGATGGTTGGACTGTCGATACGTTTCAGAATCAGCCTGTCACGAGGAGAGTAGAATCTGGCGGTGTGGTAAGTAGCCCTCACACCCACTCAGAACCATCGATGCGGAAGCTGATGCTTAGTTGCTGTGGATGACAGCTCCGCAACCTTGTCGACAAGCTAAAGCAGGTCGATGTTCGAGTTGAAGAAGGGTTGGAACAATTGAAGGATGCGGCTATTGCTATCGAGGATGCCAAGCAGGACGATCCTGTGAGCTATTTCTCGAGATATCTCTGCAATGATCTGACTCTGACAAGCTTCCCCCTGACATGTAATATCGCTACGTTCATCAGACTATACGAGAGATTGAAACCTCTCTGTTTCGAGGGTATGATCAACGACATATGCTCAAGATCAAGATTGAAGTGGTAGGGCAGATATCGGAGCGATTACGAGGGAACGAAGAATTCGTAAGTGGTAGCTCTTGATTTCACTCCTAACTTGAGTGCTTGGATTCAGCCGCTCATAACAGACGACATGCTCGTGCTTCGTTGGTTGCAGAGTGAGATTGAGAACACGTACGAGAAAGAAGTTCAAGTCCGAGAAAAAGAATATGTCAAGAAATCACAGTGGGCCAAATGTGAGTGCATCTATGTTCCACAATATCAAGACTGCAACCGTGTTAAGATTATGATCTGTTCCATGGCTGACTCGATCCTTTGGACTTTGCAGACAAGGACATTGAGGATTATCAGACTTTCCGAAGTAACTTATGGGTAAGCTAGATCCCCTATGCTTTGAAAGCTGTCATAAAACAGTGTTCAGACCGTTGAGAGAAGCGACTCGAAATTCAATCTTATCATTTGCTGCATACCATCCAGGAAATTAATCATCCCAATTCGGCGTGTCCTCCGATATCGAACTTCCTCGAACGCGGAGAAGATGATGAATCGGACGACGATGAGATCGACTTTGGCGGTGCCACTCAAAATTATCGATGTCCATTGACACTCAGTCTATACGTAGATGCCGTGACGAGGTACGTTAAGTCACATTCGTCTCATTGTGTGATATACCACCACCTTTCCCTCCGATGATGAGAGATGAACACGTGCACCCTCATCGCTGCGTATGCACTCATGCGCTCAAGCTGCGACGGACTCTGCGTTGGGCATTTCCGTTGCCCAGACGGCATTGACGCGACACGTCGTGGCTGATTGGCTAACGCATTCCATCTGCTTGGGCTTACTTGCAGCTCGAAATGCGGTCACAGCTTTTCTAAGGCAGCTATCATATCTAACATCGAGAACAACAAGAAAGCTCGTCGACCACCCAAATGTCCCGTAACTGGATGTAACAAAGAGCTGGAGAAGGCTGATCTCAAGGTCAGTCGGGCTATGATCTTGCCTTCTTCACTCTTGTTCTACTTTAAATAGCACGAGAGCGAAACTGCTGCTGAGATTTAGCTGGAGAGTGTTCAACGCTGACATTTTGATATAATTTATAGGCCAATCCTGCCTTACAGAAGAGAGCGGACGAATTTGAGCGACGTCAACAGCTCAGAGCTGAAGAGAACGAGGGCGGTGATGAGACTTTGATGATCGAGGAGGATGACGATGACGAGGACTAATTTGACTCACACATCGACCACCTTCATGCACATACACCTGTAAAAATGGTCTTTGGTGCAGTGGACGATCAAACCTGTAAGGTAGATCTGGACGGCCAATCCGGACAGAGGGGGAGTGCGCGTTGAGTGAATTGTGGTGGCTTCATGCCACCTTCTGAAATACGGCATTATCATCAGGCCCCGATAGCTACACACCATACGAATACAGACGATGACACATATGACGACATCATGACCCTCCCCCCCCCCCCTCCCCCTCCTATATATGACCATATACATTGTGAAGAGCGCTTATGCATGAGCTACTGTATCAGCCGACTGAACGTCGCTTTGAACTGCTATCATCGTCGAGGTGCAAAGTACTGAAATATCTACCAGGATCCCAAGTATGGTGCTAATGTATATTACAGGTGTTTCACCCGTCGTCACTTCTAATTTATCAATCATTCACGATCGAACGTCGTACAGTTACTACTGGGTTGTCATAGAATTTCATGGGCTAATCAACAAGATGGCAAGCACAAAGGTCCTGTAAAGAGGAATGCAGCCTCTTTCAGTCTCGTCAAAGCATGATGACGACTGCTTCTTAAATCATCGGTCCACTGCCACCGCCACCTCGAGTCGATGCAGGCCCGACGCATGAGGCCGACATCGAGGTCCCAGGCTGCGAGCTCATACCACTGGCAGCGTCGGTTTGCGCGACGTTGGTAGCCGGAACGTTTGTTCCGCTGTTCTGGTCTGGGTCGGCTTTGTTTGAGGCGTGAGCGCTCGAATCACCTGTTTGTGGACATGCAGTCGCTTGATAACTGCGTACGTGGACAGGCCTTGGTGTCCGTGTCAGCGAACGAGAGCCTCTGGTGACAATCTCTTGGACTCTGGTGTCACTAGCCCAACGTTCTCTGGCGAAGACAGCGATCAGCAAATGATCAAGCCCATTCATGGTGGTGGTGGCGGTCCGGGATCCAGCGACGTTGTCTCTGCGTAGGGCGTGACTGGTACGAGTACAGAGGCTCTCCAAAACTCAAAACCCATACAGGAGTAGCGCATCGAGACAACTCACGAGGTGGTTGAGCATGCCTCACATTCGCAATCCGTGGTGATTATGCCATCCCACATATTCGCAGTCCACGGGATCGTTTGTCCGCTAGCGTCCATCGTTATTCTCGACAAGCCGGGTATAAAGCTCGGATGGCGCTCCTTGCATGATTTGAGATCAACCGCAGTGAAAAAACCACTTAGCCCACTGGCGTTGTTCCCGAGCTGGCAGACTTCGTCATCACGTGATCATCACAACGAGCCACGAAATACTCTCACCTCAGATGACATGTGGAAGGGGCAGTAACAAATATATGATATGTTTGGGCTTTATCCAGAAGAGTAGTGTAGTAAGCGGACTCGTTGAAGATCCAGATAATCGACGTCAGGATGGGCATTCACGTGCACGTTCACGTTCACGGTATTTATGCGTTACTCGTGTATTGCTGACTTCGTCAGCTTTCAGCTCATCGTGCCAGTTGTATTTGACGACTCGAGTTCAGTTCTTACTTACTTGTCATACTCGAGCCTCGAGAAGCTGTATTTGAGCGAGAACTCACATCCTTTCACCGTGAACTTTGACTTCTTCCCCACTAGATCGTCCTTTCTCTCGGCGTGATGCAGAGGATGAGCATTCAAAGAAAGTGCTGCTGTACATAGTGTTCGGAAAGAACCGAAGACGATGACATGTTCCGATGCCCAGTCCAGTACGGGCAGTGATGCCCCCGGCCGACTACAGTTCAGTACGTTAAGCCCAGGTCCTCCTTCCTTTTCCTTGACACAATTTTTATGGAAGCACAAGGCTTGTGTAAGGAGCCTTGTTGTGACACAAAGCCAGTCAGCACACTAGCGGACTATTTAAATTCAACAACTGAGCTGGAGGGCTCTCTCTCGCAAGCGAACCCCAGTGACCAGCGTATTGATACTGTAGCAGACGTTACGGATCTCATACACTTTGTGGCAATTTTCCACTTCAGCCTGCCATCTCTTCGTATGTTAGTAAGCAAGGGGTTCTCGGTAACTGCGTTCTTTTGGTAGGAGACTGGGTACGGGGAATAATTCGATAATGCCCCAGCCAGCCTGGCCCTTGTCCTCGGTGTGATACTCTACGTGAAGGTCACTCGTTATGGCCAAAGGGGGAATAATCACACTGATTCGGTTACTCGGTCTACTAATACCCCCACAAGATCACCCGACTCCGTCGTTCCATCATCATGACTAGGAATCCCTATATCATGAACGATAATTTGACATAGAGTTCTTCTGCGCTCAAAAAAAAACTTTCCTTACTAGGGTATGTATGTATCACAAAACGACTAACGCCTCCAGTCGACCATGAGCCGAGCGACGAAACAGACAGGCGAGTTTCTTCCGATGCTGGATGCGGAGGCGTTGATAGCAGCTTGTCAATGGCCAGTTGGATTGTGTGAAGGGCCGCTTCGGAGTGCCTGCTGCACACTCTGCTCACTTGCGCCGACAGCGGATGTGCTTGTTCTGCTTACCTGAGCCTCACTAGTCGTTGAAGCAGGAGACGTATCAAACCTCAGATTCGCGTGGGTCGTCCCTCGTTGAGAATTCAACGGAACAGCCCGGCTTTGGGTGTCGGTGCCAGAGCTCGAGTTCCCAGGCTGCGATTCTTCAAGTGCAAGATCATCGGGGAGTTCGGTGAATCTTTCGGAATCGGGGATACCAGAGCTTGGAGCGGGACTTGAAGGAGGATAAAGTTCCAACGGTTCCACTACGACCTGGGTTTGATTTTCATCTACCTTTGGCCCAGTCCAGCCGATCGAAACGCCAGAACGTCCTTTTATGCCACGTTCTTCGCAATTTGCTTCATATCGCCACTTTTGACTGTATTCACAGTGCGACGTCATGTGAATCACATGAATCAGCTTGCCTGAATACTGTTGTGCTGCAGGAAACGAAACTCCTCTTGGAAGAGGAATGCACTTACGAGTTCGCTGTCTGCACGGAACATTCCAAACAATTGCACGAGATGCTCACTCGCCCCCTGGGGCGCAAACCTCTAGCAAGACTCCATAATCGTCCTGACTGCCAAGTGTATTCGGGCTCAGAGGCTGTAAATGAGCGGTGCTCTTGGGGGGGTTGACTGAGCTCTACGAAATCTAGGTCCGACATATCGCACTCGTATCTATACTCCCGCAGGGACGGAGGCCGAGAGATTACTGCAATTGTTGATGAGTAGATGTATTTATTTCGCAGATCAGACCAAGATTAAGGGAGAAATTGCGTACAGTGTGTTTGTACGGAGGGAAACTTCTGTGGTCAAGCGTTTATGTATTGTATCGCTGGAAACCGTCTGGCGGTTCTGCAGTGGAGCTCAGCGTTCGAATAGAGCATAACGGACTGAGGAACCTTTGTTCGTTGACCTGCTTCGCACAGCTTTTTGTCCTCTGATCAAAGGGCCAGCAGCAGTTAGAAAATCAGACAAGAAGTCACCGACAGAATATACAGTATGTCATACCAAATCGATCTGCGGTACTCTCTTAAAATACCTTGTTGATAGACTGATCATGCAAGTCTCGCCGGCATCATAGCGCAAGGGTTATTAGCCGTTCACGTTAGCCCTTTCAAATGGTCTAGGGGGATGCATGTGTGTAGGCGGCACAATGCGCTGCCGCTAACGTATGCAAGACACAACAATCATACAGTACACTGAACCTATATTATGTCCATATGCCACAGACTATGGGACAAAAGATCCTGCAGCAAAGAGGAATGGCTAGCTAGTTAGGCGCTGCTTGACCGCTAGACGTCGATTCCGTCTTCCCCGTTGTCCCAGGTTGCGTATCTTCTTCCTCCAGCCTGAAATCATCGATCTCGTTGTACCTTGCGGCCTCTTCAGAATATTGGGCTGAAATGGATGCTGCACCGGTCGAAGGAGCTCGCGAGGCTGCCTCGCCAGTATCGGTGGTGACTGGTTGGACCGAACCTTCTGAGGGGGACATCGATTTGACCGTCCCCTCTGTCAACTTTTTGGAACCATCGGGGGCCAGTGTGAGTCGCTTGATATATTTCTCCTTCCTGCATGCATTCGAGATTTCAACAATATATAGTACTTGATCAGCGGGACGCTGAACGATCAGACTATCGCACTCACTCTAAGGGTTGTGACTGGCAGGTTTCGCATACGCAGCTTCTGTCAAATAGCAAAGTCCCTCCCAAATTTCTTACCTGGAATAGGTTAGGCTCGAACCTGAACTCGTGAGAGGTTTTAGTGGAGTCAGTCTCGCTCATGGTGAAGTTTACTTGTCAGTATTCGTTCTATACAGTGTCTATAATTCACATAAGAACTTGTTTAGCTTGAAATGAAGTGCTCGTTCTTAGCCTGACCCTGGTTCGTACGGGTCACCTCTTCTTCTTATCCGCCTTTCCGAGCCAAATCAGCCTAACGTTTCCGCAAACAGATGTGTAGCTCGAAGCGCTATGCATAGGTGATCTGCAAAGTCGTCGAGCAATGCCCACCCTTGCTTCCGTATCTTTCCGTATGAATGGGAGTGAAATGCGAGATCATCCGTCCCCAAGAATCGGCGAAGCAGCTACTTCGTGAGAACCATTCATCTGGTCCACGCCCGGGAGGTTGTTTGTGCTCAAGACTTAACACAGTGACTTGTGTAGCAAGCAGATCTGCGTGCATGTGAAAGGAGAGTCGATTGGCCGGACAGCCAAGGTGCATATCCGTTGTAAGCCCAAATGCATTTCGCATTTCGAGTCGACAGGACAACAGCTCTGGCTACTTTTGTCGAAGGCGATCGGTGTGGGGTGCGGCCGCCACCGGCAAAACCGCGTCTCGCGTGCATTTTTGGCCTGCAGGCAGTCAAACGTACTGTACGTGTAGTGCACAAGTTCCCCATGATACCAATCAATTGCAAGAGTCTGTTGATTGCAACAAAAATCATCAACATATGCGTCCGGGCACAACTCCTAATCAGCAGACGGATCATGTAGTACAGGCAGATTTTCAGCCAAAAGCCAAAGCTCTCGCTGACGAGGTATGACGGTGTGGGCGTGGGACCGTAAATCTGGAATTGGCCTAGAACTCTACAACTTGCAAACTGGTTTAGTCGCGACTGTATGGTGGTGGTATTGAGACCTCCACCGTACAGCTCATCACTAGTGACTAGTGACTCACTTGACGTCACTCGATTACTCGCACTGTACGAGTACAGTACACACTTGTACAGCACACACTGTACGAGACATTCCTTTACACATATACTCGAGTAATCACCTGTATTTATTCGACGTCACTGCAAGTAAAAAGCTATAGCACATTCGAATGGATCAGGATCACCCAGGAATGCATCGTACAAAATGACTCTTCTTCTCTCTTCTTCTTCTTCTTCTTCTTTGAAATCATCAATAAGAATACCCATCCTTCGTATAACCAATAAACACCTACTAGTCAGACCGACTATCTTACATCACTCTACTATCCCAAACCTCACAAGACACTTTCAGACTACTACTATCAAAATGGGAGACGACGAACCTCAATCGATCACTGCCTACAAGGTATGTCGATTTCCCCCCTCCCTCAGTGGTCATCCGAGTTTCAACTTGAATCTATTCCTTTTACACAAAACGTCTAGTTGCTCAAGTGTCAATGAGTTCATGGCCAACCATTACTGTGCTCGTCTGACATAGGGCCTCACCGAGATCAAGAAGCAAAAGCAATCGCTCCCCGGTAAAGACGTCGACCTCGACCCTCTTGCCGAGTTCACAAAGCTCGAGAAATGGGACGATGATGGAAAGCCTTATCTTGAAGAATACCAAGGCAACAACAAACTCAAGGGCAAGAAGGCGCTGATTACAGGCGGAGACAGTGGAATCGGAAGAGCGGCAGCTCAACAATTTGCTCGAGAAGGAGCGGATATCACGATTGTATACCTTCCCGAGGAAGAGGAG
The DNA here is from genome assembly GCA_036287355.1 of Kwoniella sp. CBS 6097. Classification (NCBI taxonomy): domain Eukaryota; kingdom Fungi; phylum Basidiomycota; class Tremellomycetes; order Tremellales; family Cryptococcaceae; genus Kwoniella; species Kwoniella sp. CBS 6097. Next base: position 13,478,421 of record CP143074.1, on the reverse strand, counting down.
GAGTGAGTAGCGCTCCTTCTGCGAGCTCTGCAAGCTGCAAGCCGGCATCCATCATCGCAAGTAGGAAAGACAGCACGCAGACGCTGACATGGATTGGGTACTTTTGTGTACAGCGCTCAGCGAACCAAGAAGGCGATCGAAGAAGACGGCCGAAAATGCGTGACTATCGCTGCTGACTTGATGAAGGAGGAAGAGGTCAAGAGGATTGTCGAGACCCATATCAAGGAGCACGGCAAGCTTGATATCCTCGTCAACAATGCTTCCAAGCAGATCATGTCTCAGGACTTGGCCGAGATCGATGTGAGTACCGTACCGTATCGCCATCAACATCTTCTCGCTTGTCTACTTGTGCCGAAGTCTGCCACGAGGAATCCTGGTATCTGTACGTACATTCGCGCTGACCCACTTGTTGCCTAAATTTTCGTGTTCGTCATCGGTACAGCTCAAGAACGTTGAATCTACTTTCCGATCCAACATCCTCGGCATGTTTGCTCTTACCAAATACTCTCTCCCCCACCTTAAGCGAGGTAGCTCCATCATCAACTCTTCCAGTGTCACTGCTTTCAAGGGTTCTCCAGCCATGACCGACTACTCTTCGACCAAGGGTGCGATCGTCACTTTCACCAGGTCTTTGGCTATGCAGTTGGCTCCTAAGGGTATTAGGGTTAACGCCGTCTGTCCTGGTGAGTGCTCAATATTTTTCTCTTCAGCGGACTCCCCAATCTTTCTGTCTCTTCGTAAACCCCGATTTTTCGTAACAAATTCTGTGCAAGTAGCCTAAGGACTGATCGATGGGTTTGACGTATGCTTCCAGGCCCCGTCTACACACCCCTCCAGCCCGCTTCAAGACCCGCCGAACAGATGGAAGAATGGCAACTCGGTACTTTGCCCTTGCACGGTCGAGCCAACCAGCCAGCCGAGATGGGTCCCGCCTATGTCTTCTTGGCTTCTGCCGACTCTAACGCCATGACTGGTCAGATGATGCACCTTGTGAGTTACAAATCACAGTTTACCGATCATTTATGCTGCCGTACCATACATACGCTGCTGTTCCGTCATCCACAAGGGGGTATTGTGGTATTGTGGTATTGTGGCTGATCATTTTTTGTTTTATCCGTATCTTCGTAGAACAACGGTCAGTGGATCGGTTAAGGAACGCTCACGGCATTGCAGTAGCAGAACGTGGTAATGTGAGACGCAAGACGCAAGAAATTCCCGACAAGAGGGGTTCATCACTGATAATGAGAGTGAGAAAAGTAAGGGAGAAGAAGGGAAACACAATAGCGGGCTGTTAAATGATAATGACATGTACTGTAGCTATAGCTAAGTTCCACCATGAGTCCAAAGTATGAGCATGCACTGTATGATCCAATAACATAATGCTCGACCGCAACCGCTCTCAGCCATCATCGGGCATCGGGCGTCATGTTATCGCGAGTCGTGAGATTTGGTCACTGTCTCGATCCATCTACAACTTCCGTCCGCATCAGCCATCAGCTGTCAGCTGTCATATTCTCTCTCCACCAGCCGGATGAGCTCCTTGTGGCACGTAGCGGTTGAAGAGCGCTATAGTGACATTGATACTTGGCAGACAATTCATGAGAAAGGCTAGAAGAACGATACAAATATGCATTTTTTGGAAAAGGGAAATCATGACATATGACGTGAAAACAATATATAGGAACCGGACCAATAGGCGAAATACATGTACTGCGCATGTGCGCATTGCGAAAATGCGAATGCGATGCCGCTTCTTTGTGTGCGATAAAGAACAATGTAACTTTAATTTATGTTGCGATGGACAATTAATGACCTGAATTGATTACCCCCCTCCTATCCTCCTATCCTCCCGTCCTCGTTCCGTTCCTACTTCGCGCTTCCTGCTTGTTGCGTCTAGGACAAGTTCGACATGTGACATATATATCGTCTATTGCGAGATGATTTTGGCGATTTAATCGAAAAAAAAAAACACTGATCAGGCAAGCCGTGTTCGTATGTATACGGTCGGTAGCAATGAATTTATGTGGGGCACGTATGATATTATCGATCACTGTCCACTGTCGAATCGGGTGATATCATGTCGATGATTTTTTGATGGTCATTTGGGGCAATGAATAGATCGAAAGAAGACAGCCTGATGTTGACTGCAGAGAGATGTCACCTGTCGGTGTTGATTGGGTGATCGCTTCCTGAGATGTGCTCGCCGACACTGCGCGGTTGAGAGTGTCGGTATCGTTTTGGCTTGTCGTCTAGATCTTCAAATCCACCAGATCCGATCCCGAGATGATCTCCCGAATCTCCTTTTCCTCCAATCACAGGGAGAGGAAATCCCCTCTATATTCCGATTTAGGCCCATCCGTTCATTCCTTGACCCAACCGCGCTTGCCCGTCCATCCCCCTGCACCCTTGAGGTACCGATGCTCGACCACAAGTTCCGCACTAGGTCGATCAGCTACATCGAGCTCCAAACACCTCTTGACCAAATCCGCAGCATCGCTCAATCTACCACCACCGTCCTCTTCCAACCCTTCGTCTTCATGGCCATGACTGCATCGCTCCTCAAGTACTTCGAGCGCTCTTGTACCTTCCAACAGGCCATCGAGGACCTCATCCGGTAAGTCGGAGAATGGTGTTTCGCCCACTAAGAGGACGTAGCCTACTACTCCCAAAGCCCAAACATCTTGCTCTTTCCCACCATACATCTCGCCTCTCAGGATCTCGGGAGAGGCGTAGTGTAATGTACCGGAGAATGTGTCCCATCTTTTCCCGGGTCTCCAATGAGCCGCGGAACCAAAGTCGATAAGCTGACATCGGCCAGATCCGTCAAGGATCACATTCTCGTCCTTGATATCTCGATGTACGATGCCGTTTGCGTGCAAGAAACGAACAGCATCCGCTAGTTGACCGACGAGAGATCGAACTTCGAAAGGATCCAAGCCGGAAGGTGAGGACTCGACGTGATCGAACAGGTCCAAGCCGGTTCCGAAACGAGGCATGACCACTGCGAACGAGCCCGTCAGCATTCCTATCTGATGGCAAATAGAAGCCAAAGCACATAGGGTAGGCAAGACGCTCAACTCACGGTAATAGAACTCCCTGTCCTCGAAGAAATCCAGCAGTTTCCCTATGTTCGGATGTCCTCTTTGCGGGCTCGTCTTGATCTCAGCGGCGATGTACTTCTGCGTCGAGACGAATGGAGGCGCATGGCCATCTTTCATAGCCTGGGCCGAGGCCCAGTGCGCCTCAGGTGAGATACCGCTAGCGGAAGCAGAGTCGGACCTGTCTGATTTGACAGATGTTGAGGGAGATGAGGGAACTGAAGTGGGACCTGTAGCGTCGGTCCTGGATCTGGATGGGTCCCACGGTAGCATGTGATTTGGCTTGTGGTAGAGAAGATGTCGAAGCTGATCCATGACGTGTACTGTGTATGCAAGTACGGGATCAGCCACATGCATCAGTCACCGTTTGGAAGATTTATACACATTGTTACTCACTCTCTACAGGGATTGGTCCAAGCACTTTGTGCTTCTTCCAACAGTCTGCCAAGATTCTCGCCTTGATAATATACTTGATGATCACCTCGTCCTGCGATACATTCGTCAGCTACTTGTCTCGGGCAACAGATCGCGCCGAAAAAAATGAACTCACACCAACAGGCTCCCCCTTTGGCCCCTTGACTTTCGCCCGCATGACCAGCCCATAAGCACCCTTGCCCGCTTCTTTGAGAATCACATAATCATCTATACCCCGCCCGCCGATACCACCTGCAGTCTCGTCAGTGGGTGTTGAGCATTCGCTGGGAGCCCCTGTAGAAGGCGCAATAGAGATCGTACTGTCCAAGCGTGATATCTGAGGGATTTGAGCCGAGCTTGGGGATCTTGAAGCAGATAGAGCAGGAGATCTGAACGGCGAGAAGGATTGTAGAGAGATGTTCCTATCCAAAGTCGGTCGAGAAGGCGGAGGTAGTGCAGTCGATGGAGGAATAGCAAAAGGTTGTACCACTCGCCCGGCGACTAAGCTGACTCGGTTCGTGTCCCTTCTTCGTGGTGAACGGGGCGACATGGGCGGTGAAGCGTCTTTGGCCAAGGACTTCTCGACCGACGGATGTCTCGACCGCGAAACAAAGTTGCGCGCGTAATCTCGAATGGAAGCGAGATTTGACCCTTGAGGTGGAGGCGGTGGAGGCATCGCGGTCGTAGGGGTTTCGAAAGTAGCGGATGTCTCATTGGGTGTTTCAGCTGGAGAGCTATTGATTGTAGATGGAGTGGGCAAAGCGGACGTAGCGTTGACGGGCGAAGCTTGTAGAGGAGATGGCTTGAACGTCGAGGTGGGGGAGATGCTGGGTGCTTTAGGCCGGGTAGGCGCAGTGGCGCTCTTCTGAGCCTGTTGTCCGAAATGGTTTTCGAAGGGATTCTTGGTCTCGACCTTTCCATGAACGACAGGATCGGCAGAGTTAGGTCTCACGGGAATATCAGGATCAATTCGAACGTCCGTCGTTATAGGCGGTGTTGAGCCAAGACCTAAGCCCGAGCCGATCTCTTGAACATTTCCACCCCATCCATTGCTCTTTTCGTCGGGCGTGTGATCACCCTCAAGCTCCTCATCCACCAATTGTAACAGCTTTTCTCGCTCCAGTTCTCGCTTGGTCTTTGTACGGGGAAGAGGAGGATGGTCTCCCGGTTTCTTGACGACCCGCAGACTATCCCTTCGCCCTATACTGGCGAATCGCACTGGACTATCCGCGTTCGGATCAGCCAGAATAATATCGTCGTCCTCATACTGGTTGCTATCTCCTCCGATATTGGCGATCTGCCCTGCATGCGAGTCCTCGTGTTTGCTGTCAAGAGGCGTGACGGGGGTCGAGATCGATCCCTGCCGAGTGGGCGATTCCAGAGCTGTAGCAACCTTGTCCGCGACAGGCATTATGGGACTGGGCGCGATGATCACAGGGTTGAAGATCGGTCGATCGGGATTGATATACAATGAGCCCGAAACATCGTCTGCATCTGCAGGAGTCAAGACGGGAGATCCAGGATCAGGTGTATGTGTCGACTCTGGTCCGAGGTACTCTGCAGAGATGGACGATTTGAGCATTGGTCGTTTTGTGTTTGTGCCCTTTCGAGGTGTTTCATGTTTATTGCTATGCGAGGAGGATCGATGATGCTCGTGCTGATGGTGCTGATGGTGCTGGTGGCCATGTCCACTTTCTCTGACCTTCTCCTTGCCCATATCTACACTGTTCCTCTTCGCCTCATCATCTGATCCGCTACTGCTTCCGCTGAAGCTAGGCGCCATCTCGCCATCTTTACGCATCGTTCCATGCATCTCCTGCCACTCCGGCGTAGCTTGCAGATCCTTCCATTCTTGCGTCGTAGGTGTGAACACCATAGCAGCTGGGTGATGAGGCTCATGCAAGGTCGATTCAGGACTCGTACTGCCCGGTGAATGAGAAGAGAATGTCGGCGGTAAGTGGGTTTGCAAGAAATGGTGATTCGGTGAGAGGGATGCTGAGAGACCTGCACCGGGCGAGGGCGGTCCGGGTCCATTGGTAGTATGTGGGAGGGTGAGGTTCCGCCGCACGTATATGGGAGATGAATGAGGCGATGTTATGCTTCTTGCTCGAGGCACAGGAGAATGATCGGGTGAACCTGATCTTGAGGCTGATCGAGATGATGGACGAGAAGAGTGTATATGATGGTAGTACCGAGCACTATAAGGACCGGCAATGCATTGGCAAGAAGAGGAAATCAGCTATCGGCCGAGGAGGCAGTGAGACGTGGCTAGCTGCAAACCCACGAGTTGTCCCAGACATTATCTTCAGTGTTCTCATCCACGCTGGGGTTTCTACTTCCTTCACTGACATGTCTCCTCCACGTCTCCCTATCAGCGGATCTGAACCGTCTCCTACCGATCCCTTCCTCTACCCCAACTCCAACTTCATCGTCAAACTCGTCCAGCTCATCACTGGTGTCCTCCTGACCTTGGGCTCGATTGGATGAGTCTTGCTCATCCGCTTTGCCGTGTAAGGCAGTGAATCCCGTAGCTCCGCCAAAAGAAGCGAGATCGCCGTGGGATTTGCTCCCCGCGGCATTGACACCGAGCTTTATCGCCGCTCCACTTGAAGCAGCTCTAACTCTGGACATTAAGATGCCGGACCGGTGTCTTCGCGGATTGGGCGGAGGCGGGATCGCTCTTGAACCGTGATTTGACGGTCCGGCATGCCCTTGCTCATGCTCGTCGTCGTGGTGGTAATCATGCTCGGCATGACCGTGATGATGTTGGTGGTCGCCTTCGTGATGGGTCGCTCGACGAGGAGAAGTAGGTGTGGGATGATGAGAGCTTGAAGGTGGACCCGTTTCTATTCCCAGCTTTGATATTCCCGCAGGAGGGGCATAGGATCTCCGTTGAGGTGAATCGGGAGGTGAGTCGGTCAAATTGATAGATGTAATGCTACCCGCTCCAAGATGGCCGGATTGCAAGGCTGTATCGACGGTGGCCAGACCCTCGTTCGCATTGGCGCCGAGGGAAATCACCACCATCGTGATGTTCTGGCGAGGCTGATAAACTTCTCGTTTCGAAACGGGCCAAGTGGATGGTGAATTTAGACGTTATTTCTGCTTGACCGAACGTTGATAGAAGGCGGATACAGTGTGGTTATATGGACATCGAATGCTGTCTGTGGCGACGATCGACGTTGACTAGGTTGTGTTCATTGCTCTTTTCGTATGCGTGTCGTCGTTTCTTGTTGTTCTATCGGGATAAAGAAGCCCAATGAGGCCGAGAGGAGGAGTAGGTAAGCTCTTTATCCTATGCCCTATTTCCCGTCGAGGTGATACGAACCCGGTTCTTCTAGCGTTGTGAGGGTGTGTACATGACAGTGACACGAGGACAGGAGGGGAGGGACACGCAGTAGGACAAGGATCATACACGAGGATGAGATGTGTTTTGTGTTTTGTGTTTTATGTTTTGTGTGTATCGTTCACTAGTTCGATTCAGCTCAGAGAGACATAGGCCTCAGATCGAGCCTATTTGATCGGATCAAGAATGCTAGAACCCAAGGATTCGGGTGAAATGGGATGAGAACTGAATATTATGGTCCGGCTAAAGTCTGCGATCCATGATTTTCAAGAATATGATGAATACCAAGGTGGAATGGAAGACGAGCCTGAAGCATAAAGGTGGGGTGTGTGATTTGGCAAAAAAAAAGACAGTGAGTGATTGATCTCACAACCAAAGCCAAGTGGAAAAAAGCAAAATGAAATCAAATGCAAAGATCGAGACAAGCTGTTGTCTATCCTCTGAAGACGGTAGGCTGGGCATTTACTGTAGCGAGATGTTAATCGTATGCGTGAGGTGGTAAGAATTCAAAGGAGAGTGTATAAAGGTAGATAGGTAAGGGTAAGTGTATATGTACAGTAGGATCCGCGATATGCAGTCAAGATATGCGTGTGTATGACAATGAGCAGTGAGGGATGTAGGAGATTGGTTCGAGATGGATCGAGATGGAGATAGCTAGAAAGGATCGAACAGCTCGACTCACTCACTCACGCACTCACTCGATCAATCAATCAATCAGTCAATACGCCTCGCTCGCCTTGGTCCGATCGATGGATTGTCCTCAAGCTCCTGTTCCTGCTCTCTCTCTTCTAGTCGCGATCGATTCGCGCAAGCAAGCAAGCGAGTGCTTGTGGTATTTCTCTGTTTGCTGTCTGTGGAGAATGGTTATGCTCGCTGTATGTACACAGGGATTGTAGTTGGATTTGATATGTTTTGCAAGAGAAGATGAGGAATGAATCGCCAAGAAACGTGATAGCCTGCATACAATCAAGTCCAAGTTTTAGCATACTAGTATGCTCGGTGAATGGGGTATGGGTGTGGGTATGGGTATGAGTATGGCTACGGTGTGGAGTAAGTACCGAGGTGAACGCGGGAAGCTGAGTGACTCGTACAGTGTGTGCGGTGTGCGGTGTGCGGTGCGCGGTGCACGGTGGAGTGGTACAGTGGTACAGTGGTACAGTGGGTGATGAATGGATGAATGGTAGGCGCGTCTATTCGACAGTCACAGCAGTATAAGTAATACAGTAACAACAATTGCAAGGAGTGCTTTGATTAGACCACTTTCCCTGAAATCCATTACAAACCGGCTTGGGCCGTATTACAATCTTACAATCCCACTTTCTTGCTTGATTTCTCCGATCACAGCTTGAGATCCCTCGCATCGATTGATAGATTATAGATACTTGTAGCTTGCTTCGGTCGTGGGCCGGTTCCCGGTTTTACCGGATGAATGCAAAATCATACAACAAATCAAAACCATAGCATATCTGTTGCATATGATGCTGCATCTAGCCAAGGGTGACAGTAACATGACTTCTAGTCCTTCCACCATCTCTTCTTAGCCTACATATCGCAATAGCAAAACATGACGACTGCTTGTCAGACATGGACCCCAGAACTGACAGTCAACCTCTTTTTTCGAGGGCCTTGTAGAAAGATGCTCGGATGTACCTATCTCGAACGTGTTCACCCTCAACGCGCGGTGCGGTGCAATGCATTCGTGGTCACGTCGTGTTATGCCAAGAATCGATAACAAATTTCTCGGCGGTGGTCAAGATGTCTCCAAGAATTAGCCCAAGCCCAAGAGAATCGTACAAGCATTTCGTTTGTGTTGGCCATCTCCTGTCTATGTATCTCGTCGCCCCAGCTCGCGCCTCAAACTCTTGCTGGATCCGCGTGTACTACAGTAATATCATCTACATTATACACTAGATATTGTATCAACTTGTGACCAACCGGTCAACTAACTACTCAAGATACCAAGTCATTCCTCCTAACCCGCAACGCAATTCCGACAAGATCCCAGTCTTAAGCGTACCCTCTACCGTTCATTTCTGCCGCACCGTGCTCGTGCCCGTGCCCATGCCCATGTCCATGCGCATGCCCCTCAGCATGACTGCCTCCATTCAACTGCTCCCAGCTCGCAATAGCAGATTTCGGCGTAGGGCATTTGTACAGCTTGACAGTCCCAGAAGCGTCAAAGCCACCTGCAGCAACCATCATCTCGACAGGATGGAAGACGAGCGATGCGGCGCTGGGCATGAATCCTGATAATCGATGATGGTTGAGTGGATAGTTGTATGCTGGTGATAAGGGGATATTGATCTTTGCTAATCGGATAGGATGGATCGGGTCGTTGAAGCCTGTTATTTCGAGCTCTTGCCGCGTTGAATGGGCGGTGACAGCAGTAGTCCTGTAACAGGGACAAGAATATTAATTAACCGTAATCTAAAACTAATGCGCCAATTGGGCATGATTGAGTCTACGATACTCACCTGGCTAGAACAGATGCGCCGGTATGTACAGCCAACGCCATCAATCCGTCGTCGCGTCGAGGTAGCGTGTACAGAGGCTCGTCGGGTCGTCGGACGTCCCATACTCGTACTTCGCCATCCATACTACAGGGAGCGAGAAGGTTCAAGAAATACGCAAGGACGTCAGCGATCACAAGTCTGCTTCGGCGAGTACCTGATACCATGCGGCGTAGGTGAGGACATACCTTCCAGTGATCAACTCCCTCATACTACCCCGCTGTAAGTGCACACTCTGTATCCAGATCTTATGCTGCCTCCATGTTCTCAGTACGACTTCGCCTGCATCTTCGGCACGCTTATCAAAGAGACGGACGACACCGTCTCCGAAGCCTGCTACGAAAACGTTGCCTTCTGGCTCGTCCGACGCGATGGCCGTTAGATTGGCACCGGCTTGCGTGGCGATATCCTGTGAAGCATTGTTAACCGTCAGCATCGGTTCAGAACCAGAACAGTACCTTCAGGTACGGATCCACGCCGAGCGTGTCAAAGAGGGAAGGTGCTTGGACGATGGCATGGAAAGCAATGTCAGAGGCAATCAATCGGTCCACTCACTCGTAAATGCCGCTCAACAGTCGCGTCCCAAAGCCTAACAACCTTCATATCGCCACCAACAAGCAAGTGACCCTTTTGCTGTTCCCATGCAGTCAATACACCCGAAGAGTGGGCAACAGGGTATATCTCCGATACTGCTCTGAAAGTCGATGCAAGCGCTGTTTGACCTGGCACGTCATAATCGCGCCATATTCGAACGCTTCCCTCGGCTGGAAGAAAAAAACAAACATCCACGTAAGTGAGAACTTCTTTGTTTGTTGGTTGACTCGGATATGTTTCAGTGTACACTCACTCGAAGCAGTCAACATGAGTGAACTGGCCATCTCATTGATAAAGTGGATCGAAGAGATACTGCTCCCCGGTATATTCTGGTTGGTAAACTTATTGAGCTTTCGCCGTTCCTTCCAGTCCCATAAGCTATATCACGGAATGGAACGCACGATTAGCACAAGCTAAAACATACCGTTACAGCTGCGCAGGGAGCTTACCAGATGTTATCCGCATCGTCTGTCACGGCCATCACGTTGTCGTATGAATGGAAAGCCATTTGTAATGGCCAGTTATCATTATGGAGAGTGCCAACTTCAGTCGTCCAAACGTGGGTAGCTAGAAGGTATACGGGGTATCCAGTTAGGTTGCCATTTCTATTGTAGGATTCTCGCTGAACTAGAATCGATGAGGTGAGATCGCTCTTGCCACACTCACCAGCATAAGCCTCTGAAGCCCTACTTCGCTCGACCATCTGTTCATTTCGAAGATGTTTCCATGCTTGCTCATTATACGTTGTTGATCCCGGCTCGTCCGCATCAGGCGCCTGTGCAAAAACAACAGCATTAGCCTTTCCCTTCGATTGCAATTGCAATTGCAATTGCAAGAAGGCAGTTCAGAGTCGACAAACAACCCACCTTCATCTGAGGCTCTCTGAAATATTCCATTGCCCAATCGAAGAATCCACTTCTCAGCGGTAACACATCATCCTTGACCTCCTTCGCAACCATCCCCAGACCCAAATCCCCGCCCCGTGCTAATCCGTTATTACCGAATCGCCCATCCATATCTCCCCCTGCGTCTGCGCCTCTGGATCTTCGTATTCTTAATCGCTCCATGTCCTCCTCGGTCAACGCGTCTAATACGGCAGAAGCATTTACCGGTGGGAGTGTCTGCGAGTTATTCAGGTCATTCCGTGACATTACACCTAATCCTGATCTTGAGCGCATAGACGCGTTTAGCATTCCCAGTGATTGTGGCCGACCGTGAGAATCAGGCATGACTCGCTCATGAGTCGCATCGGGGTATGGCGATTTATATGATGTGCCAGGGGTGGAAGGCATAGTCGGTTGAGTATAGGCCGGCTCAGGCGTACTGGGTCCTGCTGATTCCGGTGATTCGGGCGGCACGAGACCCGTCATACTAGCTAAACTCCTCAGAGCATTCGCTACAGAACTATTTCGCTTCAACGTAGAAGATGGCGCCGTACCTGTGCTTCCAGTCTGAGATTGGTTTGTATTGGTCCTCTGCATGGGTGGAGGGACGCCGTTGGGCAAATGAGTTGATCTTCCACCATCTGAGAAAGCTGTAGACACCTGTCGCGTTACGGCTTTAGGTCGCTTGTGCGCTCGAATCAAGTTTCGAATAGCCGAACCTTTCACTCGGACGAAGGCCGAATCCAACAACAGGGCAATGATATAATCTACCACTGTCGAGGCCATCAAAGCAACTTCGGTATGCGGGTCGACCGAGAGATCAAGCAGAGTTTCAAAGAGGACTTTGAAGCTGCTGAGCAGAGTGAGATTGTGTTGATGTTCGTGCGGTTCTCGATCGGGCGATTGCGTCCATTCGTCCAAAGCCAGGGAGACTACGTCGGTCGGTTCCTCGGATCCAGCTTCGGCGGCAGCAAGCGCAGCTTCTTGTTCGTAGTACGCCCAAGCGGCACATACTAGCCATCCCCTCCATTCCCGTACGACACAGCTGATCACAACGACCAACTCCTTCCGAACCATGGGTGACGCATCTTCCTTAACCGACATCATACAGGCGAAAGCCAAACCAGCTTCGATCTCCAACTGCTGGATATCTGACAAGCCGAGCTGAACACCTGTTCCACCTCCGCCCCTAGCCTCGCTTTCGATTGGCGCACTGGACGCTCCCAGCAAAGTGCCGAAAGCGTAAAGAGCAGCTGCCCTTACTTCCACCGCTGTGCTTCTCAGGGCAGAAAGCAGCTCGTTCTGCCGTTGCGATTGCACAAAGAGCGCTTTGGCATCATCATAATCGGCCCATAGCTGAGCGATACACAGCAAACACCAGGTCTTCAACAGCCAGTCATCTTCGCCTAGCCTCGCCACACACGAGTCGAAAACCTGCACACCTAGACAAGCGGTCTGACCAGGTTTGAAGTTTCGGCAGAGTATCGACAGGATGAAAGCTGACATTGCTCGATGCTCGTTCGCGTTGGGAATCACTAATGAGCCAGCTTGAGGGAATGGTGCAAGGATTTGAGTGAAGTACGTGAATCCGGAATCTCTCAGCAAGTCCACTTGGCACGACTTATCGATGGCTAGGATTCGGGCCCAAATGTAGATTAAGACGGGTTTCAGTTCAACAGCGGGCGATGCGAGCAATTTTTGCACGTAAGGGAAGATACCGATTGATAAAGATAGATGTACTGCCCATGGACCGAGATCGACAAATCTCGAAATGAGGATAAGGGCTCTCAGTCGATGTGATTGTGACAGCAAGACTTGTAAGACGATTGGAAGCTGTTCTGGCGGTGATCGAGGTATAGGTACGCCCTTCTTTGGTCTCGGTGCTAATCTGTTAGGTACAGCTCCGCCATGTTGAAGCCATACTTCGAACGCTTGGAGATGTTGAGCGAAGAAAGTCGAAGGTCGGTATATGCTGAGTGGTGCGACATTTGACTGTCCAGCTTCTCTTGCCGCTTCGAGATCTAACAATTCCGGTAGTTGAGCGAGACAAGCATCGACTGCCAGGTCCCAAGAATGCCACAAGGGATGGTTGTGCGCCGAAGGGATTTCCGGTATGGATGTTGGGGTGCAGTGATATGCCGACATGATTCGTTGCGCCAAGAGGAAGTTTCGGAACAGGCCAGCTACGAGCAGATCTTGCCTGAAAAGCCTGTTGAACACATCTCGAGGGAATGAGAGCCAGGCAATCGTATCCGTTACCGCCGTGAAGATCCAACTGAGTTCTCCTAGGGGTGTTCGTCGGTCCTTCAAGTCACCCGGGATCCGCATCACCATATCCACCGTTATCCTTGATCTGGGATCATTCGGGTCTAATCCGCCGTTCCTTCTCAATGGATCTTGCAGCACGAAATGCCTGAGAGCGGTCTCGATAGGTGAGGTAAGACAACATGTGAATAAATCGGCCGGTAGATCCGGTGACATGGGCAAGATCTGATTCGCCTGACAAGCTGCGAGATGTAGGGCGTCCGCATATGGTGAACCTGGTAGACCGTCGGGATGGCCAGATTGGGCGTGCGCGGCTCGAGCTTCGTTATCTCTTCTCTCGGCGGATTTGGCGAAATTGTTGAGGATATTGCCGGCTCCTGAGCATTCCCAGACATAGATGCAAGGGCTGTTCTATCTGTCAGCATTAACAGCTATGAGACCCTCAAGGGGGTTTATATGAAGCTGTTTGTAAAGCGCAGAGGTAGCGAAAGAATATCTGCTGTACTCACGATCCAAGCCATTCTTGCAGGTCATACAGGCTGACAGGGATATATTGCGTATAGTCTGGTCATAGTGTCAGTAGGTCTTCCTAGGTCGCCCTTCTATGCGCGACAAAGCTCACTCTTGTTGAAGACCCAGATCTCTCCTGACGGCGTAGGTTTCGGTACACCGTGACCGTTATAGTAGAAGACGACCCTCTCATCCTTTGCTGATCTGCGCATATTTATACATTGTTTCTTCGTTTCCTCTATCGAAGGGTCGAGGAACTGGATTTCCACGTATATTCAGCTACGTCTGGATTCAACTTGAACAAAGCAGCTTACCGCTTTGTATTTGACTTTCGGATTCAGCGTCTCGAATTGCTGATGCAGGTCTACCGAAAATATACAGACAAGGATGTCAGCGGGATTCTCTCTGGAACAAAGTCATGATCAAGTGGACATCTGAGACGCCTGCGAGCCAAGGCCGATGAGGCCGATGACTCACTCCGTCCGATAGCTTCTATAGCTTTATTACTAGGCAGCTGACTAGGGTCGATCCAGCATTCCAACTTTGCACAAGGGTTTGTCTTGACAATATCTGGAGGGTCCACCCCGATATTCAAGCAGATGAAGAGGCCGGCTGTGACTGTTTTCAGCTTTGATCGGAGTCGCCAGGGGGTTTTGGTGGCTACAGTGACAGGAATGAGTTAGCGTAGAATACAGTATGAGATTGATAAGAGATTTGCGCTCATTGGTCCAATGTCCAGATAGGACGGCTTGGATACATGTCAGATTCCGGAGATAATGATAACCTCCTAGTACCAGCACATCCGATTGTCTTATCCTTCAAATACCACACCAGAAGACTTTCACAACATTCCGCCAGCTCTTCTCCCGTCCAGCATGATCTTTCGTTGGAAGCGGTACTCAGCACCGCAAATACTCACAGGCATCTTCTTCATCTTTCCCTTTGCCCTTGCCTAATCCGGCTCGATGCCGCTTAGCAGCCCAATACTGCAACGCAGCTCCAACTTCTCCGTTCTCCTCTTCATCCTCTATAATAGCTTCGTGGCCCTCGTAGATCTCTGTTGGGAATGCCGGGTACGCAGAGTGCGGCTGAGAGGTGGAGGCTTCGTCCCGCGCATAGGGAAGCGAAGGCGGCTCAGAAGCCATATTGATTGATGATGACCAGGTCAAATGATTTGGCGATGGATTGGGCTGATGATGTGATTGTAAACTAGGTGAATTCGGCGTTGCGCTATCTTGCCATCGCAGCGGGGGAGTCGTAAGTTCAGTGTTGATCGTGAGTTGTATATAGAGTGAAGTGATATGAAAGTGATGATGCTCAAAGCTATCAAGTAGCAAGCGAGCAATCAGCCTCTGCTTGCTTTAGAGGTTTGTAGCCGGTAGCAAGAAGGATGGCAATGGTGGTGATTCCTGATTTAGCTATCGTGTGTCCCATTCGCTCGAGGTAGAGTACAGACTACTACTACTACTACTACTACTACTACTCTATTTAATCATTAATTATACGCTCGCTCCACTTTAGTATTATAGCACTATTATATATTATCACAAGCGCGTGCCTGACAAGGTGAATCGAACGGTGATCGCCGCCGATTTTCACTCCTACCGCTTAACGCTGACGCTGCTACAACCGCTACAATCACAACCACATTCCACTGTCTCTCTCAGTCAACCAACTTCCTTCTCAGCTTCTTCTCACTGTCATTCACTCATACACAAACATCATCTCTAGCTCAAAGTGATAAGAAGACACTAGAGAATCACTTCGGGACCCCGGGATTCGCTCGTCTCTCTCTCAATCACGGTCAAACGCTGGGGCATACCCATTGATCTCTCATCTCCACTTCAAATCATACACGTAACTTATCGAAATCAACTTTCAGCATCATGTCCGACGATGAGTTTATGATGGAGGTGCGTCTCTTCTATTAGCACCTCATTACATATCAGCGGTGCGACGCTTCAATTTGGGGCATCAGCTGATTCTTGTGATGTACCAACGTCTTAGGATGCGGCGGATGATGAGGTGAGCTGCTTTGTTGAAGTTGTTTGTCTTACATCCCATAGCTCATATGCCGTCTCCTTTCTAGGAATACGACTTTGACTACGACGATGACGAGGACGTAGATGAGATGGACGAAGGTGGTGATGTTGAAAACCAATACTACAAAGCCAAGTGTGAGCTCACTTATACGGATTGGTTGTGTCGCAATAAGCTCATTGCCAATTTTGGGGATGTCGCAGCGCTCAAGGAAGATGATTCCGAGGGGGCTTTGAAGGCTTTTAGGACGATAGTGGATGATCAGTCTGAAAAAGGAGAATGGTGAGTGTCTCTTCTTGAACAATTTTTCTTCCGTTCTCAGCATCACTCAACATCCCACCATTGTACTAAGTACGAATTCCACCCCCGTTGTCCCGGTGCCTTCCTTGTATCTTTTAAGCTGATTCTTCTTGGACACACACGTAGGGGCTTCAAAGCGCTCAAGCAAATGACCAAGATGAATTACCTCCACTTACATCGTCCCGAAGACGCTCTCAAGACATATCGGGAGCTGTTGGGATATACAAAGGTCAGTTCGGATTCACGATTTGATCGGTCGCCTGAACAGCCCGAATAATGCAGCTGATTCGATCTTGGTGTGTCCAGAGTCACGTCACGAGAAATTACGCTGAGAAGAGTATCAACAATATCCTCGACTATGTCGGTGGAGAAGGAAAGGTGAGTTTGTAAAAACACCAAGTCTTCAATGATTTATGTTCAGAAGCTCATCTGATATACGGCTCAGCACGCGGCACTTGCGCCAAAAGTACCGCTCATTACCCTCGAGGAATTCTATGAGGCCACGAGGGTAGCATGTGAGGAAGCCAAGAACGAGGTGAGCCACCTGATTGAGAGCAGTTCCTGCCTCCTCAAGCCCTTACTGACGCTTTGTGCCAACAGCGTCTGTCGACCAAAAGCAACCTCAAGCTGGCAAAGCTGTGGCTCGACAGGAAGGAGTATGACCGTCTGAATCCTGTATGTCCACATCTTCCCCTCGAGGCTTTGCGAGGTAGCTGACAGCTTTGTTGGTACGCTGTACAGATCCTCCGATCGTTACATGCTACTTGTGCGCCTAGCGCTGGATCCAGCTCTTCGGACGACCAATCCAAGGGCTCCTTACGTGAGTTGGATATGAAGGGCTCTTTGCCGTTCAAGCAAATAGCTCATCGGACTGGTATCTCCCGTTTTCAGTCCTCGAGCTCTACGCAATCGAAATTCAAATGTACAGTGATCTCCAGGAGACGAGAAAGCTCAAAGTGCGTTCTCTGGCAATTTATGCGTATACGTCTAGGCGCCTAGGGCTGACCGATGATGTCAAATAGGAGATATACAACGCCTCGATGCAGGTCAGAAACGCGATTCCTCACCCTAGGATCATGGGCGTCATCAGAGAATGCGGAGGAAAGATGTGGATGATGGAGAGTGAGTGCCGGAAGCGCCTTCACCTGAACCGCGCACATTGCTTATTTCATCCTGTTTATTATATCTTTAGAGGCGTGGAACAAAGCTTCGACCGACCTCTTCGAATCTTTCAGGCAGTACGACGAGTCCGGATCTACCCAGCGAATACAGGTGTTGAAGTACCTTGTATTAACATACATGTTGATGGGAAGCGAAATCAACCCGTTCGACTCGCAAGAGACTAAACCGTGAGTTGGCTCGAGTGACCGGTTGTGTCGCCCGACAATACAGCTGACATCACACCAATAGGTATAAGAACGATCCTCAAATCACGGCTATGACTTCCTTGGTTTCAGCTTACCAGCGAAGAGATGTACAGGAGGCTGAGAAGATTCTGAAAGGTCAGTCTGCTTACCTCGAGTCATTCAATGAAAAAGGAGATATGATACCTGGATGCTCACGATAGGCCTGGCGCACTGGTATGTACAGCCAATCGAGCGACTATAACGAGCGATCCTTTCATCAACTACTTTGTGGATGATCTCCTCCGATCGCTCAGAACTCAGTTCATCATTGACTATATCAGACCGTATACCAGGATGAAACTTGATTCGCTCGCAAAGGTTAGTCAAAACAAGGACACGACAGGAAGAATGCGCCGTGATAAGCAGCATGCTGATTCATGACTATGTCTTGTCATCGTTAGACACTTGCTATTGACCGAGCCCAAGTGGAGAACTTGGTTGTATCACTTATCCTGGACGAGAAGATCAAGGGCAAGATCGACCAAGTCAACGGGCTTCTCATACTTGACAGATTGTGAGTGCTGAGTGCAACTATTCAGCTGTGACGCCATGGCTGCAATCGTGCCGGATGGTTAATGTGATGTCGGTAACTCCCCATTTCTTTGGTACAGCAACGCGTCCTCTAGAAAGAGGTACCAAGCTCTTGGCGGTATGAGCAAACAGCTCGATTACCTCACCGGTAAGATTGAGGCTGAGAAGCTTACGAGGGAAGCTGGGAGAGGGTGGGCTGGCGGTATGGCTGCATTTGGATAGGCATAGGGCGTTTTCGCTTTCAGTCACATCGCCTCGACTGGAAATGCAGTAGCGAAACGATCAAAGTAGGTGCGGTTATGATGGGTGCCGAGACCATGTTCTTTCTCCAAGGCTGACAGGCAGGCAAGCCAGACATGAAAGTGACAGCGAAAGACGAGTAGTGGGATCCACACGTTGTACAGTACGGGTATTGTAGCATAGATAGATCTGAGAGATGGATGGTATATCCTCATGCACAATCCAGCGGTCTGCTGTACTGTATACCTATGCGTACAGCCCGGACCCAGGCCTTCTTTTAGTGCAGTATAAATGCATTGCACAGACCGTTGCAAAGGAACTCATGGCGTCATTCTTGATAGGTATGGGTTTTGATTTGATGGTACACACGTCATGCTCCTTTTCATCGTGCCTCTCCTCCTGATGATGTGCACTGTGTACTGTAGTCGTCGTCAACCATGTCTTGTGTCTTTTTTACTTTTGATGTTTGATGGTTGATGGGGTTGATGCAAAGCTGAGTCAACCGCGTTATAGTTGTAAAAGGAATGGGTTGCATGCGAGCATCAGTCCAAGCCGGGATATATATACAGTTACAATGGGATTAATGCATCCTTTCGTTCTTCCTCCTCTCTTCTCTCTTCTCTCTTTGCTCTTCTCTCTTCACAATTATCAGTATCAATAACGCACACAAAGTAGCAAATCAGGCATCAAGTCGACAGTAGACACACTTACCAACAACCAATCACCCAAAGTCAAAGTCAAAGAAAACAACATTCACATCTTCAGCAACAATGTCGACCGAACATGAGAACAGGCAGCTTGGCGGGCTCAAAGCCACTGTCCACAATCCCAACGTGAGCTGCTTATTAATTTCTTTTCACTCCTTAGCCCCCTGTATCCCGAATTAGATATCGAAAAGAGACTAATATTTGTTGATGCTCAACGCATAACCCCGACAACGACACCGACACCGACACCGACAGACCTCTCCAGAGGCCAAAGCGCACGCGACTGAAGTCCTCGCTGAACACGGTATCACACTCAAAGCCGATCCTCCTACCGCCCAACACGGTCAACACGCCCAACACGATGGTCATTCCAATGCTCATGCCCACGCCCACGCCCACGCCCACGCCCACCATGACGGTCATGCCCATGCGAGCTCTGGCTCTGCTCCCGCTCATGAGACTAGGAGTCAGAGTGCCAAGAAGGAGGAGGAGCATGAGCACCGAGTCATGGGTGGATACAAGGCGTGAGTAGATCTCAAATGTTCCCCTTCGATACCTCCGCCCCTTATAGGTAATCCCATTCCGTCTGCCTTCTCTCGCCGTGGTCGACTTTGGTCCGCAAGGACCTCGTCCACCGTCTCGAAACAGAAATACACTGCTATTTCCTGGAAGGGATCTCGCTGACTCACTTCTTGGCTGATCCTGCAGAGCGATCCACAACCCCCACGTCTCGGAAGACGCAAAGGAACACGCTCAGCAGATCCTCAAGGAACACGGTGTCGACAAGGCCTAGGCGCGTCCGACCTGTCAAGTCGGATTTCCATCCGTCTAGAGTAGACGGAGCGGGGGTTTAGTTGAAGGTGGAACAACATCGTGGGCAGTAAAGGCGGTTATCGAAAGAAGAGTGAAGACCATTGTAGCTATAAATATGAAGTCATGATATGCGATGAGTGACATATTGTACAGACATACCGCATACAGCGTAACTTTCAGCCCTTCGGTTATGAGGCTCATCCGAGTCGGCATACTGAGCATTGAGCATTCGGGCAAAACAGTGATACCGATAAGAGACTGATCCCGGCAGTCATCTCAGTACAGTACTTCGACAGATGAGACGAGCACGTTCTTCTTCTAGTCGAAGTATGTACAGACCAAGCGAAGAAGATTGAGCCTTTCAGAGTCATCCTTCGGACTTGAATCGCTGTTGACTTGTCTCAATGCAGATGGAACTTGTCGTTCCAACTGATGGCTTGAATGACGGAATTCAGTCGAGAACGAGAATGCACGTTCGCGTTCCAATTCCGTCGACGTTCCAAAATAGCACAGAATGAGAGACCTCCTAACGCAAGCTGAGCGGTGGTTCAAGCTGTGGGATCTCGACCTGAGTATGAAGTATTGATGACGATCATGAGAACAAATGGTTTCTCCTTGCAGGGGGATTTAAGATGTCAAAACGAACGTTCATGCGTTCGTTCAATCATCTGTCTAGCTATATATATACATATAGACATAATCCAACGCTTGTAGCGAGTCCCATAATTATTGTACTCGAGTACAGTACAGCTCCATACAAAAGCGCTGCTAACTGCTGCTGTTGCCGTACAAGTGCTCGTACCGAAATAGCCTAACCACTTCGGACATGAGCGCAACACCTTGATTGCACTCCAGCCAATCTGACCCCTTCAATGAGAGGGCGGCGCGCGCCCGAAGAGGGGGAAAAGCAAAGCGGCGTAAAGAACTCACAATATCTCCTTACTCCTCACTCTTTATGCCAAGGGTCCATAAATAAACCTGGGGCGGCATGCAGATACAGTACATAGATAGATTGCCTGGCCGTTTTTCAGGGAAGATTAAGGCTCTTTTACTCACACGAGCGCGACATACCCTGCGTCATTTTCACGTTTTCTACAATTCATACGGCACTTCATGGTGCGACATCATGTGGGCCCGTTTTTGTTTTTTTTTTGGTCTGCCCCCTTCGAGCTTGTTCAGTCCACTGACCATCCCGCTGGAGTCCTGTAATGTGGACGGCATCATCTACTTCGGTGGAGTAGAATTGAAATCACAATTAATGCGGCTTGCGGGGTTTGGCGTTAGAGAGCTCTCTTTCCCCTCTTGGTTCGCAAAGGATTGCATGTAGTAGCCCTTACTTAACCTTGAGTTTAGATAGCTAGCTTATCATTGGCTGGATAGATTCCGGACGCATGAGATGGGAATGGGATGGGATGACTATGACACGAAGTATGGGATTGATACGATAACCAACACCTTGTGGCTTACCTTCCGGGTCATGGGTTCCTTTTTTTTCACTTGGGCACGGTGTGCTGAAGATGCAGGTCAAGGTGAGCGAGCCAACTACGAGTGGTTATAGGTGCACAAAAGCCATAGTGATGGTCTTCAGAGAAAGTGATGAAACGCATGATCTTTCCTACTTTTCTCAATTCTCTTTCTGTTTCCTCTTGACCTCTGCTGTACCTGCAATCCATTCGGTATTACGATCCGATCAAATCAAATCAATCGTATCGAGCAAGCTGGCTGCAGAGCGAGCCCATTCTTAGAAAGAAGTAATTAATCAGACCGAGCCATCGCCGGAACCAAACAACAAAATATCCTTCCCTGATTAACACCCATCACCCACTTGAAGAATCGATCTACAAGAGAGAGGAATATAGGTGGCAAGATGAGATTCCCTTGGTCGAAGAAGAATATTGACCTTGAGCCCACTACCGGCGATGATCCCAAGGACTCGAATGTCCTTGAGAGGAAGATGGGTCTGAGCAAGAAGGGAGCGTGAGTGGACGTCTGGTCTGGGATTCGTCTCGAATCCGGGACTCAGCTGACCCCTTCCCTCATGCCGTGTTGCGTGCGAGCATTATGCTGATTGGTGATTGTGACTGGTGACTTTCTTGCAGCATCTTCGCAGCTGTAAGCTATCATAACTTCCCTTTCTATACGGAATTGGAAAGAGAGAGGCCAGAGCGCTAACATAAGTTCCTCGTCGTCACCATACAGGGTGCTTCGCTCTTCTCCGATGGGTGAGTACTGCACTCTTTGACGTATCGAAGCAGAGGTCTAGAGCTGTAAAGGCTATCTATGTTCCAAGTGGTCAAGTCTGTGGACCTCAGATAGCAGAACCGCTGGAGGACCACGGGGATAAGATTGGGGAGAATCATGATCGAGCAATGGTTCAATATGTAGGCGGTGCTCATACCATCATCTCACCTTACTGTAGATACGCAAACGCCTCGATCGGTCCTGCTCAGACAATCATCAAGACTTACATATACCCCGACGCTTTCAAGGACAGGCCCGTCAATGGTCGTTTGCTCGGTGCTATTGCTTTTGCGGGTATCATTCTCGGTCAGCTCAGTTTTGGATGGATCAGTGACAAAGTCGGTCGAAAGGTGAGTGATTGTGTGCGCACTACGCTCGGCAGATCGGGCTACAATGAAATCTTCCTATTGAGGATCGAGCGGCAGAAAAATTGCTCGACGGCGAGTGTGCATGTCGAGATTGGGAGGGGTTGTTGCATCCACGGAAGGTAGACACGTCACGTAGCTCGCCGCTTCCAGCTTGGTTCTAGACATTTTCCTCTAGACTTGTGACTGGTTCCACTAACACAGTGATCCGCCCTGTAGTTCGGCATGCTTCTCTGTACCGCCATCGTCTTCGTATTCTCGGCTCTTCAGGCAGCTTCCAAAGGCCCCGGTCCTCAAGGCACGATCAACGCGTTGATGTGAGTGGTGTTGGAGCCTCCCTTACTGGTCTGGCAAAGTCGGGTTTGTCCCAATAGTGCTGGCCAAGTGCAAGCTGACAACTGCCATGTCTTGTTTCGTTCTTCTCGTTCGTAGGGCCTACCGATTCCTGGTCGTGAGTCATACAGCCCATCTGACTCATGCGAGTAGTACTCTATCTGACCCTTTTGTACGTCTCGCGTTCTGCAGGGAATCGGTATTGGCGGAGAGTATCCCACTGGCTCTGTAGCCGCTGCTGAGAACACTGAGGATCCTGACATTCCCAAGAAATCACAGCAGAGGCTCTTCGTGTTGGGTGAGTGACCATCGACATACCAGCTGTGCAGGGGGATCCTGAGCAGCTTCATGGATCACTGGGAGGCGATCATTGCTCGAAGCTGATGGCCATTTACGCTTTTATGCATAGCGACCAACTCGATGATCGATCTTGCTTTCGTAACTGCCGTGAGTATAGGATCTCTGACCAAATGAACATCATTCCTGTCAACAACCGAGCTCACAAACCTCCATGTTCCTCAATTGGTTGATCCAATAGAACTTCACGTGTCTCGTATGCCTCTGGATCTTCGGCATGAACCACCTCAACGCCGTCTGGCGAGTCACTTTGGGTCTCGGTGTCATCCCTCCAATGTTCTTGATGTACTTCCGACTCAAAATGAAGGAGCCTGAGGCGTACGCCAAGAACTCGATGAAGCACACCAGGATTCCGTGAGTGGTGACTGCCAGTTGTGGCGGATTGTATCTGGTTCCTTTGTATATTTTGTCCAGTCAGTGTAGAAGGGTATACTAATCACGATTCTCGACGTTATAGGTACTGGTTGATCATCAAGCGCTAGTGAGTAGCTCTTTGGCCGCTTTGACTTGTCGAATCTTGCATACTGATCTGTTTGTGGTAGTTGGGTCAAGCTTGCTGCCGTGTCGATTACCGTGAGTTGATTGAGCCAACAATGCTAGACGTGACTGTATGTTGACTCTCTTTCAGTGGTTCCTCTACGACTGGATCACCTATCGTAAGTGGTGGCGATAACCCGGCTTGCCCATGTATAAAGCACGAGTCTGCAGACACCTGTCCTGACCTTGTCCGTTCATTTGTCGTTATTTCTATTAGCTTTCGGTTTGTACGCCACGCCTATCACCGCCGTAGCCGACAAGCAGGGGACACTATACACTTCTCTCGGTTGGGGTACACTCATCAACTTCTTCTACCTTGTGAGCCACTACATCTCCTCACGTTTCCATTTGGCCAGCCGTCAGGGTTCATAATGGCCAGCCATCACAGAGTCCATGAGGAGGAAAAAGCTGATCATGTTCAACTCCATCCGTATAGCCCGGAACATTGGTCGGCGCCTTTGTCGTGGATTGGTTTGGTCCTAAATACTGTATGATTTTCGGTCTCTGCTGTCAAGCTATCGTTGGCTTCATCCTTTCGGGTACTTACAACCTGTGAGTGCCGCTAGTCACAAATTGTTCAACATCGATGTGTTGAATTCGCAGATTCTGATTGATTTATGACCCTTTGTAGCTTGACCGAGCCTGGACGAATCGCTGGTTTCGCCATTCTTTACGGCGTCTTCTTGTCCTTCGGTGTAAGTTGCTGGATGAGATCCTGAACAATTTGAACGGCGGTCGAACGAGACAACAAGTCAAGCTGATCGATCAATCATGTATGAACCGCCTTATATAGGAACTCGGTCCTGGAAGTGAGTATATCGCCGCTACAGGTCAAATCCTTCTGAGGCGACGCTGAACAATGGGCTGATATGTTTGCTCCGCCCCCTGCCAGACTGCCTCGGTCTCCTCGCCAGTAAGGCGATTGGTCCCACCGCCGCTCGAGGACAACTGTACGGTATCGCCGCTGCTGTTGGTAAAGTTGGCGCTTTCATTGGCACCTACACTTTCCCTCAAATCATCGAAAACTTTGGGTAAGTCAATATATCCGTGTACACCCTCGCTTTGTTTTCTTAGGCAAACGCTTGTCAAGACTATCATTCGTACTGATGGATGATTGGCTGATATCTTCTCTCTTGCAGTGGTGATGAGACATACGGTGGCAAGACTGGCGTATTCTGGCTTGGATCAGGTCTTGCTCTCGTTTCAGCTTTGATCACACTGGTCTTTATCCCTAATATTAAGCCTGACGCGATGCACGATGAGGATATCTTGTTCAGGGAGTACCTTGAGGAGAACGGATTTGACACTTCCAAGTGAGTATTCGAGCCAGGTCGTGGAGCGCCTCACCCGGCTGAGCGGAGTGGTCGTGCGAGTTATAGCTGACAATCGTACTTGCGGCTGCAGGATGGGTCTCAAGGACACCGTAACCGACCTCGAGGCTACCAAGATCACAGAGAAGGAGAAGGGTTCGGACCACGAGCACCAAACTTCCCCTGTCGCTATCTAAGCGGTCCACCTTTCTGCCTCCATCTCCAACGAAACCCTATCTCCTCGCGATTCCCATAGCCATTCAACCTGGCGAACAACCCTCTAATCCGCTCTTTGATTAATCTCATTTTGGTATCTTCAACAGTTGTTCTCATAATCTTCTCTATCCATGCCACAAATATTATACATACATGTTCGTAAATAAGTAAATCACCTTAACATGCGCCTGAGCGTGTCGTACATGATATACATCTATCTCTGTCTTTCGTATGCCTCCTTGCCTCGTTGCGAGGAGGGAGAAGAAGTAGATAGGGCTGTTTAGTAGAATGCTACGGTATGCAATAGCGTATGAGGGTGTTTATCGGCGTGTGATAGGAGGATCGCGTCAATGTCTGAGTCCAGGTCATCCGCCGCCTCAATCTGTAACGTTACGCACGAAACGAAAGCTCGTATCAGCTGAATGAACGAGACTCGCATGAATCAGGCTGGTGATTGGTTATGTATGCGGGTGACTCACCGCTTTAGCCAGCTCCAATATCGATTGTCCTGCTATCAGAGCTTCTTCGGGATTATCCTTGATGTCTAAGTTTATCACATGTATAGGTCGGTTATATTCACCTCCTCTAGTCAACAGGTCTACATTACGACCAATTACGAAATGTCAGCTGCCGGTCTGTTATTCAATTCGATCTTGGTACCTTGAGCGTATGGTAGCTCACCGTCACAGACAGCATCATAACACCTTTCTTCACAAGTGATCACAACATCCGCTAACACAGCCCTCATCTCCTGCCATTTCTCCGGCGCCCTTTTCACCTTTCGATTCCTATCCAGCATCGGTAATAGTCCGTTTCTGGTATACAGATTCGGGTCTTGGGACTCGAGATCGCGGTAGATGTCGTCGTACGGCGTACCGAAGCGGTAGACGTTTGGCTTGTCTATGGCTGGTCCAGGCAGTCGGACTGCAGAGCCTGTTCCCGCTGAGATGACTCGAAAGGCGGCTTTGCTGCAACGGATTCGTGCGTCAATACACTCCATCCGGTGTAAACTTATCCCTGATGAGTAATGATGCTCACTCTAATACCATATGAGCCTCCATGGATCGGTTCTGCGATCAGTTTGTCAGCTGGTGTGTTCTGGTAGCCAGAACACGAAAATCCGACAGCGACTCACATTGTTACTAGCACAAACGACGCAGAACAGCGGTCTCCTTCTGCCTCTCCCACTATCTCCACTAGCTGCTGCTTCACCATTGATGGGAACTTGCTGTGCTACCCCGTTGATCACTGGTTTCACGTCTTCAGGTACAGGTACAACGACCGGATTAGCGAACGCTGGGACAGGTGGAGGAGTCGCGAAGGATGGCGGAGGTGGTGTAGGCGTTGAAGTCGAAGCAGACGGAGGCGGTCTATATCTTGACCTAGGATCCTGAGGTCTCATACGAGGATCCGCTGAGGCTGATGGTGTTACCGAGCCTTGCGAAGGAGGAAAGGGGGGTATAGGCGTGACCGAACCTGAGCCTGAACCTGAGCCTGAACCTGGTGGAACATGTTGGTTCTGAGGTGGGTATGACTGTTGCGCTTGGTATTGGGGTGGTGTAGCTCCATAGCCCACTTGTCCTGGCATCACATGAGGGTTTGGATGTATTTGCGGTGCTGGTGCTGCTCCATACTGATTCTGCAAAGGGGTGTTGTTACCATAAGGCAGGTTCTGGCCTTGGTTATTGGGCGGAGGAGGGTAGTTGTTCCGCCGTCTAGGATCCATCTTGCTTGATAGTAATTGGGTATCACACGTTTTCGGGCTATCGAAATATGGTCTATTCTGACGCTCAAAGTCGCTCCTGTGCTGCTTGATGAATGTTAAGGGGGAAGAACGTTGAAGTAAGAGAATGAAATGGAGATCTAGCTCGTCGATTTATATATGACATGGCAGAAAGGAGACCAGCAGAGACGGTATGCAAAGAGCAAAGAGGCGTAACCTGGGCTGAAGCGGCGATCGCCGCCGCATATTGCTTTCAACGTACCGTCTTGAAGCAATAGCATAGCAGCATTCGCGTTTCCCTATCTCATCAGTTCGACAAATCAATTCCTCCCGTCCTCATCTTCTGTCTTTCGTAGCTTTCCATAAACAAGGCCAAGCCAAGCCAAGCAAAGCATCATCTCCCAGACTGATCTGAGTGGCACCCATCCTCTAACCGCTACCAGATCTCCACTAGGGTGTATCGCTGAGAAAGGCGCTCGCCGCGTCGTTCAATCAATCTTTCTCCGCTTCCCCGCTTCGACAAAATTCGCCATGACGACAACCTACATCCCCTACCACCTCGTTCACGCCCACCTTCCAGCTCCACCTTCCATCCCCAACTCTATTCCGGAGCTGAGAATTACAACCGACGAGACAGTGCCCTTGACAGATGAAGACTATTGCGAGCCCCTTCACCCGGACCACGCCGTCTCGGTAATTCACGACCAATCGACCAATATCCTCGCCAGAAGTATATATAATGGGCATGTCCTCGAGCTGAGTCCCCACAATCCGGTCATCAGCAAAGTTCGACCTCGCGGATTGGATGGCTCGGAGACTATCAGGATCTTCTTTCCGGAACAGCTCAGACCGCTGACGACAGGAAGCATCATCGTTTCTCGGCGCGATAAAAGATTGTTCGTCCTCGTTATATCACGAGCCAATATCGTGTATCGACTTAGTTTCCCGCTGGGTACCTTCAGACCAGGCACCGAAGACCGTTTTGTATTCACTACCAAAGGCAACGAGGAATGGTATGAAGAATACGAGGTTCCGGAAGATGTGATCGCTGCCTGTGGAGGTGTGGGCGCTTGGACTGCGCTGAATGAGGACACGGTAATATTGGGAGGTGGTGATGGAGGCATCGTCAAGCTAAGCAGAACTGGACATTGGTCACCTGGTGAGTTCATGGCTGAGCGTATTTTGGTAGCAACTAGTGAGAAGCTAATAATATGACAACCTGTCACAGACTCCGGTCGATGGTCATCGACACATCACAGAGCGGCATCACGACTACGACTTCCCTCCCTCTTCTCTCGCTCTGCCAACTCTGACGAGCAGATCATCTCTTTCGCTCAGTATCAGAAAACCGACCATCTACACGTACTATACACCCTCTCCCGTGATCGAAAGCTGCGTACGTGGAATGCGTCGACTGGTGCCTGTCTGAGAACGGTGGACGTGAGATCTTCTTCCCAGGAGCTAGTGCTCCGAGGCGCTCAGGATGGTTCAAGTTCGTCCACATCTGAAGATGGCTCGGTCAACATGCTTCGAGTAGTCCCTCATCCATCCGCAGCTTCGCGATACTCCCATCTGGTCATCGCTTTTGCTTTTACTCCCTTCAGCTCGAGCTCAGCCGGAAGATTCGTCGTTTTCCGAGCAACAACGTCAAGTAACACTGTTAGTGACCTATCGCTGGCTGGCGACAAACTTTGTTCGACACAGTCAGCTGGCACAGAGCTTAGAGGCTACGAGATCCTCCCGCCGATCCAGACAGAAGGCGTGAATAGCGGGTGGAGATTGTGGGCGACTTGGGACAAGAAGGGATCGACATTTTGCGAGACTGTGTCGATGGACGATCTCTTCCAGTTCACGACTTACATCCAGACGCCGGATGCCGTTCTATTATCTGAATGGCAACACGTCGCCACTCCTATAGACGTCAAGATTTTTGATGCTGCCTACTTCGACAACATCCTAAGTTCAGACCCACCAAATCCTGCAGATCCAGAAGATAACGGCGACATTCCCGCTGCTTTCATTCAACACCTCTTCCACCCCGGTCGGTTCTCCACTCTCACCCTTACTACCGCTCTCGAGGACTACATTCACCAGCTGTCGAAGAGCAATCGTGCTCAGCAATTGTCAGCAAATTTCAACTCGCTCTCGAAGAAGTTCGGCGGCATAGTCGGCAGCCAGATCGAGATAGAATTCAGCCCTCAGACCGGTGCCCCTGTCGTCGACGCATACCGTAAAAAGCTGAAGGCGGATTGGCTGGGCGTATGGTCGAATGCTCGTGATCTTGATAGACAGGCTCGATGGCCTGTAGGTACGACTCTTATCGGTGACGACTTGCTCGTTTTAACCAGAGAAGGTGTATCTGCTCCGGTGCCAGACGACATAGCAGGACTTATTGTGAGATTAGGCAGGTCCGATATTGACCCTAACGGCTTCCTGCAGCTATCAGAAGGTGCCATCCGTAAGATCTACCCTGCGCTCGCCGCACCCAAAGCCCGATCATCAGCTATCGCCGTATCCATGTCAGGCGCTTACATCAGCAACGTCCTCGAAGGCAAAGACGCAGATCAGGGTACTGGTACAGCTTTGGGCGAGTTCACTCAATATGCCATGGAGACAGTAGCACAGGTCACTCACGAGCCACCGGAAGCTATCGCAGGAGGCCTTTGGGACGATTTCGTAGAACCGCTGTTGGAGGAGGAAGACAGCACAGCGATCCGACGTATTCTTTCCGAAAGTCCCTCGACATCCCGTGCTCTCAACGAATCACTTAGCATCTTGGAGGACACTTCTCTTCCACTTGTCTTCGCCGAAGAGGGCGAAATGAGATGGTCCGGCTCCGGGAACGCTCTCCTCACCTCTGCTATCACCTCATACATCGGCTCTCGGTATTCTCTTGCTCAAAATGTCCTGCTCACATCTCTTTTTAATCTCGGAGAATCAGCTGATCCCTCAGGAGAAGACGATGAAGGCGAGGAGTTGATCGACATCCTTGGCCGAGCTCTGTTGGTTTTCCACCGATACAAGGCTCTAAAGTGGGTCTCCGAGCAGACCGGAGAAGAAGCCAGAGAACGAAGCAAGGCCAAGAAATCGCACAAGAGGAAGCCCAATGGAGCAGATGAGGGACTAACAGAAGGTCTCGGGAGCCTGCGAATGCGCGAAAATAACGAAGATATGAGCTTGGATTCCGACAATTACGATGTCGGATACTCGCTGTTACATTCCCTTTTGGCGCGAGCAACACCTCTTCCTGTTATCAGCAGATCCGTCAACCAATACCTCGAGGCGACAGCTGCATTCATTTCCCGATTGCGAATACTGTCAGCGGAGCAAACGGATATTGGGGCCCAGGCTGCCGATATCCAGCTCGCTTACACCGTTCTCGTCGACGGCCACGCACAATTAGCTGGCGCGTTCACCGATCTGTACCCCTTATCTGCTGGGGTGTCATATGTGAAAGGCAGAGCATATCTGGAGTGCGGCGTAGTGGACGAAGCGGTCAAACACCTCGAAAAAGCTGCGGGGGCTTGCAGAGGTGAGGCGACGTGACTGCAGAACTTTCAGAGTGTACTTGTGCTGACCAACCGATTTTCGATTCAGATGGATCTCTGGAACCTATTTTGGCTTCGACGGCTGGGCCGAACGGTACCAGCGAGTACTACAGGCACGTCTGTCGGATATTCGATGATCACGGCGCAGATGGACCAGTGGTATATTTCGGTCAAATCGCTATCCAGTCAAATACGGCCGATGTCACTTCCACTAAAGATCTTTGGACCAAGGTATTCCTTGCTAGTATTGCCTTGGGCAGATATGAAGATGCTTACTCAAGTTTGACGAGCTTGCCCTTCATGGACCTGTAAGTCGGATCGGAGTGGTTACTGCCCCGTACTGCGTGCTGACGCGAGATCAATTGATCTAGCAAACGTGACTTCCTCGGTCAACTTATATCGGTGATGTGCGAGAACAACGAAGTCGGTCGCCTCAACTCCTTAGGGTTCATCGGTTTTCAAAAAGATGTCGAGGAAATGTTACGGTTCAAAGCGAGAAATTCGGACCCTCTGCGATTCCCCAATTACTATAAGGTTTTGTATTCATGGCACATCTCTCGGGGCGACTACCGAAGCGGTAAGTCGTTACACTTGCTTTTTCCGTAAAGTGCTATCGTGTTTGCTGACACCCGTTCGAATTCAGCGGGCGAGATCATGTATCTGCAAGGCCGAAGATTCGCGGAAGGCGGTAGTTCCAAGATTTCACCATTCGAATTATCTGCTATGCAAGCTCGAAGTTATTTGGCGGCTATCAATGCACTTTCATTAGTAGAGAAGCGAAATGCTTGGGTCTCTGTACCAGGTGCGCCAAGCAAGGCGCTGAGAGTGAGTTCACTCCTTTCCATTCCAATATCGAACTGCTAATGACCCAAATCTGCAGGGGATCAAGCGACGCAAGGTCTCCACCTTCGTTCCCGAAGAGGAGTTTACAAAGGACAAACGACCGGTTGATATCATCTCTCTTGCCGATATTGAGATGGAATACACCCTCGTCCTCTCCCAGCTGAGGATATCAAGCCAGATCCCCGATTTGCACGAACATGGTACGTATATCGTCTATACGATTACATGTAGATGTCGCTTACCTCTGATGCTTACAGGTGTCACGGTGTCGCCTCAAGAGGTGGTCGGCTTGTTCGTGCAACGAGGGATGTACGATGTCGCACAATCGGCTGCAGCATCTCTGCAGGTAGACATGGTGGACTTCTTCCAGAGTTTAGCCGCTCGATGTGTGGAATTATCACGACTATCTGAGCATACCGGGTGAGTCCAGATGTCGCTTCTGTGCCATACCGAATTCACCGCTGAAAATGCCGCCATTCCAGCGATTTCTCCGCCGCCACCTTCCTGCAGGTTTCCCCAGTCACCTCCCGTCTACGAGGCTCGCCATCTGCTCTGGCTTTGAAGTATCTGCAATCCGCGCTCTCCCGCCACGACTCAGCAAAGACGAATTGGCGATATCGAGAGGCCGTAGCCGAGACGTTGTTTGAGATGAATAAGGATAAGGCACAGGGTTGGCAGATGCCCGTATGGTTGGCTCAATGGGAGATGGATCGGGATCCCGAAGGCTGGATCAGCAGGGCTTTACGGAATGGCTGGGTTGCAGAAGCTCTGGACTGGACTCTAGATCTCGTTAGAAAGGTGAGATCATACTCGATTTTTGAAAGAGCTGTAGTACTGGTGTGACCCTAGGCCTCTGCTGACTTTATAACATCAACAGGCTACACCTCCTGAACTGCTGCCCAAAGGCAGATCGGACGCCGCCAATCTCCCTTACAATCTCGTCGATAGAGTTTTGGCGGCTGCAAAGGACGCCGATGAGAAGGACGATAAGAAGATACAGCAGAAAGCGAAATCGTTGAAAGAAGACGTGGATAGACGGATACAGGGCTTGCGAGCTGCTGAGAGTTGATTCTTATGTATATAACGATGCATGAACATAGGCACGAAATCATCGTGTATAATTGGGACTCATGGACTGACAATACGGGTTAATGATGGAGCACAATTGGGCTTATACAAAACATGATCAACGGCTATTGGGCTGGGATTGCTGACGTGGAAATCAAGCTACTGCCCAAATCCGAACTCCAAAGTGTGGAGCCGCACGAAGAATGCGTAGCAGAGCCCGAAGATAAGTTTGCGTTGTCACTTTGTGGCATGCTGGTAGGCGTCCTACGAGACACGTCGGAGCAACCACCGATCGCAGATTGACAGAATCTGTCATTGCTTCGGACGCCAGTGCTCCCTGAACCCGAAGAGTCGGCACCCAAGTTGTCCCTTTCGGAGGAGACGCCGGATAGAATAGAGAGCGTTCCCCCTGGGTGAGCAGACTTGCGGGTAGCGATTACAATTATCATCAGCATGATTCACCAAAAGCCTGAACCACCTCAACCTGCCATGCTCAGCACTCACCACGTTGCCCGATCCACTTTGGGGATCGCACTGAAGCGAAAGCGCTTCCAAGGCCCAGTCCGTGGTGTCGTTGAGCAGTGACATGGTTTCTGGGTCGTCGAGATCGAGGTTTTCTAAATCCTTTCCAAAGTCCTCCATAAAGCCGTTGAAATCCTTTAGAGCCTTTATCCCAGCCTCGCTCAGTTGACCCTGGCTGTACCCACTCGGCAGACCCTGAAGACCAGACGGCTTCTCGCCAAGGGCGGAAGGGTAATTGTTCGCCAGCGCAGCGCGGAACGCCAGCTCATCGGCATCAGTCGCATTGGACAGCAGACACTTGCTACTGTCTCCGAGGGTATTGGCAGCCGAGATAAATCGTTCGGTCCGCTCGGCATTCATACCTGTCGCGGCTGCCCAACGGGGCAAAAGACTTTGCGCCCGAGACGCCAGGGAGGCGAGGGAAGGTGGGGCGACGGAAGACGTCTGCGACATCGTTCGTGTACGAGTGTTATCGGGATGATGCACCAATGAGAAGAGTGTTAGTTGTTATGTGCTATGTTGTGTTTATGGGAAAATGTGAGTGGTCTGACTCAATGATAGCGGTCTGTTGCGTGGAAGAGATAGGATTGATGTAGACTCGGTGGCAAAAAGTTGTTGGCGGAACGTGCAGCATTGACTCGTGTGATTTAATTGGTGTATATATATCTCTTTCAGAGTCTTCATGAGCTGTATGACTCGCTCCCATGATGCTCCTTTGATACGCTGCTTTGAAGCTCAAGATGAGACAGAGTGGGTACAGTCGTCCCTTTCATGCTCAATGCGAAGTCTGGACTATGCAGTTGTTCGTGCGCATGATGTCACAGCTTAGACAGACCAGCTCCAGACCGGTACGACATTGACTCGAAGAAAAAGACCATTAGTGGAGAAATGACTAGAGTACTGTAGACTGACACTTGATACAGTTGTGATGGACGCCCTGCAATGCCATGAACGGAGGTCGAGGCTTGGAAGCGACGCTGTATGGTCAATTTTCTACGAAATGCATGCCACAAATACTCGTCTACCATTCAAATCTGTGCTACTGTATATACATACCGGATCTCGGAATCCTGTTATACGACCTAAGTGATGACGGTCTCACGGCTTACCACCAATCAAAATTGGGCACAATGACACAGCAAATTACTCCTCGAGAATACGATTTCTGAATTCGACCAAGTCATTGGATCTGTATCGGAGAGAGGGGAATGTATCATATGTGAGCGAGCTTTCTAAACTTTCAAATGATAGCCCTGTTGGCGGAGAATATCGAAGAGTCTGGGATAGCCGTATTGCCAATGCCGGAATGCATTGGGCGAGGCAGACCAAGGTGTGTGTCGAAAGCGTCGCTCATGTCTTGCACCATGCTGGCGATGTCCATGGGGTCTTGACCCTTAAAGGAAGTCGAGGTAACGGAGCAAGAAATCCTAGATCCATCCGCGGTGACGCCGCTCTTG
The DNA here is from genome assembly GCA_036287355.1 of Kwoniella sp. CBS 6097. NCBI lineage: Eukaryota > Fungi > Basidiomycota > Tremellomycetes > Tremellales > Cryptococcaceae > Kwoniella > Kwoniella sp. CBS 6097. Next base: position 13,444,243 of record CP143074.1, on the reverse strand, counting down.
AAGCCGGCTTCAGTCCTCATGTTGCCATCAGGACTCTCTTTGGTCATGTGGAACCCGCCGCTCTCGTGAACCATCTGTTGTTTGAATCTGCCTAGAATGTCACCGACGACAGAGTGGAACTGGCTCAAAGCGGGGCCCGTAGTGAATGTCGCACGAGGCGGCTGAGGTCCACGGAACCCTTGTGTGGACCCATCGCCGATCTGCGGACCTGCGTCGCTTGCGGCAGTGTGGCCGGGGTACCTCGTCAGACGCTGATGTCTGAGGGTCTCAAAATCGGTCGGAGCGCCCGAAGCGGTGACAACCGAGGGAGTTCCAATCGGGACAAGGGACCTTTCCCAGTTGTGAGACGGTACAGAGACGGTATTTCTGTCGTAGCTCACAACAGAATTGTTCGCGACTTCCGGGGTGTCAACGAGGTGCCCACCGGAAAGAGCAACGTCGGTCTCTGGATTCGCGAAATCGTTTGATTCACCTTCAGTTGAGAGATGCTGTGCAGGGATCAATGATCAGCTGAGACTGACATAAACTACCTCGAAAATGACCAACGTACTGATTCTTCAACTTCAAGGTCTTTGCCGCGAGATCTCGCAGCTGCGCCGAGAAGGTTGGTACTAAGGTTGAGAACCTCATCAGCCTGTCGAGGGTTCTCCGAGTGCCATCGTTTCATAGACTGGTTGACAGTGGCGGATTGGGGCATTGGTGCCCTACCGTTTTGGAGCTCCCGAGCAGCGTAGGACACATATTCGGTCACATCGGAATGACCGGACTGCTGACCTAAAGCTGTCAATCGATCAGTCGTCGGGTCGGTAGGAATGTGGTCAGTGCTTCGAATAAGAGCGCTTTCATCGTTGACGGAAATTTCGGTCCCGCTGCCAGTGGGACCGACGGAAGGAGGCGAGCGAAAGGGCACTAGTGCAGTAGATGGAGTGAACATGGTGAGCTTTTTTGGCGACTGATGTTGCGATATCGAGTCTCGCTTGGCTTAACTGGGAAAAAAGAACTTGTCTGGAATTGGGGGGTGGCAAACAAGGTCCTGGATCAGCTAGACTGCACTATATATTCACAATTTCGAGTCGATCAGTCCCAGCCTCTCCAAAATGACTTTCCTTTCATCAGGAGGAATATGAAAAGTAGTGAGAAGCATGCGTCGTGATGTTGCGTGGATGACAAATGTGGCGGTGGAGCCACAAAGGACATCTTCGACTCGAACTCGCTGCATAGCTCGTCGTGGGATTATTTGGAATTGGAGATCGCAGAAGAGCGTGGGCCTCGAATAGTATGAGAGATATCCACCCTTTGAAATTCGCGGTGCAAGACCGACGTGAGAAGTCCGCTGTCTGTCATTGACATCATGAGGCAAAAAAACAGTCAAGCCGAAGGGCTCCACTATTTGTCGGGTGGAGTAGCAACAAAACGACGCTACGTATCACGAAGCCTAGATCATGAAGGTCCATCAGCAAGCGCTTGCCCTTTCGGCATGCATACACACTATTCGGTATCTAGTGTTGCGACTAATACCATGTTGGCCATTTTCCTTCTAGTTCTAGGTGTACAGACGATGCAGCAAATCTGTTTGCCACCTTGACCCTTGCTTGAAGCGCGGATTTTCCAACGGAAGCAAATTTCGTCATCCAACCCACCGATTACTCTTGTGTCGAGCTCATCATCAGCAGCATTGTCAACGGAGCATCCTCGCCTAGCCATCCACCATCTTCTTAGTTCCTATGTCATGCATGTTCTCAAGCGAGTCTTGCCCGTGATCAGTACAAGAGACATAATCAGCCGTTCATAGCACTCCGATATAGGTGCATCGCAATCAACGACGTGGAAGACCATACCATTCTTACACCACTACACGTAACCAGAATCTCCGCCCAAGACAAACATGACTTCCCTCGTTCTCCCTGGTGATCAGATCCATCTGCCCTCCTCATCCAAGTCGATCGTTCTCGGCCCCGGTATCTCTGCTTCGACGTCCCGTGTACAATCAGCAAATCCAGATGCAGCGCCATCCTGTATCTCCACTCGACTTGGTCTGCTTGGATCTGCCAAGGGTAAGGAGAAGAGCGAACAATACTGGGTAGAAGGTAGTTCAAAGCGAGTACGTGGTTTCAGGCTGATATGCATCGGCAATCCGTTGGTATGCTGGCTGACGCTATGATGGTTGTAGTACATCCCAGCTCAGAAGGATATGGTCCTCGGCACCATCATAGCGCGACATGCTGAGGGGTATCGAGTTGATCTCGGCTCAGCACAGATGGCCTCTCTTGAAGGACTCGCTTTTGAAGGTGCGACGAAGAGGAGCAAGCCTAACCTCAAGGTGAGTGTAGGAATTATAAGAGTAGAAGCGTAAACGTTGCTGATGTCGGCTTCCGGGCCCAGGTTGGAACGCTTGTGTATGCTCGTGTATCACTTGCCAATAGAGACATGGAGCCTGAAATTGAGTGTTTCGATCCAAACACTGGTAAAGCGGAAGGATTCGGAGAGCTCAAGGGAGGATTGATGGTCACATGTTCGCTTCAACTGTGCCGAAAGTGAGTATATATCCCGCTGATACTTTCGAATTTCTGCTTCGATTCACTGTAGCATGCTAACCGACGGTGACTCGCAGCCTGCTCAGCCCCAAGTTCCCTGTATTACCTACTCTCGCAGCTTCCATTCCTTTCGAGATCGCTGTAGGATTGAACGGAAGAGTATGGTTTAAGACTGAAACAGTATCCGAGTCGATTGCTTTGAAGAGAATAATCGAAGGAGTGGATGGTGGAGCTATCAAGGCGGAGAAGGGGGATGTAGAACAGGCTGTCAAGCAATTCTTGGCTTAGGCAAGTTTTGACTTCTATCGTTCAAGCATGCACCTGTCCCACCGTCATTAGAGTCTGTATCTGCACGATTCAAACTAGCGAATATACTCGGTGGAGATTTGACGTCACCCTGTAGATCCGAAGGCGCTGTCCCTCAGATGAAATAATGGCTTAATCCGGTACACACATCATCGATCGGTTCTGATATCCCAAAATTTCATAAAGCCTGGAAATAACCGGTGTATAAACAAAGAGCGAAATAAATAGGGAACGAATTGTCCTTGTGGGCTTGGGAGAGGATCATCTAGGATCGAGCGGCCGAAGGCGCGACAGATCTACGGCGTTATTGCTTTAGTAGCAGATACCATCGACGAGAGTCAATCCTCGCTTGCAGGCGGTAGCGAGACAGTGGCCGTTGAGACAGGTAGAATGGCCGAGCTTGGCACCGATAGCGGTACAGCTTTGAGGTAAAGTCAGCGTCATGAAGCTTCTACCAGTGATTGCAGCTACCACTCACTCTTGACCCTGGATAGATGACGGTCGTCCATACTCTCCGTGGATACATCCACCGCAGGCCTCGAGATCGGAAAGGGTGTCAATGCACTGAAACGCGGAGTTAGCTTGCGAATACGGGCAGGGACCGAAGAACACCGAAAACAGCGTCTGCCGTTGCTGCTCACCTCATAGCCGTCCTCTAAACCATGGACGTTACAAGCTGTCAAGCCGGCCGGGCAGTATTGCGCCTCAAACCTCTTGGCTCGTCGAAGCCTGTCACGAAGACTTCGTCTGGCGAGACCCGAAGCGCTGGCATCTACACGACAGTCAGAGTCAGTGTTTGGCGTCGTGCATGCCTGAACATGGAGTCTGCTACTTACCTGCATCGTGGAAGAAGATCTGTTATCGTCATATGATATGGCACGATTGGTCAGCGAGGCTTGTAGCTGACTGAGGGACGGAAGGCTCTCATCAACTTACGGTTCGTGTTGTGGAACTGCATGGTGCCTGTGTACCCATCTCGAACTCCCCGTTAACGCATCGACACATGTATACCTCGCTCTGTTAAGTATCGAGCCATCGGGTCGTCAGTTCTCGTTCATCTTGTATCACGTTCCATCACACGAGTTTGATAAGGACGATGAAATGCCACTGACTGTAGCGCTGTAGGACCAGACAGCGAAACTCGAAGAAGCGCAATCCTGCTGACAGCTTATAGGTCCATTGGCGGTGAACTCAAATCCATCGTCGTCGGGATATACGGTTCCAGTGTAACAGCCCTGATAATAGAAGGTGGTCGAAGTGACTCTGACATTCAAAGAACCGGTAGGACATTGCTCGTTGTCGATCGTGGCAATGTATGATCCCGGTTCGTAGTTGGAGGAGCAGTAACACTTTGTGTCCCCAGCCGCATTGAAGGCAGAGTACCGGTATTCTTCCTTCAAACATTGTTCCTGAGCAAAGAAATGCGAGCTGCTGTCAACGTTCCGTTCCCGCGCAAGTAGAAATGGGGCTAAAATCGTCTGCGGTTGACGAAAACTCACTGCACAGGCCAAAGAAGTATCTGTGTCCACTTCGGCGACAGAGTTGGTGTTGTCGTCGTCATATACACAGCCAGCAAAAGTACTGTGATATCTTTCGTCTACCGGTGCCGGATCCGCTGGGGCAGGGTTCTCCTCTTGGGCAATGACACTGCTGCCGCCTAGGAGTAAAAGGGCAGTGAAGGAAGCGAGAAGGGAAGTGGAAGCTCGCATTTTGTACTATACGCGTTTGGGTGTTAGATATGGAAGGCAAGCCGTATGAAGATTGACAATCGATGAACAACGACAGGTAACTCGCTCATTGCATTCTGTGTTCCGACCTTTATATAGGTAGCGGGGATCTATGCACCTGTCGTTGACTGATCTACATGAACTCCACGACAACACGACTCGCTCGAAGTATACAACCAACCTCAGAAAACACACCTCCCAGTATACCGGGCCGTGACCATGGAGCGCCTCAGACAATCAGCCTGCGGATCAACATGAACGCCAAGACAACTCCTTATTAAAGCTTATCTTGCTCAGATACACCTGCGGATGTGCAAAGCCGAATTCCACAAAAGGGATGTGATTGATCGATCCCGATATTCACCCTTATGCTGTATTGCATGTTGGGATTGTGTGTTGATGTGTTGATCGTAGGCACGATAAATAAGGTTGAATGGTACGGCATGTGCCATTGTCTGATGCCTGGAAACTTCGGCAACTTAAAAAAAACTGTACCTGATAAACAAGTGCGTCCCGCGTACGCTGCAGACCTCTACGTAAAAACACGGCGGATCGTACAGCGCCATCCACTTTGTCGGCTCGTAAGCAGCAACTGGGTTATTGTTCATGTACTCACCCCCTCCATATGTTTGTGAAAGCTCATGCCCCCCGTGCAAGTGTTCTTGGGTCGTACTCGTGAGGGAACAGACCTCTCAAGATGAGCGCGTCTCGAAGATTGTGTGCCCTAGCGACAAGCTACACACCATTCTGCACTGTGCTTGTGGAGATCTGGCAAGCGGCATATCTCAGGCCTATGTATATAACGCTTTGTAGGGACCACCCTGGCGCGTTCATAACTTCAAGCGAGCACAACAAGCATGTCTCGCAACATTTGTCGTCGAGGTCCCGTAAACAACCAAATTCTGGGCGGTGCCGGAGCGTCGATCCAGGCACGACTCGGTGACTACCGGATGAACCTTGCACAAACCTTGATCTGCGGCATGCCGACACATCTAGGAGACGCTGAAACCTGTTACAACTCGGTGACTACCGGGTGCGCAACCTGTACAAAACTTGATGTACGGAATGCCGACAAATCTAGGAGACGCTGAAGCCTGTTGGAATCTAATGCCTGTTGAAAGCTTTCAGATGGTACTCTGTGGCTGCATGATAGGAATCAAGTCTGTTGGAACCCCCGTTTCTGTGACAGCGAAGAATATTGAGGGCACATTTGTTTTGCTTGGCATCCTGCGTTGTGGTTGGGACAGAGCTAAACTCGGTGACATGAGTACCATAAACAAAGGCGAGCGGTAAAGTTCGGCGATCTATTTGTCCTCGAGTCCAGTATATATAACGCATACGAGTACTCAGTGGAGCCGAAGAAACTTCCATCATTTGAAACCAAACTGTTTATACCGCCAGCAATGTTCTCCGTTCGCACCGCTATCTTCATCTCAATCAGCGCCCTGCTTTTTGGCAAGACGGTCCTAGCCGACAGCACATTCGCTGGCTGCTTCGCCGATGATCTCACCTTTGACAGCGCTGTCGATGCCACAGCCGCTAGCTCCCCCCAAGCCTGTTCGGTGAGTGATCTTCGTCGTCATTACCCAGATAATGTTTCTCCCACAGACTTAACTCGTTACTGTTTATGTTTGCGTGTGCATACGAGTACATTGCCGATTGGTTGGTGGGTGTACTGACATGTGCGGGCTACGACACACAGACCTCCTGTGCCACCTTCCCTTTCTACACCTACTCCGCCATCTTCAACAACAGAGATAATGAACCTTGATGTCGCTGCAGCACGACGTACCCTGGTGGGGCGATCTTGAGGTCGGGCAACGGAGGCACCTGTGGTTCCCTACTGGACGTACGAACCGTCACCACCACCTTCGATTTCGTCAATTGCGCCGACTCAGTGACCTTCAACAACGACGGGCAAACAAGCGCTACAGTGACTGGTCCACAAGCATGCTACGAACAATGCAAATCACAATATGTCGCTGTGTTCTGGAAGGATGGGGTGAGTGTCTGCCCGGCGGTGGACTGAATTTGTGCTTGGTCAGGCTCTCCGGCCTGCTCCTCGTGTAGCTGGATCGCGTCGGGGGCTGATCTGATCTCGTCAATTCGGTTTCACAGGACAACAATTATAACTGCCAATGCGGTACAAACAGTCTGTCTGGGTTCAATTCCGTGAGCACTTGCGCGGCAACCAGTTACTTTGTAGGTCTTCCCGAACATTGTCTCTGGATGGAGGAAATAAAATCACAGGGCACCTCCGCTTATACCTGATGCGTTCCGGCTTGTTAGATATACACCCACCCCGCTGCTGCCCAAGCATCTGGTCTTGCGCGACGACAGGAGCGGCTCGAGCGAGCGCACGCCAGAGCCTCCAGCTACTGCCCCTCTGGCCTGACCGCCTGCAAGGTCTCCCCACTTGTTGATGAGTATGAGGTGAGTCTGCACAGTCACTGTGGAATTGATCAATCGCTCACAACTGGGGGATATGAACGCTTGTTGGGGCAGTGCATCGACACCAATGCGGAGCTTGAGTCCTGTGGTGGCTGTTTGTACGGCCAAATGGGCAACTCGACTTCGACTGCTGGTCAGGAGTAAGTTGTTCCTCGAATACTACCACAAAAGACTCTGCAACTCTGCGAAGCTAATTTACACTTCGTTGCGCAGTTGTACATCCATTGGCGCCAAACTAGGTGCATCCACCTGCATTAACGGTCAATGCGTCGCCTCAGCTTGTCAGGAGGGCCGAGATCTGGCCAACGGGCAATGTGTTGGCGCATAGAAGTATCTGACCGCTTATTGAAAGATAGGTGCATACTTGTGCAGACCTACAGCGCATGCCCCTCGGAGAGATCTCTGCGGTATTGCGCAACTATATACGGACATTCATCTCTTTTGTTTTGGGTTCATTTCGGATGCAGACTGCTATTTTCCATTCGCGGCCGTGCCGTGCTACATATCGCATCTGCACAGGCGTTCTGATTGTTTGAGGGAATTGTGGGATAACGCTTAGCCTGCTCCACCTGCAAGCGATCCCTTCTTTCATTTCGGAAGTATCTTCCTACGGCGTTGACGTTGCATTCTGTGTTTCTGCGTCTCCTGATCTCCTCTACACGTCGATGATATGCGGTCCAGCGCATCATAAATGACGCTCTCGACGATCTTGGTAGATTGGGTGTAGCACATTCATCGATTCCACTTTGTAAGACTGATGATGCGAAACCCTGAATCTGCCATGTCGATCACGATTTGGGACGCGTCTATTACACGGCTTTGCGCGTCTCCGATCGATGATCGATTCCCACTCACCAATTATTGCTGTCAGTCCAAATCGAGATAAGGAACTGGCTTGCTCGTATGATATCAGATTATCGGTTCTGACGGCAGTGTGGAAGCTATCAAACGTCATCAATTTTGATGGAGCCGGTGGACTGTTTTATTCATAGTCATAGTCAAGGAGACGGCTTGAAATCGCCATTTAATCTCAGACCAAAATCCTGAATACCACGGCATATTTCACTGGAGCCCCTAGCTTTGCGATTCCAATATTCCAATCGATCGGGATCGAGGATCGTTCACATCACCACAGCTCTGTTATTCGCCCTCACCCCGTCGGCAGTTTATCGATACATAACGCATAAAATACCTCACGAGTAGCAGATCTCGATCGATACATGCCGGTCTTCCGGCAAAAATATGACGTGTCATGATCGTTCCGGGTTCCTGGACCCAACGGACAAACACAATTGTCTCGTCGGGGATGATCCTCATCATCGTTCTCGCAATCAGATCGATACCGAATGACTGGATCATGGATAGCGCTAGCCGGTTCCGAACCATGTATGAATCAATTATAGCGTCATACCTCGCGTTTTGTTGACACGAGTTCATGGTCTGTCCACAAGCTCCATCGAACAGGATGCGTCCGGGAGAAAGATATATAAACCGTCCTTGAAGAAGCGGAATGTCTCGTCTCCTCTCACATTAGACAACAACACAATACACCAAACTCCATCAAGCCATTCAAATAAGCCCACAACACCAACAACCTCATCATGTCTGCCAACTCTAACAACGTCATCGGAGGCCACAAGGCTGCTATCAACAACGACTCCGTTCCGCAGGAATCCAAGGAGCACTCCAAGCAGTAAGCTTTGCGAATTCTGCGTTGTCTAAATGCAACATACTCGTGACGTAACATCGCTGACCCGCAAATCTCCTATAGGGTGATCGCCGAATACGAGGAGAACGGAGCTGGTGAGATTGAGCGAGAGGACAAGCCCAAGAACGAGGGTAATGTCATCGGCGGCCACAAGGCCACCCTCTCGAACCCCAACGTCGGTGAGGAGGCCAAGGAACACTCTCGACAGGTGAGCTCATTTTCTTCCCCTAGCCCGATTTCTCAAAACTAAGCTGATCGCTTTTTACTCACAGGTCCTCGAGGAGAACGGTGTTCAGGTATAAATATCACCTTGACGTATTCATTAACGATCGTGCCAACATTGTAGCCATAGTATAATATCATATGCATTTTCCGTAAACAAACAACATGAATTCTGCAGGTCGCTCAATGTTGTAATCAGGGATGGGTCTTTAAAAGGGGTACCACTTAAGAGCCACCAAGTGCCACACTATTCTATCACAAGGAACTGGTTATCACACCTGCAGGCTGGCGCGCGTTTGCCACTTGAGTGATGCACTAAGCATAACAGACGCACTTGGCCTCAGCTTCAATATCCATCTATCTCCTCTTCATATTCCTGTTTGTTAGATGACTGATATCACAGCTACAGTCAACAAGACCACCGTTCCTGTATCTGCGCGAAACAAATAGCGCTGTCCGAAGACGTCGTTACAAGACAAAAGAATATCCCCCTTTTTGGCTCGGCCGTTTAACCAGAAAAAGATCAGGCAAAAATGGGTGGTGGTGATCTTAACATGTGAGTTCTCGTGCCTTCACTCTCGTCGGGAAGAACGCCTTGCTGACCGTATATTGAATGTGTTGTTCTAAAGGAAAAAGTCCTGGCACCCCGTGCTCTTGGTCAACCAGGAACGGGTATGGAAAGCCGAGAAAGCCGCCAATGAGGAGAAGAAGATGCTCGCTCAGCTTCGAAAGGAGCGAGAGGAGGAACGGCAGCTGGCTGAGCTGCAAAGATTGCAAGAAGCCACTACTGGAAAGAAGCGGGTCGAGAAGATGGATTGGATGTATGCTGCTCCTGGTGCTGAGGGTGGAGCTCTCGGTGGACAGAGGATAGGAGAAAGGGACATGGAGGAGTACCTCTTGGGTAAGAAGAGGGTCGACGAAGTCCTGGCACAAGGTGATAAGAACGTGAGTGCTCAATCTTTTGCCCCTGTTAGACATGCTGACCAATTTTCCTGTGCAGGTCGGAGCATCTCATCGTGAATTCATTGCCGTTCAGAACGCCAACAACGCCCGGGACACTGCTGCAAAGATCCGGGAGGACCCCTTGCTAGCGATCAAGAAGCAGGAACAAGCCGCTTTGACCGCCCTTATGAACCGGCCCGATATCAGAAAACAGCTCAAGGCCGCTAAGAACGGTAAAGAACAGAAAGAGGACAAGGAGGAGCGAAGGGCGAGAAAGAAGGCCGAGAAGGAGGAGAGGAGAAGGGCGAGACATGAATCGAAACATTCTCGACATTCAAGGTCGCACCGGGATTCAAGATCGCCCATTTCAGATTACTCGGACGATCGTGACAAGGATAGGAAGAGGAGAAGGGACTCATATGATTCTAGGGATGATCGAAGGAGACGAGGTTATGAGCGAGAAAGGGATAGATCTAGGTCGAGGTCGGTTTCGCCCAAGCGGGAGAGGCATTATGATCGGGATGACAGGAGAAGAGATCGCGACGAGTCACCCAGAAGGTATCGAGATCACAGCCCTAGGCGCAGTGACGGATACCGACGGGACGACGATAGAGGACGATTTAGGGACAGTGACCGAAGTAGGGATGATCGAAGAAGCGAAAGAGATGGACTTAATTCTCGCGATGACTATCGAATCCCTCCACCTCGACAGTATCACAACGGCAACCCGGATATTCGGGATGTCAAACCTCATCCTTCTCGACCAACAGCGCTGGATATGGCCGACAGACCTACCTCATCATCGTCATATTATCGCGGACCCCAACGCGACGGGCAGGCCAACGGTACTGGTAACGGCATCGGCAGTACCAACGGGAACGGAAATGGTGCCAGCAATCACTTGGACGATATGCGTGCAGCAAGACTAGCAGCCATGTCTTCTTCCGCCAACGAGCTATACGACCAGCGAGCCAAGACTCTCGCCCAACGAGCTGAAGAGGAGAAGAGGGAGTTGGAGAAGGAGGCTAAGATGAGAGCCAAGTATGGGAAAGATCAGGCCAACGCTGGGTTCTTTAGTCAGCAGACCAGTATGGGTCTGTCTGAGAGCTTGCAGCGACGCGCTGGCAAGGGGCTGCTGAAGGATATCTAGAGAGGATTGTACCGTAGCCTGTCAAGCGCCCCTCGGTAGTGCCCTATGTACTGTACACATGTATGTCCAAGTTCACCACCATTGGTCGTTAGACGGATCGGTGGAGATCAAAGCGATGGTGTCATGAGAGGAAATTGAATGGGGTAGCTGCAGAATCTACCGAGCACTGATTACAAGACAATACTGTTTGGTTTCTATGGTGAGCCATGGATTCAGGCGGTAGGTAGGTAGGTGGGTGCCCTTGGAGGCTCGGATGCATATGCACACATAATCCTGGGTGTTCCTCCGTGAAGGTAAAACGGTTAAACCTCGTTTTTTCCGTATCCGACCGCCCTGTCTATATAAAGGGTTGGCAATGCTTGAACCCTTTAGCAGGGAGTTAAGCACATGTTCGAATTAATCTCTCGCCTTTTACTAGAGATCACCGTGTACTTGTCTCAAGACCTGCGTTCAAATTTCTTTCTCCCCCATTTACTTGGGTCAAAAACTTCATCTTTTTGCGGCGATTTGCTGTTTAAGTGCCACATTGTGCTTCATAGTTGTTCACGATAACTGCCAGTAATTGCGGTAGTCCAGTGGTGGATTCCGTGGTGCAAGTAGGTCCGAGGACCATTGCTCTATCCGGTTCTTCTGTTTCTGAGGCATGCATGCAATTTGAGGCGAACGAAAAGGAACGAAAGTTGGACGATGAGCAAAGAGATCTGGGCAATAATATGATCCTCACCTGATCAAGCGGAGATGGCCGCATGCCTTGTTTGGCTTCAAAGAAGTCATGATCAGAACCGTCGTGATCGTCAGAGCGCGTCCAGTCTATTAAGCAGGTCGGTCAATATTATTTTTGACTTTCGCCTTTGCATATCGTCTGAATTTCCTCAGGCATCAATCAACCACAGCAGTTATGACAACAAGCATCACAGTGAGCTTTTTGGGAAGATATACGTCCGATACAGCTTGTGGTTCCGAACGGGACACTGCGCCTGACTATCAATGTTTCTCTATCTCCATACAGGACGCGCGTTATAATGTGCTTCATCATACGTCTGCTCACACGCTGAGTCTGTCGTTCGATGAGCCGCCTGAAACAGGATGGTCCGTCATGCCAGGCTACGACGAGTCCTTTGCGATCCCTCCGCACCTGGAACCTCCTCGACTGGATGCAGACGAGACACTGCCGAGCATGCTGCATCCTTCGTACCCTTTTGGAAGGCCTGTGAGCTTGGGCAAGAAAGGCTCTGGGTCAAGGGGAAGAGGCGTCGGGAATTTGTTGGGTACTGTGGGAGAAGGGGGCGATCCGAGGAATGTTTGGGGATATGGAATGGGCACTGGAGTTGGCTGGGGTGGAGGGAGTGATGCGAGAGGCGAGCGGTGGGATGAGTGGGGGCTCGAAGATGTCGTTGAGAGAGAGAAGAGGAAAGAGGTTCCTCCTGGAATGGCTGTGAGTGGGTTTCCTTGCCTTTGAGAACTCTTCAACCCTTGGACAATGGCGCCCAGTCAAAGGCAATCAACATCGGAAGATTCACCCATCTAGAGGTCCTATGACGTGCCTCACCGCCTCTGATGGTCCGATCTTGCTTGAGTGACCGTCTCAAGTCCTGAAGCTGATTGATATTTGGTCCTTTGTGCTATGCAGGGCGCCAAACGACCCCCTTCACCCCCATCTCCAGCATTGAGACCAACACATGTACCGCTCCCTCGTTCTCAACATCTACGACACCTTCTGGAGCGACAACAGCTATCGCCACAGCCCCCCAATGATGGCTTTGACGCACCCGTACCTAACGAGACATACGAAGAAGATCTCGATCAACAGCAACAGCAGGCCCAGGCTCACCCCCAGCAGCAACAGCAACAACAGCAGGGAAACCGTGCTCGCGCGCCTACAAGGACGGAGCAAGATGTTGCGGGACGCGCGGCGCAGGCACAGGGCGGCATCACGGGCGCTGCAGGTCACAGTCAAGGTCAAGGGATGAATAGGTATGGGAACAGAGGTGAGGTGGGAGAGAACGATGGTTCACCTGCGAGCGAGGACGAGCGGTTGAGCGAAGATGATGGCCTCTGATTGATCAACGCCCGTATGGCAAGACCTGAAACGCAATGACTCTTATTGGTTCATTCTGCATATTGCATTGACCCTTGACCCATAGTTGTAACATGTATCTATCTATCCCTCGCAGACCGTCCTTTTCAACTTCAATTCTCTTACAAACCCCGTCGGTTTTTCTGCTGCTTTCCAAAGTACCAGTAGCAGCGATTCCCGCCACATCTGTAAATTGCTCCAAGCTAGGCCGAATTGGTCGCATTCGGCCTCATATCCGATCGTCGAAAGAGGAGACTACGCTCAGCCACCGCTCAGATCGCATCACTTGCGTCGGCATTGAGGATGATAGCTTGGTAGAATCGGACAAACTCAATGAGCGAGTCGGCGGACTATATCACATGCAATCCAAAGACAAATCATTTGGGTGCCTCGCATCATAGGAGATCACCGTAATCGTAATGAGCATATTGAAGGAAAATCACTCACGACGTGCTCGTTGATGGTGTGAGCCTATCACAGCACAGCGACAGAGGATGACACCGTCAGCTTCCGTCATGTATGGGCTCTCGCCGGTATCTCAACCTGTTATTGAGGTGAGACCAGGATCAGATAGATATTACTCACCCCCCGGTTGTCCTTGTCGGGGAAGTGCCTCCATCGATAAATATGTCGAGTCAGGTCCCAGTACTTGGATGTGTCGGTGTTCTGCATGCGAGCGCATACGTCCAAGAAAGGCAGCTATCAGCTCAACGCGATCTGAAGAGAAGAGCTGATTCAGACATTACTTACGCCCGTGCCTAGATATGGCGCAAAAGTAAGATCTTCGCCCTCGCCCAGATTAGCGATGCTTCCATCCTGGCTAACTTCGGGCCGACTAGCCCATACACCCCTACTAGTGCCAGCAAGGAGTTCCCAAGCACCCACGCCCAACCCAGTAGGTGTGATAGGCGCCGGTTCAAGACCTCCCTTTCCATTGGCACTGTCCAACTGTACATGGCCCCTTGCTTCTGCTCCGCCAAACTCGGAAGGAGACCAAGATTGACCGAAACCAGAGATGGAGAGGTTCAAGGCTTGCGCTCGAGGTAAGAGGACATTGTAAATTTGAGATTCAAGCTCAGATACGGAGGATGAAACATCGATTCGATTGTTGACGAGGAAGCTGACAATCTCGGGCTGAAGCAATACACCAAGAGTAAGCACGAGCCCGGCGAGATGATCAAAGTATGTGCAGAAACTTGTCCAAACGCGTCTTTACTCACCAGAGCATTCGCCTTGAGTCCACCCCGGATGATATCAGTCGCCTGTGTGGTACTGATCAAAGCCTTGGCGACACTGCCTTGTCCCGGACCTTTCCTAGCGCCCCCGTAGTCACTTTCGATCAACAAGCCAGGCAACTCGTCAAACGCATGTTTATCGCCACCAATGGACTTCAGAGTGGTGTCTTTGATCTCCTGGGGGATCTCATCCGCATACCTTGCTGCGCATTGCAAGAAACCCCAGATGGGCGACTTGTCGTTCAAGGTTGCAGAGTGAGGGTGATCTTCGATCTCCGTGATCAGGCGAGCGGTGAGTCCGATATTGGTATGATCAGGTGGGACCGACGAGTGTCCTCCGAGCGTAGAAACGGTAACGTTGATATTGACTGTACCCTTCTCAGCAACGGCAGGTAGACCGAAAGTTCGCCCCCAGATTTCTTGAATTCCTGATCCTTCGTCGATAAGTAAAGAGATGGAATCTTTGCCGTATTTGGAGATGACCCAATCTCTGATGGCCGGGGCACCTCGACCGCCGCCTTGTTCTTCGTCTTGCCCTAATCCAAGAATCACGGTTCGACGAGGCTTGAATGACGATTCTGAGAGGAGCAGCTCGATAGCAGCTCTGTGAACGGGCACAAGGTTTGTCAGCGTCTGACGTGAGGGCTTCCTCGCATCCCTTGTAATATAGGTCTGCGGCAGTGACAAGTCGGACCACTCACAGGATGGAAGTCAAGCCTGACTTGTCATCCCCACTGCCTCGACCCCAGATGTACTCGCCATCGTAATCACCGCTGAATGGATCGTGCTCCCATTGGTCCCTTGTCTCAGGAAGAACGGGTACAACATCTGACAAAGATGACAATTTTGAACATCAGCCGTGCTCGCTCATACTGGTGTGATCTTGACCATCTGGGTTGCGACAGGACTATGCGTTTGACTTGGAAGTTAGGATGGAACTGTGACGCTTGGCTTACCCTGGTGCGCGGCGAGGAAAATAGGCTGCAATGAAGAATCGGTGCCTTCCCACTCGAAGATCAAACCGTAGGTATTGATGTTAGTCTTCTTAAGATGTTTGTGGCTGTTCGGAAAGCAAAAAGCTGTTGTCAGTCATGGTTGCCAATACAAGAATCGGGATCCAGGCTAGGCTCAGAGACCTACACCAGGGGATAAGATTCTTCGAGGTCTATGACAACCAATTGTCAGTCATCCCATCACATAAACGGGCTGTGTGCTTCATCCGGATGATCGATTACACTTACATTTGTGCAGATCTCCGAAAGGCTTCCATCGCTCATCAACGTCCGAGTCGCCGATATCGTCATAGATTTGAGTTGGGATCCGAATGACACCCTGATGCCATTGGATGATCTTCTCCTTGTGGTCCCACACTTTAGAGGTATTGTGCACATCGAACGAGGGCAAGATGGGCTCCGCCTGACCACATGTATCCTTCAATAAGGCCGCATTAGCCCTGACAAGATCGGCGTTATCGGATGAAGGGGAGGTGATTCGCCGGACAGAGGAGAAAGTGCTGGTGACGAAGTTTAGCGGGGAGGGAGCTAAGATCGAAAGCAAGCCAAATAGGGCAAGCAGAAGAGCGAGGGAAGTCTTGTGGGAGCCTGACCGACGAGGCTCGTCGACTGAAGGCAAAAGCGGATGAGCACTTAATTTGACCATGACTGCTAGCAGTTCCGTCGATAGGCGAAAACAGTTTATCGTTTGAGTGCTTGTGGAGAGGAGAAGTAGGCAATCCCTCTTGGGGGGGCAAGTCAGTCATCCCTATTTTAAGCTTATTATAATGCTTGAACAGACGAAACAATCAGTACATAGGACTTGAGCAGACCATTCTTGCTACACATTGTGCTATCGAGCACCATTTTCGCGCACATCCGATAGTAAGTAAACAGCTGCAGCAGCATTAGCGGAATATTGCGTCTTAGCTTGATTCCTCGGCGATATCCGACCACCTGTCACTGTTGCTTGCGGTCAGCTCCGTTCCGAGACTTTTCCTTCCTCCGCGTAGTGAAGCTCGATCGTATACAATGCATGAATGATATTGATTGAGACGGTGCTCATCGCTTGAGTTGCGCCGCGACGGTGTCCGACAGTTCCGACTTTGCGTTGGACTGGATGGATCCGTTCAGGGCTGCCAACCATGAGGCGATCTGGACGGCCTGTTCGGATGATTTGGCAGGTGCCGGTGAAAGGATAGGCAGAGGGTTGGAAGGAAAGGCGGATTCCAAGACGGATTGGCGCACAGAGGCGGCATGCCGAGCTATAGGGATCGTACAGAAAGTGATCAGACGATATCGTTACTTGTGGTTTCTAGCGTTGTGCAGAAGTGAAGATCAAAACACTTACGATGACCGAGTGCAGCTCCAACAGCCGCGATACTCTCGTTGACTAGCGACCTCTTGCCGAACAATCCTTGTTTCGAGTGATCCATTGTCTCGAAGGTCAATTGCCTTCGAGGCTGCATGGCCTTCTTCTCCCTGGCGGGTACATCCCTTCTCTTCCTCTCTCTTTGCTGCTGTTGTTGACCGCCTGCTCGTCCCTTCCTATCTTGACCTTGTCCACCTTGGCTAGTACCGGTAGCCTTGATCTTATCTCGTCGAAGTCTTTGACGACGCACTACATCGGGTGGCAAGGCTGACGAATCAGACACCACATCCATGGAGACGCCCTTCAATGCTCGCCTTGACCTAGGAGCAGACGAGGTGGGTCGAGATTGTTGCGTTGACTTTGAGGGTTCCGAAGCGGAAAGATCAGAGTCGGCGAAGAAGTCTTCCTTTGTTTCGGTATCGGAGCCCGACTTTGGTACTGGAGGCAAGTCGAAAGTCACATCTCGCTTTCTCTCCTTTTGTATTCGCTATCGGACCATATGCTTGATGTCAGTTGCGTGATTTATCTGGCATTTCGTTGTCTCCCGAATATCTACGGGTCCATGCAGTCTCATGACAGCTCACCTGCTCGCTGTTATAGATGTTCTGTTTACTGGTTACAGGGATCTTAAGCTTGAGATCCAAGGGTAATTGTCGTTGCCTATTAGCCTGATTCTTGAAGCCCAATGCTTCGGCGCTATTGGGTGTAGGGGGTAAGTCACTTGAGGAGTTGGAAGAAAGCGCGAGTCGGGAAGTTGAGAGTGTTCGGACTTGCGAGGGTCGGATGGCCCTCAAAGCGGATACAGTCGCTCGGGTAGACATGGTGCGCGGCACTGTGACAGATGGCTAGTTAGATCTACTATACTTGACTGGGGATTTTGATGAATATCCATGAACTCGATGATACTCACTCTGATATGCTCTCTCGTTACCATCACCAGTTACAGGCCATAGACCATGATTGCACAGTGACCTGACCTACTTGCTTGACTTTCTGGGATTAAATGTGTAAAAATCACTTACAAGTAGGAATAAAGTGCCACATTCGTTTCTCGTTCATCTTTGGTAGATATGCACCATACCATGCACCACCATACACCACCATAGCACTCTACGTTCTACACGCTACATGCATGTCAACTACCTAGATGCAACCATCTTCAACAACCTCGAAACCTCAAAAGTCGAGAGTGGTCCACCGATCTCTGTTCATACTCGAGTCCGTCGCGTTTCTCTACAAAAGCCCTCAATCGCCCCCGCCGGCCACCGAGAGCACTCTTTTTCCTTCTTTAGATACCCATTTCCCCCTGTCAAATCTCCCACAAGATGTCAACCGAAGATTACGATGGTGTGTCATTCCTCCCTACTCTCGATCACGTCGATTTGTTTTTCTGTTTTCCCGCTAACATATCTACACAGAATTCGGTAATTACATCGGTGGTGACCTAGAGTCCGATGACGAGTCCGACGTAGACGTCGCCCCCTCTGCTCCCGCCGCTTCTTACGCTCCTGGACCGTCTGGTGGACAAAGCTATGCGCCGCTTGAGGGATTGGAAGATGATGACGAGGAGATGGAGGAAGATACAGGCATGGAGTTGACCTTGCACGGTGTGGATGGTTAGCTCATTCTCCGCATCTTAATTCGGAGCTGAGCGGAAAGCTCACATTGATTCTGATTCAGGTACTGCTGGTAACCAGGTCATTCTACATGAGGACAAGAAGTACTACGCGACTGCTGAGGAGACATATGGAGAGGATGTGGAGGCAATGGTACAAGAGGAGGACCTGCAACCGCTTTCTGAGCCCATTGTAGCGCCCATCAAAGTGAAGTCGTTTACCGTGCAGGAGAAGGGATTGCCAGAGACTAGGTTTGACCGAAAGTAAGTCTCTGAACATGTTGTTACAGGTGTTAGCAATGAACTGATGATTTTGTCGTTTCTTCAGCTTCATGATAGATCTCATGAATTACCCTTCAATGATCCGGAACGTTATGGTAGCAGGTCACATTCACCACGGAAAGACATCACTGCTGGATATGCTGGTATTCGAGACCCATCAAATGACATATGATGTCGACCAACCCGTGAGTCACAAGGACTGTTCTGTTGAGCGAGGTCGAGGCTAATTGTTTTCCCCGCAGATCCGTTATACTGATACCCACACCCTTGCCCGTTCGCGAGGAATTTCACTCAAATCCGGCCCTATGTCGCTCGTCTTGCAAGACTCGAAGGGCAAATCCAGTTTGATCAACATCGTCGACACGCCAGGCCATGTCAACTTTGTCGACGAGGTCGCCTCGATCGCTCGATTAGTAGATGGTGTGGTGCTCGTGGTGGACGTCGTGGAAGGAGTGATGCACGGAACGGAGGCAGTAATCAGGCATGCTATGCAGGAGAAGCTGAAATTGACATTGGTGGTCAACAAGATGGATAGATTGATTCTGGAGTTGAGGTTACCGCCCAGCGAGGCTTTCTTCAAGATTAAGCATACAATTGAGGAGGTCAACTCTATCATTGCGTGAGTCCTACGCGTTCCGTTTCCTGCGTGTGCGCTTCCGGTCTGGTCTGACCAATGCCTCAACAGTTCCATCGACCCCGACGACTCTTACCGACTCTCTCCAGAGCGAGGAAACGTCGCTTTCGCTTCTACGCAGATGGGCTGGTGCTTCACCCTCCGCTCTTTCGCCTCGATGTACGCCGACACTTTCGGTTCCTTCGACGTCGATGAATTTGCTGTGCGACTCTGGGGCAACATCTACTTCGACCAGGAGAAGAGGAAGTTTACGCGAAAGCCAGCGGACGTAGAATCAAAGCGTTCATTCGTGCACTTCATCCTGGAACCGCTGTACAAGCTCTACACTCAGGTCAGTATCAATTGCGAGTGCGAGGATCGAGCTGATTTTGGGGCAACCGGGTGTAGGTATTGAGCGAGGATTCAGCGACACTGAAGGAGACTTTGGCGGACCTGCAAATTACCCTCAAACCTGCCGTGTACAAGATGGATGTCAGGCCGTTGCTCAAGGTCGTACTGGAAGCGTTCTTTGGACCTTCTGTTGGACTGGTGGATATGATCACTCAATTTGTGCCATCACCGGTTGACAGTGCTCAGGAAAAGGTCAGTCAGCTACGTTCAGCCATGTCACAGTCAAGCTGACAATGCGACTATGTAGGTCCAAAACACCTACACTGGACCTCTTACTTCCGACCTCGCCGATTCGATGATCAAATGTGACTCGCAAGGACCTACGGTCGTACATGTCAGCAAGCTCTACCATACCACCGATGCCGAGCATTTCAGGGCTTTCGGACGAGTGATGAGCGGATCAGTAAGAATAGGACAGTCTGTCAAAGTGCTTGGAGAAGGGTATTCGCTCGAAGACGAAGAGGATATGATTTCTGCCGTGGTTGAGGGTGTCATGATCGATGAGTCAAGGTGAGTTCGCGGTCTTGTCTCGCTTTTTGGCCTTTTCAGCTTACGGTCGGTCGCAATCAGATATACTGTGGACATCGAGCGAGCACCCGCCGGAAACCTTGTTCTCCTTTCCGGTGTCGATGCGTCAATATCCAAGACGGCTACCATCGTAGGGAAAGACGTCGAGGACGACTTGTACATCTTCCGACCCATCAAGCACATCACTACCTCTGTACTGAAAGTAGCAGTCGAACCCGTCGCCCCATCAGAATTGCCCAAGATGCTCGAGGGTCTCCGAAAAGTAAACAAGTCGTACCCGCTTGTAACGACTAAAGTCGAGGAGTCAGGTGAACACATCATTCTCGGTACGGGCGAGCTGTATATGGACTCTGTACTGCATGATCTCCGAAAGTTGTTCTCAGAGATCGAGATCAAGGTGTCAGACCCTGTTACCAAGTTCTGTGAGACGGTAGTCGAGACTTCGGCGCTGAAGTGTTACGCTGAGACGCCCAATAAGAAGTGAGTCGGGAGATGTGTGCCGTGTGTTTGCGCGTCTCAGCTTACAATTGGTCTATGTCTTCTCTCATCATTAGGAACAAGCTCACCATGATTTCCGAGCCCCTCGAGACTGGAATCGCCAACGACATCGAATCTGGCAAAGTAACGATGAGAATGACGAATAAGGAGCGAGGAAAGTTCTTTGAGAGCAAGTACCAGTGGGATTTGCTTGCTTCCAGGAACATCTGGGCCTTCGGTCCCGAGGAGAATGGCGCGAACGTATTGATCAATGACACGTTACCATCAGAGGTGAGCTGCACTTCCCTTTATCGACCGAGTGGAACTATCAGCTGACTTGTATGGTCTAACAGGTGGATACGAAACTTCTGGGTAGCGTGAAGGAGAGCGTCAAGCAGGGATTCCAATGGGGTACGAGAGAAGGACCACTGTGTGACGAACGTGAGCTGCCTTTTCAAGTAGCAAATCTGATCGGATCGCAGCTGATTGTCAATGCCTTGTAGCTATTCGAGGTGTGAAGTTCAGGATTTTGGATGCTGCTATCGCTCAGGAACCCATCTACCGAGGTGGTGGTCAGATCATCCCTACTGCTCGACGAGTCTGCTACTCGTCATTCCTGCTTGTGAGCTGGGCAATCACTCCTCTTCTGAGAAGATCATTCAAAGCTGATGTGCTATCTATTGATAGGCTACCCCTCGTCTCCTTGAACCCGTATACTATGTCGAAGTACAAGCGCCAGCCGACTGTGTAGCGGCTGTGTACACCGTACTTTCCCGACGAAGAGGACACGTAACGCGAGATATCCCTAAGCCTGGATCACCTCTGTACACTGTAAAAGCGTTCATCCCCGTGCTTGACGCCAACGGATTCGAGACCGACCTGAGAACAGCTACGATGGGCCAGGCGTTCTGCCAGATGAGCTTTGATCATTGGAGTGTTGTACCGGGAGACCCTACGGACTCATCTATCCAGCTCAGACCGTTGGAGCCGGCTACAGGACAGGCGTTGGCTAGGGATTTGGTGCTCAAAACTAGGAGAAGAAAGGGACTCAGTGACTCGATTGCTGTCAGCAAGTATCTTGAGGATGAGGTGAGTTATATCCGTCAATGTTCCCAGTCATATGCCATCTTGGGACATTATCCACTGCCAAATGTTTGGTCGGGACTTCGAAATGCATCAGGATTTTCATGCTGACCCTCTTCACGTTCGTGCCACAGACTATCATCGCGATCAGCGCGTCAGGTAATGCCGACTTGCTGGGATAGGGAGACTGTCAGAACTAGACAAAGTAGAATGGCACAATTGGATGCATACATCTAACAGTGACTGTCCGGCACGATGGACATAATCATACCCCGCACTTTCAGCTGACGCGCAACCGTGGGATAAATCACGTCGTCTGCGTTGGTATTCGGAGCGGTGACGACCGATTGATTGTCTCGCTTTTTATAGAGTGATCAGCTGTTGAGCTTCAATCAAGACGAAAGCAAAGCACTCACGTTTCTCATTCGCTTTGAATCGTCGCTCTCAACAAGCCGAGGATAGCCTACTCGAAGTGCCCACGCGTACGCCCACGCTCATCCGAGGTAAAGTACGATATTCTCAATAAGGGTATCGTCCTCTTTGGCAACTTCCGCCTGAGTCGGACCAAGGATCAAGCTTGACTCGGGACCTTGTGCTATGCCAATGCCACTCTGCACACCTCTTTTAACGCCGGCTTTCTGTTCATCACTGGATCGCAAATCGTTTACGTGGTGCTGTGAGATCATGGTAGTGGAGGAGAGATATAGCCGCTGCACTGGGTAAGGTGAGAGCGATGATGATGATGAGAGCGATGAAGAAGATGATGATGATGATGATGATGATGATGATGATGCTGATGCGCGTGTGTTCAAAGATGGAGCTGACGGCGAAGACGAGGTTGAGGTTGAGGATGAGGATGACGGTAAGATTGGGCGAGAGGAAAGTGATGGATGTGGGCCGTCAAACCTTCTGATTTGAGCAAAGGCAAGGTAAGCCACAGTACCTGTCACTGCCAAAGCGGTGGTAGAAGCCAGGATAACAACGGGGCGTCTGTACAGTGGGAGTGAAGGAGACATGGTCTGGTGTAATGCCATGCGATGTAATTTGACTAGCAATTTGAGCGCTGTTACAGTGTTTTTGCAGGTAGTTTTTGCAGTGACTGGGTTCGATCTGGAGATTGGGTCGGTGGCAAGTCTGAGACAACGGTACGGCGGAGAGAGTATACAGTAAGACCAGGATACTGTAATATTCAGACGATATCCAAGTTGGCTTTATTTATCTATATCGGGGCTGAATACTGATTACTTTTGTCGTAACAAACAACCGACAAGCAACCCATTCCGAGATGCTCTACTTTAGGTCTTGTGACTGACGCATCAGGGCAGTAGTCAGACTCTGGACAAAGACAAAGACAAGGATACAAGACTGCAACAACTTGGTATATGCACAGCCCACAGCCCACAGCCCATAGCCCATAGCTGATAGCTGCAATGATCTTTGCTGGAGCGGGACAAAGGAGATGACTCGACTCATCATCTCAAAACGGCCCGCCAGCGGGGCACAGTGGGGTAAGGGGCGAATGGCACGATGAAGCGATATACTCTCATGTAAAGTCCTTTGAAACGTAGCATAGACCGAGACACCCCTCGCCTCCAGTGAACTGAATTTGAGATACTATTCCAGAAACGTGCAGATCAACATCATAAGTTCACAAGATGCATCATGCTGAATCCAGTTTGGAGAGGTACAGTGGGGGGGCAAAAGTTTGGTCGAGTTTTGCCTCCTGACAGCTTTGTTCTATTAGGTACTGCTATTCCTCATGCATCATCAAAGCTCTGATCGTGACACCTTGTCAGATGCATCCTCAGGTAGGACTCTCACTTATCTGAGGCTCAGAAGCTGAATACGCGATGCATAGGGACAATTACAATGGAAGCAACATCGTGCCATCTTTGAGCACATCAATCTGTTCTGTGTGAATGCTCCATGTCCACATATTGAAACCATCTGAGCTAAGCATATCTGTGCATTGCTAGGGCACTGTGCTTCGTTGTGACCCTCGAGATAACATTCATATGCAACCTCAATGAGCACAGGACAGCGATACGTGTTGTTCAGCCAAATACCACACCAGATTGAACTGAGACTGCATCCTGCCACAAGTTCAGTAGGCAGTTGTTACCAGTTACATGCATCAATCAGAAGACCTCAGTCATGGCGAGATGTCCCATACCCAAAGCAGGCGATATGCATGCAGGAGTGGACATGGAAGAATGATGTTGTCACAAATATGCTGAAAAATGGGCTCGACCAAACTTTTGCCCCCCCACTGTACCCATACTCGTACAGTGTACATATGCCCCGGATTCCAACGGATGGATTCACAAGCACGGTCTAGGGACAGAGGAGTCAAACAAGCAGGAAAGAGTTGGAATTCGAATGTCGATACTTGACAATTAGCTAGGACGGTTCAGATACGCTTCACCACCACAGTATCCGTGGCGCCATTGTACGAGAATCAATCAGTCCTTCTTGTTCGTATCGAAGAAAAGGACGCTGCGGAAGACGATCACACAGTCACCAAAAATAAAACCTATCAGCATTGAGCATTGCGATCCTCTTCATCTTCACCTTGACGAGACGTCGATATACTGTATACGCCGAGTACTCACGCGACACTCGTATCGTCCCTAACATACCTCGCAACTCCACCAGGCAAACTCAACGTCTTCCGATGAACGCTCTTATCACCATCACCATCAAGCCCGTTCCTCATCAAGTGCGTAGCGGCATTCTCGTCCTCGAACAGCCAATGGCCCTTGGAACTGTCAGCCACGGTACCGGGCAGAGGCTCGGCAGGATAAGGTCGCATCTCTTCTGCAGGAGGCGAGAACTGGGGGAACTGGCCGGGAAGAACGGTTTTGGGGATCGGGGAGTGGTGAGGGTGTGCAGAGTGCGCGGCGAGGAGGAGTACGGCTTCTTCAGAGGTGATCTTGTCCCATACTACGTGAACACAACATACCTCGTCAACATCTCAGCGTTAAACTCAAAGCGGATGGACAACAAATGATATGAATTGTGATATGAAGAGATGAATGCGGTCGACCGTCAGAAGAGGATGTGAAACGTTGACTCACGTCCGTCAGTAGCAACGATCAAGAATCGCAACTCTTCACCTTCGGACTCCTTACGGAGATGACGAATGATCACTTCGGGCTCGGAGCCCATGTAAGGCCCATCATTCTTGGGGAACATCTCGCCAGTCGCCCTGTTCTTTGCATGATAGTATTCGACGGAACACGCTCGTTCGATCCTATCAGATGGAATGGGATAGGACGGGGTACAAGCACGAACGATACTTCATTGTTAGCACTGCTTGATACCCGGGGAATCAGAGCTGGATGGGCTCCGACGAGATGATGGATGACCTCGGTACTTACTCGTCCATATCCGGCTTGCTGGTTTTGAGACTATCATCGCCGAACGCTCGGGTCGGTTGAGCGTTACCCACCAAGCGAGGAGTGAATCCTTGGTCGATAATCACATTGTCCCTCTCAGTTGGGTGCTCAGATCGAACCCTAATTCATGTTGCAATCAAATTAAGGCAATCCATCAAGTCAGCCTTGTACGAAGATATTATCGTTTCAAGTTTGACCGATTCTCTGGAGGATAACGCTTGAACTCACTTCTCAGCCTCAACAGGATTAGCAGCATTGTGATCCTGGCTAAGCACATCGGTCCTCCATGTGCCCTGAGTAGGATTGTACCATCCCGCAACGGCTCGACAGTCACCCATATTCGCTAGGTACAACAAGCCGCTCTTAGAGTCGACGAGAGCGGTGCAAGCGCAGGCACCTGCGATGGGTAAGGCCGCCATGAGCGCTGGGTTGGGGGTCGGCAAGTTCGTCGATGTGGGCAAGTGAGTGGGGTACGGAGGGTAGATCATTGATAATGGGAGTGAGACTATGGCCTTGTCAAGGTCGGTGAAACTGTGGCAGGAAGATTTTATAATGTCAGCATGCAGGTATGAGACGCTGCCAGGATGTGGTTGAGGTGCTGTGAAATAGTGCACTTGAGGGGTACAGGCATATCGTAATCAATAAAAGACTCACGTCTGGATAATCGTTTCATAAATGCCCTTACTGGTCCACCCTTCCATTCCCAGTCCAGCCAAAGCATAGGCCAAAGTCCCATTAAGTACCTTCTTCATCAACGCGCTGGTCTGTCCGCCGCCGTGGCCATCAAGCATGCTGACCAGCATCAAATCGTCCTGTCCATCACCAGGCTGGGGGAGTGGTTTGGCCTCTGAACCGTTGTTGCCATTCCCGTTCGCTCCGGTGAGATCGGTCGATGAAAGGAGGAGGGAGCGGACTTTGCCCCATACCGACCAGTAACTTTCTTTCTGAGAGCCGTCGTTGTCCTCCTGCTTTCGGGGTCGGAGGGTGGTAAAATCAGATCGTGAGAAGAGGTCAATGGACATTTCATCCTCGCTGACGAGGTTAGCAGCGAGCGTGTTCGTATCCCATCTGACGACGACATTCCCCTTTCTGTCCATAACCGTGGAATTGGCGTTCTTGGTCAGTTTCTCTTCACATTTCTCTTTGGAAAGCGGGATATGGTAAGTAATGTCCTCTTCGGGTCCTGTGCCCCACTGAGAGATATTTCGAGTGAGCTTGAACGTTCGATGGAAAGTGGGAGTGAAGGTCGCTTTCCATTCGAGGATCTGAAGGAGCACAGTCTCTTTCTGCTTGTAGTGACAGTACAACAAGTAGACAGAAACGCCGAGCAAAACGAGCACGGCTGTAAAGAAGTCATTTGAACCGGTGAAGGGGATTCGTGTCATTGTGGTTGGGGTTGGTGGGCGTAGATACGGCGTGTTGGTAGTGTTGAATGAGTGTGACTGAGGGAAGTGATATGCCATATCAAGCTGAACGTCGATATCTGAGGAGACGAGCAGGAAAAGGCTAGGGGGATGAGTGAGGGAATCGCGGCGATATAATGACTCAATGGCAGATCATATACGATATATACTTACACGTATATGTACCGTCTGGGTGAATGAACAATGTGGTGGATAGATTATGTGGATCTGGTCGACTCGATTGATACAAAGGTTATTAGAAGCTTCGACCATCCTTTTTAAGGACTTCTTACTCGTCAGAGATTCTCAGAGGTGAAAGGACATGCAATGGCACAGATCTGCCTGGCATTTGATATCTGTGGATCCATTGAATGAGGATCAGTGGGCCAGTGGGCGAATAGGTGAGCCAAAAGGACATGAGGGATCCAGACTCGTTCGGGGCGAGCAAAGGATCTCAGCAATGAGATAAAGGTAAGGCGTCTGTTCCGAAAATTGCGGGTAATCCTTCGGATAAGTTCCTTGACTGGATAGCCATGTTAGCGTTCGTGTCGCATCCGATCTCGGATTTTTTTCTATGTATCTTGTCCCATCAGGAACCATGCGAGTGTCAGCTGGATAGGTGGCCAAATGATATGATATGCGTACATGTTCGCCCATGTATATGATCCGATTGAATATGCCCAGCAATCAAGCAAAGTGTGTCATGTCCATCTATTCTGACTAGTCTAAGCTTTGGTTGCGGGCGCAGGCTTAGCGTCTCCGCATTTCCGTCTGTTTCGGTTGGGGAACGGCGTTGTGGGCAGTTTCGGCGGGGTCTTGATGGAAGCATTGTCGCCCAGTTCCGTGTGATCCGTTACTCGCAGCTCTGCAATGAACGAACAACAAATTCATCAATACCTCCAAACAGAAAAGGGCAGGAAAAAAGAGAACCACTTCTTCGATAATCGAAACCTAAGTACGAGTGCATCGATCAACTCACTCCAGTTCCCTCGCTCATCTTGGACACCTTGCACGATATTTCTTCTCAAGTACCTAGCAGCTTCTTGCCATTCTTCGATCCGCTTAGCCACCTCGCTTTCCTCAATTTCTTCCACTAGCGGCTCGGTGGACGCTGACGTAGAGACTGTTGACGCTGAGCCGGGTGGTGGAGGTGTTAAAGAAGGCGAGGCAAAGGTCTGTCGGACTGCCGTTACCATTTGGAGATGTCTCGCGGGATCACCTATTCCATCCGAATTCGCATTCGCATTGGCATTAGCCTCATCATAAATTGCACTCATTCAATCCTCCGTGTTCTTACTGCGTGGCGTAAAGCGCACTAACCTGAAAAAGTAACACGAGACGCCCTCATCATCGCTCGGTATGCCGACCTAGCAGCTGGCTTGAGAGCAGGAGGGAATGGAGCCATTTCGTTCGAGCTGGTGTCTTGTTCTTTTTCGATATACTGTGCAGCCTGATAGGTGAATGTTTCTGTCCGTAAAAAGTTCCGGGTAGAGCAGCAGGCGGGGAGATGGTTGTCTGACAATCGTACGATACGCGCTAGGTATTTTTAGATGACCAATTGTTTCAAGGATTGTTGCGCTATTTAGATATAGAGATAGGCTGATTGATGAATCACTCACTATTGCTATCTCTTCACTCGACTTTCTCGACTTTTGCGACGCTGTCCTGGCCGGCGTGATGCATAAGCATCGGAACGGAATCAAATGAGTAGATTCGAATGGAATGAATTGCCGTAACGAACGGAATCAGCGAGCTTTTCTAATGGGATTTAGGATTGCGGTTCTAATTCTAATTCTAATCGCGATCGTTAACTTGTTGTAATGAGATCCATATGTCGCGGCTGTGCAGTCAGAGGTGCGTACTACAGTTACTATCTAATTGCTTCCAGTATCCAGTATCCAGTATCCAGTATCCAGTATCCAGTATCCAGTATACAGTATGCCAATGCCAAGTCAACTCACACACGGGACAGGCCAATAATCTTGGCCCCATTTGATAGATAAACAGTCTCCCAACATTACCCCTCAACCTCTTACGCATCTCAAATATCTTGCAAGTCAATCCTATCAACACACGGCCTGAGGGGAAGAATCGAATCTTTGAGGACAAACTGTATAGCCATATAGTGACAATACACCCAGAGCCTGGGGCAAAAGAAAGGAAAGGATGGGCTCGCGTTTGTTTACGCTCTTGGCCCTGGCGTTCCTGGTTCTGGGTTTACTAAGTGATGTGCGAGCAGCCATCACAGGTCAACAATACTGCAACAAGGTATGTAGCAGCTACAGACTCCTCTTTTTTTTTTTTTTTACCCCCCTGGCAGGAAGGCAGAGTAGCTGACGGACGAGCAGTATGTATGCATCACTGGCCGACATGACTCGGATCAGAAGCTCGATTATTGTGAGTGCGGGCAGCAGGAATTGAATGTCCAAAACACGCCCACGCCTCCACCGGACAGGTCCACCACCACCCAACCTACCCACCAATGTAATGGTCGTTTAGAGCTCACTGGATATGTCTTGAATATACATAGATACTCTCGAGCCCCCCAATGGGACGAGCATCACCCGGGACGAATTCGGATGGATGGCCATGTGAGTTGGAAATCTGGCAAAACACCGTTGATGCATAAGTCAGCATATGAGCCTGCGTTGAGGGAATGGGAATGGAGCTGACAAGTTGCCTTCCACAGCGGATTTGGCACGACCATGAGTGAGTGGCAGCCAGGTCAAACCCACA
Source organism: Kwoniella sp. CBS 6097 (assembly GCA_036287355.1). Lineage (NCBI taxonomy): Eukaryota > Fungi > Basidiomycota > Tremellomycetes > Tremellales > Cryptococcaceae > Kwoniella > Kwoniella sp. CBS 6097. Next base: position 13,414,981 of record CP143074.1, on the reverse strand, counting down.
CGAAGATATGAGCCACAACGCTGATGAAAATATGCATTAGCCAACACACCTATGATCATCGCCTGGCCCAATTCTGATGGATCTATCACCGTCTCTCAAAGACAGGCTAGCGGCCATGTAATGCCCAAAGGTGAGTGTTGCGACACCGCCAAACACCGAGCGGGGCTTTAAACCTTTCACCTCGGTTTCATGGCAATCCTTTGATCTGTTACGGTGTCAAAGACTTTCCATTCACGTCTCGATGTCGTCGTGACCGAGTCGGTCCTTTGATCTTGTCGATACAGCTAGATCTCTCTCGCCTGGGAATATCAACAGCGCCATTGGCTATGATAATTGTCATAACGCCCAATCTTACTGACTCAAATGCTCTGACTCATTATCCTTCTAGTCGTCTCGAGCCCACCCCGCAAAGCATCCCTCCTGACCTCAGCTTCATTCTCAAACACTTCTACGACCTCGATAACATTTTCTATACCGTCAGTGACTGGTGCCAACGCATCCACAAACTCCACTGCTCTCATCTGGGCGTATTCTACTCAGAACCCCGGTTCAGCAGCTGTAGACGCTACAATCCAGCAGCATCTCGCTAGTGGGAACACAAAGATATCTCTGCTCGCCACGCTCGATCCAACCATCCCTTCCACGCCAGGCAGTACCATGAACCCCTTGAGCGGAACTGGCAGCGGTAGTACCACCAACAGCGGCGGCGGCGGCAGCAGCGGCGGCACTGGCGGGACAAGCGGAGGGGCCGGTGCAGGCGGAGGTATCATCAGTGAATTCGGTGCGAACAAGGGTATCCTCATAGCTCATGTCGTCTGCGGAGCCCTAGCTACCATGGCTATCCTGCCCATCGGTATTCTCGTACCGAGAATCGCGAGGGGTTTGACCACGAGTAGATGGTGGTTCCCCGTCCATGCGGCCTTGAACGGAATTTTGGGCTTTGGGTTGATCGTGGCCGCTTTCGCAATCGCGAGAGCCAATTTCCATGATCATGGAGGATTCAACTCGACCCACAGAGTGAGTGCCAAGTAAAGTACAGATCCCAACTCAAGCAACGAGCAGAGCGTAGAATAGTGCAATTAATTGCAAAGACTGCAGACTGACCATCTCATCTGGTGTTCGTCATTAGAAACTTGGCCTTACGCTCTTCATCTTGGCGATACTTCAGACCCACCTAGGATTGTTCACCCATTACTATCAGAGAACGCACAAATTCCAATTCTCGAACGGGAGAGGTCCAAGCAACTACATTCATGTCATACTTGGACAGATCGTAGTCGGCATCGGGTTCGGTACTGTCTGGGCCGGTATGTCATATATCTCTTTCACCCAAGTCGGAGTTTAATGAGGATACTGACTCATGCTATGCGATGTATGCAGGAATCGACGAAGAATGGGGTCGATGGAATTTGAGCGGGAACCCCAATGTCGGCTGGAAAGTCGGATGGGGTATCATTGTTGCGGTATGTCGAATACGCGCGTCTACCATCATTCTCAGATGGCGTCTATCGCTGTGACCCTTCCCTTTCCGCTTTCTCATCTCATCGACGCAACCGTCAAAGTTGATACGAGATCAGAGATATTCAGAAAAGCTGATTTCACGGAACATATTATACATGTCCACTGTTTATGCCAACAGATCACTGCTATAGCCTACATAGGAGGACTGTACTTCATCCCTCGTCAGAAGCGAAACGAAGCGCAGCGTCGTCAATGGGCAGCTTCGTCAGGCTCAGGGCCCGTCAAACCCCCGCAACTAGTTCTCAACGACAAATCCGGGTATCCACCTCCGCCTCCTCCTGCTCATCATACGACGAGGACCCCGGCGCCTACTGCTGCGCCAGCAGCAGCTATATCGCCTACTCGTGCGCGAGCTCCGCCTCCGCCAACGCTTAACCCCGCCCCTCCTACATCGGCTTCGGCGTATCCTCCTCCACCTACTCACCCGACCACGAGAAGGATGCCCCCTCCACCTGCTTAAGAGTCACTCGTGAGATTTACTGTATACGAATGGGACCATGTTGATATTGCTTGTTACGTTACCAAATCATATGATCATAGTATCACGGATGTATCTGATCGGGTTTTCGAATATCCTAACTCGTCGAGCTCTACTTGTTACTCGAAGAGTGAGCTTGCGCCGAGTTCGCGTTCTGTCTCTAGGTCACCGACAACGGCTTGTCTTTCCTTTCACTCTATATGTGCACTTACGGACAGGAAACAGGAAACGGGAAACGGGAATCGGGCAACCCACATTGACTGATGTATGCTTCTGTCCGTAACACGCTGTGACGCAACACATAAATCACGACTTGAACGAACGCAGCAGCTACTCCGGTAACTCGTACAGATATATCGATGCCCTCAAATAGGTTGATCGCGCGCCTCGGTCCAAGGATTCAAAGGGGGGGCACGTTCGAGTATCGCAGGTCGCAGTCAGCCTTGGTTACGAAAGGCTCTAATCCGCTAACTAAAATTGAGCCTATGAGACCGACACCACACATTCAATCGGCCCTGGCCACATACTGTATTCACAGTCCATCTATCAACCTCCTTGACGCTGTATATCTTTCGGAAAGGAAGAGAGCACCCATATCCCTTGCCCAGCTAGCTGTAACACTTGCTCTATTGCTGTGAAAGTGCGGAACATACGACCACTGAACCACTGAGGTTCTCAAAGTGTGTGCTCTACAATCAAATACTAAGCGATCAGCTTGATCAGATACACCATGAACAGCGAACCAGCACACAAGCGTCGATACAGATGGAGTAGATATGTGGGCCAAAGATATGAGTATCGTATTCCAAGGCTGACTGCTTTGCTCCCCAAGCACAAGACGTTCTAGAAATTTGTAGTTTCTAGAAATCTGTAGGCACGAGAGAGAGAGGTCCGTGCGCACAGTCACCGATTCGACACTGAAGACCTATGTTTGCTATCCACCACCGGTGGCACTCTGGACATGATAGTGACCATCCTGTTCGCCAATGGTGCCAAAGTGCCACAGGGTACCAGTGAGCCAGTTCAACTCCCACCTCGTCTCAGCTCAACTCAAAGCTTCTTTCGCCCACAGATCAGTTGAACATTCCAGACTTTGCTGATCGTGCTGTAGTGTAGCTCCGCTATGGGGAACACGACATGATGCCACTGCACAAATTTAATCCGGGTCCGAACCCAAGCTTTTGAGTTCTCAAAGCCTTTGAAGGCTGGAACAGACCCTTGTTCAAGACTGCTTGTGTCCACGGGTGATCAATCGATTGATCACCCATCATGCTCTACTTTCAATTTGACTCAGTCTTGCTGAATAAGTCCGACATGAACAGCTCGCCTATAAGGACATGTGAATATGAAGCTGCGCCTGTGTTCATGTCCACTCTTGACTCTTGATAGTTTTCCCGTGAGCCAGAGCCATCGAAGCTGACTAATATGACTTGAAGCCAAACATCGCCCTCGTCAATCTACGTCGGAACTCGCGAGGCTGGTCTGTCCCGAATCTCAAATGAAAAGTACAAAGGATGTAACTATACTCGTCGATCACGGAATTCCTACATGCAATCAAACCTTGAGAAGAGCAACCTTGACATTCACTATGCAATGCATGCTATACAATCTACTCTACAATTACAATCCTCGTACCTTCATACTTATACAACTGAATTTTGTCTGTCTATTGGCTGAATAATGAAAACAGAATAACAAGAGAATTCGTACTTGAAAGATTAGAAGTGATGGTGCTGCACAAGCTCGTTCACGTTCATATACGGCGGCACAGAGCGCGCTCTTGCCGCTCTCCCATATCCACTGCTACCGGCACTTGCACCGCCACTGCGACTGCCATTATGACCTCCGTAGCCCGGCTCTTTGACATGTGTCCTTGGCTTCGCATTGCCGTCTTTGGATCGTTCCGTTGCTCGCTCCATGGTACTCGTATTACCTTCGTTGTCGTTTTCGTTGTGGTTATGGTGGCCGTGGCTGTTCGCTGCGGATTGACTTGTAGGTACGACAACGCCGTGGCTGTGACCGAAAAGGACTTCAAACAAGCCTCGGGATTTGCTTTTCTCACGCGATCTCGATCTTGACCCCTCCTTCTGCTTCTGCTCGGATGGTAATGCGGTAGGTAAGAGTAACGGTTGTTTGATCTCCGCTTTCAACTCGAGATCAGTCACGTGCGTTACTCCATCCGCTTTGGCTTTGACTTTGGCTTTGGCTTTGGCGTGCTCCTGCGCTCCCTCTGGTATGTTTTTGCTAGCCGCCGCTTCGCTCTCGCTCTCACCATCTTCCGACGTTGACGTTTGATTAGGGTATAATAGTTTTGATGATTTGGACGATGCCGATTTGGCGCTATTTCGCGATTTGACTTTTTGCAGGTGAAGCAACATCGACGAAGTATCTTCTTTGCTTCTCGGTCGACCCCTCTCTTCCTCCTCCTCTTCGGCGTGCCGACGCCGGAACGTTTGCTCGATGTCGATGTCACCCCTGTGGCCACTCACGATCCCCAGCCCGCTTGATTTTCGATTGAAAGCGTTTTTGCTTTTGCTTTTGCTGTCCTTTTCCTCGCCCGAACTTTGATTCTCTCGCTCCTGTTCTTGCTCTTGCTCTTGGTCTTGCTCCGAGTCACTGGTCCTGGCTCCATTCTGTCGTCCGTGAGCATGAGCACTCATACTCAAGCTAGGGGCCAAGCTAGGTCGTCTGACCGTCATAGGCGAAAGCAGACTCATGTCTGTACTACTCCTTCGATAATCGTTGCCTCCGCCGCCATTCCTGAGATAATTGGTTGGTGGAGAAGCAGGTTTGACTGATAGGGCTTTCTTGATTGCAGCGTACGAACGAGGATCAGATAAGTGGATGATGATTTGGCCTCCGGCGGCGGCATCTTGCCTGAATTGATTACTATGATGAGACCATGTATGCTGAATTGGCGAGAAAGTGTGTTGTGGACTTGTATTCAGACCACTGGTCACGCTTGGCATTCTGGATCGACTGGAGGCTCGGCTCGGCGGCCTGCTGACAGGTACAGCTGGCCCGTCAGAGTCCGGATGCGTAGGCGACGGAGGTAGCGAGACCTGCCTAATCAAGGGAGACATCGTCAAAGCATGATTCAGTGCGTTATTATGATGGTTGTGATTGTGGTTGAGAGGCTGGGCTTCAGGGAGTCCAGCATTGTGACCGGACGCAGCGTTTGTTTGCTCAGTGGTCAAAATCCTATTCAATTGCGGCCGGGAGGCTTGTACCGATGGGGCGTGAGATACAGAACGTCTGTTCATTGGTCGCTGTGTGTTGTTGGGTCGACTAACAGAGGCAGATCTTAACGGCGGCGGCGGGAAAGTGTAATTCTTCGCTCTGATCGCACCAGCACCTGCAGTGATGTCATTCGCCCCTCGGCTTGAGAAGCCACCGGTGACAGAGCCGTTCGATGTCACTTGACGCAGAGCAGTCGATCCGCCGTTCTCCCATCCGCCTCGGAAAGAAGTAAAAGTCTCGACCGATCCTCGCCTTCTCCAGTCGACATTGACATTGGAAGTGGGTGAATATTGACCTTGAGGAGGATGTACAAATTCCAGCTTGATATAACACCTCAACATCTTTGTAGGTGTAGGGCTCTTCTCTTTCGACGCCGTAGCGTTGGCAGTGGTTGCAATAGGGGAATCGGGACTGTCGGCCTCCTGACCGGCACGCTTCGAAGGCGGGAGGGAGACTGACCGAGTCTGTATGGGCGCAGGATCTGCAGAGGGCGAGGGCGCAGGCGGCTTGCGGCCGAAAGAGAATAATGACGGGAACCAGCCTAGCTGTGGATCCGAGGGAGGTTGTACCGCCGTGGCACTCTCGGAGACAGGCACGACCAGCTGAAAGATTGTTTCTTCCGTCGGCATCGAGAGAGAAGGTGCTGTAGTCGTCGGAGTACCAGGTATCGATGGGTCGTTGACGGTTGGGAGGAGATGATACAGAATCCCAGCAGATCGTAGAAGATACTTGATATAACTTTTTATCCGCCTTTCACTCTCATTGGCTGGGTTGAACATGACCAGCCGATCTCTGCGCCCGCTCTTCTTGCTATGTTTCGTATGGTGATCATGCTGATGCTGATGTTCGTCGTTGTCGTCCCGCTCGCCATCATCAAGGTAGATGGGCAAGGTGTATTTGGTCTCGGCAGGTATGAAAGTGACACTTTTAAATCTCTTCTCCTCTTGCCCAATCTCCCAATCCTCTACCCTTTTCTGCACCTTATCCCCAATGACATAAGCCTTGAATTTCTCCATCCTTTTCCGACCATCAATCTCCAGGAAATCCCTCAGGGCTCTTCGAACTCTGGTCCATTCTTGCTTTTCAAACTCGTAATCGGTCGTGTCGTCGTCTTGATACGACCGGCGAGGCGGCCTCCAAGGTGCATGAGGAGGATAGAGCTCGTCTAACTCTTGTATTCGATCTAGAACTCGCTGTCTCATCACGTGCGTCGAAGTATGTTTAGGACCCAAGGGGAATCGGACTTGTAGCAGCAAGGATAAAAGGGTGAGTGCTATGCACCATATGTCTAGTTCGGGACCATAGTACGTCACCTCGCCAGGCGGTCGAGCGAGAGCAAGTACAATTTCGGGACTCTGAGTTTATGAGACAAGGCAGGTTGTCCAGTCAGAAGGCCGCTGTAGACAAAGTTGGATATATGCTTGAGCCAGTACTCACATGGAAAGCCGGGCTCCCGCAGCATGTTGTTAATTTCGGCTCACTCGCTGAGAATCGAGTAGCAAGACCAAGATCTGCCGATTCATCATTCTCATCAGCTTGAGCCATTACATGGTAGTTGCAGTCGTGCGAAAAGGCATCACTGACCGAGTATCAAGATTTCGCCCGTATCAGCATCAACAAGCACATTTTCTCCCTTCAGATCTCGATGACATACTCTTCCCTTCTCATGCAACGTATCGCGTATTACGGAAACCAGCTGGTCAAGAATGTATGCTGCCCGCGAAGGCTGTATGGGAGTTGTGATGGATGATAAGGGGATGTGAGAAGCAGCGTATTGTTCTGGTCGAGGCAATATGCAGAAAGCGCAAGTTCAGTCCCGCTTTTCGGAAGGCATGCGCAGTGAGACAGGAGGAGACTAGGCTCACCAATCAAGTAAAAATGACCTTCAGTCCGTACCCATCCTTCGACGCCGATCAGACATGGGTGACTAGGCAATTCAGCCAGCAGTGTAGGTTCACGCAGCAGACGAGCTGATATCAGAGGGTGATGAGGGTACAGGGGCGTGTGTTTGAGGGCGTACTGCGAGTATGCCACAAAAGGGTCGGTGCGAGTCAGCGACGCCCTTAAAATACAGAGATTTCCATCACTCGATCACTCGATCCCAACCCGGACTCACATGGATCCCATCTGCTCCGAGGACCTTGTAGACAGTGCTAAATTTGCCTCGTCCGAGCACCCCGCCAGAGGCTTGCGGTATGTAAGTGTACTCTGCTATACCATGTCGGAGAAGAGAGTCGGTTGTTGCGACAGACACCGGATCTTCATGATGCTGTTAGGCGAACAAAACCCGCAGATCAGCATCGATCAGACGCCCGTTGCCTTTCGCCGACACCCATTTGGCCGAACCGAAGACTAAGGCTGTCCGTTATGAACCGACAAGTCAGATGTGATGCTCACCTTGACTATCTCGTCCCATCTTGCAAATGAGCCAGGCATAGGTGAAGCCTCCCTTGATTCTTTCCCTTTCCTTCCGAGTCCTGATCTCGAAGTTGGTCTGCTCCTATTTCCTCTACCAGCGGGCGAAGGTGAAGGCGAAAATCCTCTACTGCCTTTCCCACCATTCCCGTAGACGTAGAGCGTCCCAGCACCTGGGTGAGCCGTTTCCTCTGAGTTGGGCATATTGTGTTGTGTCTGTCGTTCGCCTGTCTGGTAATCTCTCTACCCTCTACTAAGCGTCCTTAAGTGCGGGTTGAATGCGAGTGCGCGATCTAATTCGGCGCAGGTCGATCTTGATCGCGGGCAATTGATGGTGGGGTGGTCTGGTGTTCTTAGCGGATTATCGAATGATCAGGAACACAGACTGGAGACAGGACGATCGTGAGGGGATTCTGGATACTCATGATCGGTCCATCGCTATCGCTTTTACACACACAGTCCTGTTTGTTTGTTTGTTGGTACGAGCGGCTCTTGGGCGTCCATCCAGTTGCTCAGAAGAAGCGCGAATTGCGTTTCGTGTCGGAGTCTCAATATGTCGTCAATTTTGAACACGGGTGGATTTAAAGGTAGAAACTCGTATATGATTGTCTGAAAGGAGCGATGACTAGAGCTATCCTTCAAACTTTCTTCAATCGTGACGTTGAAAGTGGGTGCAAGACAGTGCTATGAGAGCGAATAGTATTGGTATAGCAGGGTATATTCGGTTTCGGTTATTGGCGTGCTGTCGTTGATGACCAGACTTCGTCAAGGGTATATTCCTATCTTCGATGTGCAATCAATTAACCGAGTGCCAGCCCAGCTATTGCTATGTGATTAAGCACGCTATCGTTCACTCGCTCGCGTCGCTTCGCTTGTCGCAGTCGCAGTCGCAGCCTGATATTCTCTTGGTTATTATCTGTATGCTCGCCCTCGTCCTGTAAAAGAAAGCGAGACAACGCCTCCAGGTTCCTCAGGTCTAGAAAGAGTGCGGGGTAAATCAAGGATATTCAACGCCTTGCCGCTGGACTCGCTTAGAATTGGCCTGGTCGGGTATGAGCGGTTCTTGAGCTATAGTGTAATGGCTGTCTCAGATAATCAACGGTTACCGAGCAAAGGTCATGTCAACGATGTCGATTGAAAGATAGTAAAGACAGAGATGCGTTGGAGACGAATGGAAGGAGGAGGGTCTGTACCATAGAAGGTACATCGCACTCAATGTGTTGCTCTCGTGACCCATATACATGTCTTGCTTACGACCCCATCATCCGACAGAGACTGAACACACATGAAATCATGAAACACATACAGAGATAAGCGGCCAAGGCAAGGCTTCACCTGCCTATTGCTTACCGCCTATAAGATACCGTTACTGGCGCCGCACCGGATATACCGTACCGCAAGATAAGCCAACAACCTGTCTGCTTCTCTCACGCTCGCTGTGTTGCCATTACATCTTGAGCTCGCTTCCATGATGACGTATGACTCCCCACCCCAAACCGACCCTTCGAACAACCCCCTCAATGCCCCCTGCTGCTCTATCCCAGTGGTTGAGTTATGTATTTTCAGTTGTGCAGGGATCCTGTTGTGCATGTGGCGTCTTTATTTCCCTGAAACTCAAGAACCAGAAACGAAAACCTTCTGTCGATCAATTACAGCACAAATGCCAAAGGCTAGGAAGGATCCTTGCGCTACTGTTAATCAGCCGCTCCGCACCGGACTGTACCGATCGTTTACGACTACCATGAGTACAAATCAAATGAAGGCATATCATTGGCCCGTAGCTTTCTCATTTTGAACTGTGGAGTGGGAAGGTTAGGCTCGGCATAAATTGGAGAATGCGCCAGGAACAGCCTAGCTTTTCACAACCTTCTGCGGTCCAGGAAAGTCGGTTTGACTAATCGACTGATCAACTCTGCAATTGCTGCCGCTCTTCGTAAGCAAGATACGGCTGACTGATAACCTCGGAACGGAGGGTTCGCAACAAGATACGGGTCTGATCTCTTGAAATATCGGGAAATGCTGTTGCAGAGCAATCAAAGTCGGTACGGCACGGGACTAGTGTCTGATGAACATCGAAATAGAGTCAGAAATTCGATCCGTCCGCGCAGCTAGAAGACTGATGGCATGGGGGACAGAGACAGACAGGCAGGCAGTCATTCATGCAGGCTGGCGATTGAGATCCCATCTTCTGATATGCATGTATACACAAAGCCTAACGTCACAAGCCATTCCAAGACGGACCCTCACGCTACGCTGCGATCGCTTCTTTAGGCACAACCAGTCACACGATAAAGCTGTCTAGTATCTAGGCCTCTCGTCGTATCGCTTAGGAGCACTGCAGATTCAATTGAATCAGCGGCAAAGTATATGATACCCCTTCAAACGGTAACGTAGACTTACTCGTCGTATCGGGGTCGGTCATCGTATCGAGGCCTCTCCTCACGGTATCCACCCCTCTCTCGGTCACTGCGATAGTAAGGGGCACTGCCATGTCAGGTGGGGACAATGGCGTGAAGGAGTACGAGAAGAGGAAGAGAAGAAACAGCGACAATCGCTCAGTCCCAATTACCATCGACCAAATCTCCGAGTGGAGACTATATACTTACGGAGCGTCTCGAGCGTAGTGGTCATCTCGTCTAGAGATCGGAATGAGGTAGGTCAGCGAGAGCTGGCGTGTTTCTTTTTAAGGTGGCCACGCAGCTCACCGGTCTCGGGAGTCCCTGTAGTCTCGTCGATCATCGTACCTTCGGTCGTCGAATCGTCGGTCATCGTATCGCCTCTCCCTGTCATCGTCTACGAAGATGCAGATAAAGATAAAGAGTCAATCAGCAGCTGTTTGAGAACTGGATCTTTGCTCTAGAAGCTGTCACTCACAACCTCGGGGAGGGGGACCTCTCTCGGCGTATCGAGAGTCGTAAGATCTCGGCTGGTAAGGCCTGTCGTAGCCACCACCACCGTAAGGAGCGCCGTATCGAGGGGCAGAGTCGACCTTGACACCGTGGTATCGACCAGGAGTAGGAGTTCGAGCTCGACCTCGTCGGGCCTGAACGTTACATGTCAGAATTTTCTTCTTGCGTATCAGATGACGCTGCTTCACAACTTACGTGAGCGATGGTGACAGACTTGCCCTCAAGGGGCTGACCGTTAAGCTGCTCGATAACGGCGTTGGCATCCTCGCCGGTCTCCATCATGACGAAACCGAAGCCTCGAGATTCCTCTATTCACACAAGTCAGTGTCAATTTTGAAGTACCTAATCGACAGTGTGGCCAAGAGACATACGGCTGTGAGGGTCCATCATGATCTGGCACTTGGCAACCTGGCAGTGGAAGCATGTCAGCACCTGCTCAGCTACAACCAGGGGGACGCCTCGACTCACTTTGCCGATCTTGGAGAAGTACTCCTCAAGCTGTCGCTCGGTGACAGACCTGGAGAGACCGCTGACGTGAAGGTTGTTACCTTGGTTCTCAATGTGACCACCTTCAGCGGCACTGGAAAAACATTGTTTATACCCGTCGTCAGCATTCGTGACTTCCGTGCATGTTGTCGCGAGACTGCGACTCACCGTCCTCGGCCTTCGCCGTTGCCGTTACCTCGAGCAGCGGGCGATCGAGATCGTTCTCGTCGAGGGGATCGAGCGGCCTCCTCTCTTCGAGGAGAGCCTTCTCGGTCTCGGCCGGAAGAACCGTTGTTTTGCCATACTGTCGAGGTGGAAACAAACAGGAGGTGTAGGGATGGATTCGTGTCAGTTGCGTTGCGTTGCGTTGCGTGGCCGGTCAGTCGTGTCTTTCGCGTAATTTCAACTGCGCGCGCTGAAGGACGATGTACGAAATCAAGGCGAAAAGAGGCTTGAAGAAAGAGATTTTGGATCGCAGACAAGGTGGAAAAGAGTGTTTATGCGAGCATTTCGGCCATACAGTCGAACCTCCGACGCGAAGTGTTTAGTCTGCACATGGGAGAAAGAAGCGACAGGTGTCAAGCGGGCCGTTCGACGGCGAATAGCATGGTGGGAAACGGGACGAAGGTAGGTCATGTCAAACTGGCCCTTCCTTGGCGCGTCGAACTCTTTCCAATTGTAGACGAAAAGCCGAAAACCCTCCACGGCTCCACCAGAACCTCAAGAGACATTGAGTATGTGCAAAGAGCGCGCATCGCTACTGGAACAAGACAAGCTTGGCTACGCGCGACTTGAGAGTGTGACACTGCAGCACTACTCGCTGGATGTCTATAGCTAGGGCTCATGGCTCATGGGTGGACGGGTGAGAGGCGCATTCGTGATTGAACTTGAACAATCAGGCGACACGAGCACGAGAGGCTGAAGTATACCGTTGATTAAGCGAGGAGCTGAACATACCGTCGTTGGGGTCGGACATCTTGCTGTTTTGCGAGTTGTGAGTTGTGATTTGTGATTTTTGCAAGAGGTGGATGAGTGATACAGAGAAGATGACAGAAAGCTCAAGGTTGTCGACGTGAATTAACGTTTTGGATGGGATTTCCGAATTGAAGATGATGGATGGGTGATGATGGGGTGTGCGTGTGCGAGCTTCGGAAATATGCGGAGTTTGATTAAATGTGGCGCCCGCTTCTACTCGGTCCACTGATGCATGTCGATAACCGAGACGACCACTTGGGACTACTCTAATACTTCTTGATCTGTTTCTGTTTCTGATTCTGAATCTGAATCTGCCCCCAGTCCTGGACTAGAAGCAGCCTCTATAGCGACTGGGTCATCAACTGGCTTCACTCTTTGTCATAGCGCTCAAGCGAGGTAGCGTACCTATTATGGCTGACAAGCAAGCTTCGCTCTCGGTGCTCTGGGCATGCGTGTAAGTCCCTTAGCGCGGTAATTGACGTCGTTGGCATCGCTGACGGCCAATTTGACCCAGCTCGTCGTGGTACTGTAAGCTTACCCCTGGCCTGAGAAGTCCACCATGTCAGCTGACCATCGTTGTCATTTCCGCATAGACGGCTACCATCTCTCGGAGCTAAACTTTCCAGTCAACTCCCTGACATGCCTCTCCCCAGCGTTTCCCGAGCCATCCCGACTACCATTATGCTTGGACCTCGATTCGACTCTGTACGGTCTTGTGACCGCCATCTTCACCGTAGGCGGTTTGGTAGGCAGTCTGATTAGTTCTTGGGTGGTCGAGAAGGAGGGTATCAAGGGTGGTATAGCTTGGACTGGGTATCTCAACTTGATAGGGGTATTGGGCATGGGAATAGCGCCTCATTGGATATTGTTGGCTTTGGGACGGTACGTTATCTCGCTAAAGTTGTGGCATTCACTTCCTAGCTAACATGATCAACAGGTTTACTGTTGGAATAGCATCTGGAATAGCGATATGCCTCGTCCCACCCTACCTGTCAATCATCGCCCGCTCATCCCCAGAGCTGGCCAGTAGATCGGGCCAAATAGGAACGATGAATCAGCTTGCTATCGTGCTTGGTATCTGTTCGGCGCAGATTGCGGGCTTGTTACTTACAGGAGAGGTAAGTGGGGATTAGCTCACTGTCGCATTCGGCACCAATGAGCTGATCAGCTTGCATGTATATGATCCGTACGAGCAGAACGGCGATATACCTGGGACCTGGCGATATGTCGTAGCTATATCGGGCGTGGTAGCTGCTATGCAAATCGCCGCAGCGGGTCTGATTGTTGCTCCTGGGGAGACAGAGCATCGATCGACCACGCCAACGGGCGAGCCGGATGCTGAACGAGGCGGACTTGCGGCTTCCGAAGCTCATGATGAAGGTTAGTAGTATACTGCTCCAGCTCGTCCCTTTTACCAAACACTTGCCTGTTCCTGACTTTGACTTCGGAATTAAATAGCGACCTCACCTTTGCTCGGTAATGCAGCGTCAAGTGTTCCCAAGCCAGCCGAACAGCAGCTTATACTTCGCTCAATCCTGTCCAACCCATCTCTACGAGGGCCGGCATTACTGGCCGCGACATTTATGGCTGTTCAACAGCTGTCAGGTGTCAATGCCGTCATGTTCTACTCCACTCCAGTCCTAAGACCTCTGCTCCCTACATCGGCGGGTGTAGTGGGTGTGGGCATCACAGTCGTGAATGCCATCATGACCTTACCTGCCATTTTCCTAATGGACGTGAGTGCAGTCATTGTTTACATTTCGTATATCAGTCTATGAACATTCCGAAGGGCATCGCTGAATCGGCGTGAATACGTGTAGCGTCTGGGTCGCAAGACGCTACTTCTAGCGTCGATAGCAGGCATGGCGATCACCAGCTCCCTTCTGGCTATAGGGTTGGACGATCACCATCAATTTCTCAGCGCGTTTTCAATCATTACTTTCATCGCCTCTTTCTCAATTGGGTTAGGCCCTGTGCCGTTCTTACTCGTATCAGAGCTAGTGCCCCCACCAGTACGTGAACCTAATCTACCATACGTCCCGCTCACATTCTACCATATGGCGTCGGCGATACTAACCTGTCATCGGTATTGTTTCATCTGCAGGCAGTACCAGCTGTATCAAGTCTAGCGCTATCGACCAACTGGATTACAAACTTCCTAATCGCCATACTGTTTTTACCGATCCGAGATATGCTTTCGACGCCTATAGATCCTAGAGATCCAGTCAGTGATAGGAAAGGTGAAGGAAGAGTGTTCTACGTTTTCACTGTTGTTCTGTTAGCGGGTGCCTTACTGGTATGGAGAGGGCTCAGAGTGAAATAGGGAATTATGATGATCAATTTGGACCGACCGCCTTGGTGCGAAAATTGTATGTTCTGTTATTTTCAATCATGTATTAGATGTATAGGAGCTTTCACCGGACCTCAAGCTTCAAGAAGCACCTTCGCCACTATAACACATAGCAAGAAAGCGAACGATGCGCCTTGAATCTGTCTCTATGCTATTGATAAGACGAGTCGTACTGTCCAGCGGGGAGTGGGGGAAGTGCTTATCTGTTTCCGCAGATAGTCTACATACCATGCGAACACGCTTTTTATTCGACTTGACTTCATTCGACTTGATGGCGCATTCTTTGTTAATCCGGGGGTTCTGTCAAGCTCTTACACTACAGTGATGGACAAAAATGGCGAGACTTTTGGCTGGACGATCTCCGGGCCCACGGGTATGAGTTGCAGTGAATATGTACAGTATGCCCTCAGATGACATGTCTACGCATCGTCGCACAGGATTGCAAAGTTCAAAGCAGCTGAGATCTACCCTCTGATCAACCAATTGGCAAATGAAGTCTGATGTCACCACCCGAACCTTCAGATATGCATTCGGACCTCCACTGTCCGATCCAGAACATCGCAGGCTTCAGCGGTCCCCCCTACTGCGTGCTTCGGACCGGCTTCCAATGTGGTGCAATGAGTGACACATTTCAAAGACTCTGGCGCGCCTTCACACAGTACTTCCACCTTTCATCGCAAGCTCCATTACCCAGAATACGAAGACTTACGAATTGAGATCTTCGCAAGTCCAGACTCGGAACCTCGTGTATGCGACATCTGAGATCAATGGAGCAATACAATGTTAGGAAGGCGATGATGGTTTGCACAAACTCCAGACCTCTGTATGACGTTACAAGATAGCCATTCAGCCAGCCCGCTCGACCACACTGCACATAGGTCCGTAAATAGGTATAAATAGGCACTCTGGTCACCACTTTGCCACCAAACCTTCAATCCGATTCATCCTCACACCTTATCTGTTGTCCACCCAACGCCTCACCATCCCATCTTGCCACAGCTACTACTACTACACTCAGACCGTTTCTCAAGCCGTACCAGATAGACCATAGCTATACACTTCGAGCCATCATAGCAGTACGAGTAGTAGCTTGAAGAGCGATCATTATCAACATACATATCACTTGACCCCCTCTCACGTCAGTCGTGCGACGCAAAGATCAACAACAGTGAGTCGGACACGAAGTGATACTATTAATTTTGACGTGAGGTTTACTAAAAGCGAATCTTTCGATTAATCACTTGCAAGCAGTCATTGGAAACGACCTACAATGAGCGTGCATCTCCCAGAGCCCACGGAATCGCAGCTCAAGTTACTGAGAGACCCCGAGACGACCATCGCAGCACTGGATGAAGGTTTCCCTCACGATGGAACCGAGCCTCGCTACGACGATGACGTTTACGGTCGCCATCATGTCCAGCTAGCCAAGGCCTATAGAGCAGACGGAGCTAACGCTACCGCCAGATCTAGAGCCATCGCGCTCATGGTCCGAAAGGCCTTGAAAAGTGAGACCTATACCTCGGGCAGGGAGTTGACGCTCAACCATGCGCAAGTCACTGCTTCGAAGATGAGCCGAACAAGCGAAGAGTTCAGCAGATTGATGTCAACAATCATGCCTTTCGGCGACCGAAAGCAGGAGGAGGCCTTCGGTTTTCTGGAGTCACAGTTGCAACCTGGTGAAGGATACAAGAAGAGTTTATCCGAAAAGGGTCAAGAAGTCATGGAGTTCGAGGCTGTCGATGAAGCCGTGCAGAGACTACAGGGTAAGGAATTCACCGCTGCGTTGCCCCCCTACCCGGAAGAGCTAGATGATACTCTGAGCGGTAACGCCGCACATCATGCAAGAGGACTCTGGCAGGCCCAATCAGCGATGTACCACCCATCGTCCACACCAGAACACAGATCTGCCTTGTCCTTCACCAAAGATGTCGTAAAGGCAAGTCTGTACAGCAATGACGAATGTTGGAATCGCCAGCGTGAACTGTTCCCATCCGGCTTGACTCCGACCGACGGCCCCTCCACCGCTGCGCAGACGCCAAGGAATGGCACGGCTTCATCAACTACTCCGGCAGGTTCCGATACGACAGCAGGCATTCGCCCGACTACGACTCACCCAGAAGCTCCGATCAAGACGGCATTCGGCTCAACAACATTGACTGAGGCAAAGGTGTTCGCGCGCAAGCAAGGGTTGGATCCTGAGATATTTTCGATCTTGGACGAGAAATCCGCAAATACGGAGGTCACCGGGAAGGAAATTGACGAAGATGATGCGACCCAAACAGAACAGCCTACCTCAGGCGTACCCATGAAGTACCCAGATGACGCACCAAGCCATGATGAAACCGATACGGCATCGCCCACGAAGAAAAGTTCTTGGTATTGCTGCTAGTAAGAGCAAGAGCTCGAACCGTCAGTGCTTACCATGACCTGCTGTAAGGCCAAGGGACATCTCAGTGGGGAAAGGGTAGGAGAGGGGTACTAGTCGTTAGTGCACAGCCTTGAATGTAGATTAGGGCCACATAGATCGCAGAACAACCGTATGATAGATTCGTCCGATAGATGTAATATATGAGACATCAAACTGTAAGACCAATATCACATTTGGGAAAATTGAGCGGGACCAATGAGCATCCACGACAAGTTGCAGAAGGTTCACGCCCTATTTTTCGAAGCCTGATCCAGGTCAGTGTGAACGACGGCGGATCTCTTGAGAGGGCGTGCGACTAGTGTCAGCTTGTATAGATTGGACAGAGCGGTCAGGTCGTCCATGTTGGGCGGTAGCAGGTCGTGTTTGCCCCTGGGACGCAACGAGCAATGAGCAGCACAAAGAGCGCCATACAGGATACATGTGTCCCATTCTATACACGGAAGGCAGTTGTTGATTTCTTCGCTTCTGCACCTCCGGCAGCTGCGAACCCAGTGCCTATGGTACGTGTCAGCAACGCCCGTTAGCTTCGGCCCAAATCCGGAGGCAAAGCGAATTTCTTTATTGACTCACCCTCCTTTCCTAGCGGTATTCTGCCAGACTCCTCGACTTTGGCCTCGCACACGCAACACCGCCCTTGGGGTTTTACGATTGTATCTGAGCATGTCAAACAGATCACATGTCCGCAGACGTATGGCTCATCCTTGTCCTTCTTCGCCTTTTTCTTCTTCCTCCCCTCTTCGCCATCTGCGTTCGTCTCGGCGCTGAGGGGCGATTTTGAGGAAAGTAGAATGGGTGTCGTAGCATTCGAGAGTTCTTTGGTGCATGTTGGGCAGATCGGCTTGGACGAGGATGCAGGTGGATATGTGAAGATGACAGGGAGCAAAGTCTTTCGTCTACAGGAAGAGCGATAGGTACAGTCAGTAATGGCTCCTGAGCTCTAATGCCGATGTCATAACTTTTGGACTCACGAGATAGGATGAGGTTGACCTCCCAAATGACACAAAGTCTGTAGCTTCACATCCTTCAGGGGCCCAAGTTTCGCTTCGGGCGTTAAGCTCGGCAGCCAGAAAGCAGCGAGCTTTGATTTCCTCGACTCGACCTGCTCGGCCTCGATGAGTCTCATAGCCTTTTCTTCGGCCTCCTGTGCTACTTTCTCGATCCCACTCTGGTCCAGCTGGAATCTGCTTCCCCCTATTCCGTTCTCCTTCTTCTTGTCGTCTTCTCCTATTGCGATTCTTTTGGGATGCACACCACCCGAACCACCGAGACTCATTCCCTTCTCAAAGTCGGTCACAACCCTCTCCCTAGCTTTGATTTTAGCTTCCTCCCTCTCCAGTCGCTCATTCTCGTCCCATCTCTCCATCTCGCGCTTTTTAGCTTCTATCCCAGCTTTTTGCGTGATCAAGTCTGATATGCAGCATTCTCTGCAATATACATGGCCTTGACCACATGATACCGGGTCGTTGACCTTTGAAAGACAAAGATAGCAGGCATCGAGGGGCTTGAAGGAGTCTCCTCCTAGTCGTCTAGCTGCGCCTTCGCGACGAAGGAGAGATCGCTCATAGTACGATAATGTCGACTGTGTCGTATTGTTTTTGGCGTCTGGAACTTCGTCAGCTCACTTCTCTCTGGCCCAAAACCTGGCAATGAGAGCGCTTACGCGATCTTGTCATCCTGAAAGCTTTCTCAAATGTTCCCAGATGTTGTGTGGTTATGAAACGTGACCGGAAACAACTTGGTTTTCATGTTGGCTGTCAAGTCCAGCACGCTGAGCTTGTTGCGCACTGGAGGAAAGCGTTAAAAGTGAGCCTGATAACCAAAAATTATCGATTTTTCCGACGGAATCGCGATCGTTTACATCGTGATGCCCGCCAAAACCATCGTCATCATCATCATAATCCCTGCCGGAAGTTCAAGATTCGAGTATAGGATCGACCAGATCTCCGAATCCACAATACCTCTCTATCTTGCTTCTGCATGCCTGCCCGCATATAACATATTGATTGTCCAAACAGTACTGACGCTCGATCCGAAAAGCGCCCAAGGTCACTTAAGGACCGACTATACCCAGCATTCAATATGGCGTCTACAAAGAAGGCGCTAAAGTCGATCAAGGCTCTTCTTGAAGAGAAGGATTCTGAAGGCGCTCTTAATGAGGCTACCAGTCTGCTGAAATCGATAGGCGAGACAGCTCCCGAGGCATCGCAAGTGTGAGTCTGCATCCTGCCTATAGATTGTGCACAGGATGCTCAGCTGCTGACAAGTGCAAATTAGGTTGATATTCCGTGGTCTTGCGCTCACGCAGCTGCAACGAGGGGACGAAGCAGAGAAGGTGAGAAACATCGGCTGTTCAACGAACTAAAGGGATGCTGACAAGACTCGTGTGTCACATAGTCATATTTGCACGCATACAAGCTTCAACCCTCCCATCCGCTAGCTGCCGTAGGATTGAAAAAGCTGTATGCCAAGGATGGAAGCTGGAACAAGCTAGGAGATTTCCTTGAAATCCAGGTACAAGCAGCTTTTGACGAGTGAGCTCGCCCCTTCGCTTCACTTCGATGTCTTTCGCTGACCACGCCTGGCCTCTTCCAATAGAGGAGACGCAGATAGGTGCACAACTGCGTTGCAAGACCTGCTGGAGAACAGGCGTATGCATGGACCCGAAGACAAGGTGAGCAATGGCAAATGTCTGACCGTAAACTCAAGCTGACGGTGATGCTGTAGCTATATCGAGCTGTGGACCAGCTTCTCCCTTCATCGCCACTAGTACCGCTCTTACAATCAGCAACGCCGCCAACGAGTTCCTACATACCGATATCAGCACCCATATACCCCCCTTCTTCGAAGGAGATACCAGCATCTCTTCCGGCGACATTACCGCATGCGTTACACCTTCTCGCTTCTTTGCCGCTTCTCCTCATCCTTCTCGTAAGAGCGGAGTCTCTGGTATATACCACTACTGAACAGCAAGTGAAAGTGGCAAGGCAACGACTTGGTGCCGGACCTGAGAAGGAAGTGAGACGAAAAGTCGAAGCTGAAGTTTTGAGCGGGCCTCTGGGGATGCGAATGGTTGAGCTCTTCAAAGAAGTTGGATCGCACCCCAATGTCGAGGAAGATGTCAGAAGAGAGGTTGAGGTCCGGGAATTCAACTTTTGGAGGAAGCTTGGAGGCTCCCTGTGGTAAGCAAGACCCTCTGCTATGGAAAGCTTGCCTTGCACTCATGCCCATACTGACCATGTTATTTTGTCAGCTCTCCGAAGGACGCCAAGTCGACAGCCGCCCCGGCCAAGAAGCCAAAGCCAGCCCCGGCCCCTAAAGATAGCTCATTAGGTATTCCTATCCCGTCCCTTTTCCAGCCGTTTGTGTATTCCACCCCGACTAAGGAGGAGGCACTCAAAAGAGCGGATGATTTGGCCAACGGTTTCGTCCTGTTGGGTTTGTCTGGGAAAGGTGCTGAAGAGGGTTGGGCGTGGGTTTTGGAAGGCAAGGATGAGCCGACACTGTGTAAGTCCCCTTCATCACCATTGACCTTGCTGAGGGAGCTAAGACAGGCGCATCTTCAGATTATGATGTGGAACTGCTCCATAAATATGCCAAAACTTTCCCTGAGTCTAAGATGACGGACTTTATCGATGATTATTGTCGATGGTTCAAGCTCCCGTTGCCTGAGCCCGATGAAGAGGAAGACACCTCTGCTTCCCAGACAGCCAATGGAGAAGCGGTAGCACCCAAGGTCGTCAAAAAGCCCAAGAACAGGCGTCAACGAGCTGGCATGAATGCTAGAGAACGAAGAAAAGCTAGACGAGCGGCTGGCAGAGAGGGTCTCCTGGCGGAAGATCTCGACCAAGAGGAGCGTGATGAGCTGGTCTCTACCATGACTGTCAGTATAAGGCTTTCCCGACGGTCCCCTCTCAACTTCTCGCTAACATGCTCTTTTGCAGAAACTGCTCGATCAATTGCCTCGATCCATCTTCGCTCATCGAGTTATGGCAAGAATATCCCTCCAGGAAGAAGATTGGGCAAATGCTATCGCATTTGCTGAGAAAGGTCGGATCTTGGTGAAAGAGCTTGAGACTGAGCGAGCAACTGCTATGAACCAGTGAGTGCCATCTGGCTTGGAACGTCAGCTGCCAAGATTCATCGCTAATATCCAAAAACCAGTGTTCGTGCTTCACTCGACACCGATCTGGGAGTAGCTCTCGTGCCGTATTTCACGCCTAAACATCACCCTCGCGCGACCAGACTCCTTGACGGTGTGCTGAAGAGCTTCCCGGAAAGCAAAGAGGCGCGTTTCGCTCGAGCTCAGATCCATCAAGCTGCTGGGAAATGGGCGTATGCCAGGAAGGAATTCCAGACTCTGCTTGATGCTGGCGGTGATGAGAAGAGCACGGTTGCTGCCCAGGAGGAGCTCGGATGGTGTCTCGTCAATGAAGGAGAGCTTGAGAAGGGCCGAGATATTCTCGAAGAAGTCGTTGCAATTAGAGACGCGCGGTTTGAGAAAGACAGGAAGGATGATGAAGCGTCGCCGCGTGCTAGGGCATGGTGGCGTCTGGGTCAAACCGAGTGGACCATCGGTGGTGAGTGAATACGCGTGGATACTGAGTCTCGCAGCTGATCTACGTGTACAGACGAAGAAAGCCGTGGTCACGCCGAAGAGTGGTTCATGGCTTCCATGCGCGCTCTTCCCACCTTTGCCCCACCCTACACTTCGCTCGGTATTTGCTATTCTTCCGCCTCTCCTCCTGACGAGGAACGAGCCCTTAAGTGTTTCCAGAAAGCCTTTGACCTTGACGCCACACAGACGGAAGCCGCTAGACGTCTTGCGATCGGCTACGCAAATGAAGACGAATGGGCTCTCGTCAGGACCATCGCGGTTAGGGTAATGGAGGGAGAAGGTGGACTCGATGGTGTCGCCGGAGGCGAGGTCATGAACGCCAAGGGGAGATTTGCGCCTCAGAACGGTTGGGCCTGGAAGGCTTTAGGTTCCACGGAAATGGTCAGTGAACAGAAGATTTCAGATCGCTGTGATGTACCAGCTGATCGTTTGCGATATTGTATCACGACAGCATTACAAAAACTACGCCAAAGCTGCGCAGGCATATCAAATTACCCTTCGAGCCGATGATAAGGACATCTCGACTTGGGTCATGCTCGGTGAATCTTACGTCAAGTGCGGTCGACATGTCGCAGGCTTAAAAGCGCTCAGTCATGCTTTGGAGCTCGACCCTACGAACTGGAGGGCGCTGTATGATATCGGCGATACTCAGGCCCAACTGGGCGCTTTTGACAAGGCTATCGAAGCATACGAAAAGGTAGCAGAGATGACCGGCAGAAAGGAAGTCGGTGTCATCTCTGCGTTGGCGGCTGCCAATCTTTCGCTGGGCAGGCAGACTGCCGCCGGCGGATTCAGGGAAAGGTCGAGGAACGCCTTCCATGCTGCTATCTCGCTCGCCACCCAAGTCCTACAGGATGGCCGAAGTCATCGAGCATGGGCCTGGAAGACCATTGGCGACGCCGCTTTCGACATCAGTAACCAAGAATCCAATACTCAGGAAGCCGCGGCATCCGCTGATATCCTCCAACCCGCTCTTCAGCATCTAGTTGAGGATGATGTAGACAGACGATCACAAGTTGAAGGTCTTGGGCACGCAGCCAACTTGCTTCAGACATCGCCCGACCTCGAGTATAGCTTGAAATCCGCAATCTTCGCTTTCGCCTATCGAGCTCATTTGCTCAAGAATGAACCACGAGTCGCCGATCCGGCCTTGTATGACTTCGCAAGCTCTTTACACTCGCTGGCTTTGCGCTTGCCCGACGGAGACAAGAAGACTTCATGCCTCAAAGCAGCGATTTCCGCGATCAGGTTGGCGCTCGAACGAGATGCGGGAGACGAAAGACTTTGGAACGCGTTGGGTGTGATCTGTGGTACTGCTGGTCCCCAAGTCGCCCAACATGCATTTGTTGTTTCGTTGGAGCTTTACTCCAAGGTGAGCAAATGCCTTCAGGACATTGTAATGCTGCGCATGCTGACCTATTCTTACCCCCGATACAGGATCCTATCGTATGGTCTAATTTGGCTTACCTTTACCTCCGACTGGACGACCAAGACCTCGCAGGACAGTGTTTTTTGAAAGCTCAGACCCTCGACCCGGACTACGCCCCTGCTTGGTTTGGGCAGGGTATGTTAGCTGAGAGGAATGGCGATCGAGATCAGGCCAAGGCATTGTTCGCTCATTCAGTCACCCTATCCGCTGGTTCCCTCCTCGAGGCCGACTTGGCGCTCGCGATCGCCACATTTGAGCGATATCTCGTACCTGGTACGCAAATCGACGCTGGACTTCTTCATCAGTCTGCTTTCGCCCTTCGACATTACTGTCATCAGCGACCAAACGACTTCGCCGCAGCGCATCTGTACGCGCTCATCTGTGAGAGATTGGGTCTCGCGGCAGAAGCCGTTTCGTCTTTGGAAAGGGCTGCTTCAGTTCTCGAAGAAGAGTTTGAGCGTACTGAATCTGCCGAAATCGAGTCCCGTTACGCGATCGCCTTGTGCAACTTGGGCCGAGTGCAGCTCGCTGCAGGCAAATACCAGCCTTCCTTGGATGCTCTCAACAACTGCTGGGAGCTCATCTCTGAATCGACTGATGGTACAGCATCAGCGCTGAAGGCACAATGTCGACTTTTACAAGGCCTGGCGCACTACTGGAATGGTCAAATCGACGAATCGCTTGAGGCATTCCAGGCGAGCTTGGATGAGGCTACCTCAACCCAGGATCTATCAGTCAAGGAAGAAGTGGCAGTACTTCTCAGTCGAACTCTTTGGGGTCTGGGCGGAGATGACGCCAAGGAGACCGCCAAGAGCAACCTCATGGAATGGTGAGTTGTTGTATATGACTCTGAGTGGAAAGACTATGCTGACAACACTCGCAGCTTATCCCAGGAGAAGCCGTCACTCAAGGTTATTTCGACACTTGCTGCCATCGCTATCGTATCGTCCGATGCCGATCTCATCGAAGCGGCAATGTCTGAGCTTCTCGCCCGACCCATCGAATCCAGAGTCAAGGAAGACTCCACCGGTCAATCCGATCTTGTACTCCACCTGCACGCCATCGCAGAAGGCCGATCGGAGGATGCTCAAGCCATTCTCGAAGAGGCTGCTCAAGTGAACCCGAAATCAACCACAGCGAGGAACAGGCTGGCCGAAGGGCTCATTCAATCCGGCAAAGCGGGGCAAGCTGTCTCTGTTTTGTATAGGGAAGGAAAGGACCAGAACAAAACCGATGGCGCTGCACTTAGGGCAGAGCAGGAACGACTCAATGCTTTGGCAAACATATTGGACGGTGATGAGTTTGGCTTGAGTCATGCTTCGAAGAGTGTAAGACTTGCCCCTTGGGAGGAGGAGAATTGGACTACTTTGGCATGGACCAAGAAACTTTTGGCTGAGTCGGAGGAACAAGCCGAGTAAAGTTGAAGGCTATATAAGCATCATATCCAGGGTTTCACCCTGTGCAAATCACCCAGATTAAGTAGCAGCATGTGTATCTTCCAATCCACTCATGTATTCTACCAAAGCATCCTATGAACGAACGATGGGTACTATGCCGTCGCGCCATCGACAGTCCTCTCACCTCTCTTCTGCCTCATTGCAGTATGAGACATATGACAATTGGGCGGGCAATTGCAAACGATTAGGCGTCTCCAGTGCCAAACTATGAGCTGGTAACGCCACAACATGAGGGTAATGATTCTCGGAGCTTGCACAACACACTCGTCTTCTGCCTCCTTGTCCCTGCAATGTGCCCACTTTCACATGTTTCCCTAGCATCACTCGGTCGGTCAGAGGGGGCAGTCGCCGTCATGGCTGAGATAACGGACCTGTCCATCAGCAAATGTGTCAGAATCTCAAAACCGGTCGGAACTGCTTACTAGGTTCCGGGATGTGAGATCCGGGAGTACATTCACCTTCAGATGCAAAATCGCCCGACCTCGTCCAACGACGGGTCTGAGAAGAGGAGTCTAACACTGTGGTCGATTCCTGTGTCCTGAGAATCTTCGAATCTGGAACCATGGACTCCGCGGCGTGATTTGAATCTTGCAGCGCTTGAGATTGACTTCGAGTTGTGTCGCAATGACTGTATTGTCCCCTTAAGGTGGAGCTTTTCCACCTCCTCACTGGGCCATATGCATCTGGTAGTTTCTCCAGCTGCCTTGCCCTGCTCTCCCTGAGTGCAGACCACCAAGTGATCTGCTCTTTCTTGGTCAAGACGCCGTCCATCCGCGCTGTTTCGTCCGTTAGGTCAGGAATAATGGGGTACCTCTTGTTCTGCCACAGATTTTCGAAGACTGTTTATACAGAACCGACAGCCCGGATCTTTTCGCCAGCTTCGGTAAGCGATACTCGATAATAGCTGGAAGGTGGCTCTGCAAAAAAAGAACTGAACTGATCATCGGCCTCAGCTTGATGGTCAGTCGTGATGCCATACTTTCTGTGCGCCTCTCGTCTTGCCTCTGGGCTGAGTAAATGCCAGTAGAACCAGTCGTGGCAGAAGTCTAGTCGAGATGCATCGGTGCTCTGCACAGCATCATACAGAGTAGCAGCAATGATGCCTTGAGCATGCTTGGTGGTAATGTCCTGCTGTATGCCATTGATTAGTCTATCAGCATTGACGCCGGGGAATTTTGTCGAGCCAGTGTCACGCGAGATGTCCGCCTTGAAACCACTGTTGAATTCCTCGACTGCAGCTGTATTGCTCTTCAATAATGCAGTCTGTTCTTCAGTCTGTCCAGCGAGCGCGCGTTCTATGGGAACGTGATGATCGTCGTATGGTTCGCAGCTGGATCCGAAATCTTTGACACCAATATCTGCAATGACATTATCAGTCACTCTTTGCCCTCATCGTGCAGCAGGAACAGTTAAGGATTGATATGAAAGAGCAGGAGTCTCAATTCACCGTTGTACGGGTTGTGCATCTTGTCAAGGAAGCAGTAGGATAGGAGCCGATGTACCGTAAAATGTAGCAGGATGGCCTGTCACCGGCATGTGCTCGGACAAGAAGAGACAACAATATGACAACATGAGCTTACCGACCAGGCGCAGCTTGCACAATCCCATCAGATTGGTTCGTGCCGGAAGTCTGACTACTATAATCTGCTCTGAGCTTGTAGCGGAGTTGCACGCTCTCCTCAGACCACGATGTAGGGTGTTTCAGGAGGAGCGTCCTATCATCGTGACTCATGTAAGGAGCTTCTCTTTTGCCCAAACGAGGTTCATGTTCATTTGAGTCTCGCAAGTCATATAGCTCACTGCTCAACTATAAGTACGTGCGTAGTACGTGCACGCGTGACCTCGGCAGACAAGACGGTTGAAGCATGCACGTGTACTGTACGTACTGTATGCCACGCGAGAACAGAAGTGCCACATTGTACCTGTACGGTGGGGGTTGGGTGTGGTGCATGTATTTTGTTTTGTTTATCCCTCCCCCCTGAATTATCGCTTCGATCCGCGCGCGCGTACTGCACGCTAATGCCAATATACAAAACCAATTTATCCAAGTCATCTTACCGTCTTTTCTTCAGCTCTTCAGCATCTCAAAAGAACCTCCTACGTTGTACAGAAAAGCTCGCCAAGATGTACGAGGCTACCGCTACCGCTCCCGTAAACATTGCTTGTATTAAGTGGGTTTTTCGTTCCAAGCGGGATATCCAGCTGCCTGAAGTGCCCGTGCTGATGATCGTCTTCGACTTTTGTGATTTTGCAGGTACTGGGGCAAGCGAGACACAAAACTCATCCTGCCCACCAACTCTTCCCTCTCAGTGACCCTCGATCAGGATCATCTGCGATCCACTACGACTTCGCGGGCGGATGAGTCTTTCGCTGCTGGTGATAGGCTTTGGTTGAACGGGAAAGAGGAGACCATCAAGGAGGGCGGTCGATTAGGTGTCTGTATCAAGGAGTTGAGGGCTTGGAGAAAACAGGTTGAGGAGAAGGACAATGGTCTGCCCAAGGTATGTCAAGCTCAACCAACCAACGGCCATCATCTCCCCATTTCTGTCTCAGCTGCAGCTGTGTCTCAACTGGTATATCGGTACCCATATTGATCTTGACGCGATCCGCGCGCGCGCCTTCCGCTCAGCTCTCCGAATGGCCCTTGCGTATTGCCTCATACAACAACTTCCCCACTGCCGCCGGTCTTGCCTCCTCTGCTTCAGGTCTTGCAGCCCTCGTCGCTTCCCTTGCTCGACTCTATGAGCTTCCCCAAACGCCCTCGCAACTCTCCATCATCGCCCGACAGGGTTCCGGATCAGCCTGTAGATCGTTGTTCGGTGGATTCGTAGCGTGGAGAGAAGGTTCCGATGCTTCTGGGTCGGACTCGCTTGCGGAAGAGGTCGCCCCCAGAGAACACTGGCCGGAGATGCACGCTCTGATCTGCGTGGTCAGCGATGCTAAGAAGGGCACCTCCTCCACCTCAGGGATGCAGAGGACTGTGGAGACCTCTACTTTGCTTCAAGAGAGATTGAGGATTGTCCCCGGTCGAATGCAAGCTATCTCAAAGGCTATTCAGGACAAGGACTTTGAATCCTTCGCCAAGATCACCATGGTCGACTCCAACTCCTTCCACTCCGTATGCCTCGACACTTCACCTCCCATCTTCTACCTGAACGATGTTTCGAAATCCATCATTGCTGTCGTTGAAGAGCTCAACCGATCCTCGGGCAAGGTCATTGCCGCTTACACCTTTGACGCTGGACCTAACGCCGTCATCTACGCCTTGGAGGAGAACATGCCTAAAGTATTGGGAGCTGTCAACAAGTTCTTCCCTACCGCCGAGGAATCCGAGGACCCTTTCAAGACTGTTGCTGAGGACTTGCCGGAGTCGTTCGACTACAAGGTCGTACAAGAGGGCGGATGGGAGAAGGGTGCCGTAAAGAGCTTGATCCACACTCGGGTCGGAGACGGACCTAGAACACTTGGAAAGGAGGACAGCTTGTTGAAGGAGAATGGAGAACCCAAGGTTTTGGCTTAACAGAGTGAAAAGTGCCGGTTTGGCCAAGCAAGCTGGAGTGCTCAGCGGGATCGCAGGGACGCGTGTTCAAGGGGGACAGTGTTTGAAGCAGCGGCGCAAGGGGGCCTAGTGAGTTTATATAGACTGGATACATAATGCAACCATAATAATACAGCGTTTCTTACAACAAGACACAGAGCTGTATACAACACTGCAATCGTCCCCTGATTCGTCTACGCTACGGGGACATGGCAGCAAGCTTTCTGAAACCATCATCATCCTTGATTCTCAAAACGCCCACATGTCAGATCTCTATCCGTTCCCTGCTATCACAGGCTCATTATAGCTTGCCCTGCCTTCTGAGCTCAGCGAGTCGAGCCCGCTCAATCTTGTTTCGCAGCGCACCCTCGCTGAACTGTGTTTGGTGATGGTACGATTTGACTGTCACGCAGTGGGCTCGAGGAGCTTCGCGCTTGGTCTCGGTTGATGAAAGGCTGTTTGCGGGTAAAAAGGCGCGAACACGATTTAGTGGTTCGACAAATGAATAAAAGTAGGAGCAGTGAGCGATGGTTCGGTGTATGCGAACGGCAAAGTTAGCATGATGAACCATGAGGAGGAGGCACTATGTCTGTTGGGGTAGGTGGAGGCGGAACTATGGGCAGACTCTGAGGTGGGGGATCGATAGGAGCATTCTCTCTAGACCAAGGGAGAGCAGGGCTATGCGGAACGATGGGAGGCGGTAACGGCGCAAGTGCATATGCAGGTGTTTGATTACCACCCTCATGCCGTCTATCCTTGCACGGATCTTGAAGAAGGTGCAATGGAATACTGATCTGTGGAGGAGCAAGGGGGATCTCTGTGGCTGTGGCATGGATCAAAGAGGAGGTGTGTGACTTCTGAGGCAGAGTTCTGGCATCAAACAGCAGGAGGGATGAACAACGAGCCAGAAAGAAAGGGGGAACAAAAAATGGCACCGATCAACCAGACTCGTGGAGTCAGTCCACCCGGACAATAAGGTTGACAGGCAGGCCATTATGAGAACAAGGTAAGGGGGAGGAAATACATGTAGCTCACCCTTTGCCTTGACGACAGAGCGCAGCGAGTCGCTGGACGGAAAAAGTTCGAGGCGCAAAAGTGATCATAATGTATGATGTTTGGTGCAAATCGGGACGCTGGTGACACTGAAACTGTCAAATGTGCGTTGTATCTGCTGACTACAGTATTCGGGTAATCAATTTGCTGTATGCTATATGCTATATGGTTTTTGTAGATATGTATTGACCAGTCTCTGACTTGTCTGATGATTTGTAGAAGTGTAGAAATAAGATGGAGAAAAACAGAGCATGAACCAGTCGGTATGAGCAGTCTTTTTATACCTCGCAATAGCCCCCACTCCCTCGCCTCCGTACAAGCAGTGCGGAAATCAGAATCGGTCAATGATACACATTGACCGGTCCGAGTCGAGTCCTTGCAGTATCTTCGTTGACGCACTCGTTGATCAAGGTTGGGCAGGGGTAAAATTCGGTCGATCCTGTGCAGAATCCTTTGAAGGAAAGTAAAAGGTTCTGTAGGTCTGTCACACGGTGGTCACTACTCGTAACCCTCCTTAGACGTTCTTCTCCCCTGGACCCCACCGGCCCTAGTGGTGCGATCTCGCCCCGGATTGCCGGGCAGACCGGAAACCCCCTTGAAGCCTCCTTTGGCGAGCTATGATCAGGAAATCTCTTCATTCGTCCTCACGGTTCTAGCCCCACTGCAACTCTAAGCCATCGTGCGGAAACCATCAATAGAAGGCCGCGCATTGTCAAAGCATACACTACAAAGTAGCTCAAGGAGCCTTCGCCCGGGAAGGAGACTTGCATGAAAGTGGTCTAGACCGAAAGTGCGAGAGTGCGCCGTCCAGCAATCGAGTCAAGGGGACTGAATGATCAAGGCCCAACCTTTGTGCGAGTCAGAGCGGACAGAGGTAACCAGAGATATCCTCACATTTCCTAAAGGTCGCGCTCGCAGTCAGATATGGCATGCAGGGTATCATTATGCATTGTCATGTGTTTAAACTGGGTCATTCTTCTTGACGTCCCCCATAGGTATCGGGACTTTTGTCGACCGCCCGTCGCGCGCGTGGTAGTCTCGCCAGGTCATTTGGCTGCGATAGCTGCTCATTTCAAAAGCCTATGATCGGCAGATATCGCCTAGCGTTTGAGCGATAGATGGCGGGAATCGGAACGCCCCCAGACTCGATCCAAAAGCCTCCCCGATCCTCCTGATTGATGAGTCGCAAGCTGTTCCGCGCAATGACAAGTTAGCAAAAGCACGCCCCAAGGCCCAGGCATGTGGAACGCAGTACAAATGTGCGGCGAAGCGATAAAGATCTGGTTGTGGACTGAATCCTCACTAACCTGCTCTCGCTGATCCCACTCTTTCGCTGATGATAGCCACAGCACCATCTCGTCCTCCGGGCAGAATTCCAGCCTGTCCACTCAATCTAGCTTCGACCATCCCCAGAGTCGCGCGGATACGCACGATAGCCTCAAGAGATGCGGGTAAAACTTGCTGGACGTGGCCGTAGGTGTCCTCCTCAATCGATGCAATAGCGAGGGTGGTGAAGACTGCCAACATTCATTAGCATCACTTGACTCCCATTGAAGGTGAGTATCCTTCCACGGAAGCGTGCAAGACATTGTTTAGGTAGCATCTTCAACTCACTTTCGATGATTCGCTGGGCAATCAACCACTCCTCCACGCCCACATTGCTGGACCTTAGCCCTCGCCTAGCCCACTCTTTGCCCATCCAGCCCTCGATCGAAGCTCGGTAACCCTTAGCCTCGCTCAACACAGCTCCGCCAACCGGTGTAGCCTGGATCTTCCCGATAACTTGTCCTTGCACCTCCTCAGCTCGTTTCACCGCAACCGCGCCCAATTCAGACACTTTGGCAACAGGTTCAGGCGGCACACTTCGGATTGGACCGTCGAGGACTGAAGAGAGGTTGTAGCCTGATTTCTGCTTCACAATAGGTCTGAAGATATCGCCTTGCCTGATAGGGATAGCTCTAGGATCGGGGCTTGAGGATTTCACGGGTGCGGACGGAGCTGCGGAGGAAACAGAGCCGCCGGACAGGTTGGAGTGGACTTGACCAAGCTGAAGAAGTAAGGCTTGCCACAGTTCCAGGGCGAGCGGCGCTTTGGAAATATCCTCGAAGATGATCTTCCGCTTGGCAGGAATGTGAGATACTCGTAGGAGTTCCATCAGAGTGAATTGCTGGTTTGGTATCAGCTGCTGTTCATGTTGCAAGCTCACGATAACATGATACCTCACCAGGTAATAACGATCTTGAGATTTGAGCGCAGTGATCAAGTATCGCTCGGGACTCAGCGGACTCTTGGCGTAGAAGGCATCAAAGTGCAAGGGCTGTTGAAAGAGTCAGCTTCTATTCCTGTACGACTCATATGAGCGTTTTGTAGCTGACCTGAGTGATGTAGGGCATCATTCCCTTGATAGGCAATTGAAGTACGATGAGCATTACGAGATCCAACACAAGTAGCTGGGGTGCCAACGACCAAGCTGAAGGTGCTCGAGACGATGTTCGAGCGAAACTGCCGATGAAAGGTCTGAGGATGAGGTTAGACTATCAGCTTCGGAAGCCCTGGTAACGGAGCCTGGACATATTGATAACTCTCGGAACGATACCCACCTGAAGAACAGTGCCCAGACCCTCCAGTTGACCCATTTCCAAATGTACCCTCTAAGGATCATCCTGTAAACAAACGGTACTACCAGTGACCAAGTGAAAGTTAACGAGAAGGAGGTCGAGGTGATGTTACCCATATCGGCGGTAATAGAATCTTGAACAGCCCGAGCGAAGGGTATCTACATTTAGACAGAGATCCATCAATTCATGTTCCATACATTGCCAGCTAGAAGAGTAGGAGAAGGCAAGGGGGAGCTCACCTTCTTCTGGGGCCAGATAGGCTTGAGCTTGTCGCCCAAAATATCTCGGACGGCTAAGGTAAGAGAAAGTAGCAGACTAGATCCGCAGAGCACCACTCGTCGCTCGTTGATGGCGAAGTGATGACGGCTGGAACGGTCACATCAACATCAATATTTCAATCTGCGAGTGATGTACTCTTCCTTCTCCAATCCGTCAAAGCCACGGTCGAGTTATCAAACACTTACGTCGTGGGGCTAAACAGCGCAAACTCATCACTTCCAACAAGCGTACACCAGACATTGGAGAATGTCAAGCCAAACAACGCGTAGCTGAACAACAGGGCGATCGATCTCTCATTCCATAATGACGAGATCAGGAGCCCGATTAAGGTGGCTCGAGGTGTATATTTGGGTGGTCCTACATTACAATACACGACGAGATCAGCTGAGTCCCACTTTTCAAGATGGGCTGCTACATGAACGGGATCTTATGATAGGACGAGGCGGCGGTGGGGATCGCGGATGCAGCACAAGCAAGGCCTGGTCTAAACGTACGAGTGATGTATGATTTTCTTACACGTAATACCGCGGCGAGAGATATGAAGACAGGTAAAGAAAGAAGCACGGCATAAGGGATCTTGCCAAAGGAACCTGTGCAAGGCGACAACGGAATCAGCTTTTCGTGCTTGGAGAGGCAGTGCAGAAAGAAAGTGGACAAGCAGAGATGACGCACCTGTATACAGGACTATGGAGACAGAAATCACCACCGATGTCCATAGAGCCGAACGCCATGCGAAGCCTATATACCGCTTGGAAAGGAATGTCTACGCGGCGCACCGGTAAGTCTAGTCCGCCTTGTAGCCAAACTTTACGAGCAGAAGATATGAGATAGCGGATAATTTGTATGGCGATGATCACCAAGATCACCGACCGAAACAGGTTACAACGAAACACTCACTCTGTACTGCTTTTCAATCTTCGCGAGCGGCTGCAATGGAACGCAAGAGGAATAAGCTCGAGAGCATTGTAGGGAACGCGCGGCTAGAAACTTACAGGTAGATTTGAATTCTTCCTCGGGGCTGAAGTCGAAGGTCCACTCTGCGTGGTACGTTGGGGAAGCGGTTGCGGCTGTATCATCGACATCTTGACGGTACTTGAATGTCTCCGTATCCGTTACGTGTTGAATGCGAGCAGGCTAAGGGGGACCGATCCTGGGTTGATGCTCTAGCTGATCTATTTTCTCTTTGCAAGCCCTATCGCACTCATTGCCCTTTTCGCTTGTTGTCGAGACTGCTATCTGCGTCGATGATACGTGAATATGAAGTAGTCAGAAATGATGGAATGTGAAGAGAAGCAAGTTGTCGAATGTCGAATGTCGAATATCGAACGTCGGTCGTATCGGTTGGTGACTGGTGACTGTCGGTTTTGACTTTGACTTTGCCCTGCCCAAAGTTGGCGGACATCGCCGACTATGTGGTCACCATCAAAAGGTCAAAGTGGGGAAGGCAGAGAGGACGAGGCAGCATAAACATGTTGAGAGGTTGAGATTGGCATAGTTAACGGCCCGAAAATTGTTGTGTTGTAGTCACATTTCAGCTCATATGAAGGAGAGATACAGGTGAATACAGGACCGGATGTATCCAATTTTAGGACCAATGGGCCTGAGAGCATGAGCACAACAGAACAGGACGGCATGAAATGGTATGAGTGCCACTAGGTGTGGTGCCAAAGGAGGTCGTGGGAGTTCATGCCATTGATCCCGGCCATGCATGTATGAAACCGACGATTCTTGAAGTGTATCTTATGCAATGCTCGTGCTGATTTCCGCAAAGTTGATCTAAGAATCTATGTCAATATGTAAAAGGGGCCAGTGTAAGTTGACCCAAGCCACTTCCTAAGAATCGGTCGATCTATTTCGGAACACCGGCAGTCCCGTTCCCCTTTACGTGCTTCCTTTGAGCCTTTCCGACGGGCTTCACCATGGGGAACCAGTCTTTCTCATCGAATGTGTATGCGTCAGGAGATACCTTGATGGCGAGATGTAGTACTAGTTGATATAATACGATAATCGGTGTGAGTTTTCAGTCTCCTCACGTCAAATACATACGCTCCAGGACTGATGCACTCACAGACAGAGGCGGTGAAGATGAGGAACGCGCCGTAACCTGTCATCAAGTGCCAGTATGCGTGGCCTGTGAAGATCAACCGATCAAAATGATACCGATATCATGATCAAATTAGCGAACTGTCAAAAGGCTTGGCCAACTTGACATGACAGCCATTGTACCCGAGAACAGAACGGCCACTCACCCTCAACAAATACTCCCAAAGGCCCCAAGAACTCCCTAATAGTTCTGAGCGTCTCACAGAACACGTTATCCACATTCCAAATGGCGAATCCTAGTGCAAATGTAGCAATACCCCATGCCATCGTGCTACCTATCTTTGATCTCGCAGGATGTGTCTTTGGTAAAGCAAGAGTGAGGTAGACTGTTCGGCCAGTCGTCGTCAAAAGGATGAGAGCGAATGCTACTTGGTGATATACCGGGTTCGGGAGGTAGATGCTACAATCACAAGGTCACGGGCATCAGTCAGCTGCCTCGGGTTTAATGGCAACACACGAAGTTGACTCCCAGGATCTCGCCGAGAGAATGACTGAAAGCCATACTTGGCGATGTTTGATTTGTGGATAGTGTCAGGGCTGGGGGTTTATAACAGTTGACTTACTAGGATACAGTGACGAATATGTCCCAGGCGATCATGATAAGCGGTCCGAGCATGCCATATTTGAACTCGAGACCCGGTGAAGTCTCAAGCACCAAGAACGCAGCGTACGATACGACGTAGATCTAGCAAAGACACACACCAAGTCAGCCGTGCGCTCAGAGTTCCCAGTCCTTATCCAATAGATAGGGGTCGATACCCCGTGGCAGGACAGCAAGAAGAGCAGGTACGGTGGATGGTATCTTGCTTACCCTATCCTGGGTAAGGGCGAGAAGCAAACGTGCAGGTATCATCGGGCCAAAACCGAGACTCACCATAGGCAGCTCGTCCATCAACTGCCACTCCCACTTCAGACTCATATGGAACCCGAAGCTCCCAATTCCAATCAAGCTCAGCCCCAGATAGCAGATTGAATATCGCGTAGGCAGGCCATTTGAGAGAGTCGAGAAGAAGCCATACAATCCTAAGAGGATTGAAGGGAGGTTGGTGAGGGTGTTGATAGTTTCTGCTATATAGGGCGTGTGGGCGTAATTGGATTCGCACCTGATGACAGTGAGAACCGCAAGGAAGTAGGAGAAAAGGTTCAGCGATGAGACTTCCGGCATATCGACCTGTTCAGGTAGAGACAGATCCTGATGTGAGGGAGTGCAGGATACAGTAAACCGTTCCGAGCTCCACCACGCGGGTGGTTGTGGATACGATAGATAAGTGCACGCTTACCAGTCAATCGTACTTGTGTGCTCGCCCCAGTCTGAAAATCAACATCATGCCTGATATCAGCCAAACTGCAGCGTGTAAGTGGTCTCTACCCCCCGCGCTTCCCAGCCCGCAAGGGGACAAGCTGAGATAGCGTAGGAGTGACAAACATCTGTGCCTTTGTCGAGGACAGTCGTACGGACGAATGGTGTCACTCACATCCGCTCGATACTTGATCTCCTCTCAGCTTATCAAAGGCGCCCATGATTGATTGCTCTATCTGATTTCTAATTTCTAATTTCCAAGGAGTCCCGAGAATGTGATCCCTTGCTCAGCTACTCGAGTATCCAAAAAAGCGAAAAAGTCGTCCGTCCGGTCCAGGTTGATTTTTTTTTTGGGGACCTCGACAATAGCTAGCCCGGTGTTGTTTTGCTTTGAGCCTTTCCCGTTTTCGTCCCTGTTTTCGACTGATTCGGTTTGGTATGATTTGAGTGACTGTTCACAAGAAGGCTCTGAGCAGTAATGACGTTCTCCTTATAAACACGATTTATGCCGGGGAAAGCGCCAACGTTCGAGTCCAGTGTTACACAACAACGATAGGAATCTTGCAACGATTTCAGAAGGAGACAAAGATCCACAAGAAAGCAAGAGAGGAGCCAACAATACAATGCGTGAAACAATTTCATGCATCTCGTAGCTCATGTCATTGGCAACCAGGTCAAGGATGAGTGAGAGGATTACAGCGTTCATCACGGTGCTCGTATGGCACGTCAAGCCGAGGAAATAAGGGAAAGCGTTTGTAAGTCGAGAAAAACATGGGTCAACCTACGTAAGCGTAAGCAGCGCAGGCATAAAAATAGGAACAACGTTAATCAGTAGTGTGGAGGCCGAGGCATAAGAGGAGCGGGAAAGACAGCAGGATATATATGCAGATATGCAGGATATGGTTAACGGGCGGGTGACGGATTACTGGAATTCGTGCACGGACGGTGACGGCCAGGGCCGATTGATAATACCTTGTTGCGCAGTAACCATAAGTGATTTTGTCGCATTTACACGCTTACAGCGATAGCTACTTGTCTGAATTACCCTGCCTTACTGTCTACCTATTACTTATTGGGTGCGTATGTAGAATCAACGGCTGGGAATAACACTGTCCATGAATTTGCTAGAGCCACGTTCATTCACTCTTGTTTTGTCTCAAGCTTGACGCGGATGAGCTTCAAGACAATCTCATCGAGTTGCCTGACTTGGTCCGCTACAAGGTCCTCCTTCGTCTTGCGTGCCTCTATAGCTTGTCCCACAATTACAGGACAAGATGGTTGATGTCTCGCCCATCTGGCCCCGTCAAGTTTCGAGGAAAACTTCCCGGAAGCGATGTATTGCCAGCTTCT
Source organism: Kwoniella sp. CBS 6097 (assembly GCA_036287355.1). Classification (NCBI taxonomy): domain Eukaryota; kingdom Fungi; phylum Basidiomycota; class Tremellomycetes; order Tremellales; family Cryptococcaceae; genus Kwoniella; species Kwoniella sp. CBS 6097. Next base: position 13,378,437 of record CP143074.1, on the reverse strand, counting down.
GCAGGTGTTCAAAACGTGATTTGACGACTTTCCTTTGTTTTGTAGGTGCCATTCGAGTGAATCCTCCATTGCTTCCAAGATCCATCGGCGGGGAATGACACCAAAGACTTCGGAGATGCGAGGACCATATAGGCAGCGACCGAGTTGGTGTCCCACGGCAATATCAAGCAAGAACCAATGGCTCGATTCTTTGGAAGGATCGAGACCGACCTGATCGCTTTGATCAGGCCCAGTATTTAGATTCAGTTCGAAGCGGGGACGTCTACTGGCTGGTTTGACGGTATCTTGAGCGTAGATGACGAATTCGAGCTTAGTAGCTGGGCATGGCAAAGAGCTCTGGCTCAAACGCGAAGCGATCCCTTGCTTATCGACAGTCGACAGCGGGTGCTTGACTACCGCTTGCACGTCGATGTCGCTGATGCTTGGCTCGTAGGCGTCATATGCGGCTGAACCGAAAAGATATACGCCTACGAGCTGGTCTTTTAAGGTAATCCTCGAGGGATGCCACAATCGCGTCGAGATAAGCCTTGACTTCAGTGGGTAGAGTATCCTCCATTCTGTTGTCGCTGTCTCTCCAAGGTTGTAATGTGCAAGGGCAGGTGATCGCCAGGGACAGTGAAAGCAGAAGATAAGCGTCGAGGGAGTTGTGCAGAATAACAATCACAGTTCCGGTTGATATATTCGCGTTGAGATGCTAAATAGGTGAACGGCCTGCCTCCGATCAGGTGGTTTGCTTCGTTGTGAAACACACTTGAAGCCTGGCGTCAGCGGTGGATCTGTGAGCTATACGCGCGTGTCAGCAGCGTCTGGTCCGAGCGCGTCTATCTTCTTCACCGTACATAACCAGAGAGAAGCAGTAGACACTCACAAAAACGAACAGATGTGTGCATTCAAATACACTGACCGATAGCTATAGACCTGAACTTCCTGATGAGATCGATATGGAAGTGGATGCAAGTGGAAGAAGATTATGAGCGGTGCAAGGTACAGGAATGTCGCTCAGGTATGAGAGTGGGAATCGACGAGATAGTGACCTGAGTAAGAAAATGGGTCTTGGGGCCGTAGAACAGATGGAAGGGTGATCACGGTGCTTTATAATCTGTATCGACTAAGAGAAGGGAGGGGCGCAGTAGGCTGAAGGCTGTAGAGGAAAGAGAGCGTAACTTATCCGAGTCAATTCCACATTGCGAAAGGTCCAGACAATGAAGAGGAATGTTGGAAGATGGTTCGATCGATGTAGTGTCGAGCTCCCGAGCTCCTTTGTGGTCGTTGTGGTGCTCTGCTAAACTGCACAACATCCCCGGTTGCTCGCTCGCTCGGTCCAGTGCAGATATTCAGATAACGATCAGATCCTCGCATCGGATCATGATCTTGTGTCTTCACTTTATACCGTCTGTGCTCTTGTTACGTCAACGCCTTGCAGGCGAACTATATTAATACTCGAAAGATCATATCATATCATATCTAAGCAATTGTCACGAAAATATTATATTATAGTAGCATTTCTCATTTGTACGAGTATATATTTCACCTCCTCTCTGATCTCGCTCCATACTGCATGAGCACGCAGCACACCTTCGACGACGTATTATAAATGCTATTTATGTCGTTTGTCGATTTACATCCTCCTCCTAGTAGTTGACTATCTTTGTTTCTTGACGCGCCGCCTCACTCTGCGTCTTCGGTAAAGCCTGAGTCGACGATTTGTTCTATATCGATTCGCTTCTCTGTGCGCTCCCCCCTCCTCTCTTTCTTGAGTACGATTTGATACTACAAGCTAGGTGTGCTTATGCGAGCTCACCGCTCAGCCTGTCACCTCGTCGGATAGCGCCAACACCGATGAACAAGATAGCGATGAACATCAAGCTGATCAAGATCCATTCGATCCATCCAAAGGCTTCGGCAGCGACGATCTGAGAGCAGTAAGTCAAAGACGAAGAACCGCATCGCTGGCCACCGCCAAGAGCAGCTGTAAGGGAGGCTACGCCTGCAAGCCAGAAGAGCCAGCTATTAAGGAATAGAAAGTCGTCCAGGTGTAATCAGCATTTGCTCTGCGCGGGTGGTAGATCCTTTCTCCCTCAAAAGATAAAGAAAAAAAAAAGGTCTGAGAAAGTGCCGACTTACGTCAAGGCGATCCAAGCAAGATGACTGGCGATGCTCGCGATAAAGCTAAGGAAAGCGGTGAAGAAGGCGGCCTACGCAAGAAGTAGCCAAACGTTAGCCCTTAGTCGCGAAGAAGAAAAAATAGGGTATCATGGCCTAAATTCAGGTCCAGCATGACCTTGAGATAGGTCGGCCGTCCGGAGAAGAAAAGCAGACTTACGATGTAAGCAGCAGAGAAGAAGACAGTCCACCATGAGACAAAGACAAGGAACTTGAGTCGGTCCCGGTATGATTTGTCAGGGTAAGTGTCATGGCTACCAAGTAGTAAGAGTGGATCATCAGTAAAATGCAACCAACGTATGAGATACCAGGTGTTGCCAAGACAAGGAAAATTATTCGCCAATGGCGAGTATTATAGCAAGGGATGAAAAAGGCACTTACTCGTTGAATCGGGATACTATCGATCAAAAGTATCAAAGGCATTCTGACGTCAGCTGGACTGTCACTCCATACCTTTGATAGCGCTGATCATGCACCGTCGTCCCAGCCATACACGCCTCGATGGATGTGATAGTATATCGAGTACGTAGAACATCGTTGTACTATGGGGCAATGGAACTTGGAGATATGATACGATACTCACCGAGCCAGGCGGTGATACAACCCTCGATAAGGGCAAAGAAGAGCAAGAGACCGAATGCGATCGGGTGTCCTCGTCGAATGTGGGGGCCCTGTAGCGTTAAAAAAGAGATGGAGATCGATATAGATACAGTCATGGATGGTCGAACAGCGGAAGCATTGACGTTGACGAGAAGATGCGGACATAGATCCCAAATCGAGATAAGGCGGCAAAAGATGAAAGTGAAAAAATGTTGCAGTCAGCTTTGATCTGAATTTTTCAAGTCAAGTCTATGGCATGGACCAGAATGCTGCCTTTATGGATCCATTAGACCCATGATTCCCCCAATTTGTCGGTTTTGTCCTTCTCGATCCGAATGAGCGGTCGAGGCAGAGACAAAGCCAAGTAATGATGAAGGGAATAGTTGACTCACAGCGTCAACCATTGTGTCGATGTTCTTGAAGTGTTATATATAGCAGGTGAATATGTGTATGTGTATGCGCTTGTGCTTGTGTATGTGAGAGTCGATATGTATCGATGTCGATGTCGATGTCGATGCGCGGCTTGATGATTGAGGAACGAAAGATACAAGTTGAAAAGATGTATAGATATCAAGGATATGTGATCAAGAGGGTTAAGGAGGAACTTAAGGATATGATTGCAAGTAATAATGTCTGAGTCTGAAAAGCACCACTCATACACCACACACTACGTCGGCCCACTTTGTCACTTATGTGTTTAGTCAAATTCCCCGGTTTGGGTCAAAAAAGCGAGCAATTAAGAATGACCGACGTCATTGCTCTTTATGTACTCGTACAGTACATACCGGTTTATTTACGTAATACCGGAACACTTAGTTTTACGGGAAGACCGATGTTTCCGCAATCCCGTGGCCTAGACCCCTAGACCCCTAGACCCGGTGTTCATTTTGACTTGACTTGGCTTGTTAGTTGGTACTCGGTGCTTGATGCTAGGTGCTAGGTGCTAGGTGCTAGGTGCTAGGTGCTAGGTGCTAGGTGCTAGGTGCTCGTTTGGTGACGTCCTCTTGTCTTTTCGTCAGCGATCGTCGTCGTATTGTTGCAGGAACCCGGTCATTTCTCAGTTGATTCAGAGCATGAAAAGGACTACGGAGTCAATCACAATCACGATCACGATCACGATCATCATCATCGTCGTCGTCGTTTGTTCCAGCTTCCCAATATGCGTATAGTTAGTCACCTTTGTGAACGACAAGGCGAACGGTTCAACCGTTCTAAACACATAATACAAACGAATGCCAGACTACCTACCTCCCTCCCTCGAATCTGAATCTGAATCTGAATCTGAATCTGAATCGCTCACTCATTCCTTTTTACCTTACTGCTCGAGACGTCAGTCTATATCTACCCTTTGTTTCGATTATTCCATTGTATTGTAAACTCATACTGTGTGTTTTTTTATTTTTTTTATTCTTAATGTGCATGAGATGCAAAGTATGCAAAATGCAATATGTAATGGTATCGTGGGAATGCTGTGTATATTGAAAATTCGTTATATGATAACTCACATTTTGTATAGATCATCGACCACGCTTGCCGTTGTTCGAGTTCGTGAGATATGAATGTATGCCAAGATATGACCATGACGATGACTATGACTATGATTTTGATTCGTGAAGACACTAAACCCCCTCCTCCTTCCCTTCATCGATCGTCTCGTCTCGTCCTTCCTTAGTCTATCATCACCTTGCCACCCCTATGTCCGCTACTGCCCACCTGCGATCGCAGCCTGTTCCTTCAACGCGCGGACGTGCGCACGAGCCACCGTTCTCGCGATCCTTCCCCGCTTGACTTCAGCAGAGGTCGAGCCCGCCGTCTTGCTTTTGCTCTCGCTCGCCAACAGAGTCGACGACGAGCCTATGGGCAAACTTCTTTCATCAACCGACGGCCCAGAGCCATCGTTCCTCATACCTGAGCCGAGTCCGAAGCCATGCCCACGTCGTATCTTTGCTTCCATCGTCTTCTTCCTCTTGCCCTTGGGTCTATCCGCCTTGGATCCCAAGAAAGCATATGTGATATGGCTCCGAAGTCTCGAGTCCAGTCTTGTCCTCCTTCTAAGATGCCGGGGTCTCGCATGATCGTCGGCAATGAGCATCTGTTTAGCCATCTCAAGAATCTCCTCGTCTTCTTTCCTCATCTCTAGCTCCTGCTCGTTCAATTCGCCTACGATCAACCCACTCAAGTCGTGCGCGTGCGCCATCTCGTTGGTGTTGCTCGTTGATGCAGAGGGAGACAGCTCGGCGATAGTTGCCTGTCGATGAGGAGAAGGAGGGAAAGGAGTCAGGCCGAGTGCTTTACGCTGGTAATTCTTGATGTGTCGTACGATCTGACGAGAGACGGGATCAAGGGCATCGCCATGTCGCTTGAACAATTCGAGCGTTGATCGGAATTCACCGATACCACCGAGTGCTGAACCGGCGACATTCACCGCTTGTCGATCGAGCCGAACATCTAGGTCTTTCAGATCTGTATGACACATTTTGGCAGCCTCGAACCAATGCCCACACTGATGCAAAGCTTGAATCGTGGCCGTGACCACTAGAAGACCGGGCTTTTCGTTGAGACCTTTAGCGTTCGGGTTAGATCCAGCATTGGCGATGCAAAGAGTCTTGATACGTCGATAAGCTTGCTGGACGACTTTTGGCCGCTGAGCTTTGCCAGCGGCGACAAGAAGAGTCAACAACATCGCCTCATCGACAGTAATACCGACCTGCTCCGCAAGGACCAAGAGATCTTGAGCCTGGTTGATATGTCCCGCATCCGAATATCCCTTCAATAGACCCAAAACATGCTTCGCGTCGGGCTTGAAACCCCTAGAGAGCATCGCATTCCATACCATCCTGGCAGAGGGCATATCCGCGACCATCAAGGCGGTCATCGCATCGTATCGAAGCCGGTTCGCCATGGATTCAGATGTGCCGCGCGCTCCAGACGATTTGAGCTGCGTGATCATGTTATCCAAGACGCGGTCGTATCGCTCCGAGAACTGCAGGCCGGCGGTAGGTGAAACGGTGTTTTCGGATTCCGCAGGGCGTAAAACAAGCCCGGAATTCGAGGTGCGAGAACCGAATGAACGTGGTGACTCAGATGCGCCAGAGGTACGACGCAGTTGCGTAAAGCGTCGGCCTCGGGCCATGGTTCTGCTATCGGTTACCACAGCATCCGCGATCAGGCTATCGACCATAGACGGCGAAGGCTGAAGATGGGTTTGTCGCAGGATTCGATTCACGAGGATGGCCAGATCTAGCGGTGTATGTCGCACGTTATATCGGATATAGTCGATCAAGATTTTCAGAGTGAAATTATCGGGAGCGACTTGATGCTTGTGGAACAGCGATAATGCTTGACTTAACCCTTGTATACCCCTCCGGCGTGACAATTCTCCGGTAAGGTAATTGAGGGATCGACTCCCCGGTTTTACACCTTCGGGCAAGCTCCATACATCGTCGACCTCCAATGCCTGTCCACCCGGACCAGGTGCGCCAAGCACAATCGCAGCCGCATCGAGGATGTCGAAACTCGCCATGCCCTTGATCATCACCGAGATCACTTCATCGTTGATCCGATCGTTGACCTTCATCGTCGCCCAGACAGCTTTGAGACGATCGACGTCTCCCGATTTCACCGCCAACTGCATGATAAGGATTCCAGTCTTCTGCGAAGTCTCCACATCGCCCGGGCCTTCTACTCCCCAATGTGTCAGGTCGAACTTGTTGAGCAGGTTCCCCACGCCTCGATAATCGTTGGAATCCAGCCTCAGCCGTACCAGCGCATTGAGCAGTCGACCGCTGAGCGGCAACTCGAGTCTTTCAACGTCATTTAAAACCCTTTGCTCCAGGTTCACGTCACTTCCCAATGCTCTGTATCCCTTCAAGATCGCCAATTGCTGTTGGATATAATCGGTGATCCCCAGCTCATTGGCCTGTCGAACTACTGCCTTTGCCATTTGCAGATCGCCCAATTCAAGCAAGGCTTGTGTGAGGTGATTGAATGCTTCTGCCGTAGGAGTGAGATTACACACGTCGTATAGGTCGAATATCCGAGGTATTTTCGAGCTTTGATGGATGCCGAAGTGGGATTGCATGTAGAAAGCGATCAAATCTGGCGTATACAGTCTATGAGGGAATGTCGCTGGGGAGAATATATCGGCGACCAGCTTCCATTGCCTGTTAGCGATCATATCCTTGGCGATGCCATCTAGGTATAGAGGTGGGTGAACGTGTGTATCGCTGGCGAGTTGTGCGCGTAATCTCTCCTGAAAGACATATTTGGCGAATCGAGGCGCTCCAAGCTTGTAGCAGAGGTAGAGGAAGTGCCGGCAGATCTTTGAATGGAAGTATGCGCCGGCGTGATGGTCTTGCTTATTCGGTTCGGACGGTAAAGCGAAGAGGATCGCACGTAATATCCTGAGGGACTTTGTCACATCTTCAACATTCAGTCGATGGAGTATCGCAGGGGTCTCCCTCGTCACCTTTCTCAGCCTGTATATCAAATCTCGCACTTCACTATGTGTGAACGCGCCGAATTTGTCCTGAGGCATCTTTTGCAACGTCAAGAGTGCGAGTAAAGGTTGAGATTGGGCTAGACCTCGGAATGTCTCGAGTGGTGGTAAGGGCGAGGGTGGGAGCGAGGAGAGATCAAAAGTCTGTAGCCATGAGTCTAGTTGTCCGGGCTCCGATTCTTGAGAAGCAATCGAAGGATTGAATGCGAGTTCATCGTCGGGCTCATTTGTCATGCGCTGTCGTCGTTGGTCGGTGCTTTGTACTTTAGCTGATAAAGGATGAAGGGGCTCGATCGCCCTGTTTCCGTGAATCCAATCGGTCTCCAGATCGTGATGCGAGCGAAATCTTGGACGATCGGAAGCTTCGTCGTCGTCGGTGTATCTCCCATCTTCTGCTAAAGCGTATGCAGCCGACGACTTTGATCCTGACGATATGCCCCGTTCTCCTCCATTGACTACGCCCTTCGCTGTCGGACCCGCACGAGCATCTCTCCCATTTCGCCGGCTAGCATCCGAATGTACAGATCGTGAGGTCGGCCTCCTTGTGAGTGATGGTGGAGTTGAGGTTGTGGTTGAAGTAGAAGAATGATTTAAGGACGCCGATGCGCGAAGTAAGGCCTGGCGTGATGATTCGGCCGGCAAGGCAGGTGGGAAAGGTAGCGATGAAGGTGCCAGACGCCTCGCACAGGCCTGACGAGCCGTGTTGAGCATCTGGACTATGCTGATGGAAGGTATGAGGGATGATTATCTGCTTGACATGTACGATTTATAGATTAGTTAAGGTAGGCCAATGAAAGTCGCGGTGATTTGGAAGGAAGTAGCGGAGCTGTACTCACAAGATGTAGCTAAGCATGTGCGAACAGTGCGTATCTATCCTTTTTTCAGTCCGGCAGTCCGAGTGATCCTTACCTGCAAGTGACCAATGTAGCAAGAGTGGATAAGGTAGTGTCGAAAGTAGAGAATGCAATGTAGCGATCTAAGTGATAAGTTATTCTGTCAAGGTGTTTTGGGCGCAACGTTAGTTTAACCTTAGGAGCAGCTCGGAAATTCCAAAGTGATGGTTGATGCTAACAGCTTTGATTTCGTTGGATGGAGGCAGTTGGGGATATATATTACGTAATTGAGTCTTTTATTACCTTTGAAGGGAGCTTATCGGCGTGCGCCGAAATCAAAGGAATCAAAGAGATCCTATGCATGAGCTGATGAGCGCATCGCTTGATTATTCTCGAGTCGACGACTTTGGCCGAAAGAGCGAAAGATAACAACAGGCGATATGCTTATGCGATATGAGGAATGACCGACGTCGACGTTGTGATATATATATATATGCTGCATGAACAGTTCACAGTGCACACAACTCTTTCACCATCATCAATTCTATCAGAGCCTACGTCGCGTCGCCGAATGAGCTACCCGACTTGCTGGCGATCGATTACCCAACCAAACTCCGATAGATATAAATATCGCATCGAGCAACTGGAGCTCTTGAAATAGTATCAGACTATAATCACAATCAGACTATAGGATATTTCGGCTGCGCTACCAGTACCTCGCACAGAAATACAGAATCAATAAAGAGCACAAATGAGCACAATGAGCAGTAATATCCTCAAACTACCCGCTGAGGAGGTAGAGATACCTTTCTCCATACTCGACACGGACCTGTACAAGGTATGCCTGCCGTCCACTGCTTTCGTCGAAGATCACAGCACCTAAAGAAAAACATCTCATGTCGCAGCGAGGTTGACCACCTTGTCTCGCTGTGGATTTAACTCGCTCGGACTGAGAGGGTCGATAGCTACAATAATGCTGACGATATCTTGGATATCCTGGTTGCATTCAAATTTGTCTATCCAGCTTACGATGCAGAATGCTGTTTTGCATCATTTCTACGACGCTCAAATAGTTATCCGCTTCACGAACCGAAGTCCTCAGATGCTCTTCAATCAAGAATGTTTCGACTGGGTGCAAGAACGAGTAAATCGTGAGTCAACGTCCCATAGTGCCAAAGTGCCAATTGCCAATTGCATGATGTCTTCAAATATAAAACTTTGAGCTAAACTGAAGTGAAATAAAAACGCACGCATGTTGCAGGACTTTCCGAACTTCGATTGACGCCCGAAGAACGTCAAGCCCTCTCAAAAGCATATCCGTATTTTACAGAGAAATACCTCGACTACCTGCAATCGATGCGCTTGGATCCGGTCAATCAAGTTCAGCTGTCGTTTCACCCTAAATCTGTAGATGGAAGATTCGGCGAGATAGGGTGTCAGATACAGGGCCCATGGAGGGATACGATTTTGTACGAAGTGCCCATCATGTCGATTCGTAAGTCTATCCGTGGCTTATCGACCTTTCCCACCTGCTCTGCGGAGACATACGAGTGGTAATTAACCTGATCACGGGGTTTTGGGACTTTGACAGTCAGCGAAGGGTACTTCAAATTTGTGGACTCAGATTGGAACATGGACGGGCAACTAGGTAAGCTCCTAAACTCTCCGATGCTCGAATAGCTCAGAGCTGCACGCCCTTGATCATTGGTTGCTGACTGGGTACGCTCCTCATTGCAGAACTGGCGAAGAAGAAAGCCCTAGACCTCTTGACACCGCCATCACCAACGTCACCGCTGGTGTTCTCCGAATTCGGAACGAGAAGAAGAAGGAGTTTCCAGACTCAGGATACTGTCATTCGAGGGCTTATCGAAGGGTTCGAGGAGTGGAAGAAGGGAGGTGGTACAGGCGGATTGTTGGCAGGCACTAGCAATGTAAGCCAAATGTTCAGCCTCTCCTGCGATTGAGATTGCTATCATCACCGCTTCGCTTCAAGAGCATTAGTTTGTTTGTCGGTATGAGTGATTCGCTGATGTATACACTCCGCCTGCATCAGGTATACCTGGCGCTAAAGTACGGATTGAAACCTGCGGGTACCATTGCGCACGAGTGGATCATGGCGATTGGGGCAACATATGGATATAAGGGAGCGAATGGCCGAGCGATGGACATGTGGGAGGAGGGTGAGTGACGAGTTTTCATGGGTTTCAACCTTGTTGGACTCGACTCCTGTATCTCCCCAGTTGTCAAAAAAGTACTGCTCACCTTTGCCTGAATGCTAATAAACCTGGGATGACGATGCAGTATATCCACCTGGACCGAACGGGGCACCTTTAACAATGCTCACAGATACATACACCGCCCAGGCCTTCTTTGCAGATTTCATCTCATCCCCGACCCGTGCTGCTAGATGGTCAACGTTACGTCAAGACTCGGGCGATCCTTTCAAGTTCGTGAAAGATGCCAAGGAAGCTTGGAGAGTGATCGAGGATGAGTCGGGGACTCAAATCACTGGCGATGATGGGCAGAGGGTGGTGGCGAAGGGCAAGAGGGTTATCTTCAGTGATGGTCTGGATGTCGAGAAAGCTATCGAACTGCAGAAGGGGTGCGACGAGATTGGTATTGCCGGTGAGTGAGAGTGAGAGTGAGAGTGAGAGTGAGAGTGAGAACCTGCGCTCTCACACAAGTATCGCTTTCATTCATGCCGAATCGTTAAGCAATATCAACAATTGCAAAAATATACCCGCGTATCGGGATGCGTTAAGCATAGCTTCGTGTTGCTGGTCGAAAACAAAGAGATTGACTGATTTTGGTGATGTGACCGTGATCAATAGCCTCATTCGGTATCGGTACATTCTTGACGAACGACTTCCGAAAAGCATCCAATCCTTCAGAGGTTTCAAAGCCGCTGAATATCGTCATCAAGCTCAATCAAATCAACGGAAAGAACTGCGTCAAGCTGTCAGACGATAAAGGTAAAGTAAGTAGTTTAGCATCATCGCTTCTCTCCGAACCCGCTCAGCTCTTGGCTATGCGTTCGTATTCGATGATTGCTAATCGTGATTTGTTGTTCATCTCCGTAGTACACCGGTGATGTAGAAGAGGTCAGACGTGCGCAGAGGGAACTGGGCCTGCCGGCTGATCATGAGGAAAAGAGGCGAGGATGAGGCTACCATACATTGGCTGTCAAGATGGATAGATGGATTGAGAACACATAGAGGGCTGAGGGCTTCACAACAGTCTGAGTACATGAGTCGAATCATCGACGCCTTTTCTTCCCATTACTTGTACCATAATATAGATGCAGTCAGTCTGTAGACTATACTATATTCTCCCTCAAAATCCATGCAAAGCTTGGCTCTACCGTATCCTCTTGATCAACTACCTTTACTGTTGATGCACAATATTGGTCGATCGCATGGTAGCCACGTGGACTGTTGTTTTTGTTTTTAGCGGTTTGACGCGTCGCAGAAGTGAGTATTAGAGGAAACCTCGGCCAGTCAGTCGATCCATGTTTCAGACACAACTGACTAGCATAGCAAGCATATCTCAATGAAATGTACAGTATTGTAGCAGTGCATGCTTTCTCAATCATAAGCAGCTCATCATCCGAGATACTGTGAGCGTCAACCTGGAGTTCTCGGATCCTTCCATTGCATCGGGTCGACGCCACCTTCATCCACGCCGCCGCCATCATCAACGCCCGGAGCCCCATCACAACGCACACACATATAAGTCTCAATCACAAATCACTCGCACGGACAATAGAGTATATAGACTGTAGACCGTATTCAGTGGAGCAAAGCATCATCAAAACCCATCTGCCAGACGCCACTACATCATCTCGACTCATTGTCAACTCTCAAACGACTTTTGACGACTTCGACTTCTAACTTTCCGGTTCATTCGCTTTATATCAACACCCGTAAGACATCAACAGTCGGAGCGACCGACACATCGACTCAGGGGATCCTGGAACACGACATCAGTATCAGCCGACTCACCGGGCTCCTCTCCAAATTCAATTGGTCAAATCTCGTACATCTAATATTCTTGACTTTACCTCCAGCAAACCCCCACAAGCATGCACGATGGCAGCGGCAGTAGCGCTCTCCAACTACCAGCTAGGCGACATCCTAGGTCGAGGCGCCAGCGGATCCGTCTACCGTGCTCTCAACTTTCTCACAGGCGAAACAGTAGCCATCAAGTCCATTTCGCTACTCTCGCTCCCGCCATCCAGTTTACCAGATATCATGTCTGAGATAGACTTGCTCAAGAACCTCAATCATCCGAATATCGTGAAATATAAAGGGTTCGCACGGGACAAGGAGAACTTGTTTATTGTTTTAGAGTATTGTGAGAATGGATCTCTGCAGACTATCTTAAAGAAGTTCGGCAAATTCCCGGAGAGTCTGGTGTCAGTCTATATCAGCCAAGTTTTACAAGGACTGATCTACCTCCACGAGCAAGGAGTGATACATCGCGATATAAAGGGAGCCAACATCCTCACCAACAAAGACGGTTCGGTCAAATTGGCCGATTTTGGCGTCTCGTCACGCTCGACCACTCAGCCGACTCTCGGAGGTAGGAACGGAAGTGGAGGATCAGGAGGTAGTCTTGGGAGTATTAACGGAGGTAAGGGGGAAAGGGACGATAATGAAGTGGTCGGTTCACCTTACTGGATGGCACCTGAAGTGATTGAGCAATCTGGAGCGAGTACGGCGAGTGATATATGGAGTGTAGGGTGTGTGGTAGTGGAATTGCTGGAAGGGAAACCGCCATATGGCGATTTAGCACCAATGCAGGCGCTGTGGAGAATCGTACAGGATGAAAGCATGAAGATACCGGATGGTGCGAGTCCGGTAAGTAGTAGTCCAGGGCGATCCCGATCCCTCACCCCTAGTCTTCTCTCTCTTTGATCTCACGCATGATGAAAAGTATCTGACCGACTCTTGTACGCACGCTTTCAGATCGTCAAAGACTTCCTCTACCACTGTTTCCAGAAAGACCCAAATCTTCGTGTGAGCGCGAAAAAGCTCCTCCGTCATCCGTGGATGCTGAGCGTCAAGAAATCCGTCGAGCCACCTACAATACCACCTCAAGTCCGACCTCAATCTCGATCACAATCGCGAGCGAGCTCGATACGGAGCGCCGCAGATGAGAAGACGATTGATACTCGGAATAGGTCGATGGACAGGGACAGATCGTCTCAGTCAGCTGGAATTGGGGGTGGTAGCGGGAACAGAAGTAGAGAAACCGTCGGTTCGGTCGGTGGGGATGGTGGGACGGTGAGAGCGAAGAAGCCGATGACAGTATACGATGAGGCTGTCCAACGAGTGCAGGAATGGAATGAGGCTTTGAACGGTGAACAGATCGAAATCCCCATTCTGGGTTTGCACTCCAACGCATTCCTCTCTTTTAGTCCACACCTCAATATAACATCGGTCGATCTAAAAAGAAACTACTGCGAATAGCTGACACTGCTCTCAACACGATACAGCTTCACCAAAGGCATTCGGTACTATGCGTCGCCTGCCTCTTCCTCAGCCCCGACAACGATCAGCCTCAAACGTCCGCCAAAGAGGTGAATCAAATGGGCCATTGGGCCAAGGCCTCTTCGCCCTACCATCTAGAGGGTCCGGCGAAGGACTATCTGCCCAACTAGGTCCAGGAGCTGCAAACGGTCCTGCGCAGCCTGGCTTGCTTGGCAAGAATCTGCATCTTAGCGATGTGCTGAATAGGGCTAAGGAGAGTGAGGAAGCTGGAGAGAGCTGGGATGACGACTTTGCGAGTGATATCACGTTGTCCAAGAAGCTGGGTCGTGAGTTGAGGCATTATCTCAAGCTCTGTCATACACTAATTCATGTGCGAACACTACCTGCCATTGGTTAATAGACCGCCGAGAAGAATCGACAGTCAGCGAAGATCTTAACCAGAAGACCCTTCGACCTTCAAAGCCTACACCACCTATGCACAGTATCCTGCCCACGCTACCTCAAGTTCCATCATCTCCGAGAAGCTTCCATCAAGCTACTATTAACAGTAACGCCAGGTCTGCTTCAGTTGGACAGGCGGATGATTGGTCTGATATTGGGCTGGGAGAAGGTGATGAAGGGATTGAGTCCAAGCTGGCTAATCTGAAGGTAAGCTTATACCCGCTTTGTTTGGCAATACCTTTCGATTAGTGTCCATTCACAGGACAGAGCCTGACCTCCTCAATCGGGATGTGACTGATTTCTTCTTTCCGAATAGCTCAAGAACCAAGGCCGAAGAGGTCTCATGCATCCTGACGATATCCGCAAAGTCCCCTTATCCCCCAACCCGTCCAAACCGGCATCTTTGGGGTCAACGCAAATTTCAAGATCCCTCTCAACGCCTTCCAAGCCATCAGTCTCGGTACCCTTGACGACTCCATCGTCATCGCTACCTGTGCCAGCGTCCCCTTCACCGAGGATTCAGGCTCGTTCACCACCCTCCTCGAGACAAAACTCACTTAGAGGCAAAGGTACAGGCGCTGTTACGCCTGGGTCAGTCTCCATGGGAGAGAATGACAGTCTTGTCGAGATGGAGCTGAACAAGTATACCGAAAAGGAAGAAGAGGATTATGAGGATATTTTCGAGGGTCAACCACCTACTAGTGGTGAGTGAATTCTGTTTCGGCTGTCTTTTGATTTGTGGCGATACTAAAAATCACTTTATGCCAGGCTCAAAACCAGTTCAATCCCTGCATCTGACTCGCCGATCCAACAAATCATGGGTATCGGACGGCGATGACGAAGATCTCGACCCCTTTGCTGAGATCGATGATGATTTCGATACAGAAGATCTGGAGGCGAATCTGCTGCGAGACAAGAGGGCGACTTTATGTGCCAACGTTAACAAGCTGGTGGACGGGTTGGTGCCGCATGCTCAGCCTAGTAGCCTCAAGGATGGTTGTGACGAATTGGTAGGTCCTGCGTATGGCTTACAGATATGTTCTGCAGGCCTTGGTGCTGACTGAACTTGGTCGATTGTAATTTAGCTGTCATTGCTGGAGAACACACCACCAGAAATGGGTCTGGGAGCGCATTTCGTATCACAACACGGTCTGTTAGCGTAAGTCAATGCAGAATGTCAAAGCGGGCGAATATCCGCGATACGCTAATTACTGACCACATGACAGTGTTCTCGAAGTGCTTGAATCTCGACTGAGCCGGGAAGTCGCCGTTCGTCTTTTGAAGCTCGTGAATCTGGTAAGTTTTTTTTTATTAGTCAGAAAGAAACCCCATCTAGCCACACAACTGATACAATAATTTTCAGATCGTTGCCGCCGACGTCGAGATGCTCGAATCTTTCTGCCTCATCGGTGGAATTCCGGTGATCATTGTAGGTAACTGTTCCCTCGGGCTCGAAAGTTGTGATACAAATGCTGATGGAGACAACTTCAGCCATTCACTTCGAAAAGACATTCCCTCGAGACCAGGCTGGAAGCTTCGACTTTCATCCAGCAGCTTACGAGATCCGCTTTGACCTTGCAAATGTTCATCTCGTGCGTGTCCTGCGTGGCATATCAGTATTGCACAGAATTGTACTGGTCATGCAGTGTCACTGACTCTGCCTGCCCTGATATAGCTGTCGAGGACTTCGTATCCTTGTCGAATTGCTCGACGAAGATTACGCCCTCAACAAAACTCTAATACTTTCCTCGCTGGAAGGTATATCCTCAGTATTCGAACTGCAGTCCCCTACACCCCGGAACGATTTCTGCCGAATGTTCGTCAGAGAAGGGATCCTTGATCCGCTCTCTACTGCTCTTCTATCCATCTTGAAAGACGAGGAACTCAATCCCAAGGATGTATCAGAGGGGGACGACGATGGCGAAAGTGAAGTAGGGCAAGCTATCAGTACCCTGCTTCTGTTCTGTCAGGTGGCGCAAGCAGATTCAAGGGTGCGAGATGCGTTTGCTAGTAGGACAATCATGATCCGTAAGTTACGCTACATTGGTTTTTATTTTGCTGTTTGGTATCGACACGCGACACAAGCTTGAAAGTACTCGCCCAGGGAGACCATTCAGCTGACCTTGCTCGTGACTTGGTATGCAGGTCTGCTCAAAGCTTGCGATCTCCTTCCGCGCAAGCTGCTTGTAACGGCCATCAAAGCTATCAAACACCTGTCGACATCGCCGCAACTTATCGAGATACTGCAAAACTCCAATGCTATGGAGATTCTAGTCGGATTGTTAGGCAAGTGTATCAAGGGTGCTCATGCGAATGTGAGTGATTGTTTTCGCGTCCAGCGTCCCGCGTCCCGCGTACCGAATGATGTATATCTCCCGGACTAATTGATTTTGTCTTGACCCAACAGGAAATCTGTTCCCACATCTTTCAGGCGATATATAGCATGACCCGACTCTCCAAGTCGCGTCAAGAGGAAGCAGCCTCAAGCGGTATCATACCCTTGCTCAAGAAGGTCATCATGAATAAATCACCACTCAAACAATTTGCCTTACCTATCCTATGTGATCTTGCGAATGCGGGTAAGGGAAGTCGAAGGTTACTGTGGAAGTACGACGGGTTGAGCTGTGAGTAGGAGTTTGGCTGTTGTCCAGTACTAGCTGCACCGGGCCTAAGTATCGGCTCTGGAGCTGATTGCGATATGGCATGTGCACTTCTTGTCTAGTGTACCTGGATTTACTGCAAGATCCATATTGGCAAGTAAGCGCCCTTGACGCGATCTTAGCGTGGTAAGTTGAACGTATCACTCCAGCCGTAGCTAGCTGTTGGGAATCATCACTCTAAACTGAACTCGCTTGCTCTTTCTCGATCTAGGATGCAGGACGAGACGGCTCGAGTGGAAGATGTCTTGCTTGACAAGTCAGCGTCGGATTGCTTGGTCAATTGCTTTGTACATGCGTCGGGTGCCTCGTTTGAGGGTATCTTGGATCCGTGAGTGATTTGACCCCTACCTTATCATATCGGTATGCGTTCGACACCGACGCATATCCGAGGTACATGCCGATTAACATTGTTATCTCTCAGCTTCCTCAAGATCCTTCGACTATCAACCTCCCTTACATCTTCGATTTCCCACGCGCCCTTTTACTCCCGCTTAGCGGATACTCTCGAGCGCTCTACCAAAGCAGTTATCAAGCTTAATCTCCTCCGGCTCACCCGAGTGGTCTGCGACGCTCATCCTGATCGAGCGAGTCTCGTCGCTCGTTTCGGCCTTGTAGGTATCGTCGAGAAGCTCAGTCGGCAGGATAATGCCGTTTTGGTCAGAGAGCTGGCGAAGGAGGTCTTACCGGGTTTATTGTTTGGGAGTGATGTGCCTGATCCGCTTGCTTTGGCGGCTGCCAAACACGGCCGAGCTGAGGCGGCCAACGGCAATTACTTGCTTTCAGTCAATCCGACAGGTCATCGGAGAGCAAAGGACTCGAGAGGAGTCGAGTCTGCAGGAATCGTCGAAGGCGAAGGGCGGGGTACGATACGGAGGGCCATGTCTGAAAATGTCGTCTCGGATGCTTTGGATCGGCACTATGACCGAGAACGAGAGCGAGAACGAGAACGGGATAAGGATAAGAAAGAACCGTCAACAGTTCGAGGTGATCCCGGGATCGGTAACAGCAGTGGTGGTTATACCGCAACCACGGATATTGCGTCAAGAGGCAGTAGCATATTGCCCTTGCCTAGATCGACGAGTACCAATGTCCGTGCCGTACTGGATAATCATGCTCAGCGAGCCTCTTTATCCGTCTCTCGAGGGGCATCATCATCATCATCATTCTCCTCAACAACAATATCTGGAGGTGGAGGGGGAGGAGGAACGAGCTCAAGGGATGCCGATAGAAAATCAATGCCTCCTCCGCCATTGCCTAATACCACTCAACAACGACAAGGCAGACAAATACCTCCTACGCCTGCCGCTTCTGCCACACCTCTACTGACGCCTTTGGCGCCTTTGAACGGGGCTGCCGCTCCTGCCGGTGAAAGACCGAAACATAAGCGGAAGATCTCAAGGAATCAACTGAGGTAAGTCAAGTCAACGAATAGTGGACCGAGAGGCTTGTGAAACCGAACGAGCGAATTAGACGGGGGTCACACAGCAAGCGTGAATGCCAAGCTGACCATGAGCCTTTCGGTCGGTGTCATTCATCTCATCTCATCTCGCCTCGTAGGGAAGTTCAATGGCAGACGGATGAGAATGGAAAGGTTCGTAGCGTTAGGACGCCCGCGAAACTGGCTGGTTACACCGTAGAGTAAGGAAGTAGAGAAAAGGGGGCGCCCCTATCATTGCCGCATATACACATACATATACATATATTATACTGTTCAGTACTCGTACTGGATTCGATATTCCCTGCACTTTGTTATACACCTGATCGTTTTACTTTTGTAAATGTCGCAATGTCACAATTTCGTTTTACCCACAACGGCAAATCTTATGCATGCAGCTTCATTTCTTCATTAGCCTGGATTGAAGTCAAAGTCGGACGGCGTGTGCATGTGCACGGTTCTATGTCGGCATGATTTTGTATGTATTGCAAATTGCGAATTGCATACTGCATACGACAAAAGACTTCTATATACATCTCTTACCTTCCCAAAAAGCATGCGATCAAGAGCAAGCTGAATGATTACAGTACCCTCCCGAAAAGCATTCCTTGCCTTGTCGTTACAGAGGCTTACGGGCTAAGTCGCTTAGGGTCCCGAGGGAACAATGACGCTCTCCTGATATTACCCAATTTCAAGAACAGCATGACCACTCGCTCTAGACCGATACCACCACCACCATGGGGCGGGGCACCAAGCTTGAATGCGTCGAGGTAACCACTCATCGAGCTAGGGTCGATCCCAACCTTCTTCATCTGTTCAGCCAAGAACGTGGGGTCGTGGATTCGCTGAGCACCAGACAAGATCTCTTCGCCTCGCATGAAGAAGTCGTACGAGTTTGAAAGGGTCGGGTCAACAGGGTCGGGCATGGTGTAGAACGGTCGGATGGCCAAAGGGAACTTGTCGAGAATGAAATAGTCGGTCTTGTATTTCTCTCGAACTAATCGACCGAGGAACTTTTCGTTCTCCGTGCTGTTGCGAAGCGAAGGGGTTCACGGTTAATAAAATAAAAAAAACCCCCCAATCAGCATCATATTTCCTTTACAAACTATGAACAGGATCCGGGTCTGAGTATACAGCGGGATCCAGCGATTTGCTCATGAGTGAAAAGCGAGAACGATATGGGAGAGAGGTGGGGTAGTTTCACTCACCTCATGTCGTCCATCTCACCAATAGGGTTCCCCTCACTGTCAGTCGCACCAGCCTCTCGGAGCATCTTCATACCCTCCTTGAAGGGCAATCTGAGCGTCTTCTCAAGGAACAAGAACTCCTCGCAAGGGAACTGCTTCCTGATCACCTCGATCTCATGGGCGTGCTTCTCTTTCAGTCCCTTGAAGATAGCGAGCAGCATTGAGTCGAGGGTGTCGAGGACTTCGTGGTAGTGCTCCTCGATGGCCATCTCGATATCGAGACCGGTGAATTCGGTCATGTGTCGGTGAGTGTTGGAGTCCTCGGCTCGGAAGACTGAGTACGAAGAAGGTCTGAGGTGTCAGTTTCGACTTCTTGCGCGGGCATCAACGCTATCTCTCAAAGTGCAGGGGGTTAATTGTACGGAAAAAACATTCGGACGAAAAAACATTCGAAATAAGGCAGCGATGGCATGCAGAACCCCACTCACCAGGTCCAATCTCGTACACTTTTTCAAAGTCACCAGCAATAGCCATCTGCTTGGCAAGCTGAGGCGACTGCGCCAAGAAGGCAGTACCGTTGAAGTACGAAACCTTGAACACGCTCGCTCCTGACTCGGTGGCAGCTCCTTGGAGTTTAGGAGAGTGGATTTCGATGAAGTTTTGCGAATCGAGGTAGTTTCGGAAGTAGTGGCAAACGGCCGATTGGAGTCTGAAGATAGCTTGGTTGGTAGGCGTCTGCACAGGAAAGACACATCATATCGTCAATACATGGGTTAAAGACAGCCTGGTCTTCGTGGCAGGTAATGTACTCACTCGAAGATCCATGACTCGGTTGTCGAGTCGGGTAGGGAGAGCGACTCGGGAGAACTGGAGGTTCTCGTCCTTCTCGGCCTATCACAGTATCCGCGGATCAGCACGAGCTCCCTCGAAAGCAATATCTAGGCCCCTACTCACTCGCTCAAAGTCGGCCTCGGGTCTGGCGGCGTCGTCGATAGAGAAAGGCAAGGCTCCGACCTCGACAGCGGTGAAGAGCTATGTTCCGCAGATCACACATGTCAGCTGTTTATACTTGAACATTTGCCGAAAGCGTTGGGGATCATGCATATACCTTCTGAACGCCAACCTCGTAGTCGGTGATGGTGCAGCTCTTGACTTCGGCAGATTTGATCACACCCTCGACAAGAACAATGGTCTCAGTCTACAATTGATGTATATATGATCAGCTGACTTGACCTCAAACGTCGAGGCGGGAGAGGCAGCTCACAGGAATAAGTTGAGCGTATTTCAGCATCTGCTTGGAAACCTGGTGCTCGTCCGACTCCTTAGACAAAGCGAGAACACCCTGGAGGGTGTGGGTCTGTTGTCGGAAAGCAAGGAAGACAAGCTTGGCACCTGCAACGAGAGATTTACAAAGACACAAGTAAGCTCGAAGGCGTTCATTCATCCGGGATGCGAGTGATGATTAGCTCACCCTGGGGTCGCATGTTGTGGAGTCTAGCTCGGAAAACCACTCGCTGGCCAACATGAGCCTCGGTAAGTTCGTCAAACTTGATTCGGACTTGTCCTATAAAGGCACCACAACACGCATTGTCAGCTGACGAGTTCCGCATATACCGTCCACCATTAGCTCACCGTTCCTCTCCTGACTTTGATGCAGAGGGAGCTTTCCATAGTTCTGCTTAGCGTGGTCCTCAGCCTCCTTGGCTTCTCTGGCCTTCTTCTCCTCCTCTTCTCGAGCAGCTCGCGCAGCGGCCTTCTGAGCCTTTTCAGCTTCCTTTGCTCGCTTCTTGAGCTCAGACTTTGATGGACCGGCAGCAACGTCAGCTGCGACGCCAGCGGGGGCAGGGACGGCATCGGCATTGGCAGGAGCCGAAGGAGCGGCGGCCTGAGCTTGTTCGGGGACTGGCTCTGACATTTTGGAGTGTGTTTTTTGGAGTTCTGGTTCTGGTTCAGGCAAGGTGAGAGAAAAGGAGGGAAGGAGGTGGATTTTATCTATTGTGACGAGTGAACGAGTGAACGAGTGAACGGAATGTCCGAGTCACAAGTCGTCAACTCGTAACTCGGTTAAAGTGGGAAATCATTCATTACGTATTACCAATAATACAATTACACAATGCCACGTCATGTCCCTCGCCTTTGCCTGTACCCCGGCTTAATCCGTTATCACTCACTCTACATCACTTGCTGAATATGATCGACTCACTCGTTGTGTTGACATGACGCTTCGCTTCGCTTTGCTCCGACCGAGTGACTAGCTTCTCCAACATTTCAGACATTTTCGATAGCATAAATACCTTCGACTCCCAGACATCAAATCGTTCTTTCTCCTCCTCATTCACAGCAATTCAACACAAATCGCACTTCTCAAAATGGCCGCCACTGCTCCCGAACAAGCCGGCACTTCCGCCGAGACCCAGCCTCGACAGCCCATCTGGTTGCGATGCGAGAAGAAGCCCTTCGAACATCGATCAGCTTTGACCCCCACCAC
Organism: Kwoniella sp. CBS 6097; assembly: GCA_036287355.1. Taxonomy (NCBI): domain Eukaryota; kingdom Fungi; phylum Basidiomycota; class Tremellomycetes; order Tremellales; family Cryptococcaceae; genus Kwoniella; species Kwoniella sp. CBS 6097. The sequence goes on along the minus strand of CP143074.1, from coordinate 13,356,640 downwards.
AGCCAAGACCCTCCTTGACAACAACTTTGAGGTCTTTGTAGAGCGCGACCCTCAGCGAATCTTCGATGATGAGGAATTTGAGGCGTAAGCTACCAGATTGTACAGATTCAAGACTGAGCCCGCGTAGCTGACATGATTCTTTGATTTGCCATAGCGTTGGATGTAAGCTCGTACCCAACAACGAGTGGCCCAGCGCTCCTGTAGAGGTCCCCATCATTGGCCTTAAAGAGCTTCCCGAGTCGACGTGAGTCATCGCCACTCACTGCGCTTCACAGGGAAGAAGAAACATGCGCCTCAGACAGAATTTTGTATGCAAGAGACTCCTCTGAACTTGCTTTCTTCCCTTTACAGCGACCCCCTTCCCCACACCCACATCCAGTTCGCCCATTGCTACAAGCAACAAGGCGGCTGGAACGATGTCCTCCGACGATTCGCTCAGGGCAAAGGAACATTGTATGACCTCGAGTTCCTCGAAGACCCCGAGTCCAAGCGACGAGTAGCCGCTTTCGGTTTCCACGCTGGTTTCGCTGGTGCTGCTGCTGGTGCTTTGGCCTTGGCCGCTCAGCAGAAGGAGGGAGGTAAGGGTACTCTCAAGGGATTGAAGCCTTACAAGAACGAGGACGCCATGGTCTCTCAGGTTTCTGAGGCGCTCGAGTCAGTCGAGGGCGGCAAGAAGAACGTCAAGGCTTTGGTCATCGGTGCTCTTGGCCGATGTGGAAGTGGAGCCGTAGATCTCTTCAGGAAGGCTGGTCTGGCTGAGTGAGTCAACCCTGCTTTCTTAGCCATCACATTGAAATACCCGTCATCAGTCGTCGCATTACTGACAATCCTCTCATCCCTTCGCAGAGAGAACATCATCAAGTGGGACATGGCTGAGACTGCCAAGGGCGGTCCATTCCAGGAGATCCTCGATGGTGAGCTATTATAAATAATCACATGGAGGATCAGCAAGCCTTTGATGACACCCTGTACTGATTATTGTCACTCGTTTTCGCCCTTCTCGTGGCTCAGTCGACATCTTCGTCAACTGTATCTACCTCTCCAAGCCCATCCCCAAGTTCATCACTTCCGACTTCATCGCTCAGGCCGGTGATGCCCGACGATTGGCAGTTGTCGTCGACGTCTCGTGCGACACTACCAATCCTCACAACCCCATCCCCATCTACGACATCAACACTACTTTCCCCGAGCCTACCGTTGAGGTTGACACCAAGGGTGTTGGTCGACGATGTACCGTTGTGTCAATTGACCACTTGCCGACTCTTGTGCGTATCCATCCCAGACCTATGACGCTTTGCTTGTCCGCCCCTTGTCAATCACTAAGAGGAAATCCACCATGTATCTGTCATTTCTCTTGGTTTTGTCGTGAATACTAATATTTGCCATTTCTGTTCACCGCTACTAGCTCCCCCGAGAGGCCTCTGAGCAGTTCTCAGCCGACCTTCTCCCCACCTTGCTCAAGCTTCCCGCTCGATCATCAGAGGCCGTATGGACCAATGCCGAGAAGCTTTTCAAGCAGAAGTTGGAGGAGGCTCGAGTCGAGGACGAGAAGCTTGGCATCAAGGCTTAAGCGATGCAATCGATGTGATCATCAATTAAACTGAAGATAGCGGATGGGATTTGAAGAATTGCGGGAATCAAACAGATAAATCGTGATCGACCCAAGAAGAGGGAATGACGTATATTATATTAGACAAAGACAAGAACCATTATTGTGTAGTGCTAAACACATGTCCATATCTGCAATGCCAGGGAATTTCAACGAGTACAAACAAGCGCACCTGAAAGTGTGTCTGCTGCCTATGTTTAATTATTCATCACCACCGTAGCCAGATTCATGACCATGGTCCTCTTCGAAATGTCCATTGTGTCCAACAAACCCGCCGACCACCATGCCATCGCCATTTGTATATGTATTTCCGCTCAGCTCTGTACTTGGGCGCGCGCCTGCACTTGGGCCAGCACCTACAGCAGTGCCAACCGCAGTATTGGTGGGACCTGTCAAAGGTGGTTGGCATCGCCGAACCTGGGACCAGCATCGTTGTCTTGCGACCTCTGTCAAACCTGTCCCATGACCTCGTCCCGATATCTTGAACTGTATCGCAGAATGTACTACATGTTCCAAAGGCCGAAAATTGACGAATGACCCAAGGGATTTATCAGCACGAGTGGACCCGGTCAGTTAGATCTCCACAGGCAGAGAAAATGGATGGGGACAACAAGTCGAATCACGAAGCAAAGAAGATGCAGTACACTGACGTGAGTTGTACATACTGTACTGTACGTACTGTACTGTACTCATTCAGGAAGTCAAAATCCCAAAGGGGAATCGAAGCGCCATTAGACTGTCTTCCTACAAAGTGGCATGTTCCAGCAGTCTGCAGTTATCGGTCGACGGACATCCTCCGTTCGATTCCGCAGACACTCGCGCTATGAATTGATCCATACATTATGTGCAGACCAATTCTAGGCTTGAGCTCGACCTTCCACTCCCTTGATCCCTTGATCATGAACTGACAGGGCCTAGTCTCGAAGTGGAGACGTCAACTCTGTATCCTGGGCGTGAGTCAGGGGTCAGAAAGGTTATCAGGAAGAGGGCGCGCAGTTCGAAGGGAAGCAAGAGAGCTTTGGAAGACCTTCGAATCGAAGACGCTGTGTACAAAGCTGATCCTTTCAGCCCGTCCCCACTTTTTGAGCTCCCAAGAAGCGCGAGGGAAGCTCAACAGGATAGATATCTCTTGTACAAATAGTGTGCACTCGTTCCAGGACCTTTTCGCCGCCTTATATTCAGCTGTTCTGCGTCAGAGTTCTGTACAGCAACCGCCGCAATATCCACCGAGATAACCGTCTCCGATACTCTTCACTCGTTTTTCGTCAGCACCAGCTATACAGTTCTTCCGCCTCTTATATCAATAGTAAGAGCAATAGTTCAAGATCTTATCACGATGGCACCCCCTTCAGACATGATATCGAGCGCCAAATACACCTCTTATACATCCAAGCAGAGCGTGCTAGACACCAGGCACACCGGAGAAGGTGACACACAGGGGCCGCTCGATACCAGCCGTGGAGGTACTAGTGGAGCAGCTCGTCCTGGTCTCTCTAGTGCTGGGTCAAGAGGGGAAGCGACTGAGGCTACAGGTACTGGTACTGGTACTGCTGTGCCCCCGGCTTCGAACGATCAGTCCCTAATTCCAGGATCCTCGAGTGCAGCTCAGTCTATCGGAGAATCGAACCGTATGCCCCCACAACAATTGTATGAGGAATATGGTAAAAGGCATCGAAGTAAGCCGAGACTACCATTTGCCCCCGTCCGCGCTTGCTCAGCTGATCTCGGAATGTCTGCATCTTAGTCGGTGATCGAGGGCGCAGAATGTTCCAAGCAGTCTCTGATCACCTTCGCTCGGACGATGAGAAACGTAAGGCTAACGAACAGATAGATGAGCAAATGTGGAAGCTCGTAGCGCACCTACCGTGGGAGGATGACTACGAGGAGGCCTTGTCAAAGGCTAATAGTGAGCTGGACGAGATCGAGAAGCAGTACCGACTACCAAGCACTGCAAACACCGATCAGCCAGAACAGGAACTGTCTTCGGAGCATGAGAAGCTCGAATACGTGCAGTCAGGACGTTCTGAACAGCGGGGGAATTTGCCACCCGGTGCCGTCCCACTCTTTTGAGTGATCGTCGAACAACACAGTGACTGGACAGCTACAGCAGTTGAGTGGGCCGAGTAGGGTCAGATTGTCGAAAGGAGATTTGTCTTCCGTAGCTCCAACCCTTTGTCTATGCACACTGTGAGCAGTAGATGGCGTCAGGACTCGAGGTCTACAAACAAAGCCGTGGCTGTATACTGATGTGACATGCATTACGTTCACGAAGTGACCACTCCCCTTGTGACTACTGCAGAATATCAATTGGATAGCGTGCCAATGACACAAACGTGCTTCATGTCATCCTTTGTGGCAGTGTCTCAAAGCCGCGCTGCTGCAACCTCCCTCGTTCGCCAATGGAAGGGACTGCATTTGATTCATGTTCCAGCCGTATGTACATTGTACCTATGATGGAGAGCGATGTCATACATAAGCACAGTACTGTACAGTATATATACAGGAAGCTTGAAAGGGTTGCGAATTACGGATTGTAAACCGCACTCCCACACCACAAATTCTTTTGACCATTTGCCCCTAGTCATACATATATGAAAGCTCGGAACCTTGCCATCCTACTCTCCGACAAAAAGCACCGTCTCTTGCCCATACCAAACGCCTACACACGTTAAACGCATTGACGACGGATATGTCTCCGACGGGGCCGTTCACCCTAGGCTTGCAATCGGAATCTCGTCAAACGAATCCGCCGACCCAGACTTCAGGCGGATCTAGCGATGCCGATAGGTCTTCGCCGGGAAGCTGGAGAACGACGAGTGATGCGGGGATGACAGCAGCCACGACGGACGACCTCTTCAGGATCCCAGGAGTACCAAGTACAGCCGATGAAGCCACAGGCGCCACTCTTTTCTCCGGTAGTGGTCGTCATGCCACCCGTCTTGCCGGGCCCCACCCGAATCCCTGCTTCCTCGAGGACCATGATCCAGTGACCAGCACTCGTGGGACGACCACCCAAATGGGAATGTCTCATACAGGGTCAGGCTACCAGCCACTGTCAGAGCTAACCCAAGACGGCAACGACACGGAGTGATCGAAGGAGGTTGTGGACGGACTACGAGCATCAGGTAAGCTACTGTACAACAAGGTCCACCATACCCACATACAGTACAATATCCAGATAGAGAGTTGTTGCCTTGCCGCGCGACATTTATGTCCACTGGAGCTTCCCTCCTTCATTACTCGCCACTTTGAGAGTTGCAATTGCTGACATATCGGTTGTGACTCCTGGACCCGATCATTTCAGTCCGTAAAGATGCCTGCGACTTCAATAAGTCCTTCGAGTTCATTCGTTCGAAGCGCACCAACCCAATCAGCACCGCCGAAATCGACAGACGCATTCACAACTCCTTCGTGAAGATCGACTTTGACACCAACGGTCTTACGCTTGCCTCCAACCTGAAGACTACTCTCTCAGAAGCGTATGATGAACTGGGCAAAGCAAAGAGGATCATTGACGAGGATGCCGCTAAAGATACCAGTGGCTCCAAGGTCGACCTCGGAGGAACGTCGTTTGGTAGCCCAACGGCCATCCATGATCGCAAGAACGCCTTGCTCGGAGAATTGGAGGCTCAGGTCCAGCTTGCTCGAGAAAGCGGTATTCGTGAGTCGCCGCTAAGTGAACCCCCCGGCAGCGAGGAAGCGCCACACTCCTCTCAAAAGTGATCCGCCTGGGATCCTGAGCCTCGGAAGGTCTGTATATGTGATCCACACATATATCACTCCGCAGTCTGTGATTCCTTGGGACTTGTACAGTAGGTTGGGACAAGGCGAGTCGGTACTATCATGGGCGCTATGCATCAGTTGTCGATAAGCAAGAACGTATGTTACTACGTACAGGCTCAACGCAAAGGGCCAAGCTCACCTTTGTATCTGCACCTTCTGGTGTTCGTTGCAAGTGCAGCATGCTGTAGCCTGTCGTGAAGTAAAATAGACACAACTGGCGATATCGAAACGTCCACACAGATCTTCTGCTTCGTGCGAGGCTCGGTGTACAGTACAGCATGTGACCTTTCATAGCGCAGAAGCAAGGACGCTATATCTTCGACATCTGTTGAGACGACTCTTGTCTTTGTCGTCAAAGGAGAGTATGTGTCTCATAGGCAAGTAGCACTCTATGTACATCCTTATCGTCGCGGGAGATCCCTTGTGACACTGGATCCTCGAACCTATGATGACAATGGCTGAAGATATTCCGGTTCTTGTCAACAATGGATCTCAACTAAACTGAACGGAAGTCTGTATGGTCAATGAGAAACAAAGGATGGAGCCGTTTGATGTGATGTGCCCTCTTCGTGTATGTTTAGACGTCGCAGTGGTTTGCAGCACAGGTTCTCTAAGATCCATCTATAAATACAGTGCTCAGTGTTTCCTCACCACTGCCGGTAAGCAAGTGGCAATCACTCTTTATTCCCCTATTTTCACCTTTTTTTTCTCGCCAACACTTATACTGCAATTCCCCGTACACAACATTTCTCAACCACCACCTTCTGTACCTCTTTCTGCCTTGCGCTTGTAGCTCAGCCGTCACGATGAAACTGAGAAACCTTTTAAGCGACGCCTCACAATCTTTCAGAGACAGATTCGGTAGATCTCGAACCACATCTTCTGCGTCTGGCGGCGCCACTCAAGTCGATACATCTGCATTCACTGGGACTCGCCATCAGAGGGCCTCAGTCGACGATACGGCAAGCAGAACTCATTGTGCACCCTCGGTGTCACAGTGTATACAGCCAGATTCCAGTCTCGGTACTGCTGTCACTGCTGAGCGCCACGTGGACCGCTCAGAAACCGTCGCGACGGGCAGCAATTTGTCGGCTGACCCGACGTCCGACACGCCCTCGGCTGGTTATCCAGGTGCAAGTAACACAGATACTGGAGCGCCGAAAGTTGATCCCGAACAGTCTTCTCGGACAGACTTCCAAGATCTCATGGCCCGACCTTACAGAAACCGAGATGAAGTCCAGAACCCCGAAATGTCTGAAGATGGTATCGGCAGGCTACGTGACACAGGTATGCAAGTTGCCAGTCGGCAGAGTCTGCTCTTCCCGTCTCTTGCCCTTCACCCTCATCGCCCGCGTAGTTGAGCTGACGATGTTTTAAATTGTGCTTTATGTTGGTCTAGTCCGGTCCCATGTCAAAGCTTACCGGAATGGGGTCAACCCGATGATGGACCTCATCACCAACGAAGATAAAGCCACATCCTCGAGATCGATGCTTTCGAAAGCTGCCCTTCGTACTGAGAACGCAGCGAGGGCGGAGGCTTCGCATAAGTCTTCCATTGTCAAGACGGAGTTTGGCTTGGCCTACGACACTCTCACTGATGTGGAAAAGTCAATCATAGAAGCTGGGATTGACGAGGGCCATCTCGCTCGAACCAAGTATGCAGATCATGTTCCCATTGCGACCCGCAGGAGGCAATTCAATGAACACTGGGTAGACGAGGTCGAGAAAGCTAGGGCGGAAACAATTCGTCGATTACAGGCTGAGGAGGCTGCCCAGAAGAAGGCTCAGATGGCCGAGAAAGCCGAAAAAGCTGGGGAAGCTACAGAGGACGGTAATGTCGAACTCCCTGGACCATCTGTCACAGTAACAGAGGCAGAGGCCTGCGACTAGTTATCACCGTGAGAGAGAGTCGGTTCTGTACTGTAATTCATAACGTCTATGCCTCCTTTCAGCTGCTTTGCGTGCTCCTCTGATGCTTTTCCAACTTTGATCTTATGCGTGTAACCCCCGCATGATGTGGTGTATATAGGATGAGTGTAGAGAGATGGATTCGCAAAAACCGAGATGTATGTACATACCAGTCCTGCATGTTTTCCAGGTGATAGGGTAAGGAACTGGGATATACGAGCGAGTCGCTCACCACATCATGCTAGAGGAAGATACGCCTTTCTCCTTAATTCCTCTTCTTGCGTGAACTTCCACGTGAACCATTCTTGCTTCGCGCCAACTGCATCTTGATCCCGCACCGCCGACGCCCTTTTGGTGTTTGGTAATGGTAAAGCTTGATGAGGTGCGGCAGACATATCCACGTCCTGTTGTTGCATGGCGTCCAGTACAGCTGGGTCATCTGTCGCGTCAACAGCTGCACTTGTCGAGCTGTCCGACTGTAAGGATGTTGCACGATGAGGGATAGGTAGATCGTTGATTGGGTCAGGCGGTAGTGGGATCTGATGTGCGTTCAGACGGTGACGGTGGAGAGCTTGCAGTGAAGGATGTAGGTGCGGACGTTCTACAGAGACAGAATTGAGATTTCGAGTCAGCTACTGCCCGAGCCCGAGGTCAAACTCCATCGCCTGATTCGGCGCCGGTCACAAGCCCAAGGATTAAGTGGCTCGACTCACCATCCAGCAAGCAGACATAGACGCCCATCCTTCCAGGATCAGATACCTTACCTTTCAGCTTATCAGCCAAAACTGAGGAAGGATCCGTGTAGCCTGCAAAAGTTCAGGGTGAGGATTCAGCGAGTGTCAACTGCCAACACAAGCTGTCGTCTCGATATGCAGGCTCAGATCCTCAAGCTGTTCAAGATGACTCACGATCAGGCAAAACACGTCTCGGTTCAATCGTACTAGGCAATGTCCATACCGCCTGGGCTGCCTGGGCCGCATGGACAGTCGGGTCAGCCATATCTCTGAGGAATTTACCGGAAGACGCTTGCGTTGGTCGACCTCGATGGACTCGTGTCAGTTTGCAGAGGAGAACCTATCTGTTTATGGCTTTGTTGTTGTTGTTGTTGTTGTTATTTGACGACGAAAGCGTATTGCGAAACATCGAGTGCGCTCATGGAGTGCGCTCATGGTGGACCATCCGAAGTGGAGGTTGGATGACACCCAGGCGGCACATTTGCCAAGTCGATTTTAGGTGATTAAAGTGTGCAAACAGAGTCCAGTCTGACATGAGCGAATGCTCACGCAACAGCATCCCAGTCGCGTCGAATGCAAACAGAGAATAGATCGCGAGGCTTCTTTGTGGACAGTCCATCTTTCATTGATTCCTAGAGCTGACCAAACGGACTCTTGGCGTTCATTCGATATGCGATTTACAATTCGGCACATCAAGCTGCTTCTGCTGCTCTCATCTTTTCTCACATGAATGACCAAATCAGATGTAGTCGACACCACCAAACGTTAATTGAGCGAACGTGATACTTGACCCCATCAAACACGGTCCAACCCAGAGTCAGGGCCGTTCCACAATTTAGTTCCCAGATGGACAATTTGGTGTATGCGAAAAGGTCGGAATGTCATCACGGCCTAAAGAAAAGAGATATATGATTATTCTCTCTCCTTTTTCCCTCAAGTCCCACTTCCCTGCTATCTCATCCATCCTATCCCAGCACAGCACTCTCAGAAAACCCAACATGCCTGAAAAGCTTATCGGAGTCGTCTATAAAACGTACGCCAAAATATCGAACGATCAGCAAATTTTCTTCCCAACATGAAGTCTCATGCTTTCCGCGCCGAGATGACTGAGAGGCAACTCACCGAGCCTCTCGCTCGGATTCCAAGAGGGCAAGGATGTCATTGACTCGGACGGGGCCCTTGACGTTTCGGATGATGGATCGGTTGGACTCGTCCATGAACTCGACTCGGACCTGGGTGACACCACCTCGAGAGCCGGTTCGGCCGAGGACCTATGAGCAATCAAGGAGAAACATAAATGAGGTTAGTACATACTAGAGCAGATTTGGTTGAATGCGAGAGATAGCCCGAGGTCAAGGTACAGCACAGCGACAGCGGGACGGAGACATGGGTTGGATCAGTCCAGGCAGAGCTTGGTCTGGTGATGTCTGGTCTGACCTGCTCTGGTCTGATCTGCTCTGGTCTGATCTGCTCTTATATAACATCTGGTCCTCTCCATTCTTGTCTGACTCGGGTGTCTTTTCGATTTGGCTCGATTAGGTACCGTACGCCTACTGATGGACCAGGATTCCGGGACGGACAGGTCGACCTTTCTGCTTTACAAGCAAGTCGTAGACGATACATTGCGAGGAGATGATGCGAGTCGTTCATCGCGAGCGGCGAGTTTGTAGAGAGCTGGAACGGTGCTTCGATTGACGTGGTTGACGTTGAACCGAGTCCGAATCGATGTCCATTTCTCCAACGTGTCCCCTTTTCCACGCAATTCACCCTCATCCATCGCCTTCCCTCCACACAATCCTCTCGTCCCCTGTTCCGTAGGCGTAAATCTGGCTCGGCAACACCCTCAATTCATCAAAACGCTTCTCCCTTCCATCGCAAAATCCTTCAAGTCAAACCACGTCCAGCGCTTTTTGACAGAGGTTGAGAGTTTTGTCGATGTCGCTGTCGATGTCGATGTCGGTATTCGTCCTGTTTCCAGTGTCGTCCCAGACTATCGTTTTCAAACCAGACCAGACCAGACCAGACCAGACCGGGCCAAACCAAGCACCATTTCCCACCGAACTCCTGACCGAATCCAATCCAACCTTCCTGCGAATCCCGCCATCCTGGCTGCTCTCCAATCTTCAAACCCAAACATGAACACCCACCTTGAGGACACGGGCAAGCTTGACGGGCTGCTTGTTGGTGGATTCCTACATGATCATAACAACGACAAATAACATCAGTTTCATGCCCTTTCTTCCTCTTTGCTTTCCGTGACGTGCCATAACGATTATGTCTTCTTGATGGCGGCGAGAGTGATCACGAATCACGATACGGGCGTGAAGAGGTTTTAGAAACGCGTAGCTACACTCACCATTTTGAGATTTGTTGATGGATGAGGAGGGACTAAGATCGACAAAGTATCGATGTTTTTACTCGATATTCAGCTCAGCAGCTCCAGCAGCTCCAGCAGCTGGTAGGTATCGTTGGTTGGTTGATGCTGGTAGCGGTAGCGAGCGGTAAGGGTAATGGTTGGACAGTGAGTGAGGATTTGCAGAGACGGGGCAGAGAGAGTAGGACTGGATGGGACACAGACAGTGCATATTTCAGAATTACCATAACCGGTAATATTATTGCAACGCGGTTGTAGCCAAAGAAGGGGTAATACCCAAGGCATACGACAGGATCAGTGTGGCACTACTAGCTCTCTCCGGCCAAGCATACATACGGTGCATCGGCGATAGCGTATGTCCGAAACATTCGCCTGCATGCAGAAGTCAAATCCACAACAACATGCGTTGAACCTCTACGTTCATCAACTGATGCATGACATGATCGAATCAGATGGGATCAGACGGATAGCATCATGCATAGACAGAGCATGTTCTGCGTCATGCACCTTCTGTTACAAGTCAGGCCATATTTGACTTGACATCTCGGTGTTTATGCTAGGTATCGCTGTACGAGATAAGGTAACACTGAGAAGTTATACTACAATACAAGAAGGATCATACGGGATGTTTCACGATGTATTCTACAACGATGTAATATGCGATGATACGATATATGATATAATGTGATACGATATGGTATGACATGAGATGCTCTAGCTAGTGTATCTGAACGAACATGACCCCGTAACGATCACAGATGGATGCTCAACGGCCGGAGCCATACTGTCTAGTGTGGCACCTTCTGTCGCTTTCGCTGGACCCCTCCTCGCAATTCGCACGCGAGCCATAGCGAGTCTCCCTCTCCATGTGCCGATACGTGCTTGACTTGACTTACCCCAAGACATCCTTGAGGATGACAGCCGGATCTTCATACTTCCAATGCAGATTGTGCTTTCTCTCCTTCTTCCCCTCTGCACCTGCACCGTCCACCTCACTTTGTCTACCTGCTTTGTCGATCTTGAGTAAGCCGCTCGAGAGGAGGTTTTGGGTGATCGTCTCAGCTTTGACAGCCGGTGTCATATTTGCCGTCCTCGCTGCCGATGCCGATCCGGGTACCGGACCATTAGCCAGTCCCAAGAGGTTATTCTTAGACCGTTGGGCCATGGCGGACGCTTGAACACTCCCAAAGCCGATTGCGCTTTGGGGTTGTGATTCCAGCTGCGCTGGGGCAGGGATATCCGGTGTGTTCATTTCTACTTCTGCTAAAGTCTGCGAATTTGCCAAACGATGCAGAGCGGGTGAGACTTGTGGGTTGATGCCTTGGTTGAGTAGGAACAGGTGTTGGAAGCTTATTAAGTCGGGTTTAGGCATTTCGCCGACCCCGGAACCGTTTCCGCCTGTGAAACCACCTCCCATCTGCGGTCCTCGCCCGCCGGTACCATTGGCAAGAGCGAATCCATCCACGCTCATCCGTCGATTGTTTTGAACTTGTTTTAAACCAATCTTGTAATCTTGGCCGGATCTGCCAAGTGCAGCTAAGTCAGCACGCGTACCAGGCGGTATACGCACTGTATCTCCGCTCGGCCTATCGTGTGCCGTGAGAGATACGATCTCATGCAGTATGTCGCCAAGGTGAGAGTCGATGCCAACGGCCACGAATTCGCCGATATCGCCCACTGCATCCGCGGAGAGGGACAGACCCTGTTGCTTGGCGTACTGAGAGAGCCGAAGCGATAGTTGCGTCGAGGAGGGAAGGTGACGTGACGGAAGGGCGAGAGGAGGTATGAGCGAACCTATGAACAAGAGGTACAGGAAGTCAGTGACTGCTTGTGGTATATAGCTTCCCGGGCGTGTCGTGCGTCTAAGAGGTGAGATAGGACAGGGGCGAGCATGGACAATGAAGTGGTGTGATCATGTGAGATCGCGTCAAAGGGTGAAGTGATATGACCATACAAAATCGCCTCTGATTGTGATAAATTCCACCACGAATGTGAGAGTATGTGGGAGGGGAACGAGGGAGACCACAGAATGCAGTCGAGAGTCCAGGGTATGATATGTCACGACGCTTCGTATGTTGCAGTTCTAAATCACTCACCAGGCGTGAATGAGCTCCATCCCGCATCTTTCGGTACCCTCTCTCTCTCCGGATCCACCTCTTCCCCCGCTTTCCCCAGCACCGCCCTCCGGACTCTATTGCGCTCCCTTCCTCCCATACCCATTGCCCAGTTCTGTACTCTCATCTTAGGCTCTATCAGCGTGTCGTCCAAATCGAATTCTGGGTCATCGGGTGCTACGCGTTTACGCTTCTTGGCTGTTAGAGGATTCAAGGGGACATGGGATGCTGGTGGGGCCGAGGCGTTGTTGAGAAGCGACAGAAGGAGCTTGTTGTGTAGTTTGACTATTGGTAGATCGATTGTAAGTTGTATCAGTGTAGTCCAATGCCACGGTTATTGTTCAGTAGCACGATCAGTCCGGTCTTGATGCAGCAGTGGAACATCAGCGGATCGATGTAGTATCGTCCAACATGCTGTGATTGCCCTTGCGGACGATCCGACATTTGGACAGAGAGCATACCCAAAGAGCCATCCGGGCCACAAAGAGATATGGTCATCCGCTTTACGCGCTTTATACCTCACTCACCTTTCTCGCCCTTGAACCAGCTCCGTACCATGCTCTCAAGCTCATCTCTCGCAATCTGACCTAGCAGATATCCATTCAGGGCCTTCCAATATGGCAGACCGTCCTCGCCCAGGACATCGTGAAGTTCCTGCTTGATTGCATGCGTGTCCATACGCTCGAATGGGATCGGTCGCGGTCGAGCCGGCGCCGGCGGTGGGACGCTATGAATTTGCTGGAGATGAGATTGCGTCTGCGATGGGGATTGCCATTGCGATTGAGGCTGAGAAGGAGCAGATGGTCCGGCTATAGGCTGGCTTGATCGCGGCTGATAAGCTGAAGAAGTCGGAGTGGCTGATAGTCCATTTCGTGTGTGTTGTAGGGTATCTGAAACATGATTCGGCAAGGTAGATGAAGAGGTAAGCGCTGGAGATGGAAGTGCCGAGGACATGGTAGGTATCCGCGCACCAGAGCGTACACAGCGGTCGCTAGGATGCTCGAAAAGAGACAAGCAAAGCTGGAGGGAGAAGCCAGAGCAGAGAAGATGCTCGATATGACAGTTTTGGGAATGGATGGCACGACACCAAGGAGCTAGAGGAAGTTGAATTCAAGGTGGTAGGTCGAGAGCAGGGGTGGACGAGCAAGGTGGTGGATGCTTTGGACGTTGACGATGATCGATAACAGGGTAATAATAATAATAAGGGTCCAATCTACGAGTGATACCACGTGGTCATGCAAAGTACGAGTACAGTAAAGTAAGACGGAACCAAATTGAAACAATAATTAATAATGCATACATAATGTTTGATTTTACGCGTTATGCACCTGGGAAGCGGTCGCGTCAACCGGATTATTGTATATTCGAGTGAGTGAATGATGAAGTCACCTCAGGAGTTAGTTGACTTCCCCATCCATCGACTCTGTTCTTTATTCAGTCTTTTCTTCATTCACCCCAGCAAGACTGACTGGTTTCAGTAGAGGTGAGGAGACTCGAGAAGGCAATCGCCACGATGGCGGGCGAATCATCTCGTTCTCGAAAGAGACCACAAATCGTCGCCTCATCAGACGAAAAGGAAGACGATCCTCGCACTTCCTCGGTATCGCCGAACAAGAGGAAACGAAGTTATCAACAACTGCGACCGCAACAAAAAAGGAGACAGCAAGTGTCTGATGACGAGAATGATGACGAGGGCGACGTAGATGTGAGAGTTGGGGGGCAGAACGATCAAGATGGAGGTCATGGGGACTCTGATCTGGACATCTTCAATAGCGAGCCGGACATTGATGGGAATGGAGAAGGTGGGGATCTCGACGATCAAGAAGACGGCGATCTGGATGATCTGATCAGCGAATCAGGTCCAAACGGAGAAGTGAACGGACAAGTGGATTATAGACCAGAATATGAACGAGGGGATGATGGGTGAGTGAGCAATGAGCAATGAGCAATGAGCGATGAGAAAAACCTCGAGATTTATGTTCAGCTACCTCAGAGTGTCCAACACAAAGGTCCAAAACCTGACCTTAACGATCTGTTCTGACTTGTGTATTCTCCAGCTACGTTGCAGGCTCGATCACCCGTATAAAAATGACAAACTTTATGACTTACGATCATGTCGAGTTCAATCCCGGTCCCCATCTCAATATGATTCTCGGACCCAACGGTACGGGTAAAAGTAGTATTGCTGCTGCTATTGCTATAGGACTGGGCTTTCCACCAAAGGTATGTGTAGAGAAGTACTTAATGATCCCATCACGTCAGCCAAACAAGGCGATCAAGCCTGCTCTTCGTGCCTCCCATCTCTGCGCCATTCTTCACTGCTTCTGAACTCAGGCCGGCACTGGTGACATGCACCTATCACAGAATTTTTCAAGTACTTTGGTGACAGATGGCAGCTGACGATTGATATGTGATATCTTCAAAAGGTCATGGGCCGAGCGAATGAGCTGAAGGCTTACGTCAAACAAGGTGCCGACGAAGCCACCGTAGAGGTTGAGTTGAAAGGCAAGCGAGGAAAGAGAAACACCGTGGTTTGGAGGAAGTTCAACAGAGAAGATGAGAAGTCACATTGGCGGCTGAACGGTGAGGTTGATTTTTTTGGATTGATACATAACAAGCTCACGGTGTTGATCACGATGACTATCACTTGAATAGGCGAATCTACGACTCGACGAGAGGTTCTGGAGCGAGTCCAAAAGTCAGGCATCCAAGCCAATAATTTATGGTGAGCAGAGCTTTCGACCCACCTGTTCAAGTATCCGATTAGCTGATTGTGGGTTGACATGCAATATCAGTTCTTTTTTACCCCAGGACAAAGTGGCTGAATTCGCCAAGATGGCACCGGTGGCCGTACTGAAGGAGACGATGCGAGCAGCTGGTGATCCCAGGTTGACAAAATGGCATGAGTCACTGTGTGAGAAGGGTGTCAATGCCAAAGACCTCCAAGCCGTAAGTGACGGGAGAATTGCTCACCGTGTAAAGAAGAGAGAAGCTGAATTGCGATGTCATCTAGTCTCTGGAAGGCCACACGGCTGCCCGGGATCGATTGCAAACGCAGGCGGATAGTTTAGCGCCGGATGTAGCCCATGTACAGGAACGAGAATCAAGAGAGAAAGAGGTGAGATACAAACAAACCCAAACTTCCCAAAGGCTCGCGCAACTCTAACGCCATATCGTGTTCCTCGTACAGGCGGAGGTCTTAACTCATCTCGTGGGACTCGCCGAGCACAGCGAGTTGAAGAAGGAGTTTAACGATGCCAAGAAAGACTACGAGGTTTTGCAGAAGACGGCAGATAAGCTCAAAATGAAGAGACGGCCCTTACTCGAATTGAATGAGTGAGCGGCTATTCGCAATCAAGCAGCGAAGTTATCGGGCTGGACGAGGCTAATTTGAATCTGGGGCGATAGGCACTGGGAGAAGAAAGCCCAGAAGGCCGATGTCAAATTACGAACCCTCGAAGACAAGTATCGCGAGGGTATGGCCGACACACGAAGAAAGCTGAACCATGTGGATGAAGTGGTACGTGCAACAGTGGAGTCAGAAACTGAGTTTTGGTTTCAACATGCTGATAAACATCACTGTCAACTTGAATCACATCAGATTTCTAAAGGGCGGACTGTGGACGAACAGCTTTTGCAGCTCCGACAGAAGCATCAGCGAAAAGAAGATGAGAAGAGGTCACTTAGAGAGCGCATCCAGACGGCTCAAGCTGTCTTGGACCAGCCCAGGGAAGAAGTCGACACCGAAGTCAGGGAGCAGTCGAGGCGGAGAGTAAGTGAATGCTCTCCTCCTTTCCAGGCTGTCACAGGGATTGGTAACAGGGGCTAACGAGACCCTGATTGGCCAACGACTATGTAGAATGAACTAAACACGCAGGCACGGCAGATGGCTGCGCAGATTGAGGAGCTCGCCGACGAGTACAGAGACAGTCAAAGGATGCTGGACGACCTGAACAACGAGGTCACATCATTATCAGCTCGGTGAGTAAACAATGAACCGAGCAATTTTCAATAGTGTTGCAGAGAGCGTGAACGACCCTGACCAGCGTATGATGTTTCAGACAAACCCAGTTGGAAAGTATCGAAATCCAGAAAGAACGAGCGGCTCGAGATTTAGATCCCTCGATTGGCTTCCTACTGGATTGGCTTAAGAAGGAGGAACATACCCTTGAGGCAAAGGTCCATCGACCTCCAATGATCAGCGTTAGCGTGACAGACAGACAATATGCCGACCAGGTGGAGTCTTGTACCAGTCTGACCCAGAGAAAGGTAAATTACACCTTCTGCCGTCGCATCGCTTGTACTGTGCCCAGAGGGGAATAGCACTGACCGTACATTTGCGCAGACGTTTGTGTGCACTTCTCCCGCAGATCACCAACGGCTACTGGAGCTGAACGGGCTGCAGTACCCGGCTTCTCAAAGATCTGACGGGACCAGAGTACCTCCAGGTAGGGTCGGTTTATACCTCGCATACACGGAAGTCTCCGAGGCGAATGTCAACCCCCCAAGACCTTGCTCGGTCGAGACCGTACGTGCTTCTGCCACCGATTGACATATCTCTAAGACTTGAAGGCCTCAAAAATTCAAATTGCTGACAACTTGCTCAACATTTATAGTTGCAAAGACATGGTTGCGAAGGTTTCGCTATCGACTTTGTCGAGGCCGACCCAGCTATAATTGCGTATCTCAGTCAAAACGCCAGAATGCACACAACTGTATGTACAGTTTCAGCCGTCATCGATAAATGATATGTGGGAGCGCGAAACTGACCCCTTTCAACGGAAATACCACTCAGGCCATAACGCAGAAGAACCTGGTTCAAGTCGATGGCGATGGCTTGATTGCAAATGGTGTTAAGGCTTGGGCAGCCAGAGACGGCGGAATCCGTGCTATCCAGAGTGCTTATGGCAGGCGGGACCACACGCAAAGTACCACTCATGTCGGACCATCAAAGGCTTTCAGCCGAGCTGGTTCGTCGTTCTCTCCGCATGACTGGAATATATCGACTTAGGCTGACCAAGTGCGTGTTGTGGGGTATGCAGTTGACCGAGATGCTGTCACGAGGATCGTTGAAGAGATCGCTCGGAAGAAAAAGATAAAGCTGGATCGGGAAGCACCTCATTCCCAGCTCAAAGCGAAAGCTGATCGAATTCATGAAGAGCGAGAAGGCATCAAGCGGGAGATGGTGAGTGAGATCACATACGAGTTTCTGTCTGCCCTGATTAAACAGGCATACGCCCGGTTGTGGCGGACGATAAGGGGTCATCTGGCTGACAGGATTTATAGCAAACGATCGACAGACGTGTCACCGAGCTGAAAGACAAGGTCAAGAAATACCAGAAAGCTTCGACAGACATTGGTGTGTTCAGCTTCTATGCGCCCCATGGTCTGCCAGTATCAATTCACTAACCTTCCGTTACAGAATCTTACAACAATAGGCTTCGAAAGATCGAAAAAGAGCCTACTCAGGAAGAACAACGAGCACATCTCAAGCAGGAGAAGCTGAAGTACGCAAAGGCCAGGTTGGGTCCCCTTGACTTATGGCAGGTAAGTTCTCGATGCTCCCGTCGTTGTCGTTGTCGGGACCTCTTGGTTTCACATCGAAACGAGCCGAGGCTGACTAAATGACGTTGGTTGACTTGACGCAGAAATCATGTGATCGAGTCATTGCGCATACCTCGGGAGTTATCTCTTCCACTTTTACCGCACTGCAAAGCAAAGTCAACCATCAAGCTGTGCATGATCGATTGCACGAAGGCACCGAAGAGACGAGGCGTATTGTGGAGGCGGCCAAACTTGGTATGTGTGGGATCAGGATGTGACCTGGTGTGATTGTTCTTCTTCAAATCGAGTTTGCTGATCGGCGTATCCATGTATGGTTTGTTCAGCTCAAAGACGCAGGGATGAAGCCAAGATCCAAATGAACGCCAAATGGGAGAGAATTACCGCAGGTATCCGTGAGGCGCCTTCTCAGGTCAAAGAAGCGGTGTCAGTGAGATCACGGGTGAGTTGCAGCGGTCCTTTTCTTTCTGACAATCTGCTGTGTCCAAGTTCAATGTGGCTAATGATAACTCAACAGGCGGACGCTTTGCCGTCTGCTGATGAGTTGCGAGGCTCGCTGGAGACTATCAAAGCTCAGCTGGAGCTGGCAGTCAACGTTCCCGGGAACGTGATCGTCAGATACAATAATTTGATGAGACAGGTAGGTGACTTCGGCTGTCCCTTGTCGACTGGGCGTGTAATGAGTCATGCGTCACTGTCAGGGGATCAATCGCTGACTTGGACGGGTGATTATCACTCACGTTGTAGCTTGAGGCGGCTCAAAAGACTGTTGACGCTGAGGAAGCGCAAATGACTCAAGTGAGACGAGAGTTGAAGAAGACGCTAGTAAGTCCAATGCCCTCTCCATTGTTACATAGACCCATAGACCGAAACTGACATCTTTATCTGGTTGGCTGCCTTGGCAGGAACAATTCGATCCCGCCTTGGACCAGCTAGTCCAAGCGGTTTCAGCAAAATTCTCAGCTGCTTTTGCGCGTAAGTCGTCATTCATCTGACTTGTGGAGATTTCACGAATCAACGCGTCTGACATTGTTGACATGTTGGGTCGGTACGGGTCGGTACAGGTGTACGATGTTCAGGTGAAGTAAGAATCAGGCGAGTGGAAGGCGACTTTGCGGCTTGGGGAATCGAGATTCTCGTTTCGTATCGAGATGGCGACAGTCTGGCTATCCTGACTGGGTCTCATCAATCTGGTGGTGTGAGTTCTTAGCCTAGCTACTTTCCTTCCATTTCTGTCTCGTCCACATGTCAATCTATCACTCGTTGTGAGTAGCGCTGACACAACGGTCTCTGTGCATTGATACTGTAGGAACGATCCCTAGCGACAGTCACATATCTCATGTCTCTCTCCGAAATGTCTCGAACACCCTTCTCACTAGTAGACGAGATCAACCAGGTGAGTCAGATAATCCCAAGGGAAATGAGTATGGGATGAAACTGATGTCTGCTTGAATATCTAGGGTATGGACCAACGTGCGGAACGAGCTGTCCATAATCAGCTTGTGGAAGTGACGTGTGATGCCGATGCAGGACAGTGAGTCAAGCACTTGTGTCGAATGACACGATTCATCTTCGATCTCTTGGGTCAATGTACGATCTCGAACGAACGATTACTGATGCGTGTAATGTAATGTTTCGCGGCATACAGATACTTCCTCATCACTCCCAAGTTGCTCACTGGTCTGACATATCATCCCAAGATGAAAGTGTTGATCATCAACAACGGAACGTACTGTGAGTTTCGCCTAATGCATATTTCCGAGAAGACGGCTATCTCTTACTCGGCTTGCTCAAATGCTCCATGCGTGATTACTGCATTTGCTGATCATCGTGCATGGCGGCCATTTCTGTGAACATGAACAGTGCCAGACTCGCGAGATCAGAAACAACGATATGGAGATCTCAACAAGTGCCTGAAACGATATCAGCGTGCACACGGTGTTGCAGCCCACTGATCTGATTGCCCCGACCCGTATCGCTCGGACGAGTCGCTGTTATGATAGCGACCGGTCGCATGTCGACTTTGGACCGAGTGTCGTCCTGCCTCGCTGACGCCGCCCTCACCCATGCAGATATCATGTACCCCTGTTTATTTATGTTCCTATCGTATATCCAAACCTTTCCATGTCCGGTATTATCCCCCTTAACGAAATTGTATATATGACAGTCAAATAATCATGTAGAGAGAAAGAGAAACAATTGCATCATAGTATCCATGTCTGAATGAGATGATCAGCAGCAGTCGTATGCGGCAACACTCAATGTGTTGGTTGTATGCATGCAAGGTATCGTGAATCCGTCTGCAGTACAATGTGATAGCCAACAAACCCTCAATCCCAAGGGGGTGAGGGTTGCGGAATCTACTCAGTCTCAATCCACTCTAACGCTCAAGATATCAGAGAACCAAATCTTCTTCTCCTTATCCTGCTCATGCCCATCCTCCTCTTTCGCTTTCGCTTTCGCGATCGCAACCATACTGTTCTCTCCTTCAACATCAACACTCTGACAACTCTGACTGAGCTGTTCAACAGCGGCTCGTAGGCCATAGTTGCCCGAAACAAGGAAACATGCCCCAACAGTCCATTCGGCCGTCTCGCCCGGCTGCAAAACATCTAGGGCAGCTGATGACAGACCGTCGAGCAGGACATTCTTATTGTTCTGGACCTGTTGTGAGGGCACGAGCGAGGTTGGCCTTGCTGAGGCTAGAGGGGGATGGCTTTGAGAGGTTTGAGCCCAGGACGTGTCAGTGTGTGACGAAGGAAGGGGTGCCAGATGGACGTAGGGCCTGAAAGGGCGTTCTGTAAAACATAGTACGGCACAATATCAGCAAAGTCCCTTCTCTCAGTGACCCAGGGAGAAGTGACTGTTGACCATATCACATGTCGGATTCATAAACTCCGTGCTTTTGTTCTCTTTTTCCGACGAGGGGCGAATTTGGAGGAGATCAGACTTACCGAGATTATTGGTGATTTTGACCGACACATCCACAAAGTCCATCGCTTGAACGCTCTGACCTTCATTGGCGTGAGTTACACGTATTTCAACACCGTCCGACTTGAAAACATCAAGGAGTGACGGAGCAAAGTATTGATCCCTCAAGCTCAGCGTGCCTCGGCGGTTTGATCCAGGCTGTGCGAGGGGATGTCATAGCGGTCATCAGCTCGATCCTAGATATCGAATGACAGACGCAGTGATCCGGATTTGAGGATGCTGCTTTGATTTGCCAGGAAGTGCCTTCACATACCTCTTGCCAAGAAGCGCTGATCAATGCCAACAGCTTTTCGCGATACCAGAACAACTCCCTCTCCCTTTGCATTTGAGAAGCCGACTTCTTCTCCTTGTCCACGATATATTGACGCTCTGATAGGGATGGTACGGGCTCTGACAGAGCGGCTCGAGGTACCGATTGACGTGGGAGAGGGATAATCAATCTACCAATAGCAGTGGGATCTATAATCAGCGAGCTTGAATTTGCATGGACCGTGAACCGTTGTGTGTCCGGCTCACCTTTCTGTGGCGCCCGGAGGTACGAGCCTCGTGCATGCCAAGGGCACATGGCCAACTACATCGGGAGAAGAGACACGGTGACATAAGTAGGCGTCATTATCTTTGACAAGTGATACCTCGAGACCTTTAAATCTAGGTACCGCTGATTGAAGGGAAGAGACGCTCACCATATTCATCCGCTTTGCCAGCCAGCGTGACTTCAAACGGCACACCAAAGATATTCTTGACGCTGAGCGCAAGTAGGCAATGTTCGGTATCATTGACCTCTCCCAACGCTTGACGCAGCATATCTTCAGCTGCCTGGGATGAGCTGAATGACCTCTGCAGACCACCCCGATGTCTCTGCTTGTTTGGCGGTATGTCGTTTCCATCGACATCGGCATCGCCATCTGGTCCTGCATCCGTACGACCAACTTGTGCCGGCTGTAACGAATGATCGGATGATCCGCCTAGTCTGACCAAATCGAGAGAAGGACATTCAAGCATATGGTAGACGGTAAATAAGACAGGGAAGGAGATTTGACGAGTGTAGAAAGTCTTGTCGGCTGCATCTATGGGTGAGGGTATTTCATCTGCCTCGGAGATAGTCATAGACTGAGGTCGGAACCGAGATGAACGATTGATACATCCATAGTCGATCCGAATGGTCCCGTCAGTACTATATATGACACAGAAAATTGCTGTCAGCTCGGTTCGTATCATTGCTCTCGCCAAGACTCACCAGCCCACTTTGCCTAGACATCGCACGCTCAGAGTAGTCCTCCCTCCTGGCGGAATGACAATCTGGTCCTTGTCATCCCTCTCCCATACAAAGACAGGCCGCTTCAACCGGTCCCATTCGATCTCGTACGCTTGTTCAGGGGTGAGCTCGCCCTCTTGTATGATAGCGGCCGCCTCTCTCGCTGTCGAGTCGTCAAAAGTGAGCTTGACGAAATCGATCGGTACAGAAGACGCGTTCTCCAAAGTAATTCGAATGACCGAGCTGTGTTTGACGGGAAACATGGACGCATTAGCTTGTTTACTGCGAATATCGCACCTCACACGCTGAAATGTTCTGCGCTACTCACCTCTCGCCATGGTAGAGCATAACAGTACCATGCGTGAGACTCGTCCTCTTGATCCAAGCAAGTGGCAGTTCGTCCACCACTTTACACTCGATCCACTTAGCTCCCCCGAGACTTTCATCTTCTCTTTCCTTCTCTTTCAGCTTATCGAGGATCGCAAATCTCGCATCAAGACCTTGTCTTTTGGTCTTGACAAGATCCGTCTGAATTCGAGACTTGCGCTTATCTCGCTGCTGCTTCAATGATACATCAATTATTGGGATCAAAATCTCCGTAGAAGCACCATCGGAAAGTCGAATGGATATTCCTTTGATTTGCATTGTGCCTGGCGTGGGCGAATGGCCGGTCACTCGGACCGTCTGAACCGAGGATCCAGGCAGAGTAAGGGGCAAGGGGGACGTGATGAAGGGAACCCCCGACGTCCTGTGTAGATAAACTATCTTCAGCTGATTGACCTCGAAAGTAAAATGTTGGCCAGCTGACTTACAAGATGGAAAGATCTTGAATTTCGAGATCAAAAGTGAATGGGTTGCGTACAGTGACAAAGACGTCAATCTGCTCATTCGCCACGATAATCGTCTAATAGGAGCCAAATCAGCGGTGATGAATGAATCCCCGTGTTCGGCCAAGTGTGAAGTTGGGCTCGTCGGACTTACTTTACCTCCTTCAGCGGCCTTCAATCTTGGGTTGTACAAAAATGGATCTTTCTTGCCCTCCTTGAGAACGATCTCCTCGCTTGAATGTTGGATCGGCACCTTGTTGGGCGGCAGACTACCAATTTGTGGTAAAATGATCAATAAACGCGACTGACATGATCAAGTGATATTTCACCGTTGAGACTACGCAGCGTGATGTACTCACCCTGATACTTCAATGCTGAGCACAATCTTCCCCGGTATCCACCAAGGCATACCTCCAATATCCATACCCCTTCTTCTCGTCGTAGCCAAAGCAGATGGATACATCTTGCTCAGCATGCCCTGACTTTGCGGATTGAGGTACCCATGCAACCCATTCAGAGCTGATAGAGCTAGTCGGATGATGGAAGGATGATCTGGTAATGACTCGGTGACTGTGATACCTTCTTTTAGGAGCTCGACTTGCAGTTCCGGCCATCCAAATCTCGGTTCTCCTTTTGAAGACGAAGGTATGTCGGAATCAACTTGGGTGATGGATTGTGTGTGTCGATGAGAGGCTGTAGCGAACTCATCGTGAGAGGAAGCGAGGAGGTCTATGCCCATCACTTGGCACGCTCTCTCAAAAAGAGCAAGTATCCCTCCGTTGCCGTCCGTCGACTCTTTGCGCCGTACGGCAACGTTCTGGTTGGCCACAGGTAAACCTAAACCCAAGCCGACAGCAGCAGCGGCAGCGGCAGCATCTGACTTGTTTTCGTCCAGTAGCGCGGATGTGGGAGTTGCCATCTTTGCCCTGTGAAAACCAGCTGCGCCCATCCGTCGGTTCTCTTCTCTTCCTTCCACGATGAGAATAGCTATCCGCTTAATCACATCCCGAGTGATCGCTGATTCCTTCCGCGGCAAATCGAGCCATCTCGCCAGCCATATAGCCTCGGTATGCAGCGATAATTGTTCGGTCTTTGTCATCGCTCGATGGTGGGGTCCCATGGCCTGCTCCACATGCGCGAAAACCGATTGCCGGGTAAGTTGTGAGGAAGCGGATAACAAAGCAAGGGATCGGTTTCTTTTCCTCCGGGCTGAAAGGTCGGTAATTTCGCGGCCTTGCAGAGGCGGTAAAAAGCTTCGAGGAAGAGTATGGGTCATAAGGGAGGACAAGGCGATAGATCCCCATCCTCCGGCAGCCCATATCAGCAGTACAAAGTGGGCTACCCTCAAAGACAGACCCGTGTGCAGATATGCGAGCAGACCTTCGCCCGTTCCAACGTTTGACGGATTTGAAACCGATGGGGCGGGGAATGAAATGGAGCCTGAGACCGCCTGAGGAGACGGTGAGAGAATCGTGGGAGGATAGGGGAGCGGTGAGCGAGAAAGACATGCCAGGGCTGATAGATAGTGAGAGAGGATCTCGACTGGTATTGGGGAAGTTGGGAACGGTTGTGCAAGATTCTGTAAAAAAGCTGTCAGCTGCGCTTCTCCGATGTGGGCGACCAGAGCGGTACGAGCGAAACAAATGCTCACCGATCCATCCCTGCCTTCCCAAGCTTCACCAATACCGGCTACAGCTCTGCCCTCCCTCGCAGCGCCTTCCCACAACACATCACCTACATTTCTACAACGCTCGGCACCATCATCAAAGCACTTGATAGCATCTCCGTAAAGACCAGCGAGGAGATAAAAATCTCCCAGAAGCATCATGAGTCTACCACCAGCTACTCCAGATAGCGTCGCATTGGTGTACTTTGTCGGACCGCCCATCTGCGTCGAGTTGACCGGTGAGGATGACGTTGTGGATGCTGCTGATGACGTCCTCGAGAATGGGGACGAGAGAGCTGTTGATCGTCTGAAAGGGTTTGATGAGGCTGCGGGTGCCGGTTGGGGTGCAGGCGATATCGAAGTAGGCATCGGTGGTAATGATGGAGGTTGTATAGACGTAGGTCGCCCACCAGGTGTTAAGGATCGCGTGAGAGATATACCCATCCCGCTCAGATGATCCAGCGAGGCTGAATGAGGTATATTTACTGGTGTCGACGAGCTGGGCCGGGAAGGGTATTCATTCGGTGTAGTCGATCGATGAGGGGATATTATAGAGTTCAGCTCCGGGTGGGGAAGGGTAGCTGTTAAAGAAGGTAGGAGGGTCGAGGAGAGGGTTCTCATTCCAGCGGGAGTTTCAAGCGCGGTTGCCTATGTCACAGTTCTCGGATTAGACAAGCATTCTTTTGGCCTCACCATGAAAGTGTCTCTTGAGGCGAAAGAAACTGCTAGCAGACAATAGCGGACAAAGATGAACAGCGACACAAGACTCACAATCTCCCCAAGTTCACCTAGCAGCTCACCCACGACCTCCCCCAAGACCCTTCCAAGCCATCCCTCCGTGCCGACTCCATCGCTCGGTGCGAACCGCATATAACCCTTATCTTTGTGGCTGGCTTTCCCGTTAGGTATGGGCACACTCCCCTGTTTCCTAGGAGAAGAGGGCGATTTCGGCAGCTGGTTGGGAACAACCAATAGTCTTTTGACCAATGGGAAAGGCGATGTCGAAGGGAATATTGAGGAGATGGTCTCCGTGAAAGCGTGCTCTGGTTCTACGGGTCGTTGGTGGTGCCGAGTAGCTGGATCTGGTATGGAGCCGCGAAAGTCTTCACGTCTGAAGGTTGGTGCGGTCGGTGTAGGTACATCGGCTATGTCTCCCGATTCCTCATCTTCATCCGCAGTTTCTTCCAAGCTATATCCTTTGACACTTCCACTTCCTGTACCGCCTCCGGTCCGGCTACTTTCCCCTGACTGGACATCCTCTGTCACATCCAGCTCTGGGTCCGGCTCGACAGATATGCCCAGCACGATCAAGGGAAAGCTCGCCATTCTCAGTAAGCTCAGCGAATAGAGATGCTGAGCCGGCGGATTATTCACGTATGACAGATGGACATGGTTCGTGGTCGCTCCTCTGGAGACAGAGATACTATTTCCAGTTGAAGGTGGGAAGAACCTCAACCTTGGATTGGGCGGTAGATCCGCTCCTCCTGCATTGCGACTTCGTGAGACGTGCGGACGAGAGAGCTCATCACCTCGAAGCGTCTGATACCGTTTCACTAGATCAAGGTATGACGAATAGACCGTTTGTGAAATGGGCGTGGAGGGGTTGTGCACTGGGATAAGGAGGATCGAGATCTTAGAGAGGGAAACCGGGTCCGACGAGGGCGATAAGGGTGTTGGGGCGTTCATCTTGACATAGGACTCTGTATCTTCGGGATAACGATCGAATTTCTTGGAGCTCAGTTCAGATATATAGAGCGTCGAGAGACGATAAGAATGCCTTTTATGGTCTGACGTTCATGAAGCACCAGATTGAATTTGTCGAATGAGCAGATGAACCGGCAGTCGGATTGCGCTTGAGAGTGACCGAGATTCGCACTGTTCCTACAGGTGAGGAGCTCGCTAAGACCCTCTCAGTCCTTGGTTTCTCGAAGCTGCGGTATAAGGCTCTAATGAGTTCTCATACTCTTACAGTAATGTGGAGATGGACCATGAATACCTTGGGCTGCTCTCGTCGCTTGTTGTTCGTTGCTCGTTGCTCAATGCTCATCGGTCATTGCTCAACGCTTCTCTCTACGCTCTACGCGTCAAACCAAAGACAACGACGATCCCATCAATGCAACGTGGAAAACACGTGGCATCGCATGTCTTTCTTGTAGGGTTATATCTCGAGTCTTCCTCTCTATACTGCCCCTTGAACTATGTGCCAATATTGCTACAACTGAATGCATCATGTGAGTTCAGAGGTTTCTATGCAGGTATCTGATGATTATGCAAGGGCGGCTTGTCCAGTTGCTTGTGCGAATTCCGTGCGCTCGCCAGTCACAGATCCAGCTCGACTCTGGTTTTGCAGCATATATCTCTTCTTCCCCTTGAACGAAAGATTCAGAGCTTCCATCTCCCTCCTTTCGGCCAATTTTACCGTCCTAGCAGCGTTCGATCGAGCCTTCTTTGCGATGGCTACTTCGACGTTGGCGTTGATGGTTTCTTTGATGCCTTCTAATGCTAAGGACAATTCTTCCAGTTCGGTCAAGTGCGCCATCAAGTCGAAACCGGGTGCGGGCTTCACTTCAGTCGATGCTTCTGCCTGCTCGATGGGTGTTGATGACGACGAGCTCTTCTCTAGATGAGTCGCCTCAATGCCGGTCTTTCCTTCAGCAGGCTGTGCGACTTGCCCTGGCGTTGCCTGTTGCTGTTGCTCCTGAAGAGTCATGTAGAGATTCCCCACGATAATCTTCTCCTCTTCGAGTCTCGCTCGCGCATTCTCCAACTCCATCATGACAGCTCTAGCAGCCACTCTTCCTCGTCGATCTGACGATCGGGTCCATCTAACGGTTCTCCATACCGCGTTGAACCAATTGGGTTCGACGCTCAACGCAGGTCGTTCTATCAACGGGGTACGCTCGTTTGTTGAGGCAGTTGTTGAAGAGGTTTGAAGGGAATGAATCCACCGGACCTGTTCGACATGAGCAGCTCGAAGTGCTATTCTGAGAATATGAAGCGAGATATCCTTGTATCGTGTATCGTTAGGCGAGGTGCGGATCTTACTTGACCACGCACGGGATAGCATGGCAAGTACGCTAGAGACTACGGCTCCTTCTCCTTCGCTTGATCGAGAGCTATTGAAGGATGAAGGGTCCTGGATACGCGAGAGAATGTCAGAGGCGGTGGATGATTCAGCACTGGAGAAGGAATCGGGATGGAGGATCTCGAAAGGGGTTGGTATCGGTGGAAGGAAGTCGTCAAATCGGCGCGGGGTGTCGATTGGTGATGAAGACGATGATGCCATGTCATTCAGTTCAGGTGATGAGGGCGTTTGCTCTAACAAAGGGTACACAGTCAGCTACAGAGTTCAGACCGTTATTAAGCTCAGAGATTTGCTAGCTCACCGGTGGCAATCTCCTTCTTGACTCTTTGGCCAAACCAGCCCCTCTCAGCCCGCCCGGCTTGCTCAGCAGCGATCATAGCCGAAAGCGTAGGTATTATTTCTTCTTCCTCCTCTTCTGATGCCAATTGACTCTTTCCAGCGACACCCTCGCTAACCTCGAATGGTAGTTTATCGATATCGCCAGGGAATAGCGCGTCGAATGAGGCCAGCATTTCATACAGTCTTCCTTTTCTACCCAGCAGATCAATTATAGCGAGCTTGACGGACGGTTTCAGCTTGACAGCTTCTGGTCCAAATGCCAGGTTGGAGATATCCAAGGAGTATCCTTTGGTGAGAATCACTTCTGATAATTGGTCGAAAGAATCTATCGTCGCTTTGTCGGTGATCGTGGATGAAACAATCCTTGAGATGTTCAAGAGGTTCTCAGCTGTCGTTCCATTCGGGCTGATATCTTTTTCCTGCATGGCCAATATCAACCTCCTCGCGCTCTCCACAGCCTCCATAATCTCTTTCTGAGCGGTCCTATGTCGATGCGCGTGATTTCTGAGCCATCGAGATACACTTTTCAAAGCGTGAGTGTACATTGTCCTCAATTGTTGGTAGGTCAGTCGATCGTCGTATCGATGTCGAATCTCCTTGATGATCGCCTCACATCCAGCTTTATCCCCTACAAAGGCCAATTTATCAAGGGCGTTGATGAACGTTTGATGATTGATTTTGTCAGCTGAGACAGACATCATATCCGCCGCTACAGTCCTCATCCTCCTCTCCCACTTTGTTCCCAATTCGCTATTTCTCGTTAACCTGCTTTTCAAGACCGAAGGGCTCAGATCCCTCTTGGGGGTCTGAACGATGAGTCGCATATGCCTCGAATTGGGAAGGATATATCGGAAGACATCTTGCAGAAAGCCGATATCGAGCGAACGCCTGTATGCCGGTGAGAGGGAATTGTACTTCTGCCATACGCGGGCAGCGAATACTTCGTCTCGAACCGTATTAGAGAGCTGGACCATTTCCCTCAGCTCGATAACGATGTCTGCTTCACGCGCTGTTGGCTGCGGGACCGGAATAGCCCGGATTCTCGAGCTTGCATTGGGCTGAGGCGATGAGGAGTCGAAGAAATGAAGGGATGATGGAACGGGCTTGGTTGAGCTTTCTTGCACGGGAATAGAAGAGTGAGGGACAGAGTTGAGCAGGTTCTCGGGATGGAACGCAGCATTGGGCGCCGCTGGGGCAGAAGACGTAGACGCATGTCGTGAAGGTATCACGAGAGCGGGTCTGCCAAGGAAATTACCGATAAGCATACGGAGTCTAGCATCCATTGCATAGATTTGGGCGAAGTTGGGCAAAGGGGGGTTTACTCACCGCGAAGAGCCAGCTTTCGGTCCGGCATTTGCCAGCTTTTGCAGATTTCTTGACAGCCGCATAATTCTCCCTCGCTACTATGTGCTCTCGCTGGACGTCGAGGGCTGGCGAGATTTGCTTTAGAGAGTACTGTCAAACGATTTCAACAGAGGATAGAATACTGGTGAGGTGAAAGAGGTAAATTACAGCAGGTAGACTGTAATTGTAGACAGGGCTGTGACTTTTCGGCCGGTATGGTGAAGCACTATGTTGGAATGTATTTTGCCCTCTCACATAAAAAGTTGAAACATACCCACCGTAGATAAGGTCCACCAACATTTGTTCATATTTGTTTTGGCTTAGAGGAACGACACGACAACTTCAAGGAATGGTTTATTCATTTGCAACTTCGATTCGCACCTGGATTGATCATTGTCACATATACACATTGATCTCGAGTTTACAGACAGAGCGGTGGGGCATTATCATGGGAAACAGACATATCACAAAGAAGACGATCAAGGGGAAAGAGGGGCTTCACCCCGGTTCGAGAAAAGGTATGTCGAATGTCCCTCCTGGATTCCTCACAGTGCTCAAAACCTGCCGCTTTAAAGCAATTATATAGGCTACTGCTTTCTAGAGAGGTCATGAAATTGCGTGAAGAATACACAAAGGCTTACGCTGTAGCTCAAACTTACCTGCTCTGCTGTCCCTAATAGCCGCGCAACTCACTCGAGTCAACCTCAGAACGGATAAGCTCAAGCAGCAAGCCAAAGCTAGGAAAGATTATGCAGAGGCCAAATGTGAGTGATCAAGCTGTATCTGTACAAATGCCAAACATCAGCCTTCAGCCATCAGCTTTACCTTTGCTGGCATTCTGCGCTCCTGAGTCGCTGCGACCCTGGAGAGATGGTTATGAAGTCCCGGTCCGAAGGACACGCAAGGAGCGGGATCTATTAGGTGTGCAAGCAGGACTAGACATAACGTTGATAATCGGTTCTTCGTCCTTGCGACTCCGCAATTATCCGCGATATACAGTACAAAGACCCCTCTTCTTCCTGCACTCGCTCACATCCCCGCACCCTCTATCGTTGCCGTCCCTCAAAGCCTTGATAACGGAGGTATATATCGCGCGACACGATGATCGAATCAACGAGCTTATGGGCGAGCGAAGACCTGGACGACCGAAGAGTAAGGAGCTGATGGAGCTAGAGGAGGTCAAGAAGAGGGAGATGGCCGAGTATGAGACTGGTATGGGTGAGTGCAGCCTGTGATCCGCTTCTAGTACATGATGTGACCGAGCATGCGAGCTTGCCGTGGGGCATAACTTCAAATCCAAATACCGATGTGATAGCTTCGCACGGGCCATTTTGGCGTTTGGTTACCGGGACAAATACAAGCGATGTGGATGATATATATATATATACGTTTCGGTCGTCGCTAACGTCTCGTGAACCTCGCTTTTACGCATGACAGAAGTACCAGACTTGACAGACGCCCCGACCGTCCGACTAATGTATACCTGGCTATCAAACGATACATCCATAGCGCACTCGCACGTCGATCTCCTTCGCTTGATCCGAATAAGCGCAAATACCACAATGGATGGAGGCGCGGAGAATGGGATTGTATTAGTGAGAAAAGGACGAGCGGAGCAGATGGGATTGGGCGTACCTATACTAGGTGAAGATGAGGGAGCTGAAGGGGAGGATTGGACCGAGTTGATCAATGATGGAAGTGCGAAAGAGGGAATGGACATTGAAAGTAAATAGACAACGTAGACCATTGCGCTCGGTATCATCTAGGCCTTTGATCCTTTTCCTTTGGAATATTATGGTCCTCTTAATTCGTGCTGCTTATCCTAGCTCGCTTGTACTGTATGTAACACATATATGAGTCTCTGATACCGGTCAAGTCAATCAGGTTCGAATCACATCGTCTTCGCACCAAGTACATGTCACTCATACCAACAAAACAACAACATCCATACACTCGCATCCAATGCCTATGCTATGCCTAAAGAGTCACACATGCGGACCAGATCCGCACCAAGCCCTTCAAACCTCGAAATCACCTGCCCAATGCTTCGTCAGATATTCAAGCGCATGGGTATGTATGCACTGCGATATCCGCCAGTTCCAGTCTGTCTGTCCGCAATCACATTACTTCTTTACCTCCTTGACCTCATAGACGCCAGGTCGGCCCTCGACAGGGGTATGTTCGCACTGGCATCGCTCAGACTCGGGGACGCCCTCAAGAGCCTATCGATGATACATCAATGTTAGTTATTGACAATGCAGAGCAAGTCGACATTTCCCCGTTCAGCTCGAGCAATACCGGCTCCGACCAGGACGAAGGGAGGCATAGTCGTTGGATTCGGTCTTTGTCAGATGTATAGGTATCAACTTACAGTCTCGATGTGACCACCTATCATTCAAAACACGGAGATCATATCAGCATCGCAATAATCGAGGTGTGTATTGTAGATGGGCCATGCTGGGAACGGATATATCCGAACACTACTCACCGCAACCCCACCAGGTGGGCTTTCCATCGTTGGGACAGTTGACTCGCTTGCACATGATGCTCTGATGTTTATGTTCTAATTAGACTCGTATGTGAGGAGGAGATGACAGATAAGATGTGCAAGTATTGTTGGAATATCAAGAAATTGAGACTATGTTGAGAGTTATCAATCGCTATTTATTGGTGATTCAGTCAATGCAATAAATGGGTGACTGAGTACTCCGGTAAGCGGCTTCAGGTTAAGTACATTAACTTAACCGAGGGATCGGATCGGCGAATGAGGCATTCGCCGGCCGGAATGACAGCCAATACAACAGTTAGCAATTGCAATTGTCATAGCAGCGACAACGATAACTTATGGTTCGTTCACATGCTTGCTCTTGCACCGCTCACGTCCTCTGCATAACTGTACCGGTACCACGCATTAGTGACTGCTAAAGCAGGACCAAGCACGCTTCATGACCGAGAGCGGGGCATGAGAACCTAATCGCATAATCGCATATCTGCACCGAAAATATCAGAAACCTATTTCAAGGAATCTGAAGCGGGTCCACCCTATCTATGACCTATGAGAGCGGAGAGCGGAAGTGGAATGGATAGTGAGATGGCAGTAGGGAACGGTTGTGTACAAGATGTATAAAAGGCCCAATCAAAGTTTATGAGAGGAGAAAGCGACCGCCAGAAAACAATAGCTATGGGTACAGTGAGCGTCAGGTGTCATAATGCCATGCCTGACTGATGGCGAAGTCCAAGTAGTACAGTAGGCTGTAATCAGGACACCCGAAAGCAGTCACGCAATGCTCGGCTCATTTCTGTTATCCCTGCTTCGAATCGCCCTGAGTGGTGATGCTGTTTCTGGCGGACTTGATACTTTCCAAGTGGTTGTCCCTGAGTTCCATGAATGCATCCTCTTCGTCATTCGTTGATGGGTATCGAAAGTTGTACAAGTGCTCCGCATCTTCTTCAGCCAGACGGTTGGCTTCTGCAATGTCCGGGTCGACCTGATACAGGTTCGGGGCTTGACTCGCCGCGGATAGATTTGAGGGATTTGAACCTCCCGCGTTCGGTGCTCGGAAAGAAGAAGCATTGGAGGTATTCTGTACTGAGAATGTGGTGCTTTGAGATTCTGCGTACGAAGGCGGTGGGTCTTGGTTGTCTTCTTGGTCCGTGAACGTCTGATCACCTGTCTGAGTGCCGATACTGCGCGACCCGGGCTGGGAGTGACGACTGCTCATTCTGGTAGACTGCTCAGTCTACTCATGAAAGGATATGAGCTCATTCTCCTCCAGGCCTGTACTGCGCTGTTGGATGTCAAATATCGGTATGGATGGTTTGTACCGTACGTTCAACTCACTGGGCGACGATCGTGTCTCTGAAGATTGGACGTTAGTACCTGAAAGATGTCGTCTCGACTAGTGGTGAACAAAGTAATTCAACTCAACAGCCACCCGGATTTCAGCTTCTTATACGGGTATATGTGATATTGAGTCTCTCAAACACGGCACTGGCTTCAGACAAACACGTTCACACAGATTGGTGTGTTTCTTCATTCACATCCTTTTTCAGAAGACCATGAGCACAGCCTGAGTGAAGTCCAGACTCTTCGCTGGCTGCACACTTATGATCCAAGCCACATCACTCCCCAGAAAGACAAAGGTTGGATGTAAATCACTCGAGTACTGCCTTTGATCGTACGCACAAAACTCATACCTCCTTGCCTGTCATGCTATTCGAAAGAGCCCTTCATACGAAGACTTGTGATTGGCAGACTGTACTCTGTCGCTGAATGCTCCGCTCCGCAAAGGAAATCGCCGCCGAGATCTCCGCGCTCGCAAGGGGCCGACTATCTATCCGTCTTTCAACGTGCACCAGTCTTCTTGTTGTCAGGTGGCCTATATAGGGATTGTTTCAGCAGGGCTACCAACGCCTGACCGGACAGAAAATGACCGCTACGGTACCGTGTTGGTGCATCATTTGTATTCGGTACAAGCATGCAGCATTACAAGGGGACTGTACTGTACTAACAAGGGTTTCGAGAGTTTCGCTGAAATCTCAGCGACTGTATTGTACTGTCCAAAACTTAGTCGTCGGCACACAACTGTGGCAGATACTGCTCTTTAGGTTGGCCGCATCGACCGCTGCGGTCGGACAGTCCAACAATCCGGCTACCGAGCGTGATCTGGCGGACACTCCGGTCATTCATTGCCTGCATACAGTATCTCCACTGAAACCGTTGCTGTCATTGCCGCATTGACCAAGTTAATACACAGTGGATATAGACAGGGCACAGTGAGCGTACAGTACGAGTACAGTGATATATGCGAGGACCTACGAGCCTTCGAGACTGTACATCTTGGAAAAGAGTAAGGAAAGACGACTTGTTAACAAGCCTGATTTGTTCTTAGAACTGCTGTCAACAAGAAGGGAAATTTGTTTTTGTTTGCAAAGCTAGCAGCAGTAAACTGAGCGCTTTTACTTCTCATACGGCGGTGGCGGGTCATCCGAATCCTCGTAATACTGATCAGACTCGCCGTATTGCTGATTTGTGCCGTACTCGTAACTCGTCCCATTCCAGACATCATAACCCGTGGAGCCACCCTCATTGATCCTGCCATAACCGGCGGTACCAGAGCGCTTTCCACTGGGAAGGAGTCCTGATGAAGACTTCTTGATATCGTCAGCCGTACTCGGATCCAAGGCTGGACCGCCGGCGGAGCTCCCACCACCACCACCACCACCACCACCACCACCGTCGCTGCCGGCTGGTTTGTAATCGGGGTCACCGCTGTTGAACCCATTTTCCTTTTCCCGTAGCTCCCGCTTAGAAAGTGTCTCTTCGGCCCACCTCGTAGCGCTGTTACATTCCTCCACATCGGCTGGATTTGCTCCGGCGGCGCACGTTGCCATCGATGCAGTTTCGTCCAGTCGATGTTTACGATCGTAAAATACTCGACTTCCATCAGTGGTGCAGCTGGCCCGTCTGGAGGAAGCTCGAACGGTAGGCACAGTACCTGCGTCAGGACTATAGTAATCCTCACCCAATCCGATTGTGCTCTGGATGACTTCCTTTGCTCGTTCTGAAGGCGACGCTCCACAGGCGGGACCAAAGCGATGACTGGTGTAATGACGTGTACGCTCGGTACAGGTTCCATTTGCGACGTATTGGTGTATCTCTTCCATGACCAACTCATATTCTGCACTGGTCCGGTCTTCAAATGTGGGTTGTTCAATGCTGTTGCGCAACCTATTGTACGTCTCGTCGCCAACATCCCAATAATTTTCGCCGCTGAGCGATATGAGCTCGGGCGATTGCCGGGCTGGCATAGCTGGTTGCTTGTTGACTCGAGCTTGAGGATCACTGCTATACAATACAGTAGCACTGGTATCTCAGTGCGGGTCACTTTGCCGTTGGCGTACACACACCTTAGCAGCAGGATGATATCTTGGAGTGCCGTGATACACTACATACCGCTGCTGCAGATACTGCGGATACTGACCTTGTATTCATGGAGTGCAGGGTTATTTGATTCGATGGACCATGTCCATCGAGATACAAGCTACAAGCTTCTGTGATCAAAGGATGTCGAGGAGACAACATCACCGGGCTGTGCACTGGACCTGCTTTATTTCCAACAGAGACGCCCAACAAAAGATAAGAGAAGCAACGCGGTTTGCATCATTTGTTGTAGACTTCGATTGAACCTCGCGCAATCCGCTTCTTGACTCGGTCTCGGCCATCTGACGCCTTGGCACGACTCTTTGAGCAAAAGGCGTCGCGAGCTTGACGGACGTGACGTATAGCGAACCGTCATCAGCAAGTCTTGATAGCTGCGCGATGCCCCGGTAATACCTTGGCAACGTTTGAAGGTCAGTGTTCTACCAACGTATATCATCAGAGAGATCCGTACTCCAACACGTCTGATCAGCTTGTTCCGAGATATAGC
The DNA here is from genome assembly GCA_036287355.1 of Kwoniella sp. CBS 6097. Classification (NCBI taxonomy): domain Eukaryota; kingdom Fungi; phylum Basidiomycota; class Tremellomycetes; order Tremellales; family Cryptococcaceae; genus Kwoniella; species Kwoniella sp. CBS 6097. Next base: position 13,320,618 of record CP143074.1, on the reverse strand, counting down.
CTTCAAGCGTATATATTATCACGATATACATACACAATCTCCTCATTTTCGTCTTTCAGGCCGGTCACTTCCATACTTTTTTCACTTTTAACTACTTAGTTACTGGCAACTTTGCTTCTACCGTGTTATTTTCTTGTTTTCTATTTTTACTGATCACAAAACTGTGTACAAAGCGAGTGCGAGAGAAAGGAAAAGAGGTTGATGGCAGATCTGACCGAGACAACGGAAGTGAATGCACAGCAGAAAGGATCGCGTGCGGACCATAAGCTATATACACAGTCGAATCGAAATTAGATTCCCGTTGAAGGCTATACTGTCGTCCTGTCAGTGTTGACGATCTGATTGAGAAGTCCTGGTATCACTGAGAACGATCACTGAGAACGAAAAGAAGTAGAGAAGGTTTATGGTCGCTCCAGATGAGTCTTGACATCCACCGCTGATCACATCTCCTTCCTTCTCGCCAAGGTTTCACTGCCTTGCCCCACATCTTCATCGAGTATTTCTCGGCAATTGCGGATGCCTCCCCTGAGTAATGTCCGACGACGCATACCCTCCTCGTCCTCGCCCTCTTGGCCGCCTCTCGGGGTTGCGACCCCTCTCCTCCCTTCCTCCCGAATCGGCCTCATTATGGGCCCAAATGCTCGGCTCTTGCGGGACAGACGTCGGTTGGCTATGCTGTAGGTCTCGGTCCATTGAAGGGCCACTCGACCACCTGTTGTTGGGGGGAAGCGTTTGTTGAGTCAGAATGGCTGATGTGATCCGCTCAGATCGTAGCGAATGGGCGGTAAGATCGCTTGACCGGTGGGTGTGTCGAGGAGCGCCCCGTTGTCTTCCTCGTACGTTATCTTGGCCTCGAGGTACGACGATGGGCGGTGTACTGACGATGCCTTGAGTAGTCGACTGGGCAGGACTGAAAGGGATAGGTATGGGAACCGTTCTTGTTTCTTGATGAAGGTGTTGTCGCTCTCTGTGAGGTAACAGGCCGCTCACCGGTAGGGAGCGATCACTTAGATGGATTGTGGAACGAGCCTGATCTGAGGGAATAGAGGTTTGGAATCTAGAAGAAGGGTCGTGTCTCCCGGTCTGTATCGGTAGGAGTGTGAGAGGCTCATCGGCATGAGCTGGTAGCTCAGCTTTCTTTTGAGCAGGTGGCGACAACCCCGCTTCTTCGTAATATGCGTTGAGGGCCTCTTGGTCGTAGATTGCCTTGACCATTCCGTCTTCCTCCTTGAACCCGATGGGGAGTAGCTTACTCTTACATATGAGGCCATCAGGCATTTCAAGCTCTGAAGGCTGGGAGGGTGGACTCGGACCTGGGGTGGGCACTCCGATAGGAACAGGAGCGGGGGGAGGAGCCATTGTCCCAGGACTGAGGGGTGGGGTTGGGCCAGGCGGAGGCTGTCGAGGCGGGTAAAAGGGGGTCGGGCCCAGGGTCGCACCGGCTGGAACGTACCCTACACCCCATGCTGCACAGAGCATCTGGAAAGACCGGGTCAGCGAATATGTCAACATGCATGTGATTGGGCAAGAACTCACCGGGTATTGTAAATGTTGAGGGAACGAATCATTGATGGGTGTATTCTGAACCGGCAAGGGTGGCGGTCCATTTGGCTGGAGTGCCGGGATGTTGGTTGTATCCAGCATAGGTTGAGGGTAGTACATGTTCACAGGGTACGTCGGCAATACAGGCATATATGGGATCGGGGCAGGGTAAGGGTACGCCATGGATGGATACGCCGGCGGGTTGGTGTATGGACCGAAAGCCTGGGGCGGAAGGCTAACAGGAGGCATGGGGATGAGGTTGTCCCTTTGAGGCATGTGAGCCGACTTGGGGCTGTATTGCGAGACCATCGATGGGCTGATGGCTCTTCCAAGATCGTCAATGTACATTTCCTTTGTCTGTAGTCCCATTGGTAGCAATTAGCTGAGTTCAAGACACCATTTTCGGGCCTCCATCGACTTACTTCTACATCAGAAGGAAGCACCTTCCTGACATTGACCTTGATAGCTGACCCAAAGGAAGTAGCATTGTTCTGTGATAACGTTAGCTGATGCGTTATAATCTGAGAATGATGCAAAACCTACCTCCATCACAATAGCATGATCCGCAGAATCCTTCTCCTGGAAGAGGATTCGAGCGGATGCGTAGGTCGAGCTGCTGTGCATCGGATTATACTCGACAGCGCACTTATTGGAGGTCAGTATCTGTTCTTGGCAGTGCATCGTATTTCCCTGGTATATACTTACGACTTTGCCGTACTTCTCGAACCTCTTCAAGAGTGTCGAAGCGGTCTCTCTGCCTTTGTCCAGCCTACCGACGAAGATCGCCCGTTCGTCGATGTACCTGGGTTCACCAGTCGACATGTCTTCGATTAATACCCGACCCCTGTAGGTGTAAATGAGCCCTCGTCGGAGAAGGGGATGATTGGGGCTGTAGCCAAGTTGTGCCTGTGGCTGAACAATCGCTGGGAATGGCGTAGACATCTCAATGGCGGGAGCTTGAGCAGCAGGAAGATCGTTCGTGTATGTTCGGGGCGGAGAAGGTTGAGACGTGGCATGTGGATTTGCCGGTATATCAGAGGCAATCCTGCTTGTGGGGCCGTTGTGGCGGGAGGGTCTGGAGGGTCTACCCTCCATCTGGTTATGCAGTCGGGTCACAGGGGATACCGGAGTAGCTGGCTCGTCTTGGGTTGTCCAGGGAGCGACTTCTGGGCCGTCATTCGGGTAGTAGCCATCGGTCTCATCCGCCCACCTAACGAAGAAGCCAGGTAACTGTTGAAGCTCCTGTGGTGACGACCAGATGCTTCGCATCAGCACTTGGTCATGCTCTTATAATGACACTTGGCTCACGTTCATCAGGTGTCTAGCCTCTTGTGGCCCACTGACGGTGACCAACCACCCTTGGCCACGAGCCGTAGGTGGATATATATCGACTACCTCTGCGAAGTAGTTACACAAAGAGGGAATGATCTGTATGACAAGTGCATTGTCAACACGAGCGACCAGATGTGCGGCATGAAGTTCAGCATGGACGCTCACATCTTTCTCTGCCACTCTTCGTCTCAAGTCGATCTCGCCGATCTTCTTCGGCTCTCTTCCTGTATGGGCTTTTGCGATTCCTCGAAGAGCTTCGAACGTTTGGTCAACTGGTCTAACCCTCGCCCACCAAAAGATACGGAATCCATCATTGCTTCGCTGAGGCACAGCGTCGATGACGATGTGGTCCGGTAGCGTGGTAGTATGGTACGAGGAGAGAAGGTCTCGGCCAATTGTCGATGCCTTTTTGAGAGGAGGGGGAGATGCTGAGCGCGCTTTCTCATCGGCGCGTGGGCCCGCGAGGCGGATGAGGATCGCCCGGCTTATATGACTGGCTGGCGAGTGCTTTATGAAGATCTCCAAATCTGCACATGCCACACGGGACCCGTGGCTGGAACGGAATCGAAACTTGTGTCGGTCAGGATCGGCAAAGACTCGTTTGACAGCTTCAGCCTCCTGCATCAACAATGGAAGTCAACCTGGTGAAGAACGCTGGAGCACTCCGTACCATCCAAATTATACTCACTTCGAAAACCACAAAGGCCTTCTCACATGAAGTACCGGTGGCTTCGTAGTGAAATCTGTTGCATCAAACAAATTAGCAAGACTGTAGCCAGTGGAGATTCGCGACATAAAACGTAACTCACACCGCTCTGACTTGGCCATATCGGGAGAAATGATCCAGCATGTTCGGCTTCAGCTGGTCGAGCCGGATGGGACTGGGAAGCCTGCGGTTTCAAGCTTTCATCAGAAGCTATTCTTAGATGGAAATGACTTGTTTGATGACTCACTGTACGAATATTCTCTGAGCAGCGAATTTAGCACTATACATTGGATGAGGCGACCTCTTCCACCACTCCTTGTTTGGGCCATTCCTGTTCGATCGAGGGCCATGTGAACGCGTACCTCGACCGGTAGTTTGCGTCTCGACCGGACTCGGAGGCTGGATGGGGGCTTGGTCCTCACCAACGGTGACCGACAGGACAGCGGGGGCTTTGACAGCGGTTTTGTGAACTCGAAGAGCCGGATCGCTGACCTCTTCAGGCTCATGTGCCGGAGAATTGCTTCGATGAGGTGTGAGGGCAGGAGTGGGATCCTCTGCGTCATCTTCATCTTCAGAATACTCAAGGGTGACTGGCATAGCGGGCTCAATCACACTGCTAGGCCTAGAAGGCACTGGTTCGTCGACAGCGGGCTCCTCGGGTACCGTGGTGGACGACAGGACAGTAGGCGGGTGCGAGTCCTCGGGACTGATATTCGGAATCGATTTGGCCCATTTCTGAAGCCTATCCTCCTTGTCCCAAGCAATCTCGCCGGGCGATCCGATCGAACTCCACAAGGGAGTGTCACCGGCAGGCGGCGAGGCGTGTGGGCCTTGATTATCGCCGGATGCTGCCTCTCGTTGATCTGTGGGGTTCGCGTCTTCAAACCTTCCTTCTTCGGGGTGTGGCGCAGCCTTCCCCCAGGGTCGAAGCCCGGGTACAACGATCCGATTGGCATCTCTAGATCCAGCTTCACGAAGATGGGCGGGACCGTTGTTTGGCCCATCGTATGTGGGTGCATCGGCATGGGTATCGATTTGCGAGAAGGGTGGAATGGTCATTGTCGACGCGATATCGAGATTCGAGCCCAAAGGTATGGATGTGGTGAGAGGCTTGACTCGATCGGTGTATGTGTTGGAGATAGATCTTTGAACGAAGCGAGAGGTCATCTGCAAATTCGCTGGCTGTCGACGCCTTCCATCGATGGCGGACTTGGATTCTTGAACTTGCCCACCTTCGGGGGTAGACCTGTATGCGGATGAGGAAGCACACCCCTTGGTGCTCGAGAGATCAGGTCCTTGACCCTGGGTTACAGCTCCAGTTTTAGTCGAGCTCGTATACAGACCTCGGCGTCCCTGGATGATTCACAATGTCAGCAAGAGTCTCATTGTCATGAGGAAGCTAGACAATCACTTACTTCGCCGACGTTGAAAGGCTGTGAAGGGGCGGAAGTGCGTCCAGAGCCCCAGCCACCATCGTCCTCTTCTTCGACATCGAGAGGGACCTGGTTGAGAGGACGGAATGCCTCAAGCGGTCGAGCCTGAATCAAGTGCGGCAGATATCAGTTCATCTCAGGTTCCCATAAATAACGTCGAAAAAAGGGAACCGGGCTGACGAGAGACTCTACTCACTTCCACTTCATCTTCATTGTCGGGGGTCTCTTCTCTGTCTTGCGGATTACCTTGCTCGTCGTGGGACTAATAGATGACAAGTCAGCAAGCTACTCATGTATAGAAGCGAGGGGTAAAACTGCTGGGTGATTGGTACTATTATACGGGCAAGGCAGACATTATCTGCTCACGATCCTGTGCGGCATAGCAGTCTTGATAGATCGTTCTTCGCTTTGATCCTGTATAACTCACGTCAGCATTCTGCGCGCCTGGCCTCACACATTCAGAGTATCAGGAGGAATAGGAAAGTTACACTCACCTCGCTCTTACTTTCGACATAATAGGGCACATTACCCCAATCGCCGTCATCTTCTTCGACTCGGACATCTCCCACGCCTTCGTGGGATGTCTTTGAGGGGGAGTATGTACTTCGGACCTCTTGAGGCGCGTTCGACAAGCCTCGACGAGAAGCGTCAGCTCGATTCGCAGAGCGGACGTGCTTATGTGCTCTGTCAGCTGGATTGACGACAGGAATGGGGTATGTGTAGCCCGTGGAGCGGGTCTGTTGCTTGGGTAAAGCCAGCCTGGCGGACGAGTGACCCTCGGCGGGTGGTCTTGGGAGATTTGGATCAGACATTGCTTATTCCACTTGTTGAGAGGAAGTAACGAGGAAGTATTGGGATGTACGTCACGGTCGTATAAGGGATAGAAGGGGTAGGAGAGAGGGAAGAGAGTGGATGAGGATTGATATGGAGAAGATTGCGTTGAAGAGAGAGAAGCAGATAAGGAAGGAAGTGAAAGTAGGAGAAGAAGAGGAAGAGACAGAAAAAGAAGAAGAAAAAGAAAAAGAAAAAGAAAAAGAAAAAGAGGAAGCAAAGGCGAAGGTGAAGGTGAAGTGACGGGGAAGAGAGGTGCGCGGTCGAGTCAACTTGAACTTTTTCCTGCGGTGACCGTACTACCGTACAATAACAATGTGATGAGTGGAATGAGTACGTTGGGCAGAATGACTACTCATTATGCTCGAATACTGAATACTGTAAAAAGAGGCCCGTGCGCATCAAAAGTACTGTATATCATATCAGAAATGGAAATGACTTGTTATCTTCACCATCAGATACCACTGCTGGCCGCCTCGTGTTTACAGTACACTCACTTTACACCCTATCTCAGCCAACGCCCACTGTACTGCAGTGGGTTCCATCAACAAGGAATGCATTAATCACGTCAGTATCATGGAGCCCGAGCGTGTGCATTTGATTGTGAACTACAGGGTGGAACTAGTGTCGATAGGAAGGTTTCGGAGGACAGGCAACCAAGCACGGCTGCGAGGTAAGGCTAGGTGGTAGGCGGTAGGAAGTAGCAAGTAGCAAGTAGGCACGATCAGTCTTGATTGATGTTAGCATTTGGAACGGCAAAGGAGGGGGGTGGGTTAAAGGTATCATCACTCTGTAAGCGACTGAGAGTGAGTCAGATCCTTCGAGAAGATGAGGATAGGGTCTGGAGTACTGCTATTAAAATGTTGAGCAGAGTAGGTTGATCCATGAAAGACGTTGGGCTTGATATCATGATCGACGGTTTGTCCGATATACTAGTATTGTATTCAGAATGCACAGCACACAGAGAAATGTCAATCGATGATTCCGAGACGAGAAAGCAGCTCACAATTTCTCCATGTTTAGTCAGGGTTTGATCACTCTTTCGCTCGTTTATTCGTTCGATACGATCACGATCAACGTACTCGGGATAGTCCTAAACACCAGAACATCCTTTGGCACATCGAGATTGTCATGGTCATCGCCGAGCCGAGATGATTGATTGATTGATTGTCGTCAAGTCGAATACGATAGATCCCGGTTGGTCAGACGAATCGAGCTGAGACAGAGACACCGCCCACGGCACGAGCACTACTACTTCCTCTCTCGACCCCCGAATGATCTCAGCCGCACAGTCCTCCGTTCAGAACCAGTAACCAGTAAGGATTGCGCCATCCCCGATGGATTAGGATCGGGAAACCGACGAGTCAAGCCGAGCTCGCTCTGAAGATCTGTGCGCCCGCGCTTGATCTTCAAAGTTGGGTTCGGGTTGAATTCACCTGCGGGTTCGATGTTCATGTTCGCTCGTACTGCTGGTATTTCTAAGGGCTGATTGTACCAATTTCAGATACTGGGACATTTGGCAAGCCTTGTCCAGTACTCGTACACTTCATGCAGTTGCTTGAGGAGAAGTTGATCTCTTTCTGGCCCGATAAGACGCGACGACGCGTTTCCATGTTTCTATTGCCGACGAGAACGCAGACTTCGTCGGCGGCCATGGCCGCTTCGCCGGACTCCGGCAATCGATGCTTGATCGCGGCTTACCCAGTTCTCAGGTACTGACTGTACACAGACAGCAGTTCGCAGCACAGATCAGCAAGGTGTGAGACCTGTTTCACTATAGAGAGGCTACTACATCAAAGTTATACAGCGATCCCTTGAATCGATTGTATCTGAAAAGGGACAGCCAGCATCGACCCTCACCGCGCCCTTGGAATTAAATGCTCGTAAATGGCGTTTAGCTGCATCGGATCATAACGAAGAATAGCTAGGTAGCTAGCTAGTAGAAGCTGAAGACACTGACGACATACGACCTCCAATGTTCATGTTTGGGATCCCGAGTTCGTCCCGCGCGCTGGAACATCAGCTGACATCCAGCTCGCCACCAAACCTGCCATCATTCGTGTCACATTCTGTTCTACCTGTGTTACGATGCTGATGCAAACGGGATCGGGGAGGATGGGATATGCTGTGCTGTGCAATAATGCAATGCAATGCAATGGGATAGAAAGAAGAACAGCTGATCGAGTGCGGACGCGTATTACCATTACTATTACTGTATCATTTCGTCATGATTATGGGCTTTTGTGAGATATCCCGGCATCCCGTTGATGGACGACTCTTCTCGCCTAAATGGTAGTACAGAGTCTGCCTTTTTTCTCAAAGTTTCCGCTACGCGACGCGCTGTCTACCCCCCGGACGGTGTCTCTCAGTATCGCCATAACGACTTATTCTTATGGTACTTTTGGGTGTACTGTAACTTGCATTGACAGCTTCGGCCTTCCGTCCTACAGCAATCAACACAAAACACAAGTGCGTAAACGTCAAGAGCTGACCGGGAAGATCGGCGGTTTCCGTTCGCCGTAATCTTCTGTTCCTGTACCTGTCTGTTACAGTACAGTATGTATCTGTTCCTGTACCTACTGGAAGTCAAATAGTCTCCGATTAACTATAACTTATTCGTACAGTACTCGTTAGTTTGACGCTTCCAGAAATCTGGATTGGAGATACGCTTTCTCAATAATCGGACGGTGTATCGCAAGTACAGTAAGTGAATCGGATCCTGGCTCTGCACCTGCGCAAAACATACTGGAGGGCAAGATGGGTCGGTCACGGGGAAAGGGGGAGGTACGTACGTAGTCACGTACGAAAACGTTATTTGAACATGGTATGAATCAGTGGCGCATCACAATGCGAGGCGGCGTCTTGGTTCACCTTCCCAGTAAGTCCTAATTCTAAAATCAAGGATTATGAAACGATCCAGACAACGACTCAGTACTGAAGGACGGTGCATCTTGGTTCAGTACGTGGAAAGTTAGGGATAGCCCGACAGAATTCAGAGATCGAGGTGGAGACGGGGGAGACGACGGGATGAATGGGGGTTTGAGAGTATGGGAACGCAGGCGACCAAAGGAAAAGGCGGGAATCAATCAATCTAAATACTGTGCTTGTTCTGTATAGACGGGGTCGCATGATGCAGACAGATGCATGAGCGAATTGTAAGGGTTGAGTCGAGGGATCGAGGGATTCAGGGGTCGAGAAGCAGAAAAGGCGTGTACAATAACTACTGTAGGCTTTCTTGCCATCCGCCCAATGACACACGCCTCTACAGCTCTCAACGAGATACTGAGGTACTACAGCAGGTGGACTGCCAGAACATGTTGCAGCAGTTTAGAATATAGCGAGCTCAGCTTGGGTAGTTTGGCCGTAGAGTTTTTATCGAATGCTAATCGTGTGCATGAAACGGATTATGCAAGTCAGCGGGCCAACGCCCAACTTTGCTCTTCATCATCATCATCATGTTCCCGCCTTTTTCCTGTTCTGTGCTTTTCATCCAGTTCATCCGTTTTTATCAGTACGAGTGAGTACCTTTTCATGTTCTATCTATCCTTTGATCCAGACCCCTCCTGCCTCTCCTTTCCTTTTTTAAGCAAAGTCCCTTCTATTGATAGGCGCATCGGCAACCCTGGTCAGCATCAAGGAACAGAACAGAACAAAAAGAAACGAAACGAAACCAACGTCATATCGACATTCGAAGGAAACTCAATACATCATTGAGCTTGTCTTTCGCACTTTCATTACGTCTTTTGTCCGTGAGACAACCCCAGTCCTGGTCCACTCAAGATCTCGATTCCCATTCATTCATTATCCAGCGTACCATTCATTTGTCCGACTCTTGATCATCGTCCGATACACTAACGCCCTCGTTTATATTCTCTACCACGCTCACATACGTGTATATATAGGTACTCAGTTTAGTCCATCAGCTAAGACTTTTGCCTTTTGACTTCGTACCAACCAACCTATCTTTCCCACAAACATCGCTAGTCGTATTCACTTATCTTTAGACTTATTACTTTCTACTTTGTACTAGTTATCGCTAGTTTCGATCTTAGCTCAATCTGATCAAATTAGCTTACCGGTTTATTTCTTTCCACCCTACGGGACATTTCATTTTCGTGTCTGTACCGTACCAATCGATTATTAGATCAGATCAGATCAGAACAAAGATGAAGTACGCCACCATCATCTCTGCTATCGCCACCGCCATTCTCTTCTCGGCAGCTCCTTCGACCGCCTCTCCACTCGAAGAGCGATCTACTGAAGGTCGACACCACCAACTTGAAAGTAGGGCTACCCAGAGTTCTCAGGGTTGGTACTCTTACGGTTGTTACTATGGTACGTCTGTTCAGAGTATAAATGTCAATCACGTCCTAGTCTGCAGTACATCGATGAGCTGATAGGGTGGGTTTTATTACTTTGTTGTTGATTTGGCGCACGCGCAGACTGCTACGACGGCATGAACAGGCGTCTGCCCATTTTCGGATACTCTGACGCCAACAACAACCCCGACATGTGTGTTCAGCACTGCAAAGACGCAGGACACCAGTACGCCGGTTTGCAGTTCGTGAGTTGACTGATTACAAGCTGGCCACCCATCGTCGTATTTTTTTTTTTGTTATGTCGCTTGAGCCCCTAGAATCGTAATCGAACTAGAAAATAGAATCGAAATTGACGAGCTTGAGCTTTCGCTGGTCGCTGGTCTTGTCTTGTAGGGAAACGAGTGTTGGTGTGGCGATGCACTTGCTGGCGAACGAGCCAAGCCCGACGAGTGTGACCACAAGGTGAGTTTGCGGATAACATACTGCAGTCCATGCTCAATACAGCCGCATTTGACCAACCAGTGAACTCATTGCTGATGGTTGATATGTTTGTTGTTATCGCTTCATAGTGCGCCGATGGTCACAACAAGTGTGGTGGACCATGCAGAAACAACATCTGGTCCGCATTCCAGAAACCAGGCCACTAAGGGTTTCCTCGCGCTCGCCCTGTCTGATTTGCCTTTGCTTTGAGTAAGCGGACGGACTATTTATCTATCTCTCGTGTGTGTCTTTGGGGACATTTCTGCTTTTTTTGTTATGTTGTCGAGCTGGGCTCATGTATTTTCTTGTCTATCGTCTTCATCGGCTCGTTGTTGGACTTATGCCGTGTGATGTGTATGTGTACGGTGATCTAACCTACCAAAACACGCTCTTTCATAGTTCCATGTTGCCTTCTTCGGTATGTGATTGTATTTAAGTTTTGGGCTCTTACACTCTCTAGGACTTTTTATTTTTTCGGTTTCCTGGTTACGTATCCGCGCTCGAGTACTCGTATTCGTTGACACTATGATGTGGATAGTTGATTGTCGGGATCTTATCAGTAGTTTAGGCGCTTTTGTAGGCATGAATAAACTATGCAATGGGGATTGATGATATAACCTAGTACTAGTACATGGCTTCATCGTCTGTCTTGCCAGGAACGTGCAGCTGGGTCATTTTGTTTCGTTTCGTTTCGTAAAAACACAGATAACAAGAACGTTGTCAGATGAGCAGACCAGCATCAACGTTGACGATTCAAGCGATAGTGTCCTGCTTACGGCTGGTACGGGCCCGGGTTAAGCTGTCGATTCGGTTCACGAGGCAGGAGGATACAGTAGCTGTAGCTGCATTCGAGCATGATGTGGCGTTGTGTCTTTGTGTTTCCAAGTCAAGCGATCCCCCTATTCCTATTTTCAATTCAACAAAAACACCTTATCACACGGTTCGCCACGTGTACAGTCGCTCGTTTGATTCCGGACCAACTTGTCGTTTGTGGGTTTTTCGATTTTTGCTCTTCGTCCTCGCCTTCGCTACGAAACCTCTAATCAAGATATCAAACTGGCTTATTGCTCTTCTCTAGATATTATAGAATATCAAGCTTGACTTCATCTACCTTCGACACACCCACCCACCCATATATCAAAAGAGACACATTCAGCAAGATGCACTTGATGTACACTATCGACGAGAAGGGCAACCGGTGAGTTAGCAATTCATTTCTGAGTCGGTCCAGCTCGGCCTTCTTATTGTTAGCATTATGACATGCCTTGGAACTTCCCGACAATTCTCACCAGTCACCAGGACGCTTTAATGGCTACTGGCTACTGGCACTTGGCTTTTCCAAATGATATGTCGACCATGCTGACTCTCTTGTATTTGTTCGTAGACTCTACACCCTCAAAGTGAGCTTCTTACCGCTGTGGAATCGGTCTGTTACAACGACGTTATCAAACTGGTTGAAGGAGGGAAAACACGGCGGGGAAGCGAAAGGATGGGGCCTCGAGGAAAGAGGGTGATATAGAGCATACGGAGGACTGACAAAGATCGTCAAGGGACCAGGAAACTGGGGAGAGGAGACGTGTAGCAGTGCCAAAGGATCAAAGACGAGCGGATCCGAATGGAATACGATACTAATAATACCTTTAATTCATGATTCTACAGAAGGTTACCGTTGCTGGCAAGCCTACCAAGTCCGCCCACCCTGGTGAGTTCGCTCGAATATCTACTATACCATAAATTCAAATTCGGCGATATACTTCGATTGCAACCCATACCAGCGGGTCACGTCTAATCTCTTGGTGATTTCGTTACATAGCTCGATTCTCCCCTGATGATAAGTTCTCCCGACACCGAGTGACCATCAAGAAGCGGTAAGCTCTCCCGTTTCCCATCTCATCTCTCGCTCTCTCTCACTTCGAACCACAGAGCAACAGACAACATCCAGTCCTTTCTAGATCCAACCGACGCCCATGTCTGAATTGCTCCGTCTTTCGTTACTTCGTTACTGATCGATCTGGTGTGTCTTGTTCGCTCCGCATTCAGATTCGGTATCCTCCCCACTCAACTCCCTTCCAAGCCTTTATAATCGACCGACCCTAATCCCTAGGAAATGACCCTCATTATCGACTTTCTGGGCTTCATTCTCCGCAATCAACGTCGTTAAAATCAGGCCATCCAACAATCAAAAAGCAGATGGCGCTGAAGAATGATTTATAGAAAGAATGGCAGGGCGAGCGAATCGGTTGGGCGGATGTCGGTCACATGAGGGATTGAAGTCATGGCATCTTACTGGGCTTTGCGAAGCGACGGGTTCATTCATAGCTTTTCTTGGGGGCAGCGGATCTGTAGCGGGAGTTTCAGCCAGAGTAAAGCAGGCAGCAGGCATATCTCTTTCTGTCCTATCGGGGTTCATCTGCCTTTCAACCTTCTCTTTTCCCCCTGTCCTGCAGCGAGTCTCAAGTGGGGGTTTCTTTTTCGTATCAAGCATTTAGAGGACATGAATGTTGTATCTATCCAGCGATACCCCTCACAGCAGGCAACAGGTGCTCTGTCAGTCTGTGATGTCGAGTATACAAGCGGCCGTGATGGAGAAGATTGTAATCGCGCTCGCGTGCTTTGATCATGACCACCATCACGGTCACCGACGTACGTATAGCTGTATAATGAGTGCTCCAACTCCAACTATCTTGCATAAAGTACGAGTAGATTCCAAATCCCTACTACTCGACCTCGTTGTCCGATCTTGACCCAGAAGAACAGACGAACATCTAAAAAACCAAACTGAGCTACTCGATGTTCCCACCCACATCCCAACCAAGTTCTTTCTGCCTCTGATGTTCCTTCTGTGCCTCCTCGGGCGTTTGTCTGCCCTTCTTCACACTCAATCTCGGGTCCACACCCATCTCGGGCGTATATGGTCTGTCGGCCGATGACCATATTTGAAGCAGTCGAGCGTGTTGTTCGCGCACCCATTCGTCCAACTTACACCAGTCTGTGGGAGCAAGGCATGATTTTTTCAGTTCCAAGCAGGCAGGTTGATCATTGGTGATAAGCACAGTGCCATCATGGTAGCATGAGGGTCGAAGCAAAGATTGGCAGAAAGACATGTCGATACGAAATCATTAGCGCTCAAATTCACAGCTTGTGAAGAGACAGCTCCAACTGGGTTTGAAAGGACAAAAGTGCTGGCAAAAGGACAAGCGTAGAGTTGCTCACGTAAGCCGACAGTCTCCGTGGTCACATCCAGCTGATTCCAATCACCCATCGTCCAGCCCATGTCAATCCTCTTGACTGGATCTGTGACGGGGTCGAGATGCCGCAGCCATTGTCCCGTTCGCGCGTCCTCGATCTTTATGATGTGCGCTAGGGGCATGTCGGCGTTTCCTATCCATGATACCTATACGAAGAGGGTTTACAAAACATATAATTAGCAGACAGAAGGCGCGATAAGCGTCATGCCGGGAAATTTCCCAGGGGTTGGAGGGCACGAAGCTTGGAGATAGTGGGAATTTTGAAACAGCAATTGAAATCAAAGGGTGGTCTCCATGTCACATCGTCTCACAGTAAAAGCCAGACGTCAAGTAAAGGAAGTCCCGTGCTCACCAGAGGCCACGACATGGCATATGCTAATCCTCTAAAGTAGTCTCCAAAGTAATGTGATCTGCCGGCTGATGTCCCCCAGTATACGTTTGTTGAACAATCGAGATCTTTGAAGCCTGATATCAGATTTGGCATGACCAAAATCGTCTGTCAAAATGCATGTCAGCTTGACCCTATTCTCAAAGATGAACTATTGCGGAAAGGTCATCTGATTGGGTGATTAGACCGTCGCAATCCACAGTCCAGATCTGTACTCCTGTTTGACTGTTAGATAGTGGGACCCAAGAGCACCACTCACATCATCATCCGCTTTCCTGCATTTTCGGAGTGTGTTGAAAGTAGCCAGAAAGCAAGATCAGCTTGGACGATCCGATACGCATGCCAGAACGGACGTTCGAGCTAAAGGGTTACGTGAACGAGATTTTGCATATGGGTGATGACCTCGTTCGGAGCTAACTCACATCACAAATCTCGGCCGTCCTTTCACCCTTCCTTCTCCCGCGTAATGCTTGGCGACCCATTTGAAGTATTCGTGTGTCTTGCCGAGGTCGATATTGTCGATCATCTAAAGGAGGTAATGATTTTGGCGTAATATCACCAGTGTTTGTCAGTGGTTTGATATGACTTGGACAATGCCGTCTCCCACTAAGATCTTTCTCTCCGCACGCGTCTCTGCAAGACACCACATCTCATGTCCAGATCCGAATCAACAAGTCATTCGTCACATCGAGGTATTGTCGCGCGAACACGTAGCCTCGCCCGTCCAATTAAGATGTTGCAACCAGCAACCACTCACTGGCAACATGACCATATCTCCATGCTCTTCCATCTCCGCCTCAACCTTTGATAGCAACATTGATCTCGTCACCGCTTCTTGGCTCACAGGGTTTTCGGGGTATGGCGGTGTACCGAGTATAAATTTGACTGTGAATAGATCCGGTGGGAAATCCGGTATGATCACTTCTCGATACCTGCGAGTTCGAACATGGGCGATTCGAGGAGAGTGCAAAAATGGCGAACGTCAGCCTGTAAAGCTACAAGAATACGAACATGATACCGAGGACGAGACATCTAGATGGTCTCGCGAGCCAGGAGACATGACGACCCATTTGCCGCGCCGCCTGTAAGACATTCGTCTTGTAGAATAGAAAGCCATGCCATAGTCAAACAGCAAGGGATTATAGGGTTTCCTTTGTCGCAAAGCTACACATACACAGACGACGGATGGAGTCCCCACTCACAGATCTCGCCTCTCTTTCTTATCAGCCGCCGAAAAGATTCCGATGAACATCAATACTCCCTTGTCCTCCCCTTCTAACGGTATATCACATCCGATCTCGCTCGGTTGCGCTCCGCTCAACAGCGCGAAATCAGGCTCCTCGAAACTCCGTTGAATCTCCTCATCTACCAAATGAGCATCTTTCCCCTTTGCTACGTCTTTCCCTTCTGTGTCTGCGGGCGTATCATGCGATGGCACCGTATTCACATCTTCCGGTACTTTTGGCGGTGAAGTGACGACATTCAGCGCTAATATCACCAGAACGATGATGGCTACTGTCAAGGTATACAGCGATGTTTTCAGTCGGATCGAGGGTTTCAGGAGGAGTTGAGGATTGGATAGGTATCGTTTGAACGAAGGCTGCGTTAAAGGATATGCTTTCGCTTTGGCGTGCGGTGAGGTCATTGCGAGGGGTCAAAATGTGAGGGAGGGGATCAAGGAATGGATGAACGGAATCGTTCCCGCTTGGAGAAGCTCCTGTCGATCGCAATCTCGCAAAGTCAGACTAGGGAGAAGTGTGCCAGAGCCCGCGTTGAAAGGCCAGTGATCTGCTCCGTCGAACCTCTTCACTCTTCCGATAGATCTGACCGGCTTCAGGACCCAGTCGAAGCGATGTTGGTTGGTGGAGTTGTCGACCGATATACAGCTCGATAAAAATGATATGATACAATGATATTGGATCCCTGTACGATCCAAGAGAGATCTGAGCGTCGAAGCCGTCGAGTTGACGTACTTGAATCAGTATCTGAAGGTTATACGGTGCTAGAAGAGAACGAGAATTGGAGGTCAAAGTAAAGTCAGTGACCCCTTTTGACTGACAGACTGACTTTGCTTTCGAGGATGAAAGCATAACGGGATCAATTGTTTCCCAGCTTTCCTCCTCAGTCCTCAGGCACGGGCGACAAGGAGGCGCAGCAACAACACGTTTGATTATGCTTATCCTTTAACGCGACATCTATGTGGTACAGTGCAGTGAGTGCAGTAACAACCTCACGAATGGGGCTCAATCGAGGGTGTGGTGGACGTTTCTTCCTCATCATAGCCTTGACTCTCGTATGTCGAGCACATGAGAAGAATGTCGCCCACTAGCACGCTCTATACGGATGACCGGGCTTGCTGGACTGCAAGCTTAGATGAGTGAGCAAGCACGAAATGAGACTGATATCGTGTGACGCCAAGGTATGAGATGGTGTCCGTCACGGATATAAACGTGCTTGGGATAGGGTTCTTCAGAGGACCGAGCGGAACGTGTCCATCAAACTAGACTATATGGGGATCAAAAGGGTACTGAATGTCAGCTATGGTCTATCCTCACCTCCAACAACTCTCACTGACTTGACTAACCCATCTCACCTTCAAAAGTGCTTCTTCTCATTGTAAGCCAGCCAATACACTATATTTCGGTTATCGGCTAGCTCGCGGAATGGCAAGAAGCGCATATTCGCGTCGAGGGAGCCAAGATCATATCAGACGAAGCAATGGAGGATTTGGAGAAGTTTATGGTATGTCTACTTTCCACCTTCATAAGACGTGGTCGCCATTCATATGTCAGAACTTGACATCGAATGACGTCGGATATCATGCTCTACCTTTTGTCAGAGAACAGATAAATACTGCTTCTGTGCGAATCCTCAGTGGTCCTTGGCTGATATTCGATACCAACGGGTATTGCAGGAGACTCTGAAGGATGAGAAGCCTTTGCATGATACCGACGAGTACAAAGAAGCTTTGGATCTGATCAAAGGGATCAAGGAGGGGACTTACGATCCTGAAAAGGAACTTTATCCGGCGTATGAAGAGGAGGACGAGGAGGGTGTCTAACACATGAAGCGGCTCTGACCATCACGAAACAAGACTGGGGTGTCTAACGCATGATCCAGCTCTTACCTTCACGGAACAAGATTGGCTTTCTGTTTTCTGTTTAGAATGTGAGCTGGCATTCCGAGCCATTAGGGCTCTGACTTCACGCTGTGCTTGGAATCGAATTATATCACCCCCAAATACAATGCATGTCAAAGCCACGAATTCATGTAAAATCGTCCAGGTCGTATTCGTTATTCACAGTACAGTTCCAACAAACACCCATCTAAACTGGTTCAGTATTGCTTCAGGTCATTATGCGGTGCTACGTCTCACTGTAGTCTAAGCCACGCTGAACAAGGTAGTCTTGACCTTTTCCAACCTGTCCCTAGCCAGATCTCTCTCTTCCACCAGACCCACACATCTAGCTTGCTCGAGAGCAAGCGCGACCTCGAGCCTGCTCACCTCCAACCTCTTCTCGCTCTCGGCTCTCGAGATTCTAGCTTCGAGGATCAAGGTCCTCTCTGCCTGTTTTCTAGACGACAACCGAGTGGTCTCCAATGCTGCCAAGGCAGTGGAAAGTTGAGTTTGGAGGTCGGTGATTTCTTTGTTTAGAGAATTTGTAAGGTTCAACGAAGGTGAGATTGGGAGTGTCGATGATGAAGGAGTGGACGTGATGGTGATTTCTGGCATCTCCCCTTTTGTATTGTCACCGGATCCTCCTGTTGAGGACGAGAGGGTAGTAGCGTTTGGATGTGAGGGGCATGTACAGCCGTTGATGCCCACTGGACCAGGGAGGGGCGAAGCCAGAGTGGCCCTTTGAAGCTTCTCGTCCATTTCGAGTAGGGTATGTCGGAGTAAAGCAAGTTCACGTGCATCGCGCTCAATTTGCTTGTCCTTGTTGACGAGCAGGTCGTGGAGAGAACCTAGGACTGTGGTGATCTGCGGATTGATGGCTGGACGGGCGGTGGGACAAGTTCAACAAGTATGTAACATGATTGTCAGCGATGAATCATGAATATCTGAGCTGTGATGGAACTCACCATTATCCGTGTCGTCGCTCATCGACCGAGTGGCTACCGATGATGATACACATACACATCAGCCATCATGCCAAGACCCGAAGCGGCAAGAAGGTTACACGAACGCGACGCTAAACGGACACTCACGCATGGGATGGTTCTTATGGTCCTTGCCAACTTTCTTGACGAGACTACTAAGACTTGTGAAGCTCGCGCTTCTTTTAGGTCCTTTGAGGTTACCGCTCACTCCCGATGGACTCCGGTCTTCAGCTTGAGACGAGATGGACATGGAGCTCAGAGCTCTTGCGAAGAGACCGCCACCTGACGAAGTGGAGCTTTTCATCCCTCCACCTCCATTTCCGTTTCCGTTTCCATGGGAGTTGTGATTGCTGTTGCCGCTACCCATGCTAAGACCCAGGACTGTGCCTGACGAAGGGGATGATCGGAGACCTGGACCGTGGAACCCCGTTGAAGAGGCTGATTTCTTCAGCGCCGAGTGAGAAGAGGACTTGCGCATACCCATCAGAGGAGGAGCAGGGGCGGGACCGGGCGTGTGGATGATGGTCGAGGCGGGCGAGGGGAGGTCTGACGTGTTGGGCGAGCCAGGATTGATCACTGACGCCGAAGACGATGATGATGCTGGTGTCTGACGGGAGACATTCGCAGATGATGCTGTATTGGCTGATTCGCCTGATGTTGACACTGACTTATTGGTAGTCGCACCGCTCTCGCCGTCCGAAGCCGAAACCGAGGTTGAAGCTGAAGCTGACGTTGAAGCCGAATCAGGCTTCTTTGCCCTGGCGTTATCGCTGGATCCTCTGAGGTCGATGGGGCTCAACAATCTCGGATCAATCACTGTCTTGTCCTTCTTCGATTTGCCTCTTTCCCTTTCTTTTCCCTCTCCACCAGCACCAACACCACCATTACCATTGAGCAAAGGCTCGTCGTCCTCCAACACCTTCTCACTGATCGCCCCCCAATTTCTAAGCAACCACGCTAACACGCTCTGACTCTTCCCGACAAGCTCGCTGACTTCCTCCGGGTCATACCCATCTTTGTTCTTACTGCTGCTCACTGTCGGCCCTAAGCCTGAAATCCCCTTGTTTCTAGCAGCGCACATGGCTGGACCGAAGATGATGGAGATAGACTCGATGTTTAGGCGATTATCGGGGAATAAGGGCAATTGGCCTAAGAATGCGAGAAGGTAGATGAATAGGCTGAAATGTAAAGGCGGGAGCAGCTTGAGTAAAATCTGAGCGGCGGTAATCTTACGTGACAGCGAAGTCGAAGGTGAAGCGGTAGCTTTCGGGGATTCTTTATCAGTCGAGCCGGTTTCTCCAGCCTCCTTATCGTTGATGTCGCTGTCGTCTTTCGCTTTCGATTTCGCCTCGTCGCCCGCTTCTTTCTGATTCTGCTTCTGCTCGAGCTCCTCGCCGTCGCCATCACCAACGCAAAATGCCATGAAGGCAGGGAACAAGCTTTCATCCAATATCGGCTCCGGTAGATCCCTCACATATCGTTTGACTAATCCAGTGAGATTATGGATTGGCTCGCCAGAAATAGGCAAGGAATCGCCATAGAGCGGAGGAAGGTTGAACACTTTGGTAAGGGAAGAGATGCGGACTCCGTCGCCTGCTAATCTAAAGATGCCAGGTTGAGACATGCCTATGATACAGCCACAGCCACAAAGCAATCAAATCAGCAAGCGACCTCTATCGAGAGTGGTACTCGAAGCGGATCGGAGATTGGACTGTTGCATATCAATCAGGCTGACAAGCTAGTGAAACTCCCGAAGAGTCATGCATGAACTCACCTCTTCGGTAGATCTCCTCAACAACGGTGAAGACGACAAGTGGAAGCTCATGCTTCTGCCCGCCGATAAGACTTGTACACCAGCTTCCAGCCGGCGCTTCGGACAATGACACACCAAAAGCGGGACCTGTGGTGGATACACGTGTTCAGCGTTGCATTGTTCGATCACCAAGTCATCTTGTGGTTTGGGGTAATCACTCTCACCTTCAGCCGGAGGAGGGGGCGAGTATCCAATTCCAGATACCATGTCATCTCCACTTCCCTTCTTTCCCAGCCGCTTAAACATGCCTAACACACCTCCGGTACCACCAGCTCCACCTGCGCCACCACTGGTCTGTCCGGCCTTTCCTCTGGAAGCAGGTAGAACGCTCCTTCCTCCTATGTCATGACCATTCTCGGCACCACCACTACCGCTGTGTACACTCGCGGTAGACCTTTCTCTGTCGTACGCTTGATCTACTCGAGCCAGCAGTCCGGGAATGTCGATCTTGCCACTGATCCCCACGGCGTCGATACCCAGTACGACACCCAATTGGTGGATGAGCCGGAGTCTGACCCTGATATGAGGTGGGACGGGCGGTTCGCGATGTTCCAGGAAGGAAGACTCGAACAGCTTTTGGCTAGGCAGAGACCGCATGTCCATCCCAGTACCTGTAGTTGGTCCAGGTGCGGAACGTGGACCATTCGCATTCTGCGTCTGCGTGAGAGCTTGAGAGGGTGTCTGCATAGGTGATTTATGCACAATGACCGGTCTTTGCGCTGACGCCGACGCTGATGCTGATGCTGATGCTGAAGAAAGAGCTCGAGGTCGGGTTGCAGCAGCGCTACCGCTGAATGGTCCCGAAGGTGATCGCCTATCTCGCTCAGCAGTGAGGAGGGGCGTACTAGGCTGTCGAAGGATCGTTCGATGCCCTTGTCCTGAAGACGGATGACCTTGTCCGAGATTCGATCCTGGGCCGTTTGCTGCTAATCGGGGTCGAGCGAGACCAGAGGGAGACTCCCCTGCTCCAGGTATGGGTCTCCGCTGTTGTCCACCTGCACCGAGCGTGGGCGAACCGGCACCATTGTTATCGTCCAAATCAGGCGAAGGCGGCTTAGGCCTTTTTCGAGTAGGTATGCCTTTACCATTATTCACCGTCAAAGTCGAGCCGTTGGATGGTGTTGGCGAACCTTGGTTCTGGTTCTGGCTCTGGTTCTGGTGTTGGGATTTTCCTTGCATCTGGACAAAAGGATTATTCGATTTCGAATTGTGGACAATCGTTCCCAGCGCAGGTCGAGTTGTCGTTTGAGGTGATGAATTCGCTGTATGCATGCCGCCTGGAGAAGACAGGGGCGAAGGGGTACCTCCTCCCGGGCGTGGAATCCTACTTGGACTCATAGCGGGTCGTAGTCGTCGTCAGTGAGACCGCGTTTGTTATTGTTGCTGTTGTCAAGGTCGACCGTCGAAGCATAAACAGACTACTACTATACCCTACTCCGTACCACTGTCCGTTGTCATAAGCATATACTTTGTTCTTGTTTTTGATGGAGAAGTAGAACAGTAGATGAACGAAATGAGATATCAGCATCATCAGCATCGTCTTCTGCTTTTACAAACTCGGTGTCGCCCTCTCATCTGTCAGGTTGCCGCTACTTGAAAGAAACGCAGAGCAGAATCAGCCATGCAAGCGATATTGCGAAACCGCCCGCGCGAGATACCTTGCCATGTTCTCAAGCCTCAGCTATACACGCTTAGCGCGTTTAGTGATCGTCAGTCGTCGCTTCAGCACGGCATCCCGGTTGCAATCGCAATGAATTTCGCGTCATACTGTTACGTCATTGCGACGGTATCGACAGCCAGAAAAGAAGGCCGTCCGAACAAGGTTCCTTATGCATGCTGATCATGTCGAGTGCGGATGAACGCATCGTTTTAGCTGATAGGTAGTATTTACTCTTCATCAGCACCGAGGGTAGCGAAGCTGAGAGGGGTGAAAGCCTACAAAGGGTATTGTTAGCGCATATTGCACCGGCCCAGCGGACAACGATTAGACTCACGTAACCTCCAGCCATGTAGTGCTTTCCGTTGGCTTCAACCCAATGAAGTCGAAGGGCGTGCAAGAAGGCGGAAAGACCCTGATGAACCGGAATCGAGTCAGCGCGATTTCTTCAATCATTCAACAGCGCTATGCTCACCTCCATGGTACAAAGGATACCAATGGTACCGACGAACCATCCGCCGAACATGAGGAATAAGAAAATACCGCCGCCAATGACTCCACCCTCGTACTCGAGTGCAAGAGCGATGGTCATGTCCCACAATACCTCCGACAGTTGCGCGTGAGCAAGCGACAGCGCCCAAAGACGAAGATACGAGGCACTAAGCAGGAAGCAGCGAGCGTCAGATTTGTCAGATCCGCAGGAATGACATGAATATCTCACGTGTTGGAAATACAACCAAGACAGAACTCTATGGTGTGGATGACCTGATGGACAACGATGTCTCCCATCTCGAAGGGCTAATGATACCAGTCAGCCGACGTTGATTTCAAGAGGCTTTGTAACCGCACTTACGTGATCCTCATCTGTAGATTCGGCGACCGCCATGCCAACTTCCTCTTCCTCCTCATCAATGTGCTCCGAGGTGGAAGCCCTGCCATTCTCCTGACCGGCAATACCAGAGTAGCCCTGCCCCTTGATCCTGTTGTGCTCCTTCCAAAGCACATAAGGCTTAAGGCACAACATCCATGGCACACAGACCAAGGCGATGAGAAGAAGGACGACCTGAATGAAAGATTGTCCAGGGAATAAGGGGGTTCCATCTGCGATCGTACCGGGGGAGAGGAACATGTAGATAAGCATGTTCAGAAGACCGGGAGGGCCGGTAGGTGACTGGGACCAGTCGACACTCCACTTGTAGATGATGCAAACGACAAGGTATCCGAAGATCGAGTGGAAGAAGAGGATCTGAGGAATGAACTCGGCGTAGATGTTCAGAGGCTTCTTGAAATGGATATGGTTGGGCACTTGCAGGCAGATGGCAAACGTCATCTGTAGAATAGACCGTCAGCTCTGTAGGTAAACTTCAAGTTCCACTATCGAGCTCACGTGGATGACACCAAGAATGATGGATAGCTTCATCTTGTACGAGTTGTTGAAGATGAGCGAGTTGTCCGCACCGTGCCATCCAGGGTCCAGACCGAAGGGATAGATATGGCCGGTCCGCTCGGCGAGGACGAGACCGGTCTCATTTCGGGGCCATTCCCAGTCAGACTGGAAGAGGTGAAGAGACTTGGAGAAGATATCGTTGTACATGAGACCAGTGTAGACAGAGAAAGCACCCATGAGGACGATCAGGTATCGACCGCTGCGAATGAACGTTAGCATATGCAGTATGACTATTCAGCATTGGATGATCAGTAACGTACAAGAAGAAAGTCTCAAGATTCTCGTTGACACCATTTTTGGCGATCGGCTTCTCCCACCAAATCATAGCGGCAGCGGTGAGGAACATAAGAATGCCGTGACCGATATCACCGAACATGACAGCGAACAAGAACGGGAAGGTGATCACAGCGAAGAGACCAGGGTTGACTTCCTGATAAGTGGCGATACCGTAGGAGTCAATCAAGGTCTGGAAGCCCTCGGTGAACTTGTTGGTCCTGTGGAAGGTAGGAGGTGTTTGGTGCGTTCGAAGCTCGGACAAAATCGCCGGCACTGACGTGCCCGCGGTGTCCATCGCTCGTCGGAGACCGAGCTGGATTGCGGTGATATCTCGTGAGGGACACCAGCCCTCAGCGACCAGAGTCTTCCGAGATTGGTCGTAACTGAGCAAGTTGAGGGTCTTGAAGATCTCCTCTTCTCGCCTGACAGCATCGGTCCAGCCCTCAAGCATCTCGGCGATCTTGCTAAGCTCCACTCGTCGTGTCTGGCCCATGTTGTAAAGAATGCTCTCAACATCTTCGAGTCGGGCAGAGACTTCTCGAAGAGCATCGGCTCGCTTGTCTTGAGATGAGTCGATGTTATACAAAATACCACCCATAGACTCGGCAACCTTTCGGATCTTGGATAGAAGCTCTTCGCCGTGAGCGAAGATGATGAAGACATCTTTGTGAGTCTCCTTGCCGGAGATCGGGTCAACAAAAGCTTCCTCGATTTCTGTTGTCCAAGAATCAGTATTAACTTGTAGCCATCGCCATTGCCGTCTGGTATTACTCACCAGAGTAGTTCATGTAGAGGTTACCCCTGAGGACTCGCCACAGGATCCTCTCGAAAGTAGGCATCCGAGTTCGCTCGATGGTACCGGAGACAAACTCCAGGTCGAAGCCTGAGAAGCCGGTGTCTCCGGGGAGGGTACCGTACTCGGCGGCGTGCTCAAGAAGGGGCGCATTGTCACCCTCATCGAAGGAGGTTCGGATCTCAGTGTGCCGATGTTCGGCCTGATCCGATCATCAGTCATCTTGCCTAGACATGGCCGTATGAATAGTGCGTCTGGAAACATACCTCGTTGAAGAAACCGGCAGTCTCTCTCAAGACCCATCGTTTCTCTTCGAGCTCGGACTTTCTCTTACCGAGCTCCTCCCAAGACTTGTTCATATCGGCCAACCGCCTTTCATGCTCCTTCAACTTGTCTTCTAGCTCATCGTACGCGTTCTGCGCACGTGGTCCAACGGTCGTGAACGGTGGGACAGCAGCGAGGGGAGGAATGCCGAGGGTGGGAGTGAGACCTGTGATCTGAGATCGGAAGAGTCGTAGCCTTCGGGATGACTCCGCCAATCGACGGAGTCGAGGGGTGAATGGTCGTTGGAAAGAGGTCAGAGAGGGGTTGAGCTGTAAATAATCGACCGAGGTAAGCTGATGGATCATACTCTGTTGATATCGCAATGACTCACATCCTTGAACTGGAAGTTACCCATCTCAGCAAGCTCAGAGACAGTATCGTGAGCGACTTCGGAGGGGATATACAGCTGTACAAGGGACATCTCCTCCGAACCTATCATGAGATGACAAAGGGGATGATGTCAGTGCGCCGTTTGCCTCTAAGACGCGAGTCGATGTAGCTTACGGAAGAGAGAGGGGTAGTTGCTCGTCATCTTGGCGGCTTCTTTACGATTGAAAGCTGCCGACGAGATGTTGTACGATGTGCTTGATGAGGGTACAGTTGAAGAAGAGAAAGGGAGATTTTGTGTAACTGAATGGGAGTGAGATGGTGAGGAGAGACCGGGCGGCGGTGGTGACGATGTGGATAGCGTATAGCGTAGGCGCCTGGACGAATCGGATCAAGGCAAGCTTAAATGGGGGGGTTAATAATTACTGTATTCTACCTGAGAATCATTAGGACCGTCGATTAGTGAGGATTGTGGTTTGATTAGGAAAGCGTCGTCATCTGTTTGTATTGTGTATTAACATCATCATACTCATACATGATATACTGGTGCATAAGAGGCACAGACAGGGACAGTTGACATTCACAGCTTCGGTTGCTTCTTAACCATCTTCCCATTTTCATTCCTTGGCATATACTTTTCTCTCGATTTTGTCATCAACGAACATGCTGCAATAGCTCGACCCCTCGTAGCGATTCCTCCCGTCAACGCGCAAACGATCACATTGAAAAAAAAAGAACAACTACGACTCACCTGCTCAAGATGGGCAAAATACTCTTCCAGCTTCACGTAGCCCTCTACACCATCGTTCTCCTCGCCGTCTCCTTCCTCGCCCTTGTTATCGCTCTGGTATGCACTTTGGTCGGACAAAGACTGAATACCAATTACTTTGTCGCGAGAACATTCTATCATATTGCCGGTCCGATTCTAGGATGGAAATTTGAGGTGGAAGGCGAGGAGTACCTTTGGAAGATTGAGGGAGAGGGTGAAGCTGGTAAGAAGGGCAGAAGCGCTGTTATGGTAGGCAACCACCAGAGGTATGTGTACATCAAAAGCATTCTCATACAAGGATAATTGGTGAACCTACAGCTGATGAGAAAACGTCTGGCACAGCTTCGTTGACATCCTCTACCTTGGTCGGATCTTCCCCAAACACGCTGCCATCATGGCTAAGAAGTCCATCAAGTGGATCCCCGGTCTCGGATGGTGGAGTGAGTTTGAACTCCAGCTGTCGTTTGATAGCGTTACTAGTAGGCACAGCTGATCACGTATCCTTGCTCACAGTGATGATGTCTGGTACTGTCTTTATCGATCGATCGAACAATAAGTCCGCGATTGCTAGTATGACGCAAGCTGGCGAAGACATGAAGCGAAAACGAGTGAGTCTGCACTCGTCATATCCGAAAGCGGAGCACGATACAGCACTTGATGTAGCAGTACTGATGCAGAATCCTCTTCTTTATCGCAGATATCACTGTGGATCTTCCCCGAAGGTACTAGACACCTCGCTGCCGAGCCTGACCTTCTGCCGTTCAAGAAAGGCGCTTTCTACCTC
Organism: Kwoniella sp. CBS 6097; assembly: GCA_036287355.1. Classification (NCBI taxonomy): domain Eukaryota; kingdom Fungi; phylum Basidiomycota; class Tremellomycetes; order Tremellales; family Cryptococcaceae; genus Kwoniella; species Kwoniella sp. CBS 6097. Next base: position 13,294,048 of record CP143074.1, on the reverse strand, counting down.
GCTGTACAATGCAAGTGCTTTTTGCGTATTTGACATCTATCGCTATCAACTATTATGATTGCTGACTTCACCCCGGTTAGCTGGCACGCCCGTTGTCCCAGTCGTATGTGAAAATTACCATCGATTGTTTGATGGTAAGACGCGGTTTCGACGAGGGACCTTGAAGATCAAGGGTGAGTTGCAGGCAACTGATGGGATGATAAATTAGCATCGCGGCTATAACTCACTTCTGTATTTTCGCAGTTCTTCCCCCTATCCCAACCACTGGACTCACCAGTGCAGACGTACCAGACCTGATGGACCGAACCCGAGAAGCCATGGTCAAAGCTCTACGCGAAATCTCAACCACGCCATCATCGCCCGCATCAGTCTCTGAGGCCACCTCGCCTGCTCCGCTGTTAACGCATGCTGATAGGACCGGCAACTACTTCTCAACCTCCGACGAGGCTGCCGTAGAAAACGCTGTAGGCGAAGAAGAAGCTGAGGGAGGAGCCGATATCGCCTCTGTCAAGAAAGATGAGAATGAATCGGTTAAGAAGAACAGCAAGTCATCGTCCGTTGACAGCAATGGAGTCAAGAAGGGCAAGAAGGGTAAAAAGCTGGCGATAGCGTGAGCGTCTACATATTTTTTTACATTCGACGTTTCGGAAAGAAAGATGGTGTTAGCTGCCTATGCTTTGCTCGGGAGATCATGGACGATTCATCGTATGCATAGGCTTATAATCATGCTTTGATATTCGCGTTGTATATGGCTCGCGGCTTATGTGACGATTACTTACTGTAGGATGGTCTCGGATTTCTTCCTGCCTGTTGTTGGTGGTGTCGAGGGACACATTTACTCGTTGGGAGTAGAGCTGATGAAGAGAGGTCATAAAGTGTGTCTGGTTTCTGATCCCCGTCACTGACATATACACCAAAGGTCGCATTGCCGCCTCGATCATAGATACGGGTGATAATTCTTGAAGCCGTCCCAACAAGCCCGATGTCCTACGCTCCAATTGCTTGCTGCTGCGGTACTCCATCGACATGAGCCGGCGAAATATGGAAAATAAGGCTGACCAGACGATATCATTCCTCGTTTGTCACCGCCATCTCTAGGTCATCGTCATCACCCACTCTCATCCTCATCGCGTAGGCATTCGCTACCTCTCCCCCGGTCTAAAAGTATACTACCTCCCTTACCTACCTATCGCCTCCTCTGCCACCTTGCCAAACTTCCTCCTCTTCCTCCCTTACTTCCGGCACATCATGCTCGCAGAGCAGATCGACCTCGTCCACGGCCACGGCTCGCTATCTTCCCTTGCGCACGAAGCGATAATACATAGTCCATTATTGGGAATCAGGAGTTGTTTTACGGATCATAGTTTGTTCGGATTCGGAGACGCTGTGGGCGTGCTGACAAACAAGTTGTTGGTGGCTGCGCTGAGGTGTGTGGATGGTGTGATTTGCGTCAGCAATACTGGGTGAGTGAATTGCCTTCCTGCCCTACTCCAACTCTCCTTCGATGATTCAGAACCCTGCCACTACGACCGAACCGTCCAGGAGCAAAGTATAATGTTGGGATGACGTGGCTGATGTGGCTGATTGACGCTATCTGATATGATTCTGGATGCCAGTCGCGAAAATACTGTTTTGCGAGCTCAGCTGGATCCAGAGCTGGTCTCTGTGATACCCAACGCGCTCGAACCAGACAAGTTCGAGCCCGACCCATCTCGAACTGATCCTGAACATAGTGAGTACACCAATCTATCCCCTTGAACCTCGGCACAATGCACTCACTGGTCCTGTAAAAGTCGACCGTCAACTCGCTCAGTATGCAGCTGTATAAACGATAGGCGAGGCACTGGGCTGATGTCACATTCGTCATAGTAACCATTGTCGTAATATCTCGACTAGTCTATAGAAAAGGTATCGACCTCCTTGTAGCTTCCGCGCCACACATCTGCGCCCTGTTTCCGGAGGTACGCTTCGTTGTGGGTGGAGATGGACCGAAGATGGTTGAGCTGGAACAGATGAGGGAAAAGTATCAGCTCCAGGATCGGGTGGAGCTGCTGGGTAGGGTCAAGCCCGGGGATGTGCGGGATGTAAGTTATGTCTTCCTTCTTTCTCTGAACCAACCTCAATGAGCCAATCGGTCGAATTCGGTACCGGAATGTTCACGCAATCTCGAATCTCGCAACAGGTGCTCACCCGAGGTCAAATATACCTGAACAACTCCTTGACCGAGGCTTTTGGGATCAGTATCATCGAAGCTGCATGTGCGGGGCTCTTCGTCGTAGCTACCAAAGTCGGGGGCGTTTCCGAGATTCTGCCCAGTGATATGATTGAGTTTGCTCGAGCAGACGAGGAAGGTGAGTACAGGGTCAAAGGACCTTTCCTCCCATCTCACTTCGCTTCGCTTCATATCCGACCCGACCTAGTCTTGAAAGCGAAGACGAAGGACAATTGCGGTTGCTGTCGCTGTCCTAGCCCGTCAGAAACGACTACAAGCCAGAAAAAAAAATCATCTGCTAACAACAAAGAACGTCTATCGTGACTCCTACACAGACGTGATAAGGGCCCTGACATTGGCAATCAATACGATCAAAGCGAATCGCCACGATCCCTTAACAGCGCATCATCGTGTTCGGGGGATGTATTCCTGGGCATCGGTCGCTGAACGGACCGAAGCGGTATATCGGCGAGCTATGGATACTGAGGAGAGGAGTACGTTCGACAGATTATCAAGGTGAGCTCAGATCGTATTGTATCTCTCGATAGTCTGAGTCTGTCAATATAGCTGATCCCCTAACCAACTTCTGCGAATCCAAAGGTACTTGTCGCTAGGGCCAATTTTCGGTCCGATTCTGTGTTGTATCATAGCAGTACAGCATTACTTTTTCTATTTCCTCGAATGGTGGGATCCTCGAGATCGTATCGAGATCGTTCAGGAAGAGTGCGATTGGGATCTCGACCAATTCAAAGAGGTAAGTTCTTTAGTACCAGCTCTTTTGTAGCACCAATCACTCCGAGAATAGAGAATCAAGCTTATGTGTTTCGACGCTGTTGCTCATTGTGGAAAATTGCAGGTTGTCAAGCAGGAGAAAGAAGCTTCGCTAGAGAAGAGCTAAAGGCGGACGTCGTTACCAGGACATTGGCGCGAATGAAAAGGCCGATGGTCCACACCGCCATAATCCGAATTCGTCTCACTTGTCAGCATTCAGCATACTCATTATTCCTGTGTTAAACAGTACTGCATTGCTTTGTTTGTATGTATTGCATTGTTTGTTTTCCTTCTTCCCAGTGAATACCCAAAACCTACAAATTCCAGATTCCCCCATAACCCATCCGAAACCCAAGGCAAGTAAAACAAAGTACTGTACAGCAGTCCAGCGGGCATATCCTTCCCGATCTTTTCAACCGAGCAGAACACATCTGAGCGTTGCGTTTTACGTCCTAAATCCCCCCTAAGATTGTTCCTATTCCCTATAGCACTCCGACATTCACGCTCAGTAGCAATTGGCCAATTGCTATTGAGCGTCAAAGAAAAGAACCTAAAGCACCTAAGGCGTTTCCATTCCTCCGGTCAAGCTCAAGCAAGCGAAGGTACAGCAATCTTGCCAAAAACTTCTTTGCCCTCCCAAGAGATAAGCTCGCAGTCTCGCTCGTCGGTATCGTGTACGCCTGTCGAGATCTGCGTCTCGACGCAAGCGAGGTCGATAGTCGAGTCAAGAATGAGGACGGGGTGATCTATGATTGGGTTACGCGATATTCGCGGCTTTTGTCAGCTTGATTCGGCGACAAAGGAAATACGGAGAGATGGTATGATATGCATCGAGGGGTGTGGCTGTGTACAACAGAATGAGGCACTCACGCCATACACCTGGGGCATACGAGAGACCAGTGTCAGGGGGCATGATGAATGACTTGAGCGTGGAAGGGTCGGGCTTGCCGTCTGGAGTCGGGGATAACAGACAAGAAGATCAGCATAAGGACCCAATTTTCCGATCAGGTCTACGCATCGCGATATGCATCTGTTGCGTGAACGAGGCTTGACTCACCTGACCCAGCCTTGGCTACAATGACGAGGAATTCTCCGCCAGGGGCGAGTGCTTCTTCGCTCTTTCCGTGCCACTAGTCGAGCCAAAACCGAAGATCGTGTCAGCAACGTCCTATAACCTTGAAGAAGCTGCCAATCGGCTCACCTCTGCCTTGCCCATGGGGATGAAAGCCTGACTGGTATATTCATGCCTCTCCATATACCTGACCTCAAACTCTCTCCCTCTCTCAAGACCCACTTTCTTCGTGGCCCTGTACACCGAGATACCCGTGATAGCTCCCGAGTCGGCGGGGTAAGACGAGACGATTGGTGCAAGGACATTATGCTTGGTCGTCTTGCCGTCAGGCGATGTCTCAGAGTCTGTGTGAGAGGATGAAGGGGAGGTGGTGACGATGTGGCCAAAGGGGGCAAAGTTGTCGGGCGTGATCAGTTCGGGCTGGGAGACAGCGCTAGGTACCTTGGAGATACCGTTGGGAACTTGAGCTTGCGCCGAGTTAAGCAAAGAGGCTAAAAAGCCTTGACCGAGAGAGATGGCATCACCGTTGGTCTGACCGTCACCGTTGGCAGAGATCTGCGATTGACCAGGGTGAGAAACGACGGGCAAGTGGGCATTCTCAGTGGTGTGTTCCGAAGACTCCTTGGGCGGGAAAGGAGGGATCTGGAGGTATGTGGGGATTGAGGGTGAGACCTTTTCCACGTAGAGGGCGGATGACGGATCGGGATGGCCGGCTTCGACGACGGCGTACTCGAGGTCCTATGAGGCGTGACATAGGTACAAGGTCAGATATTTGGTATGATAGACACAGCGACAGACAGTCGGAAGAACGTTTCATACTCACACCGCCTACAGTCAACAAAGAGTGATCTATTGATTACAAGAGGGGTTGATCAGCTCGGCTGGACATTCCTTCTCCAAAATTCCAGGATGAGAGAAAAGACGGAGGCTGACTCACGCCAAATACCTCGATCGAACGTTACACCCTGAGCGGCGGTAGCCAAGAAGGCTCGTACCGTCTTCAAGTCAGGCTTGTCATCGGCACCATTCAACGCGACTACGACGATGAATGCACCTGGGGCAGGGGTGTTGGGACCTCGTCCAAGAGGAATGAACGCCTGAGTTGTGAATCGGTGTCTACGATACCCCGCTCCTCAGCACAGGTTCTATACTGGATTGCTTGAAAAGCAGGATGAAAGATGTTGAATGTGTATGGTACATACCGCTCGAGGAGCTCCACTTGGATCTTGACACCCTGGGAAATGTCAAGCCTGTTGGCAGCCTTGACAGCTCCGATAGCTACACCACCCTTCTTGCCCTCGCCAGCAGGATAATCCGCAGCGATCTTTCCAAGTCGATGGAATTTTGATGCGGTGCCCTGGTTAGCGGTAGTAGTGGGGATACCTTTGGGTGCAGAAGACGAGAATGAGAATCCCTGGATAACTTGACCGTACGGCTTGAAAGCTTCGTATGTCAATGGCAGAACTGGGAGAGTCAGGGACTCTGGGACGGTAATAGCTGGGAGAGCGGAAGAGGGAGCGAGCGGGTATCCGAAGATTCGCACTCGCTTGCTGCCGCCGTCTATGTATACCAGAGTGCAACATGCAGGACCAGTCAGCTCGGCCGCTTATCTTCAATTCCTGTGGTGTAGATGAGGATTTATAGTAGTAGACAGGTCTGACTACGTACCGGGGAAGATAGTATACCTGATATGGCTCCACACCTGGCCCTCGGGAATGTCCTTCTCGACGTCAAAGTAATGCTGTCGGTGAGGCCCAAGAGGCTTCTTGGCTACCACGGTAGTCCACTGAGCATTGGCGAGGTCGGCATCCGAGGAAAGGGTCGCCTCGATCGCGGAGGCCTGATAGATCAATCAGTACATCCAGAAAATGGCCGCGTTCACACAAGGTATTTCAGCCGAGTTCGTGTATTGTATTGACAACAATGGTGTTATTGCGACGAATCAGAGCTGAAGGACTCACCACAGGGTAGTTTCCAGGATGGAAAGCAGTATCAACCTCGACATAGCCAATGACACCCGTGACCCCCAGTTTGGCAATAACCCATTCCTTTCGCTCGACTCCCTCCAATTCCCTACCAACGGCATACTTTCCTCTGGCATGTTGAGATCGCCTCGTCTCCCACCCATCGGACATATCAAAACCTCTACCGGGCAAGAGGAGGTTCTGAGGAGGCGAGAAGTTGGCATCGGAGCATGAGATGATTCGGCCTCCAATCAAGGGAGAGAGTAAGTCAATGGGCTCTTGAGCTTTGTAGTCTGCCGACAGGGTGGCAGGGAGCGCAGGTGGGCTGGGCAAGCCGTATGCTCGGAATCGGGCCTGTGTAACGACAGATCTCAGCTAATGTTCCGAGTCCCGCATCTCTACTTGTCGTGATGCTATCTAGGGATCTCAACTATAAGTGGGATGGAAGGAACTCACCATACCACCATCGGGGATCATGCGAACCATCAAAGCACCCCAATGACCCTTCTGACCCAGCTCTCCAACTTGAAAGATATGCCTGCTGTCAGGTCCCAGATCGACCACAGGCAAGATCTCCGTCCAGCCGGGGTGCGAGGGAGAGAACTTCCCTTTGCCAGCCGACGAGACTTTAGCGGTGTCTTCGGGTGTGAGGGCGAAGATTTGCGATTGAGGCGCTTCATTTCCGCTGAAATGAGAAGTATCGATATCTACATATTCGATCGTAGCGGATGGTGTGGCTAGGCGAATGATGACCCTACGTACGATGTACGAGGCGAAGGAGTCAGCATATCTTTCTTTCGGTAACTCAATTGCCCATGGAATCAGAGATCGAAGACATAGTTTTGAGTATGTAGGACCTGACCTCGATATGGTCTGGGAGAAAATAGTGAAGGCGGGTTTTGGAAAGCAGTGAAGAAATCAGGAAGACTGGCACGGCACACATACCAGTCGAATGTAGGGTTATGTCGCCTAGATTCCCAGCCGTCGTATAGAGCACCATTCGGACCGAACTGGCCTTTCATTGAGATACTAGGCTGCGATATGAAGATCACACTGTAAGCGAAATCAAAGACACATGATCGGTACTGCCACTATGAGCACCGTCGGATTTGTCTCCAATAGCTCGACCAAGACAGACGTCATAGCGACTCTGTTGGTTTTCAATAGGTACACTAACGAAGGATAGACTTACACCTGGCTTGATCAGATTGTGTCTCGAGACGAAGAAGTCGTCCGAGCATGCCACGACCTCAGCGCCGAGTGCGGAAGTTGAGACCTCTAGAAGCGGGCGGTTCCAGATGAAGGGTAATGAATCAGCAAGAGAAAGAACGTCGTATATCTCTAGGCCCAGTGTCTTTCTCGCCAGGGTGAGTCGGAGTCCGCCTGACACTTCACGGCGCTGTACACCTTCCTTTCTCACAAAGCGACAGATGGTCGAATCAAAGACCTACTCACCTACATAACCAGACTTGATCTTTGAGTCAAACTCCTCCAATACGATCTGCTTGGGGGTGTATGCCATCTTTCTTTGTTTTACTACAGCTGGTCGTGTGATGCGGTTTATACACAAGGTGATCCGAGTTATTGCTTATTCACTTTTCAAAGGTCAATACCAATGTCGATACTGCACAAAATACTATCGACAGTCTTTACACAAGTCGAGAGGACGGATTGGGTCTTATCGCTCGCAAAGGAGTGAGTTAGATAGATAGGTGAACAGATAAGAGAATCGAGATAAGAGGTAGGTAGATATAGACAAGGTGGGGGCGAGGTACTTCAAGGATTCGACAAGACAATCTCCGTTCAGACTCAATCACCTAGATGTATAATGATGATGACATGCTCGTTGCTCATCCATTGCTGCATCTGCATGGTTAGTCAATGCAGTGGCCTCACATTTCACACCTACAGCTGTAATGTAATGAGCTCGTCTAAGACTGGACAACTCCCTAACTCGCACCGTGACTGACCCGAGATTTCATATCATTTTGTGGGTTGGTGTCAGCAGTCAGGATATTTCCGGATGCACGATCCGCTTGAACCGGCGGCCAAATGCGAAATGCGATTGGTTTAAGGCGAAAGGAAGGGGGAAGGGGAGGGATCAACTACAGTACTCGGCCCTGAGATCCGGACTCGTCGGTAAAGACAGGCAAATGGTCATTCAGCACGCACTTGTACTCAGTACTCTACTGTACAATCTTATCAACGCCTCTCTCTTTCATCATATCATATCATATCGTGAATCACGAATAAAGAGCACGAGCTTTGGACGATGATATGAAAGAGTTCTAAAATGATATGAAAGAGTTCTCAAATGATATGAAAGACTTGCAAGATGATATGAAAGACTTGGAAAGATGATATGGAATCTCGGTTTAAGAGATTTAAGCCACCGCGTAACTGTGGACCACTCCTAGCCGAGGTTTTAGTACGAGTACTGTATCGATGTCCGTGCTGCCGTAGGTCGTGTGATTTGTGTTTCTTACAAGTAGTAATACAGGACTTGGAAATACATTGCATGGTCCTGGTCTTATGGTTGACTTTTGATCCCAGTGTCAGACCTGTTCTGCACCATTATGTGAGAGTTACATCCAACACAATACACGCCCGAGTGCGCTCTGCGATCATGGTAATAGCTACATCAGGACGCATTCGCTTGGTCTACCATGGTCCTGAGATTCAGGGGATCACACGCGATGTACTTGTACAGTGCAAATAACGTGAGACAATGTGTGCTAACAGGCCGGTGCCGGTGATTATAATATGTTACATGCGAAAATGGTTATCATATCGTCCATGAATTACGCTAGAAACGGAACTAGCGACGTTTTGATCTTTAACGAACGCGTAAGAGAAAAAAAAGCCTAAGCGAAGAAGACCATAGCTGAGGTGATGAGGACAAGGAAGCCTGAAGGCACAGCGAGAGCGCCGGCACCGCTGTTGGGAGAATCGGTGGATGAGGCAGCCTACAAGCCCATTGGTATAGGATGCAGTCAGCGAAAATGTACAGTGGTAAATTTCATGAACGCCCGTAGCGCAGATTGGGTTGAAGGAAGGAGAGCGATGAGGTGAGACGCAATTGAGCGTAGAAACTTTCACTCACCTCGGACGTAGCAGAAGTAGTACCCGAGCCGGTTGAAGTAGCAGAGCCGGAGGCGCTGGTAGAGCCGCCAGTAGTTAAGGACTCAGTCGAGGTGGGCTTGACGGAGCTGAGAGCAGTGTGGGCAAGGTCAGCATGTCATCTCAGTGAACGCGATTGCAAGAGGGGTGTGACGAGAGTGAAGGGTCAGGAATCACGCCCAAGCTTGGCGATGGCCCCAGTCGAAGGAACGAAACCATCAGGTTGTGTGCGTGGTAGGGATACAGTGGACTGATGTACCAAATGGCAAAGATATACTCACGAGACACCTTTCTCGACGCCAAACTGCTCGCTCTCAGCCAGGATCCCGCCCTTCTCACTCTCAAAGCTGATCCTGTATCCATCCTGAACAGCGAGGTCCTTAGTGGGGGTGTAGATGAACGACTTGTCGTCGGTCTTGACGGTCTTCTCTACGACTTGCTTGGCGTCAGAACCAGGCTGGGTGATGTAGATGCTGAATGAATCGGGATCGGTGTTGACGGACTGTAGGCAACGTGCGGGCAGTCGTGCATAAGGTATATGTGGCCGGTATTGACGAAGCGGTTCGGATTAAGTAGATAGTAGGAGAGAATGCAAAGGACAAAGGAAGGATGTTTGTGAGAGGGGTCGCGGGGCGGCCATTCGGCATGACGGCGAGTAGAGGGATCGAGCGCACATTGAGCAAGGGAAAGGGCAGAAAGCATGAGTCACTTGTTGTCAGCTGAAGTCATCTTGCGTGACGGTCGCTAATGCCAGATGCTGCCTACTCACGTCCCACTCAATGACCTGCGCGCCGGTAGACTGCCATCCGTCATTCTTGGAAGGCTTGGTGATCTTGATAGCCTGGGCGGCAGCTACGAAGAGCGCAAGGGAGAGGAAAGATCGAGCGAGCATTTTGGGTGTTGGATGGTGCGGATGGTCGCTGTAGGTGGTTGTTACTGTTATACTGTAAGTGAAAGTGAGTGCGATGAATCGGGGACAGCAAGCAGAGTGAGTTGAGGTGATGATTATATATGGAGCGTCAGTGTATTTGGATTGAGAAGACAGAGCGATTGAGGCAATTGAGTAAGAAAGTGGTCAAGGCATGTTTATATATATCCTTTCTTCTTCTAATGGCTGCTGTCAACCCAATGATATCAATCAACTCAAACTTGTCAACAGAGATTAAGGTGATTAGGTGACCCCGGGCTTGGCACTGCCTGAACGGACGGGTCTTTGCGGTGTATTGTAGTGTAACAAAGGTACCCTAAACCTATCTTGACCTGACCTACACTGGTGGACCTCTTATCCCTTGCTGAAACATCAAACAAATATCCTTGTCAAAGGCACCTGTGTGCGGTTCGATACATCTCATCAAACGATAGCCGACCTGTTCGATTTTGTTCCTGCCTCCTGCCTGCAGTGTACGTTCCAGTGCCGGAAAGAGTCATGGGCTGTGTCGGATTCGCCATGTCGGTGCGTCGGTGCATCGCCGAAAGACCGTTGCAACACACAACTTGCTTCTTGCAATGGGTGGTCCCATCAGCAGGCTATGTAGATAGATAGTGTGAGATCTCATATCCCTAAGTGTCCTGAGTGTGTGATCAAGGCCAGGAAAGGTGATGATGACACTGCTTTTTATTCGCGAAAGCGGGAGATGCAGATGGACGCGGACAGAGTACATGCACTGCAGGCTTACGCACAGCCCCCATGACTCCCTATCGAAAAATCGGATCGTTAGTCGCGCCTAGTAGTGCATGATCGATATGCTCGATCGGTATGGGCCACTTGAACTAACACAGCTGCATGACAATGGCAATGATATGGACAAGAACAGTGAGCAAGCTTGTCGATTGACGAAGCATAGCTTGTCCATGTCAGGCAGTACTAGTACCAGATGGGATGTCCTTACAGACGCGACCGAACATCATGCGTTCGCTTTTCGTTTCAGCATACAGACAGATAGATCGCTACGCCCTAATTTTCGGGAAATACTACATCATCCGAGCGCAAACAGTAGAATTTCAGGATAAGAGCAATTTGGGGAAATTCTCGACCGGAAACCCACGTTTTTCAACCAAGTTTTCAAATTATTTTACCGCAGAGTAAGGATTGTTTTGTTCCGCCATATGCAGTTAGTATCACAGCACAGAAGCACAGGGAAAGGGCGATGACAAGTGACAAGTGACAAGTGACAAGTGACAAGTGACAAGTGACAAGTGACAACTGACAACTGACAACTGACAGCTAGAACTAGGCTGGGCAAAGGCAAAGGTAAAGAAAGGCGCAAAGGGAGACGCGGTTTGCTTGGAATTCTTGGATTCTCAATATCATCACATCACATCTACATCCTTTACATTTATCATATCTTATATACATATACATACCGCTCGTCGTCAGATCGATCATTGTCAAGACAAGCATATCATAGCACATTCTATCATATCTAGCATACTCATCTGTCTAGCCTGTGTGAAGGACGTCGACGACCCCCCATCTCCGCTCGCGAACATATTGTAACCAGAATTCATCGCGTAGAAAATCAGTTTAACACAACACGATGAAGCTCTCTTTCCTTCTCCTTCCCTTCCTCCCTTTGGGTAAGTCGCACTTCCTTGTAACCGTCCCTCGACGCGCATCCGTCTGTGGCCCGCTTGACTCCTTTGCGCTCACCATCGCACAAATGACCCAGTGATCCAGAGGACTGGACGCGCCATGCTGACTCTTTCTCTCTCTCTTTTTTTTCGTCCATATAGTCCTCTCCATCTCATCGATTTACTGGCCAGTAACGCACCCTTCGGCGCAATACCCCTGGGTACTAGGACAGAAGAACCTGGTAGCATGGACCACGGGCGGTGGTACCGGTATCGACTCGTTTGATATCCAGCTGCACAACTTCAACTCGTCCATCATGATTGGTTTCATCCCCATCGCTCTTCGAGTGCCCATGGAGCGATTGTCCACTGGAAAGAAGAACTACGGTGGAGAGATCGAGGTGGATTTGAACGTCCAGCTGCCGACTGGTGATGGATTCTTCTTGATCTTCATGAACACCTACCACGGCGAAGTTTACTCTAAAGTGAGTTTTGTTGCTTGCAGAAGCTGTGGCTTTGTTTCTAAAACGTCGTCCCCCATCTGAGCTTGGGAGTAGACGCGTTCAACCGAGTTGTGATGAGCAGACATCAGTCCACGTGAAACGAAAGCAGAGCTGACTTTATCTCATTCTGTAGTCGCCCAAGTTCTCCATCTACTCATCGACTCCTGACAACTACACTGAACCTGGTAAGTGTCGCTGCCTTCATCTATCCAGTCTGCTCTTTACTTCTTCACGCATCGTGACTGGTCATTTGGTCAACGTCGACTCCGTTCTGACGATGGTCGTATTTCGACCAATAATCCTCGCACTATTGCTTATCCACGATGTATAACTTGCGCACTTGCAGATCTCCCCACGGCTACCGTCACCGCTACCGTCACTACCATCCCCAACCCAACTCAACAATGGGCTATCACCCTCAACGGTATCGACCCCGACGCGACTGCTTCTGCCAAGAACTACGCCGGTAACGCTGGTTCCGGCTCATAAGCGGATCACGTCCTTTCCGTTATTGTTGATCGTACGTAGGCCAGCAGGGATGAAAGGACGGTGATCTCAGATGCGTGTTGCGTGTCGTTGTGGATGTCGTGTGATAGTGACTGTGTCTGAAGCAGAGGCGTTTAGACTGAAAATCGGTTGAGATGGGCTCTAGAGACATTATATGTTGATCAGAGTACACGAACGAATTGTATCGGGATGTCGGATGTCGGATGTCGGATGTCTGGAGAAACGGAATAAACGCCATGTTTTTGCGGGAATGAAGGTACAAGGGCGGAAAGGCCTTGTAGAGCGGTGTGAGTGCGACGGAAAGGATGTAGGGGACTGTATATGGACTTTTATGACTGTTTTGTTTGTTTCGTTTTTCCTCGTCAAGCTTTATCTTCTTCACTTTTCCAATTCTCGATGTTTTCTCTGTTACGCCATCTTTTATTATACCTGTTTTCTTAGACTACGACGACCCCTCTTCCGTTCTCTCATTTCTCTCCACTCCATTTCTTTTATCCTTTCCTTCGCTATCGCTACCTTGTCAAGGATATGTTGGATGGCTGGTTGAGATAATACAGAATGAGAGAAACGGAAACGGATGTATGACCCGCGATGAATTATCTGTTTGGACTTCCTTTGCCCTTGCATTGCGCTAGCGGCCATGGCATTCCGAGGCCTCCCTTGATGCTTGATCCAGGCGCTTGCTCGCTGACTTATCGCGAGCTCTGGTTGGTCGTTCCGTCTTGGTCGGACGAGTACCATTACTTGTCCTCATCAACAAAGGACGATGAACAAGGGACGATGAAGACGTTTGCGCTGCTAGTACTCCCACTTTGTACCAATCTTCTGGACTTCTCCTTAAGAATTCATCTGGATCGAGGCCTTTTCGATGCGACGTGGGACGTGGGGAAACCGAGGCCGACAAGACAAGCTTCCGCCCGTCGAATTTGATAATTCTACAGTACACGTCTGGACCAGAGTCCGTTTGCCCTATTGACCGTCTCACGATCCAGCCTCAGACCCTAACTTTGCAATCAACTTCGAGTATCAGAAGAGGTTTCACAACCAAGCTGCACGTCCGGGTAGTAAGGGAGACAAACACAGAGACTCTGGAGAAGCATGCGATACGACCAAGTTGAGTTGCGCCAGAAAACTCGACCCCGATCATATCGGCCTGCCCCACTTGTAAGAAGCATCGATCGATATTGTTCGTCGCTGATAGATGTTGCCCCAAAGCTACTCGTAGTCTTCTGTGTCATTTGACCTGTCCTGCTCCAAATGCGTATACCGATGATCTGTGTGAAGTTGCACGAACCGAGTTCCCTCCCTGACTCGACGCTCGATTTGGCAAGTGTTTGACAGTATATATCGTGGCCACGTTAGACGCCAGAGCACAGCGCTCAGCACTCATTTCGAGATCCCCATCCTGCTCCTCATGATACGATCAATGGCAATTTAGTCCCCCACCGGCAACACTTCCCAGCACAGACTAATCACAAGCATACACACCACGAACCTTGTCGAGTTCATCGAGCCCACATCGGATTAGATCCAGATGTTTCCTTTTAGAAACCTCAACAGGCACAGAACGGATAATGGGCGAGTTGAGCGTGACGCAGGAGATCCCAACCATCCCACACTGTTCCCGGTCCCTCCAGTAAAGCAATCCACCCAAACTTCAACCGCGGCTTCCGCCACAGCTACAAGTAAAAGTACCCGAGGTCAAGAGCGAACCCCGACCGAGGCGAAGAGCACCACTGGAAGTGGGTATGGCGGTAACCCTGCTGCGACCACCTCCCAGGTGACTCTCACTCCAGGAATGGATACTTCCCACCAAGCTTCTTCGAATGTTTCCGGTGGGTATGGCACCTTTGCCAGTACCTGTACCGGTGCAGGTACAGGTGGTGCTACTGAGCAGGGTCATGCTAGTGACGCCGCGTCGTTCTGTTCCAAGGCTGAGACAGTTGTGCCCGAAGATCAGCAGGATGAGCAGGATCAGTGATTACAGCAACGCCAGCAGCGCTGACTTGGAAGAAGCCCGTTGGGGGCTAGGAGCGGTCTGGAGACTCGGTCACTGTATGTGGAACGATAGGGTGGGGCTATATGAAAGGAATTACCGTGGATGCTGTAGACTATCTGTGAACGAATATTAGACGAAAATACCGAGAAGCTAGCTGAGTTGCATGAAAGGATGTGCAGTACGCATACATACGGAGGGTCACGATAGTGGCCTTCGAGGCACAGTAGTGCAGAAGAAGTGTTAACAGAGGGCAGACAGTGGGGTATACAGCTAATCTTTGGCTGTGCATACTGTACGAGTGAAATGGCCACCCAAAGGGTTCTATCAGTGTGTTCAGCATTGCATGGGCTCCAGCAGTATAGTTTGTGACGCTTTGCGAAATTGCAATTCCAAGTAAATTGCAATTGCAAGTATTTTACGAGGCCATTTGAGAGGCCTGTGAGGCTTCAGATTGCCCGCCACGAAGCAAAGCGTAGTATGCCTTCTCCTTGTCCCGATGTCTGGGGGCGCGCTCGGGGCTGGACTCCTGTTCTGGACCATACGAGGCTGGTCGGACAAGAGATTGACAGAGTCCCTCTTTGGTATGAAAGCCAAGCATGAGTCGTGAGAGGAGATCCCAAATCACCAACGAGCAGGGCGCAGAAGGCATTTGGGAGGAGGATAAGAGATCATCAAGTCAGAGCAAGCGAAGGTCTAGCCCGTTTCGAACGCATGTCACCGCTGATTTGTCACCGCCAACAGCGTCAGAGTCATGAGTAGTGATCAAGCGGAGCTCAATCGCGTTTTACGGTCGGACCGCGACTGATTAGTACTCAATCTGGCATAGACACCATGGGAATGTTGCGGATTTGTACTGCATCAACTGGATCATCAAGGAGGAGTCGTGGTTCAACGGGACATTCATCATAATTATTAATTCTGAGGATTCCTATGAGGGAAAAAATGGGGGCATCGATCTGAGTGATCGGTAGATTATTGAAGAGATAGATACTTTGAATTTCCATCTACCGCAAAGTGTACATGTACAGTACAGTAGACCGCATTAACGGCGACAGGAGTAGCCAAGTAAAGGCTTCCTCGATCGTATAGTCATAATCGAGATAATGCTTGAGCGTTTGGGCGTGGAGCAAGCACAAGCATGCGAACATGTCTTCGTCTTTGCCTTTATCTTGGCTTGTATCATCGATTGTGCAATATGCATACATACCGCGTGTACATGTATAAAATGACGAGAATTCACCCCCCTTCTTGGTATTCACTTACGAGAGACACACAGTACATGTAACATCGCCCAGTTGAACCAGCAGCTGACCGACCAGCCGGCTCCCTAGACAACTGTAAGGCGGAAATCGCAGAGCAAAGTGGTTTCGATGCGTGATTATGCTCTTACGTAGGTTCACGGGTAGAAACGTAACGAATCCCTGAGAACACCCCGGCGTTGCCCTCCCCCGATCGCCTTCTTCGCGGCTTCCATCATGACCTGGGTACAGCTCCGGGAAAGGATTTGATACTCCGTATTGGGCGGACTTCGGGCTCGGACGAGTTGTGATGTGATACATCCATCCCACTTATATTTCTACATACATCCAGCTTGCTTAGCGAGAAGGCGTCGAGGAATGATCATCGAGATTCCCTGCTCAGAGAGAAGGGGCGGTCCGGAAATATTGGACTTGACTCTGTGAAGAATAGTAGTGAGTATGCAGATGCAGTATGCATGCCGACTACTGGTCGAGTTCCGGAAAGGATTTGAGATGGCGGTTGAACCCTGGTCTGCTCATGTTTATGGGATCCTTTTGACGTCAGAGGTAGATGTATCGTGTTTTTTTTCACCCGGAAGGAAGATCTACGTGCGCGGACAAGCGGCGCATGTTTAGTGCTGCTTTGCTTAGCCGCGAGTGCGAGTCAAGTCAGAATCACAGACAGAAGTGTAGAAAGGCAGGAAAGGCAGGAAGGAACCCGTGACTTGTTTAACCTAACCTATCCTACCAAAAGAGGGTGCAAAGGTATTAGTTATCTTTTTCAGCGCGGTAACTGTACGAGTACTGTACAGTACCTGCCGGCGCTTGCGGTTGTATCCCTCGTTCCTGTCGGCGATCGTGCTACTAATACATGCCTTTTATGGAATATTTTGGCCCATCCTCCCCGAATGCAGCAGTCCTGCTGCGTCGGCCGTTGACTCTTCCGATGTGTATTTATATGATGTCTGACCATGGCTATTTTGGACGAAATGCATAGGCCGTGCTGAAACATGTTGCTAAAATATGCCAGCTATCAGCTATGACATGACATGACATGACATGACAAACACACTGAATGAAAATCTTCACCTCGCCCTGCTGTCTCTGGAGACGAGTTACACTCAAACAGAGGTATGAAGCCCCAATAGACCGATGAGCTCTTCCACAGGTGAAGAGAGAGAGAGAGAAAAAGTCAATCAACTGTGGTTACTGTGCCGCAGATCAGGTTTGCGGATACGGTATCCCCTTCATACTCGTCCGGCTGCACCAGCTTCTTGACTAATACATCTGCGGAGGCAACCACTCACCGTAGCAGCGGAAACGCAAACAATTCCATACAAACACTAGCTAGTACTCTTCTGGGATTACTTACACAGCCTTACGCAATTTTCCTAGGACCTCCATCTTCTCGTCAAAGTTATAGATAGTCAGTCGAGAGCTATAGGAGTGTTTCCTTGCTCAGCTTTGCGATTGTAGATTGTAACCTGTAATACTCGCATACCTCCATCTGTTAAGGGTGTGTGCATAAAGCGATTGTAGTGAGGTCACTTTATGGTCTCTTGCCAAACGCCAAGCCTCTCCTTATCCTTATCCTTCGAAAAGTGGTTGAAACAGCCCTATACTACTCGCCTGTCAACGTGTGTTATTGTGTTGTTCAAGCCCTCTCTTTCTCCCCCTGCATCTGCACTCGGCATCCGGTTGCGCAATATCCTGAATCGAAAAATCCTGCATTCCCTCTTTCTCTCTCCCCCTCTCTTTCCCTCTCATCCTCTCCCTCTTCCCCTTCCTCCCACACGGATATTCATAGATTTACTATAGTTATACCTTAGCGGCTTCACACACGTTATCCATCCATCCATCAATCCATACGCACAGCCAAGCATTCTCCTCCACACCCACACAGCACACATACACTATTACATAGCTACAGTACCCCTGCCTCGATATCACCTCGGCTTTGCGCAATCGGCTCATTGCATTCGTCAAAACCTCTTCGTTCGTCATCGACATCCTATTCTACACTGTTCATCCCCTCCTCGGTATCATTTATCTGTCTATCGACTGTCAGACCCGCATCACCTCGTTTACAGTAACTCGAACCAACAACAAACCTGTATCACAATCATTTATTCTCCTTGCTTGTCCTGAATACGACGTCCGGTTTTCCCTACCTTTCAGGTGAGGGTGACATCCAGATACTTTCGGCTACAGCTCAATTCGGAGTAGCAGTAACGACATCTATAGTAGAAAGGATAGAGAAGCATAATAATTAGTGCTCTTGACCAGGAAGGTGGCTCGCAATAACAAAAGGGAGACAAAAGGCTCGACCCGATCATCAATACGCTAGGTTGAGCAGACAGGATATTGGACCATCATGTCTACCATATACGGGACCCAGCTCGAGCCGTTCGAGGAGGTGAGTTAGCTCATGATCTATCTATCATTGCTGTGTCAGGCCCTCTCTGCCCTGTGTAGCCGTCATCTATCCATCTCCTTTGCTCTGCGGCGTGTGGTGCTTCCGCTCCGCTACCGATTATCGGAATTTCATCATTCATCAATCAAGAAGGACAAAGCACCTGCTATCTTTTAATCTCATCTTGTATGGTCCGTCCATACACATCATTACATACACGATGATTTCTTTTGCCCTGCGTGACTCTTGTTTCTCGTCTACAACTTGCCCTCATCCCGCTCTCAGGTGAAATCAGGACAAGACAGGACAGGTTCCAGTACTGCGTTTTATGCCCTTAAATCCTTAATCACCCTGACTGGCGGGCACGGCATGATGGCATAATACTACTCTCTGCTTCAGTGTTCAGGCCTTTGTGATAATTTGACAGACCACAGACCAACAAAACATCCATCCCTCTTGGATCTATGACTCTCTGCTATCTCTGTTATGCAATTTGACAAACTCACTTCTCTGTCGCATCCTTGACCTATCTTTGTTCTCCTTGGTTTTCCTCTCACCGTACCCAGAAGGTATTCTACACCCCTTTTATCCTTTATCGACGAGCGAACATACCTTTCCGTTGTGTGATTGACAGACGCCCCCTCACCGCTTTCAACCTTGGCGAGCCAAGAGAATTCTTTCAATCGGTTGTCTTTGTCACTTGCACTGGGAATCTCGTCTCTGTCGCCTTGTAGTACGCACATTTCATCATCGTGGATACCAACCTATATTCATACGGTTCTCTCCATTGTCATCACTCGTTGGCTTGCTACCGCATTACCTCAGAACACACACAATAGCCTTGGCCCGCAGTTCGTGATATATTAGTCGACTGATCACGTTTCTTGGACTGCGCGCTGACTCGGACCTCGTTATCCATCAGAATCAATCTCCATCTCCCAACGAGACGACCGATAATCCGTACGAAACGGCCTTGGCACCCCGATCTTCCTCGCTTCAAAAACGACGGGGATCCGGCCCTCCATCACCTGTTAATACTGTCAATACGCTTCACAGACAACTTTCAGGGGATCCGGAATCACCACCTCCGGCTTGGAAGCGAAGACCAACTGTATCGAGCAAACACTCTAGGAGCCCTAGTACAGGATCAAACCAGCCAGCTCCATCGAACCGCAGTGCCAGGTCACCATCCGAAACCTCCGTCCGCTCGAGGAACTCTTTACATAACGGCAACCCACCTCGCAGGCAACATCCAGGCCTCGCCATGACCACCTCTGCATCGCCCAAACCAGCTGTTCCTCTGCCCAATGGCATGTTCCTCCACGAATCGCCAAACGGATCATCTACATCTCTGTCCGAACATCCCGACTTGGCTCTGCCGAATCCTGCGTTTCGCAGACGAAATGGAGGTGGCTCCAACAGGTCGTCTATCGCCAGCCAACAGGACTTGAGTAGTCTGACAAGCGAGGAATTGTGGGCGTTGGGTCAAGAGCAAGATGTGCCCGATATGAGCAACCCAATGCGACAAGCTGCGGAACGACCGCTCGACACAGTCCGAAGAATGAGCAAGCGCGTCGACAAATCGGAATACATGTATGCCGGAGGTCTACCTGGAGATGTAATATGTGAGTTGACCATATTTCGCATGGGGTATGTGATCTGCAAAAAAGGTGACTAACACATTTCTGTTGATATAGGGCCTGCTGCTCCTCCTGTCGAGGAGATCCTCCCCACCTCGATGAAATCCAAATCATTCACCAATGTCGCTTCCCTCGGAATGGCTAATAGGCGGATGTCAAAACGGGGACGTTCGCGTCAATCTTCTGTCGATATCGGACCGGGCAGCGTACCCAAAGACAACGATGGGCTCTATATGCACGGTGCGACCATTCCTGCCTCGCCGGTCAAAGCTCAGGCGGTCAATGGCACCCTTTCATCCGCTCAGTCCTCAAGCACATCGTTAGCTTCTCAAGGCATAGCGCCGAACAAGTCATTTTCCAGCCTCAGCAGGCCGCCATCGACTTACTACTCTCGAGACTTCTTGAGCAGTCTTGCTCCCAGAGAAGGAGGATATGCCATCGCTGCTCAGATGGGCGGCGGCTTGGGAGCTCACGGCACGATGTCAGTGGAAGAGAAGCGAAGGAGCAGCGTTATGGACGACTCGAGAGCTCGAACGGTCGGCTCTCGTGCACCTTTGTCAAAGAGTGCTGGCATGGGCAGATGGAGTCTGGATGGCGGAGAGGTAAGCTGATCCCTTCGCCAGAGTCGCCAAACACGTGTGCGCAGACAGCTAACGAGCTTTATGATCTGCAGCATTACGGCAAGCCTTATGCCACTCCTTCAGCCGCAACAACATCCTCCAACCTGTCCGCTCCACCTATCAACTCTGCTGAGCCATCGCCCTCCGCGGACGAAATCGCCCGGCCGACTTTGCCTGAAGGTGCTTCTCCTGCCGTCTCAGTATCGCAAACAGCGTCCGAGGGCGTCCCGGCCTCTGCATCACCTTCGACTACCAATTCTGGACTCGTCTATGCCTCTGCCTCGGTCCCTAATCCTTCTCCATTGAGTCAACAGACCAGTGCTGAAGATGTAGTCAGCACGCCCGTTACACCTGGCCCGCCCCCTGTGCCTGTCAGCAATGTCGCGCCTCCTCCAGCCCTTACCACAAAGAAGTCAAAGAAACAGCTCGCGAAGGAAGCCAAGGCTAATGAGAAGGCCGAAGCTGTCAAAGTGGCTCGAGCACGTGCGGAGGCCGCTAGGACCGAGGCGCTGAAGAAACAGCAAGCCAAAGAAGAGGCCAAGAGAAAGGAGAAGGAAGAGAAGGCTAGAAGGAAGGCAGAGAAGAAGGCTGCGAAGAACAAGAAGTCTGCTCCTTCCTCCGCTCCCGCCCCTACTGTGAAACCCGTGGTCGCAGCGAGAGAGGTCACACCTGTACCCTCTGCATCAGTCGCTCCCACGCAAGCCAGTCCGGTAGCAGCGGCTTCGCAAGCACCGCCGTCTGGCGCTCAGCCCTTCCCTAAACCTCTCCAAAGCAGTCAAAGCGCTTACAAGGTGCCTGTACGAGACGCTTCGGAGCCCCCTCGACAGACTCACCACTCGATGCCTCTGAACAAGATCGCTCCGCCTCCTCCTGCCGCCTCTGTCTCGACACCGTCCGCCGCCGCGTCTCCCAGTTCTCGACCCACCATATCTCCTAAGCGATCCTTTTTTGGTACCATCAAGAAACGATTGTTCTACATCGTTGGCTCCGAATCAAACGATCAGCAGCACAAGGACGCATCCTCTGTCCCTCCTGTGCCAAAGATTGACCCGTCGAGAATTCCTCAATCTCCAGCTGCTCAGAAGCAAGGGCAGCCCTCCGTGCCTCCTATTGCTCGTCAATATTCTACACCCCCGACTTCGCCCCAAGTGGCCCCTAACACCGAGCAGCTTGCTGAGCGACCGCCTAGACGAGATTCGCTCGCCGTTGCCGTTAGTACACCAAAGCTAGCAGCGCCTGTTGAATTGGCACCTCCTAGCGATGCAAGCTCATCTACGACGAAAGAGACCGCTAAACCGTCAATTGAAGGGCTTCCTATGGCTTCCTCTCCCGTACCTTCCTCCGACCTCCATAAGACTGTCTCGAACGGCGCTTCGTCTTCACGAGCTGTCTCTCCTGCCACTTCTCCGAGAAAGCGAAACTCGTTAGTAGGACCTCGACCTATGCCCGAAAGCAAAACACACTCGCGCCCATCCTCCATGGCCGCCTCTTCAGCCGATCATTCTCAGTCGATCTCGCAGTCTCCTCAGCCCACCTCATACCCCTTCTCTGCTGACCAAGCGGCTCCCGTTCCCGTGACTCCCTCGACGTCAGGTGACTCCGGGTCATACGTCCAGTCTCACGCGTCTCATATGACCGGCATCACGCCTATCACTTCCCCTTCCGATACGGATGAGGGACGAAAGAGTATGGACAGCGAACATGGACCTCTGCGAGAGGGGAGCAAGGACTCGAACGAGACTGTGCACGGTCCCGGCCTATCTGCTGCTCAGCCTGTCCTAGCTGTGTAAAACACTCGATCCTTGTTGCGACGGCGCTAGAGGAGAGCGTAAGGATACCTGGGGCAGCGAGGCGCGACGATTTATAAGCTCGGTGAAGAGATGACTGTGTCTTCATGATCGTTTATTCTGTTCTCTCCCCCTTCCTCTTGAAGTTTGGACAATGTTACTTGTTTCCTTCATCTCGCGGACGCTTGTCTCAGCATTGCATATCGTCCTATCCCCATTATCCACACCTCTCGCACTCGATCAACCTCGAAAATACACAATATACGCAGTTTCCCCTCGAGCTTAGCATATTCATATATCATATCATACACGGACACTTGCGGTATCTTGTTTAGGTTCGCCGGATTGGACCTTGTCCTCGTTCTGTTCTCTTTCCCCCCCAACTTATAATGCGTCGTGGTCCTGTAGATACCCTAATAAAACAGAACCTTCAAAGGTGATTAGAGAGGATACTCCTTAGGATTGCCTCCTGTGTCGAGATGTAATACTGTAGCCTATCGTGATGTCTCGTCTGTCTGTGATGCTGCATATCCACTCTGGCAGTCGGGAGTCATCACCGTCCAACTCTGACAGATGCGCCTATCCATCGGTCCATGAACGGTTGCGCGAATGCCTTCGCGAGCCATCAAGCTAGACTCATACATACATACACTGATGAGAGCTGCTGTGCGACGTGGGGACAGCATATATACAATTACAACAGATACTAAAGATGAATGCAGAGATTCTCCCAGGTATATGGTCATACACTGAGTCCCGCAATGCACTGCCTGTCCATTATACTTGCCATTCCAGCCCGCCTGAACCCCAAGCTGGGTCACTCGCTCCACTGTCCTGAGTTCCATCGATCGCGGCGCACACGCTTCGAGCAAACAAGCGTACAATTTCTTTCTCTTTGGGCCCTATCCAAATTTTCTCGCCTTCTTGCTCCACATGATCACCCGCTTGCCCGGACTGGCGATTATAGTGATGATGGTTCGCAGAGTAAGTGCGTAGCCACCATCCTTCCTCTGCGTGCCCATCTGAAACAGGATCGTCGTCTCCATCGCGCGCTTTTGAGAAAGAGTAGAGTAATTCCTCGAGAGGGGGAGGGGACTCTCTACCACTCAAAAATGATGCAGCCGTCCCGCCGGGTTTCGACAGTGATACAGCATCTAGCCCTAGGAGTTTCGATAGCGTTGTATGACGTGCGTTCGGGGGCAGCGTATCAAGTATGGACAAGATCTGTGGTAAAGAGGTTGTGGATAGCAACGTTCGGAGAGAAGAGGTTGTAGCTGTGTCAAGCCAGTGTTAGAGGTGGTGATTAGCTCAGTCATGCGCATCATGCTCGGATATTCTCACTCACCGATACGCAAGAGCTCTTCTCTCCGCAGCGGCTTTGGGTCTTCCTTCTTCAACGGATCTGTGAAGATCGACTCGTCAGGCTCGGGAGGCCATAAGAGCGAGCTCAACGGTTTGAGTCCTGGTTCAATTTCTTTCTCCTCTTTCCTGGCCCCAATCGCTTCTTCGTCGAGAGCTTCTTCGATGCTCGAAGTGAGATCTTCTCCATCGTAGCCTGTGATTGGCTCCGGTCCATGATCATTTATAGATGTACTACTGGCATCCAGGGGAGGTTCGGAAGGTATGGAAGTCGACGTATACGTATACGCAGAAGATCCACTCGGTATAAGTTCAGCAGTGGAAGTTGAAGCTTCGTGTTGTACTAGAGATCAACGCTCATAAGCTTCGTCCTATGTATTATGACCTTTCCACAATCGCAATCAGCTGACTCACTTTTATGCTGCTTGTAGCATGCTACCGAGCAGCTGGTAGAAGCGAATCGATTAGCGTTCACCTGACACCATGGGTTAAAGCTAGGATCACTCACTATCGCACGGGACAAGCCGAGCAGCGATACTTTGACTCGTTCTGCGAACATACTCCACACACCGGCACTTGATTTTTTGACTTAGGCCCCATCTTTGTCACTCCCATAGGTCACAGGTTGCGTTATGGCAAGTAGTCACACTTGAAGAAACAGATGCAATCGAAGCCGAAATGTACCTGTCCTTCGAATCAGTTTTTTGACCAGCTGAGTGCGGGGCTCCTGTAAACAAATTCACCACCGTACGCAACGCGTGTAGGAAATGTAGGAAAAAAGTTGGTTTGATCTGTTGAATTCGCATCTCATCTCTTCTTCTCGAAAGGGCTAATAGATACATACATTCACTGCCACGACACGCAAGAGCAAGGGGCAAGATGTCCTCCGAGCTGCAACCTGAAGCCAACGTTATACCGACTGCTGCCAGCGAGATCAACAGCCAAGCTACCTCCGAAAGACCCAGCGCAGTCTCAACCCCTGATCCACTTGTAGATCTAGGCAGGTCGAAACTACCAAGAGGTATGCATCCGAAATTGAGGTACTGCAAGACGTATTGGTGGCCGTATAGAACATTCGTAAAGCAGAGGTGAGTTTGAGCTGTCGTTGTGACTCGACTTCAGGTGTTGCATGGTCACTTATTAAATCGAGAGGGTGAGACACTGACTGAAAGTGTGGACGGATCAGATGGATTGGAAGACAAATATTGGAGGTCATCACAACCGAGTTTAGAGATAGATCTATGGAGTACTATGTGAGCTCACCAACCCATCCCTGAGTGTGACCTCGTCGATATATAGGCTCATATGATGTCTAACACCGCAGAAACACGCTTTGGATTCTGGCGTGACCAAAGTGAACGGAGTGATCGCCAAGCCGGATCTGATCTTGCGCAATGGCGACAGAATAGAGTCAGTCGCGCTCTTACAACCTGCTGCGGCTCTTGCGCTGCTCAGTAGACTGGCAGCGTGAGCTGACGACCAATTCTTTCTATAGCAACACCGTGCATCGACACGAGCCGCCCGTCACGAATGATCCTATCTTAGTCTTACATATCGACAGGGAGAAGGGCTTTGTGGTGATCTCCAAGCCTGGTTCTGTGGTAAGCTCAGCTGATGGTCGTGTTCGTACTACAGAAGATACATCAGGCTGACTATTGTATTCACGATAATAGCCTGTACATACGACCGGTCGATATTTCAAGCACACAGTGCTGGAGATGATGAAGAGCGATTATGGGATCAAGTGCTACTGTGAGTCAGGACTGGTGCAGTATCTTGCCTTGCGATATCTATCACATATCGCGCCTTGAGCGCTGGGTCGGAGCTGACAATCTTGGTACGGTGATATATAGCCGTAAATCGACTGGATCGACTTACTTCGGGCTTGATGATTCTCGCCCTATCAGGCAAAGCGGCTAGCAATCTAGCTAAAGAGTTCATCGAAGGAAAAGTCAAGAAGGAATATGTAGCCAGAGTGAAGGGTAAATTCCCAGAGTAAGTTTCAGCTTCATGTGAGCTTCCGATCGTTAAGCGACCAGCTGATTCGCAATGTTACCACTCTTAGGGAGGAGATCACCGTAGATCAACCGTTACTGACCGTAGATAGGCAGATGGGACTGGTGATCATAACTCCGGAGGGCAAGGTAGGTCTAACCTCAAGCGTCTAACCTCGAGCGATCCCTTCGCTAACCTGTGCACCATAGGATGCTGTAACGATCTTCAAGAGGATCTCCTATGACGCTGAGAGAGATCAGAGTGTTGTAAGATGTGAGTGAAAAGCGGTGACTAAGAGATTGTGACCAAATCGACCGTATCTGATCATGTTATCCACGCAGGTCGACCACAGACGGGCCGAAGTATGTTGTCACTTGTCTGACCTACTGGTACAGCGGTATCGGACAATGCTGATCATAGAACAGCCCACCAGATTCGTGTGCATTTGCAGTACCTCGGCCATCCGATTGCCAATGACCCCCTTTACTCGACCAGCGAGATATGGGGTTCCGAGCTTGGCAGAGGCGGCGTCGATCTCACACCTTCAGCACGGGGTACATCTCGAGCAGCGGCATTGCAAGCTCGTGTAGGAACCGCCACTCCACAGTCTTCAGATATCAACCGGGAAATGGATAACATCGATCTGACAAGTCCGATTCTGTTGAGCGAGCAGGCGAGGAAGATTATCGTCAGGTTGAGACAGCAGCGAGATGCGGCGGAAGATTGGATCAAGTGAGTCTCTGAGCACGTAGTTAGCATTCCTGTGGACAAAATTAATCCCCCCTTTGCGCTCAGGTGGAAGGAAGTCGTGTTCACTGCTAAACAGGCCCAGGATGCGCTCGAAGCGGACGCTGCATCGGACGCTCCGGACGAGTCCGGGTCAAGCACAACCGCTCACCCAAGATTGAAAGGTCGATCCCAGCTGCATACTGGCCCACCTCCACTTCCATTGCCAGACTCTACCCCATCACCGCTCAAACCGCCAGCATATCTACCACCTGGATTCTGCACGGAATGCTTCGTCCCCTTACCGCCTGATCCCGATCCGGAAACTCTGTTCATCTACCTGCACGCCTTGAGATATACCACCGAGGAACTGGGCACTTGGGAGACTCCCTTGCCTAGATGGGCAGCCGAGAATTGGGACGGCGATTGGAGAGGCTGGCAGGAAGGGATAGAGATTCCCGATGTGCTGACCAAGGACAAAGAAGACCAGGCAGCCAGAGCTCGAACCGAGGAAGTCAAGAAGGAGGATCAATCCGCTTGATGATCGTCTCGACACCGCTTGTTCGTGGACTTTGGGTCATATCGATAGTGCCTTTGAGTACGCGGGAGATGTAGCTATCGATCGAAGAAGGGGAGGGTTATATCCGGATCTGTGGAACACTTCTGGCGTGCCGCACTCAGCATGAATGGGAATGGGGGTATTCAAAACTTCACGACACCTGTGTTACATATGCAGAAATACGCGCCCAAAGCAAAATAGGGGAAGATTGATGGGACGACGACCTTTCGACAGCGCAATCCCGGATATATGATCACTTTGATCCGTTCGAGATGAAGACGATCACAGTCCGGATCAATCTTTCATATCTGACCCCATGCGCCCTGGGCTCGTTCCTCTAAAAGCAAACACAGTTGATGCTGGATATATGTCCTTCCACACCCAAACATACGATCCTTTGCTTCTTTTGGAATGGCCCAACGCCTCAGGCTCTCCCACGTCTCACGCCATGCGATCCTTTGACATCCCGCTTTGAAAAGGTCGCAGAAACTGATTGGCCCCTTGCTCCAAGGCTATCCCCCTTTGTTCGTTTGGGCGAGCCAGCGCTTTCGTTACGCTACTGACACGCCTCAAGAGGTGCACACAGAATACATAACCTCAAGTATGCGATCCGAACAATACATATACTGTACGGTCCCCATACGAATGGACGTCCTGCGGATACCTCTTTTGACTGCTCTCTGCTCACTTCAAGTATATACGTTTCTGTCAGTACAGGTTTACAGGTCCTAGCTAGCTCCAGACTCACACGCTCATTTGCATTCAAACACCTTGACTCCACCTCGGCCCAGGTCGTCGACGCCGACGAGGTCTTCTACATCAACCGATATTTGCCGACTACCTGTCATATACCTCTTCACCGACCCATCTTTCAGCCCAAATCATCGAGATGAGAGACATCTTCGCCCCGCTGTTAATCCTCCTGCCTATACTCGGTTCCTCCGGTGAGTTCTACTTGTTCACAGGACTTTGATCGGCCAATGAAACCAGTAGGGCGTATGAGTACCTGTTCAAGGCGAAGGCTGGTTTCGTACTGATGTACGCCGTAGCTCTCGGTGCCCCCGCATCATTCGTTGAGCAACGTGATGAACACGAGAAGAGGGGTTATCTGGGCCTCTGGGCTGGAGGACCGGACGTTAATGATATTCGGCAAGGTGAGTCAGGCTCATATGACTGTAGATACCAAGCGACATATGCTGACCCGCCGGTGATGTCTCGTTCGTTCTCGGTTGGTGCTCTTTCTTCCTTTGTCCGACTCATAACCTCCTTTGGCTTTCCTCCTCTTTCGCGTCTACTTCTGCACGTACTCGTGACACAGTCAAGGTACTCAACTGTTGGTGGGCCGCATCGTCTCTGGCTGTCCTCATAGCCAACCAACAGTGGGTCGAGAATATGATCCGGTACAGTGATGGCAGACCACTGGTTGGAGAAGACGCGCCTCAAGATGCGAAAGCCAATGTGACCCTTTTCAGTCCCAATACCGGTCAGAAATTCACTCACGTCTCCGACGAGACTTTGCGTTCTCAAACCGAGGATAACCCCGTCGGTAACTGGTGGCACGATGCTTTCTCTCAGGGAGCACTCGCGATGGGTACTCAGGAGTACACGCAGGGTGTGCTGCCGAGCGGCGAGTGGGACTCGAACGATGGGTCTGCTTTAACCGGACTGAAGATGTGGACCGGCTACGAGCCCGCCAGAAAGAAGCTCAACCAGTACTCAATCGACGATTTCTTCAATGACTGCGCCAAGGCAGCGACTGGCACTCCTGTTATCATCAACACTGTTAAAGAATCGGACATGGGCGTGACTGAACCGATACAGCTCGGTTACTCGCACGACTATGCTGTATACAACGCCACGACAGACGCAGAGGGTAATCGAATCATCTGGGCGAGAAACTCGTGGGGTTCGACAGACCCTTGGAAGGTAGAAGACTTTTTCTACAACTCGTTCCAGCTCATCTTCTTGCAAGACTTCCGAGTCCTCTCGTGGCCGGGTCACGGTGAATCTGCCGAAGATTTGGCTGCTCCCGCCGCTTCTTCTACCGACTCTGCTGCCAACGCCACCGCCACCGCGACAGATGTCGCAGCTGTCGACAATTCCACTACCTCTGCGTTCGCAGACCCCAACGCCACTTCGTCCCAGGTTCCGGGTCAAGACAGCTCTGCGACCGGTGGGGGATCATCTCCCATCTCCGAAGCAGCCGCGGTACAAACCTCTCAGGCAACCCTCTCAGCTCAGGCCAGCAGCGCCCCTGCCGCTACTGCAACAGCCGTTGCAACTTCCCCAGCAGCGGCTGGAAACGGAAACCAGTATGGATCGCCTACGAGCTGGTACATCCCGAATGTATCGAGCTGGACCCTCCCGTTCACTAGAGTTGTGAGTGAAATATATATCGTCCCGAGATCAGAGGAGTGAATCATCGCAATTGCAAAACTGACATTCCATTGTCGGGGAATCGCTCCGATGATACAGTAAAATGTCCGGAGAGCGACCATACAGCAGGGTCACGAATGCTGTGACGAGATGTGGTAGAGTGGGCTGCGCTTCCCTAAGTGTTGTTCAGTGGAGTTCACTCCTCGGTCGACATCTAAAGGACTTGTTTTGGTGTTGTAAAGGCGTCCTGTGAACAATGTTTTCGATTTTATAGTCATCCCCTGTCCCACGTTTTCCCTAGTCTCAGTAGATCAGCCCTGATCGGATGGACTCAGGTGGTGTCAGTGCGGAGCTGGATATGTGTGATTAATAGAAAGATCTACAATATCTGTAGATGTTAGCTCAAGAGATGTCTCGGATCGGACTGGATTGATAGGATTTGGTATACGGTCTCTTCATCTCATGAAACCATTATATGCTCGGTATTGAAGGAATGCTAGGTGAATCTGAGACCCTGAGACAGGAGCTGATCATGGGATGATCGTGCAGTGGTATAATTATTGTCCGTTTAGAAATGGTGGTGGAATGAGTGTCCGTCCGTTATGCTGTTTATCGTAATGTCCGTGAAGGTGCGTGGATTGGCTCTTCCCCTGCCTTATGCTAAGGTAGGCAGGTCGACCAGGATCTATGCTCTAATGAAATGGGTGAGACGAAAGTTGTATTACAGGTGGTCTACTCTTCTCCAAAGACGAGGAGACCGGTGATGTCGTACCATCCAGAGTTGAGAGTGGTGACAGCGTCATTCACACCGATGATGCTGTGCCATACAGTTATCGAAGGTCAGCGAACATACGCGGTGATGCTCTCGGAGCGGGAATGGGGCAGTGCTTGGGCTTGAGAGATGCTTACAATGTTGTTCCTTTGGGATAGGCATCGGATTTGGGTGTTCGCCAGGTATAGTGCGAGTCCGTGAGGTCTGAAGCGATCTCAACGGGCTAGACGTACCAACATTACATATTAGCTCAAGCCATATATGCCCACGACAGGTATCGCGAGTGAATTATGTCATTACTAGCAGCACATTGACGAACTCCGGACTCACGTAGTATTCCAGCTGCTCCGGCCACTGAGGAATATAGTAAAGCTCATAACCCAATCCGCTACCACCTTCCCACTGCAAGTGAACCTTGGTATCAGGCGGAATAGTGGATCCGAACTGGGTGATGAATCGGACGGGCTCGATATTCGATTCGGTGAATCGCGGATCCGGAAGAGGAGCCGCTGACACTGAGACAAAGAGGGAAAGGAAGATGGCGACGAGGGGGTAGAGGAAGAACATGTTGCGTTGACTGGAGCTGAAATGGGCGTCGATGTTAATGGGTATCCGAGTCGATTGGATGGGTTAAAGGAATGTCGGATAGGTCTGGTCTGTTTTGCTTCCAAATGATCAACGAAGTCGGTGCACTATATCACTATATTGATGGGTTTACTTGAGGTTAATTTACAGAGAATTGTTAGACATGGCAGAGAGGTGTTCCCCTTTATAAAATCGTCATGATATGGTCTGTATGAATTCGCTGGACTCTGGACCACGTCTACCAGTCAAACACAGCCGCGAACCCTTCAGCCAAATGAGGGGTATTCAAGACAGAAATGATCGGACCGAGGCAGACCAGGCTAGGGAGGAGGGCTTACGTTTTACCTGGGGTGGGAAAATGCAATCAAAACAATAATTGAATTGCGGCATCGCATGTTGCATGTCGCATGTTGAGACCGGAATGAAGGCGCAAAGCTCGGTCCTCCACGATGCCCGTCCCTAGCGTTGAAAAGGGTGATAGGTAGCGAGCGACATCAACAAGAAAATGAGCTAAGGAGAGGTCCAAAGCTGAGGAACACAGGCTAAGTAGCTTGAATACGAAGCACATACGTTGTCCAGGCCAACTTGCCTTGCAATTGCATGCTGCACTCCCGCAAGCCCGACGCAAGATATCGCAAAACAAGCATGTATGCGCCCTCGGCTTAGGCTTGGACAATTCATGGTCAGTCGCCATTGTCTCGGACCATAGCAACTCATGGCCTCTTTCCCTTGTTGATTCTGAACACGGGAAGTCGAATGTGTAGTAATACAAGGGAAATCATGACGTCTGGGGTGCACCCTGGTTCTACATCTCAGTCAAGCATCCTAGTCACAAGACACGCAGAGCCATGGCCAAGCAAGGAGTAAGGCATTAAGGCAAGCATATCAGGCGCAAGACTCACAACAGCGACGTCGAGGTCGAAATTTTGAGGTGAAATTCAGGGCATACTGAGGGGGGTACAAGCTGTCTCTCGGCACAGGCACACCATACCTACTACCCCTACGCTCCCGTGTGTTTTGTTTTCCCTTATGCATCAGGCCCTTTCTCGATCTTACTCCGCTCTTGCCCAAGGGCTTCGGTCAGAAAGACAGAAAACAGGGTCAAAAACATGCACAGCATCAGCGGCGTATCTTTTCGGAAGGGCTCATCCGTGCTTGGTCCAGACATTCCATCAACAAGGCATCTCCCATAAAATATAGAGATATTTCGCCCCCGGCGGTCCGTGCTAAAACCTCCACCTCGTGGTTGAGACATTTCCAAACGAGGACAAGGGGGTCGTTTCAATTGTTCTTTGTTCTCGGATTATGGTCGCTATCAGACAATAGGATTGCAGCAGTTTCAACGTCTTCATCTCCGTCCGCTTGCGTTTAGGGTTTGAAGCTCTGACCTTTGGCTCTTGACATTCCGTAGCATGCAGCCGAAAACGACATTTGAACTCTCACCAGGAGAAGGCTAGGTTGATGCATTCTTCTTCTGCTTCTTCTGGCTAATCGTGCTATCTATCCGCTATGCTCGTTCATAGTGGAATTGTACTGTATTTATGCTGGCTGAATGAACGGCCTGGCGCACCCCATTCACAATCTTATGCTCCTAGACTGCATAAGCCTAAACGGTCTCAACGAGAGTACCGTTTGTGCAGATGAGACCGAGATTCGGGTTATTGGCTGTTTCAAGGTAGGTGCAATTGATCTTGGGTGCGTCGTAAGACTGTGCAAGCATCAACCGCGATCCATCAGCTCAGTCGGAAAAAACGAACACGCCCGGGAAAGGCTCGTTATTTAGTCAACATTCAATTGTACGCACCTCCGGAATGACCTGGATGTTTTTGAACTCGAAATTGGAACAGGCAGTCGAGTTGGAGCAGCCAATCACGATAGATTGTGTTCCATCAGATCCCGGGACATCGTACCAACACTGCCAGGATGAATACAATCATCAGCGACCGCAGTCGTCGCCTCATCGGATGTGTGTGGCTTACAGGATCAGACACGCAAGACCTGTCACCGGGTTGGTAGCTGTATATGCAAAGTCAATGATATCAGACGTGCTCATCGATTGACCTCAAATCGACTCTCCTAAAAGCCCCGTCGATACAACAATCATTATACTCACGTGTTGATTGTGCCCTTCCAATCCTTGTAGGTAACACCATCAATGAGTACTGACGAGTTGTCGACTCGACCTCCGTAGTTGCCTCCGTCTTGGATACCAGCACCGTTTTGAGTCTGAGTGCTTCCTTGGCTGTGTTGGGAAATTTCACGGCCTATCAGCACACTAAACAGATACTGTGCACAAGGCGAGGGTATTCACTTGAAGTAGTTCTGGGTGAGGTAAATCGGGAATGTAGTGTTGACGATGTCATAGTTTGTAAACGTAACATTTTGGACCTGTTGGTGGCACCGGCAATGCACAGTCAGCTTGCTGTGCGGGTTGAATCGTGATGGACCGACTCCGCTCACCAAACCCTGACCGCCGATGTATGTCTTGATTCTCGACCCATATACACAACCTTGAACTTTAATATTCTCGAACCAGACTGTATACCGATCTAGGTCAGCCGAATGCATGTGAAGGGAGATGTCAACAGAACTTGTGACGTACTGTTCTTCACGGTCTGATACACCCCCTGAGCTTGTCCGAGACTCCCGATACTGGTACCGTGACAGCCCGGGCCACTGATGAAACCGTTGGTGACTGTGACGTTCTCGCCGCCATTGTTGATGGTGACGGCGTCGTCTCCGTTCACTACGCAAGACAGTCACCGGGCCAATCAGCGGTCTATTCACAGCGGGAACAGCCGGAGTGCAACGCCTTGCCGTACTCACGGATAGTGAAATCGGTGATGCGAACGTTCTTTGCTCTGTTCAGTCACATGTTTAGCAATCCATCACACATCCTCGAGCATACCTTTGAGAGAGGGCGTCGCATGAGGACTTACGAGACATCGAAACCGTCACTGATGTCGTTCATTAGCATGAAGTCGAGCGATCGGGACTCCTCATGAAATGGCACGACTTACGTGTTGAAAGGGAATCCTCCGTTCGGGGTAGTCGAGGCATCCACAAATACATCCTCGACGTCGATATCACTTCCGCTCAACGTGGTTACCCTAGCAAAGCCACTTATAGTCAAGAACAGCTCTGCGGATATAGTGGCTGCATCTGATACTCACCAAGCGATCGGCTTCCTTACTTTGAGGTACTTGATACTGCCGCCAGTGACGTTGAATCGCCACAAATGAGGTCGATTGGCGATCCCGGACTTGTTAGCAGGGTTTGCATCCCACCATTGTTGGCCGTAGCCTATAATGATAGCCAAGTGGGGCGTTCAGCACGATTCCGAAGCGTCGGCGGTGGTACGCAAAGCTCGGCTGTATGAATCACGCACCGTTGAACCAGCCGTTGGAGACATTGGTACTTCCCACAAAATTGAGATTGGAGCCCGAAAGGCTGACCCACCACACGTTACCACCAGAGGTGCTGTTGACTATGCGATCAAGATTTCGAAGTTCATCAGCCTCTGGTCCACTAACAAGCAACCACTTGTTTTCCACGGTGCCCAAAGTACCGCTGCGGCACTGCATCACATACCCAGGTTCTGTACGTAAGTGATGTTCTGCGGTAAGTTGATGTTACCCTTGAGTTGTATCTCGACGTTGTTCAGAGTAGCGTTGACTGGCGTGTTGAAATAGCTTCAAGGCGGAATATCATCATTCTCCGGGTAAGCAAGTATAGACGGATGGATAGGCAGGTGTTGACGAGCATTACTGACTAGTCTACACCCTCCTTGAAAAGAATCGTTCCTCCGTTAGCACACTGCTTAGCAGCGTCATTGAATGCAGGCGAATCGTCGGTGGCGTTGGATCCTCCAGACTTGACTGTGCAGGTAGGACCATCCCTTGCAGCGTTATGAACTGTGTGTGTCCCAACGAGCCCTGCAGAGCGGCCCAGGGGGGTTATAGCGCCTTGAACGGCGAGGGGAGCCAGGAGACCGAGTATAGTAAGGGAGAGCATCGTGATCAGCTTTCGGGTAACAGATCGATACATATCTGTCATCCCATCAAGAAATCAGGCAGTCTTTATATAAGTATATAATTGGAGCGGTGATGTTGCACTTCGATTCTTTTCGAGCACCTCTGGTGGTCTAAACCCCCTATCACTCACGAACGACCTCCACCTGATGCCCCATATGGGGCTCAACGAGCGGGCGGACCGAGACGGTCCGACTACTAAATCAGCCGTTGTCGGAAATCAAACCGTGGACTTAGCTTTTGATAAATCGCTGGAACAGGCACTATACAGATCACGGAATAGACTGCTGTTGAAACAGAACAGTGGTGTGTCCTGAGAGGTGTTCACTTGGACAATCCATGTATCGCGTGGACGCCTCAGCGTCATTCTCAATGACCTCTCATATCATCCATAAGAAGCCAGGAATAGACCCCTCGCCTCCACTTGGCAAGGCTAAGATGGCGGTCGGAAATGAGGCTAACCAGATATAATCATCTTATGGTTAATGCTTGATGACACTTCGGCATATATCTCTTCCTTTCGGCTTGTTCGAGCTTCTGAGCGGAAGATGATTTGTCCTCGTTGCCGGCGCGGAATAGGGAAATTGGTTCGAGTTGTCCGCTGACAGCGGTGAGCACCGGGCCGCCGGCCAGCGAGGCTCACTATACTTTGCTAAAAGCCCATGCCATTGTAGAAAACCGACCCCACGGACGTGGAGTGGCCAGCAGCTTGAATCCACACCTGAATTTGCGCGCCAGACGGAGTAGGACCGGGATAATTCTTCGAAGAGTCACTGTTGATTCTGTCGCAGCGATGCGACCTTCATCTGTCTCTTATTGCGCGTGACCACAGCCCGATCGGACATCATCGTTGAGGCTCTCTGGCTGCAGACAGATAACAGTGAATGGGAACTTCACGGAACAGACAGTCGGGTCATTGTCACGTTCTGCTTATTGCAGCATCGGTCAATACTATAATGTAGCAGCAGTTATAGAAGGGATCATCAGACCCGACTCAAAGGTTAAGCCGACTGTAGTAGCTGCTGAACCTGAAGCCTCAAAGGGGGAAAGGAGCGCACCGCCCCCTTCTGATATCGCATTGGCCCAAGGAGACTCTCCCGTACCAGAACAGGAAGTAGGAAACGTGATTGTCTCTTCAGTGTATAGGACGGTGACACAAACAGTCCATCAATCAACACCTGTCACAAGCGTCTTCGGACGAACCTGTAGAGATCGATTGAACTGTCGATACTTCGAAAACACAGACGTGGGCCCCACCTCGGAAGCGCATCATCCTACTTCAGAATTATGGTCAGCTGATTAGTTCTGCCCCACATCGGCAAAGCCGTCACATAAGATATGGTTGGACAACATTGCGCTACCATGCTGTATTGTTAGCCGAGATATCCACTGCGAAGAGCTGGATGACGACGATGCGGCTGTCTTTTTGCGCCTCTCAGCCCGGCTTAGAAGAGCGTGAGCGAGGCTAAAGCAGGTATATGACACGCATTCGCGATGAGAAAGCACTCCACTGCGCTTGCGAACAGCGACACTGAGGGGAAGGAGCCGCAGGCAATGCTACGCAGTTGCTTGCTTGAGAGAAGAAAAAGGCGAAGTTTCCGGCTGCCGGCAATTGGTTGATGTTTGACCTGTCGAGCACCGTTGCAGATCATAGTGGTCTACAATTGACGGAACCGAGTTTATGGTACAACGTAAGCTCGACAGCCATGCACTCAAGCTGACGGGAATCGCAAGAGACGGTATGTCCGAAATATCTAAGCGAGGCTCATGCCCGCGGGCCCCATGGGCTATCGTCGTATTCTAGGTAGCACTCGCTTACAGCTCCTCTTGGCAAGGGAGGGAATAAGCGTCGCAAGCGATTTTGTCATATTTGCGCAACCAGATTGGACAGACTTCATCTAATCTGCTGCAAAGAAAGTCTCAAGGAACGAGCTTCTTGTCGCTGCAGGGTTTTTGACCGATCTGCATTCAGGAGTCTGCCCATAGGGGCTAGACCGGCGATAGGCAGCCTCGGATTTGCAAAATCTCCACTCCCTTGATCCAGGCAAAACAGCGAAATGTCTACTCATGATCATATGTGGCTCGCTTAGACGTGTGCGGAGAGCCACGTCGATCGCCTGAGACCCCCTCTAAAGCTGAACTCTCGAAAGCGGCGAGTGAACCAATAGAATTATGTTAGCCAATCGACGGGAAGGCGGTCTCATGCGTATTTCGCCTAAGGAAAAGCAGCACTTGCCACCGCCATAGATAGCAATCTCCCAAAATGGTAAATCCGGGAATGTCGCAACTGCTCAAAATCGTGCCTTTGTCTATTTTGAGCGCACGAGAAGGAGGGAAATGTCTGGGCGACCGACGGTATCGCATGGCCTCTCGATCAGATCCCACCCGGTTATCTTCCCACTCGTGCCGAAGTGGTTAGCCTCAAGCTGTACGGGCAGAGGATGTCTGTGCCTCCATATTCTGGATCTGCTTCCAATGCCCTAGATTCACGCAAGTTCTGTACGATTTCAGAGACCGATCTGTTCCACAAGATGCAGGGATCAGTGGACCGTGCCTAGGTTTGACTCTAAGCGAGCCCTTGTCGTACGTTATCTCCAGCTTACTTGGTGCAGATCGCCGCGTCTAGACAGCAGAATCAAGATGGCACTGCGGTATCTGCACTCTGCTGTGATTGATGAGTGGAGAAAAGGGCGGGTAGGGGGCACCCGGTCTCTTATCATACGTCTCGCCATCCCCCTGCTCAGCCCGCTGAGAATACCTAGATTCTGCACACTCTGCCTTATCGGGTTTGGACGTATATAATACCCCCCTTTCAATTCATGATCTATCTCTTCCCCATCCATCGTCTTACTCACTCGACCTCCCCATTATGTCTTCGTCTATGGAATACGACGAGAAGAAGCAGGACGCTTACGCCGTTACCGGTGTAGACGGCGTCTACGATGCCCAACATCAGCAAGCCTATGTAGAAGGCGAGGAGCATGTTGTCCCTCAAGAGGGCCTCAAGCGATCCCTCAAGTCTAGACATTTGGCAATGATCTCCATCGGTGGCGTTATCGGTACAGGTAAGCGAATACGACCCAACTGTAGCCATGAGTCATGCTGATATCTGTGACAGGTCTTTTCCTCGGTACTGGTTCCGCTCTTGCTCATGGTGGTCCCCTTGGTCTCTTCCTTGGTTACGCCCTCATGGGTAGTATCTGTTACTGTGTGATGGTGAGTTCTTCACCTGGGTTGATGCGTGAATGCTTGCAAATCGCCGACAACGTTTCTATTGAAGATCTCTCTCGGCGAAATGATCTCTTTCCTCCCTATTCCCGGTGGTCACATCAAGCTCGCCGAGCGATTTGTCGACCCTGCTCTTTCTTTCACCATGGGTTGGAACTACTGGTACAACTGGGTGATCATTCTGCCTGCCGAATTGTCCGCCGCCGCCGTCTTGATCAACCTCTGGAACAAAACCTTGAACAATGCGCTTTGGATCTCCATCTGCCTCATCGTTGTCGTCGTCATCAACCTCTTTGGTGCCGGCGTCTACGGTGAATGTGAATTCTGGTTCGCCTCCATCAAGGTCTTGACCATCACCGGTCTGATCATTCTTGGTATCATCATTACCGCTGGCGGTGGTCCCGACCACGAGAAGATCGGATTCAAGTACTGGCGAGACCCTGGACCTTTCGTGCAATACGCTGGTATCAGTGGCACTCTCGGTCGATTCCTCGGTTTCTGGGCCGTTCTTACTCAGGCTGCCTTCTCTTACATCGGTACAGAAATCGTCGCCATTGCTGCCGGTGAGGCCAAGAACCCTCGACGAAATCTGCCCAGAGCTATCAAGAAGGTCTACATCCGAATCTTGGTCTTCTACCTCGGTGGTACTTTCATCATCGGTCTCCTCGTTCCTTCTAACGACAAGGGTCTTGCTCTGAACTCCGGTACTGCGCTCGCATCCCCCTTCGTTATCGCGATCCGACGAGCGGGTATCCCTGCCTTGCCTTCGATCATCAACGCCTGTCTGCTCACCTCCGCGTGGTCCGCCGCCTCCTCAGACTTGTTCACCTCTTCTCGAGCTATTTACGGTCTTGCCATCACCCGACAGGCCCCCAAGATCTTCGCTCGAACCACGAAGAACGGTCTCCCTTACGTCGCCATTATCTTCTGTGCCTTGTTCGGTGCCCTCGCCTACATGTCGCTCCAGTCCACCGCCGGTCAGGTCTTTGGCTACTTTGCCAATTTGACTGCCGCTGCCGGTTTGATGACCTGGTGGGGTGTCTGTCTCACTTACATTAGATTCGAAAAGGGTCTCCGAGATCAAGGTATCGCAAAATCCTCGCTGCCGTATTCCAACTTCCTCAACAAGCGGGCTTTCGCTGCCAAATACGCTATCGTCATGATCACCATCATCCTCTTCTTCTCCGCTTGGTCAGTCTTCCTTCACGGAAAGTGGGACACCGCCACTTTCATCACCAACTACCTTCCTTTGTGGCTCTTCCCCATCTTCTTCTTCACCTACAAGTTTATCAAGAAGACCAGATGGATCAAGTCAACAGAGATGGACTTTGTGTCAGACTTGGACGTCGTGGAGGCTGAATCATACGAGGAGGCCCCACCCAAGACCATCGGTGGAAAGATTTGGGCCGCTATCATGTAGAGAGAATTCGTAAGATAACCGTATCTAGCAGTTGTTCTTGGTCACCGTCATATCACGGTCCATGTGTATACTTAAAAGTTGCTTAGAAAGTGCACCGACGCTTGTCATGCAACCTATCATATCATTAGGCAGATCTTTGAGACCGTTTTTAGGGGAACCTGCGCTACATCGGCTCTTCGACCCAGCGGCCAAGGCGCCTGATATCTGGAGCTGAACTTGGACCCTTCAAAATCTCGCACCTCACATTGCACACTCGTGTAACGCTGCAAGATTTCCATTGTCCGTAGCTGACTGTACTGGGCTCGTTCTCATCGCTCTACTCAGTCTTGAAGCTAGGAGGTGACGCCAAGTAGAGAACCTGGAAGGGGTACTGGCGCTTCAGGCATCGGTCAAGTCGCTGAAGAAGTATTGGATTATTACAAAATTCCCAGTCGCGCTAATCATCTCCTCTGTACGAACTGTCGCTCACAAGAC
This sequence comes from Kwoniella sp. CBS 6097, assembly GCA_036287355.1. Lineage (NCBI taxonomy): Eukaryota > Fungi > Basidiomycota > Tremellomycetes > Tremellales > Cryptococcaceae > Kwoniella > Kwoniella sp. CBS 6097. Next base: position 13,254,106 of record CP143074.1, on the reverse strand, counting down.
ACCGCGAAACACCTGTATCAGTGAGTGGCAAAGTAGTATAGAATATGAATGGTCTTTCTGACCAGTCGTCAGTGATGATCTTGTTCAGGTCAACTCATTGCTTTGCTGAGTGAGAGATGATCACCCATGGTACTGAAGCCATCGTCCGACAGAATAACACACAAGAAATATCTGTATCTGACACTCAGGCACAATTAAAGACGGACAGCGTGTACTGATCTATACTTGGACCGGTGTCCTCATGGTTGCGGTTGATTGCGTCAGATGCCACGTCTGTGATCATATGGTCTTGGCACTGGCTAAGAGGAACGCATGGGACGAGGTTGTCCCTTCCGTGCGGTTACCCAATGATATGGTCCTACAGACACTGATGCGCCGAGAGTAACGACAGGCTATCCATGTTGTCTTTGCGTCCCACAAGGCGCGCAAAAGATATCGCGTGTCCGCATGCTTGCACGCCACCTTCGCTGATAGTTTCACATGGGACGCCAAGCTATCGTTGATATGAGTTCTATTTCCAGCTTGTTAGCGTGTGTTGGAGTGTTGCTGAGTTTGTGACTGATGGAGCTGGAAGCTGTTTTGGGTTAGACCCAAATGATAGCAGAATTGACCCATGTGCACCAAGCTATCAGATACGGAACGCATTATCGGCATCATTGCTCATATTTCGTGATTGCCACTCGAGCATCAGCCTAATTGTTCACTTGGTCACACGAGCCAAACTGAATACTGTAGATGAACAGAATGGAACAGGATCTTTTCTATGAGCCTATTGCTTGACTCGTATCGGCCGGCCGAGTAGAACGAGTCGACGGCGAAGAATGGCAGATCTATGCAATTATTCGCTCAAACCGGGACTACTGGGACTGCTCAGAAACTCAGACGACAAAGCCAAAACTCCTCTCGATAGATTCAGCTACGATGCCGAGGAAATCGGAAATGGGCGGCAAAATCCCTCTTTGTCCAGCTGAGGAAGTGGGAATTACCCAGACAAACTCTCAGCTATTTTCCCCCGTGCCGTGCAGACGACCAAAGTGAATGTATGCGGTAATAATCCGATTGCCACACAAAAATAGCATTCTGTCCCTCAGCGCGTCTCGCTTATTACGAAAGGTTTCAATACGGATTTCCCTGTTGCATGCATGACCGCGGCCGCTCACAGCGGTTCAAACCGCCTCTTCGTTTACGAATACTGGCTGTTTAACCTGTTTTCAATCTTTGTTTCATTCACCTACACCCTGTGCAACGCATGGTGTCGTCCAATAACGGCTTAACGAACCATGAGGTGCCGTCGTCGGCGAATGCAGCACTCTCAACATGCACGCAACGAGTTCGGACGAGCCAATGCGAGACACCTGCCGAACGACATGATATAGTTCAACGCAAGGGGGCAAGACGAGATTATCTGCGCTCCACTCCCAAGCACGCGACCTTTCCCCTTGAGCCGGGAAAAGTAGGCTCTGAGAGAGCTCGCCTGGCGCTGTTGCTCGGGAAGTCGAAGCAGGTCGGCTGGGCCGCGCTACCATACGACAGGCTTCGGTCCGCTGCCATGTCTAGCATTCCAGCCTATCGCAGTTGGCCGTTGACAAATCTGTCGGACCCATGCGGGATGAGATGGGAGAGTGACTGGGGTTTCTGGTGGAGTAATCATGTCGTGATGATAAAGAATCAGCAGGATTCGGAAAGAAAGCCCGACCAATCGAGTCAGCAATCACCCAGGATAAGCGACTCCATCGAGGGAACCAAAGATAACACTTCGCTACATAAGCAATTCACGGTGACTCCTCGTTGCTCTGGCCAACTAGACCCCCCTTGACAAATAAACTATTTGATTGGAAACCCACCAAGACAAGTCGCCACAATGGGTGAGTGGCCACATGTGACCGAGTGAGATGTCGTTGAGTGCTCACGCGACGTAACGCTCCATCGTAGCTTCTCACGTCAACCCTATAAGCGACATGCAGTCGGCGCCCATTCCCCCCACCGGATTACCTGCTAGCACTGTCTCGCCTACTGAGCTCGCCGCCGAGGAAAAGGAGCCTTTCCCCGTCGCCGATGTCACCGCTGCTTCGAGTGCGCTCGAGTATGTCGACGATCAAGAGCCCACGGATGAAGAGTACAACACGCTGAGAAAGGTCCCCGGAAAGATCAAATGGGTCACTCTGGCTATGTGTCTGATTGAGCTTGCCGAAAGAGTGAGTTCAGAGTCTACCACCCATCTCCGCCTGTCTTAGCTCGTGCTAATCAGTTTATCAGGCATCATACTTTGGTTGCGCTGGTGTCGTGAAGAACTTCGTCAACAGGCCATTGCCCAAGGGTGGCAATGGAGCTGGTGCCGTAGCACCTGGCGCCGAGGGAGAGAACCAAACCGCTGGTGCGTTGGGCAAGGGCACCGTCAAGGCTTCAGCCGTCTACAACGCCTTCGTCTTCTTGGCCTACGTAATTCCTATTTTCGGAGGTATCATCGCCGATACTAGATGGGGCCGATTCAAGACTATCTCCGTCGGTGTTGCCGTTGGTTTTGTTGCGCATGTCCTCATGGTCATTTCCGCCATCCCCAATGTTCTCAGCGGTGGACACGCCATCGGCCCCTTCCTTCTGTCGCTTTACATCCTCTCCTTCGCCTCCGGTTTCATCAAGCCGTGTCTCGCCACCCTCATGTGCGACCAAAGCCCTGTCAAGAAGCCTACTCTTCAGACTCTCCCTTCCGGTGAAAAAGTCATCCTTGACCCGCAAACCACCGTTCAGCGATACCTTCTTATCGTGAGTTGTTCAAAGATATATTCTGCGGTCATGATCCGTATTGACATCTTCCCTTTTCAATAGTTTTATTGGTGTATCAACGTCGGCGGGTTCTTCGCTATTGCTTCGGCCTACTCCGCTCGATTTGTCGGTTTCTGGCTCGCGTATCTGCTCCCCGGTATCGTTTACATGCTCATGCCTGTCGTCCTCGCCGTCTGCTACAAGAAGCTGTACAAGGCCCCTGCTTCCGGATCCGTCACTCTCGAAGCCTTCAGAGTCTTCAAGGTCTGCATGTCAAACGGCGGCTGGAAGAGGTTTTGGAAGGGTGGTGACGAATTTTGGGCTCGAGCGAAGCCTTCTTATATCGAGGCCAACAGTGGCGGTCTTCCCGTTGGGTCCAAGATCACCTGGGACGACCTTTTCGTCGACGAAATCAGGCAATCCTTTGCCGCTTGTGGTGTCTTCTTCCTGATCCCCATCTTCATTCTCGCCGACGGTGGTATCGGTGCTCAGGAAAGCGCCATGTCCGCGTCTATGACCCTCAACAACGCTCCCAACGATATCATCGACAATTTCAACCCTCTTACTATCATCGTCGCTACGCCCATCATGACGTACCTCGTTTACCCTTGGTTCGAGAGGCGAGGATGGCCGCTCAAGCCCATGACTCGAATGTCTATCGGTTTCTTGCTCGCTACAATCAACATGATCTGGGGTGCCGTCCTCCAATGGCGAGTCTACAAGACCTCTCCCTGCGGTTATCAGGCATCTACCTGCGAGGATGGTGTGTCCTCCATCACCATTTGGGCTCAGATTCCTCTTTATTCTCTCCCTGCTATCGGCGAGATCTTCGTCATGGTCACCTCGTACGAGCTTGCCTATACTCGGGCTCCAGCGAGGATGAAGGGTCTTGTCTACGCTCTATGCCTTTTCAACTCGGCCATCTCGTCTGCCATTGGTCTCGCCTGTTCTAATGCCATCCAAGACCCTTACCTCATCTGGCCATACGTTGCGCTCGCTATCGCCTGTACCATCTGCGCCGCCATCTTCCCCACGTACTTCAAGCACCTTAACGAGCCCATGAAAGAGTTTGCCGACCCCGCTCGACAAGCTGGTGCCCAGCACTTGACCGCCAAGGGTGGAGAGCACGAGGCGGCGGCGGAGACTGAGAAGGTTTAAAAGTGGTGAACTAGTAGGAGACCTTCCAACGGGTTTCTATATTTGATCTTCTTTGTTCGAACTTTTGCAAGCCAATCTTTCGCTGGTTATGATGTTGTGTTTTGTGTAACGGAGCTTGATAGGTTTATATGAATCGCAGATTATGCATCATGGGTATTCGTATTTTCACGCCATATCTTTGACGACCATCTGTTCGGGCCCTAAGGAGCCCGCGATGCCACAACCCGTTAAAGCGTCTTTAAAAATGCCTCCGCTTTAGCTCGGGATCCGCTTGTGTGATTATGTAATGAGTGAACCATACCACGCGCTTTAAGCTGGTGCAGTGAGACACGTCTATACTTGCTACTTACCGCAAACCACCATGACCTCCATATCCCATACCGTACACACCAATAACAATCTCCTCTTGATGTCATCTTGAATCGACATCCTGTCAACCCATTATACCCTCGTCTCGTCCACGTACGTCAACCCTATGTCAGGTGAAGAGCAAGTCCCTGGCCCGGAAGCCGTCATGAAACCCGCAGTGCCGGATGTTCAGGTTGAAACAAGCCCGGCCGGCGAGCCCGACAGTACGTCAAGCACGCCTACTCTCGAGACGCCCGTGGTTGGACTGGGAATACAAAATGGCCCTCCGACACCGGTGAAAGAGCTACCACCTGCTCCCTCTGCTTCTTCGCTAACAGCTGAGGAAGACACTACGAAGCTGAAGACAGGCTCTATTGACCCAGAGCAGATTCCGGTTTCCCCTCCGCCGCCTCCCCCTAAGCCTGCTCGAGGCATCCCAGTCGTCAATGGGAGCAACGAAACACTTGAAGATGTTGAACTTAGCAGATCCGGAACACCAGCGCGTTCGGCGAGTGTCGTTTCGTCGCGTCAACCTTCAAGAAGGGATAGCGAGGGGCCAAGAAGAGGCTCGAATCCGGCATCGGCCTCTGTATCATCAATACATTCCGTCACCTCTTCGGTTCCAGCTACCCCTTCCCGCCCGCGATCTGCCAGGCCGCAGGGCAGCGATACTTCTCACTCTCGAAGAGGATCAACGGCGACATTGTCGCTCCAAAAAATCAGTTTGCCGCCCAACACCCCCGGTGCCCATCAGTTGTCGACAGTATTGATCATGCCACCATTACAAGTCCTCGTTGACTCCAAAGAAGCCAAGAAGTCCGCTTCATTCCGCGCTGCTTCTCAACGCGCTCTCGAACTCTGTCAGTCAGGAGAAGGGAGTTCCAATGCCGCGTATCTGCACCCTCGAGAGATCTTTGAACCTTTGCGGTTAGCGATATCTAATCCCCAAACCACCTCGGTACCTGTTCTCATAACCTCCTTAGATCTGCTTTCAAAGCTCATCTCGCATTCCTTCTTTTCGGAACCCAACGGCCCACCACCAGGATTGTCACCGCTGCCCGACCTCATCACTCATACTATCACGCTGTCATACTCAGAAACGTCACCACCTCAAGTCGCGCTTCAAGTAGTCAAGGCTTTAATGGCTATCGTATTATCCTCCGACAAGGGAATGCTCGTCCATCAGTCGTCTCTACTCAAGGCTATCAGGACGGTCTACAACGTCTTCTTACTATCGAATGACGCGGCGAACCAAGTTGTAGCACAAGGTGGACTTACCCAGATGGTTCATCATGTCTTTGGCAGAGTGGTGAGGCCCGAAATAAAAAACTCTGCTCTGTCCGGAAGGCGCAGTGTCGCTGGTGAGAACGACGCGCGAAGGGGAGCAGAGAGGCGGGATAGCGAGAACGATGCCGGATCAGAGTCGCAACCGCAAACTCCGGCGCCGACAATGGAAGCAGATCAAGCAGACCAAGCGGGCAAGATAACGCTGTGAGTGCAAACCCTTATAATCTCACATTCAATGCTGATGAGACTATAGGGAATCTTTCGCCGAGCCCAATCCCAATGACAGTATCCCTACAGCTCCGGCGGTTATTGCGGACGATGCCGAGCCATCCTTTTCAACACCCTCGTCTCCCCCTCGTTTACCTCTACACACCGTTTCCATACCAGTTCCTAATGGAGACGCGTTGGACGTGCCGGAACCCGCTCATGCCCCTCAGTCAGCATCAATGGCCGATAGAAGGACGAACACTATGGGTCCTGCGGCGGACGAGACGGAGGGGGTCTTAGATTCCATGGGACGACCGATCCCCGCCGAGGAATTGTTTGTCAAAGATGCCTTTTTGGTCTTCAGGGCTCTGTGCAAGTTGACTATGAAGCCGTTGGTGTCAGAGAGGTGAGTCATGATTCCGCCAGTTTCCACAATCAAGCGCTTATATTTCGATGCTTAGTGAAAAGGATCTCCGCTCTCATGCCATGCGATCTAAACTCTTATCGCTACATCTCGTCTTGACCGTTCTCAAGTCTCACTCGGATCTGTTCACGAATCCTCTTATCGTCATACCCTCCAACTCGTCGTTGGAGATGACGCCTTTCTTACAAGCGACTAAGCAGTACCTCTGTCTGAGTTTGTCGAGGAACGCTGTCAGCCCTGTCAATCAGGTATTCGAATTGAGCGTGGAAATCTTCTGGTGTATGCTTAAATCGATGAGAGCACAAATGAAAGTAAGCGAAGCTCTTCTGGGCATCCAAGTGATATACGTTGATGGCTCATGATCATTGCAGAAAGAGATCGAGGTGCTCTTGAATGAAATCTTTGTGCCGATACTAGAAATGCGACACTCCACTCTCCGACAGAAGACCATCATTCTCAGTGTCTTCATCAGATTGTGTCAAGATCCTCAAGCACTCGTCGAAATCTACATCAATTATGACTGTGACCGTGCTGCACCCGAAAACATCTACGAAAAGCTTATGAACATCGTTTCCAAAATTGGCCAAACGCATTTCGCCCCACCCAGTAAAGAGGAGCTGGGACAAGGGGGATCGTCGAAACAGGCTACGGGACACAATGGGCCTGCTATTCCTCCTTCTCTCAGTACTTCAGCCCTAGCAGGAGACCATGGACACAACGCGCCGCACTATGCGGGATTATCTCCCGAGACCAAGCTGCGCAGACAATCTCTCGAATGTCTGGTTGCTGCGCTCAAGTCACTCGTAGCTTGGTCGACCAGCAACCCTTCAATCAAAGCCGTCCCAGAGAATGCACCTCGCGCCAGTGAAGATGGCCTTGGACGACACCACCCCTCAGATTCGACCTCAGGATCAACCGCCCAATTGGCTGCTCCTACACCGACCTGGCCTGCAGATTCGACTATCCGAAACTCCATCTCAGGTGCAGCATCGAACGGACTGAATACCCCTGATATCGGCGAGGATGACGTCGGTCGGTTCGAAAGCGCAAAACAGAGGAAGAACACTCTGCTGGATGGAATCAAGAAGTTCAACTTCAAGCCTAAGCGAGGCATCGCCTCCTTGATTGAGCACGGGTTCATTCGAAGCAAATCCCCTCAAGATATTGCTCGATTCCTCCATGCCAATGAGGGCCTCAGTAAAGCAATGATCGGCGAGTATCTCGGAGAAGGTGATGACGAACACATCGCGATCATGCACGCCTTTGTGGACATGCTCGATTTCTCCAACATGCGGTTCACGGATGCGCTGAGAATGTATCTCCAGTCATTCCGACTTCCTGGTGAAGCGCAAAAGATCGACCGATTCATGCTTAAATTCGCTGAGCGATACATGCATGGTAACCCTGATACTTTCTTCGCCAATGCCGACGCTGTATACATTCACGCGTTTGCCGTCATCATGCTGAACACGGACGCCCACAACCCCAATCTGAAACAGAAGAGAATGACGAAGGCCGAATTTGTGAAGAACAATAGGGGTATCAACGATGGTGCGGATCTCCCTCAAGAGCACCTCGAGGAGACTTACGACGAAATCCAGAACAACGAGATCAAGATGAAAGACGAGATAGAGCTTGTCCCTGCAGCTGGCGCTGGTGGGTTATCGAGTGTCGGACGAGATCTGCAGAAGGAAGCCTATGTTGCGCAATCCGAAAACATGGCCTCCAAGACGGAGTCACTGCTCAAAGCCATGGTACGACAACAAAGACGGGGTGTCGTAAGACCTACGGATCACTTCCACACCGCCTCAAGATTGGAGCATGTCCGATTCATGTTCGAGGTCGCCTGGATGCCGTTCTTGGCGGGAATCTCGGCACCTCTTCAGGAGACGGACGATATGGACGTAGTCGACTTGTGCTTGGACGGGCTCAAAGCGGCTATACGAATTGTCTGCTTGTTTGACATGGAGCTGGAGCGAAACGCATTCGTGACGACTCTTGCGAAGTTTACTTTCCTCAACAATCTTGCGGAGATGAAGCCGAAGAATGTGGAGGCCATCAAATCACTGCTTGATGTGGCTGTCACAGATGGCAATTATCTCAAGGCAAGCTGGAAGGACGTGCTTGTTTGTGTCAGTCAACTGGAGCGGATGCAGCTCATCTCAAGCGGCATGGACGTACCCGATCTCAACAGGACATCGTGAGTGGACACAGAGGATGAACGTGGACTCTTTTTGACAGGATACTGACGATGCTATTGGTCGTCCCCGTAGATCCTCCGACAAACGGAAGTCATCAACGTCAATCCGCAGACGCGCACCCGCAGAGGAAGTTGCCGAAGAGTCCAGATCATCGCAAGTCACCGTAGCAGCTGATATGGTGTTTTCGACGAGTAAAAACTTGTCCGGGGTGAGTACCATGCTCTTTCAAGCATGAAGCAGAATTCGTCGCTGACCTAACATCGACCAAACTCGTGCGCATTGCAGTCTGCCATCGTTGACTTCGTGCAAGCTTTGAGCGAAGTATCATGGGAGGAGATCCAGTCATCTGGATCTTCCGCTAGGCCCCGCATGTTCAGCCTGCAGAAATTGGTCGAGATCTCGTACTACAATATGGGTCGAATCAGATTGGAATGGTCCAACATGTGGTTGATTCTCGGTGAACATTTCAACCAAGTGAGCCCAATCAGTCGCAATACATCCGGTCCGCGTCCATGGCCAAAAACAGCTCACACGAACAACTCTCACAAACTAGGTGTGCTGTCATAACAACCCCAACGTTAGCTTCTTTGCTCTTGATGCTCTCAGGCAATTAGCCATGAACTTCTTGGAGAAGGAGGAGTTGTCCCATTTCAGATTCCAAAAGGACTTCCTGAGACCGTTTGAGTACACCATCGTGAACAACAAGAACTCGGATGCCAGGGAAATGGTGAGTATCACTCGTGGGACGAGCCCAAGATACGTTGTTGACGACGCTGGCCGCAGGTCCTGCAATGCTTGCAACAAATGCTCCAAGCGCGAGTTCGGAACCTCCGATCAGGTTGGCGGACGATGTTCGGTGTCTTCTCAGCCGCCTCAAAGGTCCTCACGGAACGCGTCGCGAACTATGCTTTCGAGCTTGTACAGCTGGTCTACCGAGAACATTTCTCACTTGTTGTCAAGTACGGCTCATTCTCCGATCTCACGACCTGTATAACGGATTTCTGCAAAGTCTCAAAATTCCAAAAGATTTCGCTACAGGCTATAGAGATGGTTCGAGGTCTTGTACCGAAGATGCTGCAGTGCCCCGAGTGCCTTCTACCCCAGCCTGTGACTGGAGAAGAAGGGGTCAGGATAGCGCCCACGCAGGCACCATTGCCTGCTGATGATCCCATGATCAAGTACTGGCTGCCTGTCCTGCACTCCTTCTACGAGATTATCATGACTGGCGAGGACCTGGAAGTGAGAAGATTGTGAGATTGATTTCGTCTACCATGCGCGTGCGACACCGTAAACTGATATCTCCTGATCATAGGGCGCTCGACTGCCTCTTCGACACGCTCAAGACCCATGGTCAGGGCTTCTCGGTCGAGTTCTGGAATACAGTCTGCCAGCAAGTCTTGTTCCCCGTCTTTGCCGTCCTTCGCGCCAAATCGGACGTCAGGTTCAAATCAGCCGAAGATATGAGCGTCTGGCTGTCTACCACGCTTATCTCGGCCCTGAGGGATTTGATCAACCTCTATACGGTCTACTTTGAAGTCTTACAACGATACCTCGATGGTCTGCTGGATATCCTTGTGGCTTGTATATGCCAGGGTGAGTCGTTTGATACATCTATGACCTGCTGGAACCACGTCCTGACGATGACTGACGCTGGGTCCTTGTACAGAAAATGATACACTAGCCCGAATAGGAACATCTTGTTTCCAGCAGCTACTAGAGCAGAACGTCAGGAAACTTTCTCCCGAGAAATGGATGTCGATCGTGTCTGCATTTGTCCAGCTGTTCAAGACCACCACAGCGTTCCAGCTCTTCGATCCTGTACTACACTCGGAAGTGGAACCGACTGGGAATATGGATGAGGCCGATGGTGAGTGAACGCTGCGCTACATATTGTACACCTCGTCAATATCGTTGGAGCGGAAAACTGACCCGCATTCATCAAGTAGCGCCCTTCCAGAAGTTCGTGGCACCCGCGCCTCTTGAGCCTGCCACGGACTCAACGACTACTCTTCTCCCGACTATTTCATATTCAGAGCAACGCCGCATCTTCAAGCAAATCATTGTGAAATGCGTTCTCCAGCTTCTCCTGATCGAAACCACACACGAGCTGCTGCAGAACGATGAGGTGTACAATACGATTCCCGCCGAGCACTTGCTCAGGTTCATGGGCGTCTTGGACGATAGCTGGAAATTCGCTAGAAAGTTCAATGCGGACAAGGATCTGAGGATGAAGCTATGGAAAGTTGGTGAGTAGTTTTATCTTCTGCAATCGTCTCGCTTCGCAACGTGTGGCCTGACCACCTTTCACCTTTCACAGGCTTCATGAAGCAGTTGCCCAACCTGCTCAAGCAAGAATCAAGCTCAGCTGCCACACTCATCAACGTCCTGCTGAGAATGTACAGAGATCCACGTGAGGCTCACAGAGCAACCAGGTCTGGTGTTCTAGAGAGACTAGTACCGTGAGTCCTCAAAAGAACATTGTCACCGACCGGTATCCATAGCTAATGGCATACTCCACTGTTTAGGCTTGGTACTGAAATTATCAAGGATTTCATTGCGCTTGACCCGGAAACACAGCCAAGAAATATCGCTGCTTGGACACCCGTCGTCACCGACATCTTGAAGGGATGTTACGATTTCGAGAGGGACGCTGTAAGTGATGGCCGACGGTATCAGTGCAACCTTTAAAGACATAACATGTGCAAATAACTAATGCATCGAACATCTGTGGCGTAGTTTGACTCACACATCCCGACTTTCTACCCTCTGGTGACGGACATACTGGTCAAGGAGGTATCGGCAGAGATGCGGCTTTCCGTACGGGATTACCTGCGCAGAGTAGGCGAAGTGAAAGGCTTTGCAGGGGATCAATGAGGGTGTGAACTCAGCCATCAGCCGGGAGCTGAATTAGAGAGTACGGATAGCAAGCGGAGATTCAGTCGTATAGAGAGTTTTTGACTGGGATCTTCCACGACACATGCTACCAAACACTGGCCGAAAATAGGGGCAGCATACAGTCCCATTGTTCCCATTTTGTGAAAGCCACATGGTTGAGCAAGGACAAGTATAGTACATAAGGCATTTGATATGTGATACATATATACTCTGGTGCGAATGGTATCCACCTCCGGTCAAAATTCTCAACTTTTGAAAGGGGTTTCATAGAGCTACTCGAGTGATCGCTCACCGTTAAGAAGATATGCATGTGTAAAGAGGGATGGGTTTCTTCGGGCATTGTCCGCTATAAGCGCCCAGAGGTCCGTCCTGGGTGGAGGTGGTTCAGTTGCAGGTCGCGAGCTGTGCGGTTCTTAAGTCGGTTGACGGTCTTTGAACCCTTTGCATTCTCTTCACAGCTCTGTTCAGGTCCGACTCAAGATGCTTCGCGTCTACACAATGTGAGCGGACAACCCTTCGATGACGACTACAGTACATCCTGAGCTGATGTCGGTCGCCTGCTTAGCCTAAGCCTGATTGTTGCAATTGTGATATCCGCCGATGGCCAATTTCAGCATTCCTTTTCAGGTCTCAGCTCGGTTCAAGATATCAACAAAGACAATCCGTTTCACCTCCCAAGAGTAGATTACCGGGCCTTAGGAGATGATGATGGACTCAGCTTGTCGCCGGAGGGCTTACATCTCCATTGTTTGCACGTCTCCGGTGGAAGAGAGGATAGGGTCAATCTGATGTTCTTTTCGGATGGATGTGAGTGATGCCTTTTGAGATTTGGGCTCAGCCCCATGCACGTTTGCCAGCCAGATCAGGAGAAATCTTACTGACGGGGCAGGCTACCAGACACAGAGGAGGAAGAAGACAAGTTCGTAGCAGACGCGACTAGGTTGACGAACGATATCGTCTCGCCCTCTGGCGCGATGAGTCATGTTGCAAATCTGCTTAACGTATGGGCTGCATTCATACCCTCGAACGAAGTAAGTGAGATCCGCTCAAGATCACACTAGCGAAAAGTCGTCATACGCTCGCTCTGCATCGCGACCTAGAGCTGAACGCGATTCGGAACGGTGGGGTGTAGTCCGGCATAGGCACTCACAATCAGCCTAGGGAAGGCGCTGCATTTGGCCTGTATCGACCTGGAGCAGAACTGAGAGCTGTATATGTGGACAAGCCCAAGAAGGCCAGAGGCGCTTGTCGTTTCTTCCGCCAAACAGCCGATGAAGGGGGATGTGATCAGGCTATTCTGCTGGGTGCGCATCAGGCCAACACCCCTCATACCTTTCTGACTTCGCCAGAACTCGCCATCTGCGATCGCTGAATAATCTGTCATACGCTAGGTAATGACGCCCTATACGGCGGATTGGGAGGAGAATTTACGTGAGTAGAGTATCACTTCTGACACTGACCGGTCATCTACTTGCGCTGACAGCAAGGCTGGGGGATCCGCAGTATCACCACCGCATCCGAGCTGAACGGACCGCTGGTCCTCCGCCATGAACTTGGACACAGTCTGATACCTGTTGGCGAAGAGTACGAAGGTGGTGAGTGCTTAACTTGTGGAGCTGTGGTAGTGGAGCCATGACGTTTCGGTCAATATTGATCGTGCTATTTACTGTACTCCTCTCTCGCTTTCCTCCATCGTTATTCGATTGTGAGATACAGGTTATGCGTATTTTGGTGCGAATTCAGACAAGATCCAACATCTGGGCGAGTTGAAGTGGCATGACCTCCTTAGTGACCCGGACAACCTCAAGGTCGAAGATGCCAAGGTCCCATTGCAAGTATACCCGTAAGCAGGCAGCCCTAAAAAACCTTTTCAAATCCTCGCCAGTCTACCAGCTGACTGTGGGATGGGTGGTCGACAGCTGGCATGATCTGCAGGCGTCACCGTACAGCATTACATTCAATTCGTCCAATGGGGCGAGGGCACCCAATGCATATCCTACGGCTATGCTTCGAGCCTCCCTCTCTTCGATCCCTCACGCCTCACATGTCGAGATCATTCTGAATGGCAACATACTGGACATCTCAGCGAGCTTTCCGGCCGAATGGGCTGGTTCCCATGACCGCAGGTGGTTAGAGCTGCCCTTATCAAACGGGCTGGATTCGACGGTAAACACCATACAAGTGAAACTCACCGATGAAGCACGGAAAGCGCCAGCTGGTCAGGGGGGGAAGATGGTGACTTCCCTCGAGATCATTGAGTATGGAGGACATGGGAGGTGCGTCCATCGCTACTTTCCCGACACTTGGGCAGTGACGCTCTATTTGCATACATGTCTCTACTGGAGATGCACGCCTCGGTCCACGTGTTGATGGTGTAAAACGTAGATTCAACCATACCGAAGGTCACATTGGCGCATTTCCCACGTATGCGATGGATGGCAAAATCTCGCTCAGACCTGTATGTCCTCCAGTAGTCTTCCATGATTTTGCTCATTGAGTCGAAGCGCTTAGCAGACGGAAGCAGTCACTGATGTCATAGTTCTCGTTTCGCTTCTGCGATGCCAGACAAACGAAGGCTGCCTAATGAGGAAGGTGAATCACCCCAGTGAGTCACTGGGAGTCGATCGAAGTCGCTCGAGCGCTTTTCGCTTCCTGTTCGGAAGCTACTGCTGACCTTTGTTGATGATCCCCATGAAGAATTTTGCCCTGTTTGCGCCCGAGCGCTTCGGGAAAGCTTGGAAGAAAGGATCGCTCGTCGATCATCAGAGTAGGGCGAGGTCACGTACCGAGAATCTTCTGCTTATCAAAGGAAACGACTGTATCTTGAACCAAAGTGCTTCTGCCTGCAGACCACATCATCACTCGCAGCCTGTACCCCTTCATTGACAGGACGCTTGCCTCGGTAGGTGAATGGACCATATTGGGATGCTGCTCGTTCGCTCTTCGGCTCAACACCCAACACTCAATATGCGCGCGATGAAGGTATTGGACCATGAGCTGCTTCTGATCATACTGTACATATATCAACGGCGCAGGCAAAACAAGATCATTCACATGGATCTCAGTGCACTGCTAAAGTCCCGAAGACTGATCAAACGACTAGCATTTTCCTCCACGTCCTATTAAGACCATAGACCAGTCTCAACGAACCATGACGAGTACTAGTACTGCAGATTCCACAATGTCTGACACTCCCTCGGACCGCACTCCTCCCTCAGGCCAAATTCCAACTGTGGCCCGTCCATCTCAGCCCCATTTTCGAAAGCGCTGGGTACTACTTTGTCCGTATTTCTTGATATGAACCCGAAAGCCTTCCCCGCGCCCTCCACAATCCCAAGATGAATACTGACAATCTACCCGCAACTGTTTCCCTTCGCGGTTGACAGTCTGGATCGCACCGGCAGGCTGCTCAGGCTGCTAGTATCGGAACTCAGAGTGCGGCGTCAAACGCCACACATGTCACTCCAGAAACCACTCAGACTTCGGGAAGTGTGATCGCTGTCATTTTCATTGCAGCATCGGGTGCAGGTGAGCTCGTTCCCCAAAGGTCCCAAGCCAAGCTCACAACGGTCGCTGATATGTGTCCATGCGTTCAGGTCAAGCTGAGGCCACTGTGTCTGAGCCAGCACTACACCATATAAAGCTCTGTGCGCTTCCGAATCCGGTGGCTCATCCAGCACAATATCACACTGTTCAGTTTGGATACCACTCCGAGCAGAGTCATTGATCAATACGCACTACCTGGTCTTCGTTATCATGAATGATGACGCCCGTCCGTCTGCACATTCTTCTTCGCAATCCGGGCTCCCAAATGAACACGCCATGGCCAACAGAACCAATGAGGCCGGGGATCGTCCCACCTCTGAGCACCCCGGCACGTCCGATCAGAACGCTACCGAAGTCGAAGATGCTCGCTCTCCAGCCGCAAGCCACTCTGCAGGGACAACGACTTCCGAAGTTTGCTCGACCGCCGCCCCCGAGTCCGCTTAGGATACCTTGCCTGGTGAGTGGTTCAAGTGGTCTAACAGTCCGAAAACGATTAGTATATTGATCAGTCCTGTTACCTGATATCACGAATACGATGGCGGCCTGGGCAGGGTCAGCCAACCTCGCATCCACCGACAATTCCATTGGCGCGGCTCATGATCGTATGATGGAAGAGTTCGTCAAGTCAAGACCCTTCAAGCCGATCGCCGAGGAGCTGAGTAAGCAGCTTCATGAAGAGCCGATCGCGTGGTTCCTGGACAGTGAGCTTAATGGAGCCCCGAGTTGACTCTCAGCTCTTACTGTACTCTTCGGTTGAGATGAGGTTCAAGGTTGATAGGCTGGTGTGATAAGGGCTACCTGGATTCGTAGTGGCGCGGTATACGAGGTTGCGGGTAGCTTCTCCCGGAGCATGCATTTTCACTGAGGAATGGCAATACACACAGCTGATAGTTTATCGCCTGAACCATTTCGGGGTCTCCAAACCCTGAAGATCTAATGGATCTGTTCGCTTATGATCACAACACGATTGCCCTTATTCGTCTTAGTTTGAGGTCGAAGTCATACCACACGCTTTCAATTCCACCTCGCAGCGGGCAGAATGCCAGGTTACAAAGACATGCTATTACATTACACTCGTGATCATATCCCTTCGCATTTCCTCTGACCTGAGGACAGCGTAGGTACATAAGCGATAGAATCGCATTGCGGCTAGTTTCCATCGCTCTTCCATGCGGTTTCGACTTGCTGTAACTGGCTGAAAGCATCGGTAAACTCTTGTGTTCCAGAGATTTCCGTTTCTGGCTTGAGCGCTTCCTGATAGCGGATGAAATCACGAAGATAGAGATCAGCTACTTGGCATGCGTCTCAAGCGGAAGCGCTGCTGAGCCCACTGCGATGGTATGTACCGCCAAAGGGGCCGTGACGCATGTGATAGCGATAACAACATGCCGTGCGTGTCTGAATTGAACACTATGCAGATAGATAGTAACAAGAATGAGTGCTCACCACTAGGTCCTCGAGTGCTTGATAGGCCTCTTCCAACTGAGTCCTTGTGCGTGGTACCATCATCTCCGAGTCCCTCAATACCCGTTCCTACACCACGAAAGCGGCGAACAATATAACTGAATCAGCTTCTTCCTGGTTCATCCGGCTCCGACTGCCGTAGAGCTACGCAGAGATTCTGCTTTCGGTCAACTCACGGCCGCTCGGATATCCGCTCCATCAGCTCCATCAGCCTTCAATTTCTCAACCACCTTGGTTTGGTCTACAACTTCCTGCTTGTACGTGGATTCCTCCTTAAACAGACTACACCGTGATTGGACGGTTGTGTCAGCGAAATATCTTACGCTCTATTCGACTACCTGAGTATCGGTAACCAATCTTCATCTATGTTCTGACGAGGGACAGTTGCCCGGATCACCGAGCTTCGTGGTCCGAGCTGGGTCGTGAAGATACATCATTCCTGTTAACATACCGTTTGACTACACCTGTCTTGATCTTCAGCTGTCGAATGGATTGGGCGTTAGTTTCAGACATGGCGATAGATCTGACTGTTCTGGATTGATGAACTAGGCGTCTCCAGGAGTTGTGATAGCTTTTCGAAACACGATGTTGAAAGGTGAAGAAGAGGAATGGACGCTGGATGGCGACCGAAGACGCCGGTGGGAAGCATGGGCGCGGTGTGGAGTCACCAGAGTGGAGGTTACTTACAGTTGTTATTGCCACGTGGCGCCCACAAGGTTCAATATTGGTACACACAGTGCTTGCACATCCTCATGACATGGCCAGAGTCACATTGTAGCATCTCCCGAGAGCACCAGAAGTACACCTCATAGAAAAGAACTAAGTCGTAATAACTATCTATGTATCCAAGCTCCAGCCTGAACTCGGGCGTGAATCGTCTGTGGGCGTATAGCAAAGCCCGCCACGCCCAGCCTGTCGTCATTTCTGAACGAAAACGCGCTAGGATCACTGAAAACTGATCCTTTGATACACTCTGTTCACGTATGCAGATAACCTTCTGCGAGAAGGTAGCAGCACACGACGATTCTCTCTTGATCAACACACGTTCGAGCTGGATCGATTTATCCTCTATACTAGCAGTGTTTTGACAAGTCTGGGCCTTACGTAGATCCTCTGTGCTATCGCTACAATGCAAGGAGGGGGTTAAAAGCTGTGTAAGCTAAGGTGATTCTGTCTTCTAACATCTTTGAAAGGACGGCTCCCTTGTGTTTTCGGAGTGCCGCAGAATGACAAGTGCGATTGAACAGCAGTAGCGTGTGTATGTGTGTGAGGCCTTTGCCACCAGGAGGGGCAACGCGCCAAAATCGTATAAATAGACCACTGACGGTCCTTATTGCCTTGCTGAGGGAATGTAGATAAACCATTTCGAAACGAAAATGGATGCGAACACAAACACCCCGAATCCGACTTCAAGTGAAATCAATGTTGGGCGAGGCTCATCAACTGTCATGACCAAAAAGCAGAGGCGGGACAACAGTGAGTACAGAAGGGTTGCTCGACTGAAACTTCCAGTTGTTCAGTGTCACCCTTCTTTGCCACCTAGATCAGCCTAGAACACCGCGACGTTTCCTGCACGGTATCCGCGATCCGCGATCCGTTAGGCGCGGTGGAGTGCAGGGTCTGATGACAACGCCGAACGTTCACTGAGCTGATATATTAGTGGATATCGGCATCATACTTGCCTCCGCCTTCTCAAGGCTGCTCCGCCCTGGTTGAAGCTATGAATCACGCGGACACTTGGGGCGGTCAGAGGGGTTCTCGTGCGTTGAAAGTGCTGAGGGATAATCTCTGGCTAGCAGAGACGAACGTGAAGCGATCTTTCGAAGATAATACGGATGCTAGGTTTGAAAAAATGATAAGAAATGCGGACCAGACTCTCTGCCGGTATGAAGAAGAAGCCGAGAACCGATCGCAGAACGAGGGTAGCGGAACGAGCAGGCCGCACTCAAAAAAGGTCTCGATTTGGCAAGGATACCGATGACCGTTCAGTCGTGTCGAAACAGCCGGCCATCTACCTCGATCCCACTGTCGACTCTAGCGCAGCCCATTGCAATCAAAGATCAGAAGCCACGTTACCTTTGATCCGTTGCACAGAAGACTCACAGACGCAGCTCCTACCGAACGACCAGGGAACCGGATACCTGTCCCCTCATACCTTTCTCATCAGATCTAAACGAGATGGGGTTTATACTGAAACACTCACCGATGTCAACGATACAAGGGCGCGTGGTAAGTCTGCTTCGATGGTCTGCGTTGGGATAGCGAAATATTACTCGCCTGAAGCGAGCTCGGTTGTGTGCTATGTTGGCTCACGCCGACCCCCGTTTGACTTGCAGTCTTACGGGACCACAAGAATGTCATGGACAAGCTTGAGGCCGGTTTCGCTCAGGGCATGTTGAGCAAGTCCGACTCTGTGGCACAAATGACCGCCATGGCGTCTGCACGTACTGATCTCGAAAAATGCGTGCCAAACACCATTGCGAGCTTTTAGCCACAGTGAAACGGTTCAACAGGTCCAGGAACAGCTGCGGTAAAAAAAAGTGCACAAAGCCAACTTGTATCACTTGATCTCCGGGTCAAACAAACGTATACGACTTAGACTTGACACCAGCCCATCCGCCACTTCGCCGACCCGCTCCGGTCCAGACTTGCCTGATGTTACAGACGACCATTCTGACGGGGATTGGGAGACGGGCGAAGCGGCTGCGACTGCCGATCAAGAACCCCAACCTGAACCTGTTGATTCTTCTGGGACATCGGCTCCGATCGCAAGACCCCAAATGGCCACGCGACATCCCAGCATCATCGCGGCGGAGACTGACACAATCGTGGGCAGTGATTGAGGCTTGATCCTGATGTATTGAATCATGGTTTACCTCCCTGATGTCCATGGTTTACCTCCCTGATGTCGTGTAACGGCGGATAAGACGGTCGGATGCCGTGGTGTCATAGGCTTTGAGCTTACGGGCGCTGACATCTGTTGATTGGCCTGCAGCGAACCGAAGGCATATTCATCTGATCGATAATAGAAGGTTGTACCCGGGAATCACAGAGGCAGAGAGCGACTATTATGCTGCCACTGGTATACTTCCCTCTCGATTCATGTGTACAGAGACTGAGTAGTGGAGCCAAGGTTTCACTAGTGGGAATTCAAGGGCAATGTGTAGAACTTTCGGAGATCTCAGAAGATCTGGGGGGAGGATGAACGACATCACTGCGAAGATCAAAGTTGTGGAAACCGTTCAAGCCAGGCTGTTGATAATCTGTCGGTCCCGATAAGCTGGTTGTGCATGGTGTCTCACCCGGTTGCAAGCTTCTTACTGTACATGTATACACCAGACGTTGATGAATCCGAATTAGATGCATACTTATCAGGCCGCAGTGAAACGTCGCTCCGAAGACCTCTCTGCCTTGTCGCTGACCCCAGCCCAAGCAATGCAAAAGCCGACTGGCGAAGCTGGCTGACACATTGTACTAGCAATGCTTCAAGGAAGCATTTCAGGCGAATCATGATCCGGCCGAGAGACTACAGGCTGGCGGAGATCCATTGTCGTAGGAGAGTACGAAGAGCAAGTCGCACAGGCCACAGACTCTCCTGAGCTTTAAGGCCGCCAAGCACGTCGTCTGTACTGCTATGATATGGACGTGAATTACGTTTTTCACATCACCCAGCACGCTCTTTCACCCACAGTAAACTTTCTTCCGTCTGGCTTCAAAGCTCCCCGCTTGACGATACGATGCAAATCAAACAGGAATCCGAGAGATCATTTCATCTCTCTATCCGGGGCATGGCTGCAGACTTGGACCCTGGTGTGTAGAAATTGATTAAGGGGGACGAAGCGGCGCTGTGCCTCACATGGTCTCCCGCTGCCTGTTCGGATGACGATAGCTTGATGTGTTATGCCAGTCGCTGGAAGGGTGTCCACCATACAATATGACTGAGACTTACTTGGCAAGCCTGGCTGACTGACGGAGATGGACGTCTTTACAAAAATACTCTGCCGCTTCAAAAGCATAGTACGTATGCGGACAAATACCATAGCCTGAACGGGACAGCCGCATGAAGAGAGCTTGTTGATCTCATCTGGCAATGTGAGAGTGATTACAGCATCTCTCAGGGGGGACCTCAAATATGACTGTCCGTTGGGTGAGAGAACTGGACAGCCTCGTCAATGATGAGACAGTCGACTTAGGACGGGACGGGAGGCCGACCTTCTGCCGCGGAGAATGAGAAACCTCTTGCAGTTCCTTCTGAGGCTTAGTATATGTCGACACGCCGTTGTGAGGTTCACCACATACAGTACATGGTTATCCTGCTAGTATAGACCACCGTGCACCCTGAGGCATACGAGTGTGTATGTATGCTTGATGTGTGCTTCTATCGGTGAGTATAGCCTTGACTTGATTTATGACAGTGCCACTGTTGCATGCAAGCGAGTATGAATAGCAACACCAGCTGCGCCGTATGTATTTGTATTGTATTGGTCGGCTATCGATGGTAACCGTAAATACTATGCGTCTAGTGGGCCAGAGCGCACCGCTCCTACCATTCTTGTCGGTTCATACGAGCTGCTTCTTCCCTTCCAATTTACCTCATTCTTCTAGAAATCGACATTAAGAATCGTACGCCAGCATTGACAATGGACGCCAAATCGCTGTTCGATGTCCAGGGCAAAGTGAGCATAGCAGCGATAAGTCAAGGTTTGGGAAGACGGTGCTAAGCGACTGTTATACAGGTTGTTTTGGTCACTGGCGGAGGCAGGGGTGTGGGCGAGATGGTGAGTGATCTCGTGCTCGATGACTGACTGAAAAGAAATCATGACGGAGGATATGAGAAACCAGTAGAGCTGACTGATACCGTTAATGTTCAGATTGCTGCAGCATATGTGACGAATGGAGCGAAAGTGAGTGGTCGCCCCTTGAAATCCAAGCGTATTACAAGGGATTGATTAGCGAGCGACCCGCTGAAAATCCAGATATCTTTGTAGGTCTACATATCGTCCCGAGACGCAGCAGCTTGCGAAAACACCTCGAAGACACTCACGAGACAGGGTCCGGGACAATGTATAGCCATACCTGCTGATTTGAGCAAGTTCGAGGAATGTGAGAGATTGGTCAGGGAACTTGAGAACCGGGAGAAAGGTGAGTCGGGGATTGGTCTGAATTCTCATCAATCGATGTGAGTTTGGCGCGCGCTGACAGTCGTGCATATAATCCATCAGTCCTGCACGTACTAGTGAGCACTATGATTGCATTGCACGCCCTTTTGTTCAACGGTTTGTCCATTGGTCGGTTGACGCAAAGTTGAACAGGTGAACAATTCCGGCGTGACGTGGGGTGAACCCCTTGAATCGTATCCCGATTCAGCTTTCACCAAGCTCCTCACGCTCAACGTGCAGCGAGTCTTCACCCTGACCCAGAAACTGATACCACTGTTGAGCAATGTCAAGGATGAAGGTGGTGTCGGGCGGATCATCAATGTATGTGTACTTTGGAAGACCAAGCAGCAGCGCGAGGCATATAAGCTGAATGATGCGGACCGGCATGACTTCGGTGGGGAATACGTTGAACAGATCGGTTCGATCAACGGAGTTGCGCCGCCTGGACTGGAGACTTATGCCTATTCTGCATCGAAAGCAGCGTTGCATCAGTGAGTATCAACCAGACCATCCACTACCATCCCACGTCATGCATCGTTGCCATCACCTCCTTGAGCTGAGACACCGTGCCATGTCCTCTTCTGCAGGCTCTCAAGACACCTCGCCTCGAGACTTGGCCCCAACATAACAGTCAACACCCTAGCGCTTGGACCATTCAGAAGTCGAATGATGAAGTTCACCTTGGACAACTTTGAGCAAGAGCTGGCAGAGGGTATGCCGATGAAGAGGATTGGAGCACCAGAGGATATCGGAGCTGCATGTCTGTGGTTGTCTGGGAAAGGTGGCGAGTGGGTTACGGGGTGAGTTGAGGTTTTGTTCTCTCGTCCATGTACATACAGCCTTACGCTCTGCATGGTATACATGCCTGAACTGCCAATTTTATGTCTCAT
Organism: Kwoniella sp. CBS 6097; assembly: GCA_036287355.1. Classification (NCBI taxonomy): domain Eukaryota; kingdom Fungi; phylum Basidiomycota; class Tremellomycetes; order Tremellales; family Cryptococcaceae; genus Kwoniella; species Kwoniella sp. CBS 6097. The sequence continues at coordinate 13,231,764 of CP143074.1, read as the reverse complement.
AGAAGACAATGTGAACTGATGACTTCTCGCGCAGAACCATTATACCCATCGACGGCGGATCTTTGGTAGCAACTCAGGCAAAGCTGTAGCCGAAGTGAGCAATCTTCGACCGCTTGCCTCCTTGTCTGGTTCGACAAAACGTGACCAGTACAGCAGAATTCCCTGATCGGAATCAGAATGCATTTCCAGTCCGTCACAGTTCATGAAGCGCTACCTAGGCTATATACAACAAGACATAGAATGAAACACCATACCCGATAGGCTGGGGAATATAGATCAGAAATCTTCCAAGCTGATGAGAAAATGAGTGATTATCCAAAGATGCAGTGTATCAAAAATGTGGAAGAATAATGCAGAAATGACTCGGTCCGGAATGAGAGCAGCCCATGAAATACACTCTCGAAAACATCCCTCGCTGACAGGTCAATCCTCAACATAAACGGCCCCCTCACATCATCCTTTCGATGGATCCGCCTCTCGATTTGGTTCGGGTTAGCTACGGAAGAAAGTGTGGCAACAGGGGTATATTAGTTTAGATGTCCGCAAGGTGTTAGGTCTTCGGTGAAGTTATATATTGCCAAGCAGAGCACTCACCTCATCAGTAGACCCGGTATTCCTGCCAGGGGAATCATGTTTATGCCTGCCGGTCAACTTGCCAATCAGACCCCTAACTTTCTTCTTGGTACCCCCCGCTCCGTAACCACTGCCGCCGGGAGACCTATCGTCATCCTCAGAATCATCATCGACTACGACAGTCGCATTGCCTGATCCTGATCCTCCTCCTGTGAATATCGAAGTGAGGGAATGATTGCCTAGTCCATGACCGTGACCATGACCATGACCGTGGATATGCCCGAAACCGTGCGTTTGGGCATTTGATGGCGGACTGGTTCCGGGCGTGGAGGTATCATCTCTCGCTGCTATACTCATAGCCTGGCTCACTAGGTCCATTGTGGGAGAAGATGCGGGTCCGCCGCTCGTGGGACTATCCTGGGTAGATCTCGTTGATATCTTTGACATGTCCCCATCCGCACCATTCGGATCCTTGGATGACGCCCTTGTAGCGATGTTGCGCAGTGGCGAAAGCGGGACGGGGGCATGTAAACCGCCCGAACCAGCTTTCTTCATTTCCGACTTCATTCCTTGTGACATCAAGTCGCTGAGCTGTTTCTTGGAACGGAACAAGCTTGTCTTTTTGAACAGCTGCGACAATAAGTCACCTGACTGAGTCCAAGCAGAGGCTTTGATGTCTATGAAGCACATCGTCAGCCTCAAGACGCATCTGGTCCTTCAATCCAACACACTCACCTCGCTTCACGTGCTCAAAGATCTCTTCAATCGGCCAGACCTTGTTATAATAAGCCATATTCGGCGTCTTGAACCTGAAGTCGACACAGTCGGGCATACTGAATGTACCGTGCTTTCGCTGGTCGTCACTCTGTCACACGATCACCGCTTGGGTCAGGTCGTCTCTCCATCAGGAGCCATCGGAAAAGGAAGATCAATTCACTGACCTTGTAACTCAGGTTCAAACCTAGCTCATGAATTCTGACTTGACCAAACATTTTGTTCTGGGAAGCTCTTAACCTCATCTCGATCGTGTCCTCGTTGGTCCTCAGCTTTCTGGGGTCGGACTCAGCATGCGCGATAGAGACTTGCGATTTAGATCTTGTCAGAGGATACAGCTCGGCTCGCGATGCAGACTTCTGAGCGAGATCCTCTGAAGAAGACATGGCGCTGGCAGCAAAACCGTTCCGGTAGCTGGTCGCGGGAGTCAAAGAACCGCTTGCGCCATTGAACCCGTTGGAAGAAGTGGGCTGGTGACCCGCCATAGGAGTTGAAGAGCCGTTGGTGATTGCACCGGCGTTTCCGTTGCCGTTATTCTCAGCTTTGCTCTTTCGCCTCTGAATCCTATCACTGAAGATGTAATCGACAACTTGATGACCGATACGTTCTTCGATCCTGAATCGGACATTGACGAACTCAATATCGACTTTGGGGAAGATAGAGATACCACCAATAGCGGGGTAAGAGGACCAGAACAAAGAGGCAAATGGCTTTTTCTGCGTACATACCAATCTGACGTCAGCCTCCTATCCGTACGGTATGAGAAGGATCGACTTACGACTCTTTTTTTGACCGCCACACTTTGGTAGTCGTCTCTCGACACGATTTCATGGTACAACGCTGTAGGACGAGGGTTCGTAGCCAAGAGGTTCCCCAGCACCATCGCGCTGTCTGTCGAACCGTTCTTATTGCTGGTGAGAGACAAAAGCACCGATTCAATCTCCACCTTGGCAAACTTCTCGAGCGTCTCCTCTTGCAGGTGCCAAGCGACTCCGCGAATCCTGATGTTCATCCTTGAAGCCGTCTTCATAGCAGCCCGAGCATCATCTTTGGCGAGAGTAGCAGCGATCAGTGCGTTGATGGTATACAGACTCTCGTAACCCTCTTGCAAGTCGGCTCGGATCTTGAACAACTCGTCTTTACCGGCTTCTTCGAGCCTCTCAAAGTTGGTCTCGTAACCTTGCTGGAAGTGCAAAAGCGTCCTCATGGTCTGTTGAAGGGTGTGTACGTCGATGATAAGGCGTCCGACATCTCGATCGGCCGAATCGAACTGCCGACTGAAATCGTCGACAGCCTCTGATCGGTGCTTGTGCTCTGGGTCCTGGTACATCAAGAGGTCGGTGATAACGGTATACAGCGCATCATAGTGCTTCGAAGTAGCCGAAAGCGTGAGTTGAGGGGTGACGATGGTGGTCAAGTCCTACGAAGACAACGTTAGAAAACCCAACTGGTGATTACAAGATTGGGAGGTTGGTGCATGCTTCACTCACTTGATGGATCTTCAAATGTTTGATAGGTTCACCATATTCATCGTAAGCGTTCTCGGGCCATTCAAGCCCTTGAGGCAATCGGATATGGTTGAACTTGTCCAGCGACGCCGAGACCTCCGATTTGAGCAGGATACGGTCGTAGTCTGTAGCCTGACTTCGCTCGTCAAGGAAGATCTCCAGGGGTATGAAGTCAAGTCCTCTAGATCCATGGCCAGAACGTTCGCGTGTCAAGGCTTCCGCAGTGGGGTAGAAAGCTTGCACATCCTTTAACGAAGCATAATTCCTGCGCACAACAGAACGTTAGCTGGGACCGAACCATATATCCCTAGCTGAGTGGACATGCGCACTCACCTGGACAGTACATCGGCAGTGACAGAATCCAATGCTTGGGTATCTTCAACGGTAAACCGTTTGAGAGAAGCTTCTTGCACGGATAGAAGTACAATCGCATTCTCCGCAGCATCGCTTCGAAGCGCGATCTGAGGCTTGAAGACCAAAATTTGCATCTTTGGCTTGACGGCGCACTGAGGAGGCAATCCAAGATGAGGGGTAGCATACATACCCGCATCTTGCGTATCGTCTAGGTTGACAAGTCGGAATAGATCGGAGGAGGCTTTTTCAGTCAGAGCTCGGACGAGCTCCATACACATATCCTGCGCCACGGAATCATTGGCTCGTGCTTTACCGTCATCGGCGGCTTCGGGGCGTCGTCGTCGCAGTCGTGTCTGAATAGAGTCTCGGAGACTCCGCAGAGAGCTGATGTGACAAGATTAGAATACGACTCGCTTCTCTGATTTGTGATTCTTCCTGCACTCACGCATGGGAAACAAAGTATTCCTCCTTTTTCCGATCCCTCATGGAATAGATGTACGTGTAAACTATGTTTCTAGACTGGTTGTTCAGGTATAGTCGCGGACAATGTACATGAATGGTATCTTGGAAGGCACGTTCCGAAGGCATGACTCCACTGGGTTCACTGGGTCGCCCGCCGGAGTCGAGCGTGTTGGCGCTCATATGTCGATGGTCTTGGTCGAGATCTTGCAGATGCCTAGAAAGGGTTTTGATACGATCTTGCGTGATGCGAATGTCGTTCTGTCGAGAGGTCAATAATCCGATCACCGTACGACAGTAGCATGAAGTATGACTTGCCTTGTTCTCCCGGAAAGCTTCCCTAGGATAGCTATCCAGTCTCGCCTGCAACGCGTCAATCCTCTCCTGTGTGATCCTCTTCTGCACCTCGCTGACGCCATCCGCCACACCAAGGTAGCAATGATGCGTCTTCTCGTGTCCGAATTTACTGCTCTCCACCTCTGGACTTCGATTCCCGCTTGGACTCTCGGGCGGGGTTGACTCGTTATCTCTAGCGGTGGATGCTCTTGCTTTGACACGCTTGGAGTAATAGAAGTGGGGACAATCACCGAAATCGACCAGTTCAATCTTCGGGTCCTGGTCGAATGGCCTTCGATCGGCATCGATGTAATCGAGGTAGTTAAACCACACTTTCAGCTCTTCAGGCAATTCTGACGCTCGGGGAAGCGGGTCAAGCGCATCATCGTCGTCCATTCTGATTCTTTCGGCGAAATGAGCTCGTATGCCCTTGATTCTCAGATCATCTGCCAGAACATCGACAGCGTAGAAAGGCTTGTGAGGTGCAATGACCTCTCGTCCTTGCAGTTTCGGATGACGGATTTTACGCTCTTGCAATCTCTGATGAGCATCGAACCGGAATCGGCCAAATCGAGCCTTGATACCTAATGACTCGGATTTGCCTTGCGACCAGAGCTCCTTCGATACTTGCGGGTAGATGTGCGAGACGTACAATGGTCTCAGGTCAAAGCGATACTGAATCCCGTTAGCTATGGATCAGATGACAGCTCGACTTACTTTGATGGTAGCCAATGATTTGCTAAACTTCTTGGAGGGAGGTGGAGAGTCTGGGAAAAGTTTACCCTGCCGGATCGGCAACGATGTTTTATGGTCGAACAACCTACAATTGTCAGCTGGCTCCAAAACACGTATGACTCACTTCCACCACTGCAAGAAGTGATGCGATGCCTTCGGAGCAGCATGCAGCGAGTTGACGTGATTCGGATCTTCGTTTTCCGGTCGTGTGGCCGGGTGAGCCTGCGTCGGGGCAACAAGAGAAACTGAAAAATGAATATAGTCGCTTCGGAATCCCTCATAGGAGTCGACAGGCTGCGCGAGAAAGCGATCAGTCAGGCTGAAATGACTTCAGGCGGTTAACATGCTGATAGTGAACTCACATGTCCAAGCCTCTGTTCCTCTCGCTTGATAGCCTCAGGCGAACGCAACTTGACTTGCTGATGCTGGATGAAGCCAAACTCATGACACTGTCGATGGAGCAGGTTATCGGTATCTCCACAGTCCCTCGTACAGTTCCAAGGCCTACACGTCCGCTCATACACAAAACCAAAACCGACCCTTGTACCGCCGACAAACCGGGCACACGGCTTGGTGTATCGACGTCGGATAAGCCAGGAATCTGATTCGTCATATTCCTCGACTCCTCCGACATCCACATCATCGTGAAAGGTACTCCCCGAAGCAGCGTCGTCGTTGAGTGAAGTAAGGCTGGATCAAGTTCGCATCAGCTGATAGCTTGCTAAGGCATCCGATGCGTACACTTACTCAGGAATAGCAACCAGCAATTGATCTGCGACGATTTGGATCGCCTCATGGTCCGGATTGGGCTGATTGATCAGAAGCTTGGTATTTCCTCGCCAAGCCAGGGCGAATCCAGCACCAAGACCGACAACATCGTATGGGTCTCGCGATCCTATTCACGATTGGATCAGTTTGTTACTACTCCGAACAAAGATGGGCGCGCGCTTACCTTTCATATGAAGATGGCAAGGACCTGCAAATTGTACAGTCGGCTTGATATGGCATATCAATCGCAACTTGTCCCAGAAACCGACCTTGGGTGAGGGGTCACGAGGTGGATGTGAGAGGGTTTCAATCACTCGCGTAAAGTCCGAGATGGAGGGTTGGTACGAATTGCCCCAGGTGAACTCTGTCGTCCTCTTAGAATGGATGTTGAATTGCGGTTCTCCGTACAGCTTTACAGGCATGATAGTCTTGGCAATCTTGACCGCCAAAGCAGGAGAGTCACTTTGTCCGCATTGCGCCGGGATGATTTCGACAGGCACGTAGACGATCGAGTCCTCTTGAGACAGCTCTTCAGCAATGATCATCGTTGACGATAGCTGGAACGACGGCTTGTCTGAGTTCTCCACCATTTGAATACGGATGAGGGGCAGAGGGTAATCTCGTAAGGTACATTTCGCTTCTGACATGGTCCACTCTACTCTGAGCGGTACCATGAGGGAGAAATCCACGCCGTCGTCGAAAGGTGTTGAGACTTTGCCCATATAGTTGATGATCTCCTGTCGTGACAGTCCGGGATCGGACACCGAAAAATTGACCTTTTGGAAAGTAGCTCGAAATAATGGGGCAGTCTGACTTGATGGTGACATGGTGATAGGCAATTTGATATTCGGTGCGCATCCTTGCATCGGTCGCAGGGTATTGTGTTCTCGTCGCCGTTGCTCTTGCTTGGCAGCTCGCATCCTCTTGACCCAAGAGTCGGATATTACTGTATCCAAAGCCCATCTGGCCCTTTCGAGGTCAACTGTGGCCTTCTTCGTCAGCCGAGGCGCCTTTTTGCCTTCTCCCGCATGCAGTGATTCTTCGGAAGACACGTTGGGATCGCCCAACAACAGTAACTTTTTGGCCATTGTATCTTCCCAAGCGTTTCGCTTGTCTTGCTCTACTAATCCAGCGCGCCAAATCAGGTTCAAGCTGGTTTCCACTGGGTCATCTTTCGCCTCAAGCGACACATAGTCGATGCTGATCGAGATACGTGGGACACGCTTAGGCTCTTCAGAGGCAGGTCGAAGGGTGGTTGAGAACGCCTGTTTGCGGAAGAAGTTTTGGAAGAGGAGTTTGAGCGACTTGATCGTTACATTTATATTGAGAATCAGACTGTTCATCTGGTACATGTGCGGCACCCTAACCCGAATTGCACTAAAGTGGGTCGACACGGCGAGCGGGGTACCGGGATCTGACATGTGCACGGCGAGACGCTTGATCCGACCGATTTCTTCCCAATTACCAATCTGCCTGGGACTGGGCACGAATAGCAAGACTTGTTCGCCATTGACAACTACACCCTTGTTTGGCAATTTGGTAAGTGAAAGACCGGACGCATACAAGTAGAGCTGTTCTTTGAGGGGGAAGGCGAAATGTCCCGTGAGATTGGGGATGGTGATGTCGAGGCTGAGGTTGATGGGCGGTTTCGTTTCATTTGCGGATCTCGGTCGTTTCCATGCGTCTACTATTCTCTTGATCGTAAGGCCAGCATGCAAATTCGAATAAACATGGGACAGGTCGCTGACATAGCTGACATGATTGAGTTTACTATTGAGCTTGAATTCGGTATCGGCCTCACCCGAAGTCTGTTGAATCGCAAGATTTACCCTTGATCGTTTGACACGCAACCATGGTCGCTGAGCTTGATCGGTATCAGTAACTTCGAGAGGCGGAACGTTATTTGCGAATTCGCCATCCTTGATCGACCGTCTGGCTCGTAAACGTTGGAATCCCCAGCCGACAAAATCATCACCCGTTCTAGCTTGGGGCACGGATTTGATGACTAGTTTCTGCCTGATTCCGCCATTTCTGACGAATCGGTCGCCATTGAAAACGGGCTGCACAATCAGATCTTCGGCGTTGAAAGAGACAAGAGCAGCAGTGCCCCCATCAGCGCGATACCTGGTCGCAAAAGCAAGAGCCTGAGTCGTGATATCTTCCGGCAATTGCAATTTCGCTCGTATCGGTGCGGTAAGGTAATGTCGCCATGCGAATGCTTGAGCGCGGTGTTTGTACAGGGCATACTCGAAGACAGCAGATGTTTGAAGCCAAACTCCCCGGACAAGCTTCAAATCGACATGAGGATTGATATCGGTATGACCAAAGAAGACGTTGATCGCTCCGAGGGAGAATCTTGCGGATATGCCGGAAGGCAAACGATCAAGGGCTTTCCGGACAGTCCCAGGTTTCTTTTCTCGCACAGGAGCAGCTTGATGAGCTTGGCCCATGGCCACGAGCGCGTCAATCACCGCTTTTTCCCAAAGATCGACATGAATCCCCTCCTGTACACCAAAATCTATTCCGCAAGACAGGGATGTCCAGTCGAGTTGAGCAGTTTCGAATCTCGTACAGCGTGTGTTGAACGTTTCATGCCATCCAAGAACATCACCGGTCACCGTGCCATGGATTTTACCGATATCAGCCAGGTCGAACAGCTTATCACCAGACAAGGCAATCTTGACAGTGATAGGTTCCACGCTGATTTGAGCATCTCCCTTCATAGAGATTGACAGATCGTCCGGGATGTTGGCTGTTGGGTTGTTGTGCTTCCTCCGCACTCTAGTCGGCAGCATATCAGGTGGGAGGGTGTAATCGACCTTGGACTCGTCCTCTCTACGTTGACGCAGTTCCTCCTCCTCTGCGAATGCTTTCTTCGAGGTCGCCCTGTCTCTTCTGCGTCCAATTAGGTCCGAATACGATGTAAAACATCCGAGATGAACCCCATCGGAGGATAAGGACAAGGTGGTGGTGTCCTCAGACAGACGATCGGCGATGACTCCCATGATCGGACCCACATCCAGTACCATTCGAATTCTAGGCGGGAGAACGATCGACACCTTCTCTTTGGTTTTCTCTTTGGCCTCGGCTTCGGGCTTGGTGGGATGATTGTGTCTAACGGCAGCTTGAAGTTCATGCAGGAGCTGAACGTCGAAGGCGCAGTCGACAGAGGCAATGTTACCCCGTCCAACGATCAGCGCGAGGTTCGGGTCGTTCGAGAACAGCAGCTCCTCCCGCGACCACCCGGACGGCCTCCATGATGAAAATCCGCTAAAGTCCGCTTGTCGAACAGCGAAAAGCTGGCTCTTTTCGTCATGCTTCTCTCCGGGGGCGATGCAATGGAATTGAATGCTCTCCCAGTTCACCTGGAACCCAACTCCTCGTACTTTGCATTCTGGGCTGGCGTTGGTTCCGAATGCATTCCGAGCGCGCTCGTTATTCGATGAATCGGCTGCGGATATTATGCTTCCGAAATGAGACAATTCGATTGATAGCGTGTATTTATCGTCTGAAGAGACACTCAAGTCCGATATGGCTGTTGTGGACGAATTCCTCGAGCTGTTGTCGTTTGGCGCAGCAAGCTGATGAGATAAAGCAAGATGTTGTATCTTGACCTCAACAGCTTCGAGGGCTCGTAGGACAATCTAGTGATTTCAATTAGCGTAACAATTAGCGAGAGGAAAATGAGAGTCTCAGTCGATAGCACTCACTCTTGGCCAAGCACGAGTGCTCCATCTGTTCTTCCTAAATTTCGGCGTTGGGTGATCTGATACTTTCTTAGCAATCGTCTTATTGCCGTTGACCTCCTTGGCAATCTCCGCCAATCGTTCCAGTGCAGCCACTGAAGTTTTCAGCTTGCCAAGCTCAAGCTGCGTATTCAGCGTGTCTTCTCCTGCTAACCCCTTTTTAGGGCCGAAGCCTAAGCCCAAGGAAGCGCTCGTTCTTCCTTCCAGCCCTATCAGGGTGTCATATCCGCTCTCATATGATGGCAAACGGTGCGGAGTTGACCGTAATAATGCATGAATGGATTTGATGGATGGTGATGATTTTGGTCGATCGGATCCCGTCCGCAGAGAGGAGAAAGATGGCTCGGCGGAATGTATGATGTTCGCGTCTGATTCAGACTTATGCACAGAAGGTCTAGGCGTTCGGGTAGTACTTGGACTCGCTTGAGTTTGGAGCAAGCGGAGGTCTTGTATACTCGCTTGAATGGATACCGAGCCGTGCAGCCGACCTGTTGCTCTAGACCATATTTGGCCCGCTGTAGTGGTCATCCTAGTCTGGATGACCGAGGCTCGTCTTCTAGCATCTGAAAGGCGGGACGTTGACCTCTCATCTCTATTGGCCGAAGGTGGAGGCGTGAAGGCCGGGAAGGCGGCTCCGTCAAGGGTCATCGGGCTGAAAGTAGTCGGTGACATGGGCGGAGAGAGATTGGGTGATCTGGTAGGTGATAACGTAGGTGATCGAGCAGGAGACATGGTCGGCGAACCGACATCTGAGAAAGCCGTCCGTCCTCTGGCAGTTGGAGATGCGCATAATGGGTGTTCTCGCATGAAATCAATGTGACCAGGATTCGGAGATGGGACAGGGGTAGCAGGACCGAACCCGCTATCTGCCTCTCCTTCAAAATTGATCTTGCCTCCTATAGCCAGCTCATTGAATACCAGTTCGACTCCGTTACAATCTTCGAGGACGATTCGGCAATCGACCAATTGTAGTGATACGATTCGAGCGACAGATGGATAGTGATGAATAAGAATCTGGATTGACCATGTGAGGAACCTGACTAACCGCGTCGATGGGGTAAAGCGTCGAGATGACTGAACCGACTCGACCGATTGTTAGTGATGACGCTTGAGGTCACCGAATATCAGGGCGGACTCACTGCTGGAGACGATTTAGGTGTTTTCTTGAACGTCCCTGCTCTATATCTCAGACAAACCCCCTCGATCCTGTATACCACCCATCCGGTTACGTCGTCGCCTTTCTGACCGCCCCATCTCCAACCTCCCCTCTCTGCTCTGAACGTGGGAATGACAGAGTCTTTCAGATCGCAATCCCTCCATTCTAACGCTCGGAACGTCCCCAACAAGCTGAATGCCGATGCACGAAGCCTCGTACGTGTTCTGATCAAGTAGGGGAATAAGAAGTATCGGAGGGTGAAAGAGGTGATCAAGAGCAGGACTATCACATGGAACAAGACCACGAGGCCTCGAAAAATCATCATGAACATTTTGGGCGGGAGGGTGTCGTGTGACTGTGAATGGTCGATCCGCTAGCAAGACAACTTATGATATATGCTTCTGACAGGCGGAATCTAGGCGTCTAGCGGCTGGATATGATCGAGCACTGTCAGCTATGATTTTGGCGAGAAGCTGAACCAAGTTATGAATGGAGTTGAGTGACCCACAGGATAACCTTGGCTTCCGCCAGGTGGAAGAGTGTGTTTTTGATCAACTCCTGGCTCGCTGGGTTATTATAACTAGTCTTCGGCAGACGTTGATCTCATTGACGACTTGAGAGAGTCCGAGTGACTATCGATCTCGATATCTGAGGACCAACGTGCCTTTCCCAGGACCATCCTCCTCCTCTTGATTGACCGTTCTTCCTGACCGAAATCTTCAGAAAAAGTGGACAAGTGGTTTACGCCGAATCGATTGAGCCGCGGCTTTGATCGGTCAATGCGTGCTTTGAGAAGGAGACCGGTTGTCCGAAGGTCAAGTATGGATTGGACCGCGTCGTTTTCGCGCTTTCGATTTTGCGTCGCTGATTTCTGTGAGTGATTCCGTATGTTATTGAAGGGGGTAACTATGCAAGAAGTACAGGAAGTGAAAGATGAAAGGAAAGATGCGGTTGAACCCAGTCCAAAGGTAAAGTTGGGTATATACTCGTATGGTTTGGTTACTTACCAGCAGCAATAATGCAATGCGGCATGCGTCATGTCATGTTCTTCATATGTATGGTGAACAAAGCATTTATTACGCAAGCATAGAGCATTTAGACAAGTCACGTGACGGACACTCCTCCGCCAGGGATTTTTGATTCCGCCTACCCCCTGTAGCGCAATTCCGAGTTTTCGAGCGGTTCCTCTCTCGGCGTCTTGAAGGCGAGACCGTGAATCAAGATTGATAGGTGTTGTGTTTAACCTCTTATAGCTCGAGATACCCAAATCATACCATACAACTTCACTGCACAGGCAACGCATCTGCACTACTCGATCCTTTGACTTCACCGCCGTCTATACTCGTCCTCTGCAGTACATAATTCAGATCCGTCTGCGACATTCAGACCCGCACATTTCACCCTTCCTCCGTCGAACCGAGCCTGTTGTTGTCCTTTCGCTGTTCTTCTTGGTGAGTACAGCTGAGGTCTGCCGCGATCCTTGCTCTACGTGAGCGTGAAATCACATAAAAAAATCGAAACGATGCTGATCCTTCTCGACTACCATGTAGCGGATAACAAAGATAAGCTTGCATCATTGTCACGATGCCCCGATATATCCCCCTTTCAACTCTTCCGCCACAACTTCAACCCCACATTCGACCTTTAACAGCCTTTCCCCTCACTCATCCTCTCCGACAACTACCATCGCCATCAGATCACCTCTTGTCTCTTCCTCAACAAAGTCGACCCGCAAATCTGAGAGTGCAAGAGTACGTAGATGGACGGGGAAGGTGGAATGGGATTTCGCAAAGGGAGAGATTAGGTGGTAAGCGAGGGGATACGTGGGGACTTGAGAAGCGAGGTAGAAGTTGGGGCGGTCTCAAGTGGGCTTTGAGGGAGCGATAGGCGGTTGACTTGCACCATTTGCCATCTACAATGATGGCAGTCGAACGGGCTCTTTAGTAACGGCACAACAATGGATTAGGATTAGCTGGACTGGTTCAGGTCTATGCCTTGTGTACAACATGGATTGAACCAGCGAGCGGGTAGTTTTCTCAGATCCTCGTATGCATTGTAACCCATTCATCATCGAATCTTGACTTTGCAGGGCAGCTTGAAATCGTGAAAGCAAGAGTTAGAGGAAAGTGAATAAGGACAAAGCTACTTTGCAGTACGAAGCTGAAGATGGGATATACATAGCCTGATCGGTATATCATACATACATGTTGGTATCACGGTTGGACTCAAGGTATATATGTCTTTGCTCAATTACCTTATAATGCTCAAGCGTCGGAAGTTCAGACCTGAAATTGGGAGTCTGGTGATTCGAGCTCATGGAGTCGCTCATAACCTGTCACCGAAGATCGCTTTGCCTCGCTTTGAGGGGATCATGAATGCCATCCTGGCGTCGGCGTCATCTATGCTCCTGCGATATGACATAATTACAACCATACTTTGTGGTAAGCATCCTCCTGAAGACCTGTACGACACACTGTAGCCGCCTCTGCATTGCGGCCTTCACGAAATGAAGAGGGGCAATATCCATAATGTGATGTTGAACGCATCAGGGAGGAGAGGGGCGGGTTCGCGAGTCGTCGTCGTCGGACTAAGGATATCAGAATGAATAAACTCACCTCTTGGCTAGTTCACCACGATATGTGACATCCTCCAGCTTGTCAGAAGACAGCGCTATACCGGGTATGAACAGCAGTAACGAGATCAGAGCTTCGATGATGATCTACAGTGGATTGATTGTTTTATCAGTGGTGTCAGCATTATAACGCAGGCGAAACACTTGACCTTGGACTAAGGAGGATGCCGCATGTTGGAACACTCACAGAAGTCGGTAGCGAATTGCTGGGTCTGGAAAGAGCTTTCAGTGTTGACAGGTCTAAATCATATCATTGAAGACATTTATTCCGAAGATCCCTATCAGCTTTTGCACTGGACTCCCCAGAGTTGGGATACCGCCATCTAGGCATATCGGAGTGTAATCGGATGAGTTCACTCACGTTCGTATGTTGAAAAGGCAGCTATGAACAGGCTGATCAGCGTTCTTCACCTCCCTCAAACTGAGACATGACGGGATAGAGAGGACTTACAATGAACCAAAGCCAAGATGGCTACCCCAACCAAAACCCGTCCTACAGATTTCGACATGTCACCTGAATTTCACTTCTGCCTATCTTGTCTCGAATGGTCGCGTGCTGTTCTTGAGGATTGAGAACGGGAGGAAGCTTTGTCGTGAGCCGTGTTAAAGATGAATGGTTCGTAGATGCAAAACAAGCGTCATTATGAGTCCGGGTTACTATCACTACCCGTTGTGATGACCCACTCTCGCTATCTATCGCGCGCTTGAGCATATGCAATGGCATGAGCAGAGGTCTCACTCAGTCACGTGATGCGCAGGCCCCGTCAGTCTACATGGAACACCGCACATTAGCATGAGCCTCCACTTGGGATGACCGCTGCGTCAGCTTTCAACGCGAAAAACAATGCTCTGTCCTCCGCTATCTTTCATCTACCTGTCCTTGCGTTTGCTTTCTATCGTGATCAGATCTCCATATAAACTACGCTGCGAGCTTTCGAGGACATTCGTTCGATATTAACGTCTCACACGACTCAATTGCATCCTTGTGTCTTCATCGACGGATCAACAGCCCGCTGGCTGAATCGGTACCAAGATGTCGCTTATAGGCAGGTTTGAACACCTGCCCAACCGACCGCGAGCCGATGAGGCGAGGTGAGTCCAACCATCAATGCTCTTGTCTTAATCCATCACAATGTCCTACAAGTCAGAGGCTGACTGATCGTCTGTGTGCCGTTTGCTTGTGAGTAGGCCGCTTCTCGAGAAGATCGCTAGTCAGGTGAAACCGATCATGAGCAAGAGAGGATGGAAAGTTGGTACACTGGCCGAGGTGAGTCAGCGGTCTTCCCATGTCAGACATCTATGCCCCTCACTCTACACTAGTACGGCATTTTGATCCAGCAGAGCTGAATCAGCTTGAACTGGTGGACAAGCCAAGATCCCCTAGTCGAGCCCCTTGCGATTACGAAATAAGCTCGAATACTTGCTGACCATAGCTTGATTCTGCTGGTTCATTGCAACGGCGTCCTTGACATTCTTTGACATTCAACTCATCTCTTGATGCACTACTTTTCAAACAATGCCAGTTTATTCCTCCCAATCCATCGTTACTGGGCTTGAATCATAATGCAGGCCAACGGATACAAATCCGACTTAGACCGCCGGGGGCGGAACATACCTTCTACGAATACGACCAACTTGTCCTTGTCATGCTTCATGAGGTGGGCGCGCAATTCCTTTCACATCAATCTTGAGATCCGTGTCATCCCAGCCTGCTGACGATTCTGTTTAGCTTACGCACAACGTACATGGACCGCACGATGCCAAGTTCTACAAGCTTTTGGGAGAGCTTGAGGAGGAATATTATGATTTGAAACGAAAGGGTTATTCAGGTATGTTCAATGAGTAGTGATCCTCCTATCCGTCCACCTGACCAGCGGCAAATCAGAATACCTATACCTCTTGCCGCCTAATGTCGGCTACAATCATCTGGCCGTACAAGTTTCTGATTCCCCACTGTTTGCCTTTGTCTGCATACTATAGGGGAAGGATTCCACTCGTCCGGCAACAAGCTGAACGGTCTTCGAGTCAACGAATACGAAGGTCGTGCCAAAGGTCTCGCAGCCGCTGAAAAGAGGATTGCTCAACAGCGAGCTATAGGTCGAGGTGGGAAGCTAGGCGGAACCGGGACCGGTGGGAAGAGTATGAAAGAGCTTGTTGCAGAGGTGAGCTTTTATGGCCGTAACGCTCGCTGTCGGAGAGTCTTCATGGGAAGCTAACGCAAAACAAATCGTTCTGATACTCCAAGGCGGCTGAGAGACGACTACGAGACGATAAGTCTTGTCAAGCTGGATCCAGCAGCGAAGTCGAGGCAGAAGTCAAGCGAGCTCAGGATGAGAGCATTGGCATTAACGCTGTCGATCTGGATAACACAGCCAACGAGGGGGCTCCCAAAGCTGTCGCGCCCTCCAAAGCTGTCGCGGGAGAAAGTGCTGTGAAGTCTCCCTCACCCGCACTCGACAGAGTGGACCGAGACGCCAAAGACGCACAAGTGATAGACCTCACTACTTCCTCCGACGACGACAACGATCACCAGCGGGTGACCGCCAACAGTAGTACATCGGGTGGCCGCCCAAGCCAATGTTATCAGCCCGGAGCGTCCCGAACAGAACCGACCACGCAAATCAACAATACAACAGGCGTGAGCCGAATGGCGAACGGCAATCAGCCCAAGCGAAAGCTTTCACCGTCAAACTCATCCGGCACCACGAAAACTGCGGGCTCAGCAGCTCCGAGTTCCATGACTTCTTCGACACCGACACAGTCCTCACAACGTCAAACAGGCCTCGGCCCGGAGAGAGAGCCCTCAAAAGAAATATCGAGTGCGAGCAACAGCAATGGTACATGGACCTGCTCAACATGTACACTGATCAACCCCCCATCAGCCAAATCTTGTGAAGCATGCACTACGCCGCGATCTGGCATATCCGTCATCGGCCAGGCAAGTCCCGCAGGCGATACAGGCGGCGCTGGAACCGGGATATGGACTGAAGAAGGGTGGTTCTGCGAGTTTTGTGGTGATGGGCCTAGAGATAAAGGTTATTGGAGCTGTGCAGAGTGCGGATGGGTCAGGAAGTGGGGATGATCCACAATAGCACTAGTAGCATATCATTCTTGCGTTGCGCAGACCATTCGTCTTGGTAGATTTAACAGTACTCGAATCGAACTGTGTGTTGTATGAAGTAGGCTTTGTGTACAATGGTATAATTCCGCATCGTATGAATGATCAGCAGAGCGCCACCAGTGCGAGACCGATCATTTGCGCGTTCGCGTTTCGAGCTGAAATCTGGATGGGTGGCGAAAGTGGCGACTGCGACTGAGCGCTGCAGTGATTCAGAGTGTTTATGTGTTGCATTGCATATCCATCGACTGCTTGCAGCTGAACTCGATCGCGCTCCAGTGGTAAGATCTGAATCGTCCTTTGCCGCTTAGGCACGATCTCCCAAGAGGGAACGAATGATTACAGAGCAGCAGCTGTCAGACAGAACAGAGAAATGAGTCATCTCGCGGAGTAACCTTTGCAGTCAACGGCACGTCAAAACAATCGTCACATAGAGAGAGTTTAGTAACACGGCAAGAGACAGGCACTTGTTTGATCTCGACGGCCGGGATTGTATTAGATTGGGGAATGATTGCGGGGCCGGAAGAATGTCTGTCATGAACAAGCTCTGAGTCAAGCAAATGACTGGGAAATGCTCCTCCTGGAACCGCTTGAACGAGATGATGACTCTTGAAGCAAATGATGCCGATGCACTCACCGTGCGCGGATTTTGTTATATTTGTTATTACGACCGGAGCGTCAAGTGCCACGACCGTACAAAAGCCGAAATGCCCGTGGCTTTGGAGGAGTTTAGACATTTATTTATTGCATATCTTCCGTTTGGGGGAATAAAGGGAATCTGAGGCAACGTAGGGATGGGCAGGGGAGAAGGTGCAGGCAAGGGCAAGCTGCAGGGCGACACCGTGCTACACCGTGCTACGGTAAGAATACAGGGACTGCAATCAATTTCAATTTTTTTTTTCCAGTTGATTTATTGGCCACCCACCATAATGATAGCAAGCATGGTAGAGCATAGATAGTATAGCATAGATAGCATATAGCATATAGAGCAGCGCAATACCCTGTCACTCCACGTTGTGTCAGATACAGCCACCAACCAGCAAGCAGTATAGCAACCAAGCAACCACTCCCCATCGCCATATATCAACCCTTCATCAACGTTTTCAATCTTTTTCTTTCCCCCTCCTTTTCCTTCTCTTCTCATCTCTATTTCCTGGCTCTAAGCCCTACCTTCTCTACCTTTTTTTACATTTCTCTCGCCTCCCTACCTGTACGCTTGTATTAGTGTGCGCGTTTCTGTCTCCCAGTAACACATTGCTGAACGGATCATAGAAAACACAAAAAACGATAGAAAGCAAAAGAAAAAATCAAATTTTTCCTAAGCCTTCAATCACAGATCAAAAAAGAATAGATTTCTTCTCCCCAACGACCAGATAGAACAATCGATATCCATCAGTGAGTCAACATCTTCAAGATCAGGTTTGTGATCAGCAGCGCCATGTATGCATGCTGACATGCACTTTTACTTCGCCTTTTTCAGTGGCCCCCGCTGCTTCTGCTTCTGCTCCCTCTTCCAAGGCTGGTGCCTTTGACCTCGCCACCCTTTTCGTCGCTGACAAGGCTGCCCGAGATGAGGCCGCTCTCAACCTCGCCTCCGCCGCCAAGAAGGCCGGTGTCGAGTTCTTCGGCCAGATCGGCTTCAACGATGCCATCGTAAAGGTGAGTTGAGCCTTTGCATTGCAGCCTAGGGAGTAGTGGCGAAGTAGACGCGCGCGTTGTGACGCGGAAAATAAAAATTTGCTACAGAAGGCTGATTCCTTTGTTCCGCATACATAGGCTCTTACCGACAAGAAGTCTGTTGCCGCCCGAGAAGGTGCTGCTAGCGCCATCTCTACTCTTCTCGAGAACGGTGCCGCTCCCTTGCTTGAGCCTTACCTCGTCTCCTCTGCCGAGAACACCCCCTTCCCCGTCCTTCTCGAGGCTTTCGCCGACAAGGATGCTTCCGTCAAGACCGCTGCTCTTGCCGCCGTCAAGTCCCTTGTTCAGTCCATGAACCCTTGGGCCACCTTCGTCATCCTTCCCGCCATGCTCAACCAGATCCGAACTGCCGGAAAGTGGCAAGTCAAGGCCGGATGTCTTGACATCCTCCAGCAGTTGATCTCTTCTGCTCACGACCAAATGGCTCAGGCGATGCCTGACTTGATCCCCGTCCTCGCCGAGGCCGTTTGGGACACCAAGTCCGATGTCAAGAAGGCCGCCAAGGTCACCCTCGAGAAGGCTTGTGCTCTCTGTGAGAACAAGGATATCGAGAAGTTCATCCCTGCTTTGATCAAGTCACTCCTTAACCCCATCGAGGAGGTCCCCAAGACCATCACGCTCCTTTCCGCCACCACCTTCGTTTCAGAGGTCACCGCTCCTACCATCTCTCTTATCGCTCCTCTGCTTATCCGAGGTCTCGACGAGCGACCCACCGCCACTAAGCGAAAAGTCTTCGTTATCGCCGACAACATGTCCAAGCTTGTTGACTCCGAGTACACCGTCCGACCTTTCCTTCCCCGATTGCTCCCTGGTCTTATCAAGACCTCCGAGACCATCGCTGACCCCGAGGCTCGATCCGTCGCTAACCGAGCCATTGCCACCCTTCGACGAATCGGTAAGGTCCCCGCCGAATCTGACGGTTCCGACCTCCCCCCTCTCCGAATCGCTCAGGGTACCGAGCTTGCCACCAACTTCGTTGCTCTCGTCAAGAAGCACGGTGGTGTTTCCGTCGAGCAGGAGAACCCCGGTCTCGCTTACGCCGGTGTCCTCGCCGCTTCGCTCGTCAACGCCCACAACTACCAGCAGAACGTCTGGGAGGCTACTCTTCCTCAGTACCTCAAGCTCGCTCTTCCCTCTTACGACCCCATCCCTGCCGTCCAGGAACTTCTCCAAAAGAAGGCCGACGAGGAGGAGACCGACGACATCAAGTTCGCCGACGAGGAGGAAGGTGAGGATCTCTGTAACATTGAGCAGTTCAACTTGGCCTACGGTGCCAAGATCTTGCTCCACCACGCCAACATGCGATTGAAGCGAGGACACCGATACGGTCTTTGTGGTCGAAACGGTTCCGGAAAGTCCACCCTCATGAACGCCATCATCAACAACCAGGTCGACGGTTTCCCTCCCCCCACCGAGGTCCGAACTTTCTACGTCCAGCACGACATTGACGGCTCCGAGGAAGAGATCTCCATCATTGACTGGGTTCTCGGAGACAAGCGATTGCTCGCTTCACCCGAGGAGATCAAGTCCACCCTTGAGTCAGTCGGTTTCGATGAGGGCAAGCAAAAGCACTCTATCGGCTCTCTTTCCGGTGGTTGGAAGATGAAGCTCGCCCTTGCCCGAGCCATTCTCTTCAAGGCCGACATTCTCTTGCTCGACGAGCCTACTAACCATTTGGACGTCCTGAACGTTGACTGGTTGATCAACTACCTTACCGGTCTTACCCGATGTACCTCCATCATCGTCTCGCACGACTCTGACTTCTTGAACCGAACCGTCACCGACGTTCTCCACCTCAACAACTTCAAGCTCAAGCGATATCCCGGTAACCTCGAGGAGTTCGTCAAGCACGTACCCGAGGCCAAGTCTTACTACCAGCTCGACGTTTCTGAGGAGTACCAGTTCAAGCTTCCCGCTCCTCCTCTTCTTGACGGTGTCAAGACCAAGGAGAAGTCCCTCCTTAAGATGCGAGACGTCTCGTTCCAGTACCCCGGATCGCCCGTCCAGCAGCTTTACAACATCTCTCTCCAGGTTTCGCTCTCTTCCCGAGTCGCCGTTCTTGGTCCCAACGGTTCCGGTAAATCTACCCTCGTCAAGCTTCTTACCGGTGAGACTGAGCCCAACAAGGGTGGTCAGGTCTGGAAGCACCCCAACTTGGTCATCGGTTACGTTGCCCAGCACGCTTTCCACCACATCGACAACCACCTTGACTCGACTCCTCTCGAGTACATGCTTTGGCGATACCAGACCGGTGAGGACTTGGAAGAGATGAACAAGGCCAACCGAGTCATGACCGAGGAGGAGAAGCAGAAGATGAAGGAGGGTGCCGTCGTTGTCAAGGAGGGTGTTAAGCGACTCATCGACGAGCTTGTTGCCCGAAAGAAGCTCAAGCAGTCTTACGAGTACGAGGTATCCTTCAAGGGTATGTCATCCGCCGAGAACATGTGGCTCTCCCGAGACGAGCTTGTTGCTCGAGGTTTCGAGAAGAAGGTTATGGAGCTCGACACCCGAGAGGCCCAGCGATTGGGTCTTATGCGACCTTTGGTTCGACGAGAGATCGAGAAGCACTTTGAGGACTTCGGGTGAGTAGTCATGTTGCGTATGCCTAACCAAACAGAATAGTTGCTGACTATAATCCCCAATCAGTCTCGAGTCCGAGTTCGTCTCCCACAACTCCATGCGAGGTCTCTCCGGTGGTCAGAAGGTCAAGGTCGTTCTTGGTGCCGCCACCTGGCGACGACCCCACGTCATCTGTCTTGACGAGCCTACCAACTATCTTGACCGAGAGTCATTGGCTGCCCTTATCGCTGCCCTCAAGAACTTCGAGGGTGGTGTTCTTATCATTACCCACAACCGAGAATTCTCCGAGTCCATCTGTTCCGAAGTCTGGGCTATGCGAGACGGTCACCTCGAGGCTTCCGGCCACAACTGGGTTGAGGGTCAGGGTTCCGGTGAGCGAATCGACAAGAAGGACGGTGGTGAGGAGGAGGTTGAGTACGACGCTTTGGGTAACCCCATCGTCAAGGCTAAGAAGGAGAAGAAGCTTTCTGCCGCTGACAAGCGAAAGGCCAAGAAGGATCGAATGGCCCGAAGAAAGCGAGGAGAGGAGGTCTTCACTGACGAGGAATTGTAAAGCGGTAAACTAGTAAAGAAGAGTTTTTAGTGTACGCTATACTTAGATCATCCCAACCCATAGAGAACATTAAAAAATCTTTTATCCGGCATTAGTTTACTCAAATCAGTTTTTAATAACATCAGTTTCTTTCGTCACGGATACATCATTCCATTAAGTGTAGATTATCCCCCACCTTTTTCTTCTTTCGTGCTTGGTCTTTTACTCAGTTTTATCATGGTAGACTCAGTCATGTATACCCAACATGGGACGGTGTCCTTTCTGCTTAAGTGGCATGGTATGGTGCCAGCTGCTGCGTTTGCTATGGATCGTACTGTGCGCAATTGAGTTTGAACCTCAAGCGAGGGTAATCTGATTTCATTTATCATTCCGCCGTTTCAATCCCAACAATACTAGTACAGGTCACGGCTATTTACAGGGCATGCGTGCTCTTGCCAAACCAGTGTTTGGTGTCAGTCACGGCTGTGCGCAACTGTATTTTCTTCTGTTCTTTCTCGCTTTCATCAGTCTCTGTGACCATACTGTTGTGTTCGTTGACCCTCTCAGTGATCCATGTGTCCAAGTCGGAGTTCCCTGTGTTATAGTGCGTCACGTTATTCGGGTCCATAGTCTTGTCAGTCTCGGCACAGAATTCGAACTCTTCAATGGTTTTCTTAGCTGCCTTGGTTCTGTCCATCAACGTCTCAAATCCAGCCCAACGTTCCCCGCTCCCAATGCTAATGTTCTGCATTATCTTGAATACTGAAAGGAAGTCCACGGGTGTTGTGGCTGCTTGTAATCGCGTGGACAGGGGTCGCCCTGTTTGTTCAGGCGACAAATTTGTGGTGAGGAATCAGCAATGTGTGCTTGTGTCTCCCATCATGACGTCCTGTACCGCCAACCACAGTGGGGAAACCAGATAGGAGACTCTGCGGCTACTTACATGAGCCCGCGCTTTTGACGGTAGGGCGCCTCCTCAAGCTCGGAGCCACGGAAGGTGCTTCGCTGGGACCAGAAGCGGAAGAGCCATTCTTGCTGTCTATCTCGGCAGCGCGAACGCATATCTGTGAAAGCAGGCGACCATAAGAAGGTTGTTCAGACATGTTGACAGAAGGCTCTGTCTGTTTGGTTAGGAGCCTGCTTCTGTCGAATTCCGAGTACCATTGTGAGGTGAGGACAGAGTCGAGCTTCTTTGAGACGTCACTCTTGGGACTCTCCCAATTGCCGTCCAACGGGTTTTGGCTTCGTCCCTCACCCCCCTTGGCCTCGTACGCTCTACTTCTGTCGCCATTGAGCGTTCTGAATAATCTGAAAGCTTCTGTTTCGAATCCCTCACCGAACTTCAGTTTCTCGTCCTCAACTTGTGCCAAGTACTCTGCCTTGCTTTGGTGACTAGTGCGGCCATCAAAGTTGGCTCTCAGATCGCTCATCTTGTCACTGGCGCCTGAATGAGAGCATACGTCAATGGGCTTCGAAAGTGACGGTCCGGCAATGATTAGGGTAGGGATAGCGTTGGACAAGTATAAGTCACTCACTATGTGAAACGCGGCTAACGGCCGAGGAGGATTCATTCATTCTGGATCCAGGATTCACGGGTGAATAAGAGCAAAGTAAGTAGGAGTACAGCACAATTGTCGTGTTGCAAGTAATGAATTTTGCTTGTCTGCTACGGAGCTTGTGCTTATCTGTTAAGAGGACTTATATATACTGCATTACAGCCGCTAATAGAAGCAGTGACCGTTGACTGGCGGACTTGCAGAAGCCGCAAGCTGAGAAGCAGGGTTGACTCCGAGCCTGAGTTGCCGCTCAGCTACACCGAATCGTTGATTGAGGTGAAAGGATCTTGCGGTTCTTTGACTCCTATCTCCTTTTTGGAAGTCCATTCGAGTCGATCCCAGCTGGTCTACATGGCCTCGGTTCCACGACACGGCATGGTTGAAACGTTCCACCACCGACGGTCCACAGCCGCAGCACAGCAATCTTGAGCTCGTCTGGCTCCGAGAGCAAAGATGTTATTCGATCGGAGCTCTGAGCGTACACCGACCACAAGCACTGCTCAGTTTCAGTCGCCGCTGACCAGGCCTAGATTTCACTGAGCAGTATGCCTCAGAACCATTACACAATCGTGGAATACTAAGAGAACGTCCTATCTCCCCGGCTTTGATACGGCTTCCCAGCACGCCGAGCTCCGATTGCGCACGGCAAGGCAGAGTCCTTACTGAAAACATGTCTTAGCCACGTTCTTGGGGAATCGAGTCGGAGGGTGCATGCGGTGCATTTTCAGCACCTTCACTCCGACTAGTCTTGGCAATGCGTCCATCACTCAAAAAGGTGCTAAGAAAGGTTCACCTCGGTTTCCTTGCCGTGATGAAGGAACCTTTTATATCTATGACCGAGACATCCTCGGCCAGAAGTTCATGCAGTGGATGGTCGATCCTGCGGGGAAGTTCTATGTGACAGGAAGAATGAATTTTCAGCTAGGTATCATGCGACCGTTGAACTGTTGTTGATCATATGCCCCTGTCAAATCTGCATAACGTGTATACTATCGACCGTCTACAAAGCGGGTAGATTCAAGTTAAGCTAACGCTGACCTGAAGTGTGAGATGATAGCCCAAGTACTGCAGCTTGGAGTCCGCGGTGCTCTACATACTTCTGTCCGTTGCCCTCAGTTAGAATCGGTGGTTCTCAGTGAACCAATCCTCCTTCATGACACTGTCAAGGGTTTGAGCCACCTTGCTCTCCGAAGCAGCCCAATGAAATTTCCTGTCCTCCACAGGCTGATTCGATGCCTGCTCGGTGTCGGTCGTGGCGGCGACGGCTTGTCCCTCGAGGCCAACAGCGCCGACATAAGCTGTCTGTCCGCCTTGCGACGATGACTGTACCGGCTCCCTATACCGATTCCATACCTCCATAAGGGTGTTTCTGGTCCTATTGATACCCCTGACAACTTGCTGAGCTGTACGTGATACCGGGCCGGCAGAGCCTTGACTGATGCTCTCATTTTTGGTGGCCGTTGACAGGCGAATGAGAAGCGCACTCTTCTCGTCGTCATCGGCTGAGTCAAAGTATCTCCTGATAGTAGCCGCAGTGGCTTGACCTGGTGATCAGTATGTAGAGGTTAGCCAGTGAGCAATCATGGGTCAGGTCCCAGTACTACTAGAGCTTCACCTCTTGGCACTCACTGTCACTGTGGGGGCCCTCACCGGTGCTTGCGAGAGCCTCTTCGAGGCATGATGATTCTGTGATTTCAGCTGCACTCAACTCAGCACGGTCGGCTTGGGGTTGCATGATCAACTAGTGTCTCGGAGGTTTACGACTGTAGAGGAATGATATATCGCAGGGTGTGTCTGCTTGAAATTCTTAGTAAATCAAGTTCGAGGGTCTTTGCCACCCGTCAGCAGGTATAGTCTCAACCCCGAGACTAGATATCTGTATGTCCGGTGTGCGTGGATCCGCATAGCGTCCAAGCTTGTCACTGCTTGAACCGAAGGGATCGCTGCAGGACTTCAGACACCGACCTTCTCCTCACAAAAAGGATCATTATAGCCACCCGGGGCTGGATCTCTGCGAAGCACGGCAGGCATTCATCTTCGGAGCGTTGAGAGAAGGACGCTGTAAGGTAAGATGTATTCCATATAGGCTTGGGCTGGTGGGACGACAATCGAGTCCTCCTTTTGTCAACGCCGAGGCTCGGCCCTCTATCCGAGGCAAGGAGAGAGATGACTTTTGTTTTGGTCAGCATGAAAGTCCGTCACCTAAGCTGCCTGTAGCACGATGTCAAGTGAGGTCGTGAATACTCATACGACTTGGCATGTTGATCGAGTCTGGTCATGACGTGTCATTGTTGTCATTCGGCCAATCTATCACTTTCGATTGTTACCTCCACAACGTCAGTCAGTCTCCGGCTTTCGTTGACTTCATAGACGGTCAATATTCAGTGCAACGAAATATATGTAAATCTCCTCGTCTGTCTTCTTGCATCATTTATCGTAAAAGCTCGACGACAAGTTGGGCAGGCTGAAAAAACGGACTACAGATGCCATTCAGAGCGAGGTGCAATCCCTCAACTGTAGTCTTGCGACGAAATGTCGCGGTAGCTGTCCGACCGGCTCGTGTTCCGGCTCCAAAGGGAGCGTCCTCCGTCTTGAACACAGCGGCGGGTTCGTCATGTGCAGGTGCGTCTGGAACCATCATCTGGAGAAGATAAGTGACAGACTAACGGATGGACTGGGATTGCAGGCAATGTTGGAGAATCCAGTCGCCGGCACAATTCCACGTCGGCTCTTTTCTCTCCCTTCAGCTCATTCTTTTCTCGCGTCAAATCATCATCAACGCCTTCAGCAGCGCAAGCGACCGAAGGCTTTCTTGCTGCTCTAGATCCACTTGACATAAGCTCACTAAACACCGCATACGACATCGTATCCTCAGCTCCGAGCCCTTCCGAATACCTCTCGGCGGCACAATTGCTGGGGGTCTTGGAAAGCCTGAGCGGGTCAAACGAGCCAGGAGCGCTAGGTCTAGCGAGGAGGATATACGGTGATCTAGAGTCCAAGTTCGGGTGCGAGACGGACGAAAAGTATGGACGGGCCATGGTGAGGACATTGGCACGGAGCGGGATGGTGGAGCAAGCATTGGACTTGGCAAAAACCTTGGATACGTCCGCCGTCGATTGGAGGGATTTACTTCGTGCTGCGACAACGCATCGTCCCTCGCTCGTCAAACATATATTCCCTTTTCTTCGCCAGACATCGCCTCCAACTTCTTCAGACTACGATCTCGCCCTTCGTGCCCTTCGAAGTAACCATAGGCCATCAGATCCTTCTTCGACTCGTTCAGAGCTCGACACCCTTCTCTCGCACATCCAAGCTGAAGATATCAAGCTCAGTCCTTACGCTACCGAAGAGCTCATGCGGATCCATCTCTCCCTCGGAGATCTTGACGAAGCTCAACAGCTCGTCTCGCAATTCGAACCCGCTTCCGGTCGATCTCTAGGCTCATGGAACGCTATTGTCGAATTGGACATCGCTCGATCCGATGTCTCTGCCTTGGAACAGACGGTCCAGAAGATGAGAGATGTAGGTCTTGAAGCTCCTCAACGAGCACTCTCCTATCTATCCTGCCAAGCTCTCTCAAACCTCATCTCCTCTCGATCTTCAGTCGGCTTCTCAGACATCGTTTCATCCGTTGAGGCAGCAGAGATGATCAGTGGGACGACGGCGCGAACAGATGTATGGGCGGATATGGTCAGGCTGTACCTCGCAGAAGTCAAGCAGCATGACGCCCTAGATGTCGCCGTCCAGATATACCACGAGACCCTCAGTAGGGGACTTGAGACCTCCGCAGAGTTTGCGAAGAACCTCATCATTCCTTTATGCAACGGGAGGCAGCAGGTTAGGCTCGAGGCCGCTATGCGAATTTATGACGAATACACCTCATTACCGAGCTGGATGGACGGGAAGGTGTCTCCTCAGGAAAGGGAACGATTCGCAGCGGTCTATCAATACCTGCTTATTGCGTGTGCGAGATCTACTCCTCCAGCTGTGGGCACAGCTATTCGACTTTTGTCCGATATGCGAGCGCATGCTATCGAGATTACTCCGACAAACCTTGTGTCCCTCTTGATCCTACTCATGAAGTCTTCCAATGATCATACGGCAGCTTTTGACATCTATGCGCACTTCTACGCCCTCGACCCTAACGCGATCGATGAACAAGGCTACAAGGCGATCCTGACCGCCTACCTCAACCTCAGCTCAGAACACAGCCCTTATCCACCGCCAGAGTTGTTTGTGGACATGATGCGAGATATGCATCGAGCGGGATATCAACCCGGGTCACACCTATTGTCATCCTTGCTCAAACAGTACGGCCACGCTTGTACGCGATTCCGAAGGCGTATACGCTCCAGCCGCTCGAGCAAAGCCGAAGACTCAAACGTTGACGAGAACGAGATCCGCATCAAGGTTGAACTACAGCTAGACTCCGTCGCTCAATCGATTCGAAACATTCACACTCTCATCAAGCTCGACCCACTGATATCACCCGACATCCCACTGCTTTCCTCGCTCATGGACGCTTATGCGAGAGTCGGGGCGTACTCTGAGTGTTTCGAAGTATGGGACGAGCTCGTGCAAAGACGTCACCGAGAACCAGCGTCTACGATCAAGCAATCCTACGCAGCGGGCATCAGTGTCATACTGGACGCGTGCGGATGGAGTTACTCCCTCTTGCGAGGTCGAAAGGTCTGGGCGTGGGCAAAGCGGTGGGATTTAGTCTGGGAGAAGAAGCAGTACGAGAGCTGGGTCGAATGTCTGTGCAGGAACGGCCAGATTCAGGAAGCTGGTACAGTCGTTCTCGACGAGATGAGAGCTACGAGTGGGAATCCGGAATCGGATGTAGAGAGCGCCAGGATCGTTTTGAGATTCGGAAGAAGGGAGATGGCATCGGGCAGGAATTTACAGGCCGGACGGGATTTTGTGGATCGGCTTGAGCATGAGAGGAAGGGCTGGTTCGATCAGTTGAAAGCGGAAGGAGAGATCAGGGAGGACATGCTCTGACGGATAATTGACATTGTCATGTCAGCGATTGTAGCATATAGTCAAATTACCTGTACATGCATACAGGGTATATCAAATACAACAAGCACATAGATGTGAGAGGGTCGCTATGAGAACAACAATTGCAAGTGATGTGGAACGATACAAAGAGCAAAGTCCAAGGTCAATCAATATGTACTGGATTTAAAGCCGCCTGTCCCACCGTTTTGGTTTTCCTCCGTTCAAGCTCCTACTGCTACTTTCTTGCGTTTATACACATTCCAGTCAATCCTCCTCTTTGTTCCTTTTCTGAATATGGCGTTTTCATTTGGAACACCGCTGGGAAGGTCGTGCGCTCGAACGAAGGATGGTACGTGCAAAGCAACAAGCGGTATCATGGACGGCCTACCATGCGCACACATGAATGGGAATCTGGTCCGACTCAGTTGGTTGACCAATCGAGTACACTGATCGTGAGATAGACGATCCTGGAACATAATCGCGCCTGACGAGGGTATCAAATGTTTGCACATATATAATCAGTCAAATGCGCAGAGCCTCATGAAGGTGAAAAGAGGAGATATCTAGGCAAGGCAGTCCTTATCCACTCACCTCTGCATGCTTTCGAATTGGCCAGCTCAAGCATCTCACGAGGCATATATCGCAGCTCGTGGCCCCATGGACCATGCACCTCTTGTTCGCCATGCTCATCCTGTTTTTCCTCTTCTGCCTGCACCCTTATCTCATTGATTCTTCTCTCTCCAGGCTCCTTTGTTCTTTCAAGCCGAGAGTCCCCTTGCTTTGCTTCGATAACCCTCTCATTTTCTCGATCAATGCCCTTGGTCCCTTCTGTTCCGTAAAACCGTAGTAGAGTCTGTACTCCATCCAGATTCTCGCGCAGGGCAGCTAGGTACCCCCTGACGAGCCTATTCATCTCGACCGCCTCCTGCTTTCCCAACCTGCCAGCCAGTGCGGAAGGCACTCGTTGGACGCCAATCTGTAAGTACTCACCCTCGGTAACCGTCGTCTCGGAGGGTGGAATAAGGTGCACTCCCCATCGCCTGAAAACATCCAGAACACCAGGTCGCGAAAGTTCTTCAGCTTCGTATCGAGTGAGGAGTATCATTGGTGTCGATTTCGTCGGCTTCATGGTGGGTATGTCATCACGCCTGAATCCTGAGCAGAGGGCTGACAGAATCGATTCGACCGAGACTCGCTCATCTGCCGCATGTTGATCAATGAGGACGATAACGCTTTTTGTCAGAACTTGCGTATCAGTTGTGGTAGTCGCAGGCGATATTGATAAATCGGCGGGCAAAGGCAGAAGGACAGCGACGTATTTTGTGTCGACCTGTCCTATTATCTGCGCGCGCCGAAGCGAGGCTTTCGTGAGCTGGACATTTATCGATGTTGTGTGCTTGGACAAGAGGTCGATAGGCCGCTTCAATGGTCCTTCTTCGACTTGCATGACCGATGAGTGGTCCCCCAGGTCATCGGCCTCGACGTGGTGGTGCGACCGTTTGGAATGACCAGTTGAGCGGTACATTGTATGGACGCCTGAGCTCGGCAATACACCCGGGTCTATTTGCTTTTGTAGATCGCTGATCCATTGATACCTCTTTCTGCCAGATGCATCGGTGAAATCCTGATCCCTATCGATATCTGCGAGACAATGTTTATCACGGGGTTCACTGACGATATTCGACGAGGTGAAATGTGTCCCAATCCGGAACGGAGATGAAGGACTAGGCGAAGTGATCACTGGAGGTGGTGGGCATGTGTCGAGTAAAGTAGTTCGTAGCGTAGCAAGCTCGTGTATATTATCATTTACATCATTTACAATTAAAGACGGGGTGGGATCCGCTCTGAGCGATCGGAACGTTGATGGCGATGGGCGGGTAGGGCTGATCATGTCATATCCATTCGCCATTGAGCCTGGCACTACCTCTTTCCCTAGTGGTGACTTGCCATGCATCGAAGCCGTGTTGGCACTGGGATCGAGTCGCTTCAGCGGGCTGAGCATGTGCGGGCCAGCGTTGTCTTTGGTCGGACTGGGAGTAGCAGTAAGCGTTCGTGTTGGGGCATAACCATTTCGCTTCAGGTATTCGTCAACAACGGCTAGAAGCATAGCTCTGACGGCTCCAAGATCCTACGACAGAATGTTAGCTGCATTACCGACTGGGTGGCAAAGATAGGAGCTGACCTTGTACCCTAGCACCCCTTTCCTGGGTTCATAAGATACATCTACTTCGTTCGGTGGCAAAGTGATATTCAACACAAAAATAGGATATCTCTCCAGCCGTCTGGGCGATTGTCGGGACTCTGTCAGACTCCCGGTCAGCTTGGTTCGCATATTTTCCCCGCCGAGGACGAACAAACCAGCTCACGAGGTGTGGAATATTGCATATCGTCATGCTCCCCTGAAGTCGCGTATGTGGCAAATCGACTATTGGCGAACTGTTTGCTTATGGCCAGGTGCAGGTCGCCCCGCTCAACGGGGTAGTTGTTCACATCTGACCGGTATAAAGTGAGCTGACTGAAACACATCTCAATCATTTGATCTTACATAGATGTTGGTGGACCTGCAATGAATGAAGTTGATCAGCTGGGCCTACTCGGCGCAGGGGTCTACGATCTCACCTTCGACACATCTCCCGACAGGCTGATGAAACCATCTACCCGCCGTAGTCCAGCTGATACACGGATCTTTTGTACACGCTGAAGAGTCTCGTAAGCTTGAGCATCATGGCCTCTTTCGGATGATTCGTAGCTTACCCTTGTAAGAGCGCTTCCGAAGAGCGTGCGGAACACATCCAAGCTTGATTTTGTCTAGGCAGTCGCGAGTCAGTCAATCTTTCGAGGCATATAAAGTCTTTCAAACTGGTGATCGATTTGCGTTGAGTTACATCCATGAGTTGAGTTCCACCACTCACCCCACTTATACTCAGCAACTTCCTCTGCCCTGCCTCACCTCTTCCACCCATTCCGATACCCCTGTCTTGCCATAAGGTCCAGTCAATACCAGGATTGCCCATAGCCAATGTCTCGACGACTTTCTTACATGCTCGCAGCAGTGTCTCTTCGGAGATTCGGGCGAACTCTTCTCTACGAACAGGTATACTGTGAAAGATATCTTTGACTTCAACCCTTGTGCCGTGAGATCCATGTACGCTCCGAGAAGGGTGGACACCTTCGTAGACGGTCTTGGAGGATTTGACGACTTTAGTGTGTGAGGATGATGAGCTTGAGGTACGTGAAGTGATACTCAGCAATGCTAGTGAGGCAATGGAGGCGATGGCTATGGGGCAGCTGGGTCAGCTGAGCTGATGCATCCCCTGTCGTTTGCGAGAGCTCACCTTCTCCCCTGAAGCCATATGAGCCGATCGAGCCCAGTCCACTGTCGTTCAACGTTCTGCTGGTACCTATTGGATTGAAGACACCGAGGAGGAAGGGCTACATTAGCAGTACTCTGCGGATTTAGGATCAAAATGTACCCATCAGCCACTAGTCATGAGTTCGGAACTCACGAAATCGCTTCCCAATCTTCTTCAACCCTTCTGGATCTACACCACACCCATCATCAACTACCCTGATACTCTCAAACCCCTTCCTCAGATCAATCGTCACTTCGACCTTCTTGCATCCAGAATCTAGAGAATTCTGAACGAGCTCGCTGAGTATCTGTGGGAAAGTAGGTATAACGAGGGTCGAGCGTAGCTTCGTTGATGTCGGCGTCGGTAGAGGGGTGATGTACGACGCAGACATCGCTGAACGTTGATGATCGATTGGTGACCCTACCGTGTTGAATATCGACGAAAGAGCTACCGCTCCTAGCATCAAGTCAGTTTAGTGCACATGCTATAGTCCTCTGCACTTTTGGATCTGTAGTATCGATGAGAGAGTAATGAAAGAAAAAAGAGAGAGAAGAGAAGGAGATCTGGCTTTGGGCATGGCAGATATACTATAGCCTTTTGACAGGTGGTGCACCTCCACTCTACCCCTCCTTCTCACCATAGAGCACAGTCTCACCATATGCATATGGTCGTGCATTCCCCTGCGTCATCAATAAACGCTCATGCTCGTCTTTTATGAGCGCATGCATTTCCCATCTTGCATTGCATCGTCCCAATCCATCAATAGTGGCCTCAGCAATGTCCTCGAGCGCAGCTGCTTTCTCGTCGGCATCGACGTCGACATTGGCGCCCAAACTGGACATACCACTCCATGTCGCGTATATCCAAAACCTCGACAAGGTATGTCATCTTCGCGTTGTATCGTTTGGGCGAGGGCGCATCCATACAGAGCAATATCAACCCACGTTCCTTGCAAGATCATAACCATATTAGCTTATAAGCCAGAGCTGATAATGGATATGAGTGCAGAAGAAAGATTTAGCATACCATCTAACCTCTCATTTACGACTCAATGGGATATACTGGGGCCTAACGGCTCTGCACATAATGGGACAGCCCGAAGCGCTGGACCGCGAGGGAGTGATAGCGTATACGCTATCATGTTGGGACGACGAAGCGGGTGAGCTCGCCTCTTATTGCTCATCCTGGATCAAGCTCTTTGTTCTTGATCGCTCGTTGCAGGAACGTTTGGACCTCATCCTGGACACGATGGGCACATTTTGGCGACGTTATCGGCGATTCAAATCATGGTGATGCAGAATGCTCTGGACCGTATAGATATCGACCGAGTGACAAGTTGTATGTGTGACAGCTCGTCCAGTAGCAGCAAACCAGAATGATACGGTATGGATGACGAGCTGACACTAGATCTGATAACCATAGTCCTGGTAGAACGGCTCAATCCCGACGGCTCGGTGTCAGGCGACAAATGGGGCGAGATCGATACTCGTTTCACATACATTATGCTCTCCTCTCTCTCTCTTCTTGGGCATCTGGATAGAATATCGGCTCAGCAGAAGGAGGGGATAGTAGAGTATATCAAACGTTGTCGAAATTTTGATGGAGGTTTCGGGAGGGTTCCAGGCGCTGAGAGTCATTCAGGGCAAGGTGAGCGTGGCCCGCCGAGAAGATGTCGTTTCAATGAGGCAGTAATCTTGCTGACGAGCTGACTCTGATTCCCGTCATATCGTGCAGTATGGGTTTGCACAGCCGCTCTCTCAATACTTGACAGACAAGACCTCATCGATACCTCGCTCCTTGGTGCCTGGCTATCAGAACGTCAATTGCCCAACGGTGGATTGAACGGACGTCCAGAGAAGCTGGAGGATGTCTGCTATTCGTGGTGGTGCCTTGCGTCAATCTCAATACTGGGCAAACTCCGCTGGATCAACAGGGATAAACTCATAAATTTCATCTTGGGCGCTCAAGTGAGATACTCAACCGATGTCCGCGTCGATACTTAGACAGCAGGAGGGAGCTGACGGCGTATATGTCCCTTTTTTCGATCAGGATCTCGAAGACGGTGGAATAGCGGATAGACCTGGTGACTGGGTCGATGTGTTCCATACTCTGTTCGGAGTAGCAGGTGAGCATACAGTCATACGTTGTATTCCAGCGCGCAGTCGTTGATGTCATATCGATCTCGTGTAGGCCTGTCGATGCTGGGCTACCCTGGATTGCAAGATATCGACCCTGTGTATTGTATGCCGGCGAAGCTTATCGATTCGCTGGGTTTGCGAAAGCCTCACGCTACATTGCCCCGTATGGCATCATACCCCTCAGAGAAGCAATGATAATCTTGATGTGATACTATAATGATCATGATATCTACACGATGCATGTTCGTTACACTGTATTCGACTCGTCTGCTCCCTTCTATACAAGGCTAAACAGCCTGTTTTTCCCCCCTCTATTGAATACCGCTCTCACCCCCGGGGACAGTCGCATGACCTTCTCCGTGCTCACCGCCGCTGACTCCGGCACTAAGGGCGGGGGTCTGAGTGCCTGAAGGAGCCTGAGAACCCATAGCCATGCTCGCTTGTCCAGCTTGCGTAGCGGCGAGCCGTTGTCTCTTTCGCTCAGCCTCAGCTTCCTTCTCCGCATCGATGGTTGCTACGATCTTCTCAATCTCGCTTTGCTCGAGGTTCTGTTTACGAAGCATAAGAATTATCAGCTATGACCTCAGAGCTTCGATTGAAACAGAGGATTCCTTTGCTTACCGTAATAACACCGTATCTCTCCATAACGCTGATCTCGATATTCTTTGCACCAGTCTGCACAACCTCCAACAAGCTCTTGACGGTAAGCTTGATGGCGTCTTCTCGCGATAACTCCTCTGTGTAGTTCTTCTCGAGGAACTCTCGGACCGTCTTCGAGGCTCGACCGATAGCGCAGGCCTAGGGTGCAATGAATGAGGCTTCATCAGCACCGCCGTCTCGGGTCCATACTGCTGTTTTGCGGTAGGGGAACATGGCATGGGAAGAGGATTTGAAGAGAGTATTAGTGGCCCCTTCACTCACCTTCCACGCAGAGTAGATACCGCTGGGCTCGGTCTGATACAGCCTAGGGATAGTGTCGTTGGGGTCGAAGCCGACTACCAAAGTGGAGATACCAAATGGACGGACACCACCTGATTGGGTGTATTTCTGAGAAGAAAAAAAGGAGCCAAGAAGTTACAGGTAAGCTAGATCTGTGATGTTATCCATAATACATGCAGCTTACCTGCTGGATACCGGCAATGTGCTTTGTGATGTACTCGATCGATACGG
Source organism: Kwoniella sp. CBS 6097 (assembly GCA_036287355.1). NCBI lineage: Eukaryota > Fungi > Basidiomycota > Tremellomycetes > Tremellales > Cryptococcaceae > Kwoniella > Kwoniella sp. CBS 6097. Next base: position 13,197,574 of record CP143074.1, on the reverse strand, counting down.
GATCCTCAACGGTCAGTCGGTGTGATTGACACTCTGTCCTCGCCTTGTCGATAAGGATACGTCCGTCGGCAGTCAGACCTGTTCACAAGACGTATCAGCTTGTACAATCTGGCAGTTGAGATAGCTGACGAAAGGTATAATTTCCACTCACCCGCAAAGGCAACGCAGACGTGGTCATCCAACATGGCCACCTTCCTGACTGTTCTAGGGTCCTGTAATTGAAGTGCAGACTTCTTCTCTACTCCGAGTACCACACATGATCCACCTCGTACACCGACCTAATCAGAATAGCATCAATGCATTAGCTTCTCTCTGCAACGTCATGGCTTAAGTGTCCTTCTACTGCCTCCTCTCTATTGTCGTAATTCGAAGGAAGACCGGAAAATCAATCGCAACTCACAGCACATGTTCCTCGTCGGACAGCTTCGAGGGCGTACTCTACTTGGAACAGCTGGAAGGGCAGAAGTGTGTAAGCTATATCCGTGTTAGACTCGTGGACGTGTCAGCTTACATGTCCATCCGGGGAGAAGACGGTTAAAGCTGGAAGACAAGGGATCGACTGTCAGCTATGTGACTCCTTCCAGATCAAACGTCGATCTGGCGTCTCACCTCGGTCATACGATCTGGACATAGTGTTGACGATCGGTAGCAAGTCAGATTATGTGAGAAACAAGGAAAGGAGATGAGGATCAAGCGAAGACAGAGAAATACGCAGGATATCGGATTTGATTTGGATGGTTATCGTCATCAGCGTAGACTGTCGAGCCCAACGCGCGTTGCGAGATACCTTACATTTGCGGGGGCCAACCAAGCGAATGAAATAGGCGTGCGAGACCCCTTCAACCGGTCAGGCGCGCGCGTCATCAGGGGGAGCGACACACGCGCCTTGCCGATCGCGCATCATCCCATATGCATGTTTGGTTCGGCAAATAACCAGGTGCGTTTCATCCATCCTTGTTATCTTGGAAAAAGAAATAGGAAGAAGGAGGAGATAAGAAGCAAGATAGAAGACCATAGAAATTGTTCTATCAAGACAGCGATCACCATGGCCGGACAAGCGAGAAAACGTACGACAGCCCAAAGAAAGCCAAAAGCAGAGGATGTGAATCTACTCGAAACTAGTAGGTGAACCGTCGGTCAAAGTGTCCGAAGGATAACTGGCTGACCTACAACTTATCCTGCAGGCGATATTCTAGATGAGCAAGGTCAGCTGCACCTTGAGCAGGTCTTCGTACATTTCCTCACCATATGCTGACCTTGGGGCTCCTATGAACAGGGCAAGATACCGAGATTCGTATACTGCGCGAGAAGAACGTCACCGATAACCGACAAGCTCAATTCGCGCTCGATGTCGGCGTTTTGACATGCATATTTATGTGCGTAAGATGCTCTTAAGCCGGGTAGATGGTCTTCTTCAATCTGACATGGAGTATCTCCTGCAGATCCGTCATGCACGTCATTGGCCATCTCTCCTCCCCGACACCGATCTTTGCCATTCTCGCGATTTTCCAGCTCGTCCTCCTTCCCTTCTCCCTAACGCCAGGCTGGATCCCCTCTCTGCCCACATTATCGCCCGACAACCACCTGTACGCTTTCTCCATACAGCTCACTATCTCGATCTGCGCTATCTACCTGAGATGGTTCCATGGTGCTTCGGGTGGTGGAGCAGGATCGATGAGCGATATCGAATTGAACGAAGTGGCCCGATGGGCCATGCCTGCATTGGTGGTGGGCGCTATCGATATGCAGAGAAGGAGCGAGAGGACGTCAGAGGAGAAGATTAGACTGTTAGAAGCAATGAAGTATAATCTCAAGGGGGCTTGAAGAGCTGGCAATAGACTCGTATGGAACATTCATCGGGACCGACGGTCGGGTTCCGGTGTATCCAACAACCAAGATGTGAAGAATGCATCGGGGATGCCATGCAGCCATACTAATGCACTACTCTTGTTGACCTAGTCCGATTGGCTGACCAATACAGCGTGATTCCCCCATACACTCTCAGTAAACGTCATACAGCGGCCGATCCGTAAAGATAAAGAAACACATCTGACCAGCCAACTCGTCCAGCCCGGTTCGAAACACTCCTCCGTAGTCCCAGTCATCGTGAACAAGGCTGGTCCCTGGCATTCGAGTATTGTCCAATGCATTCACACAATTCTCATAAGTAAGATTGTCGATACAAGTAATTGACCTCGACCTGACTTCTTGGATCCTCCCTTTCTCCCTCTACATCGCATACACATATTCCTCCTGTCACTGTTACAAACTTATCCACTGTCCTTACTCACTATATACTATCCAAACCAGAAACTCCTCTGCCATTTCCCTCTCCGGAAAGCCCTCTTCTCGAAGCTCGCCACTGTAGCCATAACCTACCATGTCCTTCTCCCAACCCGCACGACCAGCCTTAAAACCTGGCGATCGGCAAAACTCCAAAGTCCGCTTCTCGCGTGACGAGCTCGCACCTATCCGATCCGACCCGTCCGACTTCTTACCCACTCACGATCCGACACCTGCTCGGCCTTCGATCGTGTCGACATATGAAGACGCCCCCGAGGGTGATTGTACCGACACAGATGCGTCGTTCCCTTTCCATGCTGAACCTGTTGAATTGACTGAATCAGTTGATGATCCCAGCCAGCACCAACAATATGCAATGCATTCCCAAGGAGGTCAAGCTGCCGGATATTACAGAGAAGTACCAAGTGAGGAGGTGGAAGAAGATATGAGACACTACGAAGCTCAGCGTCAGGTTCAGCAAACACCTACCGGACCTGGTGACGGATACACTTCGACCCCGCCGCGAGTCACAGGCAGACGGTGGAGCTCGGCTCAACATCGACCCACGCTCGACACCTTGCATTCAGCCGAGGAAGATCTCTACAACCCCGTCGTCACCTCTTCACCTCGAGCTTCGCAAGTCATTCAGCCCAACGAAGTTCCTTCTCCTTATGCTCGACCTAGGAGTGCTCTCCGATCATCCCTTGTGCAGAGAGACAGGGCGGTGGAGCAGTTTCAACAGCAACAACAGCCCGGAAACATGGGCAGTCCCAGGCAGCTATACGCCGAATACGATCAACAGCCTACTCCGCCAAGGATTGCGAGAGCCTCGGCACCGCACATAGGCTATACACCACCTCGCAGGATGTTGGAACAGCACAGATTCTCGGTCCCTTCGGCTACCTCCCCTCATCAGGGATCACCTCGACTTTCACCGAACCCAGATGTATTCTCTCAATCACAGGCTCAAGGCCACAGGGGGTCTATCAATTCTCAAACACAGCGGTATAGCCCCGCTCCGCCTTACCCCGTTGAGGAGGAATGGAACGATCGACGAGGAAGTCGAGGGAGGGGCGGCGATGAAGGCAAGGACCGATTGTGGGTCGAGGATGATCGAGAAAGAGAGAGGGAGCAAGACAGGAAATTCAAGTACGACGGTGCTCACAATGACTCTGATGAGACCTTGTATGAAGAGAAGGTGTCATCAAAGTCGAAATACGCTTCTTCGCCAAGAGGCCGACAGAGAAGTCTGTCCGATTCTTCACGTCTGAATCCGAACCACGATTCAAGAGATCAAGCCGGTATGCGACGACGCACGACTCGCCAATTAGAGGAAGACGACGACGACGATAACGCATCGTCTTACCACGTTAAAGGCGGTGTTTTCTCTCAGCTACTCAGGCTGACAGGTCGGACCAACACGATGCGACGTCGGATTTCTTCTAGATCAGGCTTTGGGGCTTCATCCGGTCCAGGTTTGTTGCCTACAATGAAGTCCCTCGGATTGAGGAGACTCGACTCAAGGGCTTCAACCACGGCCGGAGCGGAAGAATTGGATCCCGATGATCCGCGAGTAACCGGTCAGAAGAAGAAGAAGAATCGAAGGAACAGTCTGAGCGACTTGCCGTTCATGCGCACCGATACGGGCGATTCAGGTATGACGTACAAGCGGAAGAGGAGGGCGTCTATTCAGCTACACGTTGCGGGTAAGTGACGGCTCGTGACCCACATCGATCGCGAGGATATCTGGGCCTGATGCAGTCTCTCCGCACGTTTTCAGATATCCTCACTCGCCAGCAATTCGTTCTAAAACTCGCCAAAGCTCTCATGACCTTCGGTGCGCCGTCTCATCGAATCGAGTCGCAGCTTTCCGCTACAGCACTCGTGCTGGAGATCGACGCTCAATTTGTCCACTTCCCCTCTATCGTCATCGCCTCTTTCGGAGACATGGACACTCGAACCTCTGAGACGCATTTCGTCAAAGCCGGTGGTGGTCTCGAGCTCGGCAAGTTACACAAAGTGCACAGCATTTACAAGTCCGTCGTGCACGATGAGATGGATGCTGCGGAGGGTACTCGACAAATCCACGCGTTGCTGAAAGCGCCCATGGAGTACAACTTGTGGCAGAGGATGCTGTTGGCTTTCCTCTGTTCCGGGTTGATCGCTCCTGTTGGCTTTGGAGGCAGTTTGATCGACGGTCTCGCGAGTGGCTGCTTGGGTATCTTGCTCAGTTTCATGCAACTCCACGTGGCTAGTAAGAGTGCCATGTATTCAAACATCTTCGAGTAAGTCAGCGAACCGCCTGACAATCCGACTTCCATCTTGTTTTGCAACGGGAACGCTCAGAAAAGTAGCTGATCCAGCCGTTATCTATATAGAATCTCCATCGCAACCGTTGTCTCATTCACTGCTCGTGGACTGTCAACGACCGGGCTATTCTGCTATCAAGCTGTTGCTTCAGCTGGTGTTGTGCTGATTCTTCCAGGATATACCATCTGTAAGCCAAGCAGAAAAGTACTGCTATTTTCGTGGATCGTGTCGTGCTAATCATTTCACCTGCAGTGTGTGGATCGCTCGAGCTCGCCTCAAAGAGTATCATGTCCGGATCTGTGCGAATGGTTTACGCCATCATTTACTCCTTGTTCCTGGTACGTCATTGACCGCCAGCTAATCTGTAAATTCCATGATCACAAGGTAATACAGCTGACCGATGAGGACACACTCCCTCATACAGGGTTTCGGTATCACGATTGGCTCCGACTTATTTTATGTCCTCGACCGACCTGCTCGTCGAGCCTCCAACGCAGCTATAGCCGCAGCCCAATCATACGTCACAGTTCGAGGTTCGTTCAACGCCGAAAACATGTTCAATCTCACTTCTTCGACCACCGGTGAACCTCACCCATTGTTCAACGGTACATTCACATTCTCCAACGCGACAACAGACCAAATCACCTCGAATCTTCAGCAAGGTTCGATTATCTGTGTCCGGGATCCCGACTGGCCTTGGTGGAGACAAGGCATGCCGGAGCTCTACCTGATCCTGTTCATCCCCATCTTCAGTGTGCTGCTGAGTATGTGGAATATGCAGCCTCTCAGGAGCAGGCAACTGCCTGTCATGTGTGTGATCTGTTGCATAGGATACTTGACAAACGCTTTGGGGAACCACTACATCTTCGATAGAAGCGATGTCGTATCTGCGCTTGGTGCTTTCGTCATTGGGTAAGCAGCTGCCTCTCTGCCTCCTGAATCTAAAGTCGTCTTGTAATGCTAATCATGCTTTTTACTATCCACAGAATCCTAGGAAATATCTACTCTCGAGTCTTCGGCGGTACAGCCTTCACGTCTATGGTTCCAGGTGTCCTGTTCTTGGTCCCCGTAAGTAAATTTCGCTGCTTCTTCGTAGATATCGGATACGTAACTGACAGACCGATATACTTAGTCCGGTATCGCCGCTGCTGGTGGTCTGGCCATGACAACCACCTCTCATCACAGCGACTCATACTCACAGGGTCTGATCATCGGGTTCAGGATGGTCCAAGTAGCTATCGGTATCACTGTGAGTATACCTCCGGTCTCATGTACGACCTCGCTCTTGTCACCGATGTAGCAAAGTGTCTGCGTCTGTCGCTGACCTGTCGGATCTATCTCTCTTCCAGGTCGGTTTATTCGGATCTGGTCTCCTGATTTATTCTTTCGGACGAAAGAAGGGCGCGGCTCTCTTCGCTTTCTGATCCCTCGGTCCCCACTTCTACTGTATCAGCAGTATTCGCATTCCCACAAGAATGGAATCCCCCGTGTCTTGTTACCCTCTTGCGCTTTCTTCATGCCCCGATATACTGTATGCACATGGACGATGCTTGTTCTTCTCTCGTATGGCTTCCTGACCCTGTATGATATACAAATCTGATGCATGTAACGAGTGAACGGCATATGCTACGAAGACTGTCTATGGTATAGATAAGTTATGAGTCGAGCCATATCAATCACCGAGGACCTTTCGTTTCCTCCACAAACTCGAACGACCTCCGCTCTTCTACTGCCACATGAATGTAGGTCAGCAGTTGTGACCATGTCCAAAGTAGAATGGTAGGTTGCACGAGATTTGGACTACTATGACCGAGAGAGCGGTGACTAGGAGTACAGTATGTGTCAGATTAGCTGCGCTCGTCTGTACCGTTCCCCATACCATCGAAAACGGTGCGCACCTTTGAGATAGGCTCGATCAACGAGTACGTCCGCAGCATATGCAAGGATAGTTTTTGCCTCGCGCGACATCAAGAGTCTTGACTTCCAGTTTATCAGTGAGCGCTTCTGAAAAACTCCAGTAATCCATATAATGCCATCCGCGGCAAACCAATTCGATTGTAAACCCTTCCGCCCATCCATGTTCGTCAATCACCTTTGCGTACGATTCTTCCTCAGGATCCTCTATATAGAATCGGTGAAGAGGGCTTCCGCCGAAAAGTGTCCGAGTGTCCCACATGTCGTTATGAGAGGTGGTCGATTCCAACTTCCAGTCCTGCTTTAATAATCCAATCTTCCAAATCTCCGGGCTTTTCGAATCCTTGTGCTCCCGTACTCGCAGTTTCTCTATACACAGATGTTTGGGTCGCATGGCTGTTCCGAGTTGTTGTACTATGAGCTTCGAGTTCATCGACAAACTCCGACCTTTATAATCGAAACTTTCAAGGTATCGCATGAATCCGTTCCTCAGGCTCACAAACTCAAAGTTGGGGAATAATCGGCCGTGTGTCCAATGATCAAAAGACTTGACTTTCATTGCCAGAATCTTGCCGGCTTGCTCGTCTTCGAGGGAGAGATGTACGACCGATCTACATATGCCCCGGATTCTACTTCGTGCTCGAGTGTGGAGGTCAACAGGTCTCGCTGAGCTGACGTACGCATCGAAGGTGGAATCTGGAGACGAAGAGCTGGCTTCTGAGCAGTTGTCGTCACGTTCGTAATCGTCGTCGAAATAATGACCGGTATAAGGCCGATAGACCAGATCATGCAGCACATTGACGTTGTGTTCGTGAAACTTAATATTCCGGTATAGCCTCGCATAATATCGCTGGTAACAGGATATGTCAATTCGAGTTGCCGTTTTTAGTGCCGAGAGGTCGAAATTTGCAAAAGTATCCAGGATCAGGATGAAAGAGAGGATTTCTCCAGGTAGGCGTGATGCAGCCGAAGGCTGCACGTCAGCCGCGTCAGGCTGATAGCTGGGCATGTTTGTTATAGGATTTATCCTGTTGTTGATCAGCCACGGGAAGAGATGGAATGAGATGTGTTACAATTCACAATGAACAGTATCAGCAGCATAGCAAATCTTTCTGGACGTTGATTGGGTCGTCTGGAGTATGCGCGGAACGAGGGGATAGAGGGAACTGAACAGCGATAGGTCCAAGTGATCCGTGCGGTCAGAAGTAAAGGTCACTTCACATGCCAATCATCTCAGTCATCGGAGATATCGAGCTGTGTGTGGGGGCCTTTTGTTTCATCACGCTAGGGATTTGGCCGTTTCCTCACACGCAAATGCTAACAAAGTGCCACCCTGCTTGTCCTTCGCTTTGTATTCAAGCCTTTCACATCAGACTCATCCTTGTCCCCGTTTCCCGACCCAGGTCACCATCTTCCAGTTTACCATCACGATCACTCGCGAACCCTTTGTAGCTATGAACCGCGCAGAAAACCTACGTCAGCTTCCACCTCTCGATGTCTCAGATATGGATAACACCACGAAAACGACAAACAAGCTTACATAGCATTAAGCCGTCTCTTGTCTTTAGCGGCCACCGATGGCCTGGTACTTTGGAGGGATCTAAGCAAATGATGATGGTGTATTGATGGCTGTATCCGCAGAACATGATAAGCTGTCATCATCATATTTGACAATTCCAGACACTTACCTTGTTAGCCTTGACTGCAGTATTGTCAGGACCGGCCTGTCGAGCACGACCGTGATTTGAGGTCTCGATGATAGCGTCGATCTACAGGAGAAGCGAAGTAGCTTCAGCTCAGTATGGTTTTGGATCTGTGCGAGCAGCTGACTTACTCTGCTCGTCATCGCTCCACGTGTCGCTGCCGAACCATCCACCTCTTTAGGAGTGATTTGCTTGTATCCGTTGACCACCTTGTCATGAACTTGGACGGTTCTTCCCCCGTCAGCACCGTTGTAGCCGTTGGCAAGCCCCTCATCGGCAAGCTCCTCACTATCCATGGAAGCATGCACGACTTCCAGATGTGCATTGTAAACGACGGCTTGCAGATCTGCTCCTGACATGCCCGCCGTTTGCTCTGCAAGATCTGTCCAGTCTACGTCTTCCGATATAGCGAGTCTTGAGCTGATCGTTCGTAGTATGTCCAATCGGTCTGAAGCGGTCGGCATATCGCACAGTATCGATTTGTCCAGTCGTCCCGGACGGAGTAGGGCAGGATCGATCAAATCGGGGCGGGATGTAGCGGCGAGCACATATACACCTGTCAGGCCCTGAGCACCGTCCATTTCAGTGAGCATCTGATTGACCACTCGATCTGTGACGCCAGTCGAGTCGTGCCCTCTGCATTCAAATCGCCATTAGTATACAATATGAATGACAGCAATAAATGAGAAGACATACCGTTTCGGCGCGATAGAATCAAACTCATCGAAGAACAGAACACAGGGTTTTGCCGCACTGGCCCTCTCAAACAGGTCTCTGACAGCTTTCTCACTGGCTCCAATATACTTGTTGAGAATTTCGGGACCTTTGACAGATATGAAGTTCAGCCCGCATTCTTTCGCAACGGCCGAAGCTAGCAGAGTTTTACCGCATCCTGGATAACCGTAAAGAAGCAGTCTGATAACCAGTCGACATGAGCTTTTCGTTACGGGACCACTATTGTAAATGGAACAGCCGGCTTACCCTGATCGAAGTCGTAGAGGGCAATTGGCAAAGATTTGGGCGTATTTCGTAGGCCATTCAAGGGTTTCTCGAAGTATGCGTCGAGGTTCGTAGAGGCCTAATGCTACGGTGAGCTGTGTTACACACACATATTACACCCAACTCACCGCCTATGTCTGACCACTTGACATCCGACTTTTGCAGGCTTACACCCCTCAAGCTGAGTGGCGTGAACGCTTCTTGTGCAAGTGTGAAATCTGCGAGAGTAAGCTCAAGCTGCAAGGTATATCAGCTTGGTATACTAATCAGTGCGACTGAGGGCGAAAAGAAAGTACTCACTATTGGAGCTTGCTCTTTCGCGCATCGTATAATTGCCTGCTGCATCGCTCCTCCAGTCAGATCACTCAAGTCGGCAACTGAGTAGCCTTCAGTCATGCCTCCAAGCATAACATAATCCAGCTCCTTCCCTGCTTGGCTATCCGACGGCGACATCCCTACACATCGGGACACCCTGTCCTGAACGATGGATGCCAAAATCCCCTGTCTGATCTCTTTGGTCAATGGTGGAATCTTTAGCGTTTCACCAAAAACATGTTTCGCATTGAGCATCGGATGGAGGTTCGTGCTACTTGTTGCGGTGACGAGGAGTAGGATTCCGGGTGGTAAAACGGTGGATCCGACTAGTCGACAGAAATGGTCGGCGAGAATTGCGGGATTGGACGATGAATTCAGCTGCAAAGTATACGGTCAGCCATACATCCTGATGCATCAGGCCATTTTTCACTGACCTCTGTCTCTGGTGACAACAAGTTGTCCAGTCCGTCCAGTATCAAGCAGCAAGGTTGCTTCTGTGATGCCTTCTCCAACCAGCCAGACATGGTCTCCTTGATCGATGCCAGCCTAGTTTCAGGATCAAGTTTACCAACATCCTCGTATATCGTCTCTGCAAGAAAAGGGAAAGTATCAGTCGTGGCCGTGGGATAACCACAGATCGTCCCGCAACTCACCAGCTAACGTTGATCGACCTCTTTCTAGCTCATCCGCCACCTGTTTAGCGATAGACGTTTTGCCAGAGCCCTTGTTGCCGAGCAAGAGTAACGGACGTGATGCACTGCAGGAAGGGTTGGAGCGAGAGAGGTAATGAACAGCTTCCTGGATCAATTGGTGAGTCCCAGGTAATGGACGTTGAGAGCGTTGTGATTCCCTGCAAATCAAACAGGCAATCAAAAGGTGTTCATGAGCAACTCATGTCCAGGCTTAAGCCTTTCGCTCAACCTAGAACCGCCTGCTTGTGCTCACATGGTCAACGCGGTCGCCCTACCTCTGCCACTTCTGCCTTTTGCAACCTTGAAAGGAGCTGCCGAGATCCTCACTCGGTCCCACTCGGTGACCCAATCCTCCGTCGAGCCAAGAATCGTGATACATCTGTCTGGCATCTCGTCCCAAGCTACCATCGTGACCTCGATCTCTTTGGCTCTGGCTTCTTCCCCTTCAGATAGGTCTTCATCCAGTACTCGTGCCTTCGCTCCCTCCAGTGACACAGTGAGGACAGCATCGGCATTAGTCTTGAGCTTGAGCTTCTGCCGGACAAGTTGTATCGTGTTCTCAGAGCACAAAGCTATTTTATCGCCTTTTGTGCCTTGCGGTATTGTTGGTTTGCCCCAAGAAGCAGCGACATGGGGAGGTATGAGCCGAGCTCGAAATCCCCCCAGACGTTTGGTTATGCCATCGCCATTAACGGGCGTTGAGCTTGAGAGCGATTCGGACTGGATGACCTTTACTTCATTTTGCTGGTAGCCATCAGAACGTCTTGGTCTGGGTGCGACGTAGATCTCTGTGTCGGGATTGACAAGGACAGCATCTTTCGGTCCGCAATTGGGGCTCGTATCATCTATGTGAGGCAAGGGATTCGGTAGATGTCAGAATTAGAGCTACAGTGATCCTGTGGGACTACCTACCGACTCTTATGCGGATCTTTGTCTTCCCGGCGACCCACACATCTAACTCCTGGCCTTTCTGTGCGGCGCGTAGTTGAGATAGCAGATTGTTCTCCAAGAACGAGGCATGTTGTTCCTATTCATATTAGGCAGTTTCAGCTACATAGCCAGATTCTTCAGCTTCGAGAGTCTGACGACCTACCAGTATCTCCCAATCATCCGATGTCAAAGGTGTAACTGACACTGACTTGGCCTTGACGGGATTGTGTATGACGCTGACCTCAACCTGTATGGACAGCTGATAAGCTATTTGATGTTAGATAAGAGAGGCGTACAAGATGCCCACCAATGTTCCTTCAGGCCACCCTAGTGACAGAGCTACCTCTGGGTCGATCTCAAAGTTCTCTGCCCCTCCTCCAGCCTGTGCGAGCGACGATGAGGCTGCTAGACCTGACCATCCCAAGTACGCAGCTCGGGGCTGACGTTGAGTACTCGAAGAAGCAGAAGCTGATGTAGGCGGTAAGGGCGATAGGTGTAAGATGATGGATTGTGGACGCTACTTGAAGGTAGACATCACCCGTGATCAGGTGCGGAACTTATAGAGGACAACACGGGCTCGGGCAGCTGAAAAGCGCTGAGAAGTAAGAGCTCACCACTTGTTGCTGGGCCAGCTGCGCGAACAATGAGAGGGGTAGGTGAATCAAGTTTGATCTGAGCGACCGATACTTGACTGCAGCTTTCCTTCCCATCTTCACTCTCAACTCTACGACTCAAGATATGATTTAGGTCCAGGACAGGCTATGATAATGCGAAGTGAAGTAACAATAGAGGAGAGAAGGGAGATCTGTTATCATCTCGAGGGAGCTCGAGGAGTTAAACCGGCAAAGTCGAAAGCGAGGTTAAGCGGCGACCCCCGTTCTCGGACTCGGACTCGGACTCGGCGCGCGAGCTATTGACTAGCTATTTGTGTGTAACTTACCATCAAGCAAGTCAGGTACAAAGGCCAAAGGCGGGCCGGTTACTTATATTATGCGGCGGGCGCGTCCTCATCCCTCTAAATGTATAGTCTTTGATACACACCATTCTTCTCATTCCCAGACACATCAGATCCCTCCGTTTGTCTCCTGAAGTCAAGCATTCTTCTGATAACAGCACCATCTATCGTCACAGTCTGCCAAGTTTATAGCAGCCGCCAGTCACAGACAACCGGCATTCATCAAAGCCCCGACCGCGAAAAAGCTGTCGCTGGCACTTCTCTACCCTTTCCATACAAAGACGGCTCACGAATACGAAGGGCTTCTTTGGCTCTTTCCTAAGCTTCTTCTTCGGTTCCGATAGTGATCCGATTCGCTTTGGTGTTTTTCATGTCATCGGTCGGTCTGCCCAGCGCTATTCGGCGGACCAGTCCAAGAATCTGCGAGAGCGTTCCACAGAAGGCACAAGGCAAAAAGATGCCACTACTGTTCTGACCGAAATTTAGGGAGTTACGCGAGATCGCCTTTCAATTGCGAATATAATGGTTCTGGCATGCATGAACCACATCCCACACCAAATGAGACTGATGTAGTCTTTAGGACATAGGCGTACAGCTGATGAACAGAGTATATACTGTGTTCGAGTACCCTTGAAATGGCGCAACTGCCACCAAACTATGCTGGCTCCTACGATGATCATGATGTGACAGTCTGAGAAAGCTTCAGGCAATGCTGGTCTCTACACTCCTTAGCAGCGAGATGATCGTACGATCTCCGAATATGCGGAGCGGTAATTCCTTTCGTCGAAAGCTGTCGTGGGATGGTCAAGGCATGGGACCGTCTCGTCATCTTGCACGCACTTTAACCACGCTCCAATTGGCATCCCGCTTAACCCTTGTCGTCGGAGTAACCAACATCATGTTCTGAAAAATGTCGTCTTTCGCATCCACTATTCTCTTTCTCTTTATTGGATATGCAAACTGCCCCATCACGACAAGAATCCTCATCAGACCCAGGCTAATCATTCCACTTCCTCTGAACACATATGATCCTGGACATCTTTATGGACTTGGATTTCTCGTCTCTTACAGTCGATACACAACTTAACACGTCTTCGTATCAGCGATATCAATTCAAGCTCTACCGTCATGTCTGCTTCAATCAGTACAACATCCAAGCTTTCCAACATCTAGCTGAATTTGGCAAAGGCTACGTCCTCGACGCAACACTTGCACCGAAGCCCCGACGACGCGCTCGAAACAGGCTCTTGTCGGTTTGCCGGTCCTTCGTATACGTCAGGCTCCAAGACGAGGTGTCCGGCGAGATCCTGGCAAAAGCGCTAGCTCAATGTGTTCCACTTGATGCGAACCGCATATTCCCAAAAGTCACATACCTCACACTCGGAAAACGGTTCATGCAATATCTCGAGAAGTGGGACCATCGAGATTATTCCTTGGAAATGAACTCCAGAAGAGCCGTCGGAATACTCAGCCGAGCGATGAATGTCAAGCATCTCTGCATCGACACCATCCGAGAGACAGAATCCAAGTCTTTCGCACATCCAGAAGTCTGGAAGATTGTGAACCTCATTCAGCACTGGACCTAATCAATCACCTTCCACAACGACGTCGGTCCCAATCGACTCATCTTCGAAAACGTACCCTTGCAGCGATACAGTCAAATTGATGAATCCGAGACCTCGGCGCTGCTATTGGCCAAAAATAAGTCAATCTGGGAAGCTACCTCTCGTATTGAGATTCTCAACCAGGTTCCCCTTGAGGTCGACACCTTGATGCTGCCACAGGCTATCGTCGAAAAACTCGAAATAGATGTGGGCGACAACGATACAGACTTTGACTCTTACATTTGTTGCGGGGAAGATCTGGAGCACTTCGAATGATTTGAGTTACGAAGGCGAAGAAGGTAGATACCGGCCGAAGCAGGCACTCAGATACAAACTGCTACCAGAAACACAACAGAAATGACAGAAATGACGGTAGTTTTTGGTTTTGTACAAACAAGAATTCTTCATAGGAATTATCTATACCCATGCATTGGATATGACTGTTCTTACGACTGTACATGTACTCATGAGCGTTGAGAGAGTACGTCGAAAGGTACATTCAGGCTGTCTCTCGGCTCATCGTTAGCTGACGTGATTGAGACTCCGTATTATTGTGGTCTGATTAAGCGGCCCGCCTTACGCTATCGCGACTGGGACGTCGCTCGTAGGTACAGTGCTGTGCTTCGTGAAAGAGACACTATAGTTCCATGTCAGCTAGTCTGGTTACTCTGAACGGTACTGCCCCTTCTGTATTCTCGAGCATGTGACTGAACCTACAAGGATCTACCAATATTTCTTCTACCATAGTATGAAGTGCTTGGTGTAGTTTGAGGTGGGGTGGCATGCCGTGTATAGTGGGGTGGTGCAAGTGGCGGATGGCGGCGTCCGCCGCCGACCGGCTCTTCAACTTCTCTCGCTATATCGTCTTTTACCCCTCGGATCTCTTACATTTGTACAGTCGTCAATATGCATGTAGTGAAACGATGCAATCATACGCCGGTGGAATACAGACGTTGGTGCATCTGCTCAGCCCAAAAAGATGAGCAGTCTCCAATTTGAGTGACGTACAGCATCGCTGGCATTGTCAAGTGGGTGTCGCTGCTTCCTCCTTGAGTTCTCTCCCTTCCGACCGCTTGTTTCACTTCTCATGCGATATTTAGCTCGTCCAAACACGTCAGTATGCATTCAGGGGACCGCAGAATGTATTCCGAGTGGCGTTGTATAAGCATAAGAAAAGGAAGGCTTGCGCGAACAAGTGACCCTTTCTTCCACCCTTCCAGGAATCGACACAACGTTGCATCTCGTGCTATAAAACTCCTCGGAAAGCTTTCTAGGACCCCTCTTTCGCTTCAGGAGCTTAGAGCTTGTCATAGTAGTAATCCAAGGGCGGGACTTCGGCTTTAAGGCCCTTCCTTGTTCGGATTTTCTGGGCGAGCTCTGTGAGGGGTGAAAGAGAGTTATGTCAGTCGATGTCCCGCTCTGTAAGGATGGGAAGGGACCAGACACTCACCATTCGTCTTGGATCCAGCTTCCAGAGGCTGTATTTGGAAGGTATGATGAGAATAATTGAGAAGAAGGCGAAAGAAAGGGAGATCGAGGCGGGAAAAAGGGGAAACAGACAGAAAACAATCAATTTCTGAGCTATTTCGGTGAAATAAAGCTCAAAACTCACCGATCCGTTCATAGGCTCCCAATGGTCGAACACCTATAGTGATGTTTGGGTATCAGCAGTGATTTGGGGACGTTTGGAGGTGTTATGCAACGTGAGAAGCCGTCCAAGTTGGATAGAAGGGGTGGAAGTCATATGGGGGAAAAGTGCCACACTCACGGCTTGAGGGAACGCCTGACCACCAGTGGCGGCTCGGAGGTCGGCGTTGAAGCCGAAGGACTCGGAAATGGGGAGGTAGGCCTTCATGGTGTACATGGGGGTACCAGGTCGCTGCTCGGAAGAGAAGACGTGACCTCGTCTTACGTTAAGACAAGACTGGAAGACAATGAACCATGTCAGCGGCTGCGCGCGTTACGACGCAATCTTTCTGATACTCACGTAGACACCACCCTGGGCAGACTCGGGAACAGCAATCTCGACCAAGTAGACGGGCTCCTGGAAGGCAGGAGAGGCAAGGTGCTGAGCGGCGTAACATACTCGTCGAGCAGTGGGGATGATCTGACCACCACCTCGGTGGATGGCATCGGCGTGAAGGGTACAGTCGATGATGTTGAATCGGATACCTCGCATAGGCTCGTCGGCGATACCACCCTCCTTGGAAGCCCACTGGAAGGCAGCGACACAAGAGTCCTTGATTTCGTTCATGAACTGAACACCCTTGGAACCGTCGAGCATGATGTTGGGACCGGTGGTGTCAGGACCGAAACACCAGATCTTTCGGGCGTCGGTAACGTCCCAACCGTAGGTGTCGGCGAGGTATCGAGCTCGGGTCTTGGGGTCGTCTCGGGGAGCGACTCGACCTTCCTCAATATCCTTGGTAAGCTCCTCGTCGAGAGGCTCAGCCTTGACGTAAAGTCGGTTGTGCTTGTTCTGGGACTTGGAGAGAGCGACCATGGAGGACTCGGCGGTGACGGTCTCTCGGTAACCGACGACGGGGTCGGACTTTCGGAGAGGGACACCGGCGTGGTCGTTCTCGAGATCGTTAAGACAGATTTCCAAGTGGAGCTCACCGGCACCAGCGACGATGATCTCACCAGAGTCACCCATCCAGGTCTTGACACAGGGGTCAGACTTGGAGAGTCGCTTGAGACCCTCGACAAGCTTGGGGAGGTCGGCAGCGTTCTTACATTCGACGGCGACCTGCACGACGGGAGAGACGGAGAACTTCATGACTCGCATGTTGTGGGCAGTCTCGGAGGTGGTAAGGGTACCAGACTTGAGCAAGAACTGGTCGACACCGACAAGACCGATAATGTTACCGGCGGGACAGTCCTCGATAGCCTCGGTGGATCGACCCATCATGAGGACGGTTCGCTGGATGGACTTGATGACGGAGTCCTCCTTCTTACCGGGAACGAAGTTGGGGCCCTGAATTCGGACCTTGGGGCCGGAAGAGACGGTACCGGAGAAGACTCGACCGAAAGCGTAGAATCGACCCTTGTCGGAGGTGGGAACCATCTTGGAGACGTAGACCATCAAGGGACCCTTGGGGTCACAGTCTCGGATACCGATGGCGGACTCGTCGTCCATGGGACCCTCGTAAAGGGTCTCGACTCGGTACTTCTGGGCGGTAACGGGGGAGGGAAGGTTGATAACGATCATTTCAAGAAGAGAGTCACCGGCGGGGAGGAACTTCTTCATGACGACCTTGAGGAGCTGCTTGCCCTCGAGGTCCTTCTCGTCACCGATAAGCTTGAGCTCGAGCTTCTCAAGAAGAGTGGGGATCTCGTCCTTCTTGTAGTTCATGATCGAGTCGAAGAGTCGGAAGATGGGGTCGAGGACGAACATGTTGAAGGCTCGCTCACCACCACCGGCAGCAGAGGTGGACCACTTCTTGGTCTTGGCGTTGAAGTAGTTGTCACCCCAAAGCTTGGGCATGAGCTTGTTCTTGTCGACACCGAACTTCTTGGAGTATCGGGCGGCGAACTGTCGGAGAGAGAAGGCCCAGCCGTGGAGACCGGAACCGAAGGCAACGGTACCCTGCTCGGGGTAGACCTGGGTGTCACCGAGTACGGGGTCGTTGTAGGTGGAGATGATGACGTTGACGGACTCGATGGTTCGGCAGAAGGACTGGTAAAGGTCCTCCTTGGAGACCTGGAGCTCGAGAAGAGCTCGGTCAACCTTGTTGATGATAAGAACGGGCTTGACTCGTTCAGCAAGGGACTGTCGGAGCACAGTCTCGGTCTGGACACAGACACCCTCAACACAGTCGACAACGACAAGGGCACTATACAAGCAAATGCGATCAGACTTGGTTTTATCCTCTTTCCATTCAGAATCGCGCCACGCCACTCACCCGTCAGTGACTCGAAGAGCAGCAGTGACTTCGGAAGAGAAGTCGACGTGACCGGGGGAGTCGATCAAGTTGACCAAGAATTCGTTGCCGTCGGTCTTCTGCTTGACATCGGCAACATCGTCCTTGTCGAGGGGGAAGTACATGGAGATGGCGGTAGACTTGATGGTGATACCTCGGTCAATCTCGTCCTGACTACAATGCGCCAAAGATTATGAGCGTTAGTCTCTGTATCCCGCCACGATCCATAAGAGTTTTCGGAGATATCCGACACATCTCCGCCACGATCAAATTTGCCTTTCACCCCATCAAATGCTTCCCGCTCGATCCACATTTCAAAGGTGCCGCTGCTAAAAATCGGCAACTCACCGAGTGTCCGTGAATCGCATCTCACCAGCCTTGGAGGAGGCAATGATACCGGCCTTGGAGACAAGGGAGTCGGTAAGGGTGGACTTTCCGTGGTCGACATGGGCAATGACCGACATGTTTCGGATGTTGGTGGGCTTGTCCATGAGGGCCCTATAGAATCATTATATGTCAGCTTGATACTCTCCTGGCACTCTATAGGCATGTTGACTTACCTGATCTCGTCGACGGTGAAGCTGAAAGCGCATAGTCAGCAATAATGTCCTTTTCATCCAACATCTACAAGGCCTGCATCGACGCGCCACTAATCCATGACCAACGTTGAATGACTTTCCGCCACCCGTTTTCACGCATTTGTGGCGATCCAACGTCCAGCGAAGAGCCACTCAACGCAGCCCATGCTCTCTTATTTGTCCTCCCCAGTGCATATAGATATCGAAGACGACTTACTTAACCTATAATACAAAAAGCAACGATTAATCATGATTCCCCATGTCAAAGCGGCAACGTTCTCAACTGTTACCCCTGTTGCAAACTCACCATTTTGACGGATTTTTCGATGAACTAATGCGCGAGGCGGAAGAATGGGTCGGAAGTAGGAGAAGTAAAGAGTAAGATGTCCCCTGTGGAAGAGTTTTGGGGTTAAAGAAGGAGGAAAAGGAGACTCTTGAAAGATTGATGAAATGATAAAGAAATCTTCGCCTCTGCGGTGAGTGGAGTACCTCTACTGGTGGGGTGGTGCAGCGTGGTTGGCCTCGGGGTGATTGGTTGAAGCGAGTCCGCAACTGGGCGTTCCTTTTTTTTCTGCATTCGTCCTGATTTTTGTTTCACTGGATTATGCATTTGTTTGATTTTCTCCCATGGACCACGCGAGATCTCTCATTCCGCATACGATACAAGGCAATCCAACTGTTTCTCCACAAGGAAGGAGAACAAAGTGGTTGGGAGGACTGACTGATTGCCACAATATATGGCGCCGCGGAAATTTGGTGCCGGTAGGGAAAAAATGTGGATCCGGTCGCTCCACGGTGGAGGTGATGTTTCATTGACGACTCGAAGCGGTAAGTTTCATATTGATCGCACTATGAGTAGTGCAAACTGGGTGAATGTATCGTTGACTGTGATGATCTCAGCGTGATTCACGTGCATGCAGGCCTACTACAGCACCTCGGAACCGACCATGACTGACGTGGGGGGGAAGTGGGGGAGTACGGCTGCCCGGTGGTCACGAGTCCGCATGAAACCACGAAAGTGAGCGCACGGACCGCTTCCGAAAACCACATGAATCCTCGAGTCGACATGCCACATGATAAGCATCGTACCCCTTTGTCGACTCAAACCAACCTATATTCACGAACCACACCGAGAATTTGTGTACGATGATGTTTCACCAGTCAATACGCGCGGACCCGGTGTGGCATTAATAGTGCGACGCCCCAATCTTCCGATAAGCAGAAGGATTTCGGTCAGATGTGGCGAGACATTTCGACATCGTACACTGGCTAAAAGTGTGCAAGTATGGCTGCCACTTGATGGCATGATACATGTTTTACATCGATCCTTATATGCTTACAACAGAATAACGTATCTACTGCTTCTTGGCTTTACCTTTACCCTTTTTAATAGGCGGTACCGGTGTATCTACAACTTCCAGCTCAGGCTCAATCTGTGGCTCAGATTCTACTATCTCCAAGTTTACTCTCCCCCTCTTTCCCTTCGTCTTCTTACTCGACACCTCAGGTGCGGCTGATACGCTCTCACTGCCCCTGCCTCTCTTGCGCTTTGCTTTGCCCTTGGGTTCCACATCGATCTGTTGCACTGGCTCAGCCATCTCCTGGTCCGGCACTTCCGTCACTACATGACCATCGGGTATAGGTTCAAGCTCAGGCTCAGGTTCGGGCGGGATCTCCACCCCACCCAACCATCCGCCATTCACAGCTCCCCACCAGCCCTCGATCTCGTCCATACCATCAGCATGTACATCTTCTTCGCCACCAAGCCACCAGCCGCCTTGATCGTATCTGTACCTGTTCGCTAACAGGCCTTCGATCGCTTTGTACCCTTCTGCGGTTGCGTACGGTATCATGGTAGTTGGGTGGCGATATTTGGCTGGCAGACCTGTGAATGGGCATGTAGGTGGACGGCGGACTACACGAGAAGGGACGGATGTTAGCCACATGCTTGCCCCAGAACTCATTGGTATTGCTATCAGATCGCGAGATTCTCGAGCACTCACCAATAGGTCTGTTCCTAGCAGGGATGTAAACCACTTCATCCCATTCCACGTGATCACCTAGCACAAGCTTTAGTTCAGCCGGCAGCCCACCAGGGACCTGAGATAGAATCAGGTAGTTTCGCGTGTATTGAGAAGCTTCGTCCTGAGATACCTCGGCAGCAGTCTCCTGAGGAATACTCAACGGCTTGACTGTCTCATCTTTGTTACCCGTGTTCATAGGCCGCGAAGAGGGGCCAGCGACAGCTTCTCCTGAGCGGGTCGCCTCAGCATTTGCAGAGGGGGTCATCACAGACTCGTTCTGAATCGATGGTTGAGCGAACGCTTCTGTCGAGGCTGCTTCTGTGGGGGCAGTGGGAGTTGCAGTGGCTGGGTTTTGTGAAGCTGCACTGGGATCTGTCGACGGTCTGTTATCAGGTTCGGCCGCCTGGGTGACGGCTTGGTCCGACGTCAGCGGCGAAATTGAGCTAGCGACGGGCATAGACAAAGACCCAGGGGTAGTCGGTTGGGCAGCTTTATCGGCAGGCGTATCAGGGTTCTTTGGCGATGCCGTGCTGGTAGGAATATCGGTTGGGGGATTCGACTTCTGAGCAGCCGAGACCGAGGTAGTAGGAGATGTTCGAGGGACATCGGCATCTGCGGTCGCAGGCGGTATGGCGCTGATTGATTCAGCCTGATGCTGTGACGGGGCAGAATTGCTGACACCTTCAATGGGAGTCCCCTCTTCGGTAATCGTCCCTCGACACTTTGTTGGGCTTGCCTCATCTCCATTCATTTTCTCCCCCGCTACCTGTGTGTCTTCCTTCGCGATTCCTGTTGGTTCCTCGGACGTAGATGTCGCGGCCTTATCTTGCTCGGCCTTCTTCTCTGCCTCTTCCACAACCTCCACAAGCCTGTTCACCGTCCGGGACACCCATGTCCACCTCGGCCCTTTGACTCGTTTTCTACCCACTCTTCTCAATTCCCGCTTTTCATCCTCCTTCTTGAGCCAATCCCGAAGAGCTTCCTTATTACGCTCTTCCTCCTCCAGGGCAGCAGCTATCAGCTCATCCTGCGTCATACGTCTTTGACCTCTCACTTCGCCAGTCTCGTGCTGTGGGCGCCTCCCCTTGTTCCCTCTTGCAGCTTTTTCAGCCTCTTCCCGAGCTTTGATCTCATCTTCCGTCTTCAGCGTCGATGCTCGTAGATTACTACGTCTAGCCTCAGATCGCCCTAGTCGCTTGACCTCTCGACGTTTTCTGCGCAGGGCGAGCATCAGTGTAGATGGCGCCATCGAAGAAGGGTCGAGAGCGGGATCAAGAATGGCCAGGTCTGCCTCAGTGAGAGAGTTTGCTGTTGGCTCAACGGGCTTTCTCGACTTTGGCTGGTTTGCTAGAGGATTGTAGATAGCCCTGGATTTCCCTTTGGCCTGTTTGCAACAAGATCCTCGATTAGAACAGCGAACCTACTGATTGTCAAGGGGGAGGCTCACTCACCTTGTTCCGCTCCTCTCGTTGTATGGCCCTTTCGGTCTCCTCCTCATCTTCTTCCACTTCTTCGTCAGTATCAGCGAATTCGTCCAAGAACACATCCCTTTGATCCTCTATGGTCATCCACATAATAGATCAGCTGAGTCGTACACGGCACGGTTACATATTTAAGACGTAAGCCTCACGGGGTGCCGCAAATTCCTCATCATCTTCTACTTCAGCAAAAAGCTCGTCCTCGTCTTCTTGATGAGCTTTCTCGAGCAGCTCTCGCATGCTGTCGCACCATCCCTGTCAGCGGACATCTTAAGGGTATTATGCGGACGATCTAGGTGGAGGCGAGCTCAGCTGCTGGACATACCGGTTTCCCGCTGT
Source organism: Kwoniella sp. CBS 6097 (assembly GCA_036287355.1). NCBI lineage: Eukaryota > Fungi > Basidiomycota > Tremellomycetes > Tremellales > Cryptococcaceae > Kwoniella > Kwoniella sp. CBS 6097. The sequence continues at coordinate 13,175,527 of CP143074.1, read as the reverse complement.
GCTTCGCTTTGCTCGACCCGCCGTGACGGTCTCATATGCCGACATCTTGAGTGCGGTGGCAGCCTCGAGGCTGTTAATTTGTGTTGCTTTAAGTCTCTGTTATGACAGGTATATATTATCTGTAGATAGAGCCTTGAAATCACCACAGTCTTTTCGTCATTTCTGCCTTCAACGCGTCCAAACATTGGCACCAGTAGCGATATCAAGAGGTAGGCCACGTGGTTTCTGCAAGTGGGGTTTTCGGTTGATCAATGCCACGTGTAATCTCTCTGATTGATCATGACTCGAGATGATGGCTGCCATACCGACTTTTTCGATGATCGTCATACCCAATCTATCCTATATCTTCCGATTTGTATCTTTGCATCTTAACTCTGACTCTATCTGTTCAAAAGCAACATCCATCATGTCTACACCGATCTTCCTACCCCTGATCGACCCCTCAGGCTCGACCCTTCTGCCCTCGCTCGCTCTTCTTGGTCCCCTGCTCATCCCAGCAGGTCTCCTTCGAGCCGTCCTCCCCACTCTCCCCGCACAGGCAAAGTACTACGTGCAAGCGGAGAACAGTGATGAGGACCTCATCTCTCTGTTAGATGCTGGAGCTCTAAGAATAGTAGTATCAACTACACAGCTCAGGCAGTTTGATGGACAGGTACCGAAGGAAAGGCTTATTGTCAAGCTGAGCGAGGAGGAGCTTTCTTCTGCAAACGAAGTCGCAGAGCAAGTCAGCGGAATCTACGTCGTATCAGCAACCGCTCACACTGCCAAGTCACTCGGTCTCTCCAACCTCGATGTCTTCCTCCAACACCCTTCTCCCAACCCCGCTGAGCTACTCGAGTCGATTAGATCATCAAGACCGTCCAGCTATGTCGTCCCTACGGAATTCCTCGCTGCTTCTCCCAAATCCACCTCCACTCACCTTTCCATTCCCGAAGCTTTCCTCGCTCCTATCGTATCAGATCGACCTGACGGCTTATTCCCCACCATCGTCTCTTCGTCCACCCACTCCTCGAAGCCCCTCGGCTTGGTGTACTCGTCCAAGGAATCAGTCGCCGAGGCCATCCTGACCCAGAAGGGCGTATACCAATCGCGAAAGCACGGTCTTTGGAGAAAGGGCGAGACTTCGGGAGCGGTTCAGGAACTCGTTTCAGTCGGGCTTGACTGTGATTCCGACGCTCTTGTATTCAACGTTGTTCAGCACGGATCAGGTTTCTGCCACTTGCCCCAGTCAACGTGTTTCGGCGGATGGTCAGGTCTCGCCAAGCTCGAGGACACACTCAACTCTCGACTAGCTTCCGCTCCCGAGGGCAGCTATACGAAGCGACTGTTCACGGATGAAAAGCTACTTAGGAGCAAGATCATGGAGGAGGCCGAGGAGCTTTGTGATGCGCAGACCAAGGAGGAAGTAGCGTTCGAAGCTGCCGATCTGGTGTATTTCGCCTTGGCGCGATGTATCAGCAAAGGCGTCTCATTGCAGGACGTGGAGAAGGCACTGGACAAGAAGTCGTTGAAGGTCACGAGAAGAAAAGGAGATGCCAAGCCCAAATGGGAGGCCAAGATCAAGGGGGAACCTGTCAAGCCTGAAAGTAAGCCTACCGAGCCCGTACCGAAGGCGTTCCCTGAGGTCGACGACAGTCGAATCAAGATGCGGACTGCTCAGCTCAAGCAGCTTAACGCGGAGGAGCAGAAGAAGTTGCTTCTGCGACCTGTCCTTAACTCTCTTGCAATGATTGACAAGGTCAAGCCCATTGTTGAGCGAGTGCGAAAAGAGGGCGACGCCGGTCTGAAGGCTATGACCAAGCAATTTGACCGAGCCGACCTGTCGTCAAATGTGATGCTGCCTCCTTTTGCTACTCCTACAGAGGATCAACTTCCGCCGGATGTTAAAAAGGCTATCGATGTCGCTTACGAAAACGTCAAGACCTTCCATGTTGCGCAGAACGAGAAGGAACCTCTTGTAGTAGAAACTATGCCTGGTGTCGTCTGCTCTCGATTCGCTCGACCCATCTCACGAGTCGGTGTTTACGTACCAGGTGGTACCGCTATCTTGCCTTCTACCGCTATCATGCTCGGTGTCCCCGCTCAAGTAGCGGGATGCAAGACTATCGTTATGGCTACGCCCCCTCGACCCGACGGAACCATTTCTCCCGAAGTACTTTACGTCGCCAAGCTCGTCGGTGTAACATGTATCCTCAAGGCCGGTGGTGCTCAGGCTGTTGGTGCTATGGCGTACGGAACGGAGGAGGTACCAAAGGTCGACAAGATTTTCGGTCCCGGGAACCAATGGGTTACCGCCGCTAAGATGTTGGTACAAAACGACACCGATGCCTTAGTCGCTATCGACATGCCCGCTGGTCCTTCTGAAGTTCTGGTGAGTGGGCGTTCTCTGCGCTTCCCCTGCGGACACAGGTCACAAACTAGTTAATTACAACCGATGCTGACCTGTTTCCCATTTGATCATAGGTCATTGCCGACCACACCGCCAACCCTATCTTCGTTGCCTCTGACCTTCTCTCGCAAGCAGAGCACGGTACTGATTCACAGGTGGTCCTGGTCGCGATCAATCTCACCGCTCAGCACCTCGCCGACATCGAGGAACAGATTGATATCCAGGCCAAGGCTCTTCCCCGAGTAGCTATCGCCCGAGAAGCTATCAAGAAGAGCGTTATCGTGACTGTTGATACCGAGAAGGAGGCCATCGACTTCAGCAACGAGTACGCGCCTGAGCACTTGATTCTCCACCTTGAGGACGCTGAGGGTGCAGTCAAGAGCATCGACAACGCTGGTAGTGTCTTTGTTGGCGCTTTCTCTCCTGAGAGGTGAGTTCAGTCATCCCAAGTCGTTCACTTGTATATACCCTACATTGGTGACTCGATAGATCAAAGCTGACAAATATCTGAAATTTCTCTTACTCGACCTCCAGTTGCGGCGACTACGCCTCAGGAACAAACCACACTCTCCCCACTAACGGTTTCGCCCGACAATTCTCGGGTGTCAACACCCTCTCATTCCAGAAACACATCACTTCGCAGACCGTATCAGGTGATGGACTGAAAGTGCTCGGCCCGTCCGTCGTGCGACTCGCCGAGAGAGAAGGACTTGAAGCCCACGCCAACGCTGTTAGGGTCAGATTGACTGAATTGGGCAAGTCGCAATAGAAACGGATTCAATCATAGACTAGTATAGTATTGTTATACTCTACCTCGCTCAGATGCCCTCTCAGTGGCGATCACATGCAATGTGGTCCGGCCATACACAGTGAAGTCTTCAATAAAGCTAATTCGACAGTAAACTGATTCACCACTAACCATTGGCCATATGGAATTCGGTCCCGATGTCATTCGGCGACCACGGACTGGCTATCACTGAACTCTTACCATTTACTCCACAGATACATACAAACCAGCTTCACTTGTTCGATCATACTCTACTACATCACTCCACCGTCGTTTACTTAAGTAGCTACACCAGTCCCACCCTATACGTCCCTATCGTGGCCGACACGCGGTGCCTTCGCTCGGCCTCCACGCCGGACTGCAGCATATCTTTTCGTGCCATTCATCTTCCCGTTGAACAAGACACCGCCCCATCCACCCGACACCACGGCCGTGCTACTTCCTGCTTTTCTGGTCTTGGTATTCGCTCCCGTACCTGACTGTTCAGGGAAGTCAGACGTCCTAGTCTTACCACGGGATGTAGCAGCATTTCTGGACGCTTCGACATGGTCTACGGAATCTTGGAACCGCTCGGAACCTTCAACGCACACAGATTCAGAGTGGTGGGATCTGCTACGTCTGTATGCAGCCCTGTGGTTCTGAGTTCCGGATCTGCCGGTGTCAGATGAGCCCGAATTGAAGAACGTCCATGACTTGTTGGCGTTGGTGGTCGGCCTTTTTCGGGCAGAACTGAGGACACGATGCGTTGATTTTTGCTTTGTATCAGCGGTGAAATGTACTGAGCGCTTTTGCTTGACTGTGTCGGTGTTCTCTGGATCACCGGCGTCATGATCGGCATCGACTTTGAAGTGGTCCGCGAGTGTGGAGCTGCTGTCATTGTCGATCTCGGAAAGGTCTGCAAGAAAGAAATGCAGCGGTATTCCCGGAACACGCATTCGCGTCAGCATCTGCTCGTTACCTGATCAATCGTAAGCATCACGGGGTCACCTCGGGACAAAAAGTAGTGAGCAGTGTTTTTTTAGGTGTCAACTGTCCACCTAGATCGGTCTTTGAGAGGCACTCCTCTTGGGAAGATGCCAAAAATAAGACAGGAATGTACCTCGACTAGACACAGAAGGCTCACTTGAATCCTCGTCACTAAAATCAGCGGTCTCGACCTTTCGGGCTGTTCCATCTGCTGATACTACGAAGACTCCACACACCATGACGTTACGGCTGAGCTAAGTCTATGAATTCAGAATCTGTCCGGTATGAGATATCCGTAGGGCGGCGGCGGTCAGCTGGAAATATACGACCAGTTATTCGGCTGTACAGTACATCTGGCCATGGAGAAGCACCCACGGTAGAGTACGATTCTTGAGCTGGACGGCTTCCGCACACAATCCTGACCGATTAATATATGTCAATGCGTCCATCTTATACAGTCTAATGTCTCTGATACTCTGATATTATGACGCAGGGCAACATTAGCAGCAAGTCCGGCGAATCGACCCCATCGCTTCAAGAATGTATGTACTGTACGACTGTGGTGTGGCAGATTGCTGTATCATTCCGAGGTATGAATGAAAGGACCTGGTTGACAGCACCTTCTGTCAAAGGATCCTTCGTTATCAAACGTGTGTACCTACAAGGGTCATTCGTATTGATTTCCCAGTCGTGTTTATCACATGCATCGAAGCGTAACATTCATATCACCAGTCAGATTTCGTGTTTACGCTACACCACAGGCGACGCACTTCCCTACGATATGGTACAATATTGGACACCGAAATTACTATGCACATAGCGAGCTGATCCGCTGCCGAGCCACTGGGCCACTCGAAGCTGTCTTGAATCACATACGCATGTCATCGCTGAGATATCGTCTCTAATGTCAACGCAACTTCATTTTCTGAGTTCAGGACGTCTAAAAACCACTTCAAGTGAAATGCATATTCATCGGCGATATAAACGTCTGCTTCGGATTGCAGATAAGGGTACGGAGACGTTTAGACTAGATCAAAGGGCCTCCCTTGGTGCGACCACCGCTCTCCCCTCCAGTCCCACTACCACAGCCAAGAGGTTTGGGTGTGACAGGCTTACGATGCCGGATTTGACCAAACCCAAATACACCTCCAGTTGGGGGGTGCCCGGCCCTCGATTTCGACTGGGAGCTATGAGGGGCAGGGTCAGAAGCGGTAGTCTTGGGCGACTTTGGTTTGGTATCGGTTTTCCCTGGGGCTGTGGCATTCGGGACAGCTTTTTTGTCTGTCTGGGAGGCGATTGTAGCTCCATCTGTGCTTGAGGCTATTGAGGGTCGTCTCCTTTGGCCGAGTAAGGGAGTCTGGGCCGGACGTGCCCAGCCAACAGATTTCCTACGGCTCGTGACCGGACTGGGAATATGCTTGCTCTCCCCAAAAGCCGCTTTGTTTGAAGAAGGTGAGATACTGCCGCCTGTGCCTAGGCCCGTCTGTCCAGCCGTCTGGACTTCTTTGGTAGCGGTACTTCCATCATCAGCAATCGTCTCAAGCTCGGCCAGAATCATACAGGCCAATGTCCGCTGGTCCGTCAAGCATAGAGAGAAGCCTCAATACCGGTCACGATCGTTCGATGAAGGAACCATAATCTTTAGTCGACTCACCCGGCGGTGGTGCCTCAGGAGCAGCATCTGAGGACGCGATCATTGGCTCTGCTGCGAAATTGAATCCAATTTGAGTGTCAGCTCGCTACTTCATCTCAAGCTACAGCGTCGACCGGTCGTGCACCATGCCGTAAGACGGGCCGTGGCGTTCCTGATCCCGTAGTCGAAGCCACTGGCCAGATCGATCGAAGCAGATAGTGTAGGCTTCTCTATGAAGACCTGTACGAACAAGCTCGTGTACCGATTGGGATCTATCTTGTGAACAATCATGTTGGGGGAAGTACTGAGCAGGGGACTCACCAGGTGCCTCACTCGCAGCGACGGGCTCACTAACTGCCGGTTCGCTAACAGGTGGCTCGGTCTTGACCGATGGTGGAGGTGCAGCGTCTGCTGCGGTTGTGGCATCTGGCTCTTCTACATGCGTTGATCAGACAGCGTCAGTCTTGCTTATAGACGCCAACATGCACACAGTCAGGACATCAAAGATTATGCACTAGAGCGGGGACTCACTAGGAGCCTCACTGTCCGCTGGTGGAGGAGGTGGGGGCGGATCAGCTTCAGTCGATGCAGCGGTGGCAGGTGGTTCGCCGTCGGTCTTGGTCTCAGCGTCGACAGCTAGAAGAGCGCCAAGCGGTAAGTACTCAGCAACGGATAGTCTCGACCGACCGGAGGAAGGGAAGGGCGGATGAACGCGGATCCTACTCACTTGGTGGTGCGGTAGCAGTCGCTGCAGCTTCAGAGGTTGGAGCCTCGCTCACGGGTGCCTCGCTTGCAGGTGGAACGCTCGCGGTCTCGGCTGTCGTACTGTCTTCTGCCATGTTCAACAAGAAAGAGTCAAGTGAAGTATAATTGTGCAATCAAGCAAGTGGGGCGCCAAAGGTTCATGCAGAAGTAAAAATTGAAGTCAATAGTTTTCGGCCTTATATACCTGCATAATACAGTACACATTCTTACCGTACTAGTACAACATAGTATAACGGTCAAAAAACGCACTCACACAGAGCCTCACTACCGTTTCTGCTATTGAGAGATTCTCCCTTCGCAGTGCAGAGCGCATCATTCGAATACACTGCTTTCAATGAACGAGTCAGTACGCCTCCAACATCTGATAAAGGATGCCCCCATGGTCACGGACGTTCACAGAGCCAGGCTCGGTCTGTCATTCTCACTGTGGCTATGACAACATGCTGCTGTCCTGCGGTCTCTATCAGCGATGGAGTCCAGCCACTGTACGGACTTACAATATCGGGGCGATAATCAACGGATTACAGAATTAAATGTACAGGCCACTATTATAGAAAGCTCTCTAGAGGACCGAGGAGGACATAGGAAGCATGTGCCACTTTTATCTGCGTCCTACCTGGGGCGGTGTATACTGTACTCGTACTGTACACTCCGCTGATCAACAGCTGTCAGGGATCTCCCAGGGGGTCTGTACATACCGTGTACAGTATTCTGTCGATCTTCGAGGCTACTAGCTGCTCCCTTGTCGTGTGCATGGCTCAAACTTCGTTCAATTACACTCCGCCACAGAAACAATCAGGCCTCGACCCGGATCGGAGATGTTGATGCTCGGCCAATGAAGATAGTCGCTGTGAGAAGCAGAAGCACCAGAATCGATGATAATTGAGTGCATATTGAGTTTTTCAACTAGTCGCGCATCCGGAGATTCTTCAGGCTGGACCTAATGTGTGTACGCGATCAGAGCTTGCACATCAAGCTCCGAACGAAGGAGCGTCGTGCTTTACTGTACGAGTACTACAGTATCCAGCATTGAACACTGTACTCGTACGACAAGAATAGACAATCATCCAGGTCACTCAATTGTCCGTAAGACTAGGCAGTGGGAATATGTGACTGCTTGAGGACAGTTCAAGAGGTATTACTGTACCGCTGCATGTTCACAGAATCTATATATATGTGATTCTCTTACTGCAACGGGATAAGCTCTAATCTCGATGTCGAGGGTTCACTCCAAACTCTTCACCAGTGGTCATGTAGCCCTGTAATTAGTCGAGCTGCCTATCTGCGCCCAAGATTTCTTACAACTATGTAGCTCCTGGTGGTACCCCACTGTACAGTAGCACACCGAGACCTTGACCAGAGACAAACGGATAGTGTACATCGTTCCAAGATCACCACGTTTCACCCGGTACGCTTCATCTGAAAGTACGATGTCTCACAAACTTCCCGCCAGATGAAGCTCCAAACAGGCTGGTTCCCAGACTTTTCAATATGGACCTTGATCTGCTCGGCTGACTGGTCCTAGATTGAGATTGAGGTCGACGTCGTACTTTTACTAGACCATCTACAGTTTTGTTCACCTTCACTTTCACTTTGACTGTCTCCCGCAAGGTCCCTGCAGCTCTGGGCTTGACTGAAGCATTTTCGCTTGTACGTTCTGAGTTCCGCCTGTCTCGATCCTGGGTCGATGGAGATGTCCGAACAGTTGATCGACTATGTGATTCAGAAGAAGAGCGGGTCCATCCTGTTGACTTCTTTCCGTTCTTGTGCCGTCGTTCGTTTACCCCTCCGGTACGACAACTCTTGGAACTTGTGCCGGCATCATATGGAGCTCTTTGAGAGGTACTCGTACCTTCTGTCCCCATCGAACGCGAAATTGATTCGTCTGCAACCCTCTGGGAGGCGTCATCATAGTCTGGAACGGCACCGATATCCTCCCATTGGCTTTCAGCGGGAACCTCTGCCGTGTCCACGTATCTCACTTTGGACGTTCCTCCTGGTGTCGGTACGGAAGAGTCGATAGACACGCCATCAGGTCCTCGAGACATTGAAATCTTCGTGTCGGTGCGACTGCTGTTCTTGTTGTTTCTTTGCTGCTTCCGGCGCAAGGTGGTGTCGAAAACGCTAAATGCCGAATAGGAAGTTCGACTTATGGGATACACGTGAATCGCGGTGCCATACTCTTGGTTCTTGAGCTTGTCAAATCTCTCCTTGCGACTCTTAGGATCAAGTTTACCGCTATTAATCAAGCTGCTCATCAGTGCACTCTGCTCGTCATTGAGGTCATCGAGCAATCGACGATATTTCAATGAGGGATTCAGGTCATGGCTGGTCGATTTGAGAATACCGGTGCCGATCGATGCGCCGGTTCGAGAGGAGCACTGTGTTCCAGACATCAACGGCGATCCAAGTTATTATATCGTCGACTGGGATTCCCTCCATGAGATTGTATGATAGAGGTCATCAGGATATGTATACAATATACTCATATGTCGACCTGATCAGAAAGATCCGGTCGGCCCTGTAGAGCCTGAATGACCTATGTGATTCCCCATAACTTCTGTCGCATGTCGCTTCGGAATTGGGCGTTTCAACACCGAAAGCAAAGGATCAAGGACAGTGGGAAACTGCATCAGAAGGGAGCTCGTAACACATAGACAGCTCTACTCTTTTTTAAAAAGAGGTCGTGTGAAGAAAGGAGCATTCTTGGAGCTAAGGCCACCGTATTGCTATTCTTCCGCATATTCACCACCCACTGTGTCAAAGACGCAGGACGCAAGAATCACAGCTAACAAAGCCTTGAGTTTTGCTTTGTGGCACTGTTCCAAAGACGGCAATACCGATCGCACAAACATCGGCCGTCCACAAGATTTGAAGAGGCTATGTGCTGCTCCTTTTTGGTCGATTCTACACTCACCATACGACGGAAGCCTTGATTAATCATTGCAGTGTGCCACGCTCGGCGTTGGTTGTATGATTCATGGTGAAAGGCCTCAACGGCGGCGCAGACCGGTCGGGCATCACGCGAGATTTGATGTTTGCGTACACGCGACACGTCTTTTGCGGACACTTACTGCTATTGACGATCCAGTTCCGTCGAGAAGGATCGACAACAATGCATCGATATTACTGTACTCCATAACCTCGACTTTGTTCCGACATGGACGGGCCCAATTCGTCATCTCCCGAGGCTGAAACATCGAGTCGCTTCGAGGCTGTGCGACTTGTAATGCCTGTTAAACGGAGATCGAGCTGTTGACGCATACAAGACTGGACTTGCCGTCTTGTGTGTAATACAGTAGATGGGATCCTCTTATCGCTTAATGCTTAATTGCGCATCCGAGCACTCGCCGAGCCCAATCTTGAGCTACTCATAGGCATTGATGTGTGAGTGTTCTTTACGCTTTGACGCTTCTAGCATCGCCAAAGGATGTAAACAACCAAACCCTTACTCAAGCCTGAATCCAGGCTACAGTAAAACACATCTGTGTCTCTGCGGGTCTGAGAGCAAGTCGTGTGAGGAGGAGGGGAATGCTGAGTGACGAAGAGTGGTAAGTAGTGAGTGGTGAGTGTGGCATCAAGGGATCCAGGGTTGTTATAGAATGGCTAGCATCAAGGAGTGACGCATTGATCGCGGACGGGATGCTATAACGTTGAGTGATCAACACAACTCTCACTACCCATTACTCACTACTCACTACTCACTACTCACTACTAATGGTATCATCACTAAGTAACGAAGCCGAGAACAAACACACGCACACAAGTCTGCGCATACGTACTGTATAAAGCCCTCTCGAAGACTCACACTTTAACCCCCTCGAAACGCTTTTCTTATTCGATTCTCACTATAAGAGCTGCGGTATAGCAGTATAAACTGTGCTTTCCCAAAGCTGACGTCCGGACAGGGAAAAGTATCCATGCCATGTCATGCGGTGAATGATGTATGATGTATGTGTGTGCGCTGTGTATATCTGATGTGTGTGTGTATGAAGGGATCTGTGCGGATCAATCAAATCAATAAACATAGACATGATAAGACGAGTACTAGCGAGCAAAAATCATACGCGTGGACAGTGCACTTGTACTATGTTTACATCTACATCAACAAGTAAGAGTCAATGCTCACCCTGGCTGACACCTCGCCTCACAAAGTCTTCTTCTTCCTTTCCATCTTGACTTGTCTTGTCGCTTCACTTTCCTTGTCATCATCGATAATTATCAACGACATCACAAGTGGTCTATCAGTCTCATCTTCAGTATTCTGGGCGATTCGTTGACGTGGATTGACAAAACCGTCCGATCATTCTTCTCCTTCGTCATTGTTGAGATCCTTCCTCCTCCTCTAGCAATCGCTCAAGCAATCCCTTTCTTTCTCCTTTTCCCGCCCTACTCATTCAACCACAAGTTCTCGATCTTGACTCGAGTTATGGCCAACCGACCTCAGTGGGGTGTACCCGCATACGGCATCCGCGAACAATACCCGCAACAAAGTATGACCTTCCATCCGCCTCCTCACCCGCACCCGCCTCCGCACTCTCACACTCCTCAGCAACCGATCAACTACCACACCTTTCAACAACAGCAAGATCACAGTCAAGAGCCTAATCAATGGACCGGCATGTATCCTCAGCTGCATCCGCCCTCCATACCTTCTCAACAGATACAGCTGAAAGAGGAGGATTTGAATACGCCTGATACCTCTTACGAGTCCTTCCAAGAGGGTGAAGTCGAATTCGATCCCGTTGTACTTTGCGAGGAGCGACCGAGCAGGAGACGTCGTAATGTGGTCCAGCCTACAACTTCTATCGTGGTCGCACCGATAGGACGAAGAGCGTCCAAGTCAAAAGGCAAAGGAAAACCCAAGTCGAATTCTTCCGCCGATACAATCTCCACCCAGATCGAGCCTTCCATCCAAGCACCGATCATTCACCCTCCTGAACCCGTAGAGCAAATAACGGCGATCTTCCTTCCTGATCCTTACCAGCCTCATATCCAACTCAAGGGAGTCAACAAGAGCGGTCTCTTGCCCGCTCCGCAAGGTTCGATCCTCGATGTCAATGACCTCCTCATTCTTCATCCGCCTGCACGTGAAACTCACGGTCTAGGCCATACGAGCCAATACGAGATGTACACTTGTAGAGTGTGCTCCAAGACCTATGACGGAAAGAACGCCAGGAGTGTGGCGAGAAGGCATCTCCAGGATAAACATGGAGTACCCTTGGCTGTGCAAAAGAGAAGGAGCAGATGGGACTACGGTGAGTCAGCTGTTATTCCGGGAGTTTGTGGGACCTGAGCTGACGTGAGAATTCACCTTGTAGAGCCTGATCGTCCGAAGACTAAACAAGATGCCAAGGAACGAAATCTGAAGAGTAAGCGAGAATGGGCCAACAAAAATCGGTAAGTCATGTCAGACATCAGCTCACAGTCTACTTTACATATAAAGCTTGGGATGAGCTAACGTATAGATGTACATGGTGGAATACGGTTCGCAGCCAAATACAAAAGCTGGAACGTACACAAGCACCTTTCCTCGAGCGATTCGGTCCAGAAGGCATCATCACCCCTTGCGGCATGCGTCTTATCGCTCCCAAATTCAGAGGTCCAGTCGCCAACATGGCCCAGCCCGGTCTCTATCTCGATGGTGCTGGTGGTAATCTCATCATTCCCGAGAACATCTTACGTGAAGTACAGGCTATCAGGGGACTCGAATTGGGCTTCGGCTCCAACTGCAAATCCTACAAAAAAGAGAACTTGGAAGAGGAGACAGCAGAAACGATGATAGTAGAAGAGGAAGCACCAGCGGTTAGGAAGGGGAAGGGGAAAGGGCAAGGGAAGAAGCAAGCGAGGGTGCAGGAGCAGGAGCATGGGAAGGGGCGGGGGCAAAACTCTCGAGTACGGAACCAAGTCATGTCTAGGACGACTTCTCAGACTGACGTATCGACGAGATCAAATACTCCCCTGAACGCGATTTCAGATGAGGCACCTTCTCCAGCCAATTATCATTCCAATCATCAAAATTTCAGTGCTCCTATCGGCACATCTCGCCAGGCTATATACTATCATCAATCTTTCCCACAATTTAACGGCTGGCAAGGCGACAACTCGTCCCAGCCTGCTTCGATGCCGGTTAGCAACGGGCGATACGCCTTTGCATACGCACCCACCCATGGCCTCCCTTTCCAGGGTCAACACTCAATACCTCAGCATCTCCTCCTACAGTACCAGCAATACCAGCAGATGGATGAGCCGTTCGATGAAGAGGAAGGAGTAGTAGCTTTCGACGAGCAGCTGCCGATCGATCCGGCACTTCAAGACGACCAGGAATCGTCCACACTACCGTCTTCACCCGAAGAAGTTGGTCCTTTGCCTGAACAGCAATGGGTACCTTCCCAATCTTGGGAGACAGTGCGAGAGGGACCTCAAGCAATACTTGAGCCTGCTCTAGATATCTCTCAGCGATGGGAAGGCCTTTTGCTCACTGGTGCCGGCTGGGGATCGAGCGATGACGGTGAGATGAATGCGGCTACGGCAGGCGAGGACCACAGGGCCAAAGAGGGGAGTATTGGTACCGAAGGCGAAGCGGTTGCGGCGGAAAGCCTGCTCAATCTACATAGTACACCGTTGCGGGGCCCAGAAGAAGGAGGAAGGAATGAGATCCAGCTTGCAAAGGCTTTAGCCGACCTCGATAGCTCAACAGGATCAAGGAATACCTCTAAACTTGGTCTGAGATTCGGCTCGGACCTCTCTGCTTCCACTTCGTCATCTACATCTGCCGCTACTCTGTGCAAGGACAAAAACACTGAAGATGCCAAGCACCAAGGCTCAAGATCGGGCGCGATATCGGTTCTGACGAAAGGATGGTCCGAGAAGCTGCTGGCTGCGCCGCCTATTATCTCGCCCACGAGACCTCCTACACTGGCTCGTTCCGGCCGAGCTCATTCGTTCATCCAGCCTTTCCGCGACCCCAGACCAGAGGTGACTCGATCGTTGTCCTTCGACCATCAGCCTTCACTGGGCGAGCTGGATGATGACGATCCGTTCATCCTGCCCGACACTCCCTCGCACACCTTGGCAAGCTCAAGTACCAGTACTGGTAACCGGCCGTCTAGCGCAGGTGGAAGCAGGAGCGGGTCGTCCACTCGTACGGGCCGTATTACACCTGGATCAGCCATGCGAAGGAACAAGCGACATACCATCTCTTTACCCAGTCCTTCGCCATTCGCAGCATCTCGCCACTTTTCGTTCTCTAACCCCTCCTCTTCCGTGCTGAAGAAGAGGAAAGACGCACCCACCTCACCTTTCGCCAACCCTACTCCGAGCGGAAAGGCTAATCGTAACATGAGCAATAGTAATAGCAACAGCAATAGCAATCAGCCTCAATTGCGAACCGCCTTGAAACCCATTTCTACCAATGTCAAGCCAAACTACAGCGGTGCTTTCGCGACACCCATCAAATCCGCCGCATTCGGCAGTAGCACCAGCACCAGCACGCAGACGATACCGCAGTCGTTGACGAGAGAATGGCTCCAGCTTTCATCTCCATGCAATGCCGACGCGGCCGCCTCTCTCGGCTTGGTGCCTACCCACCTTGCACCTGCCACTCCGGGGCTGAGAGGGGTGATTGGCGCTGAGACTCCTGAGATGACGATCATGGAGGCTAGAGCGAAGAAGAGGAGAGGTGATGCTACGCCCGGCACAGGGATAGCGGTAGCTCTGGGGATGGGTTATGGGAGGAAATAGTACGATGAATCAGAGCGAACAGAACCAACCAGAGATTGGCAAAATGGTTACTGTAGCTGCATACGAAGTAGAAGATGTAAGATAACACGACGGATACGATAGTCATCAAGGTGAGCTTGAGGTCGAATAGCAAAGGGAGGATTTTATGATACCATACTGTACAAAACAATGCATCGATCGCGACTATAGTATGTAAAGCACGAACGGACATTGGACGATGATGGTATTTCCCCAGTAGAGTGTAGTATAGTATGAGTATAGCATAGTATATATACCTAGGTTTCTAAGTTAAAATAATAGATACCAACGCCTGCGGGGCGAATACTCTACAGGTCGATAGTTAACGAGAGACACGACAATGGCAGATCGAGACGAGATAGGACAGGACAGGATAGGACATGCTATGTATGTATGTATCGGATTGTATAATATATGTGACTCAATATGTGCATTCTAAAGTAAGTTGCAGTATGCTCTGTAGACTCCGTGCAGCTCATATCTCTGACATTGGTCGTTGATCGGGAACTCGAGGGTGAGCTTGGGTCACCCTGCAATCAACCTGTCGGAAACTGTACTGTTCTCATACAATAAGTCGGGAGTGCCATAGAGTTGATCCATGATCATGACTATAATTATGCCTATGACTGACACTGTCACTGTACCGAAATACAGTCATTCCTAGATATAAATATACAAAAGGTTCCGTTGTGTAAGGTTATTTCGAGAGCCACATCCGATCCGAAAGACGTTGGCAATGGAGAAGATGATCGGGGCGGGCAATAATGCAAGATATGCTATAAATTAAACAAGGCAAAAAATGTGTGAAGATGATACAATCTGATTCACGTACGAGTACAGAATTCTCGTCCAGATATCAGAGGCCACGTGCAGACTATGAGATGAGAAAACTGTTTAATCCCCTTATCCCAGTACACTACACTACTACGCTCCCAGCGTCTCTTCGAAGAAATCGATGCTTGTTAAACCTCTTATGGATGATTGGTAATTTGAGGCTTCGCGGACTGCTTTTTTCGTTGCGTGGAGTAATTGGGTAGGGCCGCAGACTACAACGAGGCGAAGGAAGTATACCAACACAAATGAAATGGCCATTAGCTCTCTCTCTTTATCTATCCAAGTTCCACTGTTTCATTTTTTTCTTTCTTCACCAAGTAACCCGTCAGCCCGTCAGCCACACTCACCAGAAACGTTCATACACCCTCCACAAGTGTTCGCGTCATCTTCCACAATCTTCCTCAGGTCCGCTCGGCCTCTTCTCCATCGAATCTTCTCAGCAGCATCAGCCATCAGGCCGTACCTGCCCAATATCGTAGCTCGTTTCGGTAAGAACAGATTTTCATCCCTCGATTCAGTCATGGGTGTGTTAGGCGAACAAGTCCTACACCCTTCGTCCCAGCTTGCTCTGTTATTCTGCTCATTTCGTAGATGGAGTAATCGTGGGATCTCATGTTGCAGTGTTTCAGTCAGGTTCAAGTTCAAGTTGTTGAATTCCGTTTCGGGAGGCCATGGTTCGTCGGAAGCGTGCGATTTAGTGACAAAGACATCAATCACTATATTCACGGAATCGGGCGGATCCAATAATCCCTGGTTGAGTAACGGGGCAATCCATTCTATATCTTCAGCATGTCGGATATGCCATACCAAATGCAGTTTCTTGACTACTGATCGACCGGCTCGTATACTTGCGAGAATCTGGAGGAAATGACCCAGGACAAAAGTGACACCTGTTCCACCTGAGACGAGAAGGACAGTCGAATACGAATCGAGATTATGGGCGTAGCCGTATGGCCCTTCGAGGTAGAGGGGGATCGAGTTACTTTGATCTGTCGAGAGAGCAGTGCGCATCCTCTTGGTGAAGCCTGCGATCAAGAACATAAGCAGAGGAAGGTATCAATATAAGTTGTCCTCTGCCATGATGGGGCGCTGTTCCTTTCTGATGCCAAAACTCACCTGAATGGACACGTATGAGGAACACAGCCTCATTCGAGTTTTCGGTCGGTACGTTGGCGATGGAGAACGGGTGTGATTCATGCGGCGAAGCAGAGATCGAAGGCGATGAGATAAACCTAGGCACCAAAGGTTAGTGTTCAAAACGCAACGCTCACGAAAAAGAAAACAATTTGAATTTGTTGAAATGAGCTTTGCCAAAAGGAAGCAATGCTCACCCATGCTGTCCTGCTTTCCAATGAAAGTTTTCTCGTCGGATGGTCACTCGCATCACATCATGATCAAGCAGCTCGATCTTGCTCTCTCCCAGGTTCTTCCATCGGTTCGCCTTGTGGAAATTGTTTTGGTACATGACTTTACCGAAGCGGATGAACCGGTCGAGAGCCCAGATAGCCATAGCGGGCTATGGAAATTGGGCGCATAGCGTGGATCAGCATATAATTTCTACGAGTTGGTCCCGAGTCGGGGTCGCTGTAAAGGGAGAAAAAAAAAGCTCACCGCTACCCAATACCACATCCGCCACCAATGGAAGAACGCTCCAATGAGATACAGCCTATCAAATTACCGCATTCGCAAGTCAGTCAAAAATCAAAAACGCTGGGAGCGTCGACCTTCCGAGATCGACTTGAGAGTGAAAAGGTCTGATATTTGAACTCACAGCGAGAAGAGGATATGCGAGACGAGGAAGAACTCGTATGCTACACGCCGTACTATCCTGAAACTTGTCGCCCACAGCATTGTAAAACCTGTCAAAGCGGCGATACCCTATAGGAGCGCATCGTATAAGCGTCAGCCCTGATCCCAAATGACACAATACTATTCGCAAGCTCGATATGGCCACCAAGGACTGATGATGACCCTATAGTATAGACATTCATGTAGACTCACAAAAAGCAGATACGGCCTTGTATCTCCCGCTCTCCATACCGCCGGCGTCCAAAGCAGCGCGTGCAACCAGCTGGTGAAAAGGCACACTCGCGAGCTCGCTCGATGGAGGTAATTGAGTTTCTGGTATGTTATGCCAGTCAAGTTGGAAATGGGGTTGTTCTTGCTGACTAACAAAAGGATGATCGGTAGCTGAGAGAAAGACTGCAGATTCATCGGCGTCAGCGGCAATCGTCATAATTCACGGTATGCAAGTACGGGTTGAAAGGACTGACCATGACACCTAGTTGATTGGCCGTGGTATTGTGCTTGGTAGGGAACCAGACTACATTAACAATCAGGGGACATCAGCATTGTAAACATCGACGGTGTGATACCTTTCTATCCACGATTGTCCGATGCCGAACAGAACTTGTAATCGCACTCACCCTCAGTCTTGGCTACACACAAATACCCATAAACAGCCGTATACACAATGGTGAACAACGCATCCATGAGCGTTTCCGGACCATAAAGCCACCAAGGGAAACTCCTCAGATAGACCGTATTGCGATACGTCGCTCCTATTCCCGTTACGAATCTTCTCACTCTTCCCCTACCGTTCTGTCGCTTCTCTAAGGTTTGCGATGGCTCCACCAATCTTTCGCCTTCTCCCGCCGTCTCGTTATCATCATCATCTGCTTCGTCGTTATTACCCAAACCATCTGGAGCTGTCGAGACAGGTTTATACATCTGTGAATCGTCAAAGGCGCGTAATGCCCTTCTCCGCCGTCGAGAATGTTTGATCTGTCGATATAGATGCAGCAATACTAGCAGGAGGAAAGTGGCGCCTATCCAGATCCAAGCGTTCCTCATCGCTTCATGTTTCACCCTCCGAGAGATCTCACGTTGACGGGCCCACTCTTTCTCCAGCTCGGTACGATCATGATCAGGATCCGCAGTCGAGTTGTTGCTACTGCTGGTAGGTGTAGGTATCAAGCGTATCCTCGATGAGCTGGCAACGGGATCAGTCTCTGTTTCAGTCGCGGATAACGTGTATGAATAGATGGATGAAGGTGTCGGTGTCGGGATTGATGGATCGGATACAGCGTCGTCGGTCCCTGTCGGATCGATAATGGTGACGACAGCTGTAGTGGTGGTAGGATCCGCCATGGCAAACACCCGTTGATCGTGGGATGGGTCTACCATGATGGGCGTGGGACGTGGATGCGGGCGTGAGTATGGTTCTTTTCAGCTCAAGTCTTTCCAGTATCAATGAAAGGGGACGGGCGAGGTTGAATCTTAAAGTTCTATGAGCTTGGGACCAAGATGATAACTATATAATACCAAGAGGGTACGGATGATATACCATGTGGATTTCGTATAGTACAACTGATATCTCAAGAAGATCAAAAGTCAAAAGAGAATAGAAAGCGGATGTAACAAGAAAGAAGCGCCAAAGGAAGGGATACACATCACTTTGTTGTATGATATTGGGTACTGTGTGGTGGGTGATGGGTGATGGGAAAATCGCTCAAAAGGCTTAGGCTCCAGTCTAGTCTAATCAGATAAGTGAGATTGAATCGAGTTCATGGCGCTGCTTTTACACTACACTCGAAATTGAAGTTGGTTGACACTCACACTGACCTATTAACATAAACACTGAACTGCTGCTGCTAACGCTTATGCTCGGCTCTGAGCTCATCCCAGATTCTCTAATGGAATGTATGAGTCCGGCCCGTCCTTGCCTTGTTTGATTCCTCAAGCTATCATCATTAGTCTCGTCTCGTAACGTATCGTGCGTGTCGTGAGCGGATAGGAATCGTGTGACAGCAGGGAGCACTTTTCGGGCGAGAGGAGGAGAGGAACGCTTTGTCTTGGCGTATAGTATCGAGCGAGGTGTGATTGCTGAAGGTAGATAGAAACAAGGCACCGCGTGGGTTGAGTTGTTGGGCTTGGACTGAGCTAAGGCTGGGTTGGGGGAATGGTATCGTCCGAAAAGCCGATCTAGTAAAGTGCACGAGGAACAATGAATGGTGGCGTGATGCGATGCGATGGGATGGATAGGGATCGATGTTGGATGTCGTCTAATCAGATAGTCGATGGCAGTATGGGCATGGGAAGACACAACTTAGTTTCGGCCGGGATATTCGCATTTGGCTCCTTTGGTTTTGTGTATACAACATATATGTGTTTTTTTTATCAGATTACGACCATCGCATCGCATCGCATCGAATGCTGAGAATGACACACACAACTCAATTCAAAATTCAGGGCAATCCACATTGAAAATTACCTCATCGGGGCATCAAATTCCAAGTTCCAGCAATAAACGCTCGCTCTTTTGCATTACCGTTACCTCGCCAAGAATCACTCACCCCTGCGCATAATAGCAATAGCCATATTCCTCGCCGTCGCACTCACTTCCCTCATCTCAGCATGTAACTAAACTATACGACAGCGCCTATTTACTGTATTGTTTGCGCGCCAGATCGAAGTACAGCGCTCAGCTGCAGCTTGTGCGATCACACAATCACGTGCGTACAAACAAAAAATAATAACACATGTCTGCCATCGGTCAGCTGCGATAGACATCTTACAGGTACTGTACATTGTGGTTGGATGGGTGTGGTTCATGCTAGCTAGTCAATCCCCGACCCAATCCCAATCCCAAAACCGGAACTACAACTACAACCGAAAACTAAATCAAATTCGCTCCCTGGCGAGTGGCAAGCAACCTCTATCTGCTACAAGCTCGACATCTCGATTTGGCTTAGCGGCCGAAACAACTCTGCCTTATCGCTGTACTGTACTGTACTGTACCGTACCATACCATACTATTTGAAGGTACGAGCGAGGGACCGAGCGCTAGCCGTAATTGTGGGGGCAGCGCAGTGTGCAAAATACAGCCGACCCCGACCGAATTGCATAACGTACGCTCACTACGTTCCTGCAGTTGATCCAGTCCAGCAGTGCACTGCGAACACCACCATTATTATGGCACCGGATCCGACCGATTTCTCGTCGCCTGAATACTGGGGTAAACGATTCGAGTCTGAAACGTCTTTTGAATGGTTGGTTCCTACCGAAAAGCTATTGCCGTTCATCAAGGAGCATCTGCCTATACCTCCAACAACAAGATCAACGACATCGACGCCATCGACGACATCGAAATCTGATGCGGATGCGAATGATGTACACTTGAATATCCTTCATTTCGGATCTGGTACTTCGTCATTAGGTCGGGAGCTACAATCGTACTTGTTGACCCAACTCCCATCTACGAGTACGAGTACGAGTACGAGTGCGAGTACGGACGAGGACCACACATACGATGCTCTCGATGCTCGAGCAAACGGCATTGCGATTGCGGAAGCAAGATCCAGTAACAGTAAAGGTAACAGCAATATCTCGAGGACGAAGTCAAGGTTGAGCGGACGAGTAAAAGTGCAAGTGCATGATGCAGATTATGTACCTGTGCCCTCATCTTCCTCCATCGACACTGCGACCGATACCCAGTCCAAGCATCAACAAGTCAGCGACATCGACATCGACATCGACATCGACATCGACATCGACATCGATCGCGACTACAACAACAACGAAAATGACGGCACGTACGATGTCCCGTTCCTCCTACTGGACGTCTTATCGCTCTCCTCACTCCGAGCGTGCGATGATATACCGCTTGGGGGCTATGATTTGTTGGTTGATAAATCGACAGCAGACGCTATATCCTGCGGACCGATGAGTACACCATCATCATCCTCCTTATCATCATCAGTAGTGTCCAAATCCAATCGGAATTTGATAACGAGCCACGAAGAGCAGAAGCCGCTTGAGCCACCGATACCGATACCGACACCACATTCGAATGAGGTGTGTATCAAACCTAAACCTGAAGAATGCCCGTCTGTCGATCCGGTGGAAAGGCTAGCTTGGAACCTGGCGCATATAACTAGACTAGGCGGTCGATGGATCTCAATATCGTATTCTTCAACTCGATACGATTTCATCGAGTCTCAGGCTCCACATCATCCCCAAACTCGATTTCAAGGGCAACCACAACCGACATCATCATCTTCATCACAACAACAACCGAATCCCACAACGAGCGCCTGCGCCCCCTCATATCGCCCATACGCCTACGCCGACGCCAACGCCAACGTCAACGCATATGGTTGGAAAGTAGTGCATAAATCCATGATAGCTACTACGACCATACCAGGCGGCAGACTGATCAAAGAAGTTATCAAGGGTAAAATTGTCGAGAGGAGGGTATATGAGCCTGAGACGGGAGTATGGGCGTACGTGCTTGAGCGTGTTTGATCCAGCACGAAGTACTATACAGTACTAGTACTCGAATACAGTCGTACAGCCTATATAAATAGCGAGCAAAGCGATGCGAAGCGACATAACCTCGATAGATACTGTAGATACTGTAGATACTGTAGATACTGTAGATACAGATACAGTAGATGCAGTTAGGTAGTTAGATGAATTGAAACGCCACCGAAATGCATATATAATATGATGGTTATAGGTGGATGAAAAGACATTACACTAATAATAAATTCGTTACATATGATTACAATCATGATGAACACTACCTTGTAATGTGAGGGTGCTTAGCCATGAAGTTTCTTTCTCCTCTGGATAACATAAATAGGATATAGAGTGAGATGAAAAAAACCCAATCACCATCTCTCACATCTCACACTCTGAATCCACTCCACTCCACTCCGCCCCATCCGACATGCTGAACTTCCGCGTGGAAAGTAGCCTCCTCCCGGGCGCTTGGCTATATGGGCAAACCATCAGGTCCAAGAGCAATCTTGACCTTTTTCTTCTGTGGTTTCTTTCCGCCTGAAAAATAAATATCACGACGCATATTAGCATGAAGACTCCAAGCGAAGCATCCCATCGTGCAAGAAAGACCCTTTTCTCTTTACTCACTCTCTGGAGCCGCTTTTCGCTTACTACTACCTCCACCACTTGACTTCTTCTTCGACCCGCCATTAGCGGCGCCGTTTGCGCCGTCCGCTGCACCAGCACCAGCACCAGCTACGCCGGTCGGCTTATCCTCATCCCCGAAATCTTCATCTTCGTTATTACCCGTGCCCTTATTCTGCATACTGAAGAAATCGTCCTCGTCGTCATCCGCTCCATTACCCAAACCATCTCCAAACGCCGATTTAGGCCTTGTGTTGATCGTTGGGGCGACGTAACCGTGTGCTTCGGCTTGTTTCCGCTTAGCAACAGACTCCGCGAGTTCTTCGTCGTCCATGAATAATGATACAATCTCGGAAGGTTTGGCGACGTCAGTGAGCGATTTCGTGCCGACGACGATATCTTGCACGTCTTTCTTGGCTCGAGCCATCTTAAGGATACGCTCCTCGATCGTTCCTCTTGCAATGAGACGATAGACTGTGACTTGTTTGGTTTGGCCGACACGGTGAGCTCGGTCCATCGCCTGAGCGTCGGAAGACGGGTTCCAATCGTGGTCGTCTGCGATTGGTATGACAGACAGGTGTTAGAGAACTCGTGAGTAGTAAGGTGATGGCCAGATCTCGGTACTCACAGAACACGACGGTGTCAGCCGCGGTCAAATTGATACCCAGACCACCCGCTCTCGTACTGAGACAGAAGACAAAGATGTCGGGGCTACGAATTGATGAATGAATTAGCACCTTAAAAGAGATCTGCCATGCAGACTAGAATGGAACAGGCAAAGGGATCGTATCGTTGAGCTGACCACTCACTTTGTTTGCCAGGAAGTCACCATATCCCTTCGATCACCAATAGCCGAGCTACCGTCCAATCTCAGGTACTTGTACTGCCTGAAAATGAGGTACTCCTCCACCAGATCCATCATCTTGGTCATCTGGAAGTAAAGCAGAACTCTATGACCACCATCCTTCAGTTCTCGAAGCAGATCATCCAGTCGAGCAAGTTTCGCCGAGTCGACAATCAATCTCTTTGTAGGTGGAACGCGGAGTGTAGGGATAGGTGTCTGTTCCATCGGACCAGAGTTGAGCAGACCTCGAGGTGGGACATTGGGGAGTAAGTTGGAGAAGCGGGCGCATGAAGCGGCATCGTTGACTTCGGATGGGGTCAATCCGTACATCGCTTCCTGAACCAACGGATCGTTGATCACTCGCTCTTGGGCGTTCAAGTACGCTCGATTTGACGCGACCGGCTTGATGAGCGGCGCTACGACGTAGTCATTGGCAAAGCGAGCTTCGGGTCGAGAGAAGAACGATTGGTTCCACATCCGCTGTGTGATGTCGCGTAATGGCACACCGCCAGGCGACGAAGCGTGCGGTAGTCGTGAGGGAATTGAATACCGTTTCCGGCTTGAAGCGGAGAAGTCGTTCTCGTCGACATATGGACCGTCAACAACTTTCCGCTTCGTGTGATCACTGTCCTTCAAGAGCGATACAAGGGGATGCGACTTGGCTGTCTTGGAGATTTCGGCTGGAGAACTGCTGTCGAGGAATTTGACGAAGCCGAACTCGGATTTGTCCTGCTTGGTCCGCTCGTTGATCCAGTCTGTCGACCATATGTTCATGAGATTTCTCAAGACATGCGTATCGCTGCCCGCCAGACTCTCTTCGCTTGGTACATTGACTTTCCCGCCGTCCGTCCAGAGTATCTTGGGGAGATTCACTTCAATGGCGTTCTTGGCCGAATCGGGTATGTAGAGATTATCACCCTCTCTAGCCAGGTTTCCAGATTGGGAGAACGTGCCGAACATGAACGGTGAGACGACATCGGCTCGCTCGAAGAGGTCGGGGTGATTACAGACTTTCCTAAACTGCATGACAAGATTCATCAGGTTCTTGGCGCCGGACGTGTCGGTGATGTTGTTGGCTTGAGCGATGAGATCAGCAATCGAGACACGCTGTCGGAGAGCCTTGTAGATGCTTCGCTGTCGCTGACTCAAATCGACAAGCAGGTCAATCTCGATCTATAAGACGATATCGCCGGTTGTCAGCACCTACAAGAATCGAAGAAAAAAGACAGACAGAATTGTTAAAAATAGTCGCCCACTCACCTTGTCACCCAATTCCTTCTGAACATGCTTCTTGACACGTCGCAGCATGAAAGGCTTGAGAATCATGTGCAATCTTCTCAGCTGCTCGGGCTTCAAGGACCCAGCTTGACCGCCAGCAGCATTCTCGATATCCTTGGAGAACCATTCCGAGAATTCCTCGTGCGAGTCAAACAGGGAAGGCATGATGAAATGCAGCAATGCCCACAATTCTGTGCAAAGTAATATCCGTCAGCTCCCGTGCGTTTCATCCGCAGGGCATTGTCGTACAGGTGGGGCTAGAGTCAACTCACCATGCATCGAGTTCTGGATCGGGGTACCAGTCAGAAGAAGTCGATTTCGGCAGTGAAGCGAGAGAAGCGATTTCCATCTAGCACTGGAGGACGACTTGATGGCCTGCGCCTCATCGAGGATCATATACTGCCACTTCATTCCCTGAAGGTACTTTTCGTCTTGCACGGCCTGCACATACACATCATTAGCAAACTCGTTGATGAAGACGCCCTGCTCCAGCCAGGAAGCAACGACAGCAAGAGCGGAAAGAGCGTTCGCAGAGGAAAGAGACTTACAAGCTGGTAACTGGTTACCAAAATGTGGAAAGGTGATCCCTCATGGAACGTCTGGTTCTTCCTCGACCAGATCCTTCTCAACGTCTCTCGGTCTTTAGGCGAACCCCAGTAGGGCAAAGCCTTGAGACGAGGTACGAATCTAGCCAGCTCTTGCTGCCAGTTGTGCAGGGTGGAAGAGGGTGCGATGACAAGGAAAGGTCCCCAAAGGTTATGGTGTTCCGCTAGATATGCGAGAAGCGAGATGGATTGAATGGTCTGCAGATGATTGCGGACGTCAGCATGGGCCAAGAAGATACGGATTGATCCACCAAAAAAGCAACCGCTGTACTCACCTTACCAAGACCCATTTCATCTGCCAGGATACCGTTGATACCTTGTTCATACAAGTTACCAAGCCAGGTGAGACCCTTGAGCTGGTATTCCTTGAGTTGAGCCATGAGCATCTTGGGCTGAGTGATGGTGATTGAGTCTTCGCCCAAAGACGGGTTCTGGAAGTTGAGCTCGTCCCCATCCACTGAGTTGCGATCGCTGAATTAGTTACTGTGCTGCCTGCCAATCTGGAAAGCAGATATGAGACTCACTTGTGTCATCCTCGACAGCTCCTCGTTGAGCGGTGGAAGCATCGAAAGCGGCTGCTTTGTCCTTGGCGGCTTGTACGGCGGCGTGCGCTCCTCGAGCAGCATGTCGACGGAGATTAGCCTCGTCATCTGGTTGTTAGACAGACACAAAGTCGTTAACAGCTGTATCTTCGCCTACCAATATGACAACAGTGCTAGCTGCTCGACTTACCATCATCATAATCGATATCAGGCAACGCCTCTCCATCATCACCAAGGCCTATCTCCGCATCGGGATGCTTAGGCTCTTCAGGTACCTTTTCCATGCCCTCAGCTTGTTCAGCTTCGTGCGTCTTGATCTTCTTGCCAATGAAGTGAGAGTATAGCTCAGTCTGAGTGAGCAAGAAATTGAGCTTCCTCGCTTGTCGCTTGGTCTCTCGAGCTTCTTCTTCCGCTTTGGCCTTTTCGAGGGCTTCTTTCTCTGCTTTCTTTCGAGCGAGGAGTTCATCCTTCTCATTCTTCTTCCAGAAGACCAGCATCTGAGTGAGAAGTCACGTTATCAGCAGTGTTTGAGCCAAGTCTGATGATGGCTGATGCTCACCTCCTTGACGATTCGTTTGCCCTTGGATATAGCATCCTTGTTGACTCTATTGCCGGATTTCTGCAGGGATTTGAGATTTCGTTGACCGTGGCCATTTCGTACGGCAGCCTGAGCCTTTCTCGACGCGCTTTGCTTGGCCATGGAATCGTAACCTTGAAATACTCGGTAAATCTGAGCAATTGGGATCAGTGACAGTTTCATATACGCTCGTCTGAGACACACTTTCGCTCACCTTGGGAACATCCCTGACTATGCTACTCCAGACCTGTTTCTGATAATCCTCCACCAACCCAAACCTGACATGCGCCTCAGCCTCCGATACACCTCGCGGGTCATAGCTATTTGGAGGAGGTCCAGCGGGTTTCTCAGGCTCGACAACAACAGGTTCATTGGGGAACGGCAGGTCGAGCATCGCAGTCGCATTGGCGCTCGCAACCAAGGGGTCGTGAACGACAGCTTGAGGCATCTGTGGCAGTTCCTTCTCAACTGCTTCGTCCGTGACGGCTGAGATATCCTCCGCAGTCTGTTTGTCCTGTTTGGCCGTTTTCGATGATTTAGTCGCGCCTTCCGCCTTTTTGGCCGATGACCCCTCTTTCTCGGGTTTGGGAGGTCTCGTCCATCTGCCCTTGCCGACACCTGGCTCTTTCGCCTTGGACTTCTTCTTGGGCGGGCCAGGTACAGTGGTTGTAGAAGCAGAAGGCCCATCGATAGCACTGGAACCACCAATGGAAGGTGCACGAGTCGATCGATCATCGTCAAGTTCTTCGCCGATGAGGATATCCGACGGCTTATGATCTTCGACATCGGACAATTCGGCGAATTTTGTGGTTTCCTCTGTGACCTCATCGATCTTTCTTCGCTTGGCTTTGGCCTTGCCCTTCTTCGATGCTGAGGGCGTAGCAGCTGGTGGTGGAAGACCGTCTTCGCCGAGAAGCGCAGCAATGTCGGCGTCCGCTTCTCCGTTAATCGTCTCCCCGGCGATAGAAGTATCGCCAGCATCGCTACCTTCGTAGTCTCCGCCAGCACCAGACTTCCTGCCTCGCTTGCTCTCGATACCCCTGATTCGCTTCCAACCTTTGGCGGGTCCAGGTTTCTTTCGTACCGTACCATCCTTGTTCACGGGCGCACCGCCGTCTTTGCCCTTATCCCGCAACCACATCTCATCTTGAACAGCTTTGACGTCGTCCTCCGTCAAACCGGAGATATCGTTCGTTTCGATCTTCCTGATGACTTCAGCTCTGGTCAAACCGCAAGGTCTAACAATAGCGTCAGGATCGAAGGGGTCACCTTCAGGCTCGTCCGGATCGATCGCGTCGGAATCGACAACCTCGGATGCGGCGGGACCAGGAGCAGGACTAGAGGGGATCTCATCTCCCGCAAGACCGAGCAGCTCATCGTCGATATCGCCCGCAGCAGGTTTCTTCTTGCTCTTCTTTGTGTATTTTCGCTTAGCCGAAGCGTCTTTCCCGGCAGATTTGCCTTTAGCACCGCCCTTTGTTGAAGCGACGTCGTCGTCTACTGCTTGACCAGGCATTTGAGGTAGATTGAGGGGTTCGTCGCTGAATACTGATTTGCGAGCCCCCTTCTTCCCTCCGGGAGGCTATTGAGGTGTGAACGAGAATCAGAATTGAGAAGCAGCTCATAGCGACAGGAGGGACTGTCAAAGGATTCAGGGAGAAGAAGATCGCGGACAGAGACTGCTCACCTTGTATTTCTCAGCCCACTTGGAGATCTCCTCCACTTCGTCCTCCCTTCTGACTTGATACTTCTTCAGTCCATCCGCCCAGATATCCTCGTTTCCTATCAACCTATCATCCGGTCGCACGACTCTTGTTGAGCTTACAGCAACAGGTCGAGGGATCGAAGGTGAGCGCGAAACTTGTCGTCGGTGTAAGTCCAGATCGCCATTAATACCATTCGGCTGCGGACGGTATATCTCAGGGGGAGATACGTATCGCGTCTGGGTCCGTAGGGAAGTGAGAGGTTTCTGGGGTGAAGTAGACGCTGAGGACCGTCTATCGTACTCCTCCGTATATCGATATCTATCTTCGGGCACACCGCTCTGAGATGGGATGGAGGGAACTACTCTTCGAGGTGGATAATCGTCCTCATAGTCGTTTCTGTAGGCAGAGCTTGACCCGATGCCATTGCCTTCATACCGCGCGGTTGCTGGCACTGCTCGACCCCTTTCTCTGTCTGATAACGAGTTGGACGGTTCACGAGGTGCAGGTCTCGATCCGAAACCCGTCTCGTACTGGTCGTAGATGTTATCGTAATAGGCCGCTGTTCCGCCAGTATAAGGTGGTTGGTAGCCGGTACCAGAAGAGGATGAAGGGTAAGAGGTGGTGACAGCGGCGGCAGAGGGCGATGGACCTGAGTGGGCATCATATAGAGCTCTCGTTGTCCGGGGAGGGGAGGGTGGTGGAGAATTTACAAGGGCAGACAAGGCCATTCGCGACGCTGGGGTAGGGCGGGGTGGTGAGATGGACATCTGTTCACGGCGCGATAATCGTATCAGCATACACCGTCTCTATACAAAGGGGATGAGATAATGATCCGCGTGAGGAAATAGAATGGACCGTAAGATGCGAAGAAATAGCAAATCGCATTGACCGTTGTAAAGCAAACACTGGGCTGGGGGATTCGTATCTTTTGCAGATTTGATCTAAATGGCCTCAGGTGCTGGAACAGCCCATTGGCAAGTAGCACGGAGCTGACCAGTAGACTGGACACAAGTGTGACAGAGTCTAGATGGCACAATACGACACATGCCTACTCACCTCATGGACAGCTCCTACTCCGTTGCCATTCCCATTGACAGGAAAATTTATCCTTGCAGTCGGACTTATACTGACGCTCGCCCCACCGCGGCCGCTACTTGAGGAGGGTCGCCTCGTATAATGTGAATGATGGTGTTCTGACATCGTTAAGGAGCGTGTAACAACGGGGCTCGTAAGGCGGAAAAAGGGGTTTACAAATTGACCTAGTTGTTCGTCAATGATCGTCAATGATGGACTCAGAGATGCGCGAATGAATGATGTTCGTGACTATAATGTCTTCTCTCTTTCAGTCCCGAGCGTTGAACCGCGTGTCGCCGCATGCGTTGGCAATGTACCAACCGGACACTCACCACAGCGAGATAAGGCTCTGTTTTTGTAAGGCCAACAAACGCAGAAAAAAACCCTATGCTATCTTGTCTGCTTGGCTCAAAGCTTTACGCGAATGATGTATGACGAGTCGTTGCGCGCAAGGTGTTGTGATGCGTATATGCGGGGGGTTACTGCGCGGAAATGGTCTGGGATTATGGTCGGTGATGCATCCTTATGGTGTGGTGGGCCCGGGTGAGCAAATAGTGAATGGATGCTGAGAGCCTTAATATAGCTAGCTGACTGGATTTATGAGTGAGTAATGCTGTATGGTGATGGCGGTGACGGGGATGATTATATGCGTGGGTATGATGAAGAAGAAGGAGGGAAGAGGGGATGAAGGTGGGGATGCATGCTGGGGAAAGATCCAATTTGAATTTGGGTTGGTTTGTCCTGTTCTTTGTTGGATGATTCCATCGTGGGCTGCATCCTGCGTTCTGCATTCTCCTGTATTCTCTCCATCGGGCTCCTCTCTGCCTCTCTCGTCAATCCACGTTTTTTCAGATGTAGTAGTGTCTGGCTGAGGTGGAGAGTCAACCCAATCCAATCCCATCACTACTCTGCAACTGAAATCATCCTTCAACCCCCCACAACGCCCTGAATCCTCTTTGGTATACACTCGATCAGATTCCGACATCACCATACGCGTACGTCGCTCAGACGTACGGGTGATAATCCACGTGGATCCAACATTACCAAGAGATGAACACGTCTAACAGAAGAACAAATAAAAACACCACGTCACGTTTGCATTACAGATCCTTTCATGCGATCTTAGCTTGCGTTTAGGGCGTAAGTGGCGATAAGAACCGCATCTGAAAATGCTAGAGCAAATCGTGACACAACTAACGCAAACAAGCACGGTTCTTCCTTCGTCTTTCAGCAGACATAGCGACCCGCTGACGAGCATTGAGAGATGCTCACTGCGCCAGGTTATGCACAACCCCACACAGTAATCGACTATGCCTTATCGAAATCATCTGAACTCGATCATACATTTGTGTCTGTTGACGGTTAGCTACTAATATAAATGGGGTTTGCGCCCACCAGATAAATAATATTATGCGCAGAGTCCCCCTTAAGGCATTTCAAGATCCGTATCAATCCGTGTCTCTCCATGAGGATCGCATTGAGCTTTGGACCTCGAAGCCTTTGTGCACGGGGTGTGATTGTTTCCAAGAGAACTAAACTACCTGCTTTGTCGGGGAATCATGCAATTTTGAATGAGATATAATACCTTTTATTTCGGAACATGTCGCGTGCGGTGGCATGTCATGGCATGGCATGGCATCAGCGGTGTGTGTGGTTGCAGGGTGGTACGATGTTATAGTAAAAGCAGCTTGCAGGCGATCCCAGCGATGGCCGTGCCTGGATTACACGGTGTATTGACATGAAAACAATGGGTTGATGGGTCGAAGATCGTACAATCCATCCACTGAAATTGCAGACCTTTCCAAAGATACATTCATACGATACATACATAATCCGATATATAATATAATCCATCTTCTCTTTTTATCTTTGCGCATACATACGCTCCTTCTTCCCTTGTCATCCAACGCGAGTCCACAGTCCACCTCTCATCAACTCCTTGGTGAATAAATCCTCAGATCTACCTGTTCTCACGACATTTCATACAACCGCGCATTCGAGCCCATCTTTCTGCTCATTCACCATGACCACCACCCCGGAGGTACAAGTCGTCAGTAAGGGAGTGGACCATGTCTCCGTGAGTGATCAGGCATATCATGACCATCTCCATATACATAACACTGGAACTCATGCTGATGACTCACCACCCTACGATGCTCAGCTACACTCCCTCCAGCCCGAAGTAATCATCATCGGTGCCGGTGTAATAGGTTGTGCTCTCGCCTACTCCCTCTCTCATGCCGGTCGATCCGTCGTCTTACTCGAACGAGACCTCTCAGAACCCGATAGGATTGTAGGCGAGCTTCTCCAACCTGGAGGTGTTGCAGCTTTACAAAAGCTCGGTATGGGTTCAGTGTTGGAAGGGATCGACGCTGTACCTGTAGAAGGATACTGCATCATCTCAGGCGAAGAGAAAGTGGGATGTCCGTATCCGCTTTTGGAGGAGATGGCAGGTTTACATACCGATCCTTCTTCTTCATCCTCGTCGTCGTCGAAGGAGCCAAAGTTGGGCGGAGAGAATTTCGCATTGGATTCTAAGAAGAGATGGCATGTGGATTCCGAGTCTGGCAAGAAAGAAGGTCGATCATTCCATCATGGCAAATTGATATCGTCCCTTCGACAAAAAGTCATCAGTGACGCTCCGGGCGTCACTGTGCTCGAATCGACAGTGAAAGATCTAGTGTTTTGTGAACACACCAACCGAGTTATCGGAGTCTCAGCCGCTTTCAAGCCCGCCACACCTACCTCCTCTTCATCTGCTTCTACAACTCAAGCCAATTCAGACGATAACCGAACCACCGAGAACGCAACATCGGCTCCTTCTTCATCTCCTACCATCGTCAAGAAGATCTACGCGCCAATTACTATCATCGCCGATGGATGTTTCTCCAAATTCAGATTAACGCCCGGAACGAGAACCCCTACTCCCAAGACTCGAAGTCATTTCGTCGGTGTCATCTTGGAAGACACGAAATTGCCCATGCAAAATATGGGTACAGTGTGCCTTACGCCGCACGGTCCGGTGTTGTTGTATCAGATCGGAAGGGAGAAGGGGGAAGTTAGGATGTTGGTCGATGTCAAGGGAAAGTTGCCCAGTGTCGCCGATGGTTCTTTAAGGGTCAGTGTTGTTACGAAACGCATTATCGTGACCCTCTTCTCTTAAATAAAGACAGCTGTCTTGTTTGGAATTCGTGCTGATATCGACTTGCAACCGTAACAGCGAGTTATCGAGGAGCGATACGTACCGCACCTCCCTACATCCCTTCAAGCCGGTGTGCTTTCCGCTCTCGCCTCGCAACGACTCCGTTCAATGCCCAACACGTTCCTCCCACCCTCCATCCAGGGCTTGTCGACCTCGTTGTCCGGTGCGATCCTCGTAGGAGACGCATACAATATGCGACACCCTCTCACGGGTGGCGGTATGACAGTAGCGTGGAACGACGCAGTCTTGCTCACAGAATACCTGAAACCTTCAGCTACCTTGCCGGCTGGTAGAGAAGGGTTGGAAGATTGGGATAAAGTCGCTGAAAAGTTGAGGGAGTGGTTCTGGGCTCGGAAGAATTTGAGCGGTACTGTCAATGTGCTCAGTATGGCTCTATATAGCCTTTTCGGTGGTGCGGACGGTGAGTGATTGCTACATTGCATTTGCGCATGTTCCTCCGTGCATACTCTTCACATCTGCTAGAGCATGGATGATCCGCTCGGAAGCATTGAAGGACGAACCGAACAGAGGCTGACTTTGCTTCTGCTTCTACCAATAGAA
The DNA here is from genome assembly GCA_036287355.1 of Kwoniella sp. CBS 6097. Taxonomy (NCBI): domain Eukaryota; kingdom Fungi; phylum Basidiomycota; class Tremellomycetes; order Tremellales; family Cryptococcaceae; genus Kwoniella; species Kwoniella sp. CBS 6097. Next base: position 13,143,073 of record CP143074.1, on the reverse strand, counting down.
CCCGAGCTCGAAGTGCTCAGAGAAGGATGTGTCAAGTACCTCGGCATGGGCGGCGAACGAGTAGCTGGTCCAGTCGGATTGCTCTCAGCGTGAGTAGGCTCTGCCCGCTGCAGCGAGATCATCTAGATACTTATGACGTGGATGACATGTGCTGACTTGTGAAATCTGTCATTTTTTCGCTATATTCTTAGTCTTACGCCCAAGCCATTCACCCTCTTCTTCCATTTCTTCAGCGTGGCTTTCTACTCTATCTGGATCCTCTTGACTCACGGTCGACCATCAACTTCAACATCGACGTCGACTACTTCCATACCTGATTCAACGACGATCAGCCGATCGAGCGGAAAGTCTCGAGACAAATTATCGCCGTTTATGATATTGTTAACCTTGCCTTTGAACTTGTTGTATTCCGTCCGAGTAGTGAGTTCAGTGCAAGTGCAAGTGCAAGTGCAAGCGCGACCTTTGTTGCTGTTGCCTGTCACTTCGTACTTCTCTCTTAACCAAATACAATATCTATCGATCTATCTATCGCATCCAACTGAGCGCCGCGCTCTCTGCTTTCTCTTGGCCTTAAGATTGTTCGCTGATGCTGATGGTGCTTGTTTTTTATCTTTAATCTGTGCGGTTGGTACCGTATAGTTCTGGACAGCATGTGTCGTTCTTTTACCTGTCATCTACACTGAATTCAAGATATAGTTCGACTGCAATTCACGATCATCCAGCCAGCGCTCAGCCATCATCGCAGAACGATACATCCAAGAGCGACTCATCTGATGTATCATGCATGCAGTGCTCGGCGAGGCTCAATAATTGCTCTTTTCCTCAGTTAGACATTAAGGTTAGCTTTTACACCAAGATCGATTCAGTAAATTAATGGTACTAGTACAATACTCGTACCATTCCCATTAATGTTCGACTTTCGATCTAACAGTTGAGAGACTAGACTTCGATTCCTATTCTCACTTGTCCCTTTTTCGGAATATACAATAGTATAACATAGAGATAGGATGGCCGATAAACTCAGATATGTATAGAATATGTTGTTCCTGTGTGCTGTGCGCTAGCAGTGCTAGGAGCGGATGGGCCGGGACGGCTTTCCAGTACGGTCAATAAGCGCCTGTCCGCGGAACGTGGAGCTCTCACTTGCAGTATTTGTCCGAGTGTCGTCTGCGCGTAGAGTTCCGTCGTTCCATCTGGTTTGTACAAGTTACAGACACAGTTGCGATTGTGGGACAATGTAACAAATTTGAATGTATTGTACCCGGCCATCATATCGTGTTGTATTGAGTCATGTCATTCATCCATTCATCATTATCGTTCATCAAATTCGAGGTATAATAATCAAGTCAAGTCAAATCAAATCAAATCAATCACTGCCAAACCAACCTGAGATACTCGTAAGATAGTACGAATCGAGGTTATAATTTGAATCTGAAGCGATTCCCACTCCCACCGAGATATGATCTACCAACCACACCCTGCCTCATCTCAACCAGAGCCTCTACCACAACGAGATATGTTACAACAAACATGACTACCGCATTACCGCATGCCATCTGCCATCATCTGTGATCATACAGTATGTATCATACATCCCCCTGTACCCTCTCAGGATGGAATTTCCTAACCACGTCCGCCACGGCCGATTTAGCAAGATACGTTGCGCTTCGGCCTCTGTTCATAGTTGGCGTCGAGCTCGCTGATCCAGATGCCGAAGCCGAGAGCGGAGTCGACGTTTGACTAGTCTGTACCTGAGCTTGCGCTGTTGAATTGGAATTGGAACTGGGAGAAGGCACAAATGGTAGTTCCTTTTCACCGGAACCCTGCTGTGACATGCTGTGCGATTGTGAGAGTCGGCTCGTAGACCTCGATCGGACGGCACCCATATTTGGCGGAACTTCACCGCCCGTTCCGCTGTTGGCGGGGGGAAGCGAACCGGGTGTGGGTGGCTGTTGAGTGATGGTCGGTATTCTTGAAGTCACAGTGAAGCTCGTATTGGTGTTGTTCCCGGGCCCTGATCCGACCGTCGGACTGGTGGGCACACTCTGCGTGACGAGCGTCGACGAGTCTTGGCTTCTCAATTGATTCAGGAGAGCTCTAACAGCCGCAAGCCACTTGATCTCGTCCTCTTCGCTCGGTGCACAAAGTACGAACGTCCTTTTAGCAGTAATAAGTCGGAATGTATTCTCCTCCCCGTGTTTCTCGCCATGACCACCGGAGGAAGACGGGTTCTTCTTAGGCGTACTGGAAGCGGGATTGGTATCGTTAGATGAGAGTCGGCCTCGCATGGCATTGTGGAAGGCTTGTTTTTGGGGAGGCGAGGTGCTTTGCATATGGCTGTGAGAGGGTGCATGGGGATGGAAGTTGGGAATGTGTGCGTGAGACTGAGAATGCGAATGAGAGTGAGAGTGAGCAGAAGGCGGCTGGTCAGATTCGGAGCCTGAAGAGGCGTCCGAAGCGTCTACTTCTAGTGCGTCGAGCACGGAAGAAAGAGGGATGTATCGAAGCGCCTTGGTGTCCTGTCAACCCGAATGGTATCTGGGTCAGTTACAGTGCCCCATCTCTTGTCTCGCTGAATGGAGGCTGTGGACCCGCGACTCACCATATGCGATTTAGTGTACGTGACACCCTGACTAGTGAGCACAAACCACCGCTTCCTCCACACTTTCCTCCCTCGGCCTTTACTTCTTTTCATCAGATACGCGGAAAGAATGACCTTGTTCGGATCGATAGGTGTGAAAGGCGGGTTGAGCCCCTGTTGATTGAAAGACTCGTATTGACCACCTTCTACACCTTCGAGATCGTCCTCGTCCTCCGAGCTGGCAGCTATAGCTGAGCTGTTCGCGCCACCTGGGGGCAATGTCAAGGGTCGAGAGTACGAATACGACTCAGCGGCAGCAGCGGATGACCCGATCGAGCTTGTCGACGGTTCTCTTCTGGCTGTAGCTGAAGCGCCGCTCACTGCACGTGAAGGGGCCACGGAGCCGGTGGTGCCAACGTGACGAGGCGAGGACACGTATGAACCTAGAGGTTGACTGGGGTTCGACTGAGAGCTCGGAGTTCGGGGAGTAGGAATGCTCATTTTGGCCATTTGGCTAGTAAGAGAGTTGGTAGTGTCCATCGGACTTGAGGGAGGGATAACACCACCGCTTGCCAATACCGGAGAGACATGCCCGGCAGCCTGAAGGGCCTGAGCCGAGCCCGCATGAGGTCGATTCACGAAATAGCTTCCTGCGCCCGCATTTGTGCCGATGGATTGCGATTGAGGCGAAGACGTATCAACATGTTCGTGACCGATGTTCGATCCCCTGTCCCGTTGTGGGATAGGAATCGAGCTGCTCCTAGGGTGTTGCTGTTGCTGCTGGTGGTGGTGTTGATGTTCGCTCTTTTCGCGTTTCATCCTTTCTTCCTCTTCCCGCTCTGAGATTCGGCGACGAACACCATTGATAGCTCTGACCCATTCTTCCATGTCATCCTGCGATAAACCCTTTGCGAAGAATGTCCGTTTGGGTGTGACAATGCCGAAGGAGTGGGGGTGTTTCTTGACTGTCACCGGTGCGACAGTGTGGAGGTCGTGAAGGTCTAACACTCTCTTTAGACAGTATTCCTGTGAGAACAGATGAATAAGCTTAGGCCTAGCCTGATGCAGCCGGAGTCGCCGGTGGAAGCCTGTCCCAGAGTTGAGTTAATGATAGGCTGATAAAACGTACTTTCTCGTCCTTGTAATACGCGAGTTTGCCAGTTCTCAGCACGAACCACCTTCTCTTCCAAGCCTATACCTCGACACCATCAGTATTGCACAGATTCACAATAGCGTCCCAGGCAAAAATGAGGCCTACATACCTTTCTTCTCTCCTGTTTCTTATATAGATATCCACTCTTAACAACCCTTTCACCCTCCATACCTCTTTCTAAGCCTTGCAAGCCCTCTTCGTCCTCACTACCACTCTCGCCTTCAGCCTCACCCTCGTTTTCCGCTTCACCCTCAGCTTCTTCTTCTACATCCTCCAACTCCATTTCATCAAGTATGTCGCCACCCATTCCCATGCCCATACCTAGCTTACGCTCCGCAATAGCGCTGAGCCCGCCTACGGAGGTAGTGGCTGGCGTGAGGATAGGAGAAGTTGGATTGGGGGAGCCGATGGTGGGTGGTAGTGTTGATGATGTTATAGAGGACGAGTCGGACTCGTTTCCTGATGTGGGGTGATATCCTCCCGCATGAGGTGGTGGAGGATGTGAGGGTTTCTACCAGGGAGGGGGACACATCAGCTCGGAGTAGCAATGTCATATGCCGCAGGGGTTACTTCTCAAAGGCATGGAGGATATACACACCTTCTTCTTGGGAGAGTCGTGGACCGCACGGGTGGACGCTGCAGATCGAAATGACAGCTTGCGCTCAACTTCGGATCTGGAGGGCGGTTGCGCCGGTACAGGTTGAGCGAGTGATGGCTGTTGTTGCTGTTGCTGTTGCTGTTGTTGTTGTTGTTGTTGTTGCGAGGATTGCGAGGTTGATTGTTGCAGGGGAGGTGCGCCACCGCTGATGCCGCTTGGGCCTGCTGTAGCTACAGTCATGGTACTATGTCAATATGACTCGCGGCGTACTTGAAGTAGGTGTTGGGGAGATGATGGGAAAGGTGATTCAAGTCCAAGTGAAGTTTGCTGAAGAAGTAAGATACTGACGCTGTGACATGTCGAGTTGGTTCGTCGTTCGATGCCTGTTCGTGTGATGCCTTTGTGTTTATTTGCGTATCTGGTAAATGGATCAAGGGTAGGGAAGAATAGTGATCGTTGTTCGAGGGTCCGGGAGCGTATCAGTGATTCAAGTGAGAGTGATGACAGTCTACCCTATATAGGGCTGTCTTAGTGGCTGACTCGTCGCACCGTGGTTGCTCGACGCTTCTTGTTTGCTTGTCAGTCTGATCGAATGGATGCTGGATGAATGGCGGAGAAGCAGTGGTAGGTTGAATCATGAAATGGATATAGCTATATGTACTATGGATTATGGATTGAATGGCGAGGAGAGGTTGACCTGACAGTGACAACGCCGTAATAGCTCATAGGGTTGTGTTGTGTACGGTTGTGTATGCATGGAAGGACCGGGATAGGGAATAGGGGAATAGGGATATAGGGAATAGGGATATAGGGTCGGCATGAGCGCTGATCACCGCCAATTCTCTTATTTCATACCCGCATCTAGTCTTAATATTTCAGAGATTCCTGAGCCTGCAGTGAAGACGATACAAAGAGCATCTTAAGCTGTATCGTATTGACAAGTAGATCGAAGAAAGATACTAGACCACAGCAGAGTATCCCTCAAAAAAAGACTCAAGCATAACGATTCCTCATCTCTTGGTCTGTTTGCTTCACTGCAAGTCCGATCCGCGGCAGCCTTCATATAACATATACGACTCTCGACTTGACTCGAGTTGATTCGTACCCGTTTCATCGAGGCACCATCAATCCGCCATGTCGCTCGCTCGTGCTGGACCGTCTTCCCTAAGACCTCGCTCAATACCATCATCCCTCCCACTGCCCTTATGTCGAAAATGCCTCTTACCTCGCTACACTCGTCTCCTACCGCCTATCACACTCACCATCCCGACAACTACGGCCTCACGATCATTATCTACCACTTCGAGAGCACTACGAATAGATATCAGAGCTTCAGGTCCCTCTCAATATTCAAAACCGTATAAGAATAGGAATGATGGTGAATCAGGACCACGAGAGCCTGTTGTTAATCGTCAGCCAATACAGCTCAACGTCAATGATTTCGATGAAAAACCCCTACCTCGTCCGAAGCAGATCGTCAGTGCTTTATTGAGTCGACTGCCAGAATGGATCAGTTCACCTAGAGCTAAAGTGAAGCTGGAAGCCTATGGGATCAACCAGGATATTCAACGAAGATTCGAAAGAGAATGGACCAACAAAGTAGAAGATGGACTGATGGGCTGTGAGGGTGATGAAGAGGCTTCCGTGGCATTGAAAGCTGGTGGATGGGGAGAGGAGGACTTGATCATTGCTATGCACGAGGGCAGGTTGATGTCTACCCTCGAATCGATGGCTTTGAGACATTACCTCTCGTTCTTGATCGCCTCATCAGAATCATCCTCAACCCCTGCATCATCCTCAAAATCGAAAACAACGGCGACGCTCGAACTTATCCCTCACTCGTTGAAAACACACTTGAAATCCATCTTGTCCGCCACCGATCTCTCACGATTATCAACCTCGCCTGACTTCCTAACTGCACGAAGCCTGACAAGGCACTTCCACTTGCACATTGGCCCTACCAACTCTGGAAAAACATACAACGCGCTCAAAGCTCTCACTAGAGCTAAATCAGGGGCCTACGCCGGACCACTTCGACTTCTCGCTCATGAGGTCTGGGAAAGGTTGAACCTCGGTACAGTCGGTGATCTGAATGGACAGGGGAAGAAGTGTAATCTCTTAACAGGAGAGGAGAGGAGAGTGGTCGATCCCGATGCTGGGTTGCTAAGTTGTACGGTCGAGATGCTGCCTCTCTCCGGGCTAGGAGGTCAAGGTTTTGACGTGGTGGTCATTGATGAGATCCAGATGTTGGGTGACGATCAACGTGGTGGATCATGGACCAAAGCCGTTCTGGGCGTAGCGGCGAAAGAAGTCCATCTATGCGGAGACGAAACGACCGTTCAACTCCTACACAACTTGCTCTTACCACTAGGCGATAAACTCACCGTACATCGATACAATCGACTTACTCCCTTAACAGTAGCCGAATCTTCGTTGGAGAACAACTACGAGAAAGTCGAACCGGGAGATTGCATTGTGACGTTCTCTCGAACGAACATCTTTGCAGTCAAGAAGATGGTAGAGTCCACTGCTGGAAAAAAGTGCGCGGTGGTCTATGGTGCTTTACCGCCTGAGACTAGGGCCGAGCAGGCTAGGGATTTCAATGATGAGAATGGATTGAGTCAGGTCTTGGTAGCTTCCGACGCTGTGGGAATGGGCCTTAACCTGTGAGTGGATCATTCACGTCTCTGCCAAGAGGAAATCCGTCTTTCTGCCTTGATCTCCCTTCTATTCTGTCCAGATGGGTGTGTATGGCAACTAACCCAAAGAGCCGTTTGTTGCGTCCCTGCGGTATCTAGCAAAATCAAACGAATGATCTTCGAGTCATTATCCAAATTCAACGGCAAGACCGAGGTCCCCCTCGCCCTGACGCAAATCAAGCAGATTGCAGGTCGAGCAGGTCGATACAAGACTGCCAACGATACCGATAAGGACAAGGAAGCCGCAGGCAACAAACGCCTTGACATCATCGCTACTCCCGACGAAAGCCCTGCAACTGGTGGTCTAGTGACTACTTTACACAAGGCCGACCTTCCTATCCTGAGAGAATTGATGACTCGCGATCTGCCTTCTATCCCTCGAGCGAAACTTGAAGTACCCTACAGTAATATGGCCGAGCTCGCTTCATTGTTACCATCCAATACGTCGTTCGCTAGCCTTCTCGAACACTTTGCCGCCTTAGCCCAACCGCCCGCTTACACCGTCTTATCGGCATACGAACATAAACTACCCTTAGCAGATGTCGTCGAGCCGTTCAGGGATAGATTATCTCTGAAAGAGATCGATCAATTCTGTTTCGCACCTGTGAATGTTCGTGATGAACGAGCCAAAGCAATCTTCAGGAACTTGGTGGAAGATTTCGCCGATCAAGGATGTGTCAATCTCGAAGAGATCTTCGCTTCTTCGAGATTACTCAATCAGCTCGATCTCGTCGAAGAGACGCTACGAACATTACCGCCTCTACCGCCTGTCCTGGGTATCGGCCGAAGACTCCTCACTCCTCCCGTAATCATCTCATCTATCCCTATGCTGGAGACATTGCATAAGAGCTTGGTGCTTTATATCTGGCTTTCATTCAGGCTGGAAGTAGCTTTCCCCGATCGAGCTCAAGCTGTCGAAGCTAAAAACCGAACCGAAGTCGTCCTGGATCAGTGCCTTGAGAGATTACCTGGTCTGAGGCAGAGAAAACAAAATAGGGGAGAGAGAGGAAAAGAAGTTGATAGGCTGGTAAGGGATTGGAGGAGGGAGAATGTCATGCCTAACGGTACGAGGAAAGTTGAGGGTGTGCCGAGAAAGGGATTGACGTGGTTGGAGAGGAATGTAGCGCAACGAGCTAAGGAGAGGCAGGTTTGGAGGAATGCGAAAGTCATTGGGGATGATGGGCAAGGAGAGGCAGAGGCAGAGGCGAGGTAAAACGAAGCCGTGTGCTTGAATACTTGACTTGACCACTTGTATCATTGTATCATAACTGCATCACACTAGCGGTGATCTCTCATCAATTACCCCATATATCTGACTATCAACAGTACCCTTCCCATGTAGATCGGACGTAATATTCCATAGCATACATAGCACCACACCCCTCTCTATCATTCCAGTGGATGCGACATCTACCATGCATAGTACAGCACATACCCCCTCCGCTCAATGGGCTTCTGCACATTTCGTGACGCATCGCATCGCATGTACTGTAGCTAGACATACTGGTAAGTAGTAAATCAAGTATCAAAAGACTTGTTTGTCAGAAGGTAGAAGATGTTGCATTGGGGGGAGAGTCATTGTGAGGAATTGCCTAAAGGGGTAAGGAATGACCGACCGACCAAGAAATCAAGTCAAGATAACTAACTGACTTCATAGAGGTGAGACGTGTCAACAAGTCGACCCTTCCTCCCTTGATGCGTCCATCCTTTGAAACTGGTATTTTATTTTATTTTATTCTAATTTCTTATCATCACTTCTGTCGTCATCGCCATCGCCATCACCATCAACTGAGTTGGAATCGGAATTGCCATCCCTGGGTCCCAAAGAAAAGAAAAGAAAAGCAAAGCGACGGCAACAACGACTACGACAGACTACGCACATCCATCTCATCTCATCGCTCATTTATCGCGACGTGAACGTGACGGATTATACATAGCGCATAGCGATTCGTTCAACGCATAAAAAGCAGATAACCGAAAATGTCGTTCTCGAAACAAGTTGCCTTAGTACTCGACGACCTCCCTCCCTGGGTCCCATTTCAAGACCTCCTCAAACCGTCGTATCACTATGCCGCTGTCACTCCTACTACCGGATACGCTGGTTTGGTAGATCTCAGTAAGAAGAGCTTGTGGTTGTTCGTTGGTCAGGTCGCTTTTAATCCCATCTTCTGGAACTATGTCGCTCGAAATGGTGAGTGCATCCATCTCACCAATTGCCAGCAATAATATTCGAGAAGATAGGGAATTGGGTCCATCTGGGTATGGTATGGCAGGTTTACATCGATCTTACTATACCCATGACTCACGAAAAGATCAAGTTTGTCCACGACTTCCAATGTTGCCGTTCATCATCTTTTATATCCCTAAAACCTGTCATCCCAGTCATCTGCCAGATCAGACCGAGCGGAATCGCTAGTACGGTGTATGTCTAGTCATGAATGCTGATCAATCTCTTTGTCATCCGGGTTGATTGCGCCCAGAATACCGAAAGAAGACCATCACCAAGATTGTCGGATCGCCCTTGATCGGCACCTACTTGCTCGCTGTCACCATCTTCTCCATCAGCGCATTCAGGGATCACCTGTAGGTACCAACCATCGTCCTCTTCTTTATCATGTCCCGCTCACCACTCGACACTTCGGACATTCTATCGAGAATCATACCGCACAGATTGTGTACTGATAGTCATCTGTCGCAGCTACCTCAACGCCGTAAAGGATCAGCCGGCTTACCTTCCCCTCGCTCATCCTGCTATCAAAGCCCTCGCCGCAGTCTTGTTTTTGGCCGGTCAGACTTTCGTCATCTCCTCTATGTGGGCATTGGGCGTCACCGGTCAGTGTTGACTGTGTCCACTTTACCATATACCCTCTTCTCTCCACCTCCACCTCGAAGTTATCTGGCAGGGACACTAGGACCACTGCTGATTTGTTGTTTATCAATCCTCTACATCGATTTCGTCGCTGCCCCCTGACCCAATTCAATTGACCATCGATCTGTCTGCATCACCTTATCTCAATCTGCGCTCACCTTGCACAGGCACCTACCTCGGCGACTATTTTGGAATCCTCATGACCCACCGAGTCACTTCATTCCCATTCAACGTCCTCTCCGACCCCATGTACGTCGGTTCCGCCCTCTCTCATCTCGGTACGGCTCTTTGGTTCCAGAGCCCCGTCGGTGTCGTCTTGTCTGCTTGGGTTTGGTTGGTCTACGTTGTCGCGCTCAAATACGAAGGGTGAGTCGAACGCGGTTTTACACTTGCACCAATCTCGTCATGTCGAAGCGACGTTCTCTTCATTCTGATCACACAATGCGCGATGCTAATGATACTGATGGTTTTCTGTTTCTTGTCTGATTGATGTTTCACGACTCGATAGCCCATTCACCGACAAGATCTACTCTGCCAAGAACAAGAAATCCGATGACGCTCTCGCCGGTCCCTCTTCTTCTTCTTCCGCTGAACCCAGCCCGACTACTTCTGCATTCCCATCCACTCCATCCAGACGATCAGGTCGAATCGCAGCTCGAAAGTCCATCTCCGCCTCTGACTTTGAACATGATTCTTCCGACGCAGACGCTGCCCCCACCCGAAAATCCAGGTCGTCCGCCCTCAAGGATGATCTTGACGCCGCCGCCGCCGCCGCTGGATCTGGATCTGGGAGAAATACTCCTTCGAGGATGACTAGGAGTAGAAGTAAGGGACGAGTCAGCGAAGTTGACACTGATTAATGACGAAAATAGCCCTGCCTGGGCCTGTGTGACTGTCTCGATCGAGATTGGTCGGACGGGGTGGATGGAAGTGCATCGTTGGGGAACTGAAGAAGGCCCCAATGTGGTTCAGTGAAGTTGCGATGGGAGGCCGCGGATAGGGGTATGTGAGCGCGTAGCGCGTGTCGCCCTTGGAGAAGAGGGAGTGCGAGAAGTGCGAGATGGACTTGAGTCGGGTCAGGCCTGCGGGCTGCGAAGCGAAGCGACTACGTGTCATGTCACTTCAAGGGCAAGTAAGTGGAAGAGGAATTGAATTGGGCTAGGGCAATCAATGATGGTCAACCTAGAAAGGCGGGAACGGTGACATGTCGGGGCTGTTATCTTGGATAAGAGTGATACGAGTGTTGAGAGAGAAGTGCAGAGGAGTAGGGTGGACAAGGCAGTAAATTAGCGAGCAGCGAGCAGACTGTTGAGGATGCGGACAAGACTTGGAAGGTGAGGAGCGAGCTGACTGAGTGGTATACATATTTATACCCATGTTCTCAATAAATAAATAATAACTTATACCAAGGTGTCTCAACGATACCATCTTTTTTTTTCTCAAGATTCAAGGGTTAATTCATCTGCTATATAATAGTAAACTATCGATCACAATCAATCAATATTCAATGTTCATCGGACTCGGACTCGGACTCGGACTCGGACTCTTCAAGTCGCAAGTCGGTCATTGTTTATTTTCGTAGTAGTAATAGTAGTAAACCTCTCTCTTTCTATATACCCTAAACTAGCGGGTTGTGAGGCGCTTCAACTGCGATTCCTCGTACTCGATGCAAAAAAAATCAAAAACAACCAAAAAAAAAAAAAAAAAAGAGAAAAAAAAAACACGCAAACAATCAATCAATCAATCAATCAATCAATCAAATATAAAGCGGCAGCATACCACTTAGTGATCTGTATACGAATGACTGGCTTCTCGCCTGCATTGAACGACTGTCGCACAATGCCACGCTCACAATTTCATGGACAGCCTATGTATCGTACTCGAGTACAGTAACAGTAATAGCAATAGTATGACCAATCGGTGTTCGGTCTATCTCATTGGGCGTTTGAGTCTTATGATCATGCTCATGATCGAGCAACGGTCGTGAATTGGATTCTGGACCTGGGCTGGACTTGGCGCCGAGTAAAGTCATTTCAGAACAAGCTCAAGCTTAAGCTTCTAGCTTCTAGCTAATCCGGACGGATGGAATGTGGGTCCCGGGCTGGAGCGGTGGAACGGTGGCTCGATGCCTCGATGGCTCGGCGTCGAAATATTTGATTTCGTTTGAGCTTTTGTCTGTTCTGTGGGGCTTGACAATACCAGAAAAAGGAACTCGGAACGTTCAGACACCGAATGACCTACAAGCAAGTCTTGGACTTGCAATAACGGAACTCATTCCAATATTGCATTAAGCACGTTGGCTTGACTTTTATCCCTGTTATCCTCGTATCATGGCATGCCATGAAAGTTGCATATCGATCGTTGCTCCTGCTCCTGCTTCTGCTCCTACCAAACACTACACTGTGACTGTGACATCCAGCGACCAGAACACACAGAACATCTTTGTATCGGCTGACTGCTGATGATGACGATGAAATGAAAAAGACATGGCTTGGACAATACATTTATGTGTGTTGAGGCGAATCCGACTATAGACAGGGGACACACCAGAATCGATCAATCAATCAAATCAAAGGGCTGAAAAAAGCAACGGCGCAGATCATTAGAAAGTGTCCATACGCAAAGTGACTTAGGATGAAGATGGAGATGGGTCATGCTAGAGGAGAAGAAGGGGAGGATGCGCTAGCTATGACAAAAACATAAGGGCACCGTGCGATTGAGTCAAAGGTGGTGGAAGTTGAGATGGCGAACATGAGTTCATTCGCTGGTATACGTTTTTCTTTTAGAAAGTGTCCGTCATGATACATGCGTGGGTATGATGCTGTGGTATCGAGAAACTGAGGAAACCGAGTGCTGGTCGTGATTTGTTGAACATCATTGAGCGAAATGAAAACGGAATCGGTCGTGGCTGAAAATGCAGAATGTGGATGAGAGAAAAATCCGGTGTTCCGCTAGGCTTAACACTTGTCCTTGAGGGAGTTTTTCTGTAGACGGTGCATATTGGGAGAGCAGCGTCAGCAACTTGCGCCGCATGCAATACTACTGCTTTGATAGTACTCACGGGGAAGGTGTATCCCGCTGCTTCCCAAGTGGTCAAGTTCGGGTTATTATAAGCGTTGGCGTGTCGAGCAATGTAGTCGGCCGTAGGTCGGTCATCGGGGTCACAGCCCACTTTACCCTCGGATCGCTGGTAGACTCGGATGTAGTCGATGAGCATCTCGGCGGGCCATACGAGTTCGGCAAAGTTGACAGCTTGGAAATTGTTTGACATGCCAAAGTTGATGACCTGCGTGACGAGAGCGATGCGAAAGGTAAGCACGTTAAGTCAATGTCAAAGTCGCCGGTATAGCAACGTAGCAGGAGGATAGACTACGCACCATAGCCATAGGCTCCTCAGGGATCAATCGCTGACCGATTCCCATCGTAGTATCGGGACCGACGGAAGCAGGGTACATTGTCCATGACTTCACGCCGTTGGCGACCCAGGTGATATGGCCAGCGTCTCGGTTGTTAGGGTCGGAGTACATCTCGACGGCTAAGCGATCGAAGCGACACAGTCAGCAAAGCCAACGACTACATGTCCAATACTGGGCCCATCAAACTCACCATGCACACCGAATTGTCCACTGGTTCCCTGGTACAGATCATTATCGATATAGGTCAAACTCGACACGGCTTCTTGGAATTGTCCACCCTTGTAAGAGTTCCAGATGGTGAGATCAGTATCATACTGAATAGCGCCTTTACTGCTGTTCAGATATTGATAACCGTTATCGAACGGAGCGACCTGCATAGACTGAGAAAGTTGACCACGGGGCTTGGACAAGTCGATCTGCGCTTCGAGGATATCGATCTCGGGGGTACCTCGGCCGTATGTCACATCGGGTCCCGGGTGATCTTCACCTTTACATGTACAAGCGGATACTCTTTGACCAGGAAGACTGCGATTATAAACTGTCAGTCGTATTCTGGATAACAGAATAACAGCACCCGAACCGGGATCTGGTAGCTCACTATGAGATGGGACCACCGTTGTTCGAGGTAAGAGCGGCTTCGGGACCTGTACCATCCACTGTCGTCTGGTTGGGCAAGGTGCCGATATCGCAAGAATCGTAGGTGTACGGCCATGTACCTTCTGTCGAAGCTCCGTAGCCTGGTCGACCGAGATTGCCCATCATCCAAACACCAGGCCAGAAACCACCAACAGTGTTGGTGCCGGGCAAAGAAACTCGGGCTTCCATGTAAATTGAGTTGGAGAAACAGAGCTGGTTCCAAGATTGCATCATTCCTGACTTGAAGTTGAGATCGTGGATGGGTTCTTGCGTTTGAGTGATGACCAAGTTTCCACCTTTCGTTGTGACAGCAGAAGGGTCGTACCACTCGAAATCACCAGTGGGCCAATAGTGGATATCAACAGCGGTCCAGTAAGGGTCGTCACCAGGGTAGAATGTCCGCCCATCCTTGTTGAACTCGTCCGAGAACACCAGGCTGTATTGCTCGCCGTCGAATCCGGTTCTTGTGTAAGACTCTTGGGGCGTGTCGGGATCGATCATACTCGTAAAGCCATCGATCTTTGGTATTTGGCCGGTAGAGTTGATTCCACCGAGATTGTATGCTCCGTTGTTCGTAAGCGTGTTCTTTGTGTAAAATGAAATGATCGGGTATCCGGCGAACAGCGCTATGATACCCAGCCCTAACAGCAATAGACATCCGATATTTGTAGCACCTCGTGTGGTGAAAATGCTTCCTCTGTCGTGCTACAGGACGAAGGCATTTGGTTAGTCAGCGTCTTAGCGGTAACCATTAGACATCGATCGATGATGACAACATCGTGTGATTCTATGATCGTTGCGCGCGTGAAGTACTCACCCGTCCCTTGTCTCGTGGATCGGGGTTATGCAGCCAATCATCCGCTTCAGGCTTTCCATCCATCCCGTCATCGAAACCCAGAGGATCCTGAGCCCATTGTCTCCCATCTCTCGCTCCTACCGCCGCTGACGCTCCCGCTCCTCCTAGTAATGGCGCATTAGGGTTGATGGGTGGTGATGATGCTGTTGGACCATAGCGTTGAGAAGCGGATTGCTGTGTAAAAGGAAGTTGAATCAGTACAGGATCACGTTCCGTTCTTAAATCTCTCCATCGGTCAGCCTGTTCAAAAAGAGGGGAAGAATGGTAGTTCACAGTTCTGGCATGACTTGGTCTCAGATTCGAGCCACTGGCTTCTGGTTGTTTGGGCGGCGGAGGTGGGAGAGTATCATTCAACGGGACAGGTGTATATGACATGATCGAAGCAGCCGAAAGCAGGTTAAATGCGTTCGAAGCGACTAATGGCAAGGTAAGGCAGAACTTGAATAAGATGACCCGATTGGTAATATATGAACGATGGCTGTAGGGTCAAAAACGAATGGAATGAAGGACAGCGTAAAGGATTGAAGTGGATCTAATGCCAAGCTGAACGAAGAATGAAAATAGAAATCACAAGGTGGAGAAATGACAAGACAAAGAAAGGAGTGATCAGATCTCAATGCAAGTCAGTGCAAAGACAGGCAATGAGTACTATCCAGTACGTTATCTAGCACGGTGCATTGTAGTGGTGAGTTAATTAAAGGCATGAAAGGAAGCGGTGCGGCGTGCGACCGACATGGCCCAAGTGTCACAGCCACAACCACAGCCCAGGCCGATAACACGAGCCAACAGAGTAGAGTGACATAACAGAAAACATAGCAAACAACAAACATAGCCTGGGAACTGAGAACACATGACCATAGTTCCTTGAAACGTAAACGAAACACCGCAATGGCCGTTGCGCACGCGCACAGCACTACAGCACTGCAGTGGACAGTGAGCGAACAGTGGACAGTAGGAGTAGGATGATGCCAAGTTTGTAGTGGTACTTAGTACCTGATTACAAAACCCGAAAATAGAAATCACCAACAAATCAAAGGGATTACGATTACGGATTAAAGGGGGTGTCAGCAGGATGATGATGATATGGGATATCAGGGATTAGAATCAGGATCAGGATTAGGATTAGGGATTAGGATTAGGATAATCAGGACTGTTTGACAGTCTAATTCGCCACGAGACATGAACAACACGTCATGTCCTACAACCGCGTGCACTGCGTTTTCTCCGAAATACACCATACCACCATACACCATACAGGGGAGGGCGTAAACATGGCATGAAAGGGCAAACCAAAGGGAAAAAAAATAACATGATGTGCCCCGCATCAGAGAGACCCGTCCGATGACCTTGGACAAGGCGGCATTCCTCACGATTGTTTGTCCTCGCTTGCAGGATAGGATATGATTATGTATAAAGTCACGACCAGTAACAGCACCCTCATTTCAGAGGTCAGAGGTACGAATGGATGGTACTGACATATCACAAAAGTGGAGGAAGGAATGTAGAAAACTTTGGGAGGGCCATTGGGCCAACCAAAAGAAAAAGGTCGAGATGATGGAAGGAAAGAAGTGATCACAAGCGATGGATTCTGATAAGGACGAACGGCAAGGGCCAGACGCAGACGGCTCACAGCTCACAGCATACAGCAAACAGCAGCCAAGCGGAAGCGGAAGGAGACGGTAGAAAGGATGTGGCCCATGGCCAAAGACAGTCATCTGGGAGAAAGATAGGTGGGGTGGAATGGCCAGAACAGCGATGCGAACGACACCACACCGCACAAATAGCCAGGGGGATAACGCTCAGAGACCGAGCCACCTAGAGAGATAGATGTGCACAAGTACACGCAAATTCGATACACTGACTCACCTGATAGGGGTTGTTGTTCCGATTGCCCAATAACGAGTGCATGCTCTCGCCTCTGTCTGGCATCCTGCTAGCGTTGGAATCTCCCAGACGTCCCGTCGCGCTTGTGTACGCTCTTGAGGGGTTCGGCATGATGTTGGTCGAGTAAAGGTAGGATGTAGAATGTAGAATGTGGACTTTTGAGTCGGTCGATGAGAGTTTCTCCCTCTGATGAAATCGATCTGGTCCGTCCGTGTGAAATTCGGTCGATGAGGCTTTGGAGAAGAGTTCGACGGTAACTAGTAGTAGTGAGTGGTATACGGTGATAGCTCGGATCACCGGAAGGGAGCGATAGAGTTATGTTGTCACAGATAATCTCGATGGGGGAAGTATAGGTATCGGTGTACTGTAGTACCGTAGCGTTCCTTATTGGGGGATGCTGATCAGGCGAAACGTATAGGAATAAATCTGGTCCGTCTACTCTTCAGAGCTTTGAACGCGTCCCGGCTAGATGTCGAATGAGCGGTCGGTCGTATGAAGGGTTGATCAAATAGACTATGGTGACTGAATATTCGAAGAACATTAATGTCGTCAATGGTAGATGTGATGTATCTATAGATTTATCAAATCAAGTCGAGTTAGGGAGTAGTACCGAGTAGGTAGGTCTTCCATCAGATCCGCAACTAGCGTGGTGAGATCGATCAAAGGCTGGATGGAGAAGTATCGAATGATGCTGATACTAATGCTGATGCTGCGCCTATACAAACTGGGCTATGCTAATGCTAAATGCTAATGCTGTGTGGGTAATGCCATAACGTTCAACTAATAGCTAGTACCGTACCACGCACATCACAAGGCAGCAGGCAGCAGCGGGAGGCAGCTGATGTATGCAGAGTCACCGGAATGTACTGTATCTATCTCTTACAAGCTTACCACACCATACTTACACCGCTAAGGAATGCAGCGTAGCCTTTGGATTCGCGACAACCGTGCAACCGAACATACGTACTCTCGTCTGATTTTATTATATGGTATTATGGTTATGCGCAAACGTATGTTCTGTTTTTAGAACCGACCAAGCAACTCGCCTGCGGATCTTTTTTATTTGGATGTGGTCATTTCGACTTTCAGGGGTATCAAAGGGAAAGAAAGTGGGATTGCCTTTTTAAGGGGGTGGGCGGGAGGAGGTGTCAGCTCTTCCTCTTTGGCGATTTTTTTTCTTACAGCTGTAGCTCTCTAAATAAGTTTAGTTTGATACGATATACATACTATAAGGGGTGGAAGGAGGAGAACTGAAGAAGGTGGGTTCTGTGCGTGATTAAAGCAGGATCTGACGGCCACATAGAAACTAGGGGGGTAAGGCAGCATATCGGTGTAAGGAAAAACAGAGTACAGTTCCTGTTCGTACCTTTCAATGGTAACTTGAAGCAAACGGTTCAAGAGCGTGATAGCTGCATGTACTGAGCTGATGCTCCCTCACTCGTGATTGTTGCCCGTAGAGTAACGGATGTATGTATCTCATCTATAAAGCTCTAACGTAACGCGTCTCTTTTTCTCTGATTCTTATTTCGACACAGCGCGGCGAATGCAGCAGTTGCAAGTCCGCACAGTGGTGCGCCATCGTACCTCTACCTCCAGGCACCTATACGCGGTTTTCGAGGTGGAGGCCAACGAAAACACCAACAAACAATAACAAAACAACAAAACAACAAAATGACGACGGTGTTTTCCCATGGTTGGTGGTTTGTGGCAAAGTCACTGTACGCCGTAGGGTGTAAGGCTATCGGAGCTACGTGGTCATTTCAGTTTTTGTCCTAAGCTTGCGAGGTCAAACAGGTGGATAGATAGGGTAAAACTACACACCACTTAGCCCTGGCCTACAGCAGCTTGCGCGAGTAAGTCTACCAAAGATGAACCCGAAGAAGAGGATGTCCGATACGATGAACGTCCATCCGACTTTTGTCCGCCACGAGGCAATGACGGATGCGTCAACGAATCAGTGAACAATGCTTATGTTTATTATTATATATATATATTATCGACAGTGTCAATGGTGTACGATTTCGTCGCATGTAGGACTGCTGTAAACTACTCGTATCTTGATGTGCTTGTATACCTGCAGCGCTGTGAACATGAGACGACGCTGTCTATGAACCGGCCCCTTTAGCTTGTTCTGGCTTGTCGCAAGGGGTGGATACCCGACTCGGCGTTGACCGTAATCATTTGGCCCAAGTGCGTGTACCCAGATCATCTGCAACTACGCTGCAGCTGTTAGCTGGTCACCCATTAGCGATTCCGACTCCATTTGCATTCATCACGCCGTGAAGCAGATACATGAATACAAACATCTCCACATGCACATACTTCTGCACATGCATCAGTACACGTGCATTTCGTACGCGTCAAGAAGCTCTATGCGGAAGTTGATAGTATTTGTGGAGAGCGATTGCTGCGATAACATGTGATTCAGCGCTGGCTGCTGGAGTCCGGTTGTACGGCGCCGGGCTAATACCGGGCCGCTATCCACCAAAGTGGAGATTCGAACACGGTCTATCAACTTACCGGCCAAGCCAAAGCCAATCATTCCATTGTATTGCAATGTAATCGTTCCTTCGTGAACAAGTTGAGAGATGAAGGGGGTCGGTCATAAGTGTAACTAGTATTCCTCAGCAACCCATGATCAATTGGATGTATATATCTTTCTACTATCGCCCATCCGAGACTTAGAAACTAAATTGCTACTTTTCATTTCACATAGCAAATAGGGACAGCTACGCAATATGTCAGGCAACGATCAGGCTACTAAGCTCGCTGGGAGAGTCGGAATTGTCGGTACGGGTCATCGAGCTAGGGTGAGTTGCCGAGGCGGGGCTGGGTTTTCCGGAGATCAGACAAGAAAGAGGGATCCGAATCCGACTCTTGAGCTGATTCAAGAACCATTCTCGTCCATCTTATGCGACCTTCTTGTCATAGCTCTACACCCATTCCATCGCTGCTCGACCTCAGCTCGAGCTCGTAGCGCTATGCGACACCAACTCTGATCGGATGGACCACCACAACCAGCTTTTGAAAGAAGCCGGACGACCAGAGGCCAAGAAGTACCCTGCTGTAAGTCAATATCTAGCTCGAGATAACGCACGAGATCCAGCCGGATTCGGTTGGGCATTCCGTCTGCACGCATGAAGTAGAATTGGAATTGCGGGTCAACCATACGACGAGAGATAGGCTAATCACCCATACCGTTCTCATGTGGTTCTTAGGAGGACTTCAACAAGATGCTCGAAGAGGAGAAGCTCGACATCCTCGTCGTAACCACCATCGACTACACACACGACTTGTATATCGTACCTGCCGTGAAGAAGGGTATAAAGGTATTGACTGAGAAACCTATGACCACGTGAGTGATCGAGCGCTGTGTGGTCGAGTTGGCCCGTCTTACTTGGACGTGAGGGCGTGAGCTGACCTGTTGGAGCCGGACTTTAGCGACGTCGAGAAGTGCAAGAAGATCCTTGCGGCCGTCGAAGAGGGCAAAGGTTCGGTACAAGGTGAGTCGCAACATGTCTGATGCTCTACATTGTCTTGTTCGACACCCAGCACGTCGGTCGTCATGATGGAAGGGTTTCTCAGGGTGACTCGGCTGACTCCTAGAATCTGTTTGACCCGGCGCGATTACAGTCCTCTTCAACTACCGATACAACCCCGTTCACTGGAAAGTAGCCGAGGTCATCGCCCAAGGCAAGATCGGAAACGTCAAGTCTGTCCACTTTGAGTGGCTGCTCGATACCGTTCACGGTGCGGACTATTTCAGGCGATGGCATAGGTACAAGGACCGATCCGGTGGTTTGATGGTTCACAAGTCGTCTCATCATGTGAGTTGGCGAGTGGCCCGATCACAGATCACTGTATCAATCCTACATACGGTACCTACAGACCGTTCGGCGGCTGTAGCTATTTGTACTGGTTACATATCCTGTCGGATCCTCTACTTGCTTTCTTCTACGAAAACCTAGGAACAGAACACCGGCTGATAGGCGAGTCTGGACCACTGCTACTATATCCAGTTCGACCTCGTCAACTTCTGGATCCAGTCCAAGCCGGAATCAGTATTCGGACTCGGTAACCTCTCATTCTACGGCAAAGAGCAAGGTCAGAAATCAGGTTGGGCTCGAGGCTATGATCGAGCTAGAGGGAGCAAAGAAGCAGAGGACGATCCGTTCGCCATTCATCTCGAGGATGAACCTGGCTTGAAGGCCCTGTATCACGATGCCGAGCATATCGGTGAGTGTTAAAACGCTTCTATTTTCGCTTAGACGCCGTCTACCCGTTTGCGCTTTATTCGCTTGGTTTTGAGCATTATAGTGCTTGACTTCAAGGTGTAATACGAAACAAGAGGATCACAAATCGCTGATGATAGTTTTGACGTTGTGATGGCGCTCGCTGCGCTGTAGACAACTACCACCGAGACATGAATGTCTTCGCCGATGATATCACCATCGAGGACGACATGTCCGTACTTGTGCACTACGAGTCTGGCGTCAACATGACATACCACTTGACCGCTTACAGCGTGAGTAATATGAATCTCACTTCTTCTTGCACTGGACATTCTAGAACTATGTTTGAGAAGTCCTCACTGACTCTTTATTTGCTTTTATAAAACTGTTGACCGTTCACAGCCATGGGAAGGATACAGAGTCATGTTCAACGGTGATAAAGGTCGACTCGAGCTCGAATGCGTCGAATCCACTCATCGAGTACCGTCCAAAAAGGGCGGAGATGGCGAAGGTGTCGTACATGGTGAAAAGGCGTTGAAGAACGAGGGACATAATAAGATTACGCTCCAGCAATTGTGGAAAGAGAAGGAGGATGTACCGTATGTCCAGGCTAGTGGAGGTCATGGTGAGTGAAACAGTGAAACAGTGAAACAGTGAAACAGTGAAACAGTGAAACAGTGAGACCCCAAACACCTCATCTGCATCCACCCGAACTTTGGTAACTGGATACTGGATAATCAGTCTTGTGGAATAAGTGGAACCGCAGCGAATAGATGATTGGATCTGAGCTAAAATATGATATGCGGTACTTCCCCCCCTTTAGGCGGCGGCGACGAAGCGATGTTAGCTCAAATCTTCGGTCCTTTACCCAATGTCAAGCCTACCGAAACACCCATTACCGGTCTCTCAGCGAACCAGATTGACGGCGCGCTCGCTATGGCCGTTGGACTGGCTGCTAATGAGAGTTTCAAGAGTGGCAAGCAAGTGCATATCAAGGAGCTCTTGGGAAGACAGCTCTAAACTGGGATTGTCTTGCAGTCTCAGTTGAATGATGGCGTCATTACATGGAGGTCTCAAGAGTGATATTGTTAGAAGCCATGCATGCACCTTATGCAGTTTACCTACGTATGTTTGAGCAATGATGAATGATGGTGTTAGACTCTTGAGAGCCCAGTCAGAATATGATTTAAAGTGATTCGAGATCAATCGCATCTGACTCGGCTTGCGCTATGCCAGCACTTGATCCAAGAATCCACTTGGGCGGTCTAACGAAATATGTTTGATTAGGCACTATCGAGCCGAAGTTATCCAGCGTTGACAATGTGAAGCGCACAGCACCTGTGCAAAAGGTGCGTCAAGGATCATCTTGCCATCTCGCCGCCCCTGCCCCAGGTAAGATGGACCGAGGTTTCTTTCGAGTCCGTCCGAATTGATGATAACTGGCATTCTTGGGATCTACAGTTTGTATGAAGATTCTATGCACAGGATATTGCGAGATAGATAGTACAGTACAGTATGAAACATGGTAATGGCCCGCCCCTGACTTGTCGACCCGGGTCTCCCCGTCTTAACAAAGCTGAAACCTCTCTGTGACACCACTACTGTTCCCTTCCCGGAATGGCCCACTCCGAGATATAGACCGTTGTTCCCCTTCGCCGCCTGGTCTATCTAATCTACAATCCATCTACAGTCTTGATAACTATTGTATTTGTTCTGAATAGAATATTATGTCTGTTCTAACCGAACGAGCGATCGAGCGATCGAGCTTCAAATCCACTCATAAATAAGTCTCTCGGCTTCTTTATCGCGCCCTCGACTTCAGTCATCTGTCCCATGGGAAAAAAATGCCCTGGACGACTCTGAGCGCCCTTATAACCCATCAGGAACCTCGCATTTGCCGAATTTGGGGCTCTCGCTACCAGGCTGGGCGAGACTTCGGACGGTCTGTACGGTCGTGTACGCTCCTACGATGGTTCCAAAGACGATAAGGGTCCAATCGAGGATCCGGCCCTTGCGCGAGGGGTTGCACGCTTTCAGATGGAGCATTGGGGGATAGATGAAGCATAGGGGGATACTGTGGCATAAAGACATGTCAAATGAGAAAAGCAGTGTCAGCCTAGAATCCGAATGTGCTGTCTTGTCTTGTAATCTCGTAATCATCAACTTTGATTGATGATGCCTGCGGAATGTCGCTCGAATGCAACGTATAATGACGGAAGATGAGTAGGGTATATGGACGCTGCACTCACCAAGCAAAACTTCCGATGAGACTGACAAACTTGTCCAGCTCGTTCGAGCCTGCCCACGAGAGCAAAGAGCAGAACAAGACTGTACAGCCCCTGAAAACATTCTTCTGCCATTTGACCGAGGGATTGTGTTTACCCGATCGGGAGAAGAGGCCGTTCTCCATGATTCGAACAGCCGGGAAGAGTTGTAATGGTATGGAGAGCAGGATAGCGACAGAGTCTGCGGACCACGCCCATATCAGCCAAAGACTCAATTGGCTCCTTTGAGAAACCTCGAGATAGAATATGATCAGGTGAATTGCGGCCAGAAGTCCAAGACTCACAGAGGAATTGCACGGCCTGGACGAACTTATTCTCCTGAGGCAAGTTGACAATGACCACAGTCTGGATGTTGCTACCATAAGTCGCATACGACATGACACCTGCACCGGCAAACAGGAAGGCAACAAGGGTCATGACGATTGACAGCAACTTTGGGAACTTCTGAGGCTCTTTCATTGATTCAGTGATGGGAATAACACTGCAGAGAAAGGACAAGAGTCAGCATAGACACCAGCGTAGCGTAACAAATACATTGTGCGAATGATAGTCGCAAGACCATATTGCAGGTATCTGATATCGAAGAGATGGGCCACTCACAGTCCGATTCCCTCGAATGCGAAGACAGCAGTTCCAATCAGTAGAGGGAACGACTCGGCATTGAACAGCTGAACATCGGCGATACCACGATGAGTGAGGACAGAGGTTTCCTGGGCACCAATGTAGATAACTGTGAACATTGCCGTCAGTTCGATTGAACACGCCTCGTGGTCGCGGGAACTGCAGAAAAGTCAAGAGACACTCACTTCCGATCAAAATAAAAGCATCGGCCACCAAAGCGGTTCCAGACAACTTGGCGAGGTTTCGAATCATCGCAAGAGGGAGGAAGACGATCAATTGACCGAAAATGAGCCATCGAACAGGAATGATGGTCTTGCAGTCCGTCACGGCCATAAAGAAAGCTTGAAGGTTCTCGGCAATGAAGATCGTGTATGCTACGTCAATGCAAGAATGTCTATTAGCTTGATATCTCTCGAAGACTATGGAGCCACGTAAAGCTGAGAGATGACTCACCTGCGACAAACCCGATCTGAGAGACGGTGATTGAGGTCAAGATGATCAATCGCATGTAATTGCCATAGAGCGCGCCACCGATGTCTAGACCGCCCAGATATCGATCAGCTGGTGTCCACAGGCTCCTGTTGAGGAAGGGTGTATCGGCTGACTCACCTCCGAAAGAGCCTGGGACCTTCATGTACGCTTGAACCAGGAGCAGGAATGACCAGAGCGAGATGAAAGCGATAGCAACCATGACAATGGCTGAGAAGAGGATACCTGCAGCGCGAAGAGGCATTTGTAAGCTACATTGTTTGCGGACTGCGAGGTAGAGCTAGCTTACCTCCGTTAAAGAAGCTGAACGTGGCGATTTCATAGTCAGCCACAAGTGCATTCCCGCAGAGTGATCAGCCCAACTCACGCTTTGCCCATAAATAAAATACCGGTACCGACGAAGCCCTTGAGCAGCTACAAGCGTGTCCAATTAGCTGAAGCTTTTATCCTAGGCACATGCCAGAAGTTATCATGACGTACCATTAGAATTGCCTGAGTCGTGCTGGCCGTTCCACCGCCTGCACCAGACTTGGTCCTCCTATGCCTAGTCATGCTCATACCCCTCTTCGTTGAGCCCAGGAGAGGTGCTCGTTCTCCTCGAGGAGGCAAACCAGGCTCATCGCCCTCATCAGCTGAGAATGG
Source organism: Kwoniella sp. CBS 6097 (assembly GCA_036287355.1). NCBI lineage: Eukaryota > Fungi > Basidiomycota > Tremellomycetes > Tremellales > Cryptococcaceae > Kwoniella > Kwoniella sp. CBS 6097. The sequence goes on along the minus strand of CP143074.1, from coordinate 13,118,112 downwards.
TCGACGAGCGTATGTCCCTGTGCCGGTAGACGAGCCGGCAATGGCAGGGAAAGACTCTTCGTCCTCTTCTTCCTCTTCATCGACATCATCATCCTCGTTAAGGTCTTCACCGGCCTGTAGCAATGTAATAACAATATCGGCAGTCAGTACATTGCGCGAAATCAGGGATGAATGGAACGAAAGCGGCAGACATGAAGAGGTAGACACCCAAATTCAGGTGAAATGATAAAAGACTCACAAAGTGTCCATAGAGGAACAAGAAGTCCACAACGTTCCTGACCATGGTAGGCGCCTCAAGCCCTTGTTCTTGCGCTCGATTGACCACAAAGTTCCTCCTGAAACCTCCAGGCTCTTTGATGTGCGCGAGCGTTGGGTCAAGGATTGCCGACCTATCGAGCGGTATGTGCGAGAAGGAAGCTGATCTGACGGGTTGATGGGGTCGGTGTTCGTGCTGCCATTTGTAAAGGTCGTGGCTGTAACGATGGAATAAGGAGACTTACATGTCAGTATGATCGAGAAAAGCAGAACTCGGTGATGTAGAGTAGCTTGGTGTGAGGAAAGAGGAGGGACGTTGGGGTGTGCGTCAAGACTCACGTCACGTCGCCACCAGGCGCATCATAAGGGATAGGAAACTGCTCGCTATCATCCCTGGGATGAGTTCCCGTACTTCCATAGCCCGAGACGCCACTCTCTCCTTCTACTCCAGCACCGTTGACTTCATCATTAGCCAGATCGTTGGTAGGAGTACTACCCCCTTGTCCTGGTGATTCGCCGCCTGGAGTTCCAGACTTGGAAGCTCCGGCTCCACTTCCGCCGGCACCTCGCTCATCGGCACTGACAAGATGTCGTCGAAGCACTTTGGCTTTCTCTTCATTCGTCACATCTGCCAAGTTCGAGAAGCTCGAATCCCCGGCTCCAGCTCCAGCAGCATCAAGGTCCTTGTTCGCGTTGGAGAGTCTTCTGGGTGTAGAAGTGGTCGAATTGTCCCTCGATAATGACGGTCTGAGATTCCCCGAACCCTGTCGAGACAGGCTCTGTCGACTGGGCGTTGGTGCAGGGGAAGGGGAAGTTCCCAATGCAGCGGTCAGAGCAGAGCTCCTCTCGCCCTGAGGCGTAGGAGATTGTTTCCTGCCTAGCATGTTTTCCGACGAAGGCTTGGGCGTGGGCGCTTTGGGCGAGTTAGCACGGACAGGCGGTGTAAGGCTCGAAGACAAAGGCGATTTGTAAGAGGTCGAAAGTGATTTGGGGGCAACGGCTGCAGCGGCAGATCCACTTTGACCTTGAGAAATCGAGGGTGCTCTAGGTGGGATATTAGGTACGGGGGGAGTGTTCATCCCCGACGGAGGTTGGGGTGTGCCAGTCCCAGAAGCGGATGGACTGCTTGCACCACCAGCGACACCGGCTCGAGCGAGAGACCGGGCGATGTTGGGTGAAGTTGAGAGCGACGCGTTGGCGGGGTTTGAGTTTGTCATGGAGGTATGTCTACTTCGGACGGGGATGTTCGCCGCCGAAGGAGACTGGTCGTCCCCGCTATTAGAGCTTGATGAGGGCATGTTGACTGATGTCGCCGAGTATGAGTGGCACGTGTAGCAGGAAAGATTGTATATGGACGACTATCTAGAATGAGTTGAGTGAAGTATGGAAAGACAACAAAAGAGCAACGACCAAGTCGCTTCACCGGTAAGCTTGTATGCTATGCCAATGTGCAAAGTATGAGGCAAGTGTGCAAGTGAAGTAATGAATGGAGGTTGGGAATGAATGCAATGTAATGCGAGTCAAGTCAAGTGATGAGGGCGTCAGTGATGGTGATGATGATATACTTGGAGTGCTGCCAAATGACCAAATGACCAAATGACCATGCGTCCATTACTTTGTTACTCTATTTGCGGCGCTAAGCGAGTATAAATCTTTATGCTCTTACTACACTACTTAGTGTATGCACGACTAAGGAGAGAGCGTAATAACAAAGCCGGAATCGGCGCCGATCCTCAAAAAACGGGGTAGAAACAGCATACATGGCATAGCGTGATCTTGCGGCATGGGCGTTATTATACCATAGTCAAAGCATTAGGATTATGGTTTACGATTAGGGTTACTTTACTAGTATAGGATTAGGATTCTGCTCTAGGCTATAGTGAATTAAGATTTCAATTCGGACTACTCCGTTGCTGTAATCGCAATTCATGACAGCTGTAGGGACGGATGCGCATGTGGCGAGTGGCAATCACAACCTACAGAGCGGACTTGATATGCTATACGCATGCCTCATTCGAGATGCTCGGGCTTAGATACGGTGAGGAGGTCATGCTTCATGTAACTTGCTTCATTCACATCTCACACCACTACAGGAACATGGTCGATACACTGACCCTTATCCTATTTCACTACTGTACTTTATTCAACTTACCAAGTTACCAACCAGGCTGATTTGATCATGACAGATCACACGTCGCTCTCACTCTACATTTGTCTCTCCTCACGAAAACTAAAGTCAATAAGCGAAACGCCTAAGGAACGCTCGAAGGCCGAAAAAAAAGGAAATGACAAGAAAAACTGTGTACTGATGATTTAATAAGATAGATATACTCTCCAAATCTAGATGTTCCCTCTCCTCCTACTCCCGCCTTCTCCACCAACATATTACCGCTCACGCGCCGATCGCTCGACCTGCATTGATGAGCATAACGCTCTTATTATGCAGTCCTAAAGCGATATGTTTGTTGTCCCGCCAAGCCATCGCCAGCTATCACAGGACATCGTCATACCATATCAGCAAAAAGCGTATACAAAGGTGGCAACGCTGTAGGTATGAGGAGCACCAGCTCGTAAGCCTACTCACCATCATGGGCTTCTCCCGGCTATTCTGCTTGGACGGATCCTCTTCGATATCATGCTGCAAGAGAGGTGTACCAGACTGCAAACGACATGGATATCGATCAGAAGTGGTGAATATGGGTCAGCTCTCAATCTCCGCTTTGATGAATGAAACATTGGTACAATTATTCGTTCATTGCCTATTTCTGAGGAAGACCCCGCTCATAGATGAAAGTGACAGAAGATATTGGAAAATTGAGGAGGATCGACGACACTCACCTCGACGTCCCAAAGGCAGAATCGCCCATCCCAGCCACCGGCTGCAAGGCATCCAAGTTCGCCTCTGAAATCGAGAGGTGAGAACGCCAGGCAGCCCGTACCGGTCTCCAGACCCTTAAGTACATGTAAGCATTCGCCTGAGAGGGCGTCGAAGAGTTTCACAGTCGAGTCTTGGCCACCGCTGCATATGATAAAGAGCCCAGTTCAAGATTCAAATTTAGGAGCGCAGATCAACAATAAAGATTAGTCTCACTTCACTTCGAGTTTAGGTGTGAAGATTGTAACGTAATATCGTATACCAGTTGTTTGAGCGAGAAAAACTGTACTTACGCTGCTAGGATCATCCGTCCGTCCTCGCACGTAGGGCTCCACTCGAGCGTATTCATCCTCTTGTTCTCACTCCCACTGACCACATTCAATCGATGCAAACAGTGGCTGACACCCGGTACAGGGGTTCCATTCGTGAAGTAATCGTCCTCGTTCGAACCCTCTTTGGCTTTCACGGGGCTGATCGAGCGACTACCGCCTCCGCGCGTTGACGAGACTTCAGGATAGGTGGGGAGACGCCACACCATGCAGTTCCCGTCATCGGAGACGGAAGCTAGCAGACGAGAGGTTATAGGCTTGTGAGTGGACGAAGGGGACCATTTGATACGCGTCACGTCGTCCGTGTGGCCCTTGAGAGTGAAGCATGGTCGCTTATCGCTACCTCGATGTACGAAGATGGTGTGGTCATTACCGCCTGAAGCGAAAATTTCGTCGTCAAGCCAATCAACGTCGTTTACTTCCTCTGAAGTACAGCAACAATTATGTCAGCTGGCCGCCCGACGGTCCAAACGAGGCAGGTGGTCAGACACAACTCACTTGTGTGTGCCTCATAACACATCTTCATATCCATAGTATACCCCGCCCCATGCGCCCACTTGCACACGGTAAAGTCGTCCTTCGCAGTCAAGATGGCCGTTCCGGAAGGGTTAAACTTCAGCGCGTTGATAGCTCCTCGTCCATAAGACATGATAGCTTGCAGCTGTCCACTAGGAGTGAACAATCTCCCTACACCATCATATGACCCCGTAGCGAGGATTGTCCCATCAGGATGCCAACATACGGCCGTCACGGTCTTCTTGTTTGATTCGATGGATTTGTGCGCGATGGGTATCGGCTTTCTTTGTAGGTTGGGGACATTGGTATTTGGTGAGACTTGGAACTCCCATAATCTGGCGGTACCATCTCCGGAACAAGTGGCGAGTACATCTGCGTTCTTAGGATTCCATGCAACGCAAGAGACCTACACAACGGTGAGACATAAAAGATATATGAGACCGATCAGCAAATGGATTTACTGGGCTGAATCGACTTGATAGAATTACGGCCACTCACAGCATCCCGGTGTTCTGTCCAAGCTCCTACATATTGACTGATATCTCCCTTTTTCGAACTCTCAGGTTTCGGCGATGGTTGACGTGGTTCCGGAGTTACTGCTCTCGATGTTGCTGTACTCGGTACTTTGAGACCCGTCTCTTTCTTCTTGGGAGACGCTATTCTGACCTCTTTTGCCTTTTCTTTTCCGTTCTCCTTATCTTTTCTCTGGCCGTGTTCTACTTTCTCTTCTTCCTCTTCTTCATTATCCACCTCCATCTTTTCGGACTGGTTATCGCCACCAACGCCTCCGCTCAATCGTGCTCTCTTCTTCTCGGCCCTTCTCTCTTTCTTCTTGTTCTCTCGATCCACTGCTTCCGTTGTCGCCGAAGGTATCGGCGTCACGCCTTTTGCTGAAGATTCCGAGCGAGAAGGAGAGTCGTTTGTTGACGAATCTACCGATAATTGACGCGTCTTTCTCTTAGTTCTCACTCCATCGATTTTCCCGGAGGTCTCGGATACGTTACGTGGTTTCGAAGGGCCCGCTACAGGTTCTTCTTGCGTTTGAAGGGTAGCAGAAGCAGCAGCTGTTGATGTTGTAGATGTTCTAGCTGGGGCCGGAGCCGAGACTTCGATTGGTGGGGGAGGGAATACTTCAGGTCGCTTCGAAGGTGGAGGAGATGCTCGGAGAGCAGGAGCCAGCGGTAATGGAGGGTTCTGCGAAGATGACGGGAACGCATTTGGGCATACGTGCGGTATTAGAAGGTGGAATGGGTTGGGGCAGGTCGGTTTGAAGGGTTCCTACAACGTCCGTCGTTATATCAGCAAAGTCCCAGCGGCAAGCCGCTACCGAGCAGATCAACGGGTATTTTGTATACTCACTCCGCTCGGCGATACGTGCCTCTCGATCTCTTCCCATCTAAGAGCCTTCCAAAGCTTTCGAACCAGTTCGCCTCGCTCAATCTTGCCATCCGCCCTTCCGAAATGAGGCTGGACTGGACTGCCCTTCGTGCCTGTCTGAGGTCCTTGATTCAGTCCTCCACCAACAGCGGCGGGTCCTATCCCGTTCAAGTTCGATCTTGAGCCCTTGCCACCATTCGCTGAAGAAGGCGTGGGGTACGAGGGGTTGAAGTGCTGAAATAACGATGTTTGTGGTAGATTCGACTCGGAAAGGAGCGAGAATGCCGTATGGGTGAAGTTCGATTCGAGGAGGTACTGCACGATGGGATCGGAAAGTTAGTCAGGAGGTCTCGTCAGCATATCTCGAGAGCATGGTCAGAGCGCAAACATGGTGGGTACTGCCGAACAACAAGACGTAGGGGAGGAAATTGGTGACTTACGAGATAGATGAGGATATTTATCTCCACGCTCGAAAGCTCAACGCCAATTGGCTCATCGTCGCTCTTCATCTCCACATCATCCTCGACATTGACTTCGGACGGATCAAAGTCTTTGCCAGACAGCTTCGGTGGATCTGTCGGTAGCATCGTCATATGGTGCGGTTCGCTATACTCGATGATCTGGTCGGGCGTTATGATTTCATATGCGCTGTTTACGCGATGAGTCGATGTTGTGAGCGATTGTTGGACGTAGGGCGTTCAGGCCGTGCAAAGGATATCAAGCTGACGAGCTGGATGTGGGTACTGATTAATGTATCGCAAGTCAAGACTGCTTAGAGGATCAAGGTGATGAGGAGGTCGACAAGACTGCGATAAGACAAGATGTAAGCTGTAATGTAGAGAGCAGAGGTATCTCATCTCGCAAGCAAAGCCAGCAGGCGAGCGAGTGAGCCAGTGTTGTGCTTTTGCTCGTACTCGAGTACAGTGGAATGTGGTACCAGATTAGGGCATAGAGAGGAATGGGATAAAATCAGAATAAATATAGGTGGTAAAATAATTGAGGGTACCTCACCATACAGATGTTTATCTTAACTTTGTGCCTACGACGCGTTTTGCGGGATTGGACTGATTAAAGCTGCTTCGTGGGGGATTAATGGGAATTGATGGTTGATAAATGCTTTGATGCCTTGATGTTTCGGCTGTGCACCCTCTTACGTCCTGACAGAACAGCATTCAACGTCAAGGCAATTCTTGCGTAGCTGCACACCGGTACTGCACTCAATCACCGAGTCGAGCTGTCCTATCGCCTTCATCGTCGAGACTGCTAAACGAGACCCGACTGGACCTTCAAGGACTCGACCTGCGCAGGCGAATATCCGACAATCGCAGTTCAGCTTCTTCTTCCGAGCTGTACGAACAGAAGAAAGGGTCTACAACCGAAACACAATCATTGACGACAGATAGAGCTCCTTACTGCTTCTGGAACTCATCGACCAGTCAATCAGCCAACGAATAGCGATTGATTGAATCAACCAAATTTTGGACATAATGCCAGCAATATCATTCCTCCCATTCCTGCAGACGGTACCCCTCGGTACCCGCCTGATCACCTTGACTCTCGTCCTTCTCTCAATAGTAGGACAAGGTCTGTCGATCTTGGCGGCTCAGAACTCACCAGCATCAGAGAACACTTATAAAGGTCTACAATTACCATGGTTGGTCATGATTCCTGGGAAGAGCATTTGGTACCCCTGGACACTCTTAAGTGCTGGATTTGTGGAATTGGGGGTTTTCGGAGTGAGTACAGGTTTGTCTTTTAGTTTTGGGGTGTGGGCGGTGGAGGAATAGGCGAATTGCCACAGGAGTGGGTGGGTGGGCAGTGTTTGCATATGTCAGGGTGGGACGGTGGGGAGGTCAGACAAGGACGGCGGATAAGATTGGCGAAGGATTTTCAGCACACATGTGTCCATATCAGATGTGACTCTCGCTAATCCCTTGACATGATACCCTACCCCATCCCTAGCTCATCACATCAGTCATCACCGTACCTCTCGCCTGCAGGTATCTGGAACGCGTATGGGGATTCAAGGAGCTCCTTCGATTCGTAGCAGTCGTCGTCGTTGGTTCGAACGTGATTGCATTTGGATTTAGCTGGATCATATGGTTTGTCCTCGGACAAGAGGAAGCTTTGTGAGTGTTTTATTAGAGTGGACCCCGCAATTCCGGCTCTCGCTTTCGTCCATGCAGATCTTCCTGATCTGAAACACTGGACCGGGTTGCCATGATAGTACGATAGAGTACCTTGATTGGCGAAGCTGACTTTGACTTCACCTTGATATTCGCTGTGCGTCCCGCAGGTTTGGCCTGCCGTATCATGGTTTATCGGGTCTTCAAGTCGGGTTCCTCGTCGCTTTCACCCAGTTGATCCCTGAACACCAAGTGCAATTACTCGGCAAATTCAAGGTCCGAGTCAAGGTGAGTACTGACGAGGTTCCGTCTTTTCAGTCGATATATCCTGATAATTAATCCCCGTCCCAGTCCCTCCCAGGTATTCACCTCTTGATCTCGAACGTGCTCGTTATTGTCCTCGGTTCATCACCTTACATCCTCATCCAATTCGGCTTCTTCGTCGCTTGGGTGTATCTCCGATTCTTCAAGCTTTCTGAGAATGGTGAATTCAGAGGAGACAGGAGCGAGACTTTTGCTTTCCAATATTGGTTCCCTCCTCCCATCAGGTAAGTCCGATGTCTACAGTGATTCAAGAACAGCTCAGTTGGGCTTGCTTGCAGTTGGGGAAATCTAGCAGGCCTTTTGATGGGAGCAGTCTGATGAGCCTTATTGGGCACAAGTCGCTGACAAGACGCGGATACTCCCTTGCAGGCCGTACATCTCCATGGCAGCAAACAAGGTCTTCGAGCTGGCAGTCAAGGTCAAGCTCGTCCAAGCTTGGGAAGAGCCTTCGGGCAACTACAGCCTTCTTCCGGGACCTGGAGGTGCCCGGGCCGAAGCTGAGCGAAGACGGTGAGTGACAGTCAAGGATTACAATAACGACTTAACACGGAAATCACCGCATCGGCCGCGTGGTCACGATCATTCCGCTGACATTCCGGATTGCGCGTGGCTACTATAGAGCTCTTGCCCTCAAGGCACTCGACGCTCGTCTCGCTTCAGGCTCTCCAGCAGTCCCCTCAACGTCTAGCGTCTCTCCCTCTGCGCCATCAAGTAGCACCGTCCCCTCTGCTCCTGTTCCCTCGGTAACCGCTCCACAGAAGGCTACCACCACGGGAGACGTCAAGGTGTGAGCGGTGGCACCATATGCCGTACTTCAGATACAACAGGCTCAAGAACCCAGAGGGAAAATCTTGTCGTGTGGTGGGATAGGCGATCGGCGAGAGCGAGAGTATGTAGAGAATGGTGGTGATAATTACATGCATTTGCATAACAAGGTTTAGCTCAATAGACTCAATCACAACACAGGTTGGATAGGAAAAGCTGGGTGATATGTGTAGCGCTGAGCTGAGTCTTGAGGTGCATAATAACGCTGGTTGAGCTATAAAGATGCTCTTGCAAGGTGATCTACGTCACGTGGGATAAGTGCCACGTGTATTGCTTGGCTGGCGAGTGCGAGTGCAAGTGAGACGCGCTGCGGTGCGATGCGCTGTCACCGACACACTTTGTTGAACCATTTCCGGTTAGAGGCAACTGGTAAATTATCTTACATGTAGAGTAGACATACATGATCCTTTGTCCTCATCCTACTCCTTTCTCGTAGGCCGCAAGCGTCGTCGAAGAGGCATCAATCCGCTCCAGCAGCTTGAGACAAAACATCTTCTTTTCAAGCGAGGACTTGGGCCAAGTTTGACTACGTGGAAGTGAAGTGTTCAAACCAGTAACACCATCTTCACTCATTCGATTGAGTGGTTTGACTGCGACACCGCGATATATCCAGCTATAACTAGACATCACATCCACCGTCCCTACTTTCTCTACTATTTCCAGAAGCTACGACCCAGGACCTGATTCGCTCGCTCGTTTCGGCTTCGAGCTCTCTCATTGAACACCATGCCCTCATTGTCGCCCCCACCTAACGCAAACCCCCTAACCCGAAGATCCCCACTCTCTTCCTCCCAATCACTTTCCAACCCGAACCCTGCGCATTCTTCGTCGCCCTCTTTATCCCAGCCGACTGTCTCGAAGATCACAGCGGAGTCCGACGCCGATGTTCGACTGAGGTCAGGTGCTCCGCCGGGTTCGGCACCTGCTTTCGGAGGGAAGAAGCGAGTCGGCAGCAGTGGACGACTGGGGTTGAGGGAATATGCGATCCTTGCTGTTGTCTTGATTGTTGGAATGGGTGTGAGGTTCCATAAGCTCGATCGACCGGATTCTGTCGTGTGAGTCCTCACTCTCCCCATACTCGTTTACCACTAGACTGCTCGAAGGATCTGAACAATCCGAACGTCCAAGCTCAATGGTGGTTCGGGGGAAATCATGCTAATATTATCCGTTCCCTTGTATATCAGCTTCGATGAGGTACACTTTGGAGGTTTTGCTACCAAGTACCTCAAGAGACGGTTCTTCATGGACGTTCACCCTCCTCTCGCCAAGCTCCTGATCACTCTTTCCGGTTACATCGGTGGATTTGACGGAAGCTTCGACTTTAAGGATATTGGCAAGTGAGCATCAACTTCAATTCTTTTTGGTTGTTTCCCGACGTCCCTGCATTGACATTCATTGACATTGACGTTGTGTGTCTTGTTCTACAGAGACTACACCGAGCCCGGTGTACCTTATATCACCATGCGATTCTTCCCTGCCTTGCTTGGTCTCGCCTTGATTCCACTCTCCTTCCTCACCCTCATCTCGCTCAAACTGTCCCTCGCGACAGCCCTTCTCGGCTCACTACTGATCACTTTCGAGAACGCCTTGATCACGCAATCGCGATTGATCCTGCTTGACTCATATCTCGTCTTCTTCACTGCATTGACCACCCTCTTCTGGGTCCGATTCAGCGCGCACGATTCAGAAGGCCGAGCGTTCACCTTGGCATGGTGGAGGAATCTCTTCCTCACCGGTCTCTCCTTGGGTGCAGTCGTATCGTGCAAATGGGTCGGGCTATTCACCATCGCCATGGTTGGAGTTGGCACTCTCAGACAACTATGGCTCTTGCTTGGAAATCTCAAGGTTACGCCTCGACAGTGGATCAGGCATTTCGCAGCTAGGACGCTCTGTTTGATCGTGGTACCTATCACTTTCTACATGCTTATGTTCAGGATTCATTTCTGGATTTTGAATGAGAGTGGAGATGGAGATGGGTTCATGAGCTCTGAATTCCAGCATACTCTCCAAGGACACGGAATGGAGGATACCTACGCTGGTAAGCTCAATGGTCCACTTAATGGACACGTCGTGCTGAGCTGATCACACGATATTTCCATCAACTCGTCGAACAGATGTCGGCTTCGGATCGAAAGTCTCAATCAGACACGTCAACACCCAGGGTGGCTACCTCCATTCTCACAACCACGCATACCCCGGTGGATCAAAGCGTACGTGACTAGACTAGTGCAATCGCCCATCACGTTCCAATGAAGGTCATCGCTGATGACTTACGTCCGCAGAACAACAAATCACCCTTTATCCTCACCGAGACGAGAACAACGTCTGGAGAATCGTCAACGCTTCTGCCGCCGACGGCCCTGCATCGTACCCCTGGGACGAGCTTCCTCTTGAATACGTTTTGACCGGTACCAAGATCCGATTGGAACATGTCATCACTGAGAAACGATTGCATTCGCATGATGTTCGACCACCTGTCAGCGAAGTCGACTTCCAAAATGAAGTGTCAGGCTATGGGTTCCCAGGGTATGTTCATATAAGCACGACGAAAATCGCAAAGGTGTATTGTAAGAGGGTCTAACTGACAAGTGATTTCGACCTCAACAGATTCGCTGGTGACGCCAACGATGACTTTATCGTGGAGATCGCTCATAAGACTCGAGGCCGAAGGGATCGACAAGCTCGACACAGGCTCAAAACTCTTCGAAGTCAATTCAGACTTCGACATGCCCTTACAGGATGTTATCTCTTCTCTCACAAGGTCAAACTCCCCGACTGGGGCTTCGAACAGCAGGAGGTGAGTTCGACAACTTCAGCAAATCGTAGATCAGGTAACCGGCAGCATGCTGATAACAGTGGGTTGCTTAGGTCACCTGTAACAAAAACCCTACTTGGGAAAACTCTCTTTGGTACATTGAGACTAACAACCACGCTCAACGTGAGTATTCCGAAACATCATATGTATCACCCGTGCTGACCGGTCATCGCGATAGTCCCATTTGACGCACCTAGGGTCAACTACGAGCGTCCCAGCTTCTTTGAGAAGTTCTTCGAGCTCAACGCTGTGATGTGGCGAACCAACGCTGGTCTGACCGAACGACACGCTTACGACTCTAGACCCCAATCATGGCCTGTTCTGAGGCGAGGAATCGTGAGCTCAGCTAATCTGAGGCACTCCGAACGTGCAACATGAATGAAGCTGATTCGCATTTACTTATCACTGCAGAACTTCTGGGTAAAAGACCACAGACAAGTCTACTTGATCGGAAACCCCGTCATCTGGTGGTCCAGCTCTATCGCGATCCTCGCTTATGTCGGTCTGCGAGGATTGTTCGTGCTTCGTGCCAAGCGAGGGTTCCGTGATCTCAGCAAGCGTGAGTGAGAGATTCATACACTTCTAGTGTTCGATCAATAGTCGTGTCATCATTGCTGACAGAGGTTTGAAACGATAGCCAAGATCGCCTTCTACGATGAAGTATGCTCTTCCCTCGTCATCGCTTGGGCGTTGCATTATTTCCCCTTCTTCCTGATGCAGCGACAACTCTTCCTGCACCACTATCTACCAGCTTTGTACTTTGCGGTCCTCCTCTTCTGTACTGTATTCGACTACCTCACGTCCAGCATCCGACCTCGGACCAGAGTCCAGGTCGCGGCTGTTCTCCTGGTGGTCGCTATCTGGAGTTGGAGTCACTGGAGCCCTCTTGCGTACGCTGGACAATGGACCAAGGGCAAGTGCGAGAAGGGCAAGTGGTTGAGAACTTGGGACTTTAGCTGGTGAGTTATCGTCATGTCTTCCTCTTATAAGCCTATCTGCATACAACACTGCCGCAGTTGCTAACTCTACCTTACATGTGCTTCAGCAATGACTTCCACGAGGATCTCGGAATGTACAAGGCTGTGCCAGCTGTTCCAAGCAGTAAGATCGACAACGCCATCACGCCCGACGGAGCTGTGACGACCACCCTTGTTGTGAGTGGTCTCGATCATAATTGTCCCTACGACATCAAAAGGATAATGCTGATAATTGATCACGTGTGATCTAATAACTCAGGAGGAAGCTCCTGAACCGATCCAGAACGTCTTTGAAGCCGCCGAACCTCCTTCAGAGGAAAAGACTCACGCGCCCGTTGGACCCCAGAATGAAGTCCAGATGCAAGAATCGACCATCGATTCACCTGCTCAAGGCTCCGACGCACCCGTCTTGGAAGACACAAGAGCGCCCGTCGGTGTTGATGCTGGTGCACCTGCTGTTACCGATGGTGCGGAGGACGAGGGCGGCTGGCACGGAGGCGCTGAGGAGAACATGAGGAAGGAAGCACAGGAGGTCAGGAGTGAAGAAGCGCCCATTGGGATTGGGAAAGACGTTAAAGTACCTGAAATGAAGTTGGATGCCGAGAGGGAGGAGCTTGTTGATCAGCTCTTAGAGGAAGATAAGGCGTAGAGTAGGCAGAGCAGGTTATCCAGGAGCTAATCTTGCACCTCGTGCAGGTGTCTTTGGTAATGTGTATGAGGTATTGGAATCGAACGGATCTTGTCGATTCACATTAGAATGCATATCGAGTGCTATGGGACAACTGGCTACCAACCGGGATATGAACATTAGTCTATGAAGAGTAACGTCGATCTCCCGTGAGACTTATTTTGACCTTGACCAGGACACTGGCTGCTTGAAAGTATCATCAGAGCCCAGATCGATTTGACAACGCGGATAGCAGTGCTTTCTCTATCGCACCTCTTCGACTGGCGCCGGAGCCCGGAAGTATGGGAAAGAAACAATGTATACAGTATGTTCTATGTACTCGTATTGTTCCAGAAATTCCCCGTCAACAAATCCACTACTTCCCGATTGCGTACATTCCCGTTCATCTGCTTACTCTGTTCATGAGCCCGTGCTTCAAAATGACTAGTACTTCTAGAGGAATCCGGTTGACCCGGTGTTAGAATACTCCCGTTCATCTGACTCGCCTGATTATGTGATGTGCAGGAGTCATGCACCACACCTCCCCGCCTAGAAGATGGTCTTACCGTCCGGGTGTGCGTGGAGCTGTTGTTGCCTACACCCGGTGTCCTAGACGAGGCGGCGGAGAGGCTGGCGCGCGTCCTGGGTGGCACCGAAGCTTGAGGGCCTGTAGAAGGGTGGATTCTGTTTGGCGGTCGTCCGCTTCGAGCGGCACCGACAGTACTCCCTGGAGGGTTACTCTTCTTAGTAGTCGTCGCGAACGTCATGCCGACGCTGGCGACTGCTGCATCCTCTGACGGCGCTGGCGTCACACTTGCTGGTTGGAAGTTTGAAGTTCCAGCAGACGAGCTGGTGGGTGTGGGTGGGCCGATCGTGGAGGAGTCGCTACCTGACTCCGATGGAGGATGAGTGGAGTGATGTGTTTGAGTCATGATGTGTCCGAAAGAATTGAGAAGATTGATCGTACTCGGATCGAGCAGTCACAGTCTGTGATCTATGATGTGCGTACTGTATGTACTGTATCTGGTGAAGTACTGTATTTGAATTTTGACAGCAAGCCAATCGTTGATAGAGCTCGCTAATTAATGTGTGAGGCAAGTATGAACTTAGCAAAGTTGATGATGGCCGAAACAACGACACTTCTCCTTCTGCACCTGCCAGTTTATATACGCGGCAGACTCGGTCAGTTTAGAGAAGTCCAGAGAAGCCCTACCGTACAGTAACATACCTTGCATGACATGCTTCTGAGCTGCACTGCACTCTCCTGCACGACAGGCCCATGCTATTACATATTGGCAATACATCCCTTTATAAAGGATAAAGGACATGTATGCTTCATACTGTAATAGCACAGTGAGTTCACTGACTTCACTATGATCCGCTTCGGGCCTGGGCGAGATCTCGAGACTTGCTTCTTGCCTATCAGAATGGGCGAGACCAGGCCTTGACATGCTCATTGTAGGACCATGATTGGTAGTCATACTTGATAGACAGCAGCGCAGACTCAGTACGAGTAGGCCAGAACTTAAGAACCCATCGACAGCTTACAGTTTCTTCTTGTCTTCTTGCAAAGAGAAGAGGCAGTGAATCATACGGACCATGAAGAACGTCACTTGACACCTGAGCCTAGAAGCTTCGCAGCTGTTTTGGTCCTTGCAAGCGAGGAATACGAGTAGTGGGCGTTTTTCATCGTTCGTATCTCTGCGCGAGCGGGTTATGTAGTGAGTGAGCGAGCTCGGATATGCTCCACGTTTCGGATGAAGAAGTCAACAATCGACAAAGGATAGTCTATAGTGCTCGAAATATATTCATTTCTGTCACTCAGCAGAGCGAGTTCCATTAACCGGACAGTCAGAGTGGGAGTATCCTTTCTGACTCCAGATTCCCTCGACACGATTTGGAATTCACAACGCTGCTCCCGTGGACCATAGCGAAAAGCGATAAGCCCAATTAGGGGCATCCCTCGCATGCATGCAGTGAGCGACGCAAAACGGTCATATGTGGAAGAAATACGTTACAGCCACCCCAGGATACAGTAATATCGCGAGAAGAGAAGGTTGCTTCATATACACCACTATGAATCCACACTCATCCGACTCATCAGACTCAACCTGAATCTGGGCCAATTTCTCATTCTTCGATATCGCAGCAGGACGAAGATTGCGGAAATACAGTGCAGTACTTGACACCTCGGTTTCTATCTACAATATCTGTTCTCTGTTCGTCTGGAGGTGGAAGGTTGTTAAGCTAATCCCCGTGCCCAATGGCTCTACGGGTTCTTGAAGATGAAGGGAAACGCCTTTTTGAGTGCTTCTGTCGCCTACGGACCTGCTATATCGCCGTTCAGCTGATTGCTACGACCAGAAGCTTTTGCGCCCTCATGTTTAGTCCTATATGGAGACTCCGGCTGGCCCGGGTCAACAGCGTTGCCGTTCAACTGACTTGCAGTACCTTCAGCACGGGAATCACGGTGCTCCGTACTCCCGCGGAGCCGAGGAGAAGGTGGCCCTCGTGTGCTGTCCGAGGAGTCGTCGTTGCCTGCACCTTCAGTGATAGGAACGGAGGCAACGGCGCTGGGGCTAGCGCTGGGCTGTGCTGAAGCGGCGGTATTTCTTGGAAGGTGGGCGGGTCGACCAACAGGCCCTTCGCCTTGTGTAACACTACTGATACTCCTTGATGAGCGAGTGCTCGATTCTGGACTTGGGGCTGCGGGACGCCTGACACTGGTAGGGGCGTTGATCTGGAGCTCATACTCCCCGTCAGGTGTTTGTATGGTGTGTTTGCCGGGGCCGAGACGAAGAGTCATGATACTCGATCGAGTATCCGTACTTGCAAGCAACGTACCGGGCTCACTTGCTACTGTTGCAACTGTATCGGTTTCGCTGTCGCTCTCGTGCTCGTGCTTTGAGGAAGCCGGAACGGTAGTGGATTCTGCCGAAGGCGGAGCGTCAGTGATCGAGCCGGTAGAAGTGGAATGACGAGCGGTGGCAGGGGCCCTCGGGGAACGAGTGGTGCGGCTTGACCCTGCTGCGGAGTGGGTCGTGTCTTCCGTAGGCGTCATGATATGAAGAGGTCTGTCTGGTGGCTGCCTGAAACGCAGTTACAGTAGAGTCTAGTGCTATGAATTATGCGGCTGATACACCGTACTCGTATGTGCTGTTGGTAGACTATTTGGGAAATGTGGCAATATTGTGAAAGGAAAATCTTAACGAAAGCGTGGTATCGAGAGGACTCGAATGGATGTAGAGTGGACAAGGCAGAGAACAAAGCCGGTACTGTATCGAGCTGGCGATGAAACAAAACTGCTCTTCCTCCTTATGTGAGTACATGCCTTCATATACTCATCAGGCTCGGAACCGCCACTCTGCTTTCCTGTACCTAGCATCTCGTGAACCGTCTAGATATTTCCCACAGTACTTTCACAACCAAGAGGTTCCAAGAGAGGTTACTCGAGACCGCGCTATTTGAAATTAAAGTTCTTCTCGTGTGACAAGGGATACGAGTACTCACACACTCCAACAATGATGCAAACTGCTGTACTGACCGACTACGAATGAACGGACTGTATGCTGTCTGGCTGCTCTATGACCCGCTCTGGGTCTGAGATCTCACATATCTAAGTCCTTGCTCCTAGAAGACGAGCTAAGCGAGAACATACTGAATGGAGGGAGACTAGTAGAGTACTCATATATGACTCGATTTGTGGCGAGAATATACATCCAATTTCTCATTCTGTCTTCTTGTGCAAGAAAAGATAGTGATGAAAGTCTGGATTGTATTGAAGATCCTTCCTCGCTCGAGCTTGAGCGGCGCTGTAGCTGATGGTTTTCTTGTAAGCGATGGTAAGGTGTCCAATTGTAAAAGTCTGGATTCGAAGCCCATCACGCCTATCACATGTCACACAAGTAGGCCCCAGCAGATCTCTGACGCATTGTAGCAAGAACCCAGCGATACAGTAGTTTACTACGCACGGTGTGGTCAGTAGGTGGCAAAGGCCTTGAATATACTCGCCACCGCCAGGATAAGCATTGGCGTCTTTCGCTTTACACGTATATTCGATCTCCTTCTTTCTTTCCATCAGCAGTGTGACGAACCAGTGCATACTGGCTGCAGTAGATGGAAACCATAGTGGATGCTCCCCGTGGCCACAATGTGTGCCCCGCGGGCGTCAAGGCTTCGGTGACGGTTGTCAAGTCAAAAATAATCTAGAATTACGACAACTGGCGACTTGTGTATGATAATAATAAACGCTTGAGACAAATGGAAATAGCCGGACCGGCTGACTTATACGTTGTGTTGTATTTGACAGGTTATATTTATGCATCAGAGGAGAAGAGGAGAAGAGGAGAGGAATGGAAAAAGTAAATGCAAGATCGGGACTAGTCACCATGTCATACGCCGTACCGTACCCCGTACGCCGTATAATAACATGAGGCGCGGCAAGAACACACTGTACGTACACAATCTGCATCTGCATTCACATCGGCCCACTCGCTCTCCTCTCTCCCCTCTCACCCATTCATTATTCATTCAATTCTATCGATCATCTTATACAAGAAAGACATATCTAGCTTTTATCTCTCGAACATTCATTGACAGTTGACAGACACAGAGACAGTGACAGTGACAGCTAAAAGCAGACAAGATGTCTTCGTCCCAGATCAGCGCTGGATGGTACACGAATGCATAGTGAGTGATTCGGCTTCGTTCCCCGGTCCTTTGACCCTTACTATCTCCCCGATGAGGAAATCCCAAATTCATCCATCCATCCCTTGTTCCTTCTTGGCTCAACTGCAATCGTATTCTGTTCGATCTGCCATCCTCATCTTTCCATCCAGTCCTCGCTTTCTTTACCTATAAAACTACGATAAAGAGAGAGACGGCGAGAAGCTGAATATCGATATCATCTGCAATGCCCTCTTCTCACAGTTCTGGACCATTCCGATCCAACAGACTTCGGGCACCCTCCCTCCTTCCAGGCGCTCGGCGACCGGTCATCCCCGTTCAACAAACCCTAGTCGTCGACGTAGCCCATGTACACAATCACAACACGGCCAATAATGAAGATGGCAAGAACGCTCCTGTTAACGTCAAGAGGCGAGAAACCATTTTTGGGCCTGATGTAGGAGAGGACGACGAACCCGGTTGGAATGAGCCTAAGAGGGAGCAAGTAGGAGTTGACAAAGTAAAGGAGTGGGTCGAGAAGACCAAATCAGAGGAGGTGAGTGAGGCTGTGTGACCCGCATCCCTCGGTCGTTTCTGAATCGCGCTTGCGCTGCATATGTGAACAGACGAGCCCGAATGGATGGCGATCGAAACATAGCCTGCCAATCAACGAGATGAATGATTCTGATGTTGTCCTCACATCCTTTCAGGGCCTTCACGCCACCACGACCCTCCAAGCCTTGGTCAATCTGAAACGACCGACGTTGTTGCTTCAGCAGCTCGACACGGAGGAGAGCCGGCCATCTACCGAATTGCAAGAAGAAGATATCGTTTCGGCCTCTGCTACGACAGGTTCACCAGCCACCCCTGCTCGAAACTCATATATCCCTCCTCCGCCACTCCACATCCTCAAGTTCAACTACGATGCAACTACGCCTCAAGTGAGGATCTCGCTCGAAGTGTATCCTACACCTCAGCCGCCTATCGAGGGAAAGGAAAGCATCGTTGAAGACCACGAACCCAAGTTGATCTATTCGGGATTGCATACCGGTGGATTCGGCCAGACTTTCACTTTGCCCCATAATGCAGCTTTAGACTTGAGCGGAGCTATTGTCGAAAGGGACGATGACGGAGTCCGAACTTCCTCTGAAGTCAGAGCTGCCGCCAACCCGAATGGGGAGAACGCTTCCGCGGTGGCACCGGTACAAGCTCCCGAGCCGGTCTCTACTCCGCCTTTAGATGAGAGAGAAGGTGGCCGTCGACGACTTGGGGGTCTTTTCAGGAGGAACAGGGATCGAGATGAAGATCTCGAAGCTGGCATGAACGGCATCGAGTTGACCAACACCAACTTGAATGGCGGTGTCAATGGCGAGAACGCCGAGGGCGAAAAGGAGGAGAAGAAGGAGAAGGAGATCGAGCAGGGCATGAGGTTGCTTATCCGCATTGATGGTACAGGGCCAGAGGGTGAGTCGCGATTTCTATAGACCGGATATCCCATTGCCTGCATCCTCGACAATCTGAGCAGAATTTGCTGCTGATCCATCGATTTTTTACAGGACAAGCTCTCGCTAGAAGTAATGCCCAACTCACGCATATCCTCAT
The DNA here is from genome assembly GCA_036287355.1 of Kwoniella sp. CBS 6097. Taxonomy (NCBI): domain Eukaryota; kingdom Fungi; phylum Basidiomycota; class Tremellomycetes; order Tremellales; family Cryptococcaceae; genus Kwoniella; species Kwoniella sp. CBS 6097. Next base: position 13,098,759 of record CP143074.1, on the reverse strand, counting down.
CAGCGGAACTTGGGTAGCCGACAACAACGCCTCGACCACCAACACTTCTCAGACCCCCGGCAAGAGAGTGTGGGTTATCAAGGTCGCCCGACGAGAAGCAATCATTGGCGCGCACACCTTCCTCTTGAAGGAGATCTATGGTCTCTCTTCTACCTCGACGTCTAGCTCCACGACGTACCCGCCTAATCAGGACGATCCCTACGCCTCGACTCCGAACGAGTGTATCGTCTGTCTCACTTCGCCAAGAGATGTCGTCTTACTCCCCTGTAGGCATCTGGTCGTCTGTAGAGACTGTGCGGTCGGTATGGTCGAGTACGGCGCTGGTGGTAAGGTGGCTCGACGAGATGAAGGGGGTAACGATGCTGCTGCTGGTGAAACCGAAGGTGCTGGTGGTTCAGGAGGTGCAGGTGGAAGTGGCAGTGCCAACGCGCCTCAAGTGGCGGGAGGCACCACTGCGACCGGTCGAGAGAGGAGGAAGAAGAAGGTCAAGGGATGGTACTGTCCAGTCTGTCGACAGCGTAAGTGCAGTTTTACGCCACTTATTAATCACGTTGATTGGAATGATCTGCGATGCTAATTCACATGTAACATCTCGTAGCATACACATCGTTATTGCGATTGGCCCTCCCCGAATCCGACAAGAACGCCACTACCGATGGTGCTGAACTTGCTCGAATCCCTTCTCGAGCAGCCTCAGTCCGCACGACGCGTTCGCTTCGCGCACCGTCGCTTGCGCCTACTTTGCCTGAAGGAGCAGAGAGGATGCTCGATCAACTCCGACCCGACGATGTCAGAGCTCGTGACAATGACAATGACAACGACGCCGACGATGACGACGAAGATGGACTTGATGCAGGTGGTGTCAGAGAGCATGGCGAGGTCGAAAGACCTCAATTCGTCGTTGCTAATGCCAATGACGAGGACGACAAGGGCGAGACGGAACACAGGGAGCACGCCAGTCAACCCGAATCATTTACGCAGACAACGAACGGTACCGTCGACGGTAATGAGAAGGGTGCCATTGTCGATGGCGCGAATGACACTCATAATCACACGTCGATGACTGCGCCTTTCAGTCTCGGAGCTGAGATCCCTTCGACAAATGCACCGGGTCGTCCGTCTGAGGAAAGGAAGCGGGAAGAGGGTAAAGGGTGGAAAGAAGTCGCCTAGCCTCATACCCGACCCCAACGGACTCGATTCAATCCTCAACTCTTCAAGCTTATGATTTGTAGTAGTCTCACAGGATCTCTTGACGCGTCTTCATCGACAGGATTCTTTGTCTCGGTGTTCCGTTTCTCTAAGTCTTTCTTGACTACTTCCTGCCTCTTGCCTTCTGCTCGGGTTTCGGATTCTTTTTCGCGCGTGTCCTCAAGCTAAATTGACACAACTTTTCGTTTTCATTCTCTTTCCATTCTTCCTCGCGGTTGTAGGTAGTGCAATTCCACTCAATTCAAATTAGTATCGTGTAGTGTAGTTTGTAGTTGATTGTAGTCGATCGAATTTGAATATGAACTGATGTATCGTCTATGGGAATGATATACCGTTTCTCATCCACTTAGCTCGATCTCTGACCCAAAAGACTGTACATGAATGCGTTCTGTCGCGCAAGCAGGTTGTATTGCGTGAAAGTGTCTGTGATTGTGATCCATGTGTAAGAACTCATTTTGCGTTGCTCCTGCTATTTCAACTTCATCATACATCCTTCTTGTTCGTGTTCGTGATAATCCCAGATTCCTGATCCCCTAATTGGCCACCGAGAGCTTCGCGGGAGTTTCTCAGCACGTTACTTTTGGTGGATAATACATTTTCATGAATTGACCAACATAAAAATGCACTTGAGTGACTGAGTGAGTGACTGAGTGACATGACGTACGATACATACTGTATATAAGTGACATTTGATGAGTCGCTCTTGATGGAAGAAACGACATCACCTGCACTAGCATCAACATATCATTCTATCTGCCTGCTATTCCTTTCCTCGTCCTTGAATCAGGACCTTGCGCGCGCAGATTTAGAGGTTTAGTATCCCTCTAAATCTGAGGCAGATCGGCCGAAGAAGGGAAACCGGGCTCAACGCCAGAAAATGGCGCTCGTCGACCTCGACTCCTTGATCGAGCACCAGCTCCAAGACCTTGTTTCGCAGCGATAAAGTCGTCAAATCGCGCTTGGTCTGTCAACAGAAAAGAAAAACAGAAGAATGCACATTATTTACATTAGTCAAGTGTGACCTCGAAAAACTATATGCAAAGTGACGGACAGAGCTGGGGTTTTATACAGTAGCTGTATGAGGCAGCTACCACTCACAATTAGGATGCCATCGAGATAATGCCGGTCGGTTCTGGATGATATCGTCCAAATTCCATTGGATCCTCGCTTTGTCAAGAACCTATGACAAAATTTGAAACACGTTAGTAAATGTAAATCTAAATGAGACGACGTGCTTTATATAGGATGAGTGAAATCTGTGTGTACACTCAAAGTGACAAAGTGACAGGTAAAATGAGGGACGGATGGCCTATATCCTACATCTACATCGAGGTTGTTCTCGCGTGTTGCACGGCACGAGTTACAGTTACATGAAGATCGATCATCCAGTCGAGCGGGGGAGCACTCACAGTATTCGTCTCGTTATCAGGACAGATGACGTAGAAATCACCATCTTCAAATACTTTTTCGACCATATAATCGATCGTTTGTTCCGGTGTCCATGCGCCAGCGGGCTTTGGAGCGCCTGTCTTGGCACCTGTGAGGCCGGTGTGGACCCAACCCGGGCTGTAGTCAAGTCGAGCCGAATTTTGACGAAGGTAGTCAGCTAAACAAGGGGTTCGGGGAGAACGAGATCGAGAATGCGTTGGGAAAACCCTTCTCCGATTCTTCTGATTAAATGATTTCACTCACACAAAGAGGTGGGCGGAACATCTACCATCAGGGACATTCCGCAGCTCGTGCGCGACTAAATTGAACGAACATGACAATTTATCAATCGTTTATTCAGTCTGATCGTTGTCCACCTCCATCTCACTATCTCGAAAGTTATGCTTAAAATAGAGAGAGAAACGACTCACGCTGCTCAGTGTATGTCTTCACAGCCGCTTTAGAGACGTTGTAGCCTGCATTTCCACTTAAGTCCAGAAATCAGTCGTATACCTAAGTGACTCGTTCGCTGGCTCTCATTTCGTCCAATCCTTCGTCTTCCCCATTGAGGATATAGGGACATAGGGCTTCGCCACACCACTAGGTAGGGGAATGACATACTCACGGAGGACAAGTGATACCTTGCTTACTACCCGTGACGATGATAGCGCTCGCATTCTCTTGTCTGGCCATAACGCCCGCAAACGCCTGAGCGACATTCAATACCCCGAAGAAGTTGGTATCCAGTACGCTGTGCCATGAAGCTTGCAGGTCCGAGAGGGACGTTGAGAGGGGGATGGCGGCCGTGGGTTTGGAAATGCCTGCGTTGGCCATGAGGACGTGAATCTAACAAAAGGGAGCGAGAGACGTCTAGCGTTAGCAAGTCGAGAGACACATCAAGCGATCGAGATTCCAGGAAGAGAGGCTGACGAGCAGCAGCGATCCACATTACGTGTCCTCGATTGTTCCGCATTGAATAAGATATGTTCCTTGCGGAGGCTAAGACATACTCACCTCTCCAAACTCCTCCAAGACCCGATCTCTCATAGCTACAACGTCCTCAATCTTACTAACGTCCACTTTCTGACCAAAGACTTCTCCGACCCCGTCGATAGCTTTGATCTTCTCGATAGCTTGCGATAGCGACGGTTCGTCAATATCGACTAAGTAGAGGGACATGCCTGTTTTGGCGTATCGGAGTGCCGCAGCGAGGCCTAAGCCGGAGCTACGAGTTGGTTGCGGCTCGGTCACGGTAAAGATATCGGGAGATGGGACATTGCATTATGACCATTTGGTGTAGGCGTAGGTAGAAGCATGCAAGGAGTCAGCAACATATACCGTAAACCGCACTAGCATGATTTGACAACAGATGTCCCGGTATCCAGGTAACTCGTAGCCAGCTGGATAGATCGGTTGCAGGTAATCACAGTCCCAGTAACTCATCAACTCCATCAGCACTCACCCAGCACCAGTGATGACGGCCACAGCCTTAGGATGCAGGATCTCAGAGTTTGCCATGTTGTGTGAGTCGTCAAGGCGTTGCTGGGTGGTGGATAGGTATGGTCGTGTGAGGTGTAGATGCAGATGTAACAAGTCAGGATGAATGATCATATATTAAAGGCTTGATTGGCGCAAGAGATAAGCCTTAGGCTGCGAGTGCGAGTTCGAAGTCTGCGTGTAGAGTGAGAGTGGTTATCGTATATTTCGTATATCGGTCAATCATCCGCCCGATAAGGTAATTTGACGTCATTCCCCCTAAGCCAACAATAAACATTCCCCGTGCCGCACCTTCCGGTAGTTCGTATAAGATATGCATTGAGATACCAATCTTGCACGCATTCCAGTACAGATCGATGCATCAGGTTGTTTGTCCACGCTCGAGGAGAGCTGAATATCATACGTAGCGAGTCATTCGCGCATCGCGCAGACCTACCAGCCTGTTGTGATCGGGGCTGCGGTCCGACCAAAGGATAGCCATTGATCGGGGATTTCCCGTCTCCCATCTCGCCCGATCACATTACCCCCGAAGGATGAATGGTTTCAGGCTCTGTACATACAGTCTAGACATCGAGCATAGATGTGAAGACATGTCCTGCCCATTAGGACGCCCTAATACAATGCATCGGATAACGACCCGGTGACCGGTGACCAGAGGTAGTGCTCTACTCTCATCTGCCCCAATACCCTTCCAGCCCACTCCCCTTGACAGCCCTACCTACAGCCTCCGCAAGTTTCCCATCCAAGCTCCATTCCACCCAAACTTGCGCGACGTCCAGACCCAGCTTCTTGATCCTTGCATTCTCGGGTCCCGAAGGGAATTTGGCCCACGGGCCTTGAACAGGTCCCTTTGTAGGATGGGAAAGGTGGAAAAATGGGCCCAGTTTCGAGGCTATCAGAGGGAAAGTCTGCGATAAATGCCATAATCAGCGGGTCGTACTAATAATTTTCGCCGAGGCGAAGTTATCAAGTGGACAATCTCGCTACAAAAAGCCAGACTCTCTCAGGTATACGAACGAAAAAAAAGGATAACTCACCTCGGCGTCGAGCAGACTAAACGGTGCCATCAAAGCCCCCTTTCCTCTCAAACCGAGGTACAGCAAGAAGTCCAGCAGTCCCTTCGTAGCCTTCGCGTCTCTCACTCCAAGCTCCCACAAGACCTTGGGCAATCCCTCAAACCATCCTTGCAACAACACTCGAAGCTCTTTCCCTCCCTTAGAACCAGGAGGGACGGAGAATGGGTATGTCGGGTATTGTTGTTCGTGGACCATTATGAGAGATATGATGAACCCATCTCCTATTGATCTGATGGAGGATGTTGATGCTTGACGAGAGAGGTGTGATAAGAATGCTGTGCCGACTAGCGTTGGGATATCTTCTTCTTCAGGTGATGAAGATGATGAAGGTGGAGGACATGTTATGAGTGCGAATATGATTGGTAAGAGCGCAGAGTAGGCGGCGGGCGTCAATGCACTTTGAGCAAAGACATCTTTCTTCGGTGACTGCGATCGCGAACCGGAATGGTCATATATATACGTCAGTGACCCCTGCTTCATAGCACAAACTTCTCGAGCTGGTTCGAGCAAGATTCAAGTAACCTTCGCCATCACTCACCAAGATATCCACAGCCCATTCTGCGACTTCCTCCATTGCCCAATGATCGGCCCCAGCTCCACTCCCAGATCCGGCACCACTTGCTTTCCCCTTCCCTTTACTTTTCGCATTTCCTTTCTCTCTCTCTCGCATTTCATTCCAAGCGATCTCAATAGCTTTCACTTTTTCTCTCCACCCAACCTCCTTTTTTCCCCTTATCAGTTCTTTAGGGTATTTCAACTCTACTGGTCGAGGAGCTAAGATCATCGCCAGATTGGCATATACGAGGGACAACTCGAAGGCAGGTGTCAAACCCGAAGGAGCGAGAGTCGCTGCTGCTGCTGCTTTAGATGAGGAGCTAGAGGTAGAGGTGTGGAACGGGAACCAAGCTGCCATTCGTTTCAAGAAATCGGAAACGCAGCCTCTGGCTTCTTTCATCTCTGCTGATAGATGACCGTTCCCGCTGGCCGTCGAGGTAGATGTGGATTTGGTGGAGGCGAGGATTGATCGAGCGAGAAGATGAGTCAAGGTGGCCGTAGTTGTGCAGAGCGCCAATGGAATATCTTCAGTCCCGACGCCGGAAGAACCGAGAGATGTGGACGAAGGGGAGAGGGCCGTCGGGGCTGATTCAAGGAAGGTGGATAAGAGTAGTGGATGTAGTTGAATGTACAGTTGCTGGCGTACAAAGCATATTAGCTGAAAGAGCAATAATGGAGGAGGTATTGTGACAGACGTTGCACTTACCGATAACACACTGCTTACACCATCCTCGATCTCCTGATTACCATGAGCAGCCATCCTTCCAAGCTCCCAAGACTGCTCGATATCCTTATCGACATTCCAAGCTCCACCAATCACCCAACCCTCTTCTTGCAGATCATCGTACGTAGGGTCCGCTCGAACAACCTTTTCCGGCCCATTACTCGCTGAGGCTGAGGACTTTCGATTGTGGTCGATCCATCCTTCGAGCCATTCTTCTTCTTGTCCCTCATCGGCACCCAACCCCTTCCTGACGAATTCGGCCATAGCTCTGAGCGTGACCAATTTCGCTCCTCCAGTCAATCGCCCAATTTGACTGTTCACGCCCTTCTCTCCTCCTAGTCCTACCGCCAATCTGAGTCCTTCGAGTATATTGGACGGTTGGCGAGGCCATGAGCCGACGACGTGTGTCGGAACGTGCGTGAGAAGGAGGTGGACGAGTTTACATGCGTCCAGTCGGATCTCAGGGAAGATATGCGACAAGGCGGAGGAGGTCTGGAGAACTAGTAGAGGGAGGTGAGGGGACAGAGCGGGCTGCGCGGAAAGGCGTGAACCATCAGCACAGGCATCTGGAATCGAAGAAAGCACGGAACTTACCACGGGTATTTGAGGTAGATACCAAGACAGTATCCCAATCAACGCTTTTCGTACCGTTGCGTCCTATAATCAAAAGGGAAAACGGTCAAAAATCAGTATGCAACCGATGATGGGCCAAAGTAGGCAAGATCTGCCACTCACCTCGTCCGACACTAGGCCGCCCAGCGCTCTCAGGACTTTCCCAATCTCCTTGCTGATCCTGATAGCCAAGATCTCCTTAACACCACCAATAGCTTCTTTCCTAACACCGGCATTTGGATGTCTGAATCGAATGAACAGGTCGTCGAGCGTTAAGCCATTCGCTGTCGTAGGCTCTGAAGGGCCGGAGGAACCTTCTGCTATAACCAGAGACCTATTGAGAGCTTCTTGTCCTGGTAGGGCGATAGCTAATGGCAGGAGAATATCAGTATCAAGCATATTGAATCGATTCAGTCGAGGTGGAATTCAAGACTTACACCTCGCTTTGAAGGACGTATCAGTCGCATTGGAAGCTTGTTTCTTGCCCTTACCAAGCTTGAGCTTGGCTTTCTGCAAGATGGCGATACCGACAAAAGCACATATACATGTATTTAGCTCAGTCGTCTCGTTACGATGTAGCTGGACCAACAGGTTGATGAGCACTTGGAGTAACTCACGGTGAAATCTGCGACTTTCTCCTTTTTCTTCTTGGTAGCTTTCGGCATTGTGTTGGTGCTTGGTGGTCTTCTTGTGGTTATGAGAAGCAAGATAGCAGTCTCCTCCAAGCAATGCTGAATAGGGAAGAGTCTGATGACCCTTCTTAATGCAACGAGAAGAATCCTGCATCCTGCATGATATGCAGTCATCCGGTCGAACATAGCAGCTTGCTCTGCTGATTGTTTTTGAACTTTTGCGAGTGATCGGCTGATGGTTCACGCGACAACCACGTGGTTTCGCGAGGTGTCCAAGAGAGAAGAGTCACGTGATTTTTGACGGGGATCAGCCGATATTCTGCCGGTGTGCCTGTATATGGGAAGTGTAGGGCCTGAATTACCGGAGCTCAGATTCCGATCCAGAACATCGGGCGAGCTGTTTGCTGTTGCTGTTCGTTGCTCGATGAGATGAGGGTTATCATATATAGCGTGCTGATCATTGTCCATCGTTCGTCTTTCGTTGTTCATCTTATCTCTTCACTGGCACTGAGCTACTGAGCACCTCGAACAACAAAAATTGGAATTCCGGAAGCGATCAGCAGGAATCACGTCCGCTAGCAGTATCAGTCTCCAATCAGAATGATCTCAATCGATCTTAAGGGCAAGGTTGTCCTCGTCACGGGTGAGTGAATGGACGATCGGACGGATCGATGTCTGACCCCGACACCGACACCGACACCGACAGCACCACGGAGACAGAATATGATCTTGTACTATCTCATTGGAAAGAAGTTTGCACTGATTACTACCGGTTTTATTCCCTCTCACTCCACTCGTAGGCGGTGGACGAGGTATCGGTCTAGCTATCACGCGGTCTTTCGCCGAGGGTGAGTACGAAGACGACTAGCTTTGCAGCAATGACTGTCTAGTGTCTGATGCTCTCTTTTTCTTTTTTTTTTCTTTTTTTTTTCTTTTTTTGGATGTCTGTTTGTCACCTCATCAACAGCCGGAGCCACCCTGGCAATCACCTATACTTCTACAGACCCGTCGTCTATCGCTGAGGAGATTTCGAAAGAGTTCGGCGTCCCCGTACATGTGTACCACTGCGATGCGGAGGATAGTAAGCGGACCGATGAGATGATTGAGCAGATCAGTAAAGAAATCGGGGAGATAGATGTAGTTGTCGCGAATGCTGGTGAGTTTGAAACTCGATTGTCGATCGTTCTTTCATCTTCCGTGCAATTTCATTGCGGTAAAAAGAATAAAGAATCAAGGAAGGAAAGATCGACGGCTACGATCGATGCAAGAACGATTAGGTTGATTGAGACTGCCTGTGTTTTATGTTTTACAGGCGTTGCTCTGTGGCAAGAAGCTATCGACATGACCGATGGTATGTATAGTAGTAGTTCACCCTCATTCCTTATCGAAGAAATTGACACCGACATGGGTTTTAAACTGTTACGTAGACGAGCTGTTCAAAATCATGCAAGTCAATCTCTTTGCGCCCTTTTACCTCTCCCGAGCGGCCGTTCGAGAATGGCTCAGTCTCCCTCCTTCCCTATCTGCCAACAACAACAACAACGCCAGTAACGAAAAAGAAGAGCGTGGCCAACGAGATACCGAAGGCTTGAAGCTCGGCAAGAAGATTATCATTGTTTCTTCAATCTCGGGTTTGGTATCGATGATGCCTCAGGCCCAGTGCGCTTATAACGCTAGCAAGGCGGGTGTTACCATGTTAGCCAAGGTGAGTGCAGTGGCATTCAAAGCATTTATGATATCCCCTCCATCATGAGCGGAAAAATTGACGTCTGGGTGTGAACCCTCTTTTACGGCTCAGTCTCTGGCAGGAGAATGGGCCAAATACGGCATTACTGTCAACACTGTATCTCCAGGTGAGTTGAGTCATGTCGTATCGTCTCCAATACCTTGCTATCGCTCGTCATGTCTCTCTGTTCATCATAGCTGATTCTGACTCTGATCGACTCTCCGTAGGCTACATTGCGACTGAAATGATCGCCTCCCCTCCACCAGGCCAAGAATCATGGGCCCAGAAATGGCACGACCTAACCCCAGTGGGAAGGTTCGGTCAAGCCAAAGAAGTTGGAGATACAGTTGTCATGATGGCTTCAGGCCGTGGATTCGGAGGGGGTTTCGCTACGGGTAGCGATGTGGTCATTGATGGTGGTGAGTACGACCTTACCTCTCTTTCTTTGGGTTGGGACGAGAAACTCGTCGATTGTGGCTGGCGAATAAGTAGTGGTCCATGGATGGGATGAAAAGAGTCGAAAGCTGACTTTCGACACGATTGGACTCGCTCGCTCGCTCACTCGCTCATGACCATCAGGCTACACGATCTACTAGATTCCCACCAAGCTATGTATGATATGGGACAGAACATAAAAGGTAGAATGTAGAATGAAGAAGGAAGAGCATGACACCATGCGAGAAAACACGACGACCCCAACTGCATCTGCGCTGCGCGCACTTGATCTCTTCGTAATAGCTAGATTTGCTTATGAGGCGATGTTCCAGGGGAAGGCTGTCATGTCAGATTTGATCATTCACACTGCCAGGCGGGTTGTCTGTTTCCTACGATGGAAGGCGAGATTACAAGGAGCGCAAGTAAGCTTGTATATGCAGTACATGCATGGATCGGTCTGTCTCTACTATGCCAAGTCGTATGGCTTCTGTCTTCTACATGTCACCAGAATGTCCTAGCGAGACAAGCTACAAGTCGCTACCCCATTTCATGCAGCATCAACCCTAGCAAGCGCGCCCTGTACTTCCCTCCTAACGATATCCCAGACCCGTCCAACCGTACCCTCAAGGACGACACCCCCCTCTCCAACCTTCTTGACAGCTACCACACTCCCGCCTTTCCCCTTCTTCGTCGTCTCGTCACCTTGGTTTTGTTCAGTCAAAGCCAAGATTCCAGGACCGCAAAGTAAAATACCTTCTCCTGCGAATTCCGACGGGATGGGCGGTGTTAGATTCGATAAGCGGGCTTTGAGACTGGTTAGTCTTAATGTACCGATAAACAGAGATGTGGGTAGTGTCGACTTGGATACCCGTGCGGATGTCGGACGAGCGGGGGCGGGGGGCTTCGACGTTTTGGCAGGGACAGAGTTGTCCTCGGTTTCGATGACAGGCTTAACATCCTCTACTTCGACTTTTGAATCCGCTGTCGGGGCCTCGTCAGTGAACCCAGACTCAGCTCCAGGCTCAGATTCAGTCTTCACATCCCCGCCATCCTCCGCACGAGCCTTGGCAGCTGGCTCCTCCGTGAGATTAGTCATCTCGACGTCAGCACCAGTCTTCTTTTCACTGTCCTTCTCTCCGTCAATAGCCTCGATAGGGAGAGGCTTGACTCTATCGCTTGTCTCGAGGACGGGGACGGTCGACCCTGGTGCGAAAGCGATTTTGCCGTCTACCATAGCGACTTCGTAGCCCTCAAACTAGATATCGTGATCACAATTGATCGGTCAGCCAACGTCACGAGGTTTCGGAGGTGAAAGACAGGATTTGTGGGGAAAAAAGTTCCCGTTGCAGTCTCCGATGTACGGCAGCGATGTCGTCGGTGGGACACGTCAGACTCACCTTGGACCACTTCTTTGCCAAGCCAGCGGAAATACTATCACCCAGGGTGATGGAGTAGGATTGTACATGTTCACCAATTTTAATTTCCTGGTCGGTAGAAGGTGTGAAGATATCTTTCGTCAAGCCCGCGGTGGAACCCAGGGACTTGACGAGTGAGTTGGTTGAATCGGATGTTGATCGGACGACGATCTGACGAGTTTCATCATATATGAGTATTTGGTAATATTCGCTACATGACAGAGCGAACTCCAGGAACAGCACTCAAAATTCAACAGCGGAGTCCCAGTGGTACTCACCAATTTTCTAGGCTGCAAATCAGTGATGATGGTTTTGATAGATTGACCGTCGTGCAGTCCTTCCATATCGACAAAGAAGATCGAAGCTCGGAGTTCAAGGGCGATTTGCTCGGTGATGTACTTGGAAGGAGGTTCGGGCGGGACTTTCTGTGATCGAGCAAGCGACAGTGCCGTTACTTGTGTCAGCTGCGTCTAGAGGCATATCGATTGATTTGCTCTTGCTCATCTCGTCGGTACACTGTACTCACCTGCTTCTCCTCTTCCTCCTCTTTCCGCTTCTTGGCTTCCCTCACTTCCTCCGTCTCACCCTCTTCCTCAATCTCTCGGCCCTTTCTGACCCATTGACCAATATCGAGTCCTTCTCCATACGCATCCACTTTCCTGCCTTTCCTTTCCAAAAATGGGAACATTCTGAATCTAGCCATCTCACCAGCCGCTCCTCGTCCCACTCGCATCTGTTGGCCTTTCACATAGATATCGAAAGACATGGTCCGAACGTCCTCGTTGTCCCCAGCATAGGCATTAGCATTGGCGTTCTCAGCGCCTCTGCGTTGGATAATGATTCCATCCGCATCGCCAGCTTCAGAACCTTCGGAATCAGAGTCGGAATCGAGGTCGTCGGCTTCTAGCATTCGGCGAGACCGGTCAACAGCTGCTTGATGTGCTGCTTCCCGTTCTTTCTGTAGTCGCTCGGCTTCGAGTCGCTCTTCCAGCTCTGCACCGCTCAAGGGGACCTTCGAGTCCATCTGGATGGTAAGGTCAAACATGGTCAGTTGTTAGGGTCGAATTATACTTCGCAGTCTTCTATCGTCGACTCACCTCAACCTTGAGCTGACCATCCAAAAAGCCGATCTTTCCTATTCTTCCATGGCCCCACTTGGCAGTATCCTCCTGATTTTTTTCCCATCGCTCATACAGCTCTCTAGCCAACGTTCCTGCCTCGGACCGTGATGTGAGTAGAATCACGTTTCCCTCGGCGTTTGCCATAGCAGTAAACAAGAATCGAGAGGGACCGTGAGACATGGTCGGAGGAATAGCCAAGACGAGCTTAGGTCGCATTGAGGGATATGTCTGAAGCAGATCTCCAGGTGTAGCGAAACATTGAACATGTCTATAATCATTGACACTTTAGTTAGCTGCTCCAGGACTTTGGCGTCCTTGTGTCCGTCCTCACTCAGCTCACCTAAAGTCTAAAGCGCCATATTCCGAAGCAAGAGCGGCCGCAGCGCCTCGTCCCTTTCTCTTCTTCCCCCTGTTGGCAGTCAAATCTCCTACGACCCCTTCACCCCCGGTCTCCTTCACCACGCCTCCCATCCACTCTATCAGACTCCTGGCGAAAGCGACCATATCTTGACTTGTTCTGCTGACAAGACATAAGGGATATGGCCATGCATCGCTGCCCTCAGGTTGAAGTGTCTGTCTGGGCTTTTTCTGAGCTGAAGTGAGCTTGAATGTCCAGTGTTGATCTAGTAATATCAATAGCTCGAGTAGTCTAGGTGAGGGATCGCATGGCAGAAGGACGGAATGTCCCGACTTGAGCGTAGAAGTGACGAGGTCTGAGAGGAATTAATAGATGTCAGTCCTTTGCATAGATAAGCCCTATCCGGATGCTTTTCAGGGGACATACCGAGCAATGCAGTCTCTCGTTCTCGTCGCTTAGGATTCACCACTTCACTCCTTCCACCTTCTACAATTAACAGATCTGGTCGAAGCACACCCTCAGCGTAGCCTGTGGGTCCATTCTGGCCTGAATTAGAGCGAGCCAATAGACACGACGTTAGCGGCAGTGATGGCGCAAAATCATTGCCTGATTCGTACTCACCTCCCACCATGCCGTCGAGGTGTCTTTCACTCGTGTGGTTGATACCGACTGCATAAAGGACTGTTCCTGACGTCGGCGATCTGATCTTGAAGAGCGTTCCACCGAGTGTGTGTCCGGATGGGAAAGGCGTCAAAAGTAGGTGTGACAAGTCGCCTGTACCATGTGTTTAGTATGTGTCATCGAATACAGCTGCTAAGAAAGGACAAGCGGACTCACCACCCAAGTGTAGAGGTTGATTATATCTGATCGCCTTGATCCAATCGAAAGCCTCGTGCACTTCCTCAGCAGTAGGCACGAAAGGTCCACGAAGCGGCTGCTTTCCCTTGTTCCCATTACTACCCTCAGACTCGCCTGGACCAGCTTCGTCCTCCGTGGCTGTTACAGCACACTCTGATCGCCAACTCTCCACTTCTGACAAACATACTACACGACCCATCTCCACAGTAGGTTGAGTCGCGTAGACGGGGCATGTGAGACCCCATCTTGCTCTTGCATATGGATAAAGCGAAAGATAGTTCGTTGGAGAATGCGATAGCAGGACTAGCGATAGCGTGGGCGCGAGTCTGCAGTAGTGATTCACAACAAACATGCATGTAAGCTCGCTAATTATCTAGTGAAGCTTTTCGCAACAACAACAAGAGAGCATGGGGAATGGAAACGAGGAGAGATGCGGCCTTTGCGTTGCACTTACTCTCTCACTTTCTCTTCGTATTCCCAGCTGGATTGAGCAGCGCTAGACCTGTAGTCCCGTTGTCCCATATCCAGCAGGATCTTCGCCTCATCCAACTGTAGGAGGTAACATACCGGCTCGGTCGACGACGAGGATGCGGCCGAAGACGACAGCGGCGTCAGAGTGATCATGTTGACTGTTTTGAGTTCCTTTCCTGATGTTGAGAGAAAGTATCGAGTAAGCAGAAAGCGTTCGGCGTTGAATGTTCAAGGCTACCACGTCCGAGTCGCAAATCCCGTCGCGACGTCCGAGCCGCTCCGCAAGCTGTTCCAGACGCCGTTGATTGATGCTAGCCCAAAGGATGGGAATGGAGTGGAGGTTTTCAATGCGGTTATGGGGTGGTCGGTCGTTGATCTTTGTTGAATGCCGATGGATATGAAGGTTATGATGGTCGTAAGGGTTGTGATTGCGGAGAGGATGAGGAAGACGGGTAGAGAAGGTGCATGAAGGGTCCTAAAGAGAGGGAGAGCTAAATGTCTGTGCCTGAGCAATTGAGAATTCAATCGAGCGAGTGTATGTATGCGAGTTTCGCTGTCGTTGTCGCTGTTGCCGTTGTTGCCGTTATTTCAGAGTGAGTGAGTGAGTGAGTGGGTGACTGACCCTTTCTTAGCCTTTTACCTTTTGGCACAGACCATATATAGTTACATATACATAGCTAAGCAATGCGTTTCATCTTTCCCCCTCTTCTCCCTCTCCTTCAACCTATCCCTTCTTCACATAAGCTTATTATGGATCTACATAGTCAGAATCAATCGTCCGACATGCTTTAAACAAGTCGCCATATCGAATTCATCTGCCAGCTCAGCTTCTCATTACCCTCTTCCCTCTTCTTAATCCTCGGACCCTCCACGCGCCATGTCGACCTCACCCACGCGACCGCACTACTACGCTTCAAGACCGTCTTCCCGTTCAGCCTCGAGGCCTACCTCACCGCCCACGCCCGCCGAAGTGCGTTCGCAAGCTGTAGCAAAGCTGAAAAGAGCTGCTTCGCTGCCCCGCAAACCAGATGGAAGGAGACCATCATTCGCGCCTGCCCAACAACCAGACGAATCAAACGAGAGCGGGCCGTCTTCCCCGCCTGTTATCACTCAACATACCGTACAGAACGCAGATGATATCTTCAATCACCAACACAGCGGCGAGCGAGGCGGTCCATCGAGCTTGAGCATAGATCCTTCGCATCATGAGCAACAAGAAGTACTCTCTCCATCACCAATCGCCTCGTCATTCGATCATACAGCTATATACCCTACGCCGACCAGCGCGACCCCGCACATGCAGAGATCAGCTTCGGCTGCCTCGTCGTCATATCATATGCCTCTCGGCGCGTCCATCAGTACGCCCTTCTATCCCAATACACCCCCAGCAGCAGACTGGGCGGCTATGCAACTCGCTCAATCCTACCTCCCGTCCCTGACACCTACTGGCTTATCACCAAGCCCATATCCACATTCGGTGCCCATCGGCGTTGGCGCAGGCCGACATACCCCTAGCCCACTGCCAACCCTAGGCGAACTGGCGACGTTACAGCGCTCAAATTCCAACGCAGCACGTGCAAAGGCCATGTCAAAGCTGACGGGAGGTAGAGGCGCCCCACCCGACGAGGATATTACGTTAAGTACCCCTTCTCGCGTCGGCGTCAACCTGACCCGCGCGGGCACTCTCGGGGGCGCACGGATGCTCGATCTGGCCGCCTTGCGCACTCGACCTGCGGCCGCTGAGGAACCTGCGGCTATGCAAGCATCGGCACCTGATGCAGCGTTGAGCCAGGCTAGACCGAGATTGCAAAGAAGCTTCACCGTTTCGTCTTCGAACATGGGCGAGGAGAGGCGAAGTGCGGTCGGCAGAAGAATGGTCGAACGACTTGCCGAGAGAAGGGCTGCTAGGCAACAGGAGGAACAAGAAGTCAGACAGTTGTGGGAAGAGCGAAGAGCTGCACTGGAACATGATGCCCATGAGCATGATCATCAGGACGGGCAGGAGGAAGGAGTAGAAGGAGAATACCAGGAGCAGCCAGATGATGCCGACGAGGAAGAATATGATAACGATGATCGCGGCGAGGACAACGACGACCAGCATGTCATCCCTGCTTTTGCTCGTACGTCTCCTGCCGAACCTCACAGACCCGATGACACGCCGCAACTCGACTCGGATATGCTTGGAGCTCTCGCTCCCGAACGACCGGTCTCACGCGGTACCATGCAATCTGCGCAAGAGCCATTCGAATACGAATCACACCTACGTCGAAGTTTGTCAAGTAGAACAGCTCGAGGAGCTGTAGGCGCCATTGTTGAGCCCTTACCCGCTATCATTACCCCTGACGACCACACGGAACATATCGATTCACCTCATCTGTCTGAGAATGTTCAGGTGGCCGACGAGCCTTTACCTCTTCCTCATCCCAAATACGCTACACCCACCCGACATGCTCCACACAGCTCTACTTCTACGGAAAGTACGATTCAGGGCAGTCAATCTCCTGGCGGCTCATCCATGTCCGGGCTTGACTCGATGATGTTTGTAATGGGAGGCTCAGGGGCTCCTGGGCCTTCGGGTTTGAGGCCAGGTCAAAATCAACACTGGCCACAGGACGCCCATGAAGGAAGCGAGTGGGGTACTCCCGCGAAGGATCTGCATCGTGAGTTGTACAAGACGTCCCTGCTTCACATGACCAAAACTGATATTGGTGATTACCGCAGAGGCAACTTTCACCGACTCACCGATCCTACATAGCCCTGACCATGGCCGCATGTCCGGCGGTGAATCTCAATCTGGGCATGGTTCTACAGAAGGCGGTGACCACCTAACACCTCCGTCTAGAGGATCTACCAGGACCGACAGCATGATGTCTTGGGAAGAGGTCGGTGGTAAGGAGGATCAAGAAATCCGAGTCCCGACGGACAAAACCTATCATCAAAAGTCTGGCAGTTTCTCTGCCAAACTGAAAGGTTCGGTCAGATCTGCCATGAAGAAACGAAGTCAAAGCCGAAGTTCCGTTACGAGCATCACTCAGAGTCCACCCATGAGTCCCACCCAGCTTCAAGTATCTGGGTTCCCCAGTCGAAGAGGCTCAGAATCGTCTACCTCGCCGTCGCATAGGTCCTCGACAAAGGACCACACTGCTAGACATCAGCCATCAATCAGCTCACTCTCCCCTTCCTTGTCAACTCAGCAAGACTCCTCAGCCAATGCCGTGCTCTTACAGCATCAGCTTTCGAACGACCCGTCTCAAGTATCTTTCCTTCCTCGGGCTACTCTCGATGATCCTCGTATTCTCAGCTCCAAACTTTCTCCTTTCCCAGGAATCGCTCACTTGGAAGCACGCAAGAACGATGGCACCTCTTACCCTGGCGAACTACCCAAGCTCACTCATCAAGTCTCGGACTCTGTTGTACCAAGCCAACAAAGGTCGACATCAATACCTGCAGCCCAAGAGTCAATCTATGCTTTGCCTCTTCCTTCGCAAACAGATGATCGCAGAGCTTCAGCAGACAGTGCCACTAAGCGAAATTGGCTGTCCAAGGCATTCGGACATTCCGCATCACCTCGATCATCTGGGAGCGTATCTCGAAAGAGCTCGTCGCCCGACTTCAACAGCCTTGACAACGCAGGTCGGACTTTAGGCCAAGGTGCTCAGATTATTACTGCCGATGTCGATCCGTTCGCGGCGCCGCCTCCACCTTCCGCATTATCCTTGAAGCCTGCCAAGCACCGATCGGCTTCGCCATCTGTTTCGGTCGTACCTGAAGTCAGTGAGGAAGGAAGCCGTTTCACCCGTTTTGTGTCGATGCGTGGCGACAACTCCACACCTGCATTGCCTGAAGAGGTAGCGATCCTGGAGGAACACGCTCACCAGCAGATCTTGCCGAGGAAGTCGGAGGATGTGCTGAATAGGATGGATGAGGTCCTGGCTATGGGTCCTGATGATCCAGCGAGACCCGACATACTGGATGATCCGCCTAGAAAGCTGCTGCTTTCTACTCAGATATTACAGGTGGTCAACGTTCATGTCAGTGTAGCACTGTATTGCTGAACGATGGAGTATAGCTGACGATGTATATATAGACCGTAAAGGATCGCTACCTCTTCCTCTTCAACGATATCCTCGTGATCGCGAAACCACTCATATCGCACGGCATCACCGCTACACTTGACATGAAGTTCATCGTCAAATCGATCGTCAGTCTCGACAAACTCGTTATATCGGGTTTCACAGAGGAACCTACGACCGAACCCGAGCGACATCCAGTCGTCAACAACTTCATCCAGCGTTTCGCCGAGGACCCGGTTGCAGCGTGTGCATACCTTGTCGAGCGAAGCAGTCCCAAAGTGGACCCTGTCACTTTGGCGAGTCTGATTTTCAAGGCTCCCGAGCTCGACAAGACGCGTGTCGGACAACTCATGGCGGATAACGACAAGCTCATGAAGTCATTCATCGATCGATTCCACTTCACTGGTGTGAGGATCGACGAAGCGTTTAGGATGTTCTTGCTTTCTCTTCGATTGCCCACAGAGCCTACCGCTTGCGAGACCTTGTTGCGGGGGTTTGCGTACAGGTATTTCGAAGCGAACCACAATCTTCTCTCATTCGATCGTGAGGTTGCTTCCGACCTCGTTCTGGCCATAATACAATTCAACGATGCTTTATACGGCACATTCGGCTTCGCCCTCCCCAATCATGCAATTACTAAGGATACTTTCATCTCCGCGTTCGGTAGCAAAGACCCGCACGGCCTCGTACCTGAAGAGCTACTTTGTCAAATTTACGATTCGATCCGCGCGACTCCGCTCATCCAAGCCCTCGACCCCGAGGAGGAACATCAACAAGGGAGAGTCGTACATCTCTCGCCCGCCAGGATCCCTACCAAGCTCACGTATAATGTATGGTCGGAAAGGATTACCGTCACGATCCCTCAAGCAGATGATCAATTCCAGATCAAACTATTTGGCGAAGGGCTGGAGTTTGAGCCTGTGGTGCTTGACTTCGCGAACAGCCGAGAAGCAAGCTTCAGGATCAGGGGCACTTCGTTAGGCACCAAATCGCTCTTGTTCAACAGGGTTGGCAGTAATGCGTAAGTGTCGCTATGAATGTTAGCCAGAAGTACGGAAAGGCGCTGATCAGAGTCCTGCATACGTAGTGCCCTATACGGCGGCTTGGGCAATACTCGCCACTTCACCATCGAACGAGCGTTCATGAAACACACCTTCCACGTCGCATTCGCTAACCATACTGGCCTAAAGAGGAAATATTGCTTCTCAGTGGACAATCTTGAGACTCGTCGTCGATGGGGCAAACTTCTCGATAGACAGATCAAGACCACCAAAGCTGTGAAGAGTCAACCCGCTTCCACCGTTCAGGAGAAGATCCGTCAGACCGCCGAGGGTGTGTCGATCCAGGTCTTAAGGGATGCGCTCATCCCTCCTGAGGACAAGCTTGCCCTCATCGTTCCACCAGTAAGCAACGGTGAATCCAGCAACGGGACTGGCAGTGGTCTTGCTGCTAGCGCTCTCGCTCGCCGCGATACGAACGCAGGCCAGGACCGATCCCCCAGTCAAGGCGCCGGAGCGCGGCCATCTACAACGACAGAACGAGGTCGGTCGGGATCAGTCAGTATAGCCTATGCCCAACATGCCTACAAGGACGAGTACGATCTTGGACCCCTTCAAGCTACTCGCGGCGGTGGAAATTCGTCTGATAAGCAGAGCGGGATGGTTGATGTCCAAACGGGCAAAGAGCTAGTCTTGCTGTGTAGGCAGAATAGTCTCTTGCCGGGATTATTAGAGTTGTTGCATGCTGGCAAAGAGGGTGCGGATGAGATGGTGCCTGCACCGGCAGCCAGTATTGGAATGGTCAATCAAGGTTCCGGAGCAAGCGCTAGTATGGCCAGGACGGACTCTGTCAAGAATAAAGGTGTGAGAGTCTGATCCTGGATACACTATGGACCAAGCAATCACCCATTGTCCAGATCAGGACACAAGTCTTTGCATCTTGGAATCAGGACCGCTTAGCCATGCTGGTAGAGGCGGACAAGGTATAGAGAGTGCCTACTGTACATATTTTCTGACACTAAAGTAGCTTCAACGAAAACGAAGACAGGCTCGAGTAACGATAATTCACGATAATCACGATAACATCACTTGAAAATCAAATCAATTCTTGCAGAAAGTACAGTACATATCCGTTAGAGTCTTTAGGGTAGAATAGAAACAGACCCGTTTATTTCTGTACATAGATATCATATGTATGTATGGCTAATTGTAAGTGGGAGATCATCTCCCTGGCCCTTTCATTATCTTGAGAACCATATAGTAACATACCATTCATTGCCCAGTACAGGCGATGGATGTACTGTACCCAAGTATTGCAATTGCACGAATATGCACGTTGATCTTTGATCAGTGTCGCCTCTTACCCCAGCCCGTACGTTCATGAGTGCTGTTGAACAATTAACGGAGGTACATACATACATACGCACATGCCCATCGCACTAACTCTACATATCAAGGTATAGACTATTTCTATCGATCTACGCTAAAATCTACAGGCAATAAAGAAAAGGGAATAGATAGGACCGGAAGCGCAATACACATAGAACCCAATTGAAAGACTGACTGACTGACTGAAATCTGAAGCAGGATAACCGAAGAACAAGAAAACAGTAGAAGACGAAGAGGAAGAACCTCGAAGGATAGACGACTACGAATGAGCGGAAGAGTCCGAGTAACCCCGCATAGCGGCAAAGATCGGCTTAACATGTCCTGTAGAACCGGAACCATTGCTGGCATGGTGTGACTGTCCTTGCAAAGGCGATTGCCCATGACCATGCGAAGAAGATTGTTTGGGACTACCAGAAGGTGAGGACGAACTAGAGTTCTTGCTTGATCTAGATTGGAAGAACCTAGTGAATGATGAAGTTCGGTCCATCTTCGGTCTGGATGGCGGTTCGGCGAATGTGATTGATCGTCTCTTGATCAGCCCGTGAGGCATGCCTCGGTCAGGTGTGAGAGTATCCAGGGTAGCGGTAAAAGACGTAATTTGAGATTGTCTTACTGGACTTTGAGGCTGGGTTCTCTCAGTAGGTGTTGGACGCTGGTACAATGGTGAACCCAAAGTGTGGCCCAAATTCGTGGCCGAGGTTGACCTGGCGGGCGGCGATCGGGGCGAAGAGGCACCTTTCATATTGGGACTGGTTGTGGGAGAAAGCACCGGTAGATCGATGGCTAGCGGAACAGGGGCAGGAGGTGGCGGTGGCAAGGGCACAGTCATCTCTCTTCGGAAGGTGGGTCTCATTCGACCTTTTGAATCCATCTCAGGAGACAAGGTGAACCCTCTTCTTGGCCCCAGTGCATTCTGCCTTTCTCTGCCGTGCGCATTTTCTTTTGAGCCGCCGTCAGGGAAGTTTCGATGAGGATACCGAGTATCGCCCAACATAGCTTGACGTTCGGTAGCTACGACGAGGTGCATGTCCTCTACACTGATTGTTCGACGATGCTCGCTCCCCCTGACTCGGGCAATACCAGCCGGCGAAGTCACCCATGACGTGGAGGACGAAGAAGTCGCGCCTCGTCTAGTGTCGAGCAATCGGCGCGCAAACGTCTCTCGTTCCAAACGAAGCTGTTCACTCTCCTGTTTTTCCGCTCGGAGATCTTCCTTGGACAGCTTGGGCGCCGGCTTGCGATGGGCTGCTGCTGCTGCTGCTCCTACCACCACGCTAGATTTTGGTGAGGCTTGTTCGTCCGATTCAACAGTTGGTGCAGTGTCTAAAGGCGCGATGACGGGATGATTGAGGCTTACGGGCGACGATTTGGGGCTAGGAGGCTGAACGACCCGGAAAGGGAAAGAAGTGAACTCTGGCGAGGCCACTGGTCGACCACGGTCCATCACTCCTCTAGGCGAGAGAGGGGAAGGCAAGTTACCAGAAGATGAAGGTGAGGGAGGCGAGAACGACCCTTTTACCGTGGAAGGCGTGAGAGGCTCACATGGACCCCATGATCCAGAGCCTGAGCCTGAGCCCGAGCCCGAACCAGACGCTGAGCCAGGAGAAACCGGGCCCTTTCCCAGAAACGATTCCAAGGGGTTGAATCTGGGCGTGGGAGTGTACGCCAACGCTGACGGTGTAGGGCTGGTCGGCGATATGTGTGGAGGGAATTTGAAGCTTGGCAGCACGATCGAAGGCGGCGCGTTGGCTCGGAATCGAGGGACATGTGCCTCTATCTGTACTTGTGGTGGAGCAGGTACGGTCGGAGTTGATTCAGAAGGAGGAGTGATTTTGGGTGCGTCGATGACGATTTGAGGTGCGAGATAGCCGTATTCGCCGATACTGACCACGCTAGATTTCCGGGAGCTCTTGCAGGATCGTCGACGGTCGCTCAAGCTCGAGCCTGAGCCTGAGCTAGCACCGAAGCTGGCTCCGAGAGTAGTGCTGGATTTTCGTCGGAAGATGACGTCCACCTCGGAAGACTTCCGTGATCCCAGTCCAGAGGCCAAATTTTGACCGCCACCGTTGTTAGAGGTGGACTTGGAAGATCGCCTGGTATCACCCGACATCCGCCTCAACGCACTTTCTTTCACTAAAGATAGTCTTCTCTCAGCCAAAGAAGCCCTTCGAAGGCTCTCGTTGTCGGAACCGGTTGAATGTTGCCTTGCCATACTGATACTTCCCCTTGTGGCCAGCGAGATCCGACGATCGGCTATCGAAGATCGCCTGGTGGCTTCACCGTCCGAGACGACGGACTGCCGTCTAAGTGACTCACGTAGAGGCGAAGTACCAAGTGGTGTGGCTCTCGCCACGGGGAAAGTTCCAACAGCACGCTT
Organism: Kwoniella sp. CBS 6097; assembly: GCA_036287355.1. NCBI lineage: Eukaryota > Fungi > Basidiomycota > Tremellomycetes > Tremellales > Cryptococcaceae > Kwoniella > Kwoniella sp. CBS 6097. Next base: position 13,075,805 of record CP143074.1, on the reverse strand, counting down.
TTCGAGAAGACTTGCTGCTTCTTGTGCTTGAGGAGCAGAAGAGAACCATGGGTTTGATGTGGATCGGACTAAGCCTGGTCGAGGTGGTGCTGCGCCTGGAGGAACGCCGTTCGTGCGAGACTGCGCACCGAAACTCATCGAAGAGCGAGTAAGACCAGGCCTGCTTCTGCCTCGGAGAATCGCAGTCGGCTGAGCGGGTGCCGGCGGGGTACCAATCATTTGCGCTGTTGTCGGAGTGAACCGCGGAGCAAGAAGAGGAGAAGCGGTCAATGACGTCGATAGGTCAGAGGGGGTATCATCCGAAACGGGGAGATGATCGACAGCAACTGATGCGAGCGGGTAATTTGAGTATACAGTTGGGATTGAGCTCGATCGTAATTCCGGAGTAGGGGCATACGAAGCTGTATGGATCTCGGAGTCTTCATCGCATGACTCGTCGCTGTACGGTGACCATGTGCTCATGCCCGCTCGAGCGATAGCCACATCGTCCCTGCTGCTGCTGGTGTCGTCATCTTCTTCCTCTTCCTCACTGGCATAAGTGACTTCGACCACCTCTGAGAACCGCCTTCGAAGGAGCTCCATACTGGCGATATTTCTCAACCTTGCATCTTCCATCGGATCGATCCCGGAACCTGAACCGAGCGAGTACATGCTCGATCTCCGCCTGCCAAGGCCCGAAGAAAGGCTTCTCGTGCTGGACCGTCTTCGTTGATTGGCAAGATCGAAACCCAACAAGCTCGGATTACTCTCACGTCTCGCTTCGAATGGTGGTCGGGGTGCTTTGGGGACCGACCCTCTTCTGCTATCGTTGCTGATACTTCCCCTGGGAGAAACGGAGATGATGGATCCTCTGGCTGAGGGCGACCACCCAGCATAGTTCAAGCTCATCCCTCTCGACGACTCAGGCCACCGGCCCCATCCAGGACTTGCGTCAGCATCCCATCCATCCGGACCATCCTCCTCCTCCAACTCCCTAGCTCGCAGCTCATCGAATAAATCCGTATCATGATGGCGGTGTTCTACCGCATGATCATCGTCATCGTAGCTCCGATCAAACTCGAAAGCGGGATTATTTTGGAACGTGGGCGATCCACCAGAGTAGAGCGAATCGGGTGAATCGGATGCTGTGGAAGATGCGTCGTGCGCGAAAGCTTCTACCAATGCTTTGGCTGTGTCTGGCGTCAATACGGGGTCCGATCGGAACGTTCTGCATGCGACGTAGACAGGTCAGCTCGTCAAAGACTGGTGCTGGAAGAAGAAATTCATGTGATGTGACAGCGGCCCGGTTATTTCATTCGGGGCCGGACTCACCTTGGCCTGGCCATGTTGGCGTCCTACTTATGAAGTGCAGTATAAGTCACGCTGTCCCCAGATTGAAGAAAAAATGTTGTCGGCGAGAGGGAAACTTGAGATTTGAGTCAGAGACGAACGGTTTACTTTGAGCCGAAGAAAACGATTGTGGTATATGATATTGTGGACCTTGTTGTGGGTTGTAGCGACTACGATGGAAGATAAGCACACAACGGAGACTGCTTCGATTTGTCTGTAGGTATATATCGATCGGCGAAACAGCGATGACTACAAGTACAAGAGAGATGCAGTATCGCGATACTGTACTGTACTTTTTTGTGTCGATGGAAATTACAGTTTAGTTAATGAAGACGTCAATGGAGGAACGCCTTCTAACGGGGTATGTAACCGTTTACGTTTTGGGCGTACAGGCGGATGCATTGACAGTACTTGCAATTGTACAGTCGTTACTCTTGGACCACTCGGAGAAGAATTTCGTCAAACCAGTCTTGAAAGATCGAAAGAGGAAGGGAGCTGATGTAAGTACTGTACATCTTCCAAACATTACCGCTGCTGCGAGAACGGCTCAATCCAACATTAAATTGCTGCCAGGGCAACTTCCAGCATTGTGGACAGGTATGAGAGGCATTCCTCAAAGAGCGTGGACAGAGTAGGTACAGAAACCCGAGAGCAGATCGAGGTATGTGCACTAAACTTAGCAGCTACGTAGCGGAGTCCTCTTTCTCTTTCCTGAGGACAGACCCCTAACTTTTGGGCAGTAAATGATGAAGATCCTGGGCTGTCGGACCGCCATCTCAGGGCAAAATAAACATTGACTTGTTTCACCGATAGGGGAATAAGCTCGTCAGCGAGAGAATGCGTCGTAGTGGAGACGACGTGCCTTCGCGCGCCCTGTCCTGCCTTACCACAAGTATTATGGTACTGTATCTTGGTAGAATATCGTAGCGTGAGCGAACAGTGACTTAAGGGCAAGATAACGCCTTTTCGGTACCCGAATAACAAGCAGTTTTTCGATCCCTAAGCTTGCGCGACAAAGCTGGGAGAAGAGAGCAGCGAGATCCCTCCTCATCCCTCCCCATTCGATCTCGCGTGATTCGTTTCCTCGCGTCTCAACGTGGGATGGCTGGTTCCTGAAATAGGATCGCCGGTTACATCGCACTAGACTGAAAAAATCCTTTGGCTTTTGCCACGCTACATATTGCTGTTTTTGACCCGTTCGAAACAACGACTACGGGCGGGGCCACCACGCTGGCCTACTTATTTCGGCAGCGCAAAAGAGGATTGCGACGTGACGTGCATCTAAACGGAAAACTGTAGGTCCGACCGATGATCAGCGAATCGTCTCAGATCGGAGAAACAGTCTAATTTCCTCGTGTCGATACGAGTAGACATTCCTTCTGGTCGAGGTGGCTGGACATTATTATTGCGAAGCATGCAGTAGCATCGAGCAGCATTGCGCGAGTAAAGATTCCTTCTACAGTATTCCTCCCATTGACCATCAAGTGTCTTGTCATACATACATACATACATACAAAAGGGCGGGATGGATGGACAGAACCATAAGAGCGTTTGCGGAATGTTTAAGATATGCTCATAAAACATGAACGATCGACATCAAAAATACTTTACTGTAGAAATGTGGCCTTGTCACTCAAAACGAGATCTGCCCAACTTCCTTTACTGTTTAATTCGACCATGGATTGAGATGAATCAGCAGACGATCGACCCGTCGGTCGATCAGGTACAGATCGATTGACACAGTAAATGAACGTATAATTGGCTTTGCTCAACTCAACACTGAACGACAGCTCAAACTTTGTCTACAACGGATATGCTTCGGCTTTTTGAGCCGAGTGCGCTCCGTGAACCAGTTCAGCATTCTGTTTATTGCGATCGATTCCATCCTCAATCCGATCCACTCAAAGGCCGACCGGATCACCGCTCTTACCAAAAGCAGTACTATGTCTGGTCTCACCTTTTCAATTGAGCCCAGGAGTAGTCATTCGCCTGTCCGGGCTTGCAGGTCCATTCAATCGTGCCCTTTGGGGACAAGGCATAGCAGGGCGAAAAGAGAATAAAACCTATTGCGCGTGCTCTTGCTTGTGGTCGTGGTCGTGGTCGTGGTTGTTTAAACCTCGGTGACTGCCCTTTCCTTCAGGGCTGAATGAACGATCTTCAGGGACCGTACCTTTTTTTTCCCTCTCCGAATAATGTTTCTGCCACAGACAGCTGCAGCTATACTGCGGCTATCAAGTAGAGGGTTGTCCCAAAGCGGCCGGATATCGGTCCAGAAGTTGCATCAGGAGAAACATGCGACGACGAAACAAACAGCTTCAGCTCCAAGTGACCACCATGCTATGGCCATGCGAACAGGAGTCGTCTGTCTGTCTGTCGGCTTGAGCCGCCGACGAGAATGGCTGGTCCAATCTCTATGATGGGAAACGACGACGACATCTGTCGAAGATATGCCATCCAGGTATGATGATGTAAATACGGTGACAATGGACGTTGGTTGCATAGTTGCAGCAAATTGAGTCCGAAGGACTGGGCGTCAAGTCCGAAAGGCAATGAACGAGATGTGTGCGTGCTTATGCCCCGGCATGCTCTCTTGAGCGTGGAGCGTGGGAATCGGTGCCTTCGCGTTACGCTTCTGTGTATCTTTGTGCCAGTGCCTCGTGGCGCTCGCCTGCTGTGCCGGCTCGGGTCCGAGATACTGAAGTACAGCATATATGTTTGACGTTACATTGTGGTCACCACACCACACCTGCGACACATCTCGTGAATGCCTGAGTCCGATACAGACCGTGTTAGTATGCAAGTCCTGGCGCACAGCCGCACCTTGTAGGCTTTTGCGCTGCGGGATACGATATCGTCCGAAATCCGATCATATGCCTCGGGGCGGCGATCAGCTGATCAAATTGTCGGACTGATTATCACTGAGTAGTGAACGTGACTGCCCCAGACTAGGGTACTTGCAATTGGTGGCTCGACCCTTGGCCGGAAGGAGATGGCCTTGGCGGGAAGGTTGTCGGCCTCATCTTGCTGATATAGGGAGACTGCAACGTCTTGGCAGCAACTCCACAGCGGTGAGGAACGCTTGTTCAACGATTACGCCCGATAAGACCCATGGGCGCCATGACCAGCTGTTGCGAAACGGCTTAGTGTAGTCGTAAGAAGAACGAGTGAATCATCAAGCCACATGGGCGTGTGTTCGCACAGCTCGGACTGCTGGGGCTGCCTAAAGCTTAAAGTGAAAATCGAAGTAGTCTGAGCTAGCTGAGAGAATCGATGGACTGTAAGCTATTGGTGGCGTAATGGTGTACAAACGTAGTGACGTGTCCCGCGCTCAACCGAGCTGAAGTGGTTCTGGGAAGCCAGTGTACCCTTGATGATAATCCGCGGATTGTCGTGATCACACCTGTAAATGACCAAATTCGGTACCCGCGAGGCGTATCCTCACTATCGAACCCTTTGAATGTTAGGTCGTATTACTGTTTATACAGTACGCCTCTTACCACGAGTACCATTGTCGAGTGGAATGCAAATTCGTTGCGGAGCCGGAAGCTACACTGATCCTCCGTAATCAGTGGTAGTGGTGTCCTCTACCTCATGAGTGACGGTCCCCACATACGATCTCCATCCTATATAGCTGCATGACTATGATTTTACCCGCTGTTCAGAGCTCACGTCGGGCTGATCCCCGGAATCTGGGCAGCAGACACCGGGGTCTGTTGCTTACTCAATTCAGACACTGGCCCGCATTCGCGAGCTGACTCACCATATTTCGGCCTCAAAGTAAGGTACCCTCGCTAGAAGACATCGTTCCCCTAGACGATCATATTTTCAACGGGTTTCACGGCTCTAGCTTGGCGAACTGTTTCAAGAGTCAATATAGGCAGTTGTCCGTCGAGACGCCTATCACGCTTCGGCGGATGCCGCCAGACCGACGTGCCTATTTTATCGGTTATACGTCACCGTTCAAGTGCCGCTCGTCACCAACCTAAGGTTAGTCCCAACACAACACACAACCTCGTAATACGTCGTATGCATGTCTATGCAACTCACGGTACTCTCTTTCATCCCATTCATCTCTCTCATCTCATTCAAGCTCGAATCCCATTCTCATTCATCTGGAACCGGCATCTCCAGATAGCAACGCAGAAGAAACATGACCCGATCACCTCGTCAACGTGTATAAATGCCTACATCTACCCGCTTCCATCCTTCCTTCGCTTCCTATCTCTTCATGTAACCATTTCATTCCAACGCCCCCTCTGCCCCTCATCTCCCGTAACTTGTATCACTGGTTTCGCTTTGACCCTTGTTGTCTTGGCACAAGCCATACTACGCTCATACGACAAAACATACGAATCACACATCCACGAAAACACTCGCAAGAATGTTCACATTACTTTGGTCTTTGTTCCTATTCGTCGTGAACGGACTTTTCTTCGTTACCGTAGTCGCTGGGCTTCTTTTCTGTAAGTCCAAGGCCTCAGACTTTTCACCTCAAATTCGAGATTGCCAGTTACCAGGATGTGCGACGAGCTGACTTGCTACTATCTTACTGTAGTGGTGTTATGGGTCAACTACTACAGTCCCGAGGGTGATACCTATCCGGGAATGTCAGCAGAGGCGGCCTCAGCAGAAGCAGCAGAAGAGGAAGGAAAAGATGTCTCGGATCTCTTATTCCCCGAGACCCCCATGTCCGGCCAATTGACCATTCGACGACAATACGCACCAAACTCATTCGGTTCCGGTGGCCTCTTCTCATCTTCACCGGTCATCGCTGAACCCACTCCCGAGCCCGGTGCACCCAACGACGACAACGGAGGCCCAAGAGATCGGTCCGAAAACTCCTCCCTCCATACCAACGCGACAATCAATACCACAGCTACCACAGCTACTTACGCTTCTCGTCTCTCCCAAACATATCGGTCGATGGTAGAGGCTAAAAATGCGAGGTTCCCGTCTGGATCCAAAGATACCTTTTATTGCGTACTCAAGGGACGAGTCTTATTCATATATGGGAACGAATCGCAGACAAATTGCCTCGCCGCCCTAGGAGTCGACAACTACGTCGTCAGCATCGAGAAGGATGACGGCCCGTTTGATGGAAAGGATGGTCAGATGTTCACGAAACGGAGCGCTATCGTCCTAAGAGCTAAGAGGAGGGAAGGGGTCGCATTACCGGCTCTTACCAGAGGGATGCAGGCGGAGCAAGGAGAAGAAAGGGAAATAGAAATGAAACCATTCTATATCACTGTGAAACCCAATACCGTGTAAGCATATTAAGAAGTTCTTTCATAACCATTGAAACCCCCGTTACTGACGAGCTTCACAGGATGGAGGATTGGTACCTCGCGTTGGTACAAGCATCTGGTCAAGCGACCGCATCCAGCAACATCTTCGACGTCAAAGACATGAAAAATCTCGTTGGTACTATCGATACCGAGCCAGATCCAATCCCGATGCGTTGGTTCAACGCCATCATCGGTAGAATCTTCTTCTCCCTCTACCAGACCGAGGCACTTGAGCAGGTAAGCCGCTTCGATAGTTCATTGCTAGAAATCCAGACGGATGATAGCTCATACCACTGTCTCCTCGTCCCCCATCCGTCACAGTTCATCACGGCAAAGATAATCAAGAAGACCAGCAAGCTACCCCTTCCAACAGCGGTTGGACCTATCACCGTGAAAGAAGTCAATGTTGGAAATACGGCTCCATAGTGAGTGACATGACTGAACCCTCATGTATACGAGCAGAGCTGAATGTGGGGTCTAGCTTCTCCAAACCCATGCTCAAAGAGTTGAGAGCCGATGGTACAACGTCCTTCGAAGCCCACGTATCATATCGGGCCAAGTCAAACAAACCCGATTCCCAGTTGCGAATCACGGTCGCGACCCAGATCACACTTCCGGCTACAAGTGTTCGCTTCAATGTCGTTCTCGCTGTGGTGCTCAAAAGCTTGGAGGGCAACGTCCTGATACATATGAAAAAACCGCCTAGTAACAGGATCTGGTGGGGTTTCACCACGATGCCCGAGATGGACATGGAGACCAAACCCATAGTGGGCTCGCTGAATTTCCGCCAGCTCGCTCCCGCTGTCGGTAAAATCGAGAGCTTGATGAGAGAGGCTGTAAGTACTGCTTGGATGCGGCATCCCAAAAACCCTAACTGATCGTATATGCCTTAGATCCGGGATTCGGTAGTATTGCCTAACATGGACGACCTATCTATTTTCGACACTTCTCATCTAAAGGTTCGAGGCGGCGTTTTCGATGAAGCGGGTAAATTTAAGCGAACTGAGGAAGTACAGACGGAAACACCGCCAACGGTGGAGATCAGAGCTACCGATGAGCTTGGAACCTCCAACGAGGATCCCTCATCAGCTGTTCCGACGACTAGCACTTTGCGACATCGTCATAGGAACCGAGCTCAGAGCACCGATCTTACCAATATGGACCCGAGACCTAGCGGTGATACTGAAGCTGTTGGTCTAGGGATTTCGAGGACCGATACAGCGCCACCGACTGTCGGCAACGGACCCACCACAAAGGCCTCTGTGGCGGTCAAGGCTACAAAACGATGGTTCGCCCAGGCAGGAGCGTCCAGACCTCCTTCACTCTCGACACAGACAATTACTGGCGGTCTGCCCAACAACTCCGACCCAGACATGATCAGACAACGTTCAACTAGTTCCGAGAGACGAGCTGTTTTCGCAACGGAACCTCACTCCGTCGACGCAAATCTTGAGAACGATCCCGTGGTCGCCCCTGTTCAAGTGTCGTCCAGTTCAGCTGGTCGCGCGGAAAGCGAGAGAGGTTCGCTTGCACCAACACCGTCAAATGAGTCTGGCTTGTCGACTCCAGGGAGTGGCATTCACCCGCATACCCTGTCCGCTCCGACACCGCCGTCGTTGGACCAGGCGTCCGACGGTCGAAGCAGCGTAGAAACCGCAAGAGCTACTGCGATAGCCCCCGCTCAAGCGCATCAGAGTTCGGCCTCTGCGATTATGAACAGTCTCAAATCCAGGGATAGAAGGGCTTTGCAGGCTCAAGCCGGTGCTGCGAGGGAAAGTCTAAAGAAGTGGAGTGTAGGTTTCGCAGCCAAAAAACGAGGCGGCAGGGAGTCGACTCATGTCCAAGAGGAACATCGTCCTCCTGCTCTATATCGGCCACCCGAGGAAGACACCCGAGAAGACGATGTCCCTGTTGTCGCGACATCGCCCAATAGCGGTCGATCACTGCAAGATCGGCTCAATGCTGCAGCTCACGCGGGAGCAGCGCCTCTAGCTATCCCCGCAAGAGAACGCTCCTCTTCATCCGGCTCTCGGCCTAACTTGTTCGCGTCTCCAGGTAAAGCTACTGCTTCGTCCGTATCATCCTCTCCACCCAATTGGACCCCTTCAATGTCCAAACCTACAACTTCAGTCGTGAAAGACGAGGTTACCCCGCAGCTTTCGGCCCATACCACTGTCCCAGCCCCGGCCCCTACATCGGCTCGAAGAGGGTCCAATTCTACACCAGTATTGATGCAACCTGCCCCTGGAAGATCGATGGTCGTTCCCAGAGTCCCTAAGCGGCCGGGACAAGTCACCGGTATCGGTCATAATGCAAATGAACCCATGGTCAGGCGAGTCTCTGCTGAAGGTGAAGTGAAGGAAGAACGAGTCGCGAATGTGGGGTCGGAGAAGAAACCCCCTCCAGTCTTGCCGCCGAGGAAGTCTTCAGAAGGTTTAACGCCTGAGTCAATAAGCGACAAAGCAGGACAAGCGGCGCTGGATGTTTCGCCTCCAGCTCGTTCTGGCACCGGCACTCCTGAAGCGGCCGTACCTCCCCCACTGCCCTCGCGAGCCAAGATCTCGCCTACGCCCTCATCATCCAATCTGACCGCTACTAAGCCTGCTTCCCAACGTGTACCTGCGACCGAGCCTGGACCCTCTCAGCAATTCGATCCGGTGATTGTATCCGCTACCGATAACAGCGGAGTAACACATAGTACTGAAGATAATCACAGTCCCAATCTCACAAACCTGTCTTCAATCGATTCACCCGCCAATGATATCGTCAGTAATGACAAACAAGACCAACTCTTCCCTCATCATGTTCAAGAGCCACCTTTGACGCCTTCCGGGGCTGAAAATGCACTCAGACAACTTGTTGCGAAGAACGAGAGTGTGTTCAACAAGAGACCGAGACTCTCGGAAGGATCAGAGGTTGAGTCTTCAGGTAGCAATGAAGCGAATGAGAGGACTATGGTCGATGGAGTTAGCCCCAATGGGAAATATAGCGAAAAGACAGTGGTCGAAGAAGCTTAAACCCGTGATTGGGGAGGGATCATCTGGCTAGAGGACAAAGCATCCTGAGAAGCTATGGGAAACGAAGGTGGGAAAGGGAAGGTGACGGATAAGATTGATTGTTTTGTATTGTATTTCTTCCATCCAGCCAGGTCCAAAGTCAGATCTGCAGGGATATTGTACTGTATCTGGCTAGCTACGATACGGATGCTGTGGCCACGGCGCAAATACCATGCATAACGACGTTGATAATGATGATATAGTCTCGGGGGGTTATTGGTCGGACAATGAGTGAGAATTGCGTGAATGCGTTTTAGACGTTCAAGGAGAGACGATTGAGTAAAGTGTATAATACTTGCGCATTTGTGGCCAGAACAGATCATGAGTTGAATCTAGTACATATATATAGAACATGAAGCAAGCTATCTCTACGCAGGTCCTTGATCGCTCTGATCGTGTCTGAGTACAGTATCATTTCGTGACGTCGGTCTAGACGACCTAGACCTGATTTAATCCTAGCGCCCTACGAGAGGGCCTCCTCCCCTTCCGGGTAAGAATAGACACCAGATCATTCCCTGTGTGGATCATAACACCTCGCCGACGCCATGCTAATTTAGCCTAGGCTAGCTTACTTGAACAGGAACTGGCAGCTGTAAACTTTCTCATCGGCATCCCAATGCTCCCATGTCGATTCTGGGTCTTCTTCCGGATCTACCATGTCTTTCGAGGGGATAGCGAATGATATTGTCTCGTACGGTTCAGCAGCGAGCTACGGCGACACACACATACGGAAACGGTTCAGGATGAATTAGCTTACTGGCCCATACTACGCGCCTCCGCGGGCACGACCAAAAGAGAAAATTGTGTATGTACGTATAAATGGATAGACAGATGGGTACTCACCACCATGTATTGGAACGCTCTATTAGGGATCTCCCTCCTCTGCTCGAAAGCAGACATGAATCGCCGTCGCGGTCTCTCGCCCTCTTTGATCTCTGGTAATGACACGGTGAATAAGAGTCCCATACGTTGGCTGACCGGTTCTCTGATCTTGATGATCTTGTAGCCTACGAAGAACAATGCAGCGCGACGTACGTGCAGTTTAGTATGACAGTCAAATCATACACAGGTGAGAACCGAGGAATCGTGTTATGGGTTAACGAGCGATTGTGATAGATATCTCGACCAGCACCGCAGAACTGGTACGATGGACCGGCGGACATGACTGTATGCAAATAAGAATGTAGCACTCACCAGGTCGTCCAATCTTAACAAACACCTTCTTCTTGACCTGCTGCTGAGCAGGAGCAGCCTGAATCATCAATTGCTGATCTTTATTATCCTTTGCGGCTCTCCTCGCCAAATTGGTCTGATGCTTCTTTCCTTGCGTATGAGCGAGGTATGATCCCTCGTTCACGTGCAAGGTGAGACATAATCGACATTCGAGTGTACCGAGGTGGGTCCTGGCATGACATTGATGGGAATTTCGATTAGCTCTCTGTGGTCTATAGGTTTTTAAAGATGTAGGTAGATGATAGACGAGAGGGGCAGAAGACCATGACTAATCATACCCTCCCAGTTGGCCACGGGCTGGTAATACAGTCGCAGTCACTCACCTGAGGATATACGGATCTTTTGCCAGGTCGATCGTCTCCATGGCCAACTTCCTCAGTCTCTCTCGCCTATCAACGGCCGTCTCGGAAGCGCCGGCTAAGAATAGTAGACAAAGGCGTTAGCGGTCAAATCACGTAGGCACAGTATCTATCGAGAGCGAAGTTCACTCACCTACACCACCACCTCCCTTGTTTGCACCTGCTCGATTCTACAAGCGAAACCAGATTAGCGTTCTTCCATACCCTTAAAGCAGAGGGCGGGCAAGATGTGAAACGAGGAAGGAAGATAGATTGGTACCTACTTGGTAATCTGCAAAGTGATAAATCCGGCAACCCAGTCAGCAAAAGCTCTTACAAAGCGGGAGCAGCGAGATCACACTCACCCATTATGTGTGGTCTCCTTTTCGGTTGATCCTGAGGATGATGATGAACAGAGAAGAATACATCTCGTAGATAGAGCTGAAGATGTTGGAGTACTCGTATAATAGTTACGGTGGCGGCCAAGGGCAAAGCAAGGTTGACGGGTACGAGTACGGGATCAAATTTCGAATGCTTTCTACAGTGGTAGTGACACTGTGTATGCGGGGCCACCCTTTTATGTTGTAAATATTTTGGGATATCATAAGCCTAAGGATATCTGATCTATCTTACAACTACTACATATCTCTCCAGATAGTTCCCATATACAAGATATAGCGTGACGCGTTAGATCTAGTGGTTAGTAGCTCCCGAAAGCCCTACTGCCGACATGTCATTGTTTCCTTCAGCTTTCGATACCGGCTCTGTTGCTGCCGCCGGCCCATCCAAGGGCTTCTCAAAATCCAGTTCTAAACCCAATGCCAACTCGAGCTCAAACAACAACTCCAAGTCGAACAAACGTAAAAGACCTTCTAATGCAGGCGACGCCTCAGCGGGCCGGTCAAATGTAAATCAGGATGATCTGATCAAGTCGACTCAGGCGAATTTGGAGAAATTGATGAGTAAGATTGAAAAAGGCGATTTCAAGGAGAAGGGGAGCGAGGGGCGGGAAAGTATGGGCGGTGGAAGTGGTGGTGGTGGTGGTGGTGGTGGTGGTGTAAAAAAAGCAAAGAAGAATGGTGACGGTGCTGCTTCTTCTCGCCAAGAACGAGAACGAGAAGGCGGATCTAGCAACACGCCCAAGTCCATGGAGAAGAAGGAGAACATCAACCAGAGTAAAAGTAAAGGCAAGGGCGATCTATCTGCTCCTAGTCCCGCAAAGGCTAGTACACCAAACGCAAAGAACGACAAGCAGCCCAAGGGCAAGTCCAACGTCAACAACAATACCAAAACCTCAACTCCTACTTTGACTAAAGGCGGAAAATTCCATACCGACGCAGCGCAGGCTTTCGAACCCTTCGAAATCCCGATCCCATCTCTACCGAGCGGGAAGGGCAAAGTCAGTGTTGGCGGAGATGTAGACGGAATGACGGATATGCAGAGAAACATGCAGGCCAAGCTTGAAGGAGCCAGGTTCAGGTGGATCAACGAACAGCTTTATTCGACGCCTTCAACAGATGCTGTGGCTATGATGAAGAAGGACCCTAAGATCTTTGCGGATGTGAGTTGAGACTGGGAGTTCCGGATTAACCAATATCAACATATATCATCCTGCCTATCCCTTGCAGGATTCGTGTCGTAATCCGCTCGCTGACCTGACGTTTGAACCGTCTTTATCAGTATCATAACACCCACCGATTATTGACATCTGGATGGCCCTCTCCTCCCTTACCGCACATAATCAAGACCCTCTCCCCTCTTCCAGCGGGAACCGTAATCGCAGATCTAGGATGCGGCGATGCAGGACTCGCCAGAGCTCTCGTGCCGCAGGGCAAAATCGTGCTCAGCTACGACCTCGTAGGCGACTCAGGTACCCCTGGATCTGGATCAGGAAACAATAACAAAAATCAGAAGGCCGAGACGATGATGGGAGGATGGGTCGTCGAGGCTGATTTCTTGGAAAAAGTCCCCTTACCCGGTCGACCTGGCGGTTTAAACCACGTCTCCAACTCGTCGAATTCTGGCGATGCGGCAGAAAGTGGAAAGAAGTCCAAGAAAGGCAAGGGCAGAAATGGTCATGGTCATGCTTCTGCGGATGCGAATGCTTCAGAGATTGTGGATGTCGTTGTGTGCTGTTTGAGTCTGATGGGCGTTAATTGGGTAGGAGGGATCGCTGAGGCTTGTCGGATCTTGAAGCGAGGGTGAGTGACAATTCGAGAAGCCCTAGGCTCTCCTCTCCTCTCCGAGATCTACCCTGATCGCCTGGAGTACTCTGGACCATCCATTGTCTTCAAGCATGACCCGCTCAGCTTCATGTAGATCAGACTGATGATCTGATCCATCTTGTTCTTTCGTCGTAGCGGTACGCTCCAGGTGGCCGAAGTGACTTCTCGATTTATCTCGACAGAAGCATTCGTAGAAAAGGTTGAATCATTCGGCTTCACCCTTGAAGAACAGGTAAGTCGACATTCATTTTCTCGTTCATTCTATTCTATCCTATCCTATCGCTTCGTCTGCCTCAATGTACCATGAATCATAAATCATGCGCCCTTTCTTCCATCCATATATCTCAGATACCTCTCAAACTCGATATAAACATCAAATTGCGTCCTTCATAGCAGCTCGCGATGAAACATGGTCAGATTAGCTGACCTATGACCTACACTTTTATTTTCCTGGCTGGCTGGCTGGCAATATAGGACTCTCCCTCGACCCATTTCACCTTGTTTAAATTCACAAAGCAATCTGAAGTACCCCTCGGTCCCGCGCGTGGCGAGAAGGGATGGAAAGAACGTGTTGAGGAAGGAGAAAGTATTTTGAGAGGATGCGTGTACAAGAAGCGATAGTTTTTCCATGGACCTTATCTTATATATCAAGATTCTGTCGATGTTATGTATCACACCTGGATACCAATCGTGCGAAGTCAAGAACAATTCACTATATGATAATAATAGCGATCGCCTTCAGTGAGATCCTTGTTTATATGACGTGGTGGTGCATGTCACTTGCGGGCCTTCGCGCGCCAATACCTCTTGTTCACGCCCCTGGGCCGCAGAGACGGCTTTCAGAGGAACAGCCTTTTGAAATAGCTTTTCAACTGCGTCTACGTCTTCAAAGCCAAATTCGATCTCATAACGTAGCAGAGTATATTATATACAGCACCAGTATGAAAGTATCGTCGAGATCACCAGACAGAAAGTCCCAAAAGAAAAGGCAAAACATCTCGACGCGTCACTCTTCTTTACAACCGATGATCGTCATCGTCATCATATGGACGTATCTAACAACGACCCGCGTCCTTAATCTCGGTATCGATATCGATTCCGATCCCTTTCTCGATCCCGATCGTCGTCCAACAGATGCGCCGCATTGGCGCCTGCCACCACGCCCTCTGCGCGTTGGTTCCTCTTTCGCGCTTCTTGTACTTGACGCTCCAGATCCCTATATCATATCACGCCAATACACCAAGTCAGCTCACGCTTCGATGTTTTACAAGCGGTTATAGAAGAAGGCAAAGACCACAACCCAGTAAAAGGCATATTACAGGGGCGTCGGATGCTGTCAAGCGCCGGACTCTCCACTCACCTGACTTGAGCCTCAAGCTGGATTGCACGTTCCTTCCCGCCCTGTTTCTCAGTCTTGATCTTCTCTCCAGCGATCCTCAACCGATTCTCATATTCTTTCACTCGGGCTTCCCACTTGTTCTCAGCTTGACCTGGATTACTTTGTAATTCTGCTAATCTAGCTTCGAGCGCAGCAAGCTGGTTAGAAGCTGTCGAGGCGCGTTTCTCGGCTGCTTGAGCTCGTTCGGTCAAAGATCGGATAGTGGAGGATGATTCGACCGTTGAGCCTGCTTTGACTGAAGATAATTGGGATGATAGCTCCGCATTTCGAGCCTGGTCATAGAACGAGTTCAGTAAGAGACGTGTCAGCTGAGATAGCCTGATCACTGATTTTACTCGCTCGACTCACCTTTGCCGCGTCCAGTTCGCCCTCCTTGAGCGAATATTTAGTCCGCCATTGCATCTTGGTAAGCTCAAGTTTCTTGACAGCCGCTTCGAATTGGTCCAGAGTCCTCCATTTCTGATCCAGCTGCTTCTTGAGCGATCTGCGAGGACCAGGCAGGTCCATTCGTCAGCAATCATTCACAAGTAGAGTCGCAGATTCGCATTACTCACGACATCCGTTGATCAACGGACGACTCGGTCTCCTTGATCTTTCGCTCAAAGTCAAGTCGAGACTGGACCATCGATCGTAATCGCTGCAACAAAGTATCCCGGAAGACAGCAAAGTTGGCGGGTGTGGTTTTGTCCTAAACAACGAAAAACGCAAGTCAGGACATTGCTTTGACAAGCTGACGCCCAACAGAAGAAAGCGAGAAAGCCTTGACTACCCACCTCAGTGCCGAGGAATCTATTAACATCCTTGAACACTCTGAGAAGCAGTTCCGATCGTTCTTGCCTTTGCAACTCAGACTGCTTCTGCAAAGAGAACCTCTCTTGCTGAGTCTCGGTGAGAAGCGGCTCGAGCTCCTCGATCCTTTCGCGCAGGTGCAAGGCATCTCGCTCATATTGTTTCGCGAGCTGTAAGAAGGCAGTCATGCAGAGACATCAATAAGGAGTCAGATGAAATCACCCACCGAGGTCGTTTTAGCTTACCTTATTCGTCTGATCGAGCTTGTCAGACATATGTAGTCGACCTTGCCGTTCTGATGCGAGTCTATTCTCCAGATCTCGCTGCTTGTCAAGCTATTTTTTCATTTGTCAGCTTAGACCCGTGGCTTCCATCGAGGAATGGCATCAGGCAGGTGAGCTGACTTACCATTCTGGCCAGCTCGAGATCCCTACTTCTGAGCCCTTCCTCTCTCTTCTCCAGCTCAAGTCGAACAGCTTCGAGCTCATCTTCACACCTATTAAGATCGCGTCTGACACGCTCAAGCTCGAGCTCGAGACCGTATCGGTCGGAAGTATGTTCGTTGCCGGCCTTGTCTCGCTCGTCTTCGAGTGATCGAAGGGCAGCTTCAACATCGGCCAAATCTCGATCACGCATCGCGACTCGATCTCGAGCCGCCTGTAGCTCCGCCTGCAAGCGAGACGCAATCTATCGAAGGGAGACATGAGTATCGTCAGCTGACCTATTGGCTCGGATTGTATAAGCTAGCTCACCTGGTCTTTCTCCTCGAGTGCTCGTTTATGTACCTCCTTGTCACCATCCCTCGCACGTCTAGCAGCATCCCGCTCAGCAATCTTGGCCTCTTCCTCTCTTCGCGCTCTATCAAGCGCATCATCCCTCTCGTTCTGCAATTTCTTTCGGGCCTCCTTGAGCGCAGCGACCAAGTTTTCATATTGAGATTTTGCATTTTCAAACGCATCGTCGGCGCTTCGTAAGTCGGCATTGAGGTCTGCTTCTCTCACTCGATGGTCCTCCAGGGCTTCTTCCAGCTCGTAAACGCGTTGTCCGAGCTGCGAAGAAGATCCCGATCAATGGCCATTGCAGTCAAAAGGTTGTAGAGGGCATTACTCACCTCTTCTACTTCACGATTAGCATCCAACAATTCCTGATCTTTCTCATGATTATCCCTGTCGATATTCTTGAGCGTCTCTTCGAGCCTGTCGTGAGTCTCGGCTTGTGCTCCTTGTAGGTCTGAGACCTTTTCTTGGGCAGCGGCGAGTTCTTCTTCGCGCTCAAGCAGAGCTTCCCGAGTCTCCTTAGTCTCCTGTTCTCGAGCGTCGAGGGCCTGAAAGTTTGCACGCAATTAGCATTGTCAATTACGACATCCAATATTGTGAAAGAGAGAGCATGTGGTTTGGAGACCGTAAGAGGAGCATATACAGAGCAAAAAGGGCAGAACCCAGGGCAATGAAGAGGGAGTTTCGTATACGAATCCATGTGGGTGCAACAAAACTCAACACTCACGTCTTTCAGTTCGTCCACCTGAGCTCTAGCCTCCAGCACTTCATCCCGCCATTCCTCTTCGACCTGCTGCAATTCCCTCTCATGGTCCTTCAACCTCGCATCGAGCTCATTATTCAGCTCGTCAATCTCCCTCTCTCTTGATTCGACGTCTAGTTGAGCTGAGGCCAGCTGATCTTGCAGCTCGTTTAGTTTCTACATCATTTCACGGAAATCAGCCGTCAGTCATACATGTATGATAGAAAGAACTGAGGCGTAAACTCACCTCTTCTAATAGCTCTGCATCAGCTTCTGATAGAGCTCCTTTCTTAGCCAATGAAAGATCCGCCTGTAAAGATGCGTTCTCCTGCACATCACAATCGACATCAGCGGCTGGCTATAGAGTTCAGAGTCAATACTGTCGATAGCCGAACTCACCTGCTCGAGCTCTTGTACTTTCGTGGCCAATCTCGCTTCCCGTCCTTTGCTTACGCCTACACTCTCACTCAGACCCCTTGTCCGCTCTAGTTCTTCCTTTAGATGTTCCACTTCGTCCAAAGCTCTATCCGCCTCGTCCCGTAGTCTGGCAGCTTCTTCACTCTGGTCGTCCAGATTGCCTCTAACGCCGTCCAATTCTTCTTCCAGCTCTTCCGCCCGAGCTCGCCATACTTTCTCAGAAGCTTCCGTATCTTCCAACTGAGCTCTGAGTTTGGCTCCTCCTTCTTCCTCGGCTTTATTGAGGGCTTCTTCAGCAGCCCGCCGTCTTTCTTTCTCATCTTTCCACATCCTCTCCAGCTCTCTCGAGTCCAGACCACCTTTCTCTCTTGAAGCAGCTGCTAAGTCCCGATCTTGTTGCAATACAAGCTTTTTCAGCTTCTTCATCTCCTTTGATAGGTTTAAAATCTCGAGCTTCAATTTGACGTTCTCTTTCAGCGCTGCTTCGATATGCTCCGGGGCCATATTCGCTAGTCGTTCTTTGAGGAAGTGGTTCTCTAGCTGCAAGTTGAAAACCTCTTTCTTCGACTCTTCCAGTTGCTGCACGAAGATATCGTATTCGCGCAGAGTCAGCCTTTGTCATTTAACCCTTGAATCCAGTCGTTATGTCTACGAAGCTAGTCACTCACTTTCTCCTGATCACGGAGCGTCATCGGTCCATTTCCGGCTATATCCCCAGCGGCAACACTATGTCTTCCACCCCTCCGACTCGGACCACCGGCGTACGGTTCTCTCTTCGGTACTCCACTTCGATTCTTGACAGGACTCGCAGCCAGACTTAACGAGGCCAAAACAGCTTCATCATCCGTATCATCCCCTCCGTATCTCGCTTCTAGCGGTCCATCTATATCGCTTGACGAAGCCGAGGAAGCTGATGCAGCTGAGGAATATCTCTTGAGAACTCTCGGTCGGCGTGGGGCATGTGATTCGGGTAAGGCCGAGTGAGAGGAGGATTTGCGGACTGTTGGTGGGGGTGAGATGCTCAGCAGGGCTGAAGAGGGGAGTCGAGGGGGTGATGAGGGTTCGTGTGAGGATGAAGATAATTCAGGGGTGCGAGCTCGAAGGCGTTGTGCTGAAACAGAGGGGTAAAGTGATCAAGTGAGCTCGTCTTTCTTTTTTCCCAACACGGTGAAAAGCATAGCTCACGTCTACCCATTCCTAACGGTCTACTTCTCGACGGTCCCCCTTGAGTAGGTTGCTCATATTGTGCAGCTGCAGCTTGCGCGGCTTCGGCACGTTCTTCTTCGTCCTCTGATCTAAAGCTCGACCCTAGCGATCCGAGCGAGATATCAGGTAGAGTCTGACCGTGAGGAAGGACAGTCGCATCTCCGCTTGAAGTAGCTGGCGAAGCCATCAGTGCCGCGAGGTTCGACGTGGGTGGCATGTTGCTGAGGTTGAGGCTCTTGCACTGGACGATGGACAAACAGCTGATCACAGCGTCTTGACTGTTGTTGTGGGGTTGATGTTGCTGCTCAGACGAATGCGGGCATGATAGCCGGTCTAAGATATCTGGTTGGTTGAGGATTTCCTCGGTGTGTCCGGTTGAGCGATAATTGGATCAGGAGGCACCTTTGTCTGGTGAACCGCTATCTTCGTCCTAGGTGGACAGCGCTGACAGCTACCTGGCGTGAATAGAAGCCGTGCGTTGTATGATATGAGCCGCCTAGACCTGCGTTGATGCACAGAGAACTGATGATGAGGCAGATGAAGAGGAAGAGGAAGACGGGCCCCTGTACCCACAACAGCATATGATGGAATTGTAAACAGTGCTCTCTCTGGTCACTAGTCACTGAAATCGTCAATTCGCTCGAGGGCGCAGGGCGTGTGTTTACGTTGAAACGCGTGGACAAAACATACATTGAATTACTAGACTGCCTAAAGGGGGTACATTTTGGCCAATTACGTAATGCAACAGAAAGTCGGTATGGTGCACCCATGGGCACCGTACTACGACTAACCTCAGTACTAGTCCGAAAGTTACAATCGAGCGGTATCCTTCGCTTTCTTCGTGGCCAGAAATCCAGTTCATTTTGCTCCAAAGACACTCTTATGCACAACAACAACATATGGACCATAGCAAGCAGTCATCATGAGCGCAATGCCATCATCCTCAACCGCCCCGCTCAATGGCGGGTCCAGCGCCTCTAGCTCGCCTTCGACGGTCTATCGGCAACAACATCAGCAACAACAACATCAGCAACAACAACAACAATTCTTCATCCCCTTTGATCCCGAATCGCCTTTGTTCGTAGCCAAGGGAGTAATATCGACTGGTAAGCCAATTCCACCTTGTTGAGATCACGAGGCTTTTATCGAGTTCTCCGAGCAGAGCTGATATGACCAAATCATCTTGACTTTGTCCTGCCAGGCGCTCTCGGAGCTCTGACTGGCGCTTCTATCGGTGTCGTCAGGAATCAGAACCCGTTCGCACTTTCGATCAATATGACTATCAACCTGTCCGTAGCAGGTCTTACATTCTTCAGTGGGTCGCATATCTCATATCTTGTCCTTGCCTTTTTGGATTCTATTGTTGTATCGGGACGCTTGCTTCTGCAGCAGCAGTAGCATGCTTGTATGTTGCTCAGTCAAATCGTGTCATAGCTGACATGTCAAATGTTGCGTTTTCTCTTTTCGTTACCTTTTTCAATAGGCATAAGAGAATACCTCGTATCCCCTTTATTACTCTCAATAGATTTAACGCCATCCCATACAAGGCGATATAACGATCTCCTTCACCTATCCGAAAAACAATTCGGCAAGCTGCCCTCGACATCGATTCCGACGACGACGACGACGACGACGACGACATCGTCCCAGTCCCAGTCTCAGTCTCGATCATTGACGGAAGTCCGGCTGGATAGGGTAGCTGATTCGGCTCTTGCCGGAGCTTTGACAGGCGGTATATTGAGCGCTGCTTTTCGTAAGTGTTCTTTTCGTTATGTCTCGTCTAAATTGCCTTTAGAGGGCCAAGCTAGATTTAGATTGGTTAACTCACATACTCTGGAAGAACTGATTTGGGAATAAGGCTGATTGATGCTGGTAACTCATCCAAAATTCTGTTTTGGTTTTTGATATTTGCAGGAGGTAGAGCGACATTCGGTAAAGCCGCTTTGACATCATCATTGATCGCTTCGACTTTGCAATTGGGTGTGAATCAATTACGTGTATTCCGTCTGAAAGCGCTCGCAAAGCATAGCGATGTCGACGCCAACATAGATGCCAACATTGATGTCGACGTCAGCGCCAAGCCTGCCCAACAGTCAACGCACGAGGTCGGAACATCATCATCATCATCGTCAATACGCCAGGGTGAGAATAACATCAACGTATCTAGCCAACCCCCACAGCCATTATCGACATCGTCAGCTGGACTGAATTTGGGATCAAGCACGGAGCAGACGGGACGAGGTGAAACAGTGACAATCTTCCAATCTTTCGAAGACCCTTTAAAAGCCCACGACCCCTTACATAACCCCTCCTTCAACTCTAACTCCAGCTCAAACTCAAATCCGGATCGCAAGGGCGCTTCCACCTTAGCCCCTTCGTTCCCCGAACGAATGATGACTTCCCTCTCGAAATTCTTGCCCGTGCGTAAATTATCAGACGACGAGTATATAGCTACCCTCGAAAAGAAGAGGGCCGATGTGGATAAGAGGTTGAGGGAGATTGATGAGGAGGAGAAGAGGATGTATGCTTGGGCCGAGGCCCAGGGGCAAAAGCGATAGCCAATGATTATTGACTATAGTCTTGCCATAGTTATACTGTAGTGCACAATCACTCACCTCGCTCACTCGTCTCACTTGTCAGACCGAGGTGGACATGATAGACTCATACTGTGATATGAAATGCATCTCACATAAACGTCCATTCTGGATTATTTTTGCCTGTCCTCCAGGTCAATGAGGTATCCTCCTTGTGCCTTGAACATGTCAAGTGTCCAGGGGACTGGCTGACTCTTCTGGGCAAAGAATGTATATGATACATGGTGGTACGATATACAATAACAGCATATACAAAATAAAATAATCTGCACCAGGTGTAGAGCAAAAAATGTGCTTCCCAAAAATGAATAAATAATATGTTATTGAAGACTAACCCTTCTTCGTTTCCCTTCTATCATATGCCTCTTATCACGACGTTCTCTCTTCTCGATATACACCTGTATTATTCGTGTCCCGGCTTTTGTTCACACATGGTGCACCGCCTCAAGCTGTTATCAAAATCCCTTGGAACCCCTCGATAGGATAGGTCGATACTTCTTCCGCATCCAGCATCTCTATACACATTTCACACACACTCTACACTTCAATCACAGGTCCAACACAACATCTACAGCCGGCCCTAAAATCTAATTTGCCGACATTACAACCTACAGGCACTTTCTGCTCCTCTTTGGCGATATATCTCGGTACGTACGCCGGTACAGGTGAGAAGGCTGGTCGGCGCTCTTCTTCTGTTGATCGAAGGTATCCTGAGAAGAACGAAATAGCCGACGAAGTTATAGAACCTTGAGATTGAGCATTATTAGCTTGAGCTTGAGGTGCACCGAGAATAGCGCCCGATTCCAAGTGGTAGTCGTAGAGCGAAGGTGAGTCGATGGGCACTTGAGAAGGCATATTACTCTTGGTCACTGGATGAACGGGGTCCGAAACGGCTCGGACACCGAATTCATTTGCTTGAGATGCCATAAAAGCACAAGGTAACATCGGGTACCCATGGATTGTAGAAGAGGAATGTTGAGCTTCATCTGAAGTAGCGGTAACGGTAGGAAAGCTGAACGGCGGCAAGTCGACGCCATTATGTTCTTCCGCACCATCGGCCGATGTCGTCCTCTTCAGCGGGTTCGATAAGCCAAAGAATGATTCTCGCTTCTTCGACAAGTCGCTGATATTGCCGAATTTCGTTGGCGAGGGGTCTTTGGGGAAACCCCAGCCTTTCATTCGAGCGAGATTAGGATCCGAGACTGATTCAGAAGCGGGATATCCATCGTGGATCGGTTCGGGCTCAGCAGCGGGAGGCGCAGGGGAAGGAGCTTGAACGATGGGTGAGGGGACGGGGAACGAGTCGGTCACGTCCGGACGAGCAGTAAGCAAGAGCTCATCCTCTTCCGACTCTTCGCAAGCGGATGAGGCGTGTCCAGAGGAGATGTGGACAGTCTGTTCCTCAGATCGAGCTTGCAATTGCAATTCAGATAACTGATTTAGGGCATGTTCTTTCGCTCGACGTTCGGATTCGAGCGAGGTAGTGAGGTTGAAGAGCTGTTCTCGCATTTCGGCGATCAAGCGAGATTCTTCCATGTGCGTGTCGGCATCGACGGCGGCAGGTGTCCGCTCGATTGGGACGGACGATACACTCGATAGGCGATCGCCAACTGTTGTCAATACCCAGGCAGAAGCGACACGTATCAGTCAGTTGAATCGTTCCCCCGCGCACGTCGGACGTAAGAGATTGAACTCACGCTTTCGTACTCGATCCCTCAATACCGCCCCTTCTTTCCTCTCAGCGTCAAGCTTGTCCTCTAAGGACTGACATCTCGCCTTCCAAAGCTCGACGTCCTCCTTGAGAGCTTCCCTCTCCATCTCCATCTCAAGCTGCACGTCCCGCCATTGCTCCTCGTCTGCATACTCGTCTTCATCTAATTCTTGACTTGGTCTGCCTTCCGGCTCATGTTCTGACGCGGGACCGAATCCGGCGAATTGTCGAGGTACGTCCGCATCAGCGTCAACATCAGGAGGCGGAGACATCCAGCGTGCACTGCGCATAAGAGCAGAATCATCCTCATCACCTTCGTCTACTTCGTTCAGGACTCGTCCAGAACCGGGGTTTTCGATGCCGAGTCCCACAAGCTGTCGAGGTCTAGGACACGGTCGTTGAATGCCTCGCGGCACGTTTCCCCAAGTACCAAATGCAGAAGATGTAAGGCTCATACTGGGTGGAGGCGAGATCAAAGTCGGAGAAGCGACTCGGCCGATTGACATATCCCTCGAAGAGGAACTGCTGTCGTCCTTCTTGTATGAGATGGAGCTTCCCCTCGATCCAGACCCTGGTGCTGCTCGCCTACGACTTGACAGCCCAGCACTTCGTGGGGTCGACATGCTAGTCGGTGTCGAGGAAACGCTGGATCCAAGAGGTAAGGGTTTGGGTCTGCCTCGACCTATCGAACCGTACCCCTTTGTAGGTGAGCCTAGAGATGGGGAGGCACTCGATTGGCGAGGAAAGGAGAACGAGTGGATACTATCAGTCGAGCCATCGGATTGTCGAGGAGTCGAAGAAGAGACGGAAGAAGGCAGACGAAGTTCACGCAGTCTACTTGGAGTAGGGTCCACAGCCGGGGCGACAAACGGAAGAGAAGCCGCACTTTCCGGTTCGTCGGATAAAGTCCTCATCATATCGGGAGCGACTTCGTCGTCCGCAAAATCCGCTTCGTCCTCTTCGGACTCGTCAACTTCCGCTAAAGCGCTCAACTGACGATTGATACTAGGTCGCTTAGCCATGGCGGTACCAAGATCCATGCCGAAACCGACATTGACTGGCGCCTCCTCTTTGGCGAAATCCTTCTGCAGACCAAAGCTGTAGCCTGACCATCGTTCGACAGGTGACCTGTCATCGGCAGGCGATGACCAGGAGAAAGGTGATGCAAAGAGCGTGGAAGGCGTTGAGTTGCTTGAGCCTGTAAGCGGAGGTAGAGTAAGAGATGAAGGTCGGCTGAAGAAGTTGGAGCCGGATCCAGATCCGAAAACACCCGAAAGCGGTCGATTGGACGAGGCGACGGAAGACGAGTCTTCGTCATCGAGGTCAGGAAGACTGATCTCGGCGACATTAGGTTCAGCTGCAGGGGGTCGAGGAGAGGGTCCACCAGTGAGCTTTTCCAATGCCTTTCGCCTTGACTCTTCTCGCTCTTTCTCCGCTTCGGCACCTCGACCAGACGGTTCAAATTTGAGACGTTGGCCATTGATCGGGCCTGTTAAACGAGATCGAGCGGGCCCGTTGCCGACACTCGTGGGCGAACAAGGAGATGAAGGGAAGCTGGGGGAAGTTGGCACGCCAAGGGAAGTAGGTCGCGGACCTCCGAGCTTTAGGTTTGGCAAGGAGATGGAGTTGGATCGAGTATGAGAATGTCGCTTTCGAGCTGGTGTTGGCGGGGAAGATGGCGAACTTGCCAGGCTCGCTCGAGATGGCGCAGAGGATGTGGGTGAGCCAAAAGGTAGAGGGGTAGGTCGAGTTAGCAGGACGCTAGGTGGTCGAGATAAGGGTGTAGACAGCTGATTGAAGCCATTGGATGACTTGGATGAAGGTGATCCTAGAGGTGATGTCGACAGAGCGAGTTCGGATGCGAAAAGTGATTGAGAAGGTACAAACGGCTGTTGTCTCCGTTTAGGCGGGAAAGTCGAAGCGGGTGGTTTGGCACCAAAGCTGAAAGTCGAAAGTCTAGCAGCCACTTCTTCGTGATTCTCATCAGGCTCGATAGTTGGACAACCAGGAAGTACAGGTGGATCCATCAGAGGAGTCGCGGGAGTCGTTATGATCTCCTTTGGTGGCGCTGCGTCAAATACGCCCATGACGGAAGGCCTTGACAAACCTTGACCGAAAGATGTTCCCGCAGGCATCGCGATCGACGATCTCTGTCTCCTGTGAGCCTGACTGTCCGAACGCCTATGTCGATGGCCGCTCATAGATTTCACAGCTGCCGGCACATCATCCACCTCGATCTCCTTCGCTTTTCCCTTGCTTGACGATCGAGAGTGCGCGGTCGGAAAGGTGAATTGCGAGTTGATGCTCGCTTCCGTAGTAAGGGGCATCATCTTGGGAGGAGACGACGTAGAGGCATTGGGCGAAGGGGATTTTGAAGATGAAGCGGAAGGGACGGTAGGGATAGAGTCGGAGTGCTCGGACGAGCGAGATGCCCTGAAGGTCTGCAGCTGGGACCAGAGTCAGTGAATCTGTTCATAGAATCATGTGTGCAACAAGTTATCTTGACAATCAACATGATGGGTTGGTCATGTTTGATATCCAGACGAGGTGAGAGGTATTGTGAAGCGGCTCGAGCGTACAGACGTGCAGGCGTGCACCATTGTAAAAAGGTAAAGTAAACAATGAAAGGATTGCACCGCCCCAGACCAAGGCAATACCACTATAGGGAAATAATGATGCTCACCTTTCTCCTCGCTGAAGCTAATCTCTGTGCTCGCTTTTCCTCCTCGGAACTTGAAGAACTGGCGTAAGAGTCGGTAGGTCCAAAAGAAGACATTCTCGTTTCGCCAGATAAACAAGTTGTAGTTGAGGTGGCGAGTCTGTGAAGATTTCCCAGGCGAAGTTGGGCTGCTCAGGTGGGTCCTTTCGTCACGTTGATTGACCTTTGAACGGGCGCGTCGTGGAGAGGAGTATATAGAACCTTGTTGTTATGTATTGTTGATAATGAGCGTGGTTGCAAATGAGCGTGATGGTCCGAATAGGCGATCAAAGATGAGGTAGAAGATTATCAAAGACGATTATACTATAGAGTGAGAGTTGGGTAAGGGTAAGAAGAATGAAAGTATGGGAGGAGGGAGGAGGGAAGGAGATCGAGAATTGAAGAGATGTTGACGTTGACTGTTTATTGATCTGGTTTGTTGATTGGCGTTGCGTTTGTGTGTGTGTTTTGCGTTCTGTGGGGTGTATGCGACGGCGCGTGCGCGTGTGGGTACACAATGAAAATCAACAAACAGGATCAAGCATCAAAATCAAGGGTTTGATAAGAGGACAATGCGTTGCCGGGTTGCGGTTGAAGATTGTGTTTTAGCTTCGAGCAAAGCACACGGTGCAAGCAGGTCGATCCCGGATCGGAGGAGTTTAGTTGAGAGAGTGGGTCTGTGCGATATCGACGTCTGATCAGACTATTCCAGCCAACCGAGTGTCGCCGTCATGGACTTCTCGTCTTGCGGTTCCCGTTTCCAATTAACAGATATACGCCCAGCGCAATGTTCTTCCTGCTCCTCGCTGATTTGCTTATTCTAGTTTCTCTCCTTTCCTTTCCGGCCGCGATCGAGCTGAGATGAGATGCGATCAACGCCCGAGTTCAGTTCTGTTGAATCACCTTCGAGGTGATTTAACCGCTAAGCTGTAAGGAATGTGGGGTCGAGTTGGTCGAAAGAATGATGTTTGTCAAAGACGGTGGTGATTCTGCGAGATCAAGCTGAGCAAAACATACGTACAATCAATACACAGTATACATTAGCCAATTTGATCAAACATGAACATGAGTTCGTTCACCACACCATGCGCACGCACGCGCGTTGACGATCCAACCTTCAATCTGATTGGTAATTACGAAGGACAGGAGAAGCTCACCGTAGAGTCCTGAGTACTGTATCTCGCTCGTTCAAGGAATTAATGATTAAAAGTGGGACCGGGCTGGGCGGGAAGGGCACTGACCTGACTGTATCGATGGGAGAGAAATGAAAGCTAGGAACTGAATATATAAAGCTATGCAAGTGCGATGACGGTTTGACCGCGACTTGGTAGACGTCTATGGTATTTCGCAGTTTAGTTTGATTCAATGGCGATTGGAATGTGAAACGCGTGATTATGGTTGAATTTGTTGTTTTGATGCAAAAACGCGCCAAGTTAAGCCAAAACAAGAACAAGAACAACTAGGTCCTTTCCTCTCCCTGTTGATGATGGTTGATGGTGTCGCAGTCTGACCTAATGATGGTGTAAAGGATGATGCTGATGGTGATGGAGCCAAGTACAATACGATTTTATGAACTGGATGGAGCGGACAATACATGAGAAGATACCCACGAACATGGCCAAGATCGCCAAATAGAGTCGGGTCTCTTGTTCTGCTCTTGCTCTTGTGCTCTTGCTCTGGCGTTGCGGACAAAAGAAAAAGACGACGCGTTTCTCGTGGTGAGAGGCACGGGTGCCACTTCTAGGTTAACAGTAGTTAGATTACCCTGAACGCATGGTTTTCTGGCTATGAGCCAAGCGGTAGCTGTGCCTGACTGAACAAAAGTCCCGAATCATTCGAATGGAATTCGAGCCATGGCCAACGCGTTGTCCTAATGTTGATGAAGAAAAATAGAACAGCGAAATGATGATTACGATATATGGGATATCATTCGATATCGTGCGCCGGTCTCAGCATGGCAGCTTGCACTGCATGATCATAGTGAGCCTTTGTCTGCATACAATGGTCATACAACTGCTCACCTCAATTATACGCTCGAGATGTGTCCCCCGGTCCCGCAATTGAAGGCAAACTGTTGGACTATGGTCGGATCAGTGATGAATGATCGATCAACTAACAAGTCATCTAATCGTAAAGATTGATCCACTTTGATGTTGATGTACTCGCTGATGGCTGACTTGATGGGTTTGGGTCGGGGAGCGGGTCCTGCATGCCGTCTCGCGAGACAACACCGATGGTGGCTCCCATTTGACTTCAAATCGAGCGAGTATGGCCAATGAGCGAATTCGGAACACCTGGCGTCCTCTCGTACCACCCCTATTGGGCCGATGTCTCGGGCGCAGGTCGACTGGTTGTCAACTCTCGTTAGCACTTCATTGCACTTACTTGACGACGAGGGACTCACTCTTTGTCACACACTCACACACTCACTCACGCTCCCCTCCACACACTCACTGACTGTAGCTCTCAGCTGGAAATTTACACGTCTGATTGCGCGAGGTACTCATATAAAATGACATTGGAAATTGGTTCTGAGGGTTTTCCTCATCATCTTTGCTTCATCTTCCCAATCTTCATGGGTAAACGATCTGCCAAGAAGAAGATATATACGGATTCATACGGATACCACCCTCTGACCGTTATACCTCGATACTCGTATCGAGATAAGCAGTACACCATGCATATCACACCATCCACACCTACGACTACAGCCGTTGGCTTGGGTTTAGCCCCCACGCTCCTCAAAGAGCCTATTACCCCAACTCCTGTGCTAAAGTCTCGTCAGCACCCGTCGATGCCGGTTCAGCTCCTCACGCCTGCCTCTTCCCAAAAATCGATGAACGATACTCTCCTTCGTAGGGGATCTAATGCCAAACATTCGAGCCCACAATTCTCCGCTCCTTCTCGACCGACAACATTCTCTGGGTCTAGCGGTACCCATGCTATAGTCAACAGCAATGCAACAGGCAACAGCCCCAGCGCCCACGACCACACCATGTCGAAGTATTTCAAAATCCAAGATATGCTCATCACGCATTAGTGAGCAGCTCCTCTAATGACGTTCCAAATGCGCCGGTTCAGTCACGAGATCCGCTGACGAGAGACGGCGTCATACACTCAGCCCTCGAGATGCCAAGGTTCCTTACCCTTCGATCTGTACGCTCGGTGGTCAGAGTGCTGGCAAGAGCAGCGTGTGAGTATACCCTTCATTGATCCCGCACTCTCGTAGAGCGACTGATAACGTCAGCTGACCTAACGGACTCTGTTTCGGACTCAGCCTGAGTGCGCTCCTCAACGTTGGTAGTCTCCCCTTGGCAGGCTATCGTAACACTGCACAGCATACAGTAGCTTGATGGCGATTGAGCACTTCACAGCTGACGTGAGAGTCAACATGTAGATCGATTTATGGTGTGCAGAAGGGATGGCCACGCAGTGAGTCATCGAATTCCTTACCTTTTCTACAGTGGTCTTGAAACAAATTACCTGCTCTCAATGCCGATACCGATCTGCTGTTATTTGTCATGTCTTCTTGCTTGCCTGTATTCCAGAAGACGTCGATATGCACTTGGCTGACGATATTCCAGTGGCCCGACCCGTATCGCTTCCCGTCGAGGCGGAACTTCATTCAAAGCAAGCATTTCGATCATCATCGCCACCTCGTGTGATAAAATGTCGAACATCATCGACTTTGGCGAGATCTACCGGGAGAGCGATATGGTAGAGGCCATGCATCTAGCAGGAGAGGAGGCACGATATGCAGATGGAGGTTGGAGGTCTATCCGGTGAGATAACCGGAACTGACTTGGTTTCTCGCTTTGGTGGATTCTTGCTGATACGGCATGGGTTCGTCTTGTGATAGGTCATGGACACAGCTCAAAGCTATGTCTGAAGCGGAGAAGGCACACTACAAAGACGAAGCTTCAAAGTGGACCAACATTACCGAGAACGTAGTCTCCGTGACGGTAAGTAGTGGCTTATTTCAAACGGCCGAAGGACCTGTACATTGTGCCATCGCTAATACCGCCATCTAACCTCGTAACAGGTTTTTGGTCCTAGCCAACCGCAATTCGACATCTATGATCTTCCAGGTGAGTAAACGGTCTATTTGCGCTCCATATAGGCCGATCCTGATGAAATGGAACTGATTCGTGCGCTGTACCATCTTCCATCGCGTCAGGTACCAACGGCGACCCAAAGATTAAGAGTAAGCTTTCACACCTCTCCTTCTTTGCCCAAAGAGCGATCGACCCAGTTACTGGCAACGGTTCAGTACAAGCCGCTGAACTCTGAAGTAACGCTGGCTGACTGGTTGCACACTTTGCAGATCTGGTAGCGAAGTATATCTCTCAGCCTTACAATATCATCCTGCTATGTTTACCAGGTGGCGGAAGTGAGTGCAGCTTGTGTCATCGAAAATGCCCTGCGTTCCTGCTGATGTACTGTATCGCACTTTACAGGAGATGCATCACCCGATGATCCCGAGGTCCAGCTCGTGAGGGAGAACGACCCATCAGGCTCTCGTACACTCGGTAGGCTCCTGATACATCGGTTTTGTTGTACCCGTGAAAGACAGTAGCTGACTCCAAAGTGTTTCTTCTAGCCGTCATCACCAGAGCAGACGAGACTAGCGCGGATCCCGAAGACCGATCCACTTGGATCCCCTACATCCTGGGCGAGACCAACACTCTCGGCATCACGCCTACAGGAGGCATCTGGCCGGTCCAATGCCGTTCGCGAAAGCAAAGGCGAACGCACATTACGCTAGCGGACGTGCGAACTCAAGAAAAGGCACTTTTTGCCGAGAAAGATTGGGAAGCGGTTCAGGCGCAAGCTGGCCGTCGATTTGGGATCGATGCGCTTTCCACGAAGCTTGAAGAAGTATTCGCGGCTAAGATTCAAGAGAAGTGCGTTAGCTTTCGAAGTCTTTCCCATCTCGACGACTACAGTTCAATAAGTTATTGACTCAAGCTGATCATGTCGACATCTTCTATTAGCTATGTTGCTATTCGTCAACTCCTGCGAATAGCCAATCAAGACAACGCTGAGTGGCTCGAAGCCAACCCGGCCATCGAGGACCCCATCGCTACACTTCACGACGATGTTATTCATGCCTTCGCGGACCAGCTTCAACGTCAGGCTCACAGATCTAACGCCAATGGCAAACTCTACGATCTGCATGCTTCATTTTTGAGAGTAGTCACAGACGATGTCCCCGAGTTTGTCGCTTTCTCCCAAGATGAGGAGGAAGGGCGAGCCTGGAAGTCCTTCTTTCAAGAAAAGGGGTATACCATTGAAGGTCGAGATAAAGTGTACATGGACACGCTGTTAGACCTTATCAAAGCGTGAGTGCGGCTAATTCGGCGATCGTTTCCGCGGTATGTCGTAGGACTTTCAGGCTGACGAATATGCAATATGCTCTCAATGCAGCAACACGAGCAAACGAGATCCAAATCTCATTAACACCGAAGAAATCGTTCAAGATCTGCTCAATCAGTACTCCGCTCAGTGGAAAGCGACAGCCCTCGCCCATGTCGACACCCTCTGGACTGAAGTGAAACACGTACAGAACAAGGTCGCTCAGGCTATCTGCACCAAGAATAGGGTTCTTGTCAGCCAGATCCAGTGAGTAGCCTTAACGCAGAGCGCTAGTAGTTCTTTCACCCGTCATGGGTGGCAAGACAAAGTGCTAATCGCCGCGTATGTTGACAGGTCCATCCTCGAGCAACTGTCAGCATCGTTCATCCAAGACACCCGCCAGTTCATCCTCACAATGCACAAGATTCACAGCGCCTCCCCCTCTGATCTCAGGCTCAGTAGTCACAATCTTCTCAAAGCGATGCACAAGGCCACGGTCAATCATTTTCGAAACCAATACTCCAACAACATCCTCAAATCCATAGAGGCCGATTTGATCGGTTTGGCCTCGCCGCAAAGTCTCTCAAGTGCTGTACCTAGGCTCTTGGACGAAACCTATACCCCCCAAGAAAGAGAAAAATGCTTTGATCTGCAGGCAAGTTTGGCGACTTCTTTGTTCGGTAACGCGACCGAATTCTCCTCCGTCGTGAGCCAGTTCGCACAGCTGCAAGTGTTGGAATATGTGAAGCAAGTATCCAGGACGTTGAGGAAAGGGATGATGCTGGAACAGGTACAGGAGGAGGTACACGGAAAAGCACAGGGCTGGTTGGAAAGTGATAAACACATCAGGAAGGAGCGAAAGAGGCGCCTTGAGGAAGCTGAGCAAAATGCGGAGCTAGAGTGAGTACCATACCCTCCGATGTCAATCTCAACTTTTCAGTACTGACGACATGTATCCATTTGCGTTTTGATGACCTGCAGAAGACAGCTCACGCTCGCCTTCGAGGACGAATGAGGACGATTGCAGATCGGTTTCTGCCGCCGTGAATGTGAGTAATCGTCAAGCGAATTTACTTGGTCACAAGAATCTAGGAGAGGAGCGAGAGCTTTACGCATGGATGAGTCAAGGGGCGGTCGAATCGATCAGTTGAAATCACATAGTATACAATTGGTACTACCGGGTCATATCTTGTTGGATAGTCAAGTGTTTCTGAGGCTGATGCTTGAAGATGAAGCGCGAATGGGATCAGGCTGCGCGTATGAGAAGAACAAAAGTAGACACAAGAGAGATGCACTGTAGGTGACCTTGATGCAACGAAGTATGGTATCATCTTGGATGCATGCACAATGCGTAGAAGGCCCATCCATCCATAGATCAATAGCGTAACAAGGCGATGCGATATTCGCAATGTTTTCATGATGTTGCCAATCACTCGGTCTCTCATCTAGTAAGCGGCGGCGGCGACGAGCTTTGACAGTTCTGTGAGAGCAAGGCGCGTTGATCGAATCAGCATACGTTCCTCAAACTGCGTAACCATGATGCTGAATGAGAGGAGTGCGGAACAGAGAGGCATGCTGGGCCAGCAGATATAGTGTCGAGAGGGCGCAAGCCCCCAACAACGTCTAGGTGTGCCGAGTTAAGGATGATAGAAAGCAAAACTCACGGCTCAACTGGACGTTCTCCTTGACAACACCAGCCTTTACATCATTATCTCCGTTCTTCGGCACTTCGGCATTATCCCCCTGTACGGTCCATCCGACCTTCTCGCACCACGCCTTGGTCTCGTCCCCAGCAGCCAAATCGAGCCATCTCGAAAGTTGGGTGAGTGAGATTCGGGAGAAAGAGGCTGCTGCTGAGGCTGAGAAGATGGCTCGGATGGTATCGAGGGGTTGGGCGTGTTGGGGCAGGTATCGCGTTCGGATGGCTGTGAAGTCCGGGGGATTTGCATTGTTATAATAGATAAATACATAAGTCAGCTTGATGATTAGCCAATGGGGGGTTTGCGTTTGAACAGGTTGAGGGCATTGGAGAATTCACAGAGCGGTGGCGATTCCTGAAGCCTGAAGAAAGAGAAAAGCATTCTGGGACGGAGAGGAGAGCGAACAAGGATGAGAGTAATTGATGGACAGTGATATATCTTCTCACGACACCCTCCAAACCAAGATTCATCCAGGTGACTCGTGATAGAGTGACATGATATCGACATGGACGACAAGAAATCGAAAAATAAAAATGATGAGTTGGATTGGAAAGGAAACGGCAAGTGTACCTACCGTTAGCAGCCTCCGACTCGCCGTTGAGCTCCTTCCAGAACTTGGTGAATTGACACGTTCTGCTCAATTCGTGCAGCTGCTGCAAGAGGGGAATGATGGCTACGAGGGAATCATCGTCTGACTCGATGTCCTGTACGATAGCCTAATGTGTCAAGATGAAAGTAAGTCAACATATAGTCAGAACGTAAAAAGGAAAGCAACGTCAAGCCGTGAGTGATGTGTTGCGAGGACTCTGGTCGATAGCTAAAACTCGATAATACACGGTAACGAGAACAAGCTCGTTGAGTGAGATTGCCTTTCACACTCAAACTCACGCTAGGCTCCTTGAGCAGACCGAGACACAGGTTGAAATCAGGTCCGTGTACGGTAGCGGACAAAGCCTTGAGGAGAATGTGAACAATGATATCCGGGTTGGAATGTTGAGGGTTGAACTGATACAACTTCAAGATGGCGAGGTTGGCGAACAAGTCGTAGGTACCCTCTTTCACTTGGGTAGTGAGGTATTCTTCCATGAATGGGAGGTTGGAAGGGTTGTATCGGTCTACAATAGCCATACAACAAGCCATCAGCGATGATCACACCAGATAATTGGGTTCCTCCCTGATGCGAGCTCGATATATAGATACTGTACTGGTCGTGCTAACTCACCAACACCGTGGATCAGCTCGTGGATGACCTCGGGTCGAGTCGAAGGCGAGTGCCAATCGGCCAGGTTCTTGGTGGGTACAGCGGACACCATTTTGGGTAGTCTATGAACGTTTTGTCTTTTGAAGCTGAGAGGTGAATTAACAATACCGATTTGATGTTAGCTCTGTTCGATACGAGGCCCGTCGATGTTTCCTTTCCTTGGTACAGGTCGAGATGCTTGAAAGAAAGACGAACCGAAACAATGAGAATGGATGGTGAAAACGAGTGAAGCCACGTGGTATGTTGCTGGGCGCGGAGTGATAAGGCTTAGTGCACCCTGTATCCCACTTGTCACTTGTGGTATGCCTATGCCACGTCATACATTGTTATTGAGACTTGACGCTGGACGCGTCTGAGTCTGTGCGAGAGTGAGTCTAGTTTCACAGTGAGACGAGAGAAAGAAAGCAACCTCCATGACGACAAATGCAATGGGATTGAATTCACAGCTCAATCATACATCACCTTCCCAACGCGAATATATATTTCGATTCTCGATTAGGCTCATCATCGACACGGTACGATGCACGACAACGCGATATGACGACGGTAGAAGCGCCCATAGGCGCCAAAGTACAAGTTTCAGCAGGTATAGGACACGTCAGATGGACAGGCTCGAATCCGGGATTTGCAGCTGGGAAATGGGTCGGAGTGGAATTGTGAGCGTCTTTGTCAATCCTTTGTCTCCGAGGGATGTCAGCTGACCTTCGTCTACTGATGTGTGGGCGATTGTGACTGTATAGACTCGAACCTAGTGGGAAAAATGATGGGTCTGTCAAGGGGGAGAGGTATTTCGATTGTCAGCCTAACCATGGTGTCTTTGTGAGACCGAGTCAGGTCAAGGTGCTCGAGACCCCTCGGACAGTACCGTCAACTGTGAGCTACTTAATAAAGGTCTGATTTTCGAAACCAAAGCAATCGCTGATACCATTGTCACACAGCCCCGTCAATCAGTCTCTCGCCCCCCACCCACACCTGCGACATCCCGACTTTCCTCCGCTGGCCCATCAAGAGCATCGTCCCCTCAAAAACCTACCGCCGGCACTCGACCTATCGCACCTTCCACACCACCGAGATCAGTGTCTCAGCCAACAACTGCAACACCGTCATCATCCGCGGCGGCGTCAGCAGCTCGGCGAGCTTCAGCTGCTACTCCTTCAACTCTTACTCGAACC
Source organism: Kwoniella sp. CBS 6097 (assembly GCA_036287355.1). NCBI lineage: Eukaryota > Fungi > Basidiomycota > Tremellomycetes > Tremellales > Cryptococcaceae > Kwoniella > Kwoniella sp. CBS 6097. The sequence goes on along the minus strand of CP143074.1, from coordinate 13,040,519 downwards.
ACATCGAGCAATAACATCTTTAAGCGACCTCCTTCGGTAGCTGCGGCTCGTGCGCCTACCCCTCTGACACCACAACTAGAAGAAGAACCCCAAGCTCCGACTTCGACCCAAACTCCCGCTGCTCGTAATGTCATTTCTCCAATGCCCCCTCCATCTACCGGAACAGCAACATCTACTCGTCAAGTTGTATCTCCACCGCCTGTAAGCGGGAGGCGCATAGTTTCGCCCGCGCCCAGCGCATCAGGTGCATCATCATCGCGTCCTATCCCACAACGATCTATATCAGCAGCCCTATCATCAGCTATCGAGCTTGGTAGCTCACCTGAACACCCAACCAACATCAGTACATCGTCAGGACCAGCTTCACCAGAGAAAGATGCTGCCGCTACCTTTGCGCAGAAACGGGAGCTGGACGAACTTAGGATCAAGGTCAAGATACTGGAAAATAGAAAACATGAGGATCAGGAGAAAATTAGATCGTTGGAAAGCAGGGTGGGAGAAGCGGATACCCTTAGAGCAGCTAGAGTGAAATTGCAAGGTATGTCAGCTGGCCTGTGATATAGCGAGCGGAATAGCTGACTATTTATTTCCCAAATTCTCTTCAGCCAAATTTCAGGAACTACAAACATCCCTCGTAGCTGCTCAGCGATCATCGAAAGACCTCACATCAGAAAATACTCGCCTAGAGAACCGTGCCGCAGAAGCCTTCGATCAGCTAGAGATGGCTGCTCTGGACCGGGAAGTAGCGGAAGAGAAAGCTGAAGCTGCTGAAATGGAGGTAGCGAAGCTCAATGAGAGATTGGAAGAGCTCGAGATGGAAGTCGCTCTGCTGAAAGAAGAGAATGGTGAGCTCCCTGGCACTCTAGCCTAAAGGCATACGTGCATCCAGCTGACTGTAACTGTTTCCGTTGCAGAGGAATACGAAAAGCCCGTAAGCGGTGTTGAAGGAGAACGGACATCTTTGGCTTTCGTACAGCTGGAGAAACACAATGAGCGATTGAAAGAAGCGTTGATTAGGTTCGTTACAGCTGAATTGTTAGCTCAGACCGGACGAGCAGAATAGCTGACATTGGTCAACCAGACTACGAGACGTGTCAAGCGAGGCTGAGCGAGAGCACAAGGCGAAGATGGCTGAGCTGGAGAAGGAGTTGACGTCTCAAGAAGATCTTCTGAGTATGTTGAGCCACTATGAGCTGTCCGCCGCACACAATGGGTCACGGCTGATTTGATGTTGTTTTTAGGCCAACTGGAGCTCGCTGAAGCTAAGCTTGGAAATGCCGAGGCGCAAGTCGAAGATCTCAAACTTCAGCTTGATGATGCGCTTGGAGCGGAAGATATGCTGGAGCAGCTTACGGAGCGGAACCTGCAGATGGGCGAAGTGCGTAAAATCCCTTGCCTCTAGCTCTAACGTATATTGACGGGCAGAACACATTCCAGCGTATTGAAGAGATGCGGATCACAATTGAAGATCTCGAAGCGCTTCGAGACCTCAATGATGAGCTTGAGGAGAATCATGTTGAGGCGGAGAAACAGCTCAATGAGGAAATTGGTCAGTTGCCCACTCACCGATCTTTAGTGGATAATGCCAACTGACGATGCTGAGCAGAGAGCCTCACCGTTGAACTGCGAGATGAACAGGCTCGTTCAGCGGATCTGGATAACGTGATTCTTGATATGGAATCGACCATCAACCAGTTCCGAGATCTTGTAGCGGGTCTTCAGAGGTGAGCCGGAAAGTTCGGGTCGATCTGACTACGCGACAAGTTCTCCGGCTAACCTTGTTCGCAGCGAGATAGATGCTCTTCGAATGCAGCAAGCGACTCAGGAGTCTGCATCAGCGAGCACGTCGAAAGAGGCGCAAGCTCTCATGAACCTCAACCTCAAGCTCCAGTCCACAGCAGTCAAAGCGCAAAGCAAGACTGTCGACCTGGAACTTAAAAAGCTGGAAGCTGCCCAGCTGGCGGAACACCTTCGGATCGTCACCGCCTACCTGCCCGACGCATACCACGAGAGCGAAGCAGACTCTACTTCAATCTTTTTGTTCTTCAATCGGATCTCAGCCAAGGTCGATATGCTCATCACGGTCATTTCCCAGCTCCATGGCCTTCCGGCGGCCCTTCACTCTGCTACCTCAGAAGCCTTGGTAGGCGTATGTGAGCTCAAGGGCAAGTTGAGGCATTTCGCTGGACTGAACAAGCGGTTCGCAAGCGTGATGAAGCGCGGTTCAACAGACGATTGGACAGCCTATGGTAAACTCTTGACGGAAGTCAATGGGGTGGAGAGCAAGGTTGATGGATGGCTGAACCTGATCAAGAGTGACGAAATCAACGAAGGTGATTGCGCGAGGGATCTTGCAAGGTGAGCTGTTGTGCAATCGGCGTCGGATACGATTGACTTTCAGCTGACATTGTGATGCGGTAACAGCTTGATTGCCCAATTCGACCATCTATCAGAAGTAGCTTTCGATCGACCTCAACTCGACATAGGCGAACAACAGCTTGCACTGGCCTACAACTTCGATTGTGATCTCGACAACTTTGCTGCTGCTGTCGGTTTCGCAAGACATGCTATCACCTCTCTCGCTGCGGAGGACGGTGAGTGATACACTAGCTGCTGCATCCGCTCGATCATAGGAATGCCAGCTGATATGAAATGATTGAACTAAGATATTGAAATTGTCGTGGGCGCGTCGTCGCTTGAAGAAGGAGTGTATGAACCTGTGCAGAGGATCCTGGATTTGGTTAGAAGCGTCAAGGTTCCTTCTGGGTAAGTGTCAAATAAACGAGAACGGTGTCTATTCCACTCGTAAACACCTATCGCTCATATCCTGCTTCGATTCCTTGGGGCTGATAATTTGCACAGAAAACTCGTCGCACAAGTCGAAGAAGTGGTATCTGGCTCTTCGGCGCTCATGCCTGAGATTTCAACCGCTCTTGGCAACTTGGCCACATCGGTATCAAATGCGGTCGACCTAGCTGTCCAGGTGAGCTATTAGCTTCCGAATGTCTTTCGTAAAGTAGCTAACTTGTCCTCTTCTCTCGCACTTAATTTAGCTGGCCCAAAGAATCGGCGCGCACGCAGCTACCCTTCGATCGACAAAACAGCCCTTGAGGTTGAGCGATATCGAGGCCTTCTTACAAGAGATCACGGCTAAGTCTTCCGCTCAGTCGGATGCGCCTCCTTGGGAGCTCATTGAGTCTTTTGTCAGTCGATTGGGCCATGAGCTGGGTGGTGTGTTGCCTAGGATCAAGGAAGCCGTCAAGGGTGGTCAAGTGGTTTCGAGTAAGCTCACCGCCCACCCGCACAACAATCATCTCTCCCTCATACAGATTCTTTGCTGACATCCATTACCATCGCCTTCGCACTCGCAGTGGACGCGCCACCACCATGGCTGGCCAGGGTCACAGCTATCAAAGAAGCTGCATCCTTCAACGCCGATACAGAGAGGAAGGTGATCAAGCTCTCTGAAGAACTGAAAGACATGCTTCGAGAGATCAAAATCAGGGTGAACTTAATTCCACACCACTGTGTCAGAGTGAAATAGCTTATTTATGACATTCGATGTTTAGGACCAAAATCTGCAAGAGGCTGGAGTCAAGGTTGAAACTCTCGAAAGACGGTTGGAGGCATCTCGTAAACAGGTCAGTTGTGCCTTCCACGAGTCGGCAAGGTCATGCGGCTGACAGACTATGTCCTATCGTCCATCTTCCCTTTGTGCCGCCCTGTAACTATTCACTACTGTCACACTTCGATCGCGCGCCATGTGAACGAGTAGGCCGATATCATCATTGAGCTGGAGAACGATGTGGCGAAAGCCAAGAAGCAGGAGAAGGTGTATGAAGATGCCATTGAGCAGTTGCAAGCTGAGCAGGATGCGTTGGAAGCTGAGAATGCGAGATTGCGCAAAGGTCAGAACGCTGGTGATCGAGGTAAGTGGCATCTCGATGCCTTCTTTCCCACTTACAACTGTGCTCAAGCCCATACTCGGCTTGATGCAACCTTGTTCGAATCACCTTGCTGATTCCTTTCCAATTCACCCTGCGCAGGCAACGCCGTCAATTCCACACCTGGAGGTACCGCCGTAGAGCCAATCATTCTCACTGGCGCTTCAGCGGCAGGTATGGAAACCTCTCAACTCGCCGAACAAGTTGAAAACCTTCGATCTGCTATTCGATTCTTACGACATGAAAACGCTCTGCTCAAGTCTAAAGAGCTGTACAACGATATTCACACATTGCGTACTTTACGATACAAATCACAAGTTGATTCTCTGTCTTCTTCTTCGCTGGACGTACCGGAACTCGTACATCCTTCATCGCCTTCTTCGTTATCATCATCATCAGAAGAAAGCGACTCGGACTTGCCTCGTACGCCAACCGGCACATCCAAGTTTTCTGCTCCGACTTCGGCCAAGATCAAAGGATACAAAGGATCCGATGTGGCTCCTACAAAGCATTCGATCGAAGTTGAATCAAAGCTGTTATTACAGTCATTTGTGGAATTCCAAACTAGTAATAAGATTGTAGATATCTCCAAGCTTGGGTCCGCCTCGAGGGGGTCATCTGCAACTCATGAGGGTGGACAATGGAGAAGAAGGAGAGAGCTACCGGAAAGTAAGATTGTTGAGTGGAGAAACAAGGAGAGGAAGCTTGAAAGGAAACTTGAAGGGCTCGTAGAGAGGGCTAAGATCGTCCAAACGCAGGCAAGGAGATGATTATGCGTCCTCGCCAGTCAAAGCTCATTATGGAATAAGTTGAGATGTTATGATATCATCTCTCACTACGGTAGCGTGAGCAGCTGTGGCAGCGGGATATGGCCTGATCATGGCTGCCACAACACATTCTTCTTGCTCTTTGATTCAAGTCAGCCTAGATCCCCTTCGCTCGAGTCGATTGAATCATGGACCATACATGCAAGGACATATGTAAGCGTGTGACAACGCAACCACGAATGCATGCATGCTTATATCGTCTTCTGCACAATCGGAACAATCGCAGCTAGCAGCTAGCAGTTATAATCAAGTTCAAGTGAGCTCTATTACGTAATATGGGTGGGCTAGCTTGATATCCCAACCGGGTAATTCAGGCTTGCCGGCACTCGGAGTGCGATCATTTCGATTCGTCATATCATATATCATATGCACCAGTCACTAACCCCTGTTATCTCTCTCTCTCCTTCTTCAACTTGATCTCTCATCGCAGAGTGTTACATTACCCATAGTATAGTATAGCATCGCATCGCATAGCATAGAACCATGAAGTTCTCACCCCTCGCACTCGCCGCTATCCCCTTATTGGCCAGCACAGCCTCTGCCTCGCTTGCCGGCGAAGCGTTCTCTTGGGCCGGCGATCTCGTCTCGGGTGGCAAGGGCAATGCTGCTTCGGCTACTGCTAAGGATGGAGAGGTCAGGATCTTTGATTCGTGGAGCTATGTAGATTGTGGTGAGTGCTCATTCTGCGACTCCGGGTGTCATCATGTATTGTGCTGTAATGTGCGGTGCTGAGATGTGGACATTGATCCTGATACACCCTATCCACCATTGACCATCAAAACGCTCCTTCCCTTTGTCTGACCTTTCTACAACGTGCATCGCGCCCGTACGACTCGACACGTCCGACTGCTAATCGGACCGCATCTATACCACCTCACCAATCATATATGGCATTGGCCGACGTGCAGGCCTCGCTACCGATGCTGTGTAAGTATTAGAATTCCTGCATCCCTGCAATTCACCCTTCTTCATAGGGTTGCAGCCTGTCATCTCCCTCAGCTGTCTTTGTTAAGGCGTACTAAACCGACTGAGATCTATCTGATGAGTAATCTGTCAAGCTGACATGAGGGTGATCGTGACCCTTTTCATTTACATTGATTTCGCAGCCAGCTCAAATCCATCTCAGTCTCCCCTGATCCCCCTGTACCAGGAAAGAACTTGACTGTATCCGTCGAAGCGGACGTGATCAAGACTATCGACGTGAGTTCTTCAGTGTATATCTCTTCATTCACCATCCCTCGTTGTCACTCGTTGCCGGTGTCCTGTCCTGTATTCTCTTGAGATGATCATGCTGATAGACAACGAGAACTGAATCGTGTTCTACACCGTAGGACGGTGCTTACGCCGACGTCACCGTCAAACTTGGTCTGATCAAGCTCTTGCACAAGCAGTTTGACGTTTGCGAAGAAGCGTGAGTAGACATTCCCTTCATCAGTCGCACAGTCGCAGTCTAGCAAGCTGCTTTGTAACGCCGGAGAGAGCTGCTGCATTGCTGGTCATCAACATTCTTCACACCTTCACCTTCACGCTTACATCGACGCTGATATTTCCTTTTGCGCCCTATTGTGCATGCAGTGAGAACGCAAATGCCACTGTCCAGTGCCCCGTCAAGCCCGGCCCATACTCTGTCAAGCAGACCGTCGAGCTTCCCAAGGAGATCCCGAAGGGTGAGCAAAGCTTCTCTAGTGTACTTTGGATTATCCTTCTCTTTCGTTGTTGCATAGATACTCTGTACGCCACTATCGCAGTAGTCACTTGATCGCACGCTGACACGTGGTATCGCGTATTTGTCCCTTCCAGCCAAGTTCTCGGTTCAGGTTCGAGGTTATACATCCGATGACGAAGATATGGTCTGCCTCGACCTCTTTGTAGACTTTGTGAGTTGATCATTTGACATTAGATTCTTAATCTTATCCGCAACTCATCCTTGCCTCTATGAACCCTGACACATCAATTCCATGCCTTCTTCAAACACTTCTCAAGACGCGACGATGAAGAGATCAATAGCTAATGAGTCCTTGTTTCGATCTGATTATTCAGATGAAGAAGCCCGGCGGTGGAAACTAGATCTAGAGCGGAATCAACGGACCACTGAGCTGCCGCCTTTTCGCGTCGCGCTGGCGAATGAGCCGAACTAATGTCAAGGCATGATTTAGGCGCCAGGAGTCATAGCGATCCAGCTCCTCTCTGTTTCCTCTCTCTCCTTCTTCTTCCCTTGTCCGCTATCTTCTCCCACCAACTCTTCGGTTTGAATCTGAAATAAAGTATGAAGATATAAGAACAAGAATTTCGAATCGATCGCTGTATGTATATATCCATCTATCTATCTTTCCATGTCCGTGTTTGTTCATGCATAATGGAATCGTCACACTATCACATCGCGGCTTGCCAATAAATAGCGGTCTCATGGGTCTCCAGGCAGCAGTGATGGCTCCATCAGCCAGCACGGGTCAGAATGGACAGAAAGGTAGCATAGACTAGACAGGGATCTCAAAACATTCATCAAGCATACAGCACCGAAGTACCTATAGTGTATAGAACAATATATCGTGTATCGTATCAGATCGTTTGCCGTGTATATTTCGTACAGTACTGATCATCTTTTTCGCGTGAGAGGTCGTAGACTGGAACGGAGCAGCCACTATACAATGAGTGTGTGTAGACCGTATGGACAGTATGAACAGTAACACGATGTACTTTAGACGAGCACAATAAGTATACACTGATTCCTCCAAAATGTGGCGGGAGGGGATTACGTCTACTGTATATGTATTCCAACATCCAAATCCACTTCATGACCAACACGGCCCCACCACGACTCACGGCCCTCCATCGCGCTCCGAGACTATATCGATCGATCGGTCCATCTGCCCTTCCGAAGGAGGAGGGAAGGGGAGAAGCAACGGCCTGCGCTACCGACCGAAGGGACTCGACGGATATACTGTATTCGTACAGTGAGTCCTTCGGCCAAGTCAAAGTGAGGAGAGTGGAGCTAGGGGATATTGGGGACAAAAAGTGATGGGTCCATCCGTTCTTCTCATACCTGATGAGAACAGGAAGCAACTCCAAGCTACCGATTTTCCTTTCGATTCATCGAGTCCTTGACCATCGCAAGCCAAGCATCAAGCCAAGCTTAAGGACCAAGTCGAGCGCGGAATGATGTGCAGATCGGTCCATGCACCTTCGATTTCGGTTTATAGGACGCCAGCCGTCCCCTTATTTCCCCCCGAAGAGGAGGGTGAAGAAAGTCATCATGACTACCGAGATATACAGTCATTCGCTGGGAAGAAATGACGGGGAAATATGTACAGTGTGGAAAGATCGGTCCATCGTTCCGTCTGAGGGAGCGAAGAAAGTCGTCTAGACTACCGGTCGTTCGGCTGAATGAGGAAGCAGGGGAGGTGTAGGCACGTGCGCGCTGGATGCATGCTGATGTCAGGTATTACGAGGCGTGGGTGGATCCTGGTGCAATGAAACGTTGTACCAATTCACATTGATTGGTGGATGTGGACAATGATCATAGATCAGGAAACGGGAGAGGGGAACAACAAAGATGAGATTAAGGGTGTACAGTAGATTAGAAATGGGTGTAATGTATCAACATGATGAGGAGGAGGGTGATTCGGAAAATTCGAAAGTAAGAAAGCAGAGACAGAGAGACGAACCAGACATAGGGAAGAAAAGAGACAGCAGACAGCGGAAGGACTCGAAAAAGAGATGGAAACGAAACTACAGCAGACTAAGTGCGGGACTGAGCAAGACGAGACAAGAGAGACAGAACAGCGTAACTGGATCAGACGGAACAGTAGCGGGAAGGATATGAACATGTATGGTGCCGGAAGCCCGGGTTTGGCGATTGATCAACGTTCGAATCGTCACGATCACTCGGGACCAGTACCGAGCTACCCAGTAGCGTGGCAAGCAACCGTCGAGGCTACCTCGAGTAATGATCGGGGTTCGTAATCGTTTAGCCGAAGCTGGGTTTCCGAAGCTCGATGTGACGAAGATCCGACCCTTTCCTCGTGGAGGATATGAAGGGAAGCAACGTTTTTCCTGCCGGAGGAGAAACGCTATCTCGTCAAAGGAGAATATACACTCGACGATAGAGATGTGTTGTGGTGTCGTGGGTGAACAGGGTGGAAATATAGACAAGTCGCCCCGGGGCATATCGTTTCGGAGATGAATTGGAATGGGATTAATACCAAGGAGGATACAAAGCAGAGCAGAAGGCAGTCGAGATGGTCCGGGACTATCGCGGGCTGGCTTAAATAACTACATGCCAGGGTATGCACAAGCAATTGGAGTAGTGAGTCGTGTCGAGAACCTTATATCGAGCAGACAGAGAGCTGAGAGTGAACAGAGAACTTCGGAGCCGATATCGTAAGAGAAACGAGACAGATGCCGAAGCGAGAGAGAGACCAGCCAGAATGGAAAGAAAGCGTGAGACCTGATCGTGAATCGTAGTCGTTGAGACGTATCGAGCATGAAGATCGTTGAGGTCGTAAAAGTCGTTGAAGACTTCGGTCATGTGATGTGCCACACGTTGGACCGTGTGGCGCGGATGCGCAGCAGCATCGAGTTAGGGGTGTATACAGCACTACCGAGACAGGGGATATTGCGAGAAGGTGTCGCATGATGCATGGAAAGTAATGGACAAGGAGAAGACAAGCCAATAGTAGGAAGCTTGATAGGGGAGAGAGAGAGACACTGGATCAAGCGAGGTGGAGAGTGAGGTGTACAAGCGGGTCGGCGATGTAGCCATTGCTGCGGGCATGAAGTCATATCAGCAATTTTACCCTCGACCCTGATGGAAGCTGCACATATACGGCTTACTGATATGTTGGCCAGGTGCCGTGACAGTGAGTTATACTACAACATGTAGATAAGACGGGTAGTGTGGAGTTTAGGGGTGGGTCTGGGTTAGAGTATTAGGACGCCTCTACTGAGATCGAGCACCTTGAGAACCGGGACTGTTGGAAGCGGTCCTTTGTCGGAGCACCATCTCGCTGTGTACGATCCTGCACCAAGAAGCCATCAGCAAGCTGTTTCATCAAGCCTACTCTCGACCAGATACAGTGACTTACTCTCGGAGCTTGGTGCACTCGGTGTTAGACTTCTCAAGCTCGGTAAGGAGGTATCGGTTCGCCGACTCGATAGCTTGGATATGGGCGACCGCTGAATAGGTGATGGATCAGCTCTGATGTTCTCGGGTCCTATCACGGTAGCTAACTTACCCCTGTCCAGTAAGCTGACTTTCGAAGAACGTTGGTTGGTGACCGGTAGAGCATCTTTGAGCCTTCGGAAGCCCTCACGCAGCTCATCACGTCGGCGCTGAATAAGACATGCAGGACATCAGCATCTTGCTGACTTGGACCTATCTCGCACCCAGCAAGAGCTTCGCGCACCGCCGACGAGCTCACCTGCTCGCTCTCGATACGCGCTTTGCGTACATCCTCTCTCTTCGAAGACACGGGTACTCGCTCTTCCTTGTCGCTGTGGCGGAGAGGGCGATTTGGTCAGCGCCATGGATCAAACAAGGTGTATACGAAGCAACCAGCACTCACTTAGTCGCGGCTGAAAGACCCAAGCCGCCACCAGCCCCTCCTCGGGTATTCTCCGCATTGTCCTCCTCAATGTCGCTGTCCTCATCTTCCTCTTGCTTGACCTTGCGAGTGTTGACCCTCGCAGGCTTCGGTCGAGCGGGCGCCCTGCCTTTTGCGAACGGGCTCTCTTGCTGTTGTTGTGCTGGGGTAGGACATGGAAAACCGGCAACCATCGACATACCCGGTCCAGATGGGCTTATGTTGGCGAGATTGCTCATACTTGTCAATGGAGTACCATATGTGAGGGGAAGCTGATATATATATGGGTGGCCAGGGCTGGTGTCGGATAGCTGTCCACCAGCGACGCTGTGTGGGCTGACAAGAGATGGGCTGACCGAGGTGTATGCGCCGAATGAGAGTCTGTTGGAGTTCATCGACCCGTGTGGAGATGAGGAGAGAGCAGGCGATCGAGGTGGGGATCTTGGGTTTCTGGCAAAGTCACCCGTGACTAGGTACAATCAAACACAATCAGCTTTCGCCATCAGACTGCAGGACACAGGGATGAGAATCTCACCGCTTGATCTGTACGGGTGGAAATAGGACGGATGTGTAGGAGAGGTGTGAACTCCGTTACTATTTGATGAGTGGATATGATCGTAAGTCATAGCATATGGCGGGTATGACGAGTAAGGCATCGAGGAAGCTTCAGCAGGAGGGTGGGATTGACCGAAGATGATATGAGGGTCTTGCATGGTGAGTGGGGATAGGGAGAAGTGATTGCTGCTGTCGGGATTAGCTATAGTCGAGAAATCAATGAAGTGGTCAGCGTGCTCATCGTGGGACTACAATCGCACTGTCTGAGGGCGGTAAACGGAAACTCACCTTCGGCCCCGCTCGTACGCTCGTCACGGCTTTGGACATGGTCCTCAGCGTTATGAGGTGCTTCAGAGTGTTCGGGAGCGGGTGATCGTCGACCGTCCGGGCTAGCAATGTAGTATTCCATATTGGAAGAGTCGGGGTTCATGACTACAGTCAGAATGATTGGGTGATGTCAGCATGCGGTAGTCGTGCCTTGCCTGAAGATAGTTGAGGCGAGGGCAACTTACATGAGAAGGAGGAGTCGAAGATATCGTCAGATAGGTTGGACTCAAAGGTGGTGTCTTGGAATTCAAGGTATTTGTCTTCCGGCGTTGTTGTCGATGTTGATGTTGAGGTAATCTGCAAGGTGTTGCTCATTACACGAGTCGACATGGGGCAGACTGCTGTTGAGTGGTGAGAATGAGGAGAGAAATGCCGTTAATTAAGGTACTTGTAGAGTTTGGTATTGATGATAGCAGACGATTGATTCCAGGAAGAGGGATTGGAGGTTGCGAAGGAGATAATCATGTATGTATGCGTGTCACAGTGATACGGCGTCAAGCGGAAATCAGAAAGCGGAAAAGTGGATGATGTAGGATGGATGAAAGAATGAATGAATTAAAAAATCATGTTAATTCTTTTTTGGGGATGTTGAGGCGATCAGGAACCGATCAAGCACGAAAATTTGATTTTCATGGGCTGTGCCAAGAAGGGTGACTAAGAGACCAAAGTTTACTCACTATGTTGGTCTGATGGGAGGGGGGGAATGATGAGACGATGACAATGGATGGGATGGTGTGATCTGTGTTGAGGATATAGCGACGCGAATGATCTTCTTTTCGCTTCACTTTAGTGTGAGATTGATCAGCTGGTGAAGTCGTATTTGATCGTAGATACGGCGTAAGGTTACGTATGCTTGAGTGATCGTTACTGTTAAGTCAGGGGATGGTTGAGATGATTGGAGTTATGCGATATTCGGGTTTCGTACCTGGTTCGTGTCAAGTCGTTAATCGAAGAACCGAGATTGATACGCTACACTTTCTACTCTAGCTGAAGATAAGAAACCAAGAAAGAACACAAGCCTGCGGACAGAACTGAGAACTCGACCTCCGGTACGGACTGGAATAAGGAAGCGCGAAACGAGACGATAGAAGATAAGAAACTGACGTCTGACGGTGGCAAATCAAGTCAAATCGAAACGAGGCAAGCAATGCTAGCTGGGGATATAGATGTGGATATGGATAAAGTATGCGTATATGCGTATATGGCGGAAGACAAAGACAGAACCGATAAAATCGAGAGGGATGGAGTCTCAGTGGTGGTGGTGGTGGTGGTGGTGGTGGTGGTGGTGGTGGGCTGACAATAACGATAACGATGATACTAGGGGAAGGAGAGAAAAAGAGAGAAGAAAAAAGGGGAAAGGGGAAAAGCGGCAAAGGTCTTTTTGTGTCTTTCTGTCTATTGTCGTTTGGATTGGAGCTTGTGCGGCAGTGTATGTATGGCTTGAGAGTTTGAGGGTTTGAGGGTTTGAGGGTTTGAGGGTTTGAGGGTTTGAGAGTGAGGTCGTGTTTCGTTTTTCGAGTTGACGGGATTAGTCAGGTAGTCAGGTTCTGACCATCAAGCCAATCAGGTCCCATTCCAGCTCTGCTCAGCGCATCTCTTCGGATGTAATGATATCCCTTGACTCAGTACCATACCGTACCGTACAAAGAGCTGTACTCTGTACTCTGTAAAGGCTTTAGCCCGAAAAAGGAGAAGCGAAAATCAGGATCTTGAACAAAGATTCCCTTGTTTTACCGCTTGACCGTTACCGCCCCAAGGAATTGGTTCTTCGATCGATCGAATAACTAGATTTGATTTTGGCGAAGTCGACAGCTAGCACTGACGCAGCCCAAGCCGCAGCTGTCATTGTGAACTAGCCGAATTTATTTTCAAGCTATTTGATCCGTCAGAAGTGAGATTGGGGGTAGTCAGCAGCCATGACGACGGCCAACGTACCAAGAATCAACAATCAACAATCAAGAACCAAGAACCAAGAACCGGACCCCATCGCGGGCAGGGAAGGGAAGGGCAGAAAAGAGAGGATCAGGCAGGGAAGGACGATCAATTCCTCTTGATTAGCTTAGCTCGACTACAATACACATCATACACAGCCTAAGCCTCAAAAGACACGACACAATACGACAAAAGCGATGTGACGTCTTTGTCTTGTCGATTTTGGGGAGGAGGGTGTGTTGCATATAGCTCAGGACATGAGAGGTTGTCTTACACAAGATCCAGGAGAGAAAGAAAGGCGGGGAGACGACGACCCTCGACCAAGGCGGTTTTCCCTTGTTTGCTGTGTGAAGTAGGCGTTTGTTGTCCCGATACTGATCACAGTACACAGTAAGATTGGATTGATCGTCGTCGTTCAAGCGCGTATTGAATATTGCGTATTGTGAGGCGATACGTGAGGATTTAGATTCTGGACTTTCCAGGATTCTTGCTTTGACAAATTAGGCGTGGGATTGTAGTCGGGGGCAAGACGATACCGTATTGGAGATACTCGCGCCGCCCGCCGTAAATCTGGGAAGATCGTTGAGACAAAAACGTCATGTCATCCGGCAATTGCCATTCTCCAAAGATCAGACCGGACCTTATCGCCAAGTCTTGTTATTCCCCTTTCTTCATATTTGCCCTCAGTCAGTAAGAATTTGGGGAATGCGTGATACAGTACGCCTTATTGTCGAGGCTAAAGGTAAGGGGAATCACCGTCTATCCCCCTTGCGCCCTTTTGTTTTGTCGGCCATCTGGGTGTCCAGGATAATCCGCACACCTTCGGTCCGAAGAGCGTTAGTGTGACTCACTATCAGACAGCGCTTAAAGACGTTGAGCAGTCCATTGTCAATAATGTATCACTTTCAAATCCCCTTTTGTGGATGATACTGCCTATTCCGAAGACCAATCAGCATGATCCCCATCCCATCAGCGTGGGGAAGTCGGACAAGGACAATACGTACTCACAATAAGAGCGATCTCATCTCACCATTACAGCCTCGGGCTGATCAGGGCAGGGCGACTCTGATGTTTTGATGGTGATTGTGATTGTGATAGTTTGGATAGCGTGTAAAAACACGACCTTTTGTCGTGTTTGCCTCGCTTCGTCCCGCCCAAAACACGAGGTAAAGGATTCCCTACCTTGCCTCCCTCTTCGTACATGCTCTAATGCCATGTATGTCCGAATTTCGAGGGCCAATTTCCCAGGCGCTGTCGTACGATCTTCATTGTTATCTGGTAGTTAGCTGATCTTGAAATGTTGATATGATGTGAATATCTTTTGTACTCTTTGTTTGTCGATAAAAATAATAAAGAGGTGCTTGCACTTTAGCTTGGTGCATTATTCAATTCGCACGGAATATCCCTCGTTCGAACAATACTAATATTGTAAGATGATGAAACATGGATGGTGCTATAGCTAGCTAGCTAGTGATGGTGATCCGTGCAATATGACCGATTTGTCATGACTAATTGGCGGTCCTAGCGTCGTTGATCGTTGATCGTTGATCGTCGTCAGGGCAATGTGCGTTGGGACTCAACATGTTACGCTAACGTCGTAGTGTCTACCTTATCTGGACCCAATTCGTCAATGTAGTCATGTCACCTTTTGAACGCGATCTGATAAATATAAGCAGCTGAATTGACGTATCCAATCCTTGAAGCTGATCCTCATCTGCATGTACTGTAGCAATAACTGCGATGCTGCTGGCGTCCATGAACGAGCGAAGACGGAAGCAAAATGCGCTGGCAGCTAACGGGTATCGCCGGTCGCCGGCCGGTCTGAGCTGTCTGTCGGCGGTGGAGGCAAGGAGCTAGCAGAGGAGAGGCAGTGACGTCGAAGCCTTCGATACGGAATGCGACGAGGAATGCAATGCAATGCATTGCGGGACACTTGGTTGGTCAATTCTCGTGACTTCCTGACGTTACAAAGTTCCTTCCTTTGGACTGTAAATTCGACCGCACACCTCATACCCATGTTATCCGTGCTCAGATCATCCAGAGCTATCTCAGATATCACCAAGAGGACGTTGTCCAGCTCAGCCATGTGAGTGATTGGTCGGTTTCCCGCTCTCTTGGTCTGGCAGAGCTAACGATTTTGCGAAAACGTCTCGGTAGAAACAATATGAGAGTGAGATTGTGACCCATCCTCTCTCTAGAAGTCGAGGCCTCAGCGATCGCGACTTCTCCTCTTCTGGTTAAGTGTAGCTTTTATTTGCCGGCTCACCGCTCACCATACATCTGTTTTATGTGAATCTAGGTAATCCCCATCCAAGCGCGATCCGATAACTGGATGTACCTAGTCATCGACTCATCCAACCAAGCTGCCGTCGTCGATCCTTATGACGCCAAGAAGATCTCAGAGGCCGCTAAGAAGGAAGGAGTGGACGTGACGACGTTGATCACTACCCATCATCATGATGATCATTCGGGCGGAAATCAGAAATTCGTAGGTTCCGATGATGATCCATTCCATGAGGGAGGGAGGAAGTCAATGCCTGTCGGCGGCACACTCAAATGCGGGCTCGGGGATGATCGACTGGGGAGCAAGGGTGTGTGAGAGGTGGGATTGGTGTTGGGGAACTCGCATAGGCTTCAAACTGATATACATGGAATTTCATCAGCTCTCCCTTCATCCAGGCCTCAAAGCGTACGGAGGATCAAAGCAGAGCCCCGGCACGAATGTAGTCGTCAAGGAAGGCGACTCTTTCAAGATTGGCAATGACATCGACGTCAAGTACGTAGTCATTTCCTTTCTTGCTCCACTTCGGCTGTCCCCAAGACATCATGCCTGTTCTCGTATCCAGCTCAGGTCAGGCATTACATACGGATATGGATACAAGGGTAGCTGATGTATCAATGCTAATCGGCCCCCGCAGGTGCTATCACACCCCTTGTCATACGCAAGACTCAATCTGCTTCTTCATCGAGGACAAGAAGACCAACGAGCGAGGTGTCTTCACAGGGTATGTGTGCTTTCCTTATCCGCCTGGATATGCGTCATAGTCGGAAGAAACGGTTGCAAAAGTGCAGCATTACTGACGTACGACTCGTGTGTGCTATAGTGATACCCTGTTTTTGGCGGGATGCGGACGATTCTTCGAAGGTACGTCTCGCTGCGCTTTGTCGCGTCCTCCTCCAATCCAACTACTGTGGTCAGACCCGCCCGGCGATTGACAGACTGACTCCTGTTTCTCTTGGCACCGCGCTCTACGTAACAGGTACACCCGAGGAAATGCACGCTGCTCTTACAAAGCTTTCCACTTTGCCCGACGATACACTCGTCTTCAATGGACATGAGTACACCAAGGGCAGTGCAAAGTTCGGCTTGACCGTCGAGCCGGATAACGAGGCTTTGAAAGGGCGAGTGAAAGCCATCCTGTCCTTTCTTCTGGCTTCCTCCTGTTCATCTTACCACTACCATGTTCAAATACTTCTGGGTTCTGGAGGCTCGCAAATGCCTTATGTGGTTTCTGCTATCTGCTGAGGTTATCGGTACGGGTTCTTGTCTGAGGCATTGACTAATCTGGCTCTTTGACTGCACTCACAGCCTGCTCAAGAAGGCAGAGTCCGATCCTTGCACAACAGGCAAATCGACAATCGGCGACGAGAAGACTTGGAACGTATTCATGCGACTCGATCGACCCGAAGCGCAAAAAGCCACTGGCGAGAAAGAGGCGGTCAAGGTTATGGCCAAGTTGAGGGAGATGAAGAATGCCATGTAGGCAGAGCACAGTTGGTCTTGCTTCGAGACGGAGGACTCTGCGAAGACGGCAGAAGGAATCAAGGGATCAGCTGAGCTGGATCCTATGATTCGATGGTAGTGAGAGGATGCAGACGAGTGCTGAAATAACTTGACATTCAATATATTTGCTGAAGTGAGAAGTTTGTAGCGATAGTAAGTTATGCACGATGGTTTATGTTGCTCGGCAGTCGATGATAGTAAACGTAAGCGCCCAAATAATCGCCGCGGAGCCTGTCTACGCTAAAGCTGAGCACACAATGTCAGCCAGGCTGAAATAGTTTGGGATATTTCCGCCGCTAGCCGCACTGAACGTGCAGTAGATCAAGAGATACAAACAGGTATACATGGGCAGAATACAACCGGGCAGACGACAAGGTATAACAAGCAGATTCGCAATACGTAAATACGTATTAAAATAACATAAATCAATATTAGATAGAATAGAGACCCAGCTCGCAAATGGAGAGGACGAGAGATGGAACGAAAACAATGTCCACAAAGAAAGTGCAAAGCGAAGAAGCCCAGATCCTTGCATAGCATCCGCTGCACGCCTGCCTCACTCTTCGACTTCCATCTTCTTTTGACTAGTCCATCATTGGAAGGGGTTCCGATTGTCCTCGCTCGTCGCAGCACTATATCTCGTGCCACTCGAGCTGGTCGGGCTCGTAGCTCCATATCCGTTCCCACCCCCACTCCCACTTCCAATATCACCCAGCAAGTCAATATCGTCTGCCCTGTATGTCTTTCCCCACGGGTTCGGCATCTTCCTCTCCCCTCCTCGAGCGTTCAAAGAACTTCCGTTGCCGCCGTAAGACGATTCGTTCGTGCCGGCACCGGCAAAGGTCGACTGATGTTGGAACTGAGGTGTGAACGACGTGTATGGTGATGCGCCTGAATAAGTTGATGATGAAGAGGGTTGGGGCGATTGATATTCCGGTTCGAAGGGGTTTTGGTTCCTCATCCCCGCATGGCCCAAACCAGAACCAGAGCCAGAACCAGAGCTGGAGCCGGATCCGTACCCTTGTGTATGTCCGTGGGATGGTGGAAGTGGCGGTAAGCCTTTGGAAGAGTAGGAAGAGTTCTTCTTGTGCTTATTGTTGCTTGTGCTGGAAGAGTATGAGTACGAGTTGAAATTTGTATAACCCGATACAGATGGCTGGTAGGTATCAGATTCGTATGTCTCTCGGTTGTTACTTGATCTTGACCTGCTCTGAGAGAGAGGTCGATTGTGGTCAGAGTCGTTGTAATTGTAGCCGTTAGATCGAGAGCGCGAATAGCCTTCGTCCTGGACACGACAACGACACATTCAATCGAGAGATTGGAAGGTCAGCACAACATCTCCAAATTCCACAGCACTAACAGCGCGAGAAGAATTGGAGATGAAATAGGCGCCCAAGCACGATAACTCACATCATCGTCATCTGCCAATCTGCCATAACCCGCTCCAGCAGCAGAACCAGTCAACCCGCTCATCTCCAGCTCGGTGTCATCGTTACGCGAGTATCCGCCTGCTGTACCAGTCCCAGCGCCAGGTAAATCCACGAGGACAGTCTTGTTTTGGCCTTCCCATTCTACCGTCAGCGCGTTTTGAAGATGGTTCCGGGCCTATAGCAACCGCGCGTGAGGGCAAAATGTATTAGCATCTGCGATCTTTAGGTGCAACATGCAATATGCAGTGAATTGGATCGTGAGTTGTAAGGAAGACTTGCGGGTTCGCAAAGTAGATGATATTATTGATGACACGTACATCGGCCGGAAGCAGCGAAGTAAGCTTCTTCTTGAATCCCATCATTTTGTTGTTGTTGAGATGTTATACGCGTTACAAAGTGCTTAGGTGCTCTATAATGTCGTTTCTGCTAATCCGACCTTTGTTTCGTTGATGTACTGTTATAGAGCTGCCTTGCTTGAGTCTGAATCTTGAACGTTCGTCGTTGAGAGACGATGGTAGTGATAGCGAGGTCTATGTTCAGTTCAACCAGAGATGAGATGAAATGGGGTATGATGATTCTTCACTGACTAACTCACGTTCTTTCTTCTCTCCGTGGACTTTCACTCTCTTTGGTTTGGGTTTGCAGTGTTCCGTTGAATTGGCACATCATATCACAACCAATCGTTCTCAGGCCCGGACTCCTGTGGGCGAGACAAATATGAGACTAAGACTTACGTACACCCGGAACACGGGAGCGACAGCAAGGAAAAAAAAAACACCTGTTCAGGTAAAAATGCTTTGTGAGGGATTCGAAGCGCGTCTTCAAAGAATGTGTTGATCACGTGCGACCCGCATGGGTGGTGATAGTGGGAGAGTGAGAATAGCGGTGATCTCCGCTTTGGATCAAAAGTCAAAAGTTGCTCGAGCGATACATTAGCCACTCGTGCAACATGCAGACGCTTGTCAACACAAAACTTCTTGCAGCGAGCGTTAGACATGAGTATTGCGAGAACAGTATATACCTGCACGAAATTCGATACGATCGGTACGCATACGCAGCACTCAGAGCACGGTGAAAGGCGATACTATCAATCAACTAGAGCAGAGATTATCTATCAAACGATCACATAGTCCGACAGGCAGACAGCTAGCTCACGCACGATGTCCGCAACTCTGACGAAGAAGCAGCAGAAGCTCGCTGCGTTTCGAAACAAGCAAAAAGCCAAGAAAGCAGGTGCCACCGACGATGCTCCTCCCGATTTGCCCGAGGAAGATGTGGACCAGGAAGACGATGGCGATGTTTTAGATGCTGTGGTCGTCTCGCAAGCGCAATCGACATCCAAGCCTAAGTCTAAGTCTCAGAAGGACGTCGGGACTAGCGGTGAAAGGAAAGAAGAGGACGGTGACGGTGAAGGAATAGCTACGGTAGAAGGAGAAGCGACGAAGAAAGATAAAGGGAAAAAGAAGAAGACTGCTTGGGATGACGATGAAGAGGACGTGGATGCCGAAGGGAATAAGAAGAAAAGCAAGAAGGATATCAAGCAGCGGTTCATCCTCTTTGTTGGTGAGTACAGCTTCATTCTTGGACGTCAAAGTCGAATCGACCTGCCTTTGCAGACTCCTCTTCTCGTCTCTCAAGAGATAACATGTTATAGGACAATGCCATTCAATGTTAACTATGTAGCCATGACAAAGCTGACATTGTGACTGACCCAGGTAACCTGAGTTTCAAAACGACTAAGGACGAGATCGTGAAGCATTTCGAGCCAGCCCTTGGTATGTCTTGCTTCTTTCTTTCTCTGCTTTTGCAAACCATCGTTGAGGTTCCGCACCTCAAGGAATGCCAGTTCCGCCTACAGTCAAGAAATAAACTAATGCCCTTTCCGTTGCTTTATACAGGCCACACTCCCGCCGTTCGACTGCTAACGACAAAACCGACTCCTCAAGCTCCTGTTCCCAAATCAAGAGGAATAGCATTCCTCGAGCTACCCACGTCTACCTCGATGCAAGCAGCTCTCAAACTGCACCACTCCAATCTGAAGGGTCGAACGATAAACGTCGAGTTGACAGCTGGGGGCGGCGGTGCGGGAGAGTCTAGGAAGAGGAAGATTGAGGAGCGAAATAAGAGAGTTGGGGATCAAAGAGAGAAGAAGGCTGAGAGGGAAAAGGAGGAAGGCGGCGGTGAGGGTGAAGACGCTGCTGGTGACGAGCAAGGACAGGGCGAGGGAGATGGAAAGACCAAGACGAGAGGAGGTAGACGGGTCAAGAAGAAGGTGAGTCTGTGTGACCTGCTAACCAACCATCCCGGGGATTTTTGACAGACGTCTCGTAATAATAATAAAATCCATGCCATCTGCTCGATTACATGGATTCAGAAGAGAAGGACTAATTACTAAAATCGATCAAACCTCATTGTCTTTAGACCGCACCCGCCGACGGCTCCGCACCAGCAGCTAAACGACCCCGTCCCGATCAATCAGGCAACGGTAATGGCGAGTCTAACTCTGGATGGGGCAGTCGTCAACCAGGCGTACCTCAACCTCAACTCCGAAATTACGGCGGTGGCGGTGGTGACCGAGGTGGAAGGAGGGATCAACGCAACTCCAATCGAGGTGGTGGTGGCGGTGGAGGTGGTGGAGAGAGGGATAAGTTCCAGAGGAAAAAGTGGCAGCCTACCGGAGCTAATGCTCTCACTGTCGGCTAGACTGAGGTGGAATAGACGCCATCATTCACCTTTCAGAATGCAGTTCAACAAAGAGGTGCCACAGCGCTGCGAGTGCTTCATTCTTTCATGCCCGGTGTGTAATTCCGCTGTACCTCACCTTGAATCCACTGCGCATCCTGGCGTCGCCCATCGCAACCGGATGGCAAATTGAGTTCAGAGGTGCCATGCGCCGCCGCAGCTCAATATACTTGTACATTTACAACATATATGCATATAAAAGATGAAAGATGAAAGATGCTTAATTACAGCGCTACGCTTCAAGCACTCAACTCCCCGTCTTCTTATACCCCCTCGTCTGATTTTCCTTTGTTACTGGACATCGTTATTTCATCATCGACCAGTGCGATCAACGCGTTGGCCGAGTCACGTTTTGCTCTTCATCTTCTTCCTTCTTTTCCAATCTCTCTTATGTGGTCTTCTCCTTCAATCTTGGTCGCTACTAATTACAAACGGCGGTTGAAACGTACATGTGTAAATGGGTGTTACACAGTCATGTCGTGTCGTTCGTGCCATGTCATGTCATGAACAGCTCGTAATGTTGTCTTGATATCCACCTCGGACTCATCGTTATCCCTCGCCAGGGAAGACGTGAGCGGATCGACCGGAGTGGCTTAGGCGTGATTTCCTTTCTGGCACTATGAGAAATCCAGTGGTCGAGTTA
Source organism: Kwoniella sp. CBS 6097 (assembly GCA_036287355.1). Taxonomy (NCBI): domain Eukaryota; kingdom Fungi; phylum Basidiomycota; class Tremellomycetes; order Tremellales; family Cryptococcaceae; genus Kwoniella; species Kwoniella sp. CBS 6097. The sequence continues at coordinate 13,018,753 of CP143074.1, read as the reverse complement.
GTCAAGACAGCTCGAGCCATGATCATATTTATTAGAGTCATGTGGCACTCATGGAGGAATGAACAGATGAGATGGAGGCTCAACGGATTGACTGGATGTTGGTCACATTGGTGATCAGAAGCGAGGACGAAGTGAGATCATACACAACGCGACTACTCACCTGAGCGCAGAGCTTAGTGATAGTCAAAGTCTGACAGTTGCATGCACCGCACTCGCACTTGTGGTTAGCGCCGTACCAGCCGCCGCCTCCGGAACTCTCGTTGACGGGTTGGTTGGCGGTACAGCCGGCGGAAGAGGTAGAGGCGTCGATAGCCTTGGCTGAAGAGTGGACGAGGTTGGTGAGGCACATGGCTGATGCTGAGTTGATGATTAGGAGTTGTAGTAAAGTGGCTTGGTGTGTTGTTTACGAACCGTTAGGCAAGGGGTTAGGAGGTGGCGGGTAGTTTGGAGGAGGCTTCTGAGGCGGGATAGGGGTCGAGAAGAGGACGAGCACGAGCTGAGTAGAGGGGGCGATTGAGGTAATGGTGGGCAGTTTGCAGTTGATCAAGATAGGTTCGATGTAATGAAGATAGTGGTGTTAGTCGTCGTCGGATTGAAGTGGGGTGAGGTGAGGTGGGGTGGGGTGGCAAAAGTGGAAAGTGGGGACGATGTTCGAAATGCCGCTTTATATATCTTTTCAAAGCCTTGGACAGTGATCCAGCTTCTCTCAGGATATCGATGACACCGAAACGGATGGCGAAACAATCTACAGTAGAGTGAATAATGGCGGAAACTCAAGCTCAAGTGTCGTCACCGGTGTACTCGTATCGTGTACGTACCCTTCTCCTCGTATGATTTGAAGAGGATGACTCACGCACACACACACACACATACCACACAGCAATAAAAGAAGCTTAGAGTTGGGAAGTTTTGCAGCTTCGTAGCTTTCTTAGCTTCTTCTGTGAGGTACAAATGCTTCTCGGCACCGGTCTACCGTTGACGTCGTGTCGTCAGTCTAAGTCTAAGCGAAAACACGACCTCTCGGTGTTATCGGTCGTCGGCCTTCGGTGTACAGTACCGTACTCGTACTAGTACTGCGGCAGTGTACAGTAGTTGAGTTTTGAGGCTTTCTACTGTACAGCGCTTGTACGATTACTCGTACTGTACTGTGCGAGCGAGGAGGGTCTTTACTTTCGTGTGGCTGAACACGACTTGATCGAATTTTGTAATGTGTTGATACCTCTCCCGTGCTCGTTCGATGTGATACTGTATGCCCTTTCGCTCCACCTCGTACAGTCGCGAGTGTGGTGTACAGTACAGGCAAGATCTGCCCGAAGTGCCTTGACGTGACGTCGAACCAACGAAATAGGGTCTAACCCCCGAAGGAGGGCGTAGTTGGTGAGTGGTGAGCGGTGAGTGAGTCGTGGTGAGTGGAGCACGACTTGCGGTCGTTTTGATGACGATTGGGTTCTGTATATCGCCAAAGTGGTCGTCGTCTTCTGAATTGCCTGAAATGCCTCAAAGGGAAAGAACGAGTGCCGCAGAAAGAGAGATCCGCGTAGCTACAGTAGTTTCGTTTTGTGCGAGCCCCGAAGGTCCAGCGAATGTCAACGTCGAGAAGATTGCTGGATATAGCAGATCTTGGTGAATACGAATACACGTCTCGTCGTCGTGCAATGTGCTTTCGGAATCCGAGATGGTATCGCCGGGAACGTGCTGAGGTCGAGCTCGGTTATGCGGTGAGGAATAGCCAAGTTGTTTATAGACAGACGACGAAGTCGAGGTACGAGTAGCCTGAAGGCGAGAACAATGTCTCGATTTCTTTATGACTGTTCAAGGGGTATCCAGATTGGGTGTGTCTCAATAAACCCAGATATCCGGCTGCTACGTCAAACTTTCGGATAGTAAAGCCGGTGGAAGACAGAAGTCTGGATTCTTGGGTGGGCTAGTAACTAAGCAAATGGCACAGCACATTCACTCAAAACTGAAGAGCGCGCATCTACTGTATGGTGTGTGTATCCCTACGGTTGATGATCTTCAAGTCGTGTTGCGGAATCGACGAACATGTGAAGTGTAATGAGTGTAACAGCCAATCATTCTGCGGTGCAGCCGTTGATTGATCGTATTGCGTGCTGATGTACAGCGTATTGATTGTTCTTCTAAAACTGATGGGGATGGTTGTCAAAGCGGGCTACATACAGCACAGTATACAGGAGGCCAGATGGGCCTTTGAAAGGGGTTGATCTGATCCAATCATTTCAATCATTGATGGTATAAGAGGTGATGATTGATCGGGATGTGAATGTCCGAATGTGATGAAGCACCTGCACACCTGCACACCTGCACACCTGCACACCTGCACACCTGCACAGCTTATCATCTTATATACTGTACACAATACGAAGGAGAAGGGCAGCGGAGCAGCGGATCTTACCAGCCGACCTTTGGCGAGAAACAGCGCTGGGATCTAGGCCCGCCTTTCGACACTCAGCATACGCCACACTCTCGGACCCCTTGTGATGTATGCTCCGTATGTTAATTGCTTTTGAACCCTTGTTTTAGACTTTGCCCCCTTGATGCTCGATGCTCCACCAAAGGACCGGAAGACCGAAGACCGACGCTCACAGCTCACAGCTCGCAATTTCAGTGTCTGCTGTTGCTGCTTCGGACATTCCAATAGTCCGATAGAAACCGAGAGCCGAGCAGCAAGTCAACACGTGTAAAAATGGGAAAAGCAGCCCAGCAGTTGAGCGATCAAAGGTATCAGTGTTCGTACAGTAGAAAGGCTGCCGCTTCCGCACAGCCCGCATTGTGATCCAGTCGGGAGTCGGCAGGTCGCTGAACACTCCCGCACGCTCGATTGCTATAAATGACAATAAATTCAGCCGCGGCCGCAAGGACTCGAGGGTCTGTGCACATCTAAGGCTTAGTATAGGAAATGTCTGTGTGTGATTGAGTGTGTGATATATCGTGGTGCCGCATCGAAAGTCCGACCGAACCGACGACGCGATCCACCTTTGAGTGGAAGCATATCAGATCCCATTTGCGGCTGTGAGACGCTAGGCTCTTACTCGGCGTTTTTACAGTACGAGTACGGTAAACATCATCAGCCTGAGCCCTTGTCAACATCTACAAGAGCGAGTAGCTAGCTGGAAGGTTATGGGACATGTACTCGACTGCGTTGTTTGAACGATATTGACGATATGATATGCATGCGGATATACGTTCCAAGATGCAGTAATCCGCCTCACTCGCCCGTCTCGCCAAAAGTACCACGCGAGGCGGGGCGCCAAGGAGGCACGAGTGGACTCGTGCTGTGCAGAGAAGGTCACCATAATTCATTTCTGATACTCGTATCGTGTAATGCTTCGAACAATGTACCGTACTGTATATCCCATGGAAGCCACCGATTAAGCTACAGTGAACACCATCATGACACACGAGGACAAGACAACACAGCGTACTGTATGCGCGACTTCATGACGGTCAAACATGTCGACCGTCCTATGTGTGGCTCAACGTTATCGTCGCGAAAAATCGAGCGTATCATTAGCAATAGCGTACTGTACAGTGATGTGTGGCTCGGTTTGTTTTGGACAGGTGAGGTGGCCGCCAGCCAGTGTGTTACCTTCCTGGAACAAGTGAAATTGCAGCCACATACCATGCTACTGTATTCGGGAACAGAACATATGTGGAACCCAAAGTCGGATTCGGTCAGGTGAAAGAACGACGGAGTCGAGCTGTACTGTCGAGCCATTAGTCATGTTTAGATTTTGAAATCTGCAGTTTGCGGTTTGCGATTTGTAGTATAATGGTACACGTTCCATGCTATAGATATATATATATATGCTATGGGACCAAGAAGACAGAAAAAAGCAGAAGAAGAAGAAGAAGAAGAAGAAGAAAACATAGACCGATGAATCAGAGAGAACAGAGAAAAAAAGGTAAGAGGATAGCCAAAAAGTAAATTGAGCCCTCCAAGGGTACGTCTGATTTGACATGTTTTGTAGTACAGTATAACCTAGATGAGATGATGATAATGATGTCGAAAGCAGATGCGAGCAGCGTGAAAGTCAAGACAAGGCAAGGGTGAGGCTATAATTGCCTGAGTGGATTATGCCAGTCGAGGCGGACGAGGGCGAGATATATCTCGCCAGAAAATGCGGATGATAGAGAGTGAAGTGTTGAGCGTGACGTGGCAGCTTGCTGATCGAAGCTCAGCTTAGAGCTCAGCTCACTTAGGCCTTGAGGGCGACAGTAGCAGTCTCAAGCGAAGGAATAGAGGCGGCGCTGACGGCGGACGCGAAACTGATAGGCGCTCGCTTGGGCTCGGGAGCAGCAGCAGGGACAGCGGGAGAGGCAGTGCCGGAAACAGCGGCGGAAGAGGGCTTGGTCGAGATGATTACGGCGTCAGATTCGGAGTCGGAGTCCATGGTGACGCTCTGTCAAGTAGTGTATAATAAATATTCAAGATCCAGTGTCAGCACTGCAACAAATGTTTCTTGTGGGTGTGTAGAGAGAGAGTGAGTGAGTCATGAGACCCCGTCACTCACCGCCTTGTCGCTCTTGTCGCTTGCGCTCTCCTCGTCAGCAGAGGTGACCTTGACCTCGGGCTTAGGAGGGGCAGGAGCCGAAAGAACTTGAGCAGCAGTCTTGCCGGCAGTCCATTGAGGCTCCTTCTTCTCGCTGGTAGGCGTTCCGAGAGCAGGGAACTCGTCGGCTCGAGGTACTCGCTGAGAAGCGGCAGCGGAGGTGTTAATTTTCTTCTCGGGTCCAGCACCGGCACCGGCACCGGCGGAAGCAGCTCGGTTGGAGATGTTACCGTTCATGTGGGGGACTCGAGCTCCAGCTCGTCTAGGGTGACCGTTACCGTGGAATGAAACGTTGGAGGGAGCGGGAGAGTGAGATCGCGAATTGGCGCCGTTGGCGTGTACCCTCTGAATACCGGGCTGAGAAGCTGATCGGACGATGTTCGGGACGGGAGCGGCGATGGGCTTGGCGGGAAGAGCAGCGGGCGCTTGCTCGGTGTCAGTGACAGCAGAGGTCTCCTTCTCAGTCTGAACTCCAGCAGCAGCAGTGGCGTCCTCCTCCTTCTTCTCGGCCGGTGAAGTCTCGCTTTCGGCAATAGTAGCGGGGGCGGCAGCGCTCTCTTCGGCACCTGCAGTAGCGGGAGCAGCAGGAGCAGCAGTCTCGCCTTCGGCAGCAGGAGCAGCACCGGCAGCAGTGGCAGTGGCAGTGGCAGTGGCAGCAGCGTTGTTAGCTGGGATGCCTTGTTGAGCCTGAGCAGCGGCCATTCGCTGTTGTTGTAAGAACTGAATCTGCTGCTGATGCTGCTGTTGCCTGAATGAAGGGTCGAAAGGAGCGAAACCACCGTTCATCATTCGCATGTTTCGGTTCTGACGGGGGATCGAAGGGACGGGAGCAATAACACCTCGGATGACATCAGGGTTTCGGGCTACAGTGGAGGAACAAGACGAACCAGAAAGCCATTCAGTATTCACACTGGTTTTTTTTCTTTTTGCCGTCGAACGGAATGTGTCGGATCATGGCGTCATGCTTGAAATTTTTGTCGGTCAAACAGTGTGACATATGTACTCACTGTCGTTTCCTTCAGCGTCAATGTGAGGGAATTTGCAGAATTCTCCGTTCCTGCAGTTACCTTGGGCGTAAAAAGCACAAGGAGGGGGGTTTCCATCTTTCCATCCACCAAGCTTGGCAGATCCGTTCTGAGCGGGTTGTCGGCCCATCCAGGGCTTGGGACCACCTGAGAAGCTGGGCTTCTTACCGTGCCCGAAAGGCTTGCCGGGAGCGCCATATTGCTGTTGACCAAAGTTTTGGCCCTGGCTTTGTCGTCGAGCATGAGCGTGAGGGGCACCAGCAGAAGGAGGGGGAGGAGGGACGAAACCGTTGGGCGGTGAAGCAGCGGCGAAGAAGGCTTCAGCAGGAGGGATCGAGGGGAGAGAAGTGCCGAGCATTGAAGGAGACATAGGAGAAAGACCGAATTGAGAAGGAGGAGGAGGGGAAGTCATAATATCGGCAGGACCGGGAATTGCTTGGAAACCGGGAACGAACACTGGTGCGATGGCGGATGGGACATGCTGAGACGGTGCTGGAACGGGAACGGGAGCTGTTTGAATCTGTTGGGCCTGATCATGCTGTTGTTGCTGTTCGGGTATCTCTGATGCTGGGTTTACTGAAGCTTGAGCCTGCTCGGGGAAAGCAGGATTGTGGTATTGACCGTTCTGAGGGACAAAGTAAGGACCGGGAGGAGGGTAGGGACCAGAGTACCCACCCTCGTAACCTTGAGGAACGAAAGAACCGTTAGGACCTCCCGCAGGGCCAGCGGGGAAGAACTGTCGGGGACCTCCGGGGTGGAAGAAGACACATGAAGCGCCGTACTTGCAGTTGGGGAAGTTTCGGCAAGGGATAGTCTTTGATACTTCGGCTGGAGGAAGGTTGTTGTGGTTACCATTGGGGGAGCCGAGAGGGCCTCCGTTCTTGTTTGGTCCAGCGGGTCCAGCGGGTCCAGCAGGGGGAGGAGGCATGAATCGACCATCGGGTTGACCAGGGTAGAAAGGCGGCTGAGGGTAGAACTCTTGAGGAGGCATGCCCATGAATTGCGGGGGCATACCGTACATCGGTTGAGGGTAAAGGATGGACAACATCATAGGGTCGTTGGTCAGTCCGGGAGGAGGGATGATAGCGCCTGCTGAGAGCAACTCTCGGACTACGTCGTAGTGGTTGCCTCGGATAGCGAGAACGATGGGAGTGCATCCAGTGTTGACGTCTGCGTTCATGATGGAAACATTTGATCGAAGAGTCAGCTATCATTGATTCCCTATGCTACATTTCGGTTCGGATCATGAACGGCGGAGTAGAGTAGATGATCCGAGACGTTTCAAAGTGAACCTTCTGTGGACACTCGGTATACCCGCGTGGATGACCTGCATATCGTTTAATGGAGATGTTCGATGAAGCGAGGTCATAAACAAGACTTACCGAGTGATTCCAAACCCTCAAGACCTCTGCTCAGGATCGCTCGGACATCCTCGAGCTTTCCCTCGGCACAAGCAACATGCAGCTCAATCTCATTCTGTCCAAGAGTCATCCCGTTCATCTGACCATCTAATCCATCGACAACAACACCCCCGTTAACCTGCTCGGCGTTACCGTTCTCGGAAACTTGAGCGTTCTGGTTCTGGTTCTGAGCCTTGAGCTGCTGAATTTGAGTTTGACCTTGAGGAGCCTCCTCCTGGCCTCCTGCGGCAGAGATGGGCTCGATAGCCATTTTCTTCGGTTGGTTGGGTTTTCTTGAGGTCTTCTTGACGCTGACTTTCCCAAACAGGGGCTGTCGTAGTTGCGAACGGCTGTTTTTGATGCTCTTCGTGCGAATAAGCCGTAGCTCAATTATACAAGTCGTATCAATGCAGACTTATATCCCTCGGACTGCTTTCTCGGAATTCTCTCCCGCTGATCGCAATGTCGAATTTGGAAACTTCTAAAGATGCGACGACCGCTTGTTCTTGCGTTTTGAGGTTTTTCTGTCGTTTACTGTTTTTCTTTGCTTGGATTGATAGCTCTTGATGCTTGATAACTCGCAGCTCTGAGTATATATATATCAAGAATTCAACGCAAAACGAACAATACGACTTTTAGAAGGTAGAGACAGGAGATTAAAGAATGGTGATGAAGATAACAGGTTCGAAAGAAGGAGTATATATGTAGGTAGACAAAGCTAAGCTTGTGTTTTTGCTTTTCCTTTCCGCCAAAGTTGTTCATTCACCTTTCCGCCATGCCATTGACTTTCTTTACCTGAATGAGGGTTAAGGCTTAAAGGCTTCATTCATCTACTTGCACTATGCTACTGTACTGAGTACCATACGCACTACCATAACTTTTTTCGAGCGAGTGCGAATGATTTTTGGAAAAAAAAGGTTGTAAGGCAGGGGCAGGGTCATATTTGGCTTTTTACCTAATCCTTGGTGCGACTTATCCTAATGTCAACAAAAACAGATAAAACAAAAAACCAAATTCCTAATCCTAATCCTAATCGGATCTTGTCGGCTCGAATAAAGGAATTAATAAGGTCGGTCTATCCAGTTTACTACAACAAATGAGTTTCAACGTGCCTGAACCTGAACCTGAACCTGAAAACGTAGACTCGTACAACTACGAGTGTACGAGTGTACTAGTGGTCGTTGGTATGGTGTAGTACCACATCTCACATATCTTGAGAAGCTCGAGAAGTGCAACATGTCTTGGCTGTGACCTGAAGCGGTCTCGGCTCTCTTGAACCTCGCCAGTCCCTGCCTACGCATACGCATACACAAACACATACATATAGTATCAGCTGATAGCTGCGGCCGCGGGGTAAGCTATGTACCGTACCATTCATAATTGGATGTGCATGGGTCATGCACGCACGCATGTTTCCGTCCCTCTATGTACAGTAAGCTCGAGCCTCGAAAGAACGGCAATGTCCATGCTTAGCTCAGTGCGCCATACTCTCCCCTCGAAGGTACTTGTCGGCTCGGCCCAGAGCCCAGATACAGAAGATGAACTTGAATGCTGCGAAAGGGTAACAACATAACTCTGTCAACAATTGCGACTATCATACCCATTCACCCCTCGGGAAACACGAAATCCCACTCACCAGGATAATCAATGGCGCAGTTTTTGTTGAAGACACCCTCTGTATCTTCTTGTTCCCACCTTCCATCCGGCTTCTGGCGGTCCATGATCAATTTGACCGCTCGCTCAATTACGCTCTTGTCTTCGTATTGAGCGTAAATGAGAGATAGTACCGCCCAGGCTGTTTGGACTACTTGGGATTGCTCGTGCTGAGCGTATTCCATATTGACGCATGACTGCGAGAATGTCGTATCATGTCAGCTTCTCAGTGAAGCATCAAGTACCAAGTCTGAATGATACAGATGAGACGCACCATATACGTCTCGCCCCATCCACCATCTTCCATCTGATGTTTCACCAAGAACTGACAAGCCCTTCTGACCCTTTCCGAATTGGCGCAAGTCTCTCCGGCAATGGACAAGGACTCCAGAGCGAACATAGTAGCGTATGTGAAACAGATGCCCCTGTGACCAGCGTTTGCAGCGTTAGCACACCTGAATTGGTCGGTACTGAAGTGCTTCGTTGTAAATATACTCACCAAGAACCGTACCATGATCCATCGGGTCTTTGAACGCTGTGAATCCACTTGATGGCTCTGTTGACGGTGTTTCTGAAAGGATTGGAGGATATGTTAATCACTAAGCTGAACGCCGAACCAGCCTATTGGACTTACTCGATCTCGGCAGGGCGGTAAGTTGGGTCGAGCTTGCTGAACGATTTAAGTGCGGACAGGGCGGAAGTTGTGCATCTGTACATATATATTCGAAGGCATCAGCAATCACTCTGACCTACCAAAACAATTGTTCCTTTTCCGAGGGCAAGCTCAATACTCACTCAGGATACTCGTAATCGACCATGATATTTCCTATTTTCAAGAAACGTCAGTCTTCCTATTGTGCAATCCCTGAGATAGTTGATTCGCTCACCGAATACCTCGGCGGCATTTAGCCACTCGAGCTTCGTGCTTCCTCTCTGAAGCTCGTAGCTCGCAAAACCACCAGAAGGGTTCTGCATCGATAACAGCGTGTCGATTGTATCCCTCATCCTGTCTAGACCAATGGACTTGGTCACATATGGGAGCGATTGGATCGTCATGGCTGCTTTCAGGCCTTCTGCAGCGCAGTCGCTCACCTGATCAGAGCGTGATTCAGCTTATCTGGCCCGCTTGAATATGACCGCAGCAGCAAGGTAGACTGACTGTGTAGTTCTGCTCCTTCGTTGAGAAACCCCAAGCACCCTTGGTCCTATGCCTGTATCCTTCTTCATAGTGTTTAGGGTTTTCCCTCATCTGCGCCTCGTCCAGCCACTTCAACATCCCCTTGACACTCTCCTTGTTCTCCTCCTCCTCGGCCAAACCAGTCTCCACAGCGGCCTGAGCCATGAATGCCAGGTCCCAGAGCTGACTTCCATTCGTCCCAGTCATCATCAGCCCATCTTTACACAACCACAGGAAATCGTCTACCCGGGATAAATGAGCTTTGACCGCATCGGATTCGGGGCCTTCCTTGGCATATCGAACGACCATGTTGAAGGCTTTGCTGACAGGTCCAATAGTCTGATATCCCGTGTTCTCGTCTTCGTATGTCACAATCTGATAGACTCGCTTCAAAGCTGCTTTACGAAGAGGTAAAGCCGATGAAAAACAGGGGATAGAGGGACAGGCTTCGTAGTACGCCAGGAGTCCGTGCAAGGTGTCGAGAACTGGATGATGCGGAGAATAGATGTCGATGGGGTTCACGTTGGTTCGTTGGGCAGACCATGTGATCGACTCGTACGGCTCAACGTAGAGTTCCTATAGGAAGTCGGATCAGCTCACAAGCTCCTCAAACCGAAGTTGAGGGGGCAGACGTACCTGTCTCAGAGCGAAGATAAGGGGAGTGTACGGTCCGACAAACCGCGTGCCGTACAGGTAGCTCATGGGTGTGACTGGATGATGCCAGTCAGCACATGAACAAAATGGGAGTATATGCTAGAACAGCACTTACAGACGTTCCGAACGTGGATCCACTATTTGATCCAATCAACCAATGGTTGTTGATCAGTCAGAGGACGCGAGCCTGGTAGGATAGGACGCTGTCACTCACCCATCTCCAAGGAGCAAACGGCGCCCAGTCCGGTAAGAGCCTGAATACCTCCCATTCAGCTACACTCGAGCTTACACGACGTTGACTAACATTGACTAGATGGTCAACTCACCATAATTCTGGAGGTACAGAGCCTACACCTTCCCAATCATATACACCTAGAACACTGAGCCATACTTTACCCCAACTAGGTATGCACGTCGCTCCGCCTGTATATGCCACAGAGTGATCAGTCAGCACTTCTCGGAACACGATGCAGTATGTATAGGGTGAGAACGAGGACGTACCCATCTCGTGAATCAATGCTCTGATTTCGGTCATTGGCCCTTCGTCGGGTCCCATACCCAAGATACGAAGTGCGACGTAGTTCATCACTGTTCCATATACCGTCGGAGGTGCGGCGGTATGCCTTTTTGAGCAGAGTCAGCTCCAAGCAAAGGCGTTCACTCGTTTTCTCTGATTGTGGGATTATAGCTGGCTGGCTATCCACAAACTTTCCGCAGCATTCACTCACAATCCCCAGCCGCCCTCTTTCCTGCGCTTGTTGAGCAAGTATCTAATCATCTCTTTCGATTGTTCGGGGGTAAGTTGTCGGCCGCAGACGTGTAGGCCGATGACCAGTCCCGGAATCAAGAATAGGGGGCCTGCAATATACAATACATTCAATACACAATCGAGTTTTGTAGATGTCAGCTTCACATTCTCGAGAGCATGAGAGGGATATCCAATAGAGCCGAAGGTGACTTACCTCCGTATTCCGTTGCGAAATGCCCATCGTCGCTCTGCAGCTCGCGGTAGAACCTGTACCCGTTCTTCGCAGCTTCGTAAGGTGTTTTCGCCTTCGGTTGATCCGGTACATCCTGATATACATCCAACATCATCGTCATCATCATCATCATCATCATCATCATCCTGGAGCTCAGCGCAATTCCTATAGTGAGCACCATATGTTCCAGCAGTGTCAGGATGTTGATCACGAACGAGCACTCACGACTTCCAGCCCAAGCCAGTATTTCTCCGTGTTGTTCTGAGGCCATTCTTCCCTCTGCTTCTCGTCCCGGAGGTACACCCATTTATGTTGTCCGTGGGAATCTTCTCCGATTTTCAGACGCCAAGCAGTCAAGTCTGTCGCAGGGGGTTGGAATTTGCTCGACATTGTGGTTGCTAATTCCGTAGCGTTTGTGTTTGAGTTGTGTTATTCGAAGCGGTGTATATCTATATTATCTGTCCGAGATATACTTGAAGGTGATATATCCTCTCAGCCCTTTCATCCAGTCATCCAGTCATAAAGACAGTTTTGTGGTCAATGTTGATATGTGTGGTCGTAGTTGTACGTCACATTCCTCCTCCTGTAAGGTTATTTGTGGTACGATAGCATTTATGTATGAGTGACCGGTTGTCCGAGTCCGAGCGTTTCGCGTTGACGTTGATTGAACGATAACGTAACCGACGTTATGTCACCTCCACACCAGTTGACCACCACCATATGAGTACATGTACAGGGCATCAGTGCATACGCGAGATACTCACTGCAGCGAGAGTGATGATAAGTGACAGTGAACCTCAGGGAGCTCGGACAAGCGGCATGTATAGCGGACGGCTATAAATGCTGCCTATCAGTTTGCGAAGGTGGAGAACATCCTTGAGCTTCCAGGAGAATCAAGAACGAGCGAGATGGCCGAGCAATTGGCGATCGTACACCATAAGTAGATACCTAAATCTGTGATCAAATCGTATAATGTTTCTGCATCGTCACAATATACAAGAGAGGCTGCAAGCTTTGTACAGGGTAAATTCTATGATCTATGACCTATCGTTCATCGTTTGATTGCCTGGTTGATACGTCCAAAGACACCACTCCACATATTGTAGTTCCACCCTTTCACCGTTCCACCGGCGCCATCTGTGCCATCTCCACCCTCGCCAGAGATAGCTTTCCCTTTTCCTGAAATGATCACCTTTCCCTGGTTGTCTAGGACCTCAAATCCTACTGTGCCGGGTATGAAAAATACAGTCTTCAAGACTGCTTGGCCTGCTGTGACGGATATCGAAGTTCGCTGGCCCCCATTTTCTACATTTAATGTGTATGTTGATGAAGAGGAGCCGGGTATGAGTATGAAGAAATTGAGCAGGTCTTGTGCCTATGCAATATGATACAAAGACCGCGAACCATTCTATCAGTTAACGCGGCCTTTATTTCGATCCATATACGTAGGTTCCACTCACCCATTCTGCGTGATCGGGCTTCGCCACAGCATCCTCGCTCTTGGCTATATCTCGACTCTGAGTCCTATACCAAAGCACCACTCGCCCCTCCGTATCACCTATATCACCATCACCCTTCCCATTTGACGTTGCACCTTCCATGGCTTTGACCGTATGACTCAAAGCCTCGATATCGCTAATCCCGTCTCTCCACTTCCTGGCGAAGAACGAAACGAGCCATCTAAATCCTTCGTGATCCATCCCATCAGTCCATGATTCAGAACCTGGTTGAGCGCCAAGAATAGGAGCGATGTAATGTGATTCGCCGTAATCGTTCCACGATATGACCTGGATGATTGATGGTGCTTGATCAGCTGGGAGGGAGAGGAGTTGTTGGAAACGCGACGGTAGCAAGAGGTCGTCGGAGCGGTCTTAAACCAACGGATATGCAGGAGTTCATGTCAGTGGAAGGAACAATGTACTGCGATACGAGAGTATTTCTGCGAAGGGGAGAATTCTTTTGGGTTTAAGGCTATATGGCAGCGTCGTATCGAATATCACTCACAAATCCAGTTCCTGAGGGACAAATCGGAAGTGTCAGTACGGTAAAAAGGGCAAATATCATTGGAGAGGTCAGAATGTTATTGCCCACTTGTCCCAAGCCCATTGCCCCTCCGTCCCATAATGTGTGAAAAACAACGGCGAAACAGCCGCCATATACGGTTTAGCCTGTGTGTATCCAGCGAAAGCAACACGTATCAATCAGCTTTTCGACGATCACGAACATCATTTCTGCAGATGTTCCGACAATATCAAGGGGCTCAAGCGAGACCTACGTGTTCTAAAAATGGCTTATCTTCGGCCAGACTTGTTGTGTGATTACCCATAGGCCTGTTCGCGCCAACATGTCAGCTGCGACAGGCGATTGAATCCGAATCAGCTGACATACCATGCGCCGTTCCAATTGAAGGCGCCGTGCACATAGTCTTTCGCTAGAATTTCATGGGGCGGTAAGAATAATGAGGGCCAGAAGAAGACCTGACGAGGCAGATCACAAAAACCCAAAACAAAGCTATATTAGCTTGTAACCATTAAAGTGGAACGGGTACTGACGGCATTGAGCCAAATGAAACTCACCTTCTCGTGCAATCCCTTCTCTACACCAGCAATCACATCTATCCATCCATCATCCATCTGTTGTCCAGAGAACGTACTCAATACCACCCCGCCTCCCCAGCGTAGCTGTGCATCTTTCCCGCTGCCCACGATCTGCAGTACTTTATCAACTAGGACAGCCGGATCGGGCGGCAGGACATTCAAGTCGAGCGAAAGGAAGAGTTTGAGGTGGTGTCGTGAGGAGCCAAGGGCATAGGCTCGTTGGGCTTGGTGGAGTTGCCAATCTTCTGGTCCGAGATTAAGGGCTAGACCGTCCCTATAAAGCAGGAACAGCTCAGTCTACGAAATCCATAGTCGAAGATCCCATCTGACAGCCGTCGTTTGTAGAGTTCCACTGTGATCACTCACAGCGAAGTAGCTTCAGCAAGATCAAAGGTCGTCTCCCAGTCTCTATCAGTGAAAGGGTACGTGTTTCCGAGCTATCATCGCCAGTCCCAGCATTAATTGGTATTGTCACCGCATCAACGCATTTGCTCTCCACCGACTATGGTCGTAGCCTAACTGCACACCAAGTCTGCCAAGCTCACCATGAAATGCGCCACGACCAATCTCGGTCTATCCCCTCTCCCAGCGTCCGACCCCGACTCAGGCGTGAGATGACCATCCTTGTGTTTGGGCGCTTTTCGGAACCACTGCATCTTGAGACCTTGGAAGACGATGATCAGCAAGAAGATAGCTAGGATAGGTCGAAAGAGGGGATGGGCAACAAGCGATCTCATCGATCTAGTCGGTGTTTTGGTAGCTTGATGTTTGACCGTCCACAAAGCTGTTATAGGCCATATAGAGGGATATCGGCGTGAATCACAGAAATTGCCTGTGCTTGTCCTGCTTTCTGTGCTCGGGCTGTAGAAGCTGTCCGCTAATGACGCAGAGCGGTGCAGTATTCCTAGAAGATGACGATGACTTAGTGACCCTTCACTGCCTTGCACTCGATCTTGGACAGGTGATTGTGATGCTCCTGTGAGTGATGGTTTATCGATTCGTCAGTGAAACACCTAGACACCGCTTTCACTTGCTTTCACTTGCTTTCACTTGCTGCAAGTCGCGGTCAACCGGCAAAAACAGCGATCCGAGCTCAACCGCTCAAACACGCGTTTCGCATCTTCCCCATTTTAGGCGTCCCCAAGTAGCTTTGTAAATTAGGCTTGCACATCATCATGTCTCGGTTGCATGTTGTATATTTGCATTTTAAGCGATACCTACATAAGTGTAGCTTGGACAATTGAGCATTCCTTGATTGGTCGTTGCACTCTCATGTCCTGCTCATCAAATTAGCCTCCGATGCCTGCTCCATCCATACGTACAGTACGTCCGACTGGGTCGACTGAGAGTCCAACTTCACTTCCAATAGAGATGAATGAAAAAGCCGGCGTATGCTTTTCCTTGTGCTTCTTGCGATATGTACCGAGCACATCCTGTACAAGTAATTCGATATATAGTATAGCTCCTAATTGGGCCTTTTAGTGGAGGTCAGGAATGGCAACAGTCCGTAGAGTGGATCGTCAGTGGGACGCTCTTCTGATTAGAGAGTACATGACTTAGTAAGCCATAGCTAGGTATATTATTTATCGGGAAGAAACGAAACGAGCATCATCATCTCAATCTTCATCGTCGATCGTTCATTTGCCGTGATCAGGTTGAAAGGGGTGACCTGAATCGTTGTGTGTTGTTCTGTCGGTCGAACATGAGTCGACTCAAGCTGCGCGTCAAGTAGAGCCTCTGTCAATCGAGTCAAAAACAAAAGTCGTTTAAGCCTTCTGCTGCTTCGTCTTCTTGGCACCTCTCCGAGTCGAGGTCGAGCCGAGAGGTATATATGTTGACTGTCGAACAACGACCAAACATCTCAAAGTCATCTCTGTACTCTGCACTGACATCCCCTTTCACTATTACATCTCACTTTCTCAACACCATCATTCGCAAACGCCCTAGCATCAAGTGTACATATTTTATTTGCAGATCTCTTCTCGTAAACGCCGGCTACCGTCCTATCCTTCATATTACGCGCCGCGTATCATATTCAACCTCCAGGTGAGTGAGTGTTTGGCTTGGAGCCGAGTCATCCCGGTCACGGCCCAGCGCAGCAGCCAAACAATTCAGGCAGATCTAGCCTTGAGCCCAGTCCCGGTCCGGGATAACGGGAATCTATCGCGCCATTAATACGCTGCATCACATGACTCTGGTTCCCCTCACCCTAGCTCTGCAGCTACTATCTACACCGAATGGTTGCCGGTGATTAGTCAATGCAATACGCACCAATCATATACAACCTGTTGCATAACCCCCACATTCCCACCCATCCACCCACTTTCTGATAACCTGACATACACGTCCCATTTTAGATAGATGCTATCCGTACATCCATCATCTGTGCTCATCAATCAGTCTACATAGCAAGCTCGCACAACATGTCTCTCCGAACTCCCATGCTTAGAACCGCCTGTGCCAGAAGAGCTGGCCAAAGCGTCAACCTCCGTACGCAGGTCGTTCGAAGGAGGTTCGCATCTGGCGGTCCTGAAATCGTGAGTGGTAATAGATAGCCTTAGATGCGAGCTGTGGATCGCTACTATCACGAGCGATTTATGCAAAGACATCCCCATTCCGCCCGTACTACCCATTGCCAGGAATCTCGCCAATCGCACTCGTCTGATTTCTGCTTATCTCAGCGGAGGAGGCGTAGTGAAAACACCTGCTGATACCAGATCGCGCTATCTCGCAGAACCCCCCTCCTCCCCCTCGAGCATCCTCTGTACCGTACCTCCTTGCGGGAGTAGGTGCTGCCGCCCTCGGTGCCGCCTACTTCTTCTACGGAACCGACGGTTCACCTCGAGATACCGCCAAGGAGCTCGCCTCTGACGCGCGAGGTGTCGCGGCTGCTGCCGAGGGCAAGTTGGGCTTGAGACACCCTCAGAAGGATTACCAAAAGGTCTATGACAGGATCGCTGAGACGCTCGAGAAGGAGGGCTACGATGGTGCGTTGAGCGTCTTCATCAAGCGGTCGTGCTTGAATACTCTCCCCAACGCCTCCCCGCCGCAACATGCTTGTGACAAGCTTCGAATATGCCTGCCGCATGACGAATGAGACTTCTCTATCACCTCGAATTGCCATCTCGTGAAGCGCTTAAACTGATATCTGGCTCTTCCTCTCCTTGCAGATGGATCCCTCGCTCCCGTCCTTATCCGACTCGCTTGGCACTCGTCCGGTACTTACAACAAGGAGGACAACACTGGTGGTTCCAACTACGCTACCATGCGATTCAAGCCTGAGTCTGAGCACGGCGCCAACAACGGTCTCGTGAGTGGCTATCCCATGCTCCCTGTTTCTGGCCGGTTCCCCATGTTTTCTGCTCCACACATCTTGTGAGGACTTCATACTACGGCTGTGGGTGGGCTGACGGGCGACATGCGCATGATACCAGAACGTAGCCCGAGACCACATGCAGAAGATCAAGGACGAGTTCCCCTGGATCTCATATGGTGATCTCTGGACCTTGGGCGGTGTAGCCGCCGTCCAAGAATCAGGTGGCCCTACTATCCCTTGGAGACCCGGACGAATCGACGGTTTCGAGCACCACGTTACTCCTGATGGTCGATTGCCCGATGCCGCTCAGGCCCAGGACCACCTCAGGTTCATCTTCTACCGAATGGGGTGAGTTGCTTCCTCCAATAGCGTTGCTTGTCTCCCTTTGTGTGCGGTGTGATTTGGAGGACTACCGCTGATGTCCGAATTGTCCCCTCAGCTTCAACGACCAGGAGATCGTCGCTCTTTCCGGTGCCCACGCCATGGGTCGATGCCACACTGGTGAGTATACTCACCTAGGCGTCCCAGCCCATATTTTTCCTTACACCCGTGGCTCCGTGGCTGACCTATTCATGTTCTATTGTGTTCAGACCGATCCGGCTTCGACGGTCCTTGGACTTTCTCTCCCGTTACATTCAGTAACCAGTACTTCACCCTTCTTGAGGACGAGCCTTGGCAATGGAGGAAGTGGTAAGTGTAGCTTGTCCCAAGTTGGCTGCTCGTCGTATGATAAATGCAATGCAATGCTGACTCACAGTGATGGTTGACAGGAAGGGTCCCGCTCAGTACGAGGACAAGAAGACCAAGACTCTCATGATGCTTCCGTCAGTTCGATCATTCCCTAGTTGATCACACCCATTGTAGCTGTCATTGTTGACGCCTGTCTGCTCCATCTGACGCAGTACCGATATGGCCCTTGTCAAGGACAAGTCATTCAAGAAGTTTGTCGATGTTTACGCCAAGGATGAGGAGGCCTTCTTCAAGGAGTGAGTCGGAGTTTCGATTTCGAACGGTTTGGAATATACGCTGATATAATGTAATCTTTCGTCTTGTCCGTAGCTTCTCCAAGGCGTTCGCCAAGCTTCTTGAGCTCGGTGTACCCACCTCCCAATTCGCCGGCGAGCCCTGGTCTATGGGAAGCAACTAGGTGTAGAGTGCGGGCGAGTGCATGTGGTTCAGTAGGATATGCAAATGCGAGGTCAAGTAAAGGAGAAGAAGAGGACGCATTGTACGATGAAAGTTGGGCATTGCAATATCTGCCAGTTCAGTTAGCGTCTGTGCCTAGTAGGAGTTTTCTTTCCACCTGATTGCAGGTTATCAACGAATATGCACTGTATCTATGATCATGATCGAAGCTAGCTTGCTGACTCTGAGCGTATGAGATTGCATATGAGTAAGAGGCGCGTTCTGATGGGCTGGCTTGGCCTCTGGTCCTCATAATAGACGCTGTCTGATAAACAAACTGAAGCGATGCGTTATTCGGCTATATCGATAATTGCATGGTGTTTATCGGCCGACAGCGTACTTGGCCATCAAGTGATGTAAGTGACGCGTAGTTTTGTTTTGTTTTGGTGAGATGGGTCGATGATGACCTGTGCTTGTTGGTGAGCTCCCCTATGCTAGCTGCAAATTCGGCGCGCATCCGCCGATAAAACCGGGTGACGTGTCATTTTATTTTAAGCGGAGATGGTCGGCTTATTGCGGCGATAGATGATGCGTCATAGTGAGAAATGAGATTGACCTATCATGTTGAGAGGAAATCACTTGTTATACTGGATGCAAGCTGCATAAGGCAAATAACCTGATTGATTGGACTGACCAGCAGACCCAAACCCAACCCACCAGCGAGCGTACCACACCACATATTATACCTACACATACTTGACCGAGATGAACCTTTTCAATCTCTTCCTCTTCTTCTCTTCTCAAGTCTTTTCTCAAAAACCAAACCACAGGTAATACCTCATAAATCCCTGCCCTAGAGGTCTGGGTCATCCATCAATCAATCAACGAGTACACAGTACACAGTACGCACCTATATCTACTTGTTCTGACCGAATAACGACAAGTCGCCCATAATGGTTTCCTCCCGATACCTCGTAAAGGGGGCTGCCAACCTCTCTCGACAGTCCATGCTCGCCAAGCGATCCATGGCTACTGTCCAGTCTTCTATCGGCGACAAGCAGGTTCCCATGTCAAACCTCGAGTCTGGCAAGTTTGTAAACTACCAGCGAATTGAGAACAACCTCCAAATCGTCCGACAGCGGTGAGTACAGCTCTGCCTTCTATCTATATCTCTCAGTTCCAGTCCCCGTCGTCTGCCCAATTCGGCTTGTTGTACTTGCGTAGAGTTGGAGACCTCGCGAAGAACGGTGAAACTCGACGCCGCGTAAGATGGGTTAGCTGCGGGAACGCGCTGGATGGCGTCGGCGATAGCGCCACTCCCCCTTTAATCTTCTCACCAAAAACACCGGCTCCACCCTTAACCGGGCCTTTTTTGACCCAATCCACTTCAACCCATGACACGCATACTAACTTGTGCTATATTTGAACAGACTCAACCGACCTCTTACCCTTGCTGAGAAGATCGTATATGGACATTTGGACAATCCCCACGAGCAGGACATTGAGCGAGGTGTATCATACCTCAAGCTCCGACCTGACGTGAGTGGCTTCGACACCTTGTTGCACGTTCGGTGGAGAGCCTCGAACTCAGCGCGCTGACCAATGAATTTCGATTTATTTAGCGAGTTGCTTGTCAAGATGCTACCGCCCAAGTAAGTGTAGCTTCTCATATAACCATACCGAGCCCTTGCGTCAGCATGCTGGCAAGCAAGGGCTTGGCAGAATTGGCCGATCAAACTGCGTCATTTGATGCATAGTGCAAGGGAAATTTTGGCTGATCGTCTGTGCTTGCTTGATTTTTTTTTCCTTTTCTCCGCACAGATGGCTATTCTCCAATTCATGTCTGCCGGTCTCCCCCAAACCGCCGTCCCTACATCAGTGCACTGTGACCATTTGATTCAGGCTCAGGTCGGTGGACAGAAGGACTTGGCTCGAGCTATCGACATTAACAAGGAAGTCTACGATTTCTTGGCTACCGCTTGTGCCAAGTACGGAATCGGTTTCTGGAAGCCCGGATCCGGTATCATCCACCAGATCATCCTTGAGAACTACGCCCTCCCCGGTCTCATGATGATCGGTACCGACTCCCACACCCCCAACGCCGGTGGTCTCGGTATGGTCGCTTGTGGTGTCGGTGGTGCCGACGCCGTCGATGTCATGGCTGGTATTCCTTGGGAGCTCAAGGCCCCCAAGGTCATCGGTGTCTACCTTGACGGAAAGATGAGCGGATGGACCACTCCTAAGGGTGAGCGCTATCTGTTTGTTGGCTGATATTGGAGTGGCACGCAGCTAACCAGCTTTTTCCATGTTTCCAGATATCATCCTCAAGGTTGCCGGTATTCTTACTGTCAAGGGTGGTACCGGTGCCATCATTGAATACCACGGTCCTGGTGTCGAGTCTCTCTCATGTACCGGTATGGCTACCATCTGTAACATGGGTGCCGAGATCGGTGCCACCACCTCTCTCTTCCCTTACAACTCCCGAATGGCCAGCTACCTCCAGGCCACTGGTCGATCCCAGCAAGCCGCTTACGCTCAGGAGTTCAACCACAACCTCCAGCCCGACGAGGGATCCGAGTACGACCGACGAATTGAGATCAACCTCAACGAGCTCGAGCCTCACATCAACGGTCCCTTCACCCCCGATCTTGCCACCCCCATCTCCAAGTTCGCCGAGGAGGTCAAGAAGAACAACTGGCCCGAGGAGCTCAAGGTCGGTCTTATCGGTTCATGCACCAACTCGTCTTACGAGGACATGTCTCGATCTGCCCACATCGCCAAGGAGGCCGCCGACCACGGTCTTAAGACTAAGTCTATCTTCACCATCACTCCCGGTTCCGAGCAGGTCCGAGCTACCATTGCCCGAGACGGTTTCGTAGACACCTTCGAGAACGTCGGTGGTGTTGTCCTTGCCAACGCTTGTGGGCCTTGTATCGGCCAGTGGGACCGACAGGACGTAAAGAAGGGTGAAGTCAACTCTATCATCTCTTCTTACAACCGAAACTTCACTGGACGAAACGACGCCAACCCTGCCACCCACGCCTTTGTTGCCTCACCCGACCTTGTCACCGCCATGACTTTCGCCGGTTCCCTCAGCTTCAACCCCTTGACCGACTCCCTCAAGGGTGCTGACGGCAAGGAGTTCAAGTTCTCCGACCCCGCTGGCCACGAGCTCCCCGCCAAGGGCTACGACCCCGGAGAGAACACCTTCCAGGCTCCTCCTGAGGACGGAACCACTGTCAACGTCGCCGTTTCCCCCACCTCTGACCGACTTCAGCTTCTCAAGCCCTTCAAGGCTTGGGACGGCAAGGACATCATCGACGCCCCCGTACTTATCAAGGCTAAGGGCAAGTGCACCACCGACCACATCTCTGCCGGTGGACCTTGGCTCAAGTACCGAGGACATCTCGAGAACATCTCCCAGAACTGTTTGATTGGCGCCATTAACGCTGACAGCGGCAAGGCCAACGAGGTCCTTAACCAGGAGACTGGCGAGTTCGGTGCTGTCCCCACTGTCGGTGCTTACTACCGAGACCGAGACATCCCTTGGGTTGTTGTAGGTGACGAGAACTACGGAGAGGGTTCTTCCCGAGAGCACGCCGCTCTTGAGCCTCGATTCCTCGGTGGCCGAGCTGTCATCTGCCGATCTTTCGCCCGAATCCACGAGACCAACTTGAAGAAACAGGGTATGCTTCCTCTCTGGTTCAAGAACGGTGCCGACTACGACAAGATCTCCGGTACCGACAAGCTCTCCATTGTCGGTCTTAACGAGTTCAAGCCCGGTCAGGACATCAAGGTTGAGATCACCCACAAGGACGGCTCCAAGGACTCGTTCCTTACCACCTCATCCATCAACGAGGGTCAATGGGAGTGGTTCAAGGCTGGTTCTGCTTTGAACAAGATGGCCGCCGCCGCCAAGGCCCGACAACAATAAACAGCGAAAAAAACGATCTTTTAATTCAAGATTGATTCTTTCGGGCTTTCCCTCTCTAGCATCTGTTTATCACCGTTCAGTCACCATTATCAAACTCGTAGCATTATCATAATACATAACCACATATCATCATCGATCCCAGACTCATATACCAGCTAGCATCTTTCTGCCTTTCTCCGTCTCAAGACGACTTTCCTTTGTTTCCAGTACCAATTTTTGTTTTTGATCTCTCTTTTATCAGCTTGGGTATGGGTATGATGAGGATACGATGAATGAAGGAAGGAAAGACACAGAATGGATCGGATCATGTAGGAGCATACGTATATAGCAGAAAACGTAGCACCGTGATGCCATCATTATGACCAAACGACACATGTTTGTACACATTCGCTGCAGATTATTATGCAGTCGTCTGTACAGTCCGTTGCAAAGAGGGCAGGCGGAAGACGGACAGTGTGCGCGGCCGATCAAGCCCATGCGTGTCTGGGTGGCAGGCTATGCATCTTTCTCTTGCGATGTATCCTGCATCTCCAATCAAGTTCGGATCCTTTCGTCCACTTCTTGTATGTATGTAAGTGGACTGCGCAACACGATACAATATCTTTGTAAACAACTGCAGCTCTCCAGATCCTTCATGCATTTCGAATGAGCTATACTAGTTTGAGGGGTAGTCATCTTGACACCGTTCGATACGGCTGGAATCATCGATGACTCAGGTCACCCATGGCGACTTTGCAAAGCTGTGAAGGGTGTTGTCATTTTTGTTAGCTCCCGTTCAAGTATGAGAAATCGAAATTGGCTGTGTGGGTCGGGTCGAGTCGAGTCATTCCTACAATTGGCACCACTCACTTTGTACCGAACAGATGAGGTTCTTTCCTATGCCTTTCCAATAACCTCTGAATCGCATCGAGGCCCCTATCCAACTCGTCCATCTTCGGTCCAAAACTCAACCTGACAAAATGATGACAAGGTGAATGGAAGAGATTCCTCCTATGAGAAGGGTTAATATCGAAGAATATACCAGGGACGCAGATGGTCTTTTCTTTCAGGAGCTCCTCGAAGAATGTTAGACCATTGTTTATTGGTTGAGGCAGGGAAGAGAGGTCTAGCCATATGTAGAATGTGGCTGTTGGTGGGATCTTCACTGGTAGACCCATTGCAGAGAGTCGGGAGAGGACGTGGTCCCTCTTCTTGCGGAAAGCTTTTTGCAGCGAGATCTGCGAGCGGCAGGCAAGAACAGCAAGTACATTGATTAGTTAATATGCGGCGCTTGTGGTGTATGCCAGGTTTACCCAAAGGTCATGCGACGAAGACGGAGACATGATGGCACAGTGCGAACACACTCACCTTGTCTTGCTGAACTCGATCAAAGTCGAGCAGAGGAACAGCGGCCTTCTGCAGTCTATGACACGAAACACCAATTCTCCATCAGCGACTGATGTCGTGCCAATACTTGGCATTGATGCACTTCGTTGCCCCTGATGGTCACTCACACGTGCGAAGCACCCCCATCGAGGAAGCTGCCAGACTGCGAGATGGCGCTGATCACGCTCTTGGGTCCGACGACCCAGCAGACTCGCCAGCCTGGCAATCTGATCATGCACATTCAGATCAGCCTGAAACTCTCCCGGCGCCGACGATGTACAGGCGAAGCTGTTGATACCCATCGAAGGGAGCCGGAGCTTCTATAACGCACCTGAAGCCTTTTGTCAGACCGTTGATGAGCAGAACAGGATCCTAATGTTCGTCATATCAGTACCGGTATTCATTCCGTTGTTGTCCAATAAGATACCGGACTCACCTCATTGACATCCTCGACGTATCTGGCACCACTCAGACTTTCGCCCAGATCAGCCGGGTTATCAGGATATTGGTACCTACAAAATTGATAGCCTCAATCAGCTTATGTCCCACTCGAAAGCCACAGTGTCATGCAAGAAAGGGGGCACGGTAAAGGGTTCAGCGAGGTAGCGGGACTTACCAGCTATAGAACTCGTCTAGAATCAGAGTAGTCTTCTGTCTGGACAGCTGTACGAGCTCTTTCAGCTCTTCGTCCGATATGCATTGTCCTGTTGGGTTTCGAGCTGTGCGAAAGGGTGCGGGGGTCAGTCTAAGTGTATGTGCGACGAATTAACGTATAGGTTAGAGATGACGAGGGGCTGGGTATCAATAGGACGACTGACGGTTCGAGGCTATCACCACGCTCAAATTTAGGTTCTCGATCTCGGATTTCAGCTACAGTATGTCAGGTGCCACCGTGAACATCAGTATCGTGACAATCGATCTTGCTTATTCCAAGACTCGCAGCTCCTGAGTAGTGCTCACCTGCTCAAGATTGAGCTTGTACTTGTCCTGCGGCGGCAAAACGACCTCGTCAGCTCTTCGGGCGGTTGAGGATAGTTCATCCATGTGAGGGTTGATTCACCTTTGCTGAGAGAGCTGTAGGGATAGGTATGAGCCTCTTGAAGACCGACAACACCTCGGAGTATGTCGTGTCTGGTGTAACGTTGCGAATTCAAGGGTATGATAGAAAAGTGTCGAGCATTGGTCAGCAGGCGTCCTTACCGGCTTTCACTCAGCTTCCGCTGCGATTCTCGGATTGTTTGGCTGGATATATATGCACAGAATATACTCACATTCTGGGATTTGGTAGCCTGACGAGCGAAAGGCGAGTGATAGACCAGGATACATGTCAAGTCAGTGTCTCAGTTTCAGTGGCAGGTTGACGGAAGATGGCGACTTTCACGACCCATGTTTAGTCATTGAGCAAGTATACCTGGTTTCACGTACCGCAATACACATCCCCCTAGATACATGACCAGCTCAGATTCAGCACCCCTCTCGATAATGGACTGATTTGGGAGATTGTGCACTGTACGTACGATGACAGCTGCGATCCTCGCCATACCGGCTCTTCCACCCGGCGTTATACAGACGTTCTCGTAGGTGTACTGACTTTCCATGCCTTTTCTGTACTCTTGGTTGTACAGTTTCTGTCATCAGAAGACCAAGAGATACATTGGATCAGCTGGAGGAATCATCAAGCACGTACATACTTCGCTCCCGGCCCCGGCCAGACAAGAGAGTTACCACTCGTTGCGCTGGAGCCTTGGCATTGGCTGGGCAGGAGTGTACGAATACGGTACTCACAGCAACGGCCTCACGAAGCTCTTTGATACCTGTCGTAGGACCATACTCATTCACGTCGTCTCCCCATTGAGTGAGATCGATCGTCTGCGGTCGGGGTGGACCTTCAGGCAATGGGCCAACCTAGATCAAAGCACACGCCTCAGTGCAAGTCAACACGTTTGTGTGCAAGACAGTCGATGGCTGTCCTGAGTATACAGAAGAATAGGACAATAGTAAAGTTTCTCCAAGCAGTCGCTTGCCAACCCCACCGACTGGACTCGAAGCATGAACCCTATAGGCGTCACGGAAGGAGGGCAGCTGGTGTCCCCATATGCTCACCTCTGGAGCTCCTTGACCAAGGTTCGCCCATTCTTTATCCTCGTGCGAGTGTCCATTCGCGATCGCCCGATCTGTACAGTATGTTACGCCTGTCGCTCCGGGGTGTAAGATACCAGGACTGAGGCAGATTCCGCACGATCAATGTGGGCGATGTACAATACCAAGTCAGCGGCTGCTCAAACCAATCCAGCATTGGTGTTCCATGCTGAAACCCCGACTCGTAGGTGGAGTGGAGTGGAGCCGAGGCTCTGCTCACATCGAAGGACCAGTTTCATCGTTGTCCTTGTCTTGCTAGAAGTTCCAATACACGTGTTGTTACGAGTTCAGTCAGCGTCCAATAGCTCATAACACAAATCCTCAGTCAGGCGGAGTTGGATCAGGCAGAACCGGTATAAGATCTTGGGTATTCAAACACCCAGACTGTCAGAACATGAGCCTCTGCTCGCTCACCCTGTCCTCGATATAGGTCCTCAGCATCTTATGAGCCTCTGAGTCGGCCTCCTCCTTGACCTCCTTGACCACCTTGCTGCCGAGTCCGAGCATTGAGGCCATCTTGAATCGTCTAAAAAGCTCTTGATTCGGTCAGTGTCGACGAGCACTCGATGATTCCTTTTATGGCCAATATCATTGATGATGGTCAAGAGAAGATACCTGCATACCATTGACTGGCTCAATGACCTGCCGGTGACTGACTTGATATCGCCCGAAATAGCACAAAGCACACACGTCCGGTAATCGCAACACATCACGCGCAAAGATGATGTCATACATATATATGTAACTTCTTCACAGCAGCAGTAGAAGGCTTTGAAGCTCTCTCGTTCAGACGCACAGGATAGAAGGGCTGATTGCTTGGGCATGTGAATCGATGCATGGGTTTCTCTTCTTGTCTTTGTAACGTGTTATTCTGTATTGACTACATATTGATATATATCCTTAACCCAAGTATGTTATACTAGCTACATGCACCCTAAAATACGAATCGCTTCCACGGGACTGTTTAGTTCTTCTTCCTGTTGCCGTCCTTGTCGACGACATCAGCCTGTTGCAAGGCCTGTTGCAAAAGCTTGGCGAGAGAAGGAGAGATCTGTTCAACCTGCTTGACGAGGTCCTTGGGCTCTCCGGGGATGAACTCAGCAGCATCCTTCAGTCGGCCTTCAACCTGCTTGCTCTGTAAAAGTGAAGGTCACGTTAGCAGCTGTAGGACGAACGTACGTTCTATGGTCAGCTAGGATGGGACTTACCAAAGCCTCAGCGTCGACCTTGCCGTCTTCTACCTTGGACTTCAACCAGGCCTCAGCAGTGTCGGCGGGAAGACCAGCCTTCTTGGCAGCCTCCTTGAGCTGCTTGATAAGAGCGTCGACATCGGCGGGAGCAGCTGCAACGTATCAGTCAGCTTGAGATTCTGGTATCAGAATGACAGCTGACTTACCCTCCTTCAATCCCTTGAGGAGAGCATCAGCCTGTCCTTTGCCGTCCTTTCGGGCCTCCTCTACTTTCTTGTAAACTTTGCTAGCGGCAGCCTCGACCTGCTTCAATTGGTCCTCGCCCATCTCCTTGGCCTTCTTGATCAGGGCGTCAATATCAGCCTTGTCGGGGATCTTGCCGATGAAGGTCTGGGAAGAAATTGGAAACTCAGCGTCAGTCACCCAGCAGCGGGATTGCTCGCTGATAAGAGTATAAACTCACGTCGATCAACTTCTGGCTACCAGCGGGCAAGTCATCCTTGAGCTCAGTGGCTAAAGCCTTCCAGTCAACCTTCTTGACATCACCCTTGGCCTCCTCGACCTTCTTCTGGACCTTTTCAACAACCTTCTTCACGTCGTCACCACCAACCTTCTTGAGGTTGTCAAGTACCTCAGAAAGGTCCTTGTCCTTCAATGAGGAGAGGAAACCGTTGACACCGCCAGGCTGGGAAGCGAGAGCTTGGTACAAGGCGAAAGCACCAGGAGGAAGGAGGGACTTGGCGTAGTCGGCGTAGTCACCCTATTAAATGCGAAAAGCTCACGTCAGCCTTATTGTCATCGAGAAGAAGTGGATAGCTAGATCTTCACTCACGACAGCAGCAGCGTTCTCCTTGGCGGCGTTGATACCCTGGTGAGTGATAGCAGCAACGTCTCGGACAGGCTTGAGGTAGTAATAACCTCCTACACCGACACCGAGGATAGCAGCCAAGACGATGAGCATGGGTCCGTTACCACCACCACCACCTTGCTGTTGAGCAGGCTGGGATGGGGGTACTTCGGTAGCGTATCGTCGGAGAGAGATGGGCTGAGCGGTCACTCGAGATACTCGCTTGGGCATAGCTCGGGGTCGCTAAAGGTGGAAATCGTGTGAGCTAAATTCACCTACAAGAGGATACTAGCAAGTGGGAAAGCTCACCATAGCAGCCCGGGGAGCAGCGGCAGCTGAAAGTCGAACAGCGGTGGGTCGAATGATTCCTGACATTGTGTTGAATTTGGGCTTGAGAAAGAGATTTGAGAAGTGAAAAATGTGTTCTAGTCTTGTGCGTTTGGCTGGGAAAGTATTGTTATTATAACTTGGGGGGGAGAAGAAAGTAAGAAGGAGCACGTCATGGGGTTTTATCTTATATACTGGTGCATATAGAGTTTCGGAGTTTGTACCATTAAGTGTCTTGTGCGGTGACGTTTGATTACACAAAGGCGATCATTTTGTCATTGTCGAGTGTCATGCCGTCTACTGCTGGTGACTCGCTAATACACCTACGCCATACAACATACATGCAGGGACATGGTATGGTATGGTGACTGACGTCATTCCCAAGATTTGTTCGCTTTTTCTTCCGCAAGCGGGCCTGGCCTTGGCCCTGGATGTATCTGCCCTATATACTACGTGCCTATTCATATGCATTCCAGTCAACCGTACCATGGTCTGTCTGTGCATTGTGCATTCATTCCACATACTCACTATAGCTAAACCCAGGTGGGATTTTGAGCGGATGACCCAGCAGACAGACGTACGTCAATGGCGGCCATGAGCGAATGAACCAGCAGATACGGTAAAATATACCTTGTAAGCGTCAAAGCCTAAATCATAAAAGGATGACGAAAAATCGAAGTGTGCACCTATACAAGGTGATTTGTTGACGATAGCGAGAGCATGCAGAATATCTTCCTGCTCACTGTCGTATGAAAAGCCGCCAGGCACGCACAGTTTATCGACTTTCGTTCTGCGACCTACTGGAGGGAGCAGCAAGAACAGACACAAATCAGCAGTGGTCGACAAGGTGCCTCGAAGCCACAGTCCACAGTTCCACAGGCTCTCGAAACACCCCCTGGTTTGACCTGAAACCGCGGATGCTGGCGTGTTCCAACTACTACTGATACTGATGCAGCGGTGCCGAGACCGTGATGGGTACAAGTACTAGTCCCATGCCAGAGGACCCCTAGGCCGCATGTTCACGATGCGCGCGGCCCGTTCAGAAGACGGAATGCTGTGTGTGGTGTCTGTTGGTTTTCACGGCTTCTACGCCAGGCTTACCCCCTGCTCATCTTTTTTCCGAAAGATGGAAAATTGTTCGTATCTGCTACTTTCATTTACCGCCAGAACAGCTCATAAGCCTTCTAACAATTTCGAGCAGAGCCCAGCCGTACCAACTTGAGCGCAAAGCGTCAACACGACATGACACCCATAACTCCCACGCCGCGCATCTCGGTGCAGCCTATCTTTGACGAGCTTACCAACCAACGCCGACTTTTCGAGACCTACAGCCCAGCGACACACGGACGTTTGTTTATCAAGCGATCAACCACTCCTGAAGAGGCGAAACAAAAGCTCAGCTCGGTAGGCGGGCCTAAAGGTTCTAGCGATTGATCATTTTCATCCTCGAATCGCTAAACAGCTAGAACTTTACATGAAGCAGCTGCATGCTCTCGTCAGCCCGAATCTGTGCAGCTTCACCGGTCGCCCTCACTTCCCTGCACGGCTGCTAGCCACCAAGACCTTCCTGTCTCATCTTGAATACCCTAAAGATCCCCTCAACCGATGTGTCCTCTGCCACGGTGATATCGGCTGGCAAAACGTAATGGTTGACCCGGATACCGGGGACATCAAATCCATCATTGACTGGGAGTATGCTGGCTTTAACCCTGTGGAAGTAGAAGGAGAGTACTGGCGGAGATGGGGTACGGCAAATCACAACGGCTCGAACTAAGCGATGTGGACGATATCTGTCGGCTACTCCATCAACTTAGCAAGAATGGCCGCTTCCCGGCAGATCACCCCACACCTCGCTCAATGAGGGGACAGCATGGTCAGTTCCGGTCAGACAAGCAGCATAAACGTGAAAATAGATTGCCGATTGGAAGGCTTTTGAGATCGCGCCGGTGGCTTCGTCCTCGCACTCGAACTTCTGATGGGCCGCAGGTTCTCACTGAAAGCACGGAAATCAGCCCCGAAGCGCCGGTCACACCTATATCCGATCGCATTCTGACTGAAGCGTCAGAGCCAGTTCTCGAAGCAAGTAAAGAGAAGCTTGGGTGAGCCGCAGTCTCTCGGTCGGTCTGCTCGTGGTGCTTCACGCTAACACGATTGCTACCTAGTGTGTCAGATCTTCCAAAGTGGCAAGAGCTTGCGACAGACTCCCTTGCCGACATGAAGAGATCTTGTCTTGTACGCTATCCTTGCAAGCCGGCATCTCCTCACGTCACCAGCTTGCCGAGCAGGCGGACAGGTTGAAACAATCATTACTCGTGGAACATCATGCTCTCGAATCATGGCTGAAAGCACAGTCTTTGGATGCACCAATCTACCATCACATGCATGGTACCAAGCGTGGCACTCTTGCTAGCGGTGAGTTGGTCTGAATGGCGCGTCGTTCGCGTATGGCTGCGTGATTTTCAGACTGATTTGAACGTGGTTCATCAGAAACTCGACATCTGGTGGAGCTGTATAGACAGCTTGGTTCCATCTTACAAGCACTCCGCGAAGGACTCGTCTCGAACGCAAGCTCACTTCAACGCTTCCACTCCCAGCAGATAAAAGCTAAACGGCTTGAAATGGAACACGGGAAGCGTTAGGCCGAGATTTTTGCTGCAGGCGATGACACGGTTACGATTATGCAAGAACCGATGTATCAGCAGTATATGACTGCGACTCATACGGTACATGCGGACAGAGATGAAGCCTCTTGTGAGAGTGGGGTTGTCAAGTGGAACGCCGTACGCAGAGTGAGTCTATCGGCATGACCTCTGACGCGCATGTACACCTCGAGAACAAAGCTGATGAGAGACTGTATGTGGACTAGGCTGCCGAAGAGCTCTTGATCGTCTCACACACGGCACAGACGCTCCTACCATTTACACCCGATAGGATCCGCTTCCAGCCCAGTAGATTCGGGATCAGAACAGAAAAGAAACGGAAGACAGAGCTCGAGATGTCATACTTGGTGGAAGCGGTGGCTGGAAGATAGAAGTGGTGGATATGGAGGCGTACACTCTGCTTGACCCCGAGGACTTTGGGGTGACAGAGGAAGAGCAGAGAAGGGACGATTTAGAGGAGGATGTACCTCAAAAGGTATTGGATGATTTGCGAGCTAGGAATCGCAGCTTTGACTTGAGGAATGATGATACCACACTGCAGTACATAAATGATCAAGTGAAATCAGCGGAGGCTTTGACTTCTTTGGAACCGCTCTCTTGTGAG
This sequence comes from Kwoniella sp. CBS 6097, assembly GCA_036287355.1. NCBI lineage: Eukaryota > Fungi > Basidiomycota > Tremellomycetes > Tremellales > Cryptococcaceae > Kwoniella > Kwoniella sp. CBS 6097. Next base: position 12,987,189 of record CP143074.1, on the reverse strand, counting down.
AGGTTGTACTTCGACGATTTGAGCTGTGCTTTACGGGATCCTCGGGTCTAACGCCCAATATCGTGCCTTCCCCAACCGAAGTAGCTCTGGGCCCTTGACATAGCTGAATAGGTGTGAACCTCTATGTCTTGAACGTCTTGTAGCATGAAACCTTCTCGAAGAACTAGTAGTGCATCCTGCCCTATGTTGATGTCAGAAAGACTTGAGAAGAAGGGGGAGTGTCAAGCCCCCGAGCGTTAGCTATTGAGCCTTGAGCCTGGGCGGCAAGTAATACGTCTGATTCAAAAAGCTGTGCCCGTTGGGCAGTGATCGTAAAGTATCGCTAGGCCAAAGGAGGCCGCCCAACTGGCCTGAACCTCGAAAAAAATTTCAACACAGCCATGATCCATCACCTCTGTCCGTCTCATCACTCAATGAGTCAGTCCATCATCTCAATTCACTTGTCAATCACGGTTGACAGGTACTTAGCCAGAAGATCATTGAAACGAGTCGCCACTCCACTTTATCCTGATCTCCGTTGCATCCGGTTACGCAACCCAGCTTGAAGATACGACCCATGATACACAGCCGATTGAGCGACACTTCGCTTAACGAAACCCTCAACAATGTCGGTCTCCGATCCGCGTCACTCAGTCCAACCCTTCTTCAACAAGATGAATCATCGGCGGCGGTTCCTTGAGACCTTCAGCCCTGCATTAAACGGCCGGCTCTTCATCAAGCGATTAACAACCGTGGAGGAAGCCGAGCGGAAACGCAACGCTATCGGAGCTCCTGAGAGCGGGAGAGGACGATCGTTCACATCCTTACAGAACGAAGCATCCGCACTTCTATATGTCCAGAAAAACACCACCATACCAGTCCCGAGGATTTACGCCCGTTTCGAAGATCGAGGGTACTTCTACTTGATTCTGGAGTATATCGAAAACGCGATTCCGGCTGCTGTATCCCATCCCAATCTTCATCCTCATATAACCAGGCAACTGGAAGGTCATATGGGTCAGCTTCATTCACTCGTCGGACCTATTCTACGGAGTTTTACTAGTACCGGTCTACCTCATTTCTCCGCACGACTTCGAGCGACTCGAGCTTACTTGTCACACTTGAAGTATCCCGAAGATCCACTCAATCGTTATGTGCTCTGCCATGGAGATCTAGGGTGGCAGAATGTGCTGGTTGATCCGGTGACGGGCGATATCAGGTCCATCATCGACTGGGAGTATGCGGGATTCTACCCTGTTGAAGTGGAGGGTCAGTATTGGAGAGGGTGGGAATCAGCGGAATGGCGTGGCTTCGAACCGAACGACATGGACGATATCTGTCGATTACTTAACAATCTCAGCACTAAAGGTGCTTTTGAGCCTGACTACCTCGCACCATGGCAACGTCCAGCCGAAACAACCAAACATTCGCTTGGTGGACAGGTTGAGCGGAAACAAAACGCAGGTGCTTCTGGGACATTGCTCAGAATCTTCAATCTACGCAAGCATCGCCGACCTCGCTCATACAAGGCGAATCGTTCGAAAAAGGGCACCGGGTCTTCCAAGATCGAATCGACCGCTTCGCAGAACGCGGGCCCGGCTGCGCCCCTTGAGCATTCGTCCCCTGCAGCGGATCCCCCTGACAAGAGAATCGACCCTCAATCAAGTCCGAGCCACATGGAGGAAACAGTCATCGAGGTAAGTCCTAGAGAAATCCAGTATGTTGTTCCCGCTTTTGCTGAAGGTAGTACTATATGTGGCTGATAGCCTCTCAGTGTGGCCGGAAATCCAGATTGGCAACAACTGGACGCCGCCCTCATTCCCGACGAGGATTTGTCCTCTTGCTCTCTCTCTTTACAAGCGGGGATCTCTGCCCGTCGCGCCGTAGCTCAGCAGGCGGATAAGCTGAAATCGGCAATACTCATCGATCAACATGCGCTCAAAGATTGGCTGACTTCACAAGCTGCAGAAGCGCCGCCGTTCCAGATGGAGCAAAGCAGACTCAAGCCTGATTCACTTGCTAATGGTAGGTGCACGTTTTGTGTCCTCTCACCCACACTGTATGATACTCTCTGCTATAACGACCCTGTAGCTCAAGTGATAGACTTTCCTTCAGAAACTCGTCATCTGGTGGAGCTATATAAGCTGCTAGGAACCACGTTGAGTGGACTGGGCGAAAGGTTGAGCGAAAGCACAAGCCCCCTTGAGCTATTTCAGTCTCAGCAGAACACGGTAAAACGTTTGAACTTACGTCACATCGAGCAGCAAAGACAAAACAGAGCTCCAACCAGCGCTTCTGAGGCAGCCAATTACAATACCTTAAATCGACAAGCTCGCGCGGCGACTGAAAAAGCGCCTGCAAATCGGGATCAAGCCTTTCGAGATAGCGAGACTCTCAAGTGGAATGCGATACGCAAGGTGAGTCCACAGAAAGCTGTCAAAATCGGATCCCTTACGCGACTCAGGCAGGCAGCTGATCGGTCGAGAGGCATACGAATGAACAGGCTCTGGAAAATGCGTTGATCGTCACGCATGCTGCGGAAACCCTACTGTCCTTCACGCCCGACCGAATCCGATTCCAGCCTAGCCGGTTCTTCGATCCGACGAGGAAAAAAGCCGAGGACCGAGCACGCGACCTCATCCTAGGTGGGAATGGCGGATATAAAGTCCTAGTCCAGGACATTGAAAACTACAGTCTGCTTGATCCCAAAGATTTGGGAGTACCTGAACCTATTCAAAGAGAGGGCGATACGAACGACGTCCCGGAAGGGGTACTGGAGCTCCTCATGGAGAAAGATAAGGAGTATCGATCTGTCGGAGACCAATACTCCTAACGTACGAGAGGCCATGGCGTTTTTCTTCAGTCGTCCTCTTTGCCACGGCAGTGTACAGTATGTTATGCACCGTGTGGGCAGTGTTCGGCCTGTTGCACGCATGTGTGATGTAACTGTACAGATACGTAGTATGCATAAATCAATGGTAATAGGGGATCTACGGAGAGTTTGTTCCGATGCAAATGGGACGACGGCTCGGACTGACGAAACGTCGTAGCGGAATATTTACAGCGTTGAAGCGCTGGATGATTGAATTCCCACATCCCAAGGATGATGTGACCACAACTGCTGTCTCCTGGTCTACAGCTCCAGATTGTTCGGCCTTTCTTAGCCGTCATCGGCGTGATAGCCGGAAAGATGTCGATCATCGTAATTAGATCAAGCGCTCTTAAGCGTACAGTAAACGAAACATGCCGTACTGTATTTCCTCTGCAGGATATATCAAACTCTCTATCAATCCGATAGATCTCAACGCGTTATTTCCTCGCGCACAATTTCATCGTCATCTATCGTACGGTTCTGTCCCCACGCAGATCACATATCAGCAGTGGTCCATTCTGCTTCTCGAGTTAGGGTCATGCAGTAGCTGTCGCGGGTTGACGTTTCCTCGGCACTCGGGTGAATGTACTCACGCGTACTGTATTTGCATGGTCCACTTCGGAGACCGCTGACTCGCAGCCACATCATTGTCATTTCGATATTCACCTGCTGACACGACAAGTGTAACACCGAGACTGGCCTTTCACTGCTGAGAGAAACGAAGCTCCTCGGTTCGTTTCGCGATCTTCTTCTTGGCGGTGGCGTATGAATCCGTTGGGACCCATGCGAGGTCTTCTGTCCAAATGCCACTCTCAGCTCGCATGTGCGCCGGCTTGAGCCAATCAGCGAACAAGAAAAAACCGGGGGTCTATCGTCATGACATGAAAACAGCATCAGCCCGGCACACAACAATTCGAGAAGCAGCCAGACCCACCTGGAGTGTCCAGGTAGTCGTCTCTAGAATGTCGCATCGGAAGATCCTTCCATAAAACAGGATTTCCGAGGAAGCTCGGGCGAATCTCCAGCAATCTCTGCCATACATTGTCAAGGATATGGAAGCGAGGTGTTCAGCAGCATCGAGGAAGATGGCTCGGGGACCTCGATGTTCGGGTGAATATCTCGACCTTCGCCTGATGACTGTCAGATCCACCGCATCCCGATCGAAGATTGTGAGTCGACGTGCAATCTCCCAAACAGCCCAGTCCAGGTCGGCGGTGGTCGAGATCCAATCGGTTTCCACGTCTTCAGCGTACTCCCATCCTCCCGAAATATGCCTACAGATGGAGTTCGTAGCCTCGAGATCATTCCGCCATTCAGTATCGTACCACCTCCACTCGTAGTCCTCCTTCCACCGCTTGGCCCGAAGGGGCGGGTCGAACTGTTCCGCTGTTGCAGTGAAGCCATCGGATCGGAGGGGAATGACCGAAGATTCATCGGTGATGCGAAGGACTGCAGAACCATTCCTCACAGCCTCCTCCACTCGTTCTGCCATATCGGAAGACATACTGTAGGGAGATGATGCTCAAGTGATTGAGGGGAGGTTGTTCGACTTGGGTTCTAATTTTGAGAGGATGAAATGTAACAATCAGTCAAAAGGAGTTCTTCTGAATGATCAGTGACAAGTGATTTGTTGGGAAAGAGCTGTCCAGCTCGATAACAAGTACAGTGGTATATATATATGTGAATCCGCCAGCATCCAATCTTCGTTTTCGTTGTGCTACAACTGTCTCTTGCTGAGATTTTGAAACGCTCTGCGTCAGGGATCGATAAGAATGGACCTCCCGCTTCGACCGTTTGATGGTCCTGGTCCGGTGGTCAGGGGATGGCTCGACGCCACCATGTTGAACGACTAGGCCATCCCGAGGAGTTCAGCTCGACTCTTGCAGGAAAAACAAAGTGCACATTACTGTATCTCGCTTCCCTAACGGTCAAGCGCTACTGTACTGTACGCGTATTCTGTTCTCGCCACAACACATGCAGTAGTGTCTGAGAGAAGAGGCCAAGGCTTCAGGCACAGCTTGACTAGTCGTCAGCGGCATAACTTCGTCTTGGACAGGTGTCATCTCAAGCGGGCCTATCGTCGATCCATGCACCGTTGACCAGATCCGTATTATACGTTTTCAGCCAGAGAAGCTGATCCAGATTGACCAAATCGTCCAGGCATCCCATGCATTCATATACCTCAGAGCCATCAGTTACATTATTTGTCAGCCGAAAACCATGGCCAGACCTTGTGGTAGTGGGGTAGTGGTCATCGAGATGCTACTTGGTAATTCCTAATCCGTCCCAGATTTTGAGTTCCGCGTGGACGTCATGGGGCGGCTGCATCGAAGGGGTCGATGAGTCCTCTGCACACCTCGTGTTCAAGATCTGCGGCTGCAAGATGTCAGCCCACACGTCGCGTGCGCAGTAGAACGAGTATTCTTTGGACATTAAGTCCAAAATACCACGCATCACTTACCCTCCGATGTTGGAATCATCAATTCCTAGCTCTCTAGCTCGTGCTCGCATCTTCGCGGACGCCTCGTAATATGTCTCTTTGCTGTATGGATCGAAGATGACTTCCTCGATCCATCGCTGTCCAGTCCGAGGGGGAGTAGACTTGAAATAGTATGCAGGGAATTCGTACGGAAGTACCTAGAAAGCATTTTGTGTTTATCATGAGCGTCATCATCCAGGCCGTGTGACGACAACAGATAGACTCACATTGGCGGTGACTACGTCGGTCGTTACGACCTCACTGAGTGGGATCAAGTATAGAGCGAGCCATTCACCAGAGGCTTTGGCGAAATGCCAAGCTTTTCGAGCTTCGTCGCCAACGAACCAACTCGCTGGCTTCAGGCGTGAAGTAGCCTTATACGCTATCATCGGGGAGTCAACGCTCATCGACGGGCGACGGATAGACGAGATTGAGATTTTAGAAGGGCAACCATTGAGAAAGCGCTTAGTCATGGACCAGAACACCCAATCTGGATCTTCCGTCATCGATATCCAGTCTGAAGACGCATCGTTTCGGGTAACACGCCAATGAGTGATATGTCTGATCCACTGGTCTGTCGATCCGTCAATGTCTAGCGTAGAAGTCGAATGCGCCTTAGCTCGGGAGATTTCGTTTGCGCATTGTCGAATGGTCCACCGATGAACAGACTTGATCGATGTTGCTAGAAATCCATTCGGGGTTAGGGGACTGAGCGAGTCGGGCTGGGGGATGCGGAATAGCAAGAGACCAGCGTGAGCCTTCTCCCTGAGCGATACCCAGCTTTTTGCACGATCAGCGGTCGTATTCCGAGCTCGCTGAGAGCTGTTGTTGTGCTGACTTGACGTTGGAACCGTACTGTTACATGCGCGAAGAGTCGAAAGCAAGGAAGAGGGAGAACTACGATCGTTTGGCAGTAGCCGGAGATGCCTTATGTCTTCGATGACGGAGTCAATCTCTGGCTCAGACTGCTGATCGGTGTTCGGGTACAATTCGGGATCGGTATGAGTACACGCCTTCGGGTACTCATGATCGGCGTATAAGTTCTCGTCTGGTGAGTTATAGTCTTCGATGTACCCGTCATCGGCATAAAACCACTCGTCGGGTGAGTCGTATTCTTGGATATACCCGTCATCAGCATAGAACCACTCGTTGGGTGAGTCGTATTCCTGGATATACCCGTCATCGGCGTAGAAGTCCTCGTCGGGTGAGTCGTATTCTTGGAGATACCCTCCATCGGCATAAAACCACTCGTCGGGTGAGTCGTATTCTGGGAAGTACCAAAAATCGGCGAAGAAGTCATCCTCAGTTGGGTCAACGGCCGTCATCTCGTAGCGTCGGTCAGTGATTATCGACGCAGAAACATCAATCTAGAAAGTGGGATGAATCGCGAGGATGCAAGAGGAGACGATTATGTTGATCACGAGGAAGAAGACGAGATGAGAGGGGACGTGTGCTGTAGATGATAAGAAAACATGGCAGAATGGGATGCCGATTGTCACGATAACAAAACGAGTATGAACGACCCTTAACGAGAAACTATTGTTCCCGAGAATTCAACGAAGAACTCTTGTTATCGTCGAGTTTCGGCAGGAGTCCGCATACTACCTGATTGTTCATCTTATTGTTCTCGAAATCAGCTTATTGTTCTAGACACCACCAAAAGATACTCTATTGTCTGATGTCTCAGAATATCGGCAAAGTTGACGAAGTTCTTTATTGTTCTCATAAAATCGCGCAGAATGACCGAAGTTCAACAAGGATAGGCGAAAGGCATATAAGGACGGGTACTTGACAAAGCATTCTAGAGAAGTTGTCGAACTTAGATTGTTATACTTTACCTAGTACATTCATCTGCATACTATACCGACGGCTGGAGTCTGCTATATCTCAATATCCTAGACTCTTATCGGCTAAACTCGCTACCAAGTCGCATGGGCATTTGCTAGTCGGTGTAGTTCCGTGATAGGTTGCCTCTGATCTTCAGCTTCGCGATCAACGGAGCCGGATCATGATGGATCATTTTGGTGCCCTTGTACCTCTTAGCATAATGCTGTCTTCTCCTGATCACTGTCAATTCCACCTGATCTCTTCCCAGAACGATCAACCTCCTAATGATCTCAAACAAACACCATTCAAGGTCGACCGAAGTGGAAATCCAATCCGATTCGAGGGTATCGGTGTCGACAAGGATGTCGTTTCGAGTCCAGCCTTGCCATCCGCCCGTGACGTGCTGAACAAGCTCCTGAAGCTTCGATTGGTCCCTTGTCCAGCTTGTATTCCCTCGTAGTGGCTGGTAGAACCTTTTCCAGGCGGGATTACTTGGGGGAGGTCTGAATCGGTCTGAAGTTGCTGTGAAGCCGTTGGGAGTGAGCGGCGAAAGGGATGTTTCGTCTGAAATGCGTAAGGCGAAAGCTGCGTTGCCCAAGCCGACTTGCAAGCTGACAGCATCGTGTATGACCATGTTTAGTGAATTGTAGTGGTAATAGCCAATACCATTGAAGGTCGGATATGCACAGGACAATCAACTAGCAACAGAGCGAGAACTCTTAAGATAGGATACTCTAACGAGGCATTCATGCATCTGTTTGGATCATTCCCAAGCATGGTTGAGCCACGAAGCAGGGCATATATATGCCTTACCCTAGGGCGCTGGGACCTTCTGCATAGAGCCCCGACGCAGAAGGTCGAACGACTTGTTCTCCTAATTTCGAGTGGTCCCCACCCCTACCCATGCGTGCAATGATCGATCATTCAACTTTTTCAATTTGCATCTTGAGCTTGTTGTTTACTCAGATCACAGTGAGAAGTTATCTCCGAACGTATGAGCGTTTAAGTGTGTCAATCCTTCTTATCGATATGCCCATAATGACATTTGACATGTAAGATGGATGGGGTCAGAGCAAGATGAAACCTTAAACGTCGCTATGGTGGCCATGGTGGGGGCGGGGACCGTTTCATGAACCACTTTCACTTCGGGGCTCCATCCGGCTGGCTACGTCTTTCGAGTAATGCCCGCCGCCAATGTTCTCATAGTTGGGACCTCACAACAATGGATTCCTTCTAACTGCTCCAAAATAACAATCAATTATCAGAACTTCGCGTCCAGCATGGAACCTCTGACTAGATCGTGTATCCGTCTGGGACGTCAACAGGGTACTACAACATCGGGCGTTCGGCTCTTTAACGCTCGTCTGCCTATTGCCGGATCCTCTCGCGTTGCTACCGTTCGACATTTCTCTCATTCCACGGCTCGTCGTTCTGATGTCCAGCCCAACCCTAAAGCTGGCACGCCAAAAAGACCTTCTCCATACCGTCTACTACAACCTCAAACCTTCATAGCAGAGTTCGCGCCGCTACATACAGAAGGATGGAGGCTCGATGCTATTTCAAGTCAAGAGCGTATGATCAACCCGCTCTCTCCGGTCTCAATTTCAGTGGATGAGCATACTGGCGGTGATTTACAGGATAGGAGGCTTGTGAGAGCTTTTATGCTTGGTGAAGGGAAAGAAGGGTGGAGAGATACGATGAGGCTGGCTCAGAGAGCTGGAGAGGTGATTGAGGAACAAGATGTGAGTTTGCCCTCTTTGGCCCTACAGCCAACCTAACGGTTAAGCTTGTTGGCCATGCAGACGATGGTCCAATACAGCGGGGACTCGAAAACGATACCGAGCGTGAGAGTGGCTACTGACACATTGTGGATTGCATGTAGCATCACCCCACGATACTGATCTCACCCGCATCAGACTATACACCCTCATCAACCTCTTTGACCTCACAAAAGCAATCTCAAGAGACAGGATACATCCTAGAAATATCAACACATACCCATACCCCCCTCCCACCATATCCTATGCCAATACCGAAGAGATCCAGCACCAGCGCCGGCGGTAATGAGGGTCCCAAGATAAGACCCGGTGTAACAGGGAAGGATATTAATCTTGCCAAGAGGTTAGAAGAGGTCTGGAGGGAAATTATGGGTGGTCGCGAACGGGTTGAGGTCAAGCGCGAATAAGCAACGTAAAGTAAACGAGGGCTACTGGTAAGCGCCATTTCGGATACAGTAGGCTACGAGTATACATCGCTACGGGATGCCTTTGATAGTACGAATAGCCCGCAAATAGCATATCATGGACGCATTCCGCTACGTCCTTACCCTAAAGGCATAGTCTAGTCGCATTGCATAGAAGTGACGGCCGCACGTCGCATCGATTCTGCGACTAGCGCTTTGATGAGCTCTCCTGTCAATCAGTGTCATACATATGGATGATGACTCGGAGTGACGATGATAGTAGCTTTTTTTTTTGGCACGTTGCGCATCATCTATTGCGTCTTGATGATGTCAAAAGGTCAGATCTGCATAAAGTCTCTTGATCATTTTGACGCAAGCTGGCAGAGAGTGTATGGTGTAAGGACGCGTTGATTTAGGGCACGAAGGGCGAACACGTGTTGTAAATCCCGTTGAATTGTTCAATGGTAGTGTAGCGCAGCCCAAGCAGAGCGACGGGGAAAAATACCGCATACTACTAATTAGTCGGGGTAACTCGGATTTTCAAATTAATCTGGAAATTATGCCGAGATGCACAACCCGGGAGGAAGAATATGTGGAGGAGAAAAAAGTGATCCAATAGCCAAAGTCTAGGCTAGCTTGTACAGGACAGGCCTGTTTGTTACCTTGAGCAGAGGAGCGTGGGCAGGCAGTGGGGGTGAAAATGAAAAATGGGATCGGATCGAATCAGGGACAGCCTAACTCAACTCAACCACCACAACTCACTCACTGTATACAGCAGTACTAGTAGTACGCAGTAGTGCGGGTGCGCTGACACCTTGGCACCAAGAGCAAGAGAACAAAGCACCAAAAGCACAAAAATCAATTTGGTGGGGTGGGGCTTAATCGCACACCACACAACGGGATTCACGGATCCTCGCTCGCTCGCTCGCTCGGATTCACATTGTACATCTCTCACTCCACACTGCACAAAAATCACCGCCAATCATTTCAATCCTCGATCAACCAATCGCCAGTCCTTTATCTCTCTCTCTCTTATTATCCCTTTCGCAACTCCATTCTTCTCTCTTCACCCACCCACCTACCTTCACGATCGTCCTCAAAAAGGCTATCTTTAGTCTACATTCTTTTTCCACCCTCTCTAACCCGATCACGACTTTTTTGAACTACAACGAAGATGTCGGCTACTCTCAGACAACGAGCACCTTCTCCCGCTGCGGGACAGGTCGAGAAGGACCAGCTCATTCGAGAAGCTGAGGAGAAGGAGGTCACCGAGGGCCAGAAGTGAGTACTATCCACCATCGCGCTTTCCATTCAGCTCAACATAGAAGAATGTCAATGTTGTCGCGTCGGTAGACGTGGAGCGATATTCTTCGGTTTTGCCGCACGATATGATACTAGCTACCTCCGAGTTTAATGCCGGAATGAATCGGGTCTCACTGCAGACTGCAGAAGTACGCAGCAACTAACACTTCTACTTTCGCCACAGGTTCATTGTACCTAACTTCACCGTCAAGCAGTTGCTCGATGCCATCCCGTAAGCCCATAGCTCGAGTTTACCCAGCGACGGTGGCAAGAGCAGAGCTAATGTCGATTGATATTTCATAGCGCCCACTGCTTCCACCGATCCGCCCTTCACTCCTCCCTCTATGTCGTCCAGGACTTCATTGCCCTCGGCGCCCTCGCTTACGGTGCCTACCACATCGAGTCGTTCCTTTCCAGGTTGTAAGTATATCATAGATTTGTCATTGCTGTCGATTGACGTGTTGAGCGCTGACCTTCGTTTACCATCTTAGCGACCTCTCCCCCATCGTGTTCCAGGCTGCCAAGATCGCTCTCTACTCCGCCTACGTCTTCACCGCTGGTCTCTTCGGTACCGGTGTCTGGGTTATTGCGTGAGTATGCCTTTCTACTTGTACAATGCAGAGCTGCAACCTTTCAGGCGCATTCGAATACGCCGATCATTTGGCTGACAGTCTTGATTCTTGACAGCCACGAGGCCGGTCACCAGGGCTACTCCTCTTCCAAGACCATCAACAACACCGTCGGCTGGATCTTGCACTCTGCTCTCCTTGTCCCTTACCACTCTTGGCGAATCTCTCACGGTCGGCACCATGCCGCTACCGGCCACTTGACCCGAGATGAGGTCTTCGTACCCAAGACCCGAAAGGATCGAGGTATTCCCCCCATGAAGGAGGAAGGCGAGATCAACGGTCTCAACGTTTCCGAGGAGCGACAGAGCGAGCTTGCCGAGGTCCTCGAGGATGCTCCCCTTGTCGTCTTCTTCAACTTGTTCGTTCGACAGCTCGTCGGATGGCCCGCTTACCTTGCCGTCAACGCTTCCGGCCAGAAGCATTACCCCAAGGGAACCAACCATTACACTCCCTCTTCCATCATCTTCAAGGCTTCCCACTTCTGGCAGATCATCTGGTCTGACATCGGTGTCGTTATCGCTCTTGCTGCTCTCGGTTACTGGACTACCCAGCGAGGATGGAAGGAAGTCGCCGTTATCTACTTCTTGCCTTACCTCTTTGTCAACAACTGGCTTGTCATGATCACCTTCCTCCAGCACACTGACCCCAACCTCCCTCACTACTCTTCCAACACTTGGACTTTCCCCCGAGGTGCCCTTGCCACCATCGACCGAACCTTCATGGGTCCCATCGGTGCCTACGTCCTTCACGGTATCTGTGAGACTCACGTCGCTCACCACATCTCCTCCAAGATCCCCCACTACAACGCCTGGGAGGCCACAGAAGCCCTCAAGAAGTTCCTCGGCCCTCACTACCAGCGATCAGACGAGAACATGCTCATCGCTTGTTACAAGTCTTACCGAGACTGTTGCTACATTGAGGAAGGCCAAGACATTGTCTTCTACAAGAACTCTCGAGGTGTCGCTCAGAAGATCGCCGTTGACGAGAATGGAAACATCTCTGACTCCGGTATCGACATGACCGAGTCCAAGTAAGCTATAGCATAGCAGCATCACAAACATCGCTTTCGCCGGCCCGGCGGTCATGAGGAATCTGCTTTGGCCGGTTTTCTTGTCTTCTCAATTTGCGATCGTTCTTAGATGCGGATGGAGATCAATAGGGTCTGTTCCAGATTTCTTAGGAGAATTCCTGCGGGAAAGCAGCAAGGTTTGACCAGTAGTCTAGGTACTCGGTTCAACACTGTCTGTTCAGTTCGTTTCATCATTCACATACATTGAAAACACCCACACGTCACACCACACACGCACAATTCAACAATCACGATCACGCCATTCGTTTATATAACCATAGACAGAAATACAGACATGTTATGTTATGGCCTCAAGCAAACATCAAAACCAAACAAGACGAGCGTAATTGCAATCGCAAGTGTAAATATAGACGTGCACCTTTACTATCTCTCCTGTCCGTCTGCTACGAGTGAACGTAGGTAGAGAGCATAGGGTAAGATCGCTCGTCTCCCGCTTACTTGTCTGGTAGTTTGGGTGGGCGATTATTAATTACGTATTACCCCACGTGGGCTGAGAGTGTTATCGCTATCTTTCATAACCGTATTGAACCGTACGTACGAACAGTCAGTCCCAGTCCGGTCAACTGACATCCACCTCTGGCACATTTCGCGCCAGCATCTTGGCCCATCCTTTGTAAAGGGCGTGGAACTCGCTTTCCTTCTTCTTCTATCCTTTCTCTTTTTTTCTATCTCTTCCCCTTTGACCCTCGGTTTCCTCTCATCTCCGCTCTTCGACGTCTCTCAATTCAACAGTCTTCTTCTTCAGCATATCGATTAAGCAGGCGAGCAATACACCAACCTCAGCTCTAATGCGCTTAGTAGATATCGCAACTCGCTTCCTCTCTAACCTCGTAGTTCGAACTGTCATAAACAGAAGCTCAAGATGACAAAGTGGGTCGTCGGAGTCATGTTCATTAATCCTTGGTCCAAGGATAGAGTCCGACACACAATAAGAGAGCTGCCGGACACAGCTGCAATCGTCGAGGCGTTCGAAGAAATCGAGAAGAATCTCGGAAAGACTTTCGATGAGGACGTTCAAACAGATCCCCGACAACTCTCTCTTTACGTCTACTCAAGTGCGGCGGCGGAAACCACCAGTGTTCCCTGTTGGTTTCGATTCATGTGTCAAGAAGCGGGCCCCACCCTTGCTGTTTTCCTCCAGGTGGTCTCCGAAGTCAATACCTATGACAGTCCACATGTTATAATTATGCACATTTTCCCTAAATCTGAGTCTGATAAGCGCTTAGCAGCATTCGGTGGAAGCCTTTCAGGTGAGCTCTTGGATCACAACATATCCAGCATTTTACCCAGAAAAGCTGACGCCTCTCGGCTGTCTCCCTTAACCATAGACCGAAGCCGCAGGTTTACCTTGCCGAAAATAGTGGAAGCTCGAAATGTCAAAACCGTTCGCCTTTCCCCCTCGAACAACCTCAAAGTCTCTGGTGGTCCTTCCTCATCCTCAAAAGTACCCCCCTCGCCCGCCAAAAACACTGCGACTAATCACACTGCCGGTCTCACGGTAACTCAAGCTCAATACCCTAATCAAACGGTTGAGGCAGGATCGTTTTTGGACAAGAAGCCTGTCAACAAGTCAGTGGCTATCACGTCAGCCCATGACAAGAGTATTTATGACGACACAGCCGACGGCTCAACCCCTGTAACTCATCTTTTCAAGATATACAGGCCTTACACTCAGAGCCTGCTCCTCGAGATCCCTGTAAATATCAACTTTCTGCCAACAGTCGAGGAAGTTCAGTGTAAGGCCTTCGTAGCTCTACGTGAAGCTGACTGGCCTGGAATGACCGAAGATACTTTCAACAAAAGGTATGTGTTAGTAGTAGGGCAGATGTCCAACAATCGATCAACATACGAAGCATGGAGGAATCACCAGGTACGTGAATCGTTTGATATCACTCGTGAGGGCACACGCGGACGCTGATGTTCATTTTTCGCCGCAGATCAAAGGCAAGTCGACAACATCGGCCACCAATGCTCCCACCGAAGTATCCATCATATTCTTGCTGCGACAAGGAAGCACACCCAAATCTGGCACAGGATTGGGGATGGACAGCCATACGTCGAATTCAGACAACTCGCCCGCTCACATTCCGGCTATGACTCTTGGACGTTCTACCCTCGGCCGGCCTTACGATCAATCGTACATCGAAGCGCAAGACAGGAAGATTCATCGTACCGTCTCGCGCATCAATCCGACCACTTCGAGCAAGTCTGAGCACTCCGCTCCTCTCTGTGGTCATGCGACTCCCCAAAAGGAATGCTGGAGATGTCACATGAATCCCATCTTCCACCCTGGATCGCCACCCTCATGCCCTGCCGGTCGAGGTCAAAACTCCAGTTCCGAAAGTCCATCTCCTCAGTCACAACCAGCTACAGAGGTCCGAACAAATAATATCGCCCATTCTTCAGCACCCTGGACCGATCGTTCCGCCAAGTCGACCGAAGAGCAACGATGGGCATACTATAAACAATCATCCACCTTGACAGCTGGTCCGTCCCAGCCTGTCGGTTCTCAGCAGGTTAAGGAGCAGACATATGGGGCCGATGCAGCTTCATCGCAACCCGAAGTCCAGAAAGTAAACGAAGCGATCAAGGCGCACGCTGCTCCCGACTCGGTCTGCCTGGCAGTCAAGAGCGCTGCCGCTGTTCCAGAACTCCCGGATACAACATCAGGCGGATCACCTCACGTCGATGACCAATCTGTCAAGTCTTCGCAGGAGAGCGTTTCAAGGTCACCGAAGAATATGCCCTCTAGCGACAGCAACAGCGAGCTCGATACTGCTTCGTCCCCCTCCGCTTGCTCTGATGAAGGCTTTGTGCACGTCACGAGCTCTGGTGGTAGTCAGCCTCTTCAGCGAGGGTCGACCCGCGACTACTTTGACGAACTCATTGCGGCGCCCGACAACAGCCCTACGTCAATCAACCTGTTGAGGATCATGCAGGAAGAGCAAGTCAGTCCTGCTTCATCGCTTGGCCTAAAATTACTTGATTTTACCAAAGAGCTACAAAAGACGCCTAAATTCGCGGGATCGAAGACATGCACAATGGACGACACTCACCAATCAATCATCAGTGCACTGGCGGAAGACAGGAAAGCGGCTGAAAGCAGAATGGATGAAATGGCTACTATGCTCAAGCAGATCGCTATCAAAGTCGGCGTTGACTCTGAAGAAGAGCAGAAACTCAGCAGCAGGCAGGAGACGATCGATGCAAATGAATCGGCTGAGTCGCGCGGGGACAAGACGCCTAAGGAGGTCGAATCGGAAAGGATGATGAAGTTCGCCGGGGAGGTGGGAGAGGAATTGGACCGCACTTTGAGTATGTTGAAAGTGCCGACCAGCAACGGGATTTCGACCGAGGAAGAGCCCTCTCCAGAAGCACCAGTCCCCAAAAAGGAACAGGCGCAACCTGTCCTATTGAAAGATGATGACTCCGACTCCGAATGCGCCACACCCAAAGTCTCATTTTCGGATCTCATGTCTTCAAGCCGTCAAGTCATCAATTCGGTCAACGCCATCCATTCTCCTTATCAATCGAGAGGACCTCTTCCTTCTCCGAGCCCCTTCGCTAGCCCGAAACATCTCCTCGAGCGACTCATGCAGAGATCTGAGCAGCTCGCTGATGCAGTCAAAGAACCCAAAGTCGCCGAGCCCGCCGGAGAGGCGGTCCAGCAACAGCTTGAGAGTCCCGAGCCATCAATACAGCACCTACATTCTGGTGCTGCTACTCAAGCATCTCGCCCCTCCCTGGACATCGATGGAATCCACCGTTCGATGAACCCGCAAGTTTCCTCGGAGCCTTATCATGTACGTTTTCATCCCTACAACACATTCACAATGCTCGCGTCGCCACTCGACAACGATCCAGCCGATCCAAAGGCATTCCCTTCCGGCTCGTTCAGCCATGCCGGCCACGCCTACCCCATGAACGCCTGGTTTCAGCCTTCTACTAGTACCCCAGCTGCCTATTCAAGCTATGGACAAGTCGAAGTCAGTAATGCAGCTTCTACCGATCAACCTACCCCATACGAAGGGTACCGTTATCACCCATACTGGGTCAATGAAGCCCAACAGAGGATGATGAGCACCCCAGCTCACTATCAAGCTCATCGTTCCCCTGTTGAACAATACATGAACGGTCATGGATACCACTGGCCTGCGTTCCCCCATCAGCTTGGCCAACAGGCGTTCGTCCAGCCTCTATCACATGGGTACGCGTACGGCCCGTCCCACGAGACCTACCCGACTGCTATGGCGGCTCATCAACATCAATGGGGCCAACAACTTCCGAATGTCTCGCCTACAGTCCACCAACGACCTTTTTGGTGATTGCCAACTATCATCGTGATATCATGTTGATGATAATTTTTTACATTTTGTATATGACATATTCGACGCCTGATCGTTACGTGTGAGTCCGCCCCTTTCATCGTTGTAGATTGATCCACCTGTATGTAGTTAGCGCTCTTTCTAATCATCGAGTTCTAGCAGTCTGTGTGTATGGTGCATGGGGACAGACAAAGAAATCGTGATCCGAAGCTGTGAACGGTAGAGCGTCTGGCGCCCTGGATGGACGTAGTGCGTCTAGGAGGAGAAGGAGGAGCGGAAGGTACAGGGGCAGTATGGAGGAACAGAAGAAATACTATAGGTCAGATACATGTTAATACATATAATCATTGTTTATTCCATGTCATGTCATGTCATGTCATGTCATGTCATATTATGCTATGGTGGGATTTGTGAAGCACCACTTAGTGTATAGCCATTGTACGCCGACCCATCTTTCGTTAATACCGTCCGAAACCGCTCGTTCTCAATCGAAACCATCATTTTCCGCAGACAATCTTTCCATAACATGGTCCAGAGTGACCAAAGAAGCAATTTCTATACTTCGATCATGAATCTTCGTCGCGAGTCGTAAGAGATCTAGATCATCACTTCATCCCCTTATCCAGCCCCATATAGTGCCCAAAACTCCCTTTGACCCCTTACGAGCAGAAGTAGCTGTAGAGGGTGACCTCGTCTCTTCCGTCGCTTTCATACGTGCTTTGAAATCGGATGGATGCTCGAATTTCTTGAGAGCCCAAAGACCTTTCTTGCTCTTCCTGATCAATCACAGGCATTACGGCAAGAATATCAGCAACTCAGATACAATCTGGTGGACGATATGCCGGATGTTTTGCGAGGAGGATTGTGAAAAAGAGAACAGCCAATTGAGCCAAACGGCGATCGTTACAAGGAGTCACAGGACGAATCATGATTCCCGAGCTCACTTAGCATCAGCTTCAATGGCTTTCATACGCCCTAATCCCCAAGGACCGTACTCCGCACCTCCAGCTTCGTAGACCACTGCCATGCCTTCTTTCAGCATCAGAAGGGGAAGAGGTTTATCCCAAAGCAGTGTTCTGGATATATAGGGTACTGCTACCTGCAAACGTTCGAAGAACAACGTAAACGTAAGATCGATTAGCGCTACCTTCTAGCTTCCTCTCTCCATACCTGCGCGCCTCATACAGTGGCTTTGATAAAAGAAACACCAATAGACCAATAGGACAATAGGACAATATTCCATGACACGGATATGTCCATCCGTGTTGACGATGTACGCGGGGGAAGTTTGGTGGATCAAGCAGGGATGGAATGAGCAAAATCAGATCACTCACGATCCGATTATATTGATCCTTAGCTAGCAATTGACATCTCATCCTTCGTCCGAGAATAGTAGCTCTTAGCCATTCTAACGATTCTTTAGCGTGAGGTTGGGCAGGTTGGCCGAAATGCGCGTTCTCAGGTGCATCGACGCCTGCTATTCTGATATGTAGAGTTTCATCCTTCAACTCTGTGGGAAGGAAGATATGAGAGAGAACGTTGAAGTCAGTCACATACGTCTCAACTTGTCTGCTCTCGGTTTGGGGCCACCCAAACGTCTACTGCGGCCTTCTGGGCCACAAATGGGATTGCTGCGCCTCGGATCTGGACAAGGTGATACTCACCTTTTGCTGTCTTTGGAATCGACCTAAACTTGAAGGGGTATCGAAAGAAAGGTCCGGGGGTGTGATATAGTCGCAGATTGTCTGAGCATTGGAGTGAGCGCATCAATGTTGAGCTCCAACACTGGCCATCTTTCCAGATCCATCAGTAAGCTCACCGCCATCGCCAACACTACGTGCATCAGAGAACATCATCAGCTCTATTCTCCTCCTGACTCGACTCGATGTACGAGTGGTAAACTCTAGATACAGCTGACTCACCTAGTCACAACTCCCCTGACCCAAGTCTTCCGTTCCAGCATACCTGAAGTAACGGAATTCGCATTCCTAATCCGTCTCCAATACCTTCTATACCCAGCTATTGATCCCAGCGTAATACATGTCGCTCCGACCGCTGAGATGATACCGACTACCACGGGATCTTTAGGTATCCATTCTGAGATCGATTGCGTAGCCGACCGTGTTTTCGAGGACGACGAAGATGGCGTTGAAGAGGAGGCGGAGGATGACAAGGAGGGGAATAGGGATGTTAGTGTTTCGAGGGGTGACGCGACGTTGTAGATATCGCATGAACTGTCTTTCTTTGTTGAAGCTGAGGCCAAAGGCTTTCTCGACTGAGCCCTCGACGTAAGTGTTCGTGGATAGTCCATTCCGTCGTATATTGCGATATATGTGGAAAATTGCGATATAAATCAATAAGTAGACAGGAAATAGGTAAATTATTAGTAGCACGAGTTTGCCGGTTGTCAACGTTTGGTTCGTTCCCGGCGGTACGCGGGTCGAGCGTTACAGCAATCCCAAGCAGGCAATACCGATTATCTCTTGTTCTTGTTTTGTCTGTCATCTCTCTCACAACTGCTATCGACTGCATACTCCGACTGCTTAGGACCTAGGCCACCTCTGAAAAGGCTTCAAGACGATTCCCTCGCTGCAAGGCCTATGATGGCCAGCCTATAATGGAAGTCTCAAACTTCTTCACCCGCTTATTGCAGGCGCCGAAGGAGACTACAAAAGTTCAACAAGTCGATGATTTGGGAGAGTTTGATACGGCATGGACGAGTATACGAGTCAGTAGAGCTGACTGGCATAGGATCACCGTCTCTTATCTGACCATCTGACCGCTTACAGCTCGCTGTATTGCTCGGTCATCATGCTGACCGGAGGCTGTCATCGTCAACATAGGAAACTCTCGAACAACCTGATGAACGACAGCTCGTACGGTGCGTATACTATTTAAGCGCTTTCACACATACCAAGCAAGCTTACTCACCCTGGTATAGCGGTATCTCCTCCACGCAGGTACCGGCTCAATTGCGGCGGATCGTCGATGCGCTGATATACGAGAGCAACAGGACAGACGAAGAGTGAGCGTCATGAAAGAAGGCACTCTCGCGCTTCATCAGCTGATTGGTCTATAGCACGACGGGAGCGTGTCTCGAGTACTTCTTGAAGAATGATTTGCTTGCTCAGCTCGAGAGGCTATGCGAACCTGATAGACCACACGGGATCAAGGGTAAGCTTTCGTCCCATTGTCTATGCTAGAAAAAGATGGGGACCAAGTTCACCGTGCAATAGCCGAAGTTCTAAGAGCCATCAATAATCTCATCGTCTCCCTTTCTGAACGGTTTTTGGTCCACAATGCCGTCCATCGACCTCTACGCAGACTTCTTCGCTCATGTGTAGGAGAAGCACCGGAAGAAAAAGTGGACGGGAGTGCTAGAGTCCTGGGAGCTGCTGGAATGAGTCCGGATATGGACCGCAGGGCTTCCAACGAGGACATAGAGGAGGAGCTCGTCAATCTGATGTGTACGCTGGCATCAAGGATGGTAGCTTAGTAAGTGGCGCAAAAATATTTCAACGAATCTGGGAGGCATGCTGAGGGTCATCGATGCTTGGCTGTACAGTCCCCCGCTACTGCTCATCTTCTTTCACGACAAAGGCTGGCTCGTACCGCATCCTCATCCTTCTCGGACCCCTTCGGCAGTCGACCGAGCTCTGTCACCCACGCCGTCAGGCTATACTGGTCACTCCGAGCCTTCGACCCGGGTCTCCGTATCAGCCAAGACCACTCACCACTTCGAGTTCCTCTTGTTCTCCTACCTACTCCGATTTGTGCATCGAGAGGGACAGATAGGAGATCCCGCTCGAGCAGGTTTATTGTTCCTCTTTGATATCGCTTTCCTCCCGCCGTCAGAACAAGTCAACTCAAGTCCCCAGCCAGATAGCCAGGTTTCAGACCCTCTTCAAGATGCCAGAGACGCTTTTGGCGAGTTCATCCTGGACGGCGATTTTGCTGAAGTTATGGCCGCTGGTCTTGGCGCGATCTACTCTCTTCTGCCATCGAAGCTCCATGTCCCCTCTTTGTCGGTAATAGCAGATTCACACGAAGAGCAGCAGGCTCCAGCTTCGGGCGGAATGCATCTCGGAGCTGGTTTAGACCAGACAGAGGTGGATATACCCAGTTCGACAGATCCAGACGTGCGTATTCAGCTCGACTTGATCCTCAAGCTCTTCGGATTCTTGCAAGATATCATCCACCGATGCAATTCGCCTATCCATCACTCGTCTGCCGACGACACCGGCGTATCCATGACACATATTCTTGGCAGCGCAATCTCAGATGCTACCCTCGACGCTATCCAGTCATCCTTCCTTGACAACGTCCTATATCCTTCAGTGCTAGAGTGTTCGAGCCACGATGGCAGTGCGGTAGCTGTCCTTACATATCTCGACGTCATCTTCTCAAATCTGGATGACGGTCCCCTCCTACATCGTATCCTTTCGTTCCTTATGGACACTCAGGTATCAGATCATTCGAATACCATCACCACCACCATCACTTCGAAGAAGGCTAAACGGAAAACGGGCGCCATGGGTTTCGTACAGCAGCCAATACACACCGCCGACTACTTTGCCGATGAAGGCCGATTCACACTGAAAGATCTCATTCTCGATAACTTGCATTCCTCGGATTGGACAGCGAATACAGCTGCTCTTCGCCTACTTCGGTCCCTACTGGGCGATCATTGCTCACAGTCTGTACGAGGATTACTGTCGGCTATCCGAGATCCAGCTGCGACAGCTCTAGCTAGAAGACCAATACCTCTCGATGTCGAAAACAGCTTCGGAGATAGCTTCCTGCCGATACCGATCAACTCGACCGATATGCATCTTCAAGAGATCGAGTTGTATAGCTCGCTCATCACCCGTATAGATCCCTTGCAACCTCCCTTGGAACTAGCCGCTGGATATGCGGTGTATCTAACAGATATGCAAGCTGCTCTCGAGGCCGACAAGTGCTATAGAATATCGCAAATACCACTCCATTTCCTGGGCGATGACGAGAAAAAGAGTCTTCTGGGGACGGGGGTCGTCGAAGAGCCGTTCCAGCATCGTCTCAATCCCTCTGATCCGGTTATTGGCGCAATACTGGATCTGCTAGCCTCGTTCCTCGGCAACACGCCCGACGAGAACGTAGCTTTGACTGGGGCGGTGACAACGATAGCCCTTTGCCCGAACCGATTGCTTGTCGGGTGGCTTTTGTATGACGTAAAGACAGAGACGGATCCTTGGGCGGCGAATGGAAAGCCCAAAGATTCTCCATCATCCGATAACACTTTCGACCCGTTATCAGATTCAGATTCAGACTCGGATTCGGATATAGATATCGACACTGCGCCATCATCGCGCACGGACCCCTTCACCGCTCGTGCTTCGGTCGACCTGCCAGCAGTGTACCAGATTCTTCGAGAGCTAGTGAAGACGATCTCGGGTTTCCGCCGTTCCATTGATTCCTTCGATCGACTGCTATCCGAGAGGAGACAAGGTTTGCTATTCGCTGATCATCTGGACGAAGCGATGAATCTTATGCTTGATGTGGACACCTCGGCATTCGGTCTACCTTCGACCCCTACGCAAACGAAGAAACCGAAAAGACCCAGTGCGGTGGGTTTAGCAAGCAGTCTCAAGTCGTTCCTTACGCCAAAACGAAAGGGGACGCCATCTACACCTGCATCAGGGCCCAATTCCGAACGATCGACACCGCGACTAGGAGGATTGTTTGGATCATCGAGCCATGCTACAGCTTCTACGCCCAGCAAGACTGATGTCCTTCAAACCCGATTACCGTCGACCCCCAACGTCAATCGCTCATCATCACCCTTCATAGCCGGAGATGATGGTGCAGGACCTTCCACACCCGGGCCAGCGAAGAACGATGGCAGCGTATCGCCTTCACCTTTTATGGCGCATTATGAACAAGCATCAACGTCGTTGGAGGTGAATCAAGCTCAAACCTCGGCGGTAATAGCGAGTGGACCATGGTCTCCCGCATCGAACCAATTTGGAGCGGTTGGAAGATTTGAGACACCCAGTCTTGGTGGTGGTGACATCACTTTCGACGATACACCAGTCACTGCTGCGTTTGATCCGACCACTCAAGGCAATACTGTTACAGACAGAGACGGTGACCATGAAGCTGGAAATCACAGGAGGAACAGTCAGACCAGAGTGAAGCTTAGTGTAATATTGGATAATTGCGTGATACTGGAAGAGTTCATCAAGGAGCTCGTGGCTGTAATCACTGCTAGAAGGGCTTTAGGTATCGATCAAGTGGGATTCGTGTAATAGCATGAGGTTTGCAAGGGCTTGCTCGAGCTTAGCATCTGTTGGACAATATAAAGACGACAGAGACGTTCTTGACGACAACTGTAATGCAACGTAGTGGAGCATCGTGTGATTGCTTCTCTGTATATATGAACCATCACGAACCATCAATGCATATCGGGATGCTTTCAATATGCTCCTGATGCTTCCAACTGCGCGTCGCGAGAGCACATCTTGTCGTCCGCCTGTTGGAGGAGTCGGCTCGGGAGTCCCAGATAAGTTGATCAAGCCATGATTCAACCTTTTGCCAACAATTCTTGGGTATCCAGCAGTATCTGGGCAAGTCAAAGGGTATGATCTACAACACAAGTTGGAGGAGATGGATTCACTCTGTAGCCAGCATCAAAGCAGAGCGAGATAATGTTTTTGAGACGCTTGCTTACTGTACATTGCAGGTCCACAATGAAGTATCGACGATGTCTTTTGAAACTGACCTCATGCCGTAGATACATATGCTAATCTCCATTCACGCACATGTCGAACAGGAACCAGTGATCTCTCTGCCCCCCTCTCTGGCTACATCAATCCTATCGTATCACAAAAACCGCTGGCACTCACTTGGCTCGACAAGATTCTATGTCACTACTTCGAGCGTGTGCGATACCGGGTACAATAGCGCGCCTCGTTCGCCGAGAGAAGCGAGCAGACAACGTCAGGCAAAGACCAGATGACCTCGTTCCATGTAAGAGCGTTTGGCTGACCTGGGATCGTTTCCGTGCTCGTCTAGATACGAACCACTCGTTTTGATCCCAAAGAGAGAAGTTCCCAAGAGAGGGTCAGAAGGTGAAGATCAATGCCCGAGAACCCCGTGTTGATCAGCGCTCTTTTGAAATCAGGAAGATTAAGCCTCTGACAGGCTAGGCTCAAGTGCTTGGAGCGCCCCCGTCGATGAGATCGAAGGCACCTTGTAGTCCATGTGTATCAATTCCTGGCGCGGATGCCAGAAATATGGATGCAGGCCCTGATGATTCATACTACCATGAACGTTCAGGAAAAGGTATAAGGACATGATGTGGCATCTAAATAAGCAGGGTAGTTGAATTCCTATGAACCTCCTTGAAACGGAGCGGATGAGACGTTATAGACGTGAATAACACAATGATGACGTGTAGCAAATATGCACCAAGAGAGAGCTCGCGACTCCGCTGGATATATTGCGAGACTTCTGCTGGCGTTCTTAGCGATGGACTATTCGGGAGGGACTGAAAAGAGATGAACGAATAGGGCGGTATGAAAATGTCGGGTATTATTAGGTCGAATGGAATGTAAACTGTATGCCGTGTGGTCTCATCACTTTACAGCGCTTGCTTTCTATGGTGTCCAAATCTGGAAAGATGGAAAAAGAGTATGTATGATCAGCTCCGGCGCGAACTCATAAAAGGTTTGGAGCCGGGGATTCACCTTGATAGTCTGATCCACCGAACCAGTAGCCAGCACATTGATCCGTCTAGGTTCATCCTCCACCTTCGTCTTCGAACCCGCTCCAGCATCACCATTAGGCACCGCACCAGCAGTCGCACTACTACTACTGCTGGATCCCCCTCCAATCAGAGCTCTACCCCACGTCATGGACGTAACGAAGTGTCCGTGGGCATCTACTGTCTTGACGCATCGTCCGTTGACCAGGTCCCAGATCTTGATGGTCTTGTCGTCCGAAGCTGACAGGAGGTATTTGCCTGATGGGTGGAATACTATTGCTCGAATCCAGTTATCATGACCGACCTGATAAAAGATCATACAGTCGAAAACGTCAGCTCATAATCCCCTTCGCTGAGCTAGGAACTCTCTCGAACGTCATATCATGGCCGTGCGCCGATATCCGATCGATGAGACGAGAGACAGCCTTTTTTCGAGCATAGGCGTAGCGATCCTAGAAGCATCATGTGGAAATGTGAACACTCACAAACGTCCGCAGACATTGTCCCGATTGAGCGTCCCAAAGCTTGATCGTCTTATCTCTCGATCCGGTGGCTACGAAGGCGCCAGGTGATTTGGCTCGAGCATCACCAGCAGGTGCAGCCTAACCGGACTCATTAGCCTCTGATCACATTTGCTTCCTGGAGCAGTTTCTTCGAAGAGCGAGCAAGAGCCCATAGTGAAAAGAAGTGCGGGACTTACCCCTAATCCTGCCAGTTCTCTTATAGCAGCGTACGCATTCACCGGTGCAAATACAGCACACTCCAGTACATGCTCGTGTCCTCTCAGCTCCATCTTAGTTTCTCCGGTAGCGAAGTCCCATATGCGTGATGTCTATAGGTACATTGCACAGATGGACTGATCATCAGCGACTATCTACAATGTTGGTCTCTTCTTATCGTCTTACGTGCCCGTGCCAAAAATGTGGGCGACCGAGTCACAAGGGCGGGAAATGGATGGTTCCGAGCGGTATAACTTACTTGGTCATTGGAACAGCTTACTAGCCACTTCCCATCGTCTGACGGTACTACCCCTCGTACCCATTCTGCATGTCCTGTAAACGTCTTTACGCAATATCTACAACGCGAAATCATGCATCAGTGAACTTACCTTGCAATATGCCTCGATCATGGTTTCGTCTCGACCCAGGGATATCACTCACCCGCTCGACACCTCCCACACACGAATTGTCTTATCTCTACTCGCCGAGACCAATTTCTCGCCATCCGGCGTAAAGCGTACTGACGATACCGAATGATCGTGTCCATGCAGCGTTTTTACATTCGTATATTCGTTTGATGTGTCCCACAGCTTTATCGTCAGGTCGGAGGAACATGTCACTATAAATGACAGGGATTCAAACAGATGAGGTGTAATTAGCATTCCATCCATTAAGGTTAGTGATACAATTCCCGCTCTTTCTTCCTCGGCGCCTGCTCCCTCTATGCTACGTTTGCTTGGCCCTCGAGGCTCTGCAAGTGTCTAAGCAGAGCTTCTCCTTGACACTCGGATCATTGTCGGAATAGCGATGGGGTCTGAGCAATTCGCCAGCATTTCCTGGCACCTACAGTCTTCTCGCTGCCAAATTTCGATTGATACGAATAGACCCCGAAATCCCACTCACCCATAAATCCGCCTTTAGGATCAAAATCCACATCCGCGACAGCCTTCGTATGTCCCTTGGCCGTCCTTTCCATCTCACCAGACTCCCAATCCCATATCTTAACGCTGGCGTCCTCTGATGCGCTGGCCAGTACGGTCCAAGTAGGATGGAAGGCTACTCTCGTTATAGGTGCTCGGTGCGAAGTGAGGGTATGTCGTGCAGGCGCTCTAGGTAAGAAGGGCGCTGAGGAGGCCGTGGATGTCGTTGCTCTTGTTGGTGACGCTAGTTCAGCTAGGAGGGAGGCATTCCGTGATTCAAGGTCCATGATCTGCAAAGCGGGAAGGAGGAAAGGGTAATGTCTTTAGGGTCAGCACAACAAGTATGATCTCCTTTACAAGGGTCACACGGTCATGCAACAGTCCTCTTGGTATATACAAGCTATCCTGATGCTCCTCACAGCCCTCCAGGCCAAAGCGAGATTGTAAGACGCCGTCGTCAGGTGAAGGGAGGATGTGAAGAAACACCACACACCTTTTTCTGCAAACGGATCACACTCGTCCACTTCTTCTCAAGCAGTCCAACCCATCTCGCCTTCGGGTCGTCCACTACGAATTCCTCGTTATCTGTCTCCTTCTTCAGCGCTTCATAGGCTTCGTGCATCCCCGCTGAATGAAGGTACGATAGCATCGATTTATGCCTGTAGCGAGGGAATCCGGTAGCATTCGATGACGGTGAATAGCGTTTGATGTCGAAGTCACATTGGCATGATGGGGTTCCATGATGAGCAAGGAGAGATAGGTCAGCTCATGTAATGATCACGCATCAGTCCGACTACAGCAGTATCCATCTCATCTCGATATCCGACTCAAGATCGCTGAAGTTCAATAGAGAAAGACGTTCACGCACAGCTCATCTTTCTGCCTTTCGGAGAGGAGGCTCGACATCTTGAGTACTGGTCTCGGTCGGGCCTCCTAACGATTCGAGGGATGGATTTGCCTATTCTTGACACCTGGTTTTTCGGCTTGGATTGGTAGGACAGTCTTTGTCGTTGCGAAGCAGAATCGAGGAGGTGATACAACTTGTGACCGCAGAGAGGAAGGAATGACGTTGAAGAAGAGTGGATGGATAGTGGTGAAATTACCTGAATCAATGTCCTTGTTGACACAATGATCCACGTCGTGTTACTGTTACCGTTTACCGGCTTAAGGTTACTTTGCTTTTATTTACGAGTAAGTCAACCTGACCCCCGCGTCGCACCAACTTGATTTCTCTCGTTCTCTTCTCTGTTTTGTCTATCCCGATCACACAAAACAATAAAGACACAGCACAGCACACAACAATACACAACAAGCATCGCGTTTGTTTCGTGACGCGACGAGTTAAGCAAAACCGACCCAGCGAGCTAATACACTCACTGCCTGCCAGCTCACATGCATTGACCTTGAAACTACAAATACTATCACGCGCACTCGAGACAAAGCGAACATGAGCATCAACGTCGGATCGTTTCAGGGGAGATATCATCGGGCGAGCCAAGTGGGAGAAGGGGTGCTCTTACTCGAGTTTGACAGGTATATTTACGCATCTGCTCATCTACTCCTCGACCGTAGACGATCGTCCTATCGCTGTTTGGAGCATTGACGGTGGAAAAGGGGACCGCTAGCTGACATCTTGTCCTACTGAACCTCCTCCAATGCTGCCTCTCGCGTGCAGAGCACCGGTCAACGCTTTCAACGATGAGCAAGTCATCTTGACCGAATGAACTCAAACCCCAAAGCTCTCGTATAAGCTGACATACTACTGTACATGTTGATCGTACCTCGGTCCATATAGCATGTGGAAGGAGCTTCGAGCCATCGTGCACTCCATTTCTTCAGATCCGGACATAAGAGCCGTAGTTCTTTCGTCAGCACTGGAGAAGACATTCACAGCTGGTCTGGACCGTAAGTAATCGCCTGAGCGCGATATCTTAACGACGTGCCGGCAGACAGTCCTGTCGCCTTTTTTTCGGGATATCGGAGGCGTCTCAGCGCTGACAGAGTCTCTCTCTACTATGCGAATTGGTCCTGCAGTCAACGCGCAGGTCGAGTTGAATGAGCCGGATCTGGATCCAGCGAGGAAAGCGCTGCAGCTTCGCGATCATGTCTTGGTATGTCTATCAAGCTTGATGTCCCAGGCACGAGCTCCTCCTCTCACCGCTCTCTCAGGCGGGCAGAAACCTGTTTGCACTGCACTATTCCCGGTCCAAGATCTTGACTCTTCATAGACCGCTTGTTTATGTGCTGTCTGAGCTGACATCTTACTCAACACGCCTATGCCTATCTACTCGCCATCGCCACTTGTAGGACTTCCAAGACGCTATTTCAAGCATCGCACAATGCCAACAGCCTATCATCTGTGCGATGTACGGTTCGTCGGTCGGACTCGCTGTAGATATAGCTTCCGCATGTGATATCCGGCTCGCGGCCGATAATACCGCCTTTGGAATCTTTGTAAGTCTCAGTTGACCCTTCCAGATCCAGTGCGCAATGTCCGTCTTGAGGTAAAGCTGAGTGAACCGATGTTCCGAACATCGCTGAGCTGATGATCCCAACGAACCCTTCTCTCGCTTCGCAGGAAGTTAATGTCGGCTTAGCAGCGGACATAGGAACACTCCAGCGATTCCCCAAGATAGTAGGCAACGACTCCCTTGCTCGCGAACTAGCTTTGACGGGCCGCAGATTCGATGCGAAAGAAGCGTTGGATATCGGATTTATTAGTCAGGTCGTTCCAGGGGGTAGGAAGGGAGTTGTCGGTGAGTCATTTCGAGACCTTGATTATCAATTCAGGAGGACAACACGAATTCACTTTCACAGAGTCTGCTTTCATCTCGAGTCGATGACGCTCCAATAATGCTGACTCTTCACCTATGTTGTTTGTGGCCGTACGCAGACGCTGCTGTTGAGATTGCCAAGACTATAGCGTCTAAATCACCGATTGCTGTGATGAGCACGAAACATCTCATGAACCGTAAGCATCTTCACTACCTTTTCCCCTTCGCAATCCATATCAAAGAACCGTCCTACCTTTTTTTTCGAGGTATACGATATACACACCCGCGCAAGATGCACCACGCTGGGCCGACAAGCTGACACTTTTTCTCTCTTCTCTGTTTGTCAGACGCGCGAGACCACTCGTAAGTTTCAGTCAACTCATAAACTCGCCGTTGAGGCCGCCGAGAAAAGATCCGCTCGCAATCATCACAACTTCGACCCTTCAACACACTTACATGAACAGGACAGAATTGCTAACGCCATATATACATTACACATCGCAGGGTCGAGGAAGGATTGCGATACACAGCTATTTGGAACGCGTGAGCCTGACAGCTCTCTCTATCCCTATTTGTACCCCCTCAGCCCAGAAACGAACCGACTGACAGTGATGAATGTACGTTGTTGAATGATGATATTGGTACAGCTCAATGCTCCAATCGACTGTAAGTGGTTCAAACCGCTTTGTGCAACCAGTCCCCATCTCACACCAGAACATCACCTACGAAGCTCGCGGTCGCCAGTTCGGTTGAGTTTGAAACTTGGCTCCCAGTCTGATTCCGTTTTTGTTAATCTGGCTATGTAGGATACGACAGCAGCCATGAAGGGTGTCATGGAGAAACGGGCTCCCCAATTCGCGCCGTTGAGCATCAAATCGACCAGGGCCAAGCTATGAGCAGAATAGACTCGCCCGCGATCCGGCACAGGCACAGGCGGTACCTGCGTACGAGATCAACGTATCGGCACCACTGCACATCGTGCGTCGATATATCAAGGCAAAGGCAATTAACCATGAGAATAGCGAGTTATGAAGATAGCTTGTACGTGTGAGTGGACGGACCGCTCCGAGTAGCTTGGTTGCCTGAGCGCGACGTGATTGGTTCAGCTTGCGCTGGAATAGCAGTGACTTGCGCGCAGACTTGAACATGGATTTGAGGGGGATCGTTGTATGATTAGCGAGCAGGAAAACCAAGAGGAGCCGGGTTTCATAATTTCTACGTTATATACCTAGGTCTGTATGCGATTGTAGCGTAACCATCCTGTGATATCGGTCAAGCACCATCTCATTTTGCCGTCCCGACGATAGTGTCCTGTACGAGTACAGTACGTCGTTTTAGAGGCTCAACACCGGCTAAGATAGAACGAAGGCCGAATATATGTGATTGTTGCTGAAACCCGCACGAACCTGAACCTAAAGCAACAGTCCATCCCAAAGAGAGAAAGAAGTAGATCGCTACGGCAATACTAAGGCTGATGCTGATGCTGATGCTGATGCATGATATGTATCGTGTCGTCCAGGTGTTGTGCCATCTACTGGTCTACCTGCGCCTACGCCTACGCCTTGGACCTACTCAAGACATTCTGCAAAAACTCTAAATCGCTCTCCGACTCTACCTCCTCCTCTTCCTGCTGAGACCGCTGCTCTGCCTCGATCCTCGCTGGTCCTTCTGTACCTGCCTCACTCGTCGATGGTAAGGAAGCCTCAAGCGGAGCAGGCATTTTCCATTTCCCAACATAATCCCTCCCACCACTGAATTCGCCAGAAGGTATCGAACCCGCAGGAACGGTGTTACTCCATTTCCAACGTTGAAGGGGCTTGTGCTTGATTTTGGATGAAGATGATCCTTGCGACGAGGGGGGGATGAGGGTTGATAGTGATTTCTCTTCGAGGTTGAATTGACGTTCCTACGGATGCCATGAAAACAGGTAAAATTGATCTTCAAGTCAGCTTCTTATTTCAGTATTGCAATGCAGATAGACGAAGTGATTCGCCAAATGGAGGATGAGATGCTTGATTAAATGCAATCTCTTGCCGAGAGCCGGAAGCGTAGATGGAACGTAAAGCGAAGCTTGTGCAGGTACAAGTGGGCCGGGAAAAGAAAGATGGAAAAAAAAGGCAGTAGGGTCAAGGAGAGTTGGATGATAAGCAAGTATCACGAACTATCGTGGGTGGGAATATGGATAGTACGGCAAGATGGCAAGCTCTCAAAACAGAACGCCGACACGACACAATGGAGGAAATGGCCTGTAACCTTCAACCCGACTGTGTGCGATTGCGATATTCGTACTCACAAATGCATCAGCCTTGAACTCGGCGCCGTAATGTCTAGCTTCAACTTCCGCAGCAAGGGTAGCGAGCTCGTGTCTCCCCCTCAGCTGTACGAACTCAGCAGTAGCGATAGCGTAGGCTTCTGAGAGTGGTACGGGACGCGTTCGCTGGATGTTGAGGACGAATTCGATGCAGCTGGAAGAGCGACAATAGAATCAGCTGACGAAACCAATCAAGGTGGTCAAGAGCCTTCTTGAAGGTTTCTCTGGAGGTTCCATTGGTCAAGAACCCCGAGCTCGGAGAGGTGGCGTTATCGCCAGCCATTAAGAAGGCGCGAGGCATGGGCAGACGAAAAGAGCGTAAATTGTGAAGCCAATGGTCTTTTTGCTCGCAATGTGTTGTGTCCAACTCACTCTTCGACGGAAGGATACAATCCCCGCTGCTCCAACCTAGTCCACTGTTCTCCGGTGATCTTGACACTCTGATCTATCTCCTGACCCTCGACGAGACTGACAGGCCTGAGAGCTTCGAATGGGAAGTCCTTGAAGAATTGCCTCCTGATCCTATCTTCGGCATAACTGATCCTAGCAGGTGCCAACTTCCTACTCCTGTATTTCCTTAATCGATCTCTCTTCTCAAGTTCTCCAGGCGGTATATAAGCCACGTCCGTAAATCCTTCTTGCTTTTGTTGTTGACCAGCGGAAGCGGAGCTAGGTTGTTGCAAGGCGGGGTGGGATGCGCGGGGTCTGTTGAGTGTTTGACGAGCAGGTAGTTGAGGTGGGGGGTTGGTCAGGACGGGGATGTACCATGTTGGAGGGGCTGAAAGGACCGATGCTTGCAACAATCGTGAGACGGCCTGAGGCACCTGGGAAGGGATTCGTCGCATTGTGGGTCGTTCGCTGAGTTGGTGTTTATGGTATGCTTGGATAGCTATGCTAGTTGATTATAGCTCTGGAAGAAAGTCATTGACGAATTCACCCATAGCTACAGCCATAGCCATTCCCATCTTTCGAGCGAGATGTCCGTCCTAGCAACAGGAAAGTAAATCTCGGATAAATTACCATAAATTCGCTTCATAAGAAATTCAAGCTAGGATATGTCTGCCCACGTGGCTTGACTCGCGCTGAGTGCTCATCGATATCAGCTCAGTGACGCTTTCGCGTTCAACGATGATCTGCTGGCCATGGCTGTTGTCGCCTGAGCCTGCACTTGCACTTGCAACACCTACTTGATCTTGAGTTTCCATCTAGATTCCTTGTCCAGTAAGCTATATAACTAACACTTACTGAACAATTGCCAAAATGTCGCTCAACACACGAAAGCAGGAGAGAGATTTCAGTGCCGAGGTCAAGGCGCTCCAGCCAGAAGTGGAGAAGCTCGCAAAGGTGAGCTGTCGTGACCAGCTTTATCCTGTGTCCAACATGACTTCAGCTGACGCCTTGGACAATCAACTTATACAGGATGGTAAACTGCAAGATGCTGTTGATAAGATCTCCGCTTTGGAGAAGCAGACCCGTAATGTGAGCTTGACGATGCACGATCTTCTCACGCTCTAAGCTCATTCTGAGTGTATCGTTCGTTTGTCTTTAGGCCGCCGATATGACCTCCACCGCCTCCTTGCTCACCCTCCTCACCCGCTTATGCTGGGAATCGTCCGACCTTGACTTGCTCAATGCCCAACTCACCGTCCTCTCAAAGAAACACGGTCAGCTGAAAGAAGCTGTCGTCAGAATGGTAGATGAAGCTATGGGCTGGTTACCCTCCTTGAAAGAGCAGAAGAACTCTGGAAAGTTCAAGGGAGGGAAAGATAGGTGGTTGGAACTTGTCAAGACTTTGAGAGATATCACAGAGGGAAAGGTGAGTCTCCAGCTGGACGACTACAGACCTCGGGATTGTCGATCGTGAGCTGATGTATTGGGATGTTTGGCAGATCTACCTCGAGCTGCCTCGAGCGCGATTGACTTCAATGCTCGCTTCATACCATGAGGAGTTAGCAGAGACCGCTCCCAAGGAGGCGTCGTGTAAGTCCGATTCACACAGGCGTGTTTCTCCCAACTGACCCAGAACCTTTCGTTGTCACAGCTTCCACTGCCCCCGCTAAACCCGCCGCTTCCACGACCGACAAGGACCAGCCCAAACCTGAACCTGTGACAGCTAAGGAACACCTTGATACCGCCGCCGACCTCATGTCTGATATTCAAGTAGAGACATACAGCAGTATGGACAAGCGGGAGAAGACCGAATTGTGAGTATGTAAATGCTCTCATTATCCATTCCTGGCAGCAGCTGTTCCGACCCTCGATTCGTATCAGATGGGCTGTGTAGCTGATCTGCTGGACCAACGACTTGTAGTATTCTCGAACAGATGAGATTGGAGAGCTTGAGAGGTAATTGGTCGCGAGTTCGAGTAGGATCGAGGAAGATCAACAGAGTGTATCTGAAGGAAAAGGACAGTCAGGTGAGCTCGAAAACCGTGTCCAACCCAGACGGTGACGACGAACGGCAGCTGACAAGAGAGTGTACCACTTCAGGACATGAAATTACGATACTACGACCTTATGGTTCAACTTGCTCTGCAAGACGACGAGTACCTCGAGGCGTGCAGCGCGTATCAGGAAGTATGGGATACCGAGGAGGTCAAGAACGATCCTGCAAAGGAGTTGAATGTGAGCTCGCTGTTTAGCTGCAGCCTTGCTTAAAATGTAATAAGGATCGAGCTCATGCGCTTTTGTCATTCCAGGTCCTCGAAAACATCATGGTCTACGTCGTACTTGCACCTTATAACAACGAACAATCTGACATGCTGCATAAGCTTTACGCCGACCCCGCTTTGCAAAAGGCCCCCCAGCACTTGTACGTATTACAGCACATACCCACCAATCCATCCCTGCTCCCTGCTCATGATCAGCTATATGTGACCGAACAACCAGCTGGAGCAAGCTGATGACGGCTTCTATTTCGTAGCGACCTCGTGAAATGCTTCGTCACGAAGGAATTAATGCGATGGTCCGGTATCGAGAGCCTCTACGGACCCACGCTCCGACAATCGCCAATCTTCGCTTCGGGTTCCAAGTTGGGTAAGAAGACGGGATTGAATGCCGAGGGCAGGAAGGCGGAGGAGATTGAGAACCCTGGGGATGTACGATGGGAGGAACTGCACAAGCGGGTTACAGAGCACGTGAGTTGGCGTCCAGGGCGACAAGTGGTCATGGGAGCTACATTGGGTCGCAATACCCTACCTGTCCCCTTATGACCATCTCATACACCGCCCACGAATATTCCATTCCTTCCCATTCCGTCCCATTCCACTCCACAGTCACCTCTTATTCTGTTTCTAGCCCCGACTACCCGGTGTCATGCTAATGTTGATTGATTGCTCGTCTCACTCACAGAACATTCGAGTGATCGCTTCATACTACTCTCGAATCACCTTGACTCGTTTAACGGAACTCCTCGACCTCCCACACTTGACGACCGAACGAACCCTTTGCAAACTTGTAACGGACAAAACCATCTATGCGCGAATCGACAGACCGGCTGGTATTATCAACTTCAAGTCCAACAAGGGTGTCAACGAGGTTTTGAATGCTTGGTCTGGAGATGTTGGGAAGATGTTGGGTCTGGTGGAGAAGACTAGTCATTTGATCTCAAAGGTGAGTGGTGGTGGTGCGCGTGGACCCTTCTGCTATTTTGACTGGTGTGGCTCGTAACCCAGCTTTTCACGTCGCCTACTACGCGCTTCGTCTCACCTCGCGATACATGGGTTAGGCATGCTGATTGAATCTTGATTTAGGAATACGCTATGCATGAAGCTAGCAGGGGTAAGAAGGTGGCTGTCTAAATTTGACGACCAGGATTGAGTGCGTATGAGCAGGCATACATGGCATGAATAGTAGTATAGTAGACGGAGTAGACGAAGCTGTGATGTAATTACGCCGGTTCAAAGAGACCGGCTATGCATACTATTTCAACGAGAACAATCAAGAGAAGCAAACAAATACTAGCCTTATCATATTGCTTCGAGGAAGTGAGCGAGTGTGTGATAACCAGATGAAGAGAGGACTGATTGATGAATTGTCAGTCATTTCGAATGGAAGAATCGCCAAAGCGCTCGAGATCGCTCAATATCGTAACGTTATGCCACGCAGTGTACGATACTGCATAGGCATAGCAAAAGTGCGATCCGCAGATCGATTCACACAAAGATAGCCGCAGAAGATGTACAGTATCCGTTACCGTCATGCATATTCCATCCAGTGTTACTGTATGTACTTTATCATGTACACACTTTCCGACTACCCTCCCCTCCGGATAAAGCATGGACAATACTATGCGTACAACTGAGTACTAATACTAAACCTCCAAAAGAAGCTACAAGCAAAGCAGGAAGTCGGGTTCGCGAATACCATGGACCGGAAGTGAGGACGTAGTATGCTCCTGCTGGGAAGATGAATGCTAATGCTGATGCTGATAAGCCGCCTGAGAGCTCGAGGACTACACCTAGATCGCAGGTGATTAGGGCGACTAGGGACGAAACAAGTTGAAGATGGTCAACTCGTCAAATCAGCATATCGCTCTCGTTCGTTCATGGCTGAGGAAGCGTCGAAACCTTGAAGGTTTCGGCGAAGATTGCATTGACTTGAACAAGGCGTTGGGAGAAAAGGTGCGCGGTGATCATCGGAGAGGCGTGTATGACTTACTAGCCATCGTGCTGAAAATTGTCAGACTGGTAATAATCACATGCCGCCGTTGACTGAACGGCCTCGATTTGAAGAAATACTCCTCGACCACTTCTCGGCACACGTACACCTCTAGCGGGACTATCAACACCATCATGAGAATCATTATCAGCTGGGTGGTCCATCTTTCATGCGGTACGCTTCATAAGGTGTTACAACTGACTGGTCGTGGACATATTGGCTCCGAAACAGAATCGAGCGATATTGATCAACCAATCGTCCGAGCTAAAATTATTCAGAATGTTTCCCTACGATATAAGCAAAAGAATGAGTGGCAAGATCAGCAAGTCAGCTCATCGGCTCGTTATGCCCGGAAATGGTCTAGCTGACGATGAGAAATGAGATCATGGAAGGTTCAGCTCACCTCGGTTTTATCGGTGAATACTACGTAGCCTGATACAGCTACCAATAGACACGCTACGAGACTGACGCCCGTCGAAATATGCGTGACGGTGTAGAATCTGCACAGCCAGCAATACAGCGCAAAACGGCATCAGCAACAGCCTCGCAAGTCCCATTATCCCTTCAGTTCCAGTACAGGATGCGGCATTAGCAGACAGGGTGGCTCACCTATCCAGGGTCGGCATATGAATGGATTTGTAGATGTAGTTGGTATTATGATGACAAGCATAAGCGAACGATATCACCCCTATAGCTTGAAACACTCCGGGGCGTATCAAGGAAAAAGTATCGAGCGATGAACCTCTTAGCGAAGGGTCGACGGCTACTGAGCGGAAGAGGACAGAGAAGACGATAATACCCATTGATACGAGGGCTACGAAAGATCGTTAATGCATTCGAGATCAGTCAGCTTTCACCCACTAACGATAGTTTGAAGGAGGAGGAGACAGGGAAGTAGTGTGGGGACGGTGGGGTGAAACGGGAGGTGAAAGGGTAGTCTCTTTTGCTATTACTTACCGAACGAAGAGCTTTTAGAGAGCTTGACCATATCCCTATGTAAACTGAGAGGGAACGACACGAAGAGCGTACATAGCAATATCACAACTCTTCGATCCACCAATAGACGCAGGACGGCATGTTCGACCAAAGAAGGGAAGATGTACGATATCACTCGGGGTATCGTATCGCCTCTATCGCACATACATGTTGAGGTAAGAACCGATCATTCAAACAATCCGTCAGCTACAGCTGCTTGTGGCCTCGAAACAGAGCAGAGCTTGCGGTCCTGGCAGCTCACATAATTACGTGGAATGCTGCTGTACTATCGTATGAAACAAGAGCATACATCAGCTGTGGGTCTGAACTCTTTCAACGCAAGAAGACCATACAGCGAACTATACTCACCCGCCAAAGGCGAAAGAGAATTGGAAGAACGCCACTGCCGCTGCCCCTGCGTTACCGAAACAGTGATGCACGGTCTGCGAATCAACGATTTAAATTAGGGTATCAGCATTGCTCCGAAGCACAACAGACCGTTTTCTGAGGGTTTCAATAAACTTGATTACTTTGCTTTTCAAACAAGGGTGAAGAGGAGTTGAATATACACAGCTGCTCACCTCTGTGTATGAGTCTCGCCCGCTCAGCTTGCTAGTGAGGATAACTAGTCGGATAGTCCAATCTGACATCACAGCAATAGCTATGAGCAGGAATATGCCCGTTACGAAGCCCGCTTGAGCGACGGCGTATGGTAGTCTATCGAGCCAAAAGAGCGAGATCAGCCACACCGTTCAAGCCTGTACGCTATTGAAGAAGGGATCGAGCAAAATGGCTCACCCTATTATACCGGCTCCTATTATACTATTCGCCATCTATCTCCATATATCCTCTTCATCAGCTCATCTATGCAGCATAGCACTTTCACGAGAAGCTGGTCGGTTGGGGACATACATTCGTCACGGCATCCATCAATGTCCCTCTCGTAGCAGAATTAGGCCCTTCAGCTAAAAGCAATTCATGCTCTTCTTCCGAGATCTCAGTCCCTCTACTAGGGTTGTTAGACGAGAGTAGAGGGGCTGTCGTACTTTGTTCATCGAGCTCGTGGTCGTAGTCGTGGTCGTGTTCTATATCATCGTCTGGCGCTTTGAATACTGCGACAGTGTCAACAGGAGCTTCTTTGGCCAACTTGTCTTTTGACGGTATGCAGATATGTTCTGTGATGTGAATATACGAGCAGCGCTGGGTTTGGCCGGACGGGACCAGGCTTGACAAACACTATACTATATGCAGCGCGGAAAAGGCCACTCACAGACATTGCCCCTCTGTCCAAGCTCCAGGTCTTCAGCTCCATGTCCCAGGGTATCAGACAGCGTCTCCTTAGAACCCCTCCTCGACCCTCTACGAGATGATGGACCGGACGACGCGTTGGTAGGAGGATAAGGATACAGGTTGATCGACGTCGACGACTTGGTGCCCTCCGGCAAAAGGGCATAAGCCTCTGGCGTCCGTTCTCGGGACATATTACGTTCGAATCTGATCTTGTCAGATAGATGGATGTTGAGAGAGCAAGTTGAAAGGAGTAGTCTCATGCATGTATTTGTAGATAGAGAGATGATCGAGATAGCTTGGGCTGTGCGTGTACTGCTGCGGTAAAGTCAGCTACGGTGAGTTTTCGCTGCCGCTGCGGTGAGATTGAGTGTGAGGTGGAGACCCCGCATACACGCATACACGCATACAAACACACGACACGCGACGAGTAAACAGAAACAGAAACAGAAACAGAAACAACGACGATCAATGCATTTTCATGAGGCTCATTCGGCTCTCTTCTCTATTGAACACCCGCTCCCTGTTACGCGTTCAATAGCTGGTAACCTCGTCCTATATAAGTTACCCACAAAGCGGGAGTCGATACCTTGAATCCCGGAGCCATAGCTCGACCTGGTATTCTTGAACGTCCTCATCAAGCTGCCTTCGGCTCTTGTGTAGAGATCCCGAAAGTAGAACGCAAGAAGAAGAAAAAGACGCTCGGCGCAAAATGTCAACCGCGTCTCATACCTCTTTCCCACCCCATACGCCTTCCGCTCGATCAAATTTCACAGTAACTTCCACCGAGAGGGATTTCGAGTCTGAGCTAGGCCATGATCTTACTCAAGATACGATAGAGCTGGATGCGGGCGGTGGTGGGATGGGTGTAGACCAAGAAGCGGAAGAAGCGGTTCATTTTTGTTTGTTGGCGGAATTTGATATCGATGCCGGTGCGACTTTGGCCTATCAGTATCCTTATCCGACCGGTACGGATGAACAGTGAGTCGGACCGTCAGACAACAACACTTGTTGAGTCAAAAACTGAAGCGATACATCTACATGAGCTGATGTATACATTGACGGTAACCCTAGTCGCCTGGCCGAACTGATGCTTCCAGACGGAGCGCATCTCCGACCAGAAGACTGGACGGTATTCTACCTAGGCCAAACAGCCTCATCAGCCGTCGCGCCTATGCTCTCACATGAATCGTCCCTGAGAATATCGAGCGAATCAGATAGACGAGCGAGCATGATGCCTTCTGATAGAGCCACGAGAGGTGTAGCTGGTGGTGGGTTGTTATATGTTTTGAACTGCGTTAGGATGAAGGAGGATAAGAAGATGAGGAGGGGAGCGATGGTCAAAGCTATGGCCATTTGTACACCGAACCCGTATATCGGTATCTACAAGGTATGTCATGGACACCTGTCTTTCGACCTCATATGTGCAATCTTGAGAATCGATGGGTACACTGACCAAGCGGGATTATACTGCACTTTTCAGCCTTTACTCCTCCTCGCGCTCGAAGAGTACTTCCTCTCCCCTTCGCCTGAAATTCTCGCCCGGCTATTTGACTCTGCCAACGCGATCTCAACAGCAGGCATGCCCCGATTGAACCGATACGAGCGGATCCTTCTTCGTTCCTCCGAACGAAAAGACTTGTTCGAAGAGAAATTCGGTATCACCGAGCCACTGAGCGGTACGAAAGAGGTCTTTGACGATATCGCCATTCCCGGTCCCGGTGGCGGTGGAGCGAGCGATACACATGGGTCTGGATCTGGAGAAGGTCAAGATGGATCGAGGTCCAACTCAGCTTCTGCGGCTGGCTCTGGATCTCGGTCGGTACCGGGATCTGGATCTGGGCATAGAAAGACGATAAGCTCCAGTTCAGGAGCAAGGATGGTCCGCAAAGGATCTGCCAGTTCGAGCCAATTCTACCTGGCGACTCCACCTTCGAGAGAAGGTAGACTTACACCGGACACGGGAGGAGGTGGAGGAGAAGGTGCAAAGAGAAAAGGTGTACCGAGAGATACGCATTTCTTCGAGACTGAGGCTCGGTTCAAGAAGATCACTGTGCCTATAAGGATACCTATGACCGTATTTGATGAGGACGTAGGGGATGTGAGTAAGATCTCATACTCAGACGGCTAGAGTACCAATTCCAAATTCCAATTCCAAATGAGGCGCTGACATGACCCTACCTGGAATCTCGCAGTACTCCATCATCGAGCTCGTTCAAACGTTCTCGCACAATGCCGCGCCCTTCCCCGCCCCATTTCATCCACACCTGCACACCAACGGCTCCTTGACCCATCCAATCATATTGATCCTCAATGCAATGTTGGCGCACAAACGAGTCATGTTTCTAGGCCACGGCCTCCCAGCAAACCAAGTCGCCCGTATGGTCCTTGCAGCTTGCGCCCTAGGCTCAGGATGCGGTCAAGTGCTTCGAGGGGTAACCTCATCCGCCTTTCCATATGCGAATCTCGCTTCACTCGATATCTTGGAGGAATTCTCTGGCTTTGTAGCTGGAGTGACAAATCCCCGATTCGAGGAACTACCAACTACCTGGGACGTACTATGTAATCTCGAAACGGGGAAAGTGACCGTTTCGAAGAATCTACAATCTGGCGGTGGTGGTGCCAGCGGAGGAATAGGTGGTGGTGGTGGTGGTGGTGGTGGTGGTGGGAGTGGGGCCGGGGTTGGTGTCGGGGTTGGGTCGATGAAATCCGGTAGATCGAGCGAGACGAGCTTGAATGGAAGTATAGTCAAAGTCGAGGATGATCCAATGGCTGGTACGCCTCAGGCGAAAATGAATTCTGCTGCCAAAGCGGATTGTGTCGACAACCAATTCATGGAAGAGGTGAGTGGGAGGGGAATATGTCCTTCACGCCCGACTCTGCTTGTTACATGTCACGGGCGTGCTTGCACGCAAGCAATGGATCTAGCTAATTTGTCTGACATCGTGCCTGTCTCTGCAGATCCTCGCCGCCATGGCATCCCACTATGGCGAAAGCAACATCCGGCTCCGATTCACAGACTATCTTAACCGTTTCGTCCGGTTGGCAGCGCACCAAGAATACACTCAGACTGGCACTACCAAAATCGGTTACCCTTCAATCCCGTATCGTGAGAGCGGTGCACCAGGAGGCGCGGGGGTATTGGGTAGTGGGGCTGTGTTTGCCGATGAGCAAACTAGAGCGAGGGAGATGTGGGCCAACGCTCATCGTATCGATGCGTGGCGAAAGACGAAGAGTTACAGATTATATGCCAAGGTACGTTACAAGTGAAGCGAGAGCCATTCCCTTGTTTCCTGAACTCTGAGTATCAGTGTCAAGTAGCGAAACCATGCTTCTACATCGCGTACGCGGAGTACCGGATCAATTGGCTGACGCTGTGATTTGATTCGATCGTATCATGTTTTGCTCTGCTTCGCAGGACTGGCAATCTCGCCTGAAACGAAGATCAGTCGACTTCGATGTTCAATACCAGGTTGCCCGACTAAGGACGGCCAAGAACATGTCTGACGGCGAAGCGGAAGCTATCTTGTCAGCCCTGTCCAACGGCGTTAGGACATACGACCAGGTCGTAGAGGTGAGCTGGAGCCGACCTGCATGCACTCACACAGCTCTACTATATATGCAAGAAACCAGCGTAATCCATCTTGATTTGACCTGAAATCGGACTGTTTGTCTCTTTCGTAGCTTTTAACGCACCTGCCTCAACACTGGGGCGGTCTGATACCGATCGCCAATGGGTTATTCCACCGATGGCCCGGGGTAAGGGAGAATGCGCTGGACGTGCTAGTGACATTACAGCAGTATCCTGTGAGTATCACACTGTGCAGACCATGTTTTGTTGTTAAATTGTCCTGTTAGTCCTCATCATCTTTTCTTGCGCCGCTTGCTGATGAAATGAATTGAATATATATTTTGCTCAGGTCGGCCGCCACGCCGTCGCAACGATGAATTACTTCCATCGAAAAACATATATCCAGCTTCTCGAGCGTAGGGAGATCTCAATCCAGCGCCAAAGGGAACAAGAACGTCTTCGCATAGCCCACCAAGAAGCTTACACATCGCCAACCGCCCATAGCCATAGTCACCACCATGGACATGGGCAGAGGGGCGGGAGTTATGGAGGTGGAAGTGGAAGTGGATACGGAAGTGATTTCGCTTCGCCTGGGACTGTTCATGGTGGTGGGAGTAGTACGGCCGTCACGCCTCAAGGTGTATCGAGGGCATAGCCCGTGTATCATGATTATAATTGATTCATTGAAATGAACTGCAGTACAGTAGCTCGTTTTTTTCTTGTCTTGATATCTCTCAGCTTTGAGGATGATCCCTGCGAGGAATGAGGGGATGGCGGTGCCGTGCCAGGACTGAGTCTGATTTCGGAACCAATGATCTGTTGGGCCTTTTTTGTAAGGATTGAAATTGATAGTCAAATAATTGAATACATTGTTGTAAGCATGTATAGTTTATATGTATATGCCGGCGAATTAGAAGACGGCCTCAGCTCGGTCCAGCTAGCAGGCAAGCATTCCTGATTGTCGAAAGATCACGCGCACTCTTCATCTTGACTGTTCTGACCGATTCGCAGCGGTATCGTGATTCAGGTGGCCCATCATAAATCCAACACCCAGAACAGCATCTCAGAGCCAATCTGATTTCATCTCTTGACACGAAGGACAACGCAACGCGGAGCAACGCAACGCATCGACCCGTACGCGATTATCAAAGGAAGAAGAAGATGCATCGATTCCCCTAAATACAGATACGATGACACTCCTCCTTGTCCCATGACCAAAACCCAAACCCAACGGATGAAGACGGTGTGTCACATCACGCTTAGGCGACAAGGGTAGAGGCGGTAGCGGCCTCGTACTTGAAGGTAGCGGGGACCTGCTGGGTCTTGATGTAGTATCGGGCCAATCGGTGGATTCGGGACTCGATAAGAATCATTCGGCTGTGCGAGAGTGAGAGTGAGCGTGAGCGACAACGAACGGGTCAGCATTTTATCCTTGTTCCTCGACTGAATTCGGTCGTTGAGCTGCCAGCCAGCAAGCCAGCCATGTAGGATAGTAATGGTACGGGATGGGATGGCATAAAAGGACCGAAAGGCCAAATCACACTCACAACTTGGCGTCCTTGTCACCTCGGTTTCGCTCGAGGTGCTTTCGGACGGAAACGGCCTTCTTGATGAGGTGGTAAAGGTCCTCGGGGATGGAGGGGGCGAGGCCTGGTGACGATACGATAATATGATCAGCATTTGATTTTCTCTCCACACCCACACGCATCGCTTGAACGAGCTCTGCTCGTATCCCATGCCCTCATCATTCCTTGGTTTCATCCAACCATACATCCGCCGCGATGGGTACACCCTAGCTTCTACGTGTCCCTCTTGCATGTGACTGATGATAATAGTCGGACGGGCGCAAGTCACTCACCGTTGGTCTTCAAGATTCGGAGGATCTTGTTACCGGTGACGGACTTGACCTGGGGGATACCCTGGGAGTCTCGAAGGATGACACCGATCTGGGAAGGGGAGAGACCTCGTCGGGCGAGC
This sequence comes from Kwoniella sp. CBS 6097, assembly GCA_036287355.1. Lineage (NCBI taxonomy): Eukaryota > Fungi > Basidiomycota > Tremellomycetes > Tremellales > Cryptococcaceae > Kwoniella > Kwoniella sp. CBS 6097. Next base: position 12,943,567 of record CP143074.1, on the reverse strand, counting down.
TTGAAGATCTGCTCGGTGACTTCCTCAGGGGTGGCCTTGGACCAAGAAGGCTGAGATCGTCGGTAAGGGAGAGCGGAGGCGGACATGCCCTTTCCTTTGGAATGCATTCTACGGGGTGACAACAATTACACAAACCAAGTAGATTGGTAGTGAGAGTGGGTTGGGGTCGGATACAAGTCAGCATACCGCTTTCACGATACACCAATCAAGTTCCTCTTTTTGCTGCTGCTGATTCGCTTTTGCGATAGCGATAGCATAGCATGGCAACGCCTCTACACCAGGCCAGCACATCAGCCCACCACAATCTTGGAGAGATAGATTTCTCTGTTTCTCCAAGCAGGTTGCTGGAAAGCGCCCTCTGATCCCCCAAGATCCCCCTTCGAGTTCGAGCATAGGCTAGAGTAGTCCGCTGGAGTATGCTGGAGCATAACTTCCTCCTGCTATTCCTGCAAGCCTAGCTGTCCCTCGAACGGTTCTCCGTTTCCATCCCCATTTCTTCGCTTCTCCGTCTGTATTGTGATAAATCGTTGAACTGAAAGACAACAAACACTCACCGACCCATTTTGACTGCTTTTTTTTGGTCTTTTGACTAAATTAACCGACGAGGGAAATAGAGAAGAAGCCGGACTGTTAAGAATTGAATAAAAGTGTCGATGTCGATCGTTTGTCAGCGGGGAGTCGACGAGTTTTGATGTGCGATGTGGCCGTAAGGGATACTCACGCAGTTTTACTTGATGGTTGAAGAGAAGGGTCAAGCTGCAGTTAGTCTCAAGATAATGCTTGAAGTTGATAGTTGCTTGGTTGCAGGGTAACGAGCAACGACCAAAGGCCAACCTCACCTCCCCACACCTCCCACACCAAGCACCGACCAGCTACAGCGTCTGCACAGGCTGCACAGAAAACTTGAGCTTGACTTACTAAATATAAAAGGTCATAAATGCCACTTCTGCAGTCAGTTGGGTTAATCCCGATGGTCTACCAGCAGACGAACACATAACCCCGCAAAGCTTTATTCCAAACTCCGATCGAAATTTCCGGCGGTGGCGAAATGGAAAAGTGGGAGTGGATATTACCTGGGATATTTTTCAGTTGTACGGTGCAGGGTTGTGTAGGGTGGATGGTGGATGCATGTCTCGTGCTTTGCTCCTTTGCTTTGGTTGCAGTTGCAGTTGCAGTTGCAGTAGTTGCAGATTGCTTGTTGGCTCTAGCTTGCTTGCTTGTCCGTTGTCTCCTCCCTCACCCTCTTGCTGTCTTGCTCACCGTTGCAGCCCTCTTCAACGTTATCAGAAGCGTCTTCTTCAGTCTATATCCCTTATCCATCAAAGTCAACAAAAATGAAGGTCAACTTCTCCAACCCCGCCACCGGCGCTCAAAAGCTTGTAGACTTCGAGGATGAGAGGAAGACGTAAGTCGGCGATCGGTCGTCTCTCTGGTCGGAAAAACTCTGTCAAAGTTAGAGAAGGGAGCTAGGACAGGGAACGGAGTCGAAGAACAAGCAAAAGACATGGGATGGGAACGAGGGAGGCCTGCCAATGAGGAGGATATGCTCGAAGCAGGAGGAATAAGCGGGAGACGCTGGATGAAGCAAAGGGCCGCTGGATCGTCCAAGGAGAGGGAGGAAAATGTCGAATTCAAGGTCGAATGCTGACCTGCGTTATGCCCGTTCATCAATCAATCCACAGTCGAGTCTTCTTGGAGAAGAGGATGGGCCAGGAGGTCGCCATCGACTCTCTCGGAGAGGAGTTCGCCGGCTACGTCGTCCGAGTTACTGGCGGTAACGACAAGCAGGGTTTCCCCATGAAGCAGGGTGAGTGGGAGGCGTGTCAAACATAGCTGGATGGGAGGTTTGGTGCTGATCCAATGCGTTGTATTGTCATACTACAGGTGTTCTTCTCCAGAACCGAACCCGACTTCTCCTTGCTGACGGCCACTCCTGTTACCGAGCTCGACGAGACGGTGAGAGGAAGAGGAAGGTGGGTCTCTGACGGAAATACACGAAGTCAAAAGGTGGAACGTGATGCTGACCTTCTGGTGATGGGTGTTTGATTAGTCCGTTCGAGGCTGCATCGTCGGTAACGACATCGGTGTCCTCGCCGTTGCCATTGTCAAGCAGGGTAACGCCGATATCCCCGGTTTGACCGACACCGTCCTCCCCAAGCGACTCGGTCCCAAGCGAGCTACCAAGATCCGAAAGTTCTTCAACCTTTCCAAGGAGGACGACGTCAGGAAGTTTGTCGTTCGACGAGAGGTCACCAAGAAGAACGGCAAGACCACCACCAAGGCTCCCAAGATCCAGGTGAGTTGAAGTTTGCTCTTCTGTTTGCTCTGGATTATCACCTGTCACTGCACATCAACTCGCATGTCGCTGACTCTGTTTTCGTTCCTGTTTTTGTGTCTCTTTTTAGCGACTCGTCACTCCCCTCCGACTCCAGAGGAAGCGACACCTCCGATCCCTCAAGAAGAGGAGGACCGAGGCCCAGAAGGAGACCGTTGCCGAGTACAAGGCCGCTCTCGCCAAGCATGCCGAGGAGAAGAAGACCCACAACGCTGCCGTCAAGGCCGCCAAGAAGGCCCGACGATCCGCTTAAATCAATCATGCATCGACTGGTGTCATGGTTCGGTTTGTTCAGGATATGAGGACTGGATAGTCGGTTCGGATGGTACGATAGAAGCAGTAGGAGGAGGAGGAGACAGTGCTGGGATGGGCACAAGTTGTTGTGGAAAAATCTTTCTACCCCCCCTTTCTTTACGCTGGTCGGTACATTCATGCCGATGTATCTCATGGATGATCACTGCTTGACTGCGAGGACGAGGATGTGCATTTCGTGATCGGTGCAGATAATAGATAAGATTGGGAGACTGACTGGGTAGCCTGGGCGCGCGCGGGAAATAAGCGACCTTTCCAGCCGTTCGTGCACGGCGCGAACACGGTTTGTTGCACTCTATCTGAGACGGTCAGGCTGCATGTTACGATGACTTGGATCTGTTTCTGTCGTCCTCGATGATTCTCAGCGCCGCCTGTCCGTCGGGGCGTTGCAATGAGGTTTCGGGTCTGGATCCGTTGTCATTCCAGGTCCGAAGCCCAATTGCTGGATGCACGATCGCTTGTCGTCTCTAAGCACTCTATGACATTGTACTATACATGTGATATATGCGGGGTATCGATACGGAACTGACTACTAATGGCTACGAAATTTCTCTTGAGCTCCGGTGTGCTATGCGCATTACATCTTCTGGATTCTTTCACGGGACGGCGAGCACGTAGGGACATCTCGCTAAGCAAGGTACTCGTATTGATGGCGTGATAGCCTGACAAAGTGAGTGTTTATCATGTGACATGATACGTGAAGCGTGTTGTATAAGGCTGGGGTCTTTCTTGTAAACCTGGGGAGTGGAATCGGTTAAACAATATGAGTTTGTTTAAACGGCGTACTTGGCGGTGTACTCTGCTGCTTTCTTCTCGAAGCCTTTCTTGTCCGTTCGACATTGCTCGGCCTGAGGGGAAGAAGAGAAGCAAGAAAGGTATAGGAAGAGTAAGCTGATGTCATTGCGTGTGAACATGGTGTGAAGCCTAGCTCACAATGGAAGAAACGAGAGGATCATCTGGGTTGGGAGTACCGAGGAGGTCGTAAATTGCGCTTAAGACTGCATGCAACATCACAACAGGCAATCAGCAAGGAGGGTATCACATGGCAGCCGCGTCTTCTTATGATATAACATTGTGAGGGAGGAAAAATGATTGGATGTGTGAAGCGAGAGTAAGAAGGGAGGAAATGGACGTACTGCCTGACATCCTGGTAGCTGGCTTCCAGTTCTCAGTCTTGAGAAGACCGATACACAAGCTTAAAAAATAAACCGACGAATTCCGTCAGCCATATTTACTCGGACGTCTCACAGAAAGAAATGTCTCAGGCGGAGTACAAGAGGTGAGACCACGACGATTAGGAGTGCCAATTTGGGCTGGGTGTGTGAGGTTGGAAGGTTTTCTCCGGCCTAGGCCCAGCTAGAATTTTGGGTTTACTCACTTGCCGTCGCTGTCAATATTAGGGTGATGCACCTTCGTCTTGAAGAGGATCTATTTGATCAAGGGGAGGAGAAGACTTATCGTTAGCATCAGTCACAGCGGAAGCGAGCGCGATACAAGGAGCAAGCAGCACGGCTCCAGGTTTCACAGTCATCAACGCCCCATGGGTCGTTGATACGGAAGAGGAAGGAGGAAGGAGGGCGTAACAACAATCGACCATGTACATGATACTCACGACTGGTGGTTTGAATGGGTAATCTTTCGAGAAATCGGCCGTCAAGCTGAATTTGCCTTTAGCGTAAGGTGTGCCGGACTATGCCCAACACAGACTCATCAGTACACTTGACGTAGGGGGGAACCTTTTTGTCTGGGCTTCGAAGAGGAGAATGAGGAAAGTGCAAGTGGACGGGATGACCACACGGTACGTACAGGACCAATCATGGTGATCTGCCATAGCTGGATATTCTCCTCGTCGGGCAAGACTGTGATTCCCCTCGGAGGGGAGCTCATAAGATCCGCCAGCTCCTATGATTCGACCCACGCCCGAGGATGAGATGTCAGTGTCAATTCTTCGCACAATCTCTCAATAACTAGAGACACTCCAGCGGCGAAGGAAGGCGCAGGCCGAGGCGAGAAGGGATATGAAGTGGGAAGGTGATGAGTGAGTAAGTGAATAGTTCACCTTCTGGACTCGCCGAGTAGTCGTAGATGCCATTGTGCTCCCGCGATTCAAATCACTGCGACTGCGACTGCGTTCGATATTCGGTTCTTACAATGTGTGTATGATTTGTGCTTTGTGCTTTGTGTCTGGTCGAAGGAAGATGTTAAAGGAAAGGCAAAAAAAGAAAAACACGACATAAAGTGGAAGTGTCGGATGATGATGACCGGACAGGTGCGAGCACGGATGCATAAGATGACATGATATGACATGCCTCCACTTCACTGCTTGCACGAGTAACCTATCGGTTGACTCACTATCCAGATGAGCGAATGTGGCACATTCTGAAGCATCACAGTCAAACCGCGTTTCTCCAGAGCAGATCAGACTATATAAGTATATATCAGGCGTTGGTCTAAGCAATTGCAGCGGCAACCCCCAAGAAAGCATTGTCCAGCTTCTCTTGTGTGGTGCATGCATCTGTGTTGACATGCTCTACCTGGAAATATGGGCCTATCTGCTATCTCTAACTAAGTTCTACGAAGGCTCCTTGTTTTCGACGTGTACAAAATGACGATTAGGCTCCTTTGAAGGGGACACACGCATAGCCTACCGTTGGGTAGGCATGGACTCAACCCACGCTGAGGCTTCTGCATCGCTCTTCCGAGTATGTGATCCTCCCATTGATGTATATATTTACCAAAGTCTTATCGTCGTCTTCCTCTTGTCTTACTGCTTACCGCTCCAAGTGTACACACGGGGTTCTGGAACAGCATCTAACTACTCCAGAGCAGTATTCGTTTGCTCACTCTGGCAGGGTGCCAGGCATCACACAGAGCGCTCCCTCCGGAAGAAAGGGGTGTGTATGTCCGAGAGAGGGGTTGCACGAATGTATAGTTTCTCCAGTCGAATGGTGTGCTGTATGCGAAGCTGCATCCCAATTCGAATCCGAATCCGAGTTCCAGTCCTAGTCCGGCGAGTTCAAAGGGGGAGGAGCGAGGCTGTTCTGTCGTCATGCGGTCTTAATGGGTACTAGTATTCTTACAATAACGCACACAGTGACGTACCGAGTCCTTTCAGGCGACAAGCGAGTATTCGTGCTTCTAGCTTCATCACCGATCGCTTTTCACCGCTGTGCATCCTGGCCTGGTACTAGAACATACACTGCATCGCAAATGAATCCTATGAAACGCATAAGGGATTGCATGCTAAGATGGATACAGTTTTTGACTCCCTCTCCCCTCATAACAGAGCTCGCGGACACATCTTCGGCCGCCACTCGTGCCGTACTGACTATCATCGACATGAAGCTATCTAGTCTCAGGAAGCTCTTCGGGATCACGCATCAACAGCCTGCCCCTTCGATGTGGGGACAAGGTGAGTGAGCGAGCACTTTCAGTTACTTGAGTATATTCCAAATATCGTTAATGGAGCAGTTGGAGTACTGGCTGATTTTTGGGACGTATAGTGGCGAGAACACACAACATCCACAAGAACGAGAACGAGACCTTGCGTATCAGGGGAGGCTGTTTGGGTTGTTCTTCCGTACGTGGTTGCTGATCACTGACGGACATATAGCGGGCAAAGACTAACGGGTGGTCTCACATCTGGTGGATCAAATTATCCGCTGAATACAGGTCGCAGCTTGAGTGAGTACACGTACCACTTTTCGCCTTCCGATCGCTCTCGCTCTCCTTCGACCGGACAGGATTAAAGCTGATACTGTCCACATGATTATGTTGCGCGATACGTCTCCTGTACTCCTATAGCTACGACGAGCCTCACGATCGACGACGAAAGAGAAGGAGGCGAGGGCGAGGGGGTGCTTCATCTTCTGCTGCTACTTGCGGGAGTGGAGGCGGAGCTGGGGGTGGGGGTGGTTGCGGCGGAGGCGGCGGCGGCGGCGGTGGTGGGGGCTGTTAACTTGGTCATTTGGAGAGTGTGTGTGACATGTTCAGCAGCCTCAGGTCTCAGTTCGGATCGAACAGGAAGGAGAGTATTCATTTCCTTCGCCCACCGGACGGACGAGGTCAACGAGAGCAAGTTGCTAGTACAGTGTAACATCCGCTATCAAAGCGATACGATAAAGCCGTGATTATGCACACAAAGACATGACTGTCGCCTTATGCTTCGTGTACAGTAGATTACAAACGATCGTGAGTATGAGGATATGCCATGAATCAAATACAGTACGAGTACAGTACAACATTGGTCCTGATGCCATTTCCGATGTCGTACTAATAAGAGTCCCGAAGAAACTGGGGTGGGTCGAGCCGATCAGCGATTACCCTGTCAGTTGTCCAGCTGTACGTGACAATGACTCGGGTTTCGATATCAGTAAGACGATGGACATCGCATACCACTCAATGAACGCAGTTTCCACTAGTGACCCGCGACCGCACCAAAATATATTTCATCCATACAGCGCGGACATCGAGTGAGTGGATCGTGGAACAAAAAGTCAAGACCGTGCAGCCGTCATGTTTTTCGGGATAAATTATATATACTGTGCAAAAAAGCTGCTCACAACAACGTCTGCTCTCCGTAGTTTAGTGTGGTTTAGAGCGTCAGACTGTAATTAGCAAATAACTGCTGATCTGAAAGTCGGGCGTTCGACTCGCCCCGGGGAGATTACCTTTTTGGCTTTTTTCCCTGATTGGACCAGCCAACCTGTTATCTCTTTGTTGTTTTCGAAATGGGCTATCTGCCTGTGCTTGGCTATCTTTGGCGATTGAAGAATCTACCATAATCAACACCGCACAATACTACTGTACACGCAACAGATATCGAATGGCATGAGACGGTAAGTGCGGAACGTTTATTCCGACCTCGTCAGTCATTTTCCGCCTACCTCCGCCTGCTTCTAACGGGATTCGGAGCAAACCCCAGCCGTGCCCCGGGCCGAACAGGTATTTGTCTGTCTGTGCACAGTGCAAGCTACACTAAGCTGAAGCTGAGCTATAAATTTGTGGAATGATACGAAATATCATGGATGGCCACTTTAGACATAAGATGGAGTTCAACCCAACAGGCTCAGTCGGACGTGTATGCGGTGCTACTGTGTTCTGCTATGAACAGCTTCAATAAGCCAGCGTGCATGCACATTCTTAGGTGGAAGATAGCCTATAATTAAGCCAGTGTCCCATCGGATAGAGAGTCCTAAGGACCTATGAGTTGTAGCAGCTGCAGCGGAAGCTCGGTACACGTAGAACCCTTATCTGTGTCTAAATTTCCTTATCATTATTCGAACGAGGTGAGGTGAGGTGAGGTGACATCTTCGTGGGAGCGGACACGTCGGGTATACATAGACATTTATTGGACACTTCCGCAGCGCACTGATACCATGCACACCCGCAGCTGTGGAGCATAATCTATATACTTCATACAGGATAGACCGGAGCATCGAGAACCGGCGAGGTAGCAGAGACGGTGGTGGAAGTGAGACCGGCCGAACCCCGTAGGCAAAAAGCACAAAAGCACAAAAGCACAAAAGCACGTTACGGCGCGGCGCGGTTCCGATTAATTGAATTGGTTGCAAGTTGAAAGTTGAAATTCGCCGTTACATCACATCACATCTCACCGAACGAACACCGTATACGGGTAAAGTTTAGTTCTCACACGTTTGAATCCTTTGTCCTATCTCTCTATCTTTAGTTACTCAAAGCGCAGTCTATCCACCTCACTTCTTATATCTCCTTTTATACATACCTAACAACATTGTCATCGCCACTACATCATAGTTCACCAAGTGTTGGCAGAACAATCCACGCATCTGGACCTGGGTCATCAATCGACCGGAACTAGTCGTCAAGCAAACAAGGCAGACAGATCAACCCACAGACAGACGGTCACTCCATTTACCCTACAACTACAACGACAACGAAAACGACGCCGAACCATCCGGACTTCACTTCAAGAGAAGTTTAAGCGGATCAAAGCCCATCCTGAGCTTGATTCGCCTCACTTCACCTCGCTCCATCTTGAGTCGTTCGAGCAACAAACAAAATCTTATCTCATCTCATCCATCTCGATATCTATCTATTCATCATCGCACATCAAATTATCCACTCTGATAAACACAAGCTGTCCTGTCCTGTTCTCGCAAGCGTGTTCCCCTGTTACACCGGAGTTCCGGTTCGATCATCCACATAAAGGGTAAGGTATCAAACCCGTGCGCAAACAGAACCATCCAAAATCCCCGCATCATCAAACCGTCAGACTATCAAACTAAGTAAAAACGCACAACACCGTTCGATCAAACAATCATTCCATCCCTTCCCCTCTTCCAACAAGCGGCCCCGATATCGTTCTGTCCTTCCCCACAGTTCAGTCCAAAGGCATATCCACTTACCATCCCGGTCCTTCACTCTATCATTCGCACTCCCTCCTCCGTACATCTCCGGTCTACCACCAGAAACACCCGGATAACTTACCCGAAAGAGCCTGCGTTTGCGTACTCGTTTCATATCTCGCTTTGCGGTGCACAACACGTCCATATTCAATTGATCGCTTTGTCCTCGACTATATCTCGTGTAGATAGAACAAATCAAGTTCAAGCAAAGCAAAGCGCATATTCATTCACTTCCTCGCCTCTTACCTCTGCGCGAGAAAAACTTCCGACACTTATCGTCGCTACCTCTACATAGATCGAAACCATAGAAGCTCTAGCCGCTCGGTGTATTGCTACTTCAACTGCTGTTTGGATTTCGCTTCGACTGACTTTACTATAAAAAGCACGAGGGTTGTCTTATACTACGTATACGGCGTACGGTAAGGACGGAAGTCGATACCTCTCAAGATGGCGTCTATAGACGATCTGTTGGCTACTTTCTCGAAGGATTTACATGCTGGGCAAACGGGAGATGATTTGAAAGACCTACACGTGAGTGGCAAGAATTCTCAACTAGGATCGGTCTATCGCTTCCGCTTTTCCCAATCTGTAGCCTCATCCGCCTCTACAATCGCCCGGCTTATAAGGCTTCATGGTTTTGTGATGTCCACACATTCCACATTCCTCCCTGACTTGCTTGATTCAATTGCTGACGATATCTCCTGTTTCCCTGTTACTCTACGCAGGCCAAACTCGCTCAAACACTGAGCAATCCCGCACCTCACCAACAATACAGACCCATCCCCCCACCCCCTGCCGGGTCGAATTCCTCAACAAACTCCGGCCCATTACCGCCCCCTGCCCCAGCCTCATCATGGAACACCCCACCACCCAATTCGCTCCTATTTTCCTCTTCGCCAAACGCATTCGCCAGAGCGTTTCAGCAAAATCAAACCAACCACAACTACAGTAATGGGTCTTCTTCTAGTTCTCCTGCCAAGAGGGAGTCGGGGTTCGTACCGATGTCTCAGGCCATTCAAGAACAAGACGAGCGAGCAGCATTCACTTCAAACAACAATGAGCAATCAAATCACCAGAACCGACAACAGGAACAGGGGTCGGATAAGCCTTATCATGCGGATGTGTTACCCATCAAGGCTAGTCCGAAGGATACGGGCGGATTCGCGAATGACGCGTTCAAGCCTTTGTGGGAGGAGAAAGATAGACAACAGTGGAATGGGTTCAAGCAGCAGGGAGCGTAGGTCGATGCCCATTGCCCTGCGACGACGTTCGGCGACTTAGTTCCCAAGTGTGAGAGCTTGGCGAAAGAGTATGGGTGCGGAAGAACGAACGAGGAAAGAAAGGGCAGGACGGAGACAGAGGTGGATTGGCGTGGGTATCGAGAAGAGAAGACGAGTTATCTACGATTTCGATGGTTTACGCAGCTTTCTTCCGTTTGAAATTGAATGTGGACTCACAATGCTCGATTTCATGACAGCATAATGTGCCTTGACCGCTCACTTACAGCTGTATAGCTGGGATACACCATATTCCCCCTCCCCAAATCGTATACGCACTAGCGTTTTCCTATAGTACAATGACCCACATACAGTATACAGATCATTTTTGTATTCCGGTCCATTAGATGTACGAGATGTAACTTCTTTGCTTGCTCATATGCTGCCTCCACGAGCCCCCAGGACAATCACCCTGCTCTTACGAACGGGGAGCGGAACTTCGAAAACTCGGATGCCTTCACGAGGGTGATCGATTCCCCACAATCTGACGGCTCCTGGTGCAAATGTTGGTCCACTGACAGACCCGAGTCTGTGCTGCGATGCTGACATGATTGTTGGATGCATCGTGATCACGACAGTTCTCTTTGATTCTTCCTTGTAAGCTATACTGCACTTTGTCTTACTCCAGCAATCTTGTCGGCAGCCTGAACGATATGGATGGCAGACGGTAATCAAAGTCAGCGTCTACCCTCGAGCACTGTACGGGACATCCGGGAGAATTGTGATGGCTACAAAGCATGAAGCAACGAAAAGGAATTGCGGATAGCGGAAATCAAGACCTTTGTTGACTTACCCCTCGGATATAAGGTAATGAGAGGAAAGTGCCGATGAAGGGCGTTTGTCGGAGCGCTTGGAGGATGACGGGGAAGAAGGATCTGTAGGTGTAATCGGGTGCAGAACACATGATTTTATCAGCCATCAGATAAGAATAAATCTATAAACGGGGATGTCATTCAGACAGACAGAAGATGGGGAGTGTCTGGATTTTAATTTACGCCGGAAACGGTAGAGAGCGGATGAAGGAGGCAAAAGATGTGATGGGAGGTCCAGAATCGTAGACTTGACTCACCCGAAAAGACCCACGAAACCGACAAACTCGATCAAGATGCCTGAGATGGGCCACTTGCAGAAGACGAGTACGCTGTGGGCCAGGAAAAGAAAACAGCAGACAAGAATAGGTCAGCCGCGATTTGATCGGATTCACTTCCCGCTACAACGCATGTTTCGTTGTTATGCCTCAGTTCCCAGATTTTCTGCCTGATTGCCTGCCTTTGCGATCCAGAGTGGAGCGTAGGACGAGTGAGTACTGTCCAAGTACAAAGCCAGTCCAGTATTTAAGACCCAGTTCGAGACGGCGTTTGACCAGCCTGGACAGAGTGGCCCAATCGGACCCAGCTCCAGGCTCCGTAAGACCCTTCTAAGACCTGAACAACCTCGACAATCCCCCTGACGATTTCCTGTCGCAGGACGATAAGGAGTGGTGATGATATTTTTCACACTCACATGCCGCCAAAGAAACACAACGTGCCCCTCCATTTCTCCTTTCTTGAGAAAAAGTAGAACGTCTTGGTCGGGCCGATGATCAGTGGTAAACCGGATAAGAAGAGGATCTACGGTTGAGTACAACGTTGGCGAAGTTAGTTACCGGTTGTTCATTAGATGTACTGAGCGAGGTTAATAATTTAGACTCACGTTTCCGAGGGCGAGGAGCGGTCCATCGAATAAGAGCATAATCCCTATAGTTCATGCGACATTGCGAGCCATCAGCGACGAACTCACCTCACCCGACCCGACTCAATCATGGTAATTGGAGAAATGATTAAGCTGTTTGTGCTGCTCGTATGAATTTCAACTTCGAAGGGGCCGAGTTCTGAAGAGCACTAGCGGCCGAAACTTTGGCAAGGAATGAGGAGCGATAATGATGGAGGTCGGTACTCACCAAGGAATTGGAAGAAGATGCCGAATGCCACTAGGGCAATACCGATCTCTATTGGTACGAAAGCCCATACGATTCGTTCAGCAGCAGAGGTAGCGACGACGAGACGGGGACAGCAGTAAGGCAACAGACACGGAAAACACAAGGTTAGTCACGCTTGCCTTTTCCATATCATGTTCAACAACGCGAACACGGACAGGCGCGTTTCCTCCCCCGACGTTTAGACAAGATCATGACTCACTTTGAGCGTCGCTTAACCACATTGTGTACTCTAATCTCTTTCTGTCTCAACGACGATTATAGATAGTCTGTATGATGATTATGTTGCTATGCTCCTCAGATTTCGACTTGAGGAGACGCAAGCAGGAATGTCGAAATCCAGATACGTGAGAGCCAGAGTAGAGACACGTCCATCTCCGCCGCGAACACGACAACGCTAAGTTTACTAAACAGGCCTGCAGATCCAAATCCGGACAGGAAATCGATGTTCTCCTTGCGAGCCTAAAACTACCCTGCGGAGCACATGCCTAAATCAACAAAGCTTTTAGGGAGGGAGCCTGACACGATTGATGACGATGGCCATTGCAGTGACTCCCGTTTTCGAGGCAGCGTACTTAACTGTCAGGTGTGCATAGGTGCATAGCATACAAAGAATGGAATGAGCGATGCTCTGCTGCGCGGACGATTTGACAAGTCTGCCGTAGCCGTTGGAGAGCCGAATCTGACACAGGAATAGCGTCTCCAAGCGATGTGCGATCCCACGTAAAGCTTGAGCTCATCTCAGCGTGAGGGTTTGCGGTTGCGCGCAACTGTCTTCGGAAGAAAATCAAGACAAATCCAGACACAAATGACGTCTTTTGTCATTTGTCTCTGGTCCAAGACTTGGATTGGTTGCTTAGCCTCGCGCTATGACCTCTTGGTCGCGTCGTTTGCCCTTCACGAGATGTCTCGGGGCGAGAGGAACCTTCTTCTTGACAGCCGATATCCGTCAAACAAAGACCATGAGCACTTGTACAACATACAGCATGGAACTGCCCACATTACTGTAGAAGAAATATCGATAGATTCCTTGACCCATTACGAGCCAATGCATCGTTATTGATGCAATAATGAGTGAGAGAGAAAGACATGAAGGACACACTCACACAGTCTCGGTGGATCGCGTATGGTGATAGGCTAAATGAACAGAGTTTGAGCCTTATGCAAATTGTGAGGAATTCCGCCCTGAAAATGGTAAGATTGTAAGATTGTAAGATTGTAAGATTGCTGCGCGAATCCTTACCGCCGGCGCGGAAGGAAAACAAGGTACCACCACTTTACCAGCTGGTCTGCGACCACAAGCAACTCACCATGCAAATGCTCTGCTCTTGCCCCCCAGGTCCTTTGATTCGGTTTAATGTTTCCGCACCGGTCGGAGTTTCCACACCAACACTCCCAAAAAGAACAACGCTGTTTACGGAGGATACCAATAGAATACGATTTGCCATCAAGGAATTTACTTTGAACCAGAACAAACCAACAAATACTCACTGTACTACTGCAACACCCTCATTTCATTGCACTTCTTGGCATTCACCCGCCAGGTCACCGTTCACATCTCTTGTTCATCAAGCATAATTTCATTTTTTTTGTACGGTAGCCAGGCCAACGCGACAATACCTTACCCTCACAGCTGTGCACAATTTATCGTCATCATCATCACTTCTTCATCTTGTCTCACAGACCTCACGGAATCACCGAAACATCCCCAACACATCCCCGCTCCGCCCCGGGCGGACGGTTAGCAAGTGATACAGGTCATACATTCAGGATAATCGTAATCTGTCTAGGGTCGTCTTCAGACTGAGCCCTTATCTTGTACTCGAAACATCCAAGGATAAACACACCATCCCAACCGATTTGTTTTTTTTTCCGTTTTAACCTTTTACCCTTTGCCGCCATTCGTACCAAGTCTATGTCTACGTCGTTCACTTGACAAACCAAACCACCCTTTTTGTGATCTGTTTCTTTTGATCGCTCGCGTACCGTACTCGTACCAAGTATCCGCCTACCCTAGCTTGAACCAAGCACAAGCACAAGCACCTAACCAAGTCTGGATCGTCTGCGCCATCGCCCACCCCCTACCCCCTCGTCACATCTGATTACGCCATACGCGATCCAAAGAGCAAAATCCAAAGCCCAAAGCTTGCGTGAGTAGCATACAAGCAGCATTCAATAAACCTGCTGCGTTCTGCTTCGTTTCGCATGCATGCACTGCGGCGAGGTGACCGACCCCATTCGTGACCGCGATCATCTCTACCAAGTTTTGTGGAGAGCTCATTCCCCATACCATCCATACCTTACTTTACCATTCTTTCGTATCGCGAACACCAACCCACTTCACAACGCATAGACAATAGATTCCCAAAGCTGATATCATCGACTTATCTCACTTCTCTTATCATTCCATCAACTTCTTCTGGACTTTTTCTGTCACTTTCACGCTGTGGATATCCTTCCCACGCACGCACACTCGCACGCTTCACGCTTCGCATGAATAACGAATCATCTCGCTCGCACGTTTCATTACCAATCGTCACGACAACTCTCCAAAACCTTGGATCTGATCACTCACTGTATCGCATAGCAGGACGACGAAAGTCATCGAATTCAATCTAGACAACTACGATCGCGATCACAAAAAACGGACTAGTTCCATACGTCGCAATATTCACGTATCCACGAACCGTTCTCTCTTTTTTTAGGCTATAACTAGCTCCGCTGCCAACCTGAAAACTTCCATCGACGTCACCTTTGCCTCAGTGGAAACAGAACCCAGACGTACACAGTTGACAAATAGACAGACCTGATCTACCGTTCCCACCTCGGGTTGTCGCTCCACGATGTCTATACCCGACAACCCCTTCCAGCAGCCGACTACCCCTACGGCGCCAGTCCTCCAGATCGACACCTCCAATGTCTCCCCGACACACACCGGAAACAACTCGAACGAGCTCGCATCACCTTACTCAGGTCATGTATCCCCACCGGGAGGTCAGATCGAAGGATCCCCTCATTCAAACCACACTTCACCTCCTGGCGGTGTTGCCATCAGTTCCTCGGGAGGTGGACTTGCTCCTCCTGATGCCGGCACAAAAACACCTAAGCGACGAGTGCAGTGGAACTCTAACCCCCACGTCGTGCAGCTTCACGAAGTTCCACAAGCACCTTCCTCGCCTCAACAGCTGAGCGACGCGAATATCGAGGAATTTCGAAATGCTCTCGAGCGACACCGAAGCGGCTCTTCTCGACATCGACCTCCCAGCTCGCTCAGTAGGCATAGTAGTGCAGATGGAAGTGAAACCAGGCAAGGATCGGAGGAGGACTACGACTATCGATTGGATGTCGATCCCCCTCATGAGGGTCTGGACAGGAGTACGAGCCATGGCTCGTTGCCTGAAAATATTGTCGACAATGGCATCAACGATCACGTAGCGACATATATTGACCCCGGAGAACGAGATGGTCTTCCCAACATTCCTCAAATGGCTGAACCAACGGACAACGACGCCGCTCGTGATCTTGTGCGAGCCCATACCGGAAAATGGGGTGTATTGAGAAGAAGAGTCAAGGCTTCAGGCAATGTCAAACGCGCTTTCGGTTCGGGATTGCAAAACGCCCCGGCCGACCCGGAGAAGCAAGAGGAAAATGTCCGAGCGTCTCAAGACGCTTTCGCCGCTCGATATCCCGAACCTCGTCGACCTTCCCTCGCAGCTCTGGCCGCGGCCGGTGGTCACGGTGGAGCCAACATGGCCGGAGGTGCTTCAGTTTTGTCATCGCTGCTCGCTCTTTACGGACAGCAGCAACCAGGCATGCATTCCGGTACTACTTCTGCGGCAAGCTCGAGACCCAACTCGGATGACGAGGACTCGTCCGATGACGAAGGATCCCGTCGAGGTGGACATGATAGCGGTAGGAAGAAGGACCGTCATTCTTGGATGGGGATCGGAAAAAAGTCGAACTCCAGTTCGAACTCGAATGGTACGCCAGCCGATGTCCAGATTAACGATCATCACCACCCTCAAGACACCGTAACCACCGATGCTACTGGAGAGCCCTTGGCCCCTCAGCCTTCTAGATATTCTAATGGAGAAAGGAGACCTCCTTCGCCCGGTATCTCGGGAATCTTCCAACGAGCCAAGGAGCAAATGCAATACAATCGACCTGATGCAGCCAAGAGCGGCGCAGGGGTTTTCGGTGCCCTCATACAGAACACCGCCAACCTTTCCGGTGCAGCGACTCCTGCTGCGTCATCTCTCGCTCCTGCAGCCAAGCGACCGGGCTACCAGCTCAATCGATACTCTGCTCCGGATCAGAAAGCGCTTGAGAAGACTTCCCCTTGGAGACCGCCTTCTCGACCTTCTTCGCGAGCAGGATCGAGACCCGCCTCTGTCCACTCCTCAACCGCCGTCTCGCAAAATGGCGATTCACCTAGTAACGATGACCTCTCTTTCCGAAAGAAGGCTGTTTCCAGCGACGATCTCGTATCAATGAGACAGCAAGAAGTCAAACCACATGAAGACTTCAAGAAGAAGCGCAACAAATCTGGTCTCAAGCTCGACTCGCTCGCTTCACTGCCTGTTAGCGCCTTGAAGGAAGGCGGTAAACAGATCAAGAGCGCCGAGAAATGGCTGATGAACGCCGCTAAAACCCCCTTGGGCACACCGCCTGAAAAGGGTGGTCCCGATTACTTTAATCGGCCCTTGACCGAGGATGAGAGGAGGAGAAAGGAATGGGAAGCCGAGAAGAAGCGAAGAAAGAAGGCTCGAGAAGCTAGGAAGAAGCAAGAGATTTTTGTGAGCTTGAACATATCTCAGGAGGAACGATGATGAAACTGACCATTGTTGCCTAATTAGATCATTCAACATGTTGCTGCTATCCTGTCGAGGCAGCAATTCTTGATGAAACTCGCTCGAGCCCTCATGATGTGAGTTCACCTGCCAACCTGGCAAGTATGTCTACTGACCGCATGATATCATATCAGGTTCGGTTCACCATCTCATCGACTGGAAACCCAAATCCAAGCCACTGCCAAAGTGCTTGAGATCAACGCCCAAGTCGTGTACATGCCAGGAACGATGCTCATTTCCTTCGGTGATGACGCGACTCATACGTCCGAAACTAAATTCTTGAAGCAAGCTACCGGTCTCGATCTTGGTAAACTGCTCGCTACGCATCACTTGTACTGGAACGTTGTGCATGACAAGATGTCTGTCGAGCAGGCTAGCAAAGACCTTGATGTTCTCATGACTACCCCGGTTTATTACAACTGGTGGCAGACACTTATTATCGGTGCCATGTGTTCTGCTTTCATCGTTGTCATTGGTTTCTACGGGTGAGTCAAAATTCGCCGTTGCCACTGAGGATTCGTTCGCTGATATAGGAGATTGCAGTTCTTTCCTCGACGCGCTCATGTCCATGCCTCTTGGAGCCTTGCTTGTCGGTGTGCAAATGCTCGCTGCAAGAAACGACATGTTCAGTAATGTGTTTGAGATTGCTATTGCTACCGTCATTTCGTTTGTGGCTGCCGCTCTTGGATCGACCGGGGTATTCTGCTACACCGCGCTTGTCAGCGGTGGTGTCGTCTTGATCTTGCCTGTAAGTAAACGTCTCCGAGATACAGAATCTATAAAGGACCTGAATCAGTTGCTGACAAAACATGATCGGTACAGGGTTATATCGTTCTGTGTGGTGCGCTTGAATTGGCTTCGAGGAACATCACTGCTGGAGCTGTCAGAATCGGTTACAGTGAGTTGCGGGTCAAGCAGCGGGTTGCCCAAGGGCGTTCGAGCTGATCAAGCATGTACAGGTGTTATCTACTCGCTCTTCTTGGGTTTCGGTATCTCGATCGGCGCGGTCTTGTACGAGAAGATCACGGGCCACGATGTGAGTTACCTACACGGGATAGGTATCTTCCAAACAAGCATGCACCTGACAGAGACTTGATTCAACCATCTAGGTACTTAACGCAAACGATTACACTTGTTATAACACTCATCATGATGCGGCTTGGTACCAAGTCACCCCGTCTGCATACTGGTGTAAGTAGTCATTTTGGCGATCACTGCATTGCGCAAAGCCTCAACTGATCTGAATTGTGCTCCATCGGTATAGACTTCCTCTGTTGTCCTGCGTACTCTTTCTTCCTGTCCTTGAGGAATCAACAGCCTCTCTTTGCCAAGGAGTTGCCAATCATGGTGTTCATCGCTGCCTGCGGTTGGACGAGTAACCACTTCTCGGCTCTCGCTTTCCCCGGTCGATCCGACATGACCTCTGCCATCGGTAGTTTCGTCGTCGGTACACTTGGTAACCTATACGGTCGAATTTCAAACGTGAGTACAGCAAAGTTCCGCAAAGTCTTATTTTCAATTCCTGATGAGAGCACAGGCTGACGACGTCTTCTTCTGTCTGGACCATGTGTAGGGTTCGAGTTTCCCTGTCACAGTCACTGGTATCCTGTTCCAGCTTCCGTCCGGTCTGTCCAACGGTGGTATTTTCAATTTTGCCGCCGAGTCGTCAGACGGAAGTGCCACTGCGTACAGCGATGGTTTCTCAGTTGCTGAGCAGCTTGTCTCGGTCGCTATCGGCTTGACGTGAGTGAAGATTATACTCTCTTACCACTGATAGTGATGGGCCAAAACGTTTATCTGACTTTTATCTCGTTGGTCTGCAGCGTCGGTCTTTTCGTTAGTGCGGCAGTCACGCATCCCTTCGGCGGTGGTAGGAGGAGAGGAGCTGGTATTTTCTCTTTCTAAGCGGGCCATTTGCATCGCCAACGCGGAGGAGTGCATCCGGCAGCATCACTTATGTGTATATAGAAATTTAGATATAGAAGTGTGCATAATCTGTGCCCATACCGCAAGAAATACTTGATAGAGAAGGATAAAGCAATGTAGGAAGTAAGAAATATGTATGAATGAAACGGATGGACATTTAGCCACTGACTCGTCTTGAAATATGCGTGTGATCATGAATGACCTGGTACGGCACTAAACAAGCTGCCACCCACAGGTAGGTATCGAGCCTACAACCAACGTCAGGTCAAGTTGAAGGAAGGCGCGGCGCGGAATCACCTTGGACTCGGCCGCCGATCATCAGCCGATAAATAAGTCGATCGGCCGTCATCCGTGGCGTTTTCAACGTTGAACTTTGAATTGGTCCATTGATTCCGCTCTGTATATGCTGTAAATGGTGTCCTCATCACCAACCAGTGTCGTCGCTATTTTCATACTTGTCCATGTGCGCACAATACGTGTACGTACATGATGAGCATGGAGATGGTGGACAATATGGATACGGTTAGAATATCAAGGTTGGAAGAACGGAGAGGAAAGAGAAGAGTGACGACGTCATACCTCATGTCCGCCCGTTTCCCGTTCAGGAATGGCAGGCTCAGGGTCAATTAAGCAACTCGGCGCTCGGCAATCGCTCAAATACGAGTACAGCCAACATACTCGTACAGTAAGTACATGACCGACATGAAATGAAGATATCGGGCTATGAAATGTGGGAAACGATCGTCACTTAGGAGTAAGTAAGCAGAACATGCATGCATTACACCCCCTGCCATGGGATGCCATGCCATGTGTATCATGTGTGAGATGTCATATCCCAATGCGCATGGACGAACGCACAGACAACAGAGCGATAGGATTCATACGGCACAGGCACAGATGCTTGACTTAACTTATAGCTGTAGCTGGTGACAGGATGTAGGGATGTATGTATCGAGTCTGGGAGACACCGTCCACTTGGCTACCTACCACTAACTTTCCCCTAATACGTCAGGTCTTCTTCCCACGCGTCTCACAGAATATCCTGCAAAACTACTGTTACTCACGACCGTAGAGCCATTCCTCCTCCCAGGTGAATACGGAGGTAACTAGTGCGATATAACCTCGATCCCGATCCGAACGTCCCTAACACCTATCCCTACCATCGTTAATTATACAGTAGGAGAGCCTGAAGTAGTGCTTGTCAGGTTATTTGGTGTCTGTCCGTCGGTCCACCTTCCTTATCATCGTCAATATCATCACTGTCACTATCACTATCATCCGACTCGCATCGTATCAGCAAAAACGAATACTTCTTGCTCACAATTAGAGTTGCTCGTGGGGCAGCTTCAAGCAGCAGGCAAGACTTGGAAATCAAAAGGGGTCACAAATAACTTGGCAAAACGCTACTCACTCGATCGCTCGCTCGCCCGAGCGAAGGATACTCAATATGTCCGCCTAACGCCCTATTGGGCTTCATCGAACACCTCTCGCCTATCCGGACCGAATCACCTTCTTCCAGTTCATACAATACGAGATTCATCTCACGAGAAAAGGACAATCTGGACAACGGCGGACGACAGCAAGGGAAGGTATCGTTAAACGAACAGACAAAAAAGAAAGGACATTACATGTTGTATCAACACGACAAATAGATCTGATCTGATCAGAACAGGAAAAAGCAGGATGAGATCGCCTAGTAAGAGGGAAGACGTCGAGACCAAATACGACGTCGTGCTTGATTGTGAGTATAGAGATGGACGGGTTTTTGAGCGTGGGAATCATCTCATCGCCCATCGTTGTTGCCTTGACAACGATCATATATATATATATATATATATATATCACTCTTGATTCACCCCACTCGATCTCTACATCATCTTCGTTTCGGCACCGTAAATCCGATGCTTCAGCCAGAGATACCTTGTTGGCGGGCGTCGATCAGCCACCAGTCACACACCCGCATCACACTGTGGATTCATCCTTTGAAACCCTTGATCTGCGTTTTGACCACTGTTTGTGATTGTTATGTCGGGTCGGGAGTCGAAATCGGAGTTTGTTTTTTATATGTTTATTTCCCTGCGCTGCTTTGAGCCCCATTTTATGTCGCCCAAACCTCATGTCGAGGAGGATTGATTTTGATTTTGATTTTGATTTTGATTTTGATTTACCCTTCCTTTGATGTCAAGAATACATACAGTCTAATCTGTAACTTGTAACATGACGAGCTTGTGATGTGGTATGGTACTTACTCATCACTATCATCGCCTTCGTCCTCCTCGCTCATCTCGCACTATCAGTTCCAGTGGCAATGAGATCAATATGATCTCTTCCATTCCCATCTCTTCGTCAATTCAAGCTTGCATCTTCCTCGCACATATCTTGTCAACCACAACGCGCGAGACCTATACTCACGCTCTCCCAACCCAGCTACACCTACTTTCTGCCATAACCCGTAATACCTAGCTGACACATCCCATGATTCTCATCTCATCAATCCACAACCCCCCACTCACCCCTCCTCCTCCTTCGCCCAACGCCCATTTCATTTCTCGCGCATATCGCATGCGTCGCTTCGTATCCTTCGAATCCGCGCTCTCACCCATCCCAATCAAAACTACTCCTCTGTTCACTCCCAAATCACCGAAATCCGCCGGTAAATACCCACCACCAGTCCCTAATCTCGAACTCCACTCGGCAGCTGCAAGCGGGAACGTCGGCCTGGTCCAGTATGCGCTCACTCACGGCCAACCCGTCAATTCGGTGCTTCATGGTGTATTACCGCTCCATGCCGCTTGTTCGGGAGGTAGTGTGAGCGTTGTTAGGATGTTGTTGGAATGCGGAGCGGATGTGAACGCACCCAGATTACCGAGAAGATATAGTGATGGAAAGCGAGGGACGGCGCCAAGCGTGGGAACAGCTGGTGAGTGCACACATACACATATGTGCAAGCTTCTTGATCGATACTCTCTCCGCGTCTGACACGTGTTGATCGGGTTTCGTTTTGAACACAGGCTCGACACCTCTACATTTTGCCGCTGCCAATGGACATGCGCCCATCGTTCAGATGCTACTCGCAAGCGGAGCAGACCCTACCAAGCCGGACAAGAACGGCAATACAGCAGAAGACTTGGCGACAATCAATGGACATGAGGATGTCGTTCGAGTTTTGCATGCTTTCGAGCATCTACAAAACCGAGACGCGGCACACTCTGATCGAGCCGAGCCTTCTTCACCATCTGGCTCGACATCTCACCTTGCCGAAGAGGACGAAAGTGGAAGCCTGCGGCACCATTGGATTGGATCGCGAAAGGGCAAAGAACGAGCTTTCAGCCTTTCCAGCTCGAGATCTGACAGTGTCGTCAAAGTCAAGAACAGCTTGGAAGGGTTGTTGAGAAGAGGTACGAGGCAATCTTCCGGGGTATTCTCGACTCATTCAGGGGATGATTCTCGGTCCGAGCTTTCGGTTTCGGTCGCTGGCCCAAACTCAATACCTCGCATATCCACCTATAGCGATATGTCCTCGAATATCGGCTCGGATCAACTGCAGTCGCCAGCTGAGATTGAACCGCCCGGCTCCCCTTCACCCGAAAAGGGAAACAATGTAACCCTTGCCCTCGAAGACGAGAACACCAATTCATTGACCCGCATACAGAGCGGCCACTCCTCCACTAGCAACGGTACATCAATCGTACTCGCTTCCCCGCCCAACTCTGCTGGTCTCCCACCACCTTTACCTCGAGGTCGACACGGGTCCACTTCATCTCACCGGCCATCTCTACCCTCCATCCTTGAAAAAGCCGTACATCCAGGCCAGGCTTTCCGAGCTGCATTGCGGCATCACGGCGAGAAAGATCATAAAGTGCAGTTCTCGCCAGATCCTTCCTCCGATTCGGCTTCTCACGAAGCCGAAACTCCTCACCATGCTTCTTCTTCTTCCGGGGGGTTCTTCCGTGGCAGACGCAAATACCATGATACCGATCTCCACAATCAACATCATAAGAAACATGGGAAACACGGAATCAAGAACTTCTTCCGTAGAAGCCATTCCCCACCTTCGAGAAGCCCGAGCCCTCCCCAGAGAAAGGATGCCAAGCCTATTGACGCGGACGAACTGGAGGAAGGCATCCAGCGGCTCAAGCGGGCGAGTCTCGATCTGGAGCGAATTGAGGACGAGCAGGCTGGGAACACCTTCGAGGATGAACCTAGGGAAGAGGATGCACGCAGACGCAGCTGGCACGAGAGCGATGACGACGCTACGCCTCAGCCTAAGGCGACCGCCACTTCGGCCCCGGCAACGAAGACAAAGTTCTTCCCTGACAGTCCCACACCGGGCCCTCCTCGCCTTGCTGGTCGCAGCAATGAACTCCCTTCGACCGCCAGTTCTCCGAGCGGTCGACCGAGAACTGGCAGCGAAGTCATTGCTCCCAGCCCTTTGGCCAACGAATGGGCTCATGACACTGATGATTCGGACTCGTCTGTACCGCAGCGAGGTATACGCCGGGTCCGAACCGAGGTCATCAAATCCCCTTCGAGCTCATATCCCTCCTCCCCTCTCTCCCCCGACCAGCCTCATACCAGTCCCCCCTCACCTCGAGGAGTCAGACCGCGATCGGCTACATACACGGGCGGCCTTCCTAGCCCCGCGCTGCATAACCTGCAGATGAGCCTTAACCCGCCGCGGCCTGTTGGACTTGGATGGGAAGACGATGTGGATCTCCGAAAGGTGGCTGCATCTGGCTTGATACGGAGGGAGTCGCAACGACGGCAAGAAGCTGAGGCTGAGGCTGAGGCTGAGGCGGAGGCTGAGGCGGAGGCTGAGGCGGAACCGGAGAACGAGGGCGAAGAGGACGACGAGTACCATGACGCTGTATCTCCCGGTGCTCAAGCCCAAGATGCCGACGCACCAAGCTCCCAAGGGCACGAGGAGAACGACGTAACTCCCACCCCGCAATCGGAGCTGATTTTGAATGACCCGCCTGAATCAGAGGACCAGCCCGATTCGGTCACCCGCTTGCGTAAAGCAAGTGTCGGATCCGTGACGACCGATTCCTCTCGCCTTTCTACGCCGGCGGCCTCTCTCCGTCAGTCTAAACCATCCGACGATATTGATGACTCGATTTACAGACAGGGTAAAGCTTCCACTGTGCTACCCCCAATATCAACCTCAATGGTGGATAATCGACCACGGGGCAAATCTGTCTCATCTGTATCATCCAGTACCTCTGGCATGGGCTTTTCATTCGCTCAGACGGTATCGACCCCTTCTACTTCGCTGACTCCACCTTCGGCGCTATCCCTTCTCCCTTCCGGACCCGTGCCCACCTTCCCTCCTGTACCGGAGAACGAGGTCGTTTTGAACCCACCCTCGCATCGCCGAACGATGACACAGCGGACGATATCATCGCACGCTGAAGCAAAGGAAGTTGTCAAGCAAAACGAGTCTGACATCCTCCAGCTTGCTCAATTGCCACCGTCATTGAATTCGTCACGAAGCTTGGCCGAACAACTGGCGGCATACGGTGAGAATGTGGCGATTCAGCAACAATTTGCTGCGATGGAGAGGAGGGCTTCTCAAGGATTGACGCCGAGAGGAGAGAGTGAGGACGGAGAGAGTTACTTCAGTGCAGAGAGTGGATGGAGTCGAGGATCGAGCAGGTCATCAGAGAAAGAACGGAGGATCAGACCTGGAAGTGCACAGGGTAACAAACGTGAGTTGATCTCGCCATCGCACCGAGCAAAATTGGCGAGCGAGACGCTGACGGATGATGTCCCACGTCTTCTAGCTCGAGCTCTGTCCAATCCTCTCGTACCGCTGACGACCATCGACGCTCCTCGTTCATCGATGCCAGTAATCAACAGCATCTACGACAAGCGGGCTGATGCGTACCGAAAGCACATGGCCACCCTCAGCGCTGCACAACCGGTTTTGCCTTCCTCCACCCGGCATGCCCAATCGCGAGCTAGGCGGCAACGCGCAGCTTCCTCCCATGAGATGTGGCTTGACGCAGGTCCGATGAATCGACGGCCTACCTCGTCTCAGAGTCACGCCTCAACTCACTTCTCCATGATCGACGCTGATGCCGACGATGTTGCCCGATACCCTCATATCTCCGGTCCGATGCCCGTAATCTCCAATCCCGTCACGGGCCAGAGAGCTCGCAAGTCCAGCGGTGGATCCACCTTGTCTCATGCCTTGTCTCATGAACATGGACACGGTCACAGCAGTGGACATGGTCGAGCGCATACGGCACCTCGTCCGACTTCGAAATACACTGTTCCTTCCACCTCTCAAGCTCTTTCTTCCAGCATGTCAACTACCGGTAGTGGTCCTGCACCGATCGCAGATATCCTCTCTACTCGATTCCAGGGTCTATCGACCACCCCTACTGCATCATCATTCGCTACCCCCGGTTTGGCCACCAATCAGCCTCGTCCTATCTCAGGAGGTAAATCCGGCTCGGTCGCAGCGCCCAACAGTAACAGTAATCAGCATACACCCGCAGGAGCTGGATTCGGTAAAGAGTCGCCGTATGTCTCCATCTTCTCGCACAGGTATGCTGCGACCCCGCTCAACGAAGACGAGTCAGATGACGAAGAGCAAGAAAGGCGCGAGTACACGGTCATTGAGAATGATTGGAGAGGAGGACACGTGGTCCGTCCTGACGAATTGGGTTTGACCACTGGTAATGAGGGGAAGAAGGGTAAATGGGGGTTGAAAAAGATGGGTTTAGGGAGGAAGTCGTAGTAGTGCGCGAGTGTTCGTCTGAAATGGCAATCTTCCTGTTTAACGTTTTTTTTTTTTCGAGCGTGTTGTATCCCTGTGTTCTTGTCTTCTTGTCTGCAAGTCTGGACTTTCTGGTGTAGCCATCCTCATTTTGATTTATGATCATACCTCTATAATCCCATCGTTTCACAGGTTCAGATCACGGCCTAACACACCGGTCTGACCATCTGATCTTTTCATCTCATCCTCTATTCCATCTCGTACTCCACCTTGAAAGCCTGACAACTTAGAGATCTATTTCGCCATCTGTCTTCCATCTTATGATACTGCACTTACGTGCTTTCCCCTTCATGCCCGAATCGTAGGTTTCAAAAGGCAAATTACTCTATAGTCAAATACAAATCGAGCCTACCCCATCTATTCACGATAAAATTGTGTGTGTAGCGATACCTGTAATGTAGTACCAGTCCTAAGATGCAAAGCAAATCCAAAAGGGACAAAAGGGACGGATGTCCATACGTTGACGTCCAGCTACATTACTCATTCACGTATGACTAGTAATCGTAGTTCCACGAGAAGTTGATACCCACGTCACAGGCCCCGCATCCTCCGCTCAGTCCTGCCCGAATCCCGCCGGGAGTAGAGGCAGGTGCGCCTGCGCCTGCTCGGTTTACTGGATCATTTGTACTTGTAGGCGGTGCGGCGGTCGAAGTAGCTCTTGCTCTTGCTTGCCTCCGCCGCATCTTTCGGAGTTGATCTGCAGGGTCGTCGTTGCTACAGTATATAAAGTATGGGAGAAGGGAAAACAGCTACAGGTCAGTGCCTGTCTAGTGTAGAATTGGTGTTGCGGATGAAGGAGAACGCTTGTGAGAACTAAATAGTCTTACTCGAGCTGCAAGAATGCGTCGTTGCAACTTCATTCGGTCAGCGTGCCACGTCATCGCCGTCTCATTCATGAGCCACCGCACCATCCACTCACTGAGGCACAGGCGAAACAACCTCCCCTGATGCGCAAGACTGCACGATCAGAATCATGATCTCTGTTCGCCACGGCAATCGGACTCCTTTCTTACAATACAACGAACCAGGTCCAGCCCTTGGTAGGTCAGCTTTCCTGTCATCCTGTCTTTCGAGGTGCACCTGAGAATGGGATAGGATACCTTACTTACTGTAGTCGTTAGACGCAGCATCTGGTCGCTTTGACCTTAAGAGGTTCTTGAGGGTATGTAGCATCACGACGATTCACCGATCGACGATCTACGGTATGAGTGTTGTAGCAGTATCGAGCACTCGTATATAGGTGATCGACGACCTGGCCGGTCTTTAGTCCTGAGTTGGGTTCAGAGCTGGGAGTAGGGAACGCTCTCGACAATCCTAACATATATGCATGCATATATAGTGCTGTTTCAACAGCAGGTAGGTATCGCTTTTGCATTTTGCTGCAGCAGCAAGCACCGCTTTGCTCACCCCAGCTACTGTACCATAAAAAAGTCAACTCTTGTTGAGATTTTGATGAGTTGAGATTGATGATAGCGGTATAACTCTGGCTTCTCCTCGAGAGTCAAAGGATGGGGCATCGTCATTGTGTACATTGTGCGTCAATGACCTCGCAACGGGCTCGCCTAGTGTGAAATGTATGGACAGAAAATCGCGCAACAATGACCTGTTGGTATCGGAAGGACCACTATGATGGAGATCTGAGCGTGTCTGGCCGTACAGTACAACAGTACCGTGTGATGTGATTTGCAGGGTGTCTCGATTGTTCGTTACTGACTTGAGTAGTTAGTTGCTCGATCGAAGAATTGAGACCCGGCTGATTCCAGTGGTTTGCAGTAATCTAGATATAAAGCGTAATGATGACTATTGTCCGGTTATCTCAGCACACGCGTGACGCGCCGTGTGAATCATTCCAAGAACGAACCAAGCGCGCGCACGACACAACACCGCTTCTCTCGATCGATATCCCTCCCCCGGCAACCTCCTCTCCGCAATCTTGTTGATCTACCTATAGAAATCTACTACTCACTATGTGACCTGACCTGACCTGACCAGGCCTGATATGCGTGGTGTCCCTCGAGCCTAACAATCATTACACAGCGAGCGAAAGTAGTGTCGTGTCCGCCTAGCTCCTCTCCGAACTGTACTCGTACCATAGTGCACTCAGGCTTCGTTCGCTGTGTCGCGTACGTGCTTTCTTATTATAACTCCTCTGCAGCAGATCTTCCTCTGACTAATTCCGCTCCAGCCCAAGCCCACTTTTCCACCGCTTGCTACGCTTACGAAGAGAGTCCGACCCCCAGAATAGTGGGATAGAATATACACTCGAAGCTTGCTGCATTGGATATTACCTCGTCGAAATACAGGACAATCACAATAATGCTTATATATATTCGCAAATGGATCGCCATCAACCCGTAATCGATACGCAGCCAAATCCCATCCCTCGGCCCACTTTCAACGATATCCGCATCAACAGTGGCACCAATACGACCCCATCAGCTGAAGCAGCAGCAGAAGCAGAAGAACGTAAGAGACAGATTGGATCAGAAGTCGGGTGTTGTTCTGCCGGAGGAGGGAACTGGTGGAAATTCGGCTGTGGGGGCAAAGGCGAGATGTGCCGGTGTTGCGAAGGGAGAGTATGCGGTGGAGCTTGCACGGAGTGTTTCTGTTGACGTGGCACTATAGTATAACATAAGGCCAAAGTTACGGCTAGTGTCAATTCATGCACGATCTCTAAGAGGGACAATGGACAATGGTCAATAGTGGTAGGGCATGTATGCAGATATGGCTGTACGTGTACATCCAACCTCGCATGCAAGGAGGGATTATGGGACGTTTTAACGTATGAACGTATGGTACGGACCGATGTAAGTCGCCAAACAGCCTTTAGGTTGCCAAAAACGCTCGAGCCCACCATTGCAAGAAGTGCAATGGCGGCATCCAAGATGCACGAACGTCTAGTTGATTGATAGTAGAGTTGGAAACGTCGCACAACTTCTCGGGGCTGATCGACCTCGTCGTCCGAGCTTCAAGACATTATCCCATATTCGTATTTACGATATACCCTCCTTCCAGCTCGATGCGATTCTTGATTAGCCATATTCAATCAATAGGACACCCAGCCTATGAGCCTTACCCCGAGAGGCATGCTCGGAACTGAGTTTACCTACTCTTAAAACTTAATTGTTGTGCGGATCATCAGAAAAGACCCGCCATTAGTCGATGCTCAATCCGTCGGAGCGCTGCTGCTCAGGCAATGTGCCAGGGCGAGGCAGACACCGCCAGTCCGCCCTAAAGCTTCGCCGTCTTCTGCACTGCATGTATATACATATGCAGTTGAGTTGCATATCGTATGACGCGGGGATGGACGTTCCCTCAGGTATATCACGTAAAACACCTCTGAAATGAGTGGGAATGAGTGGATAAAGATAAACCCTGAGATTTTCATTTTGGAGCGGACATCTCCATGACGTGCATTCATTTCGCGGCGACGAAGACGGAAAGATACTGCATGTGCCGTTTGCCGTTCACTTGAACCCACGCGTGAGGTCCGTACGGATGTGTAGAACACGGGCGAGACAACCTTGGAGCTGTAGCAAGAGGCGTGCAGTTCGTCTCCGTTCCAAGTTATATCTATGTCCATTTTCCATATGACGCCTCGCAGGTCTACAGTATTTAACACCAGGGCTTTAGGCCATGGCAGACATATCCTCGCCGACATATGGGCTGAGCACAGGCGGGGTGTGTGGTCGGTCTGAAACCCCTCTCTCTCAGCCGCACCGGAGCTTTTTTAAGCATATCTTTTTTTAGTGACACACCCCCAAACGCCATGTACATATACATAGCAGATCCCGTCTCACTGCAAATAATACATGATATTTTGTTGTATCAAGAACCCCTCATACGACCTGAGGGGTGTACTGCAGATGCTAGAGGATGCAGACCCCGAAAAGCTACAGGCATTCCAAGTAACTCTCGGCAACGTTCAATTAACAGATCATTCCATGGTTACAACAACGTGAAAGCTTGCATCATACCATACACTACTTTGATGTATCCGACTGGACTTTAGGCGAGTCTCGGAACATCACGAATGGTGCGAGGCAGCGTAGCGGCAGATCGCGTGAATGCCGCTTTCCCCGATCTCCGATCACACCCATTCCTTCTTCTTGCAGTCGCAGTTGTAAAGCCTAGGGTGGGGGTGGGGGGTGCGGCGATGCTAAACTAATCTTAGCCTAAAACATAAAGGGGAATCCAAGCTAAAGTAAGGGTGGGGTGGGGGGGCATGCGTCCTGGAATCCTGAATATGATATGGAATGGGCTAACCTTCCACCCTCTAGACGTCCTTTATAAATAGCTCTTTCGCCGCTCGATCCGCTGTATTTGCTCAAGCCCCTTTTGTTGATCCTTTCCTTTTAATCTTTTTTTTTTTTTCGCACTGAAACCATCGTACCAACAACTACCAAATAGTCGACGAACTGGATCCGACTGTGTCTACACCTGCATATCCCAAAGACCGACTTGTAACCTTTCGTCCAACGATATAAGGCCAACAAGAACCACTTAATCAGTACGAGATCAGACATCAAGTGTCACTCACTTTCCGAGCCTATCTCAGCACACGATCAGCTTAAGCGTATAATCATCAACACGATCGAGGGATTGTCGGCGCATCAATAATGGTGTATCACTATCACGAACACGATAACGTCTCACCTCACAGCGCCCCCTTGGCCCGAGATTACGCACACGAGATGAGCGGCGACCTCAATCTTCACCGAAGCACTGCCAACGCTTCATCCTCCTCTTCCTCCTCTTCATCGTCTCGACCAACGACACCTACTCCTACGCACCGGTATAGACGTCGATCAGGCTCACCTTCGCGCGATCATCCCACGCCACCTTCACCTAATCTTCGTACGCCCGTTCGACCTAGATCTAGATCAAGATCGATACACGAAGAACCAGAATCATATGGAGTTGACGCTGGCTCTGGCGCTGGCGCAGAGTCATACTTCTTCCCGGCCTTGGCCAAGGCGAGCACGAATACGACGGTGAATACCACAGCAGATGAAGAGAAGAGGGCGTACGATGATTTCGTCAGAGCTACAAGTAGGAGCAGATCAGAGCGTGATTATGAAGAGCAAAAGCGATATGGATATGGATATAAGAGTTCGCATGATGATGAGAAGCCACGAATAGGGTCAGGCTTAGGGTCGAGCTCTAGGTCTAGTCCGTCGAAGCACCATTATAGGACTGAATGGAGGGAGAGACAAGGATCCGGTTGTACAGAGACTGATTCGGGTGAGTGTGCGCACAAGCAAAATATCGTCCCTTCTCCGAGTGTTCACTAGGGCGACAGGTTTTGAATGTCGCTGACTCGTATCGTTGTTCACTTGTCCAGATGCGGGCATACACGGTACAGGAGCATATGCTGGCGTTGCACCAAAACGAAAAGGCTTCCTCCGTCGATTGACCAGCTGTGTGAGTGATTATCATTGCTTTTTTTTTATGTGTCATGGCGCATTATCGACCTCAGTAGAATTGCGTACTGACCTGTACATACCCTGTCACTTGTGACATGTTCTCGCCCACAGTTTGAGTTCGATGAATGTTCAGATCCCGTACGAAGATATCGATCGAAACACGAAGAGATGTACGGTAAAGATCCACAATACCTCCACGGAGAGCTCGAGCCTTCTCAGTACCAGGCTCCGAATACTTTTGCAGGTGGAATGACAGGTGGTTCAGGAGCTGGAGGAGCGGCTTGTTAAAAGTGATTTGATCGGTGAATGGTACTGTAGTATACAGTACTGTATGTTGTATCGATTATTTAATTCTATAATATCCATATAATTCAGCTTCGTAAGTACAGCAGGCACTCATCGATCAACGATATGGCTCATGTATGTCCATATAAATATGCCTCTACTATCATCGGGCAGTCATTCCAGGTTGTTCATGTCCGACTTCGTGTCCGAAGTTCGTTTTCGGTAGTGTCGGTGTCAATGCCACCATCTGGCGGCATCGCAAGGACGTCCATTATTCACCAGAGGAGATCAGTCGATCAATATGTAGGCTATTGGATTTGCTACAGAGTTCGGGTTAGGCTATTTTTAATTTTAGAGGAGAGTATCTGAAGATCCGTGCGGCGTGATGAGGGGTGTGTGTGATCGATGATTTCGGTGATGCGTTCGGATTCTCCTCGCTTGTGCTGTGCAGTACTCGTACACAGTTGCACCGACCTCAGCGTCGTACTTGGGTGTATATGTGCGTGTTAGTGAGATCTCAGGCATCATGCATCGCATTCGTGGGTGACATTTCTAAACACACATTCAAACTTTACTTCTTGCGCTCCTCGAGGATTGAGTCGTATGGTCTAGTCGTCCTCACTAGCTCTGCATCAACATCAGTCTCATCATAGCAAACGCTACTCGAGTACAGTAACAGCAATCACGGCGAATATTCCCGATCTGCTTCTGAAAGACGACCCTCCTTCTTTGGTGACTAGCAAGCCAACTCAGCGCTGACGCCCACCGAAGACGAGTCGAGACGAGGCGAGAGAAGAGAGGAGAGGAGTCGAAGATATGCAGGTGGACAGTACTCGCACTGTATCCATCGATCAGATCTCAGATCTTAGATCTCCCGGAGACCGTCGGAAGCATCATGGTAGAACACGGGATAGGATCCAGACTTCAACAGCCTGTAGCGCAAAGCACTATGAGTGAGTGATCGCATCCGTCGGTCCTTGTATAAGCACGAGCAATGTACTGTACGATGTCGAGCGTATGTACACGCACATCTACTGTATACACATACTGTACATATTGATGTACCCCTTCGATGCTCGAGCTGAGTGGACACAGAGTATGAACGTACTGAGCTGCGTGTACTGTGAGCTGCAGATAACAAACGGAATCTGGTCCGACAACCAACAGACTCGCGGACTTCAGAAGACGTATCAGTATTCAGCTTCTCCGAGTCAATACGATCACGATCGGGCTCAAGATGGTGGTGCTGCTGCTTCCCGAGATCGAGCTCGGCTGTCGGCTCTACCTCTGAAAACAGTCGTCGTCGTGGTGGTGGTGGCGGTCAAGAAAGTCGACCTCAAATCAAGGAGGCGAGTGCGAGCGCTGGCAATTTTGGAATGCAGTGAGTGAATGAGGTATTGAGGTATTGAGGTATTGAGGTGCGGTGGCGTGGCTGCACCTCACTGTACAGTAAATTTCGCATCGCATAGAGCGATGGAATCCTTTTGCTGGTCCGTCAGCAATGCCGCATGTCATCTCCTAGTCCTAGTCCAAAGAACACTTTGTACTTTTGCAATTTACTAGTACGATGTGATGTAGCAAGTAACGCTGACCGAAACGTCAAAACGTCAATCTTCTTAGACCGATGCGCACTCAACATCCGATGGTTACCTCGACCGGTACAAAGACACATCAGATCATGCCGCCCGGTTCAGCCTCATCACCTACAAACACAAGCACAAGCAATCCACCACCACAGGCTATGAGGTATGCGAGCGGACCCGGAGGAGGCGCTTATCGCGCGGAAGGATACGAGCAGACCGATCTCAGACCCCCGCTCGATAAGAGATAACACACAGCCGCAGTCTCAGCCACAATTTAGTACTTGTACATTTATTAGCCAGAATCGCGCTCCATATAGTATCAGCCTCGAATCTCTGGGCAAGAACCCATAATCGTTAGTCGTCTTATGATGAACAGAAAGACATACAGAATCCCTCCTCCCCCATTCAGGGGCGACAAGGCTCAACTCGTGCTACCGTACAGTACTCGGGCACGTAGAAGGCGGGCATTCAGTACAGAGTCGTGTACTCATGTTCTATGTCTGGTGGACTAAGAACATAGAGAGGGGTGCTGTGAAACACATTTTCCCAGTAAGAGAATGGCACGAGACTGACATACATCGATGCATCAGAATGGAGACGCGCTGCTAAAGCACTCCGCACTCGTACTGCGACACGAAAAGACAATGTCCGTCTTTGCACAGGTGCCCGTACTGCATATATAACATTTTTTGAAAGAGCTCATGACCTACTCATTGCTCATGATCGATGACTGATTACTGATTACTGATGATTGACCCGCTCATGCTTATCGATGGAAACCGCTTATTCTAGACAAATGTTGAGACGGGAAAAGAAAAAAAAAATCGTTGAAAGCATGCGTGATATGTATGTCCTGGTAATTGCTAACTGAACTGGCAGAATACTGACGAGATGATAAAAGACCTGGAAGAAATGCGGAAGAAAACATGATGAAGGAGAAACTCTATATTGGTATGAAAACTGATTGATGGACGATGCGGATGTGGGATCGTGGGATCGTGGGATCGTGGGATTGCGTGTAAAGATATGGATGAAATGCTTGAAGTAAGAGTAAAGTCGTAATGTACCGTACTAATGATGAGTGATCGACTAATGCAAGATTGCTGGCAAAAACATTGGGATCTCGGTGAACCATTGAACTCCGCTGCGACGAAATGAATGAAAGTATCGATCTTATCTTTCCTTATCACTGGGGATAAGTGAGATTGGTTGGCACGATGACCCCTCCATCGTCCCTCACCAGCAAGATCGGGACTCTCTGACCGGGCGGTAAGACAGGTTCAGCAGCGGCTAACACTTGCCCACTGCTCAAACAAAACCCCAGGGGTTGACGAACACAGAAAAGGCAATCAGCAACTGTCCCTTTCGCACGCTATGCATAGCATTGTCCATATCCCAAATTCAACTGGGTATATTCACTGATGACACAGGCAAGTAGGAAAGCAGGAGTAGGTCGTTGTAGGCTTGAAAACGAAGTCTCCCACTCACCACCTATACTCGGTATATCCGGCCGGGGTATCGCCGTAATACACCTGATGACGCGGTAAACCCTCTACCCCGCGAGCAAAGTTATTCCCATATCTACCAAGGATACACAAAACCCAAATCAGCCTCAATAACCATTGACCTGGGGCTTCGAGAAGCGATGGCCCGGCTGACTTCTTCTGTACTCACAAAGTCAGGAGAGGCATGTTGGCCATCGATGTGTATTGATGCGCGTATCTTGCGGGCTGCTCCGCGCTCAAGTTCGAAGGCAACATCCGGTTCGCCGTGGGGAAAGGAGCGTAAGGTTCTGCCGGGTCGGAAGCATGAGGAGGCACGTAGAATGTATACGTGGTCTGCTCGGTGCTGACGATGCTCCTTTAGGGATTGCGATTAAATCATCGTCAGCTGATTGTACAGGATCCGACATAAAGATAAAGATAAACATATGAACTCACCAGATGGAGTTGTCTCCTACACCCATGGTCCAGTGCAATCGCTGGTTTTCGGGTGATCCAGTCATCGCAGGGCTGGGCAGGTACTCGAGTGATCCAGAGGACGATCCTCGCTTTTTGTGTAAGGGTCGTACGAGGGGACCTCTGCCAATCGACCCTGTTCGGTGTCTTCGTACAGGACCGCCGTCCGTCGAATTCTGATGAGGGAGAGACATATCTCCGCTCATATTGGGCGACATGAGGGAATGCGAAGAGGACTTCCTGCTGTGTTGGCCAAAGTAATCAACGGACGAAGATGAACTGCTCACTGGACTTGAAGGCGTCGACGGAAGATTGTTCGGCGCATTGTGTGGAGTCATGGGCAAGACGCCAAATCGTTGTTGAGGTGTCGAAGGAACACTGCTAGGTCTTGAGCCGCCTCTTTGGTTCTGCTGGACAGACGTCCATTTACGGTCGTTCACCACGTATTGTTCAGAAACGACATCTTGGTTGCACTGAAGCCACATGCCGCCGTACCGCGGATCACGTGAGAATCGCTCCAGTGTTTCCGGTCGATACAACTCGAAAGCGACTTTCTGCAGTTGGGAGACAAGGTCACCGGCGTACTCTCCTGGCGGCAAAGCTGTCGGGGTGTCCATATTGTGTCCGTCCATTCCTACTGCATCTGCATCAGACTCGATTCGTCGGACGATGAGTACAGGCGAGATGACTCCGGTCTGCAGAGACTGCAAGACGACCGTCGAGTTGTACCTGATAGCGGGGGCGAGCATACTGGGAGCGATAACGTTGGCGGGCGGAGACGGCCAGTCGGGATGAGGTGGAGGTGCAACACTCGGGCCGCCGGGCTTGTTTGGGTCGACCAGCCAGATAATGAAAGATTCCCAAGTATTGGCATCGGCGGTGAATCCGGCGAAACCAGATTGTTCGTTCGTTACTCGCGGTCGCTTGGCACCAAGCGCCGGCAAACCATCGGAACCCGTAACCCTGGTAAAATCCGGTACGACAGACAAGTATCGCGTCGAAGTCGTCTGAGACTTCACTCGGTTGAACAATGCAATTGTAGAGCCATGGGCAATGATCACTATAGAATATGTCAGCAAGATTCATCATGAGCTGTTCGACTCACTTTCTCCAGCTTTAGCGTTAGACTTTTTCTTGCTAGGCTTGCTGATGATTTTGATCTCCTTGCTCTCGAACACCGCCAAAGTTCGCTCGTCACTGATATCTTGCAGCGTCCCCTTGGCGCAACCCCACCCGTTGGGGCCAGCATGAAACTTGAGCGGCGGTTTGATCGTTACCAAGGCTTTGACTTCCCTCCTTTTGCTATCATTATCAGATATGTGTATGTTCTTGCCGGCAACATTTCCCAGAAAAGGATGATCGTCACGCTTGATGGCGGTGGTATTGACTTTCTCATCCAGATTGGTTCCATCGACCGCGGTCCAACTGACCATCGCATCCTTGACAGGCATCTCGCCGGTCAGGCTGATGTTCACCCTTGGCGGAAGCAGCGGTTCTATAGGGCATTCTTCCTTAGCCTTGCGCCACCAAGAGGATCCGATCAGAGTCGCCTGAGGATGAGGACAAAGGAATCGCTTTTCGGTACCGTAACTCTTCTGACCGACTTTGGGACTCATGATGATGATCTTTCTTTCGCCGGAAGACAATCGATTGGTCGATCGGATATAGTTTCTGACTGTCTCTTGCACATTAGCCGGGGCTGGCGGAGCTGATACCGAGACGGTTGGAGGAGGCAGAGAGTTTCCGGGTGAGAGCCGCCGAGAAGGACCAGGGACATTCGTTGAATAGTCAACAGGGGCACCTGTTTGAAGGTTGTAGTCCTGAGTAGGCTTGCTCAACGATCTGGACCAGTCATCCAACACGCCGTTGCTCCAATCGTGCTGTCCCTCTGCTGAGCTAGACGAGGAGGACGAAGCGCGACTGCCCATCATCAGATCACTGAAACTTTTGGTGGGTTTCAATGATTGATTTTGGCCGAGTTGAGAAGGTGAGATTGTCCCTTGCTGTTGCTGAGAAGCCGGAGGTGGGTAGTAGCTGTTACTCTGAGGAACGAACTGGAAGTTTTGGTAATTCACGGGTGCCGGCTGTTCATTTGGGGCGAAGGAATACGTCGTGGTAGAAGTATTTTGGAAATTGGAATAATCGTTTTGGAACTGAAATGGCAGGTTGGGCGTGATGACCTCGCCATCGCTGGATGCTAGATCAGTCGGAAGTCCGGAAGGCGGATTCGACGAGTATGCCGAAGACGGTTGGATCTGAGCTGTAGTCCGAGGAGTCAAGAAGGAAGAGCTGCTTGTGTCCAAGGCCAGCGATGGTCGATACTGATAAGGAGATCCACCGTTAGGATAAGCCGTCAAGCCTGGTTGGAAGGTGTTTGAGCTGTTACTGTTGGCCAAAGCAGCCTGAGCAGACAGTGTCGACTGATGCATTCCCATCAGATCAAGCACCCCCTGCCCAGGGCCAAGAGCCAGGTTCAATGATCTCTTCTCTTCATCAGACTGCATTGGCTGCTGTTGAGGCGCATACTGCGTTTGAGGTTCGTACTACTCAAGATCCGCGATATCAGTCCATAGATTCTCGGCCTCACACTAGTCAATTGACTTACACCTTGAGAGGGCCATTGGTATGTCATTGAAATCGGCTCTAGCGAAGCGCTAGGGATGGTCGGCAGGCACGAAACGGACTGAAATTTCCTATGACTGGTAGGAAGGGGCACAGGTGATCTTCTGCTTACGGCACTTCGGGATTGGCCGGTCGATGGTCCCACGAACAGGTTCGAGGTGTCGATCGCTGGTCGTGATGCCTGAGAAGGTACGTTCCGCGGTAGGGGGACCAATGGGATGAGAAACGACGTGTCGTCTAAGGGTAGGTCGGCCATGGTGATGTCAGCGTATGGACGCTTTTTTGGGTTTGAGTGAGTCAAGCAGTGAAGAACGAAAGAAACGGAAACCCTATATGGAGATATGAGAATCCGTTCACAGGTGTTCGAACATCAGGTGAGTGGGGGCAACTCCCATGTCGTGGGAAGAAGGTAGGATAGGATGACAGACGGGTCTATATGCCCTTTTGGCTCAAGGTATTGGATAGGTGGGCAATGAATAGATTGGCTGGCTCGAAGAAGAGCTAAATTCCATTCTTGTGATCCGTCCGCCGTTCCCACGACCCGAGTCGAGATGACTGTATCAGAACAATCGAGGACATATGGATGTCGAAAAAGATGATAAAGGGGAAATGACGCCTTTGTTCGTCAGGCAGTCGGTAGATGACCCGAGTCTCCGCATCGGCTACCGACCTCTTGGGTGTAGCTTTCCGCTCCTTTCTTCTGAGTCCATATCTTTATTCCCTCATCTCTGAGACCCAATATTTAGGCGAATCGCCCAAAGGAAAGAAGATGACCGTCTCCCAAGCGGACACGGCGAGGGGGTGGGACGGTTCAGACAAAGGAAAATGAAAGATATGATGACAGAGTGAAAAGGTAAGGAGTCAAATGTCGAATCCAAAGGCGGGCAAATCAGGCCGCAAGGTAGACGGCCAGCCCAATAGACAGGCGAATGGTATTACAGGTAGACGATACAACGTGAAAACTCACCTTGAGTGTTTGAGATATCCAGATATCCAAATGCAGCTTCTTTCCTGGCTATGCAAGATACCAATTCTGATGGACTACGTGCTACAATGCTTTGGATGAAAAATATTCGAGGTCAAAGGTGGCTTGGTCGGTCGATGTTGTTATGTATGGCTGAAATTGCGGGATGTCGGAAGTCCAACGGGATGCTGACTAAGGTACCAAATGCGGACACTGCCGGTATCCTGTGTTAAATGATGGTGTTATACGTGAAATGCTGTCCACCTTTTCGAAAGGATGTCGATGGTTGGAAAGGATGATGGTAGCGATGAGTATGAAGAGATATATAGTGACGAAGAGAAGGTGGTGATCGATGACTTACCAAGAAAGCAAGGTAAAAAATATATAACCAAGTTTCAGGTTAGACTATTGGATTGTACGGCTACCGATTGCCAAGTTTTGACCAGCCGAGGTCCGTTCGTTATCGAATTCTTACCTCCTGTATCTTCGCTTGACCCTACGCTATTCTGCTGCTGAGCATCAATGGAGCAGGATCTGGCGTCTTCTGTCCGTCTGTCCCTTTACACAGCTTAGGTTACAGTCGAGGTCGTACAAGGACCCTTGACGCTGTGTCGTTGCGATACCAAATACCAAGGTGTCCCTAGAAGACAAACCTGAGTTAATTCGTATGTCCGCTTGGTCCGAAAGGTGATTGAGACTATTTCATTTGTCAATTGGTATGTCGCTCGTTCGCCCCCGTGTCTCGTGACAACCTTGGAACCCGGGTCCCTTGGTACTCCGTGCGTTTATTGTCTGCTGGTCTGTCTGACCAATGATCCCGGTCTCCGCTTATACAAGAACACAGATTTGGTATGGTATCCTCGGTTGGGCCGTGTGCGGAAACGGACTCGGGCTCGGGATACGGCCTCGATGACGGGTGAACAGGAAACCCAAGTATCGGTCCCGGGTTCGAATACGATGACTAAGACGGGATAGGACTGCTCGAAGGTTCGCGAGTGATCGTTACTAGACGGATAAGCTAGGACGAATCGAAGAATCAAAGAACAGCGATGACTTGCGCGGACAAGAAGTTGAGCGACCTCGGATGAAGATGGAAGGTTAGTTAGTTTTATCGGGAAGATGTGTAAAGTTGCGGTATCTTGAGCTTCTTTGATCCGCTTTTTTTCACAGTTTTAGGTTGGGGATGCGGTTGGAGTTCTGGGTTTCGATAGTACGCAAGTGTTGATGCGATGCCGAGGGTCGGTATTGTGAGTGGGTATCGTGAACGTAAAGCTCAAGTTGGAAGAAGGAGTCGGAGTCTAGGATGATGTACGAATACCATCAGGAATGCTGGTATGTATGCTGGTATACTGGTACAGTGAGTATGCTTGGTTGCATCCTTGGTGTTGCGGTTATCGGCTGCACTCGTATACCACAACTCTTGCTTGTCAAGCACGATTCATCATTCAGTCATTCAGGCACCGAATATCAGGGCAACCAACTGTAGATGCAATGCAAAAGCAGACAAAGCAGACCCACTGACAGTACGGTACAAGTATACAACGTAAGCGTGTAACGATGCATGCACCCTGACTCGCCCAGACCGCTGACCGTTGACCGCTGCTATTATCTGGATGCAGCAGCAGCAGCAGCAGCAGCCCCGGCTGGCATACCTATCCCGTCTCTGTCTGGACACCTAAAGTTATGTTTAGCTCCTCGACGCCGCGTATCATATCAAACGTCCGTATAACAAGTCCGCTCTGGCATTCTGGCAGTAGTCCACCTAGTATGCATGCATAATCAATCTCTTCCTCTCTCTGATGAGAGCGTTTATCTTTTTCCAAAAGGGAAGTTTTACGGAGCTTTTGTGCAACTTCTTTTCCCTGAATTGATGTATCTCAGATATGTAAAAAGAGTGCAATTATTTCCGACACATCCATTCAAACGTCTTTCTTCCCCCTCCCTCCTGCTTCCCTATGATACTTTTTATTTTTATTTTATCTTTTTTGACCGGTGCTTCTGTTTTGTGCCTTACTTTACTGTCCCTCCTTCAAGTGAACGAAATGAAACGGTACAACGGCACAGAGCGCAGCGCAGTCTCAATCCCACAGTCCCCACAGTCCTCAGTGCCATTTCTCGCCGAGCTCCGCTCAGATACTTAAGAGCAATTAACCTCATCAAATCTTATCGGTCAGACTCGTCATCCATCCCTCCCCCCTTACCCCAATAGCAGCATTTTCAGTGACCGCGGATAAAGGCGGTGCTTGGCGAATTTGCTCCATTAGTCAACGTGTCTTGATCCGATCGCGTTTGACGCTCGGACATGCACAGAACACGCCTCAAAGGACGGAAGGATGCTTCATTTTACCGTAAGAACGGGCAATTCACGACGGGTCGAACTGACCGGGACGGAACTAGCATAAAACGTGAACATAGCACCTGCTGCATCTGATCGTACAATTCCATGAACCTTTCTGCTCCGCCTTACGGCACGTACACATGGATGTTCCTCCTTGACCTGGACTAAAGCGTGCATGGCATGAAAAACCGAAAATCCTCCTCGGTTCCCTCCAACTATCAAAGACATACATTACAGGTGAATATTATTTTATACGAATCATCATACCTAGTGTAAGGTTATGCCTTCGAAGGGCGTGCCCTGTCTGTGTGGTATCAACTTTCTTTTCT
This sequence comes from Kwoniella sp. CBS 6097, assembly GCA_036287355.1. Taxonomy (NCBI): domain Eukaryota; kingdom Fungi; phylum Basidiomycota; class Tremellomycetes; order Tremellales; family Cryptococcaceae; genus Kwoniella; species Kwoniella sp. CBS 6097. The sequence goes on along the minus strand of CP143074.1, from coordinate 12,902,217 downwards.
TTGCATTGCGTTATGTCTCTGGTGATGTAAGACGCCATCTCGCGAATCAAGTCCAGCCAAAGCGGACGCAGGGTTGGCAGAAACAGCTATTGCTTGGCCTCATTTTTTGTTATGATAGGCGGCGTACTACATTTCTTCTTTCAGTCAGTACATTCTTTTCTCATAAAACGAGAGACGGAGAAGATAAAACGGGAGACGGAGAAGACGGCGGGCTAGACAGACAAGCCAGACGTGTATCGGCTGGGGAAGCGGACAAGACGATCGGATATCTTCCAAGCAAGCAAGTCTGCAACGCTCAACTGCCGTATCTCGGTCCGACCGTCAATAGTCGGCTCGACTGTCTCATAGTGAAACGCGGTAACTTGGCAACAAACGTTGGAACGCAAAATGGCGGATGTGGATAGTGCAAATATCCACCCGGTTCAAGCATGACCGCGAGCGTGATCGACCGATATCGTTATGACCGAGAACTCCTACGGGGAGTGCATTATCGTCGTAGGAAGTATGAATGTTATGCGCGCGTGGCTCGTCTAAGCGAGCCAGCGAAGCTTATAAATCTCCGCTCCGTTCCACTGCGTCTGAGCTGCTTTGACTTTGATATCAAGCGCAAAATAGCGACGAAGGAATGTTTGCGAGACAGAAGAAGGGCTAACGAGAACGACGACCGGAAAACTCCCTATCAGTCTTTTTAGTCCTTGAAGCCAGAAGCCATTACAATTAGGTTGTTTTCGGTCAACGTTATCGGAGATCTTCGTCTTTATCTTTTCTCGCTAACATGACCTTACCTCAGGCATATTCATCGTAGTACAGTAGTGGTACATTTTCACACCTTAGCGTGTTTGATCCTATCCTCCGACCTGGGCTCAGAAACCTGACCTACTAAAACGCCTCGTTCAACCATTTCATCCTAGCGGCGCCCTGTCAAAATGATAATATGTAATTAGTGAAAAGAGCGGCGGCGGCGGGTATCCCGTATACATGCATACGAAGGCTTGGCTTCGACGGCTTCGACGGCTTCGACGGCGAACATTCCTTACAAGCCACTGACTGCCAAATGCAAATGTGAAGCCGGAAGCAGAAGAGGCAGAACCAGGATAATGGCACATCTCGTCATTCGGGCCGTAGCGTATTCTGGAAAACTTTCGCATATCTTAGCATCTTAACAAAGAACTAAAAGAAAGCCGGCATCCTGTTACCTATAATTCCTTTGCAGTACCAGTACAGCAAAACAGACTGGAAGACAGGAGCTAGGAGCGAAAGTACAGCGCCGCACTCGCAGGCATCCATCCCATCAATGGTCAAAAGCAATCTCTGCGGAATTTCCGATTGGACGTTACAGTACGCTACGCTTATGCGATGCCAGCCAACGACAAAAATGTCGGTCGAGGGTTCAGCTGCATCACTGACGCAGCACAGACATCGATCCAATATGCTTGAGATACCTCCGAGACGACTGCTCGGAGACGTCGCCGGTCCAGAAAGATATTAGAGTCCTTTGGGCTGTACGAGCGCTGTCAGTGATGCTGTCAATGATGACCTGTCCGGGCGCCGATTGTTTTGAAGTCACTCATTGTCAATGCGCTACTACTATGTGGTGTACATGTTGTAGAGGGTCCTCATCATCTTCTTTCTCGCTGTGTGGCACAAATATCGAATACTGTATCGCAGCGTTGTTGCTTTTTCATATCCACCTCAGAGAAAACTCTACTGTATGCACCGGCCCAGAGGAGAGAATGAGCAGTGAACTTTAGCACAGCTAACTTGCATTTATAATTCGCGATTGATTTCTGCTCTTGCCCCCTCGAGTGTCCGACTGCTACCGCAAAGTCCGGTACTGTAGTACTCGCTTCGACCAATTAGAGTATGCATTGAGCGATTCAGTGCAGGCCCGCGAACCACGATCCTCCACCACCTCCGCCAAGTCCACTGCATTCGGCCATATCCATTACTCCTTAGCACAGACTCTACAGTATCCGAACAAGTATGAATGCACATCAAGAAGTGATACAGTATATTGTACGAGATGACGGTATCATCCCGCAGCACCACCACCACCACCACCACCACCACCACCACCACCATCGCCCGTAGCGAGTTTAAGGTGGGGTCGAGGGGTCCTTTGGGTTGTCCATACATGATACATCAACAGCACTAGTACAGTAGACGACGCATCCCTGAAGCTAAAGGCTAAAGGCAGTGGCTCATCAAAGCATCAAAGCACCAATGGATGATTACTGACTCAAAGGATATGTAGTGCAGTTCAGTACTTCAGTACTTTATTGCTGCTACTTCCCACTGCACGATATGATCTGCCTCACCTTCATTACCTTCATTGTTCGTGAAGGCTAGGATATGAAGAAGGGTTCCGAAGGATTACTGGCTACTACGACACGTATGTGGCCCTAAGGTGCATACAATATTAGTGATCTTTTAAGGCATATTGAATTTGTATAAAAGCCACCACGCCTAGGAGTCCAGGGTAAGAGGGTATATGTGTGTGTGTGTGCATCTGTTTGATGATTAAGCTCAGAACATGCTTCGGCATTGTGCTGTATGATACATGATACATGTACAGTTCTATACAGTATGATGCGCGAATGGCGCATCGTCTCATCGCCTGTCTCCCTTACAGTATGCACTAGCGTTCACTCCAGTGTCAGGTACGCTACACACCCCAACTCCTGGCGTCTGATTTTTTGCGAATACCCTACAGCATTTCAGTGAAGGCCGATGACAGTCCTCTGTATGAAGCCCTAACCACCACCGTTGCCGCCACCCCCACCCCCACCCCCACCCCCACCACCACCACAGCCTCCTCCGCCCCCTCCGCCGCAGTTAGAGCCAGACCCACCCCCTCCTCCTCCTCCATCGCCGCCTTCCCCGCCCCTTCTTTTTCGTCGAGGCTTCTTGTCGCCCCAGCTAAGGATAAGGGGGAAAGAATGCAGAAGTGATTCCGTAAGTACGCGACAAGGATTTAAGCGAAAGCTTCCTAGCTAGTTTCCCTTCCATCTCCTTGCGAACCGCCGTGCGTGGCGTGTTGCGTGAAGACCATGAAACCTTGGACAGTAAGACCTACTCAATCTAAGACGAAACGTCCATGAGGTCAGGTTTCGCAGATCGTGACAAGTGGTAACAAGTCAGCTGGAAATGCCCACAGAATAACGGACAGCCAAGTGGCTGAACTAGAGATGGGGTAACACTCGTCTTACACGCACATGTTTAGAAGATGTGCAACATCCACCTCGAAGTCTCAACCCCTTGGAACGCTCCTCGTCATAATTCCCAGCAGGGTCTTCACAGATCACGATCACAGTGCATCAGAGTCAGTTCAGTAGGTGAATCGCACCCATCGTGGGCTCCAGCGTACTGCACCAGCAGGACTAGCGCTAGACGGCGTAACATCGGATGCTGTAGTGGGACTGGGGTTTGTTTGATGATGCGAAACTGAAATCGCACTTACTTGTCCTAGTGGTTCGATGACCTATAATGAGCTTGCTTAGAATACCCATATCCTTGAGTATACGTCCGAATGGGTCGATTGAGTATTGAAACCAGTTTCGAATACGTGCTCGTACAGTACACCGCAGTTCAGTTCGATTCGATCGCCAACTGAAGCTGATTGAATAAGAACCGAACCGAACCTGATAAGATGACTGATCAGTCGAGCAGAACGTATATATAGGGTATATCGCGCGAGCAGTCACTGAAGGATACCGTACCGTTTCGTTTGGTAGCTGGTCGTGTCTTGATGGAGCCGTCCAAAGCCTCGAGGTTAAGGCATGGCGGGGTCTGCTATTGTTCTTGCGATCAATCTTGATGCACACGCTGAAAGGAGGTGATGGGTGAAGGGCTGGCGGTGCTCACATTGGGCGTTGGTTATATTCGGAATTCCGATATGATCACAAACGCATAGGCAGCATGCCTACAATCAATAGTATGATAACACTCCGTCAACAGCAAACATACAGTACTGTACACTGATGGAATACATTCACTCGTGATCATGAGCTATAGCTACAGTACAATAAGGCGGATTTCACACAAAAACGAAAGGCACACACGGGCATACTACATACACAATGAAAGAGGATTTACATGACGGTCACCATCAAGTTTCCTTTGCGCTCTAGCAGATAGGCTTAACGCTTTCAAGCTCCTGCTGCTCCGGCGGCAGCGGCGATGACGCCATAGTTCTTTCGTCGACCTCGTCGAGGTGGGGGGTCACTACGACAACATACATCAGCGCTCATAGATCTACTCGTTGGGATCTAGTCTGACAGTTGTACTAGGGGTTATCAACTCACTCGAACTGTTGTATCGTACAGGACAAGATCAAAGGATCGATGAGAGTCAATGTCAGCCTCTCATGTTCAGGTACTAGTATAGTCCAGGATTTTGATCTGCAAATCTGCAACGGGAAGATGCACTTACAGCTCGCGCGGAACAACAGCAGCCTCCTCGTAGGCGCATCGGTTCCTCTTCGGCTCTTTTTACCTCAGCCATCGCTTTTGACTTTAGCGTTTGCTCGGTAGTTTGTGAATGTAGGGCTGAGTGTATACCATAAATACAATCGATGCGGATCAGCATGAGTGAATGACTGATATTTTCAAGGATCAGACAGAATCGCACACATTACATACCTGTGTTGCGGGTCTTGATGCCCTGGAATTTGGTGAAAATAGCTCGGAAGGTCATGTCGATTGATCCGCGTGGAGATAGAAGATACCCTTGTAGACGAGTGAAGCAGATAGGTCAAGGTAAGGTGGAGTAAAATATGCAGTTGTGCTGGATAGGCGAGGTGTTGTGTGGATGTCGGCACCTCTCGAAATGACCCGTAGGTGTCCTATATATACACTGCAAAGCGACAATATCTTCAGACGAGTTTTCCAGCAATACTCGTTGCATAGCATCAGGTCAAGTCGAGGAGCTTTGATGCAAGTCATGTAAGATGTACCGGCACACTGAATAGATAGATACTCGGTGGGCGGGATCTCGGTGACCGATATCAGAGTGTCGCACATATGCGGGACTCGGCGCTCGGAGCATCGCATTCGATCATCAGGCACGCATCGCGCACTAAGCTTAACAAAAATCACTCAGAAACCAATTTAGCTGGATGGTTAATCGATCCGATGGCTTTGTACACTGTGTGTACAGTACATACGTGACGAGAAGAGATCTCGGTCAATCGTGACACCATCGATTCTTTGAGATGCCTATACACACGATCGTCCGTAAGGCTGTCTACTCGTTCCGGTGCTACCCATCCAAGCGGCGCGTAAGGTGACCGGACCAATATGACCAGATGAGATATGAAAAGGCTGCATAGCCTCGCCGATCGCGCTCCACAGCATTCAGCGCTCCGCGGCAAGTTCCGCCAACAATGACAACCCTGGTAATGCGTGCAATTGCATCGGGAGCGGCGAAGTACTGGATGGGATCCCAAAGATCAAAGGATTGAAGGCGGAGACGACATGCAAGGTACAGTTCATAAGTCATTGGGAATTTTGAATGATCTATACGATATCTGATATGGCATGTACAGACAGATGCTTGGTTACAGAGTTGAGTGTAAGTCGGGAATATTATGATCGATAACTCAGAATTGAGAGAGATACCATACGTTCAGTCGTTATACTCCAGCCTTGCGCCTAGCCACATCTCTCCAAAGAAATTGGCTTCATACCGGTCTGCCAGAGACCTTCGTTCGTTTGTCGGTACAGTATATCTCACTACTTTATTTATCTCTTACCGAATCCGCACACCTCGATACTGCCACGATAAGCTGGTTGGAATGGTACAGTACCATATATTGTAACCCTCAGTGATTGTGGCGCAGCACAAGATTTGGAAGCTCCTGCTTCCACCTCACGCTTTACGCCGAGTGCCCATTCACCCTCCTCCTCCTCATGAAGAAATTGTAACCACCCTTCTCGTCAAATGCAGCCATCGGTCTAAGTTTCTCAGATCTGTACGACGGGTTCCCCTTCTTTGCTTGTTCGAGGAAATCTCGATATTTCTTCGGCGCGTTCGAGTCGGTCTCAACTCCCGGTGTTGGTATTGAAGAGGACTTGTCTGACTCTGATCTGGTGGGTGCACCAAGGGAAGAAGGTGGTGGGGGGATTTGGATCGATTGGATCAGGAGGGCATTGAGTTTCTCTTGTCGTGTTTGAGGTGCTGGTGTGGTCGTGCGAGAACTATCAGAGTCACAGGCGGGCGAAGTGACATTTCAGCCTTGATCAGTGACTGACTGATAAACATCATCCAAGGGAGCAAGCCGACTAGCCATGGGTGGAACATGGGCAAGGTGAAGAAGGGGAAGCGGAATGCGCTAGATTCATACAGGTGAATTACCACTCACACGTTGGCTGAAGACGCAGCTGACGAAGACTGGGATCGTGATCGCGAGGAAGTGGCAGTGCTATTCCTTGAGGTGTATCCTGTTACAACAAACGGAGAAGACGAAAACAAATGAATCAATCAGCAAACATACTTCAATGCACTATACAAATTTAAGACAGCAACCAGCCCGTCCGTATCTGCCCAGGGATCGATAGGGTGGGGGCTGCAAGCTGGCACATGATGGTGAAAAGAAACTCACGCTTGAGGGAGATAGATCCCTCTCTGACGGAGGAGAAGAAGCCCATAGTGTGACTGTATGTTTGATGTCGATCCAATTTGACTGGAGGATATATGAAGCGGCAAGCAAAGATGATGTGCAGGCCTCGCTCGAGGTGACGAAGGCTTTTGTTGTCGTTGAGTATGGGGGGTTGGGTTGTTTGAGGTTGAGTTGGATTCATGGTTGGACCAAGTCTGTGGAAAAGGAGCGATATCGTACTGTTTATATGCCGGGTTCGTAGTCCTATGTGAGGAAAGAGGTAACTTCCCCTGCGAGTTAAGAAGAACGTTTATAAAATGAGCGAGAGTCAACGTTCGCGTTTGCATTTGCATCTGCCGCCGGGAAAAGCAGGTGACGAAAGCGTTTCATTCATCAAGTCAACGAAAGACCGTGCTCCGTTCTCCGCCGAGCTCGCGCTCGCCAAGAACGTTTTGGAGGGCACCGTCATAACACTTGACAAGCCTAGACTTCTAAAGGATGGGTCTGAAACGAACCCATAACAAAAATTTCTGGGCACGCACAACGTGTGATGGGAATCCGTCTGTGGGCCATCCTTTGAGGGTGGTTCAGTAGTCTATAGTAAGTGGGTTTGTGTTTTATGACATAGATTTAGGTCGCGATCTCGAATTCGATTTTTGATCTGGTCAAGTCTGTGCGAGGCGCACGCACGCTCTTAGGCAGATGTGAAAGGATCAACGTGCTTGGAAGATTATGGTCATTGTCGTTAGCAATCTGGCCTTCCTTTAGGGTAGGTCGCGGCTGAATTCGCATGCAGTAGCAGCAGTAGTACTCCAGTCAAACGTGAAGCTTGGGAGTGAGAGTGAAACACTGCGGTGGTCCGGCCGGAACATGCATTTGAGAACTTTTGCAAGGTTCCTGGTATTGTGTGCTGTGCTGTGCAGTGAGCCGTACATACGCTTCACAGTATATGTATATCCTTTTTAATCCATCTATGTATTTGAACCTGCCTACACGTCAACACGTAATCCGATGACTAGCCAAAATGTCCTTTGTTTCATCAACAATCGATCGAAAGATCCACTGCCCGCTCAAAATACCTTTCGACCTTTAACGCTTCCTCGACTCCTCCAGCTTTTCAGGTAATTACTGAGCACGATCAATACGACCATCGACCCCAGTCCAAGACCTAATACACCCCATACTGATAGACCGGCAAATAACGAGAAGGAGGACGCGGTCCCCCCATTGGAGTTGCTTCGTGATGAAAATTGACGCGAGGATGAGAGTGGGGAGGAACCTGACAATATGGATTGAACTTTAAGGAAGACAGACTCGATGATTGGTTTGTTATCCTCCTAAATTATACAAGAAGCGTGCAAGGTGATGACAAGGTATCAGCAAGAGCTTCTTGCGCAGTCCAGCTGGCCGGCGGTAGTAGCAACGAACAAGGGGGAAGAGCTCGCGAGGAGAGGGATCGAGGAAAAGGGTTGAGAGACAGATACGCTTCAAGCCTACTCACAGCGCCTTTCCTGAGCCTATTACTCAACCCATCGAAATCAAGTCTAATCCCATCAAAAGTCTTCTTCATCCTCTTCCCGTTCATCTCTAAACCTTCCAATTTCAAGGACAACTCATCGATATCCCTATTCCCGCTCGAGACTTTCTTCTTCCCTCCTTCCGTAGCAGCGGCAGCAGCTGCTAATTCATGTTCATGTTTGTATACGGGCGGGGCGAAGTCGTTCTCTGAGACAGGGTTGGTGAGGCGCTCGATCTTGTGATTGATCACGTCCATAGCGGAAATCAGAGCCATCTGGTACGATACAAGCGCTTCGGCGATACGTGCGTCCTGCAGGATCAGTCGAGTATCAAGCTTGATGATCAGCAATTTTACTTTGAGACGTATACTTGGGCAGTCCGTCTCGTATACTAAGCCGATGGATTCTTGGATCCTTAGATCGCTGACTCACAAAAGCAGCCTGAATCATCGGATCAGACGAGTCGCCTGCCGCAGCTTTCGCAGCTACTGCTTCAGGAGCATCTCGGAATCTCCATGGCTTGTATGGCTGGCCGTTCTCTTCGGGCATTTGAATGCAGATGACTATGGTACAATATGAGATCAGCTCAGCTCCGAGACTGCCCGTGCTGGAGGCATCCATCTTGTGTGACGCATTAGAGACAAAACGAGGCAGAGTGAGGTCTAGTTTTACTCACTGTGCTGCACTTCGCCATTGACAAACTCTTCCTGGAAAGTACCCCTCGCACTACCCCGATTGATCAAGAACGCGGTCGGTTTCCCATTCTGAGGAGCCTTCGGACATCCAGGTCCACTAACACCCCTAAATTTCGCATTCTCATTCACCGTATTTCTTAAAACCGTAAAACTCGTAGCCGAAGAAACAACGACACCATAACCGAAATGATCCCCTTCGAGGTAGTTGTCTGTTACGGAGCCTGAATTGACCGTGGTTTCAGTGTCGTCTGACCATGATGAAGGGCCAATAACGATTCCGACAGTGAAGTACCGCCCGAAAGCGTGGAGATAGTTGTGATGTACTGAGACAAGCATGTAGTCGCCTTGCCAGGGATCGTAGTCGACCAAGTTAATACCTGCGGCCCAAGACAAACATACTCAGTTGGATTGATATGTCAAGCGCAGATCCCAGGTCAACATACCACCTAAGACCACTCTTGCCCGCGAGTAGATATGGTTGTTCCTAACTTCCGATCCAGCTGAGCCGAAGAGCACGATAGCTCCGTCTGTGGTGTCGTAAACAACCTATAGCACGTAGTCAGCTGGGCTTGTCTCTTGACATACATCTGAAGCCAGTCGCGTGCGTCTACAGGAAGAAAGAAGCTTACATTCCGCTCAACGATCGAATCTTTGCACGCCAGACTGATCCCGTCCGCTCGGGGATTACCGTAGGGAGGTTCTTTTTCATCCGTGCCATCATAATCGTCGTCCCACTCTTCTCCGCAGGGACCCTAGTATGGCAGTCAGCACATCGCAAAAAGGACAGTACCAAAGTGTGACACGTAATGTCTAGATGAAAAGCAATGGATGACTTGCACTTACGATCTCGTTGTCTACTACTTTACCGAATCTACACTGTTTCCTATCCCCTTCTCGGAAATGCAGCGCACTCCAACCCCTGTATTGCACAATACAACAAACGTAAATCAATCATATCGTTAGCATCATCTTCATACAGTAGCTGAGCTCAAGCACATGTTATACCATAAAAAGAACAACTTACCTCGGCTCATACAGCTTACAGTCCTTCACAGTCTGAGACTCGGCATTCCCAATCTCAACGAGCGCGTCACCCTTCGGTATCCTCAGTAATTGGGGTCTGTTCCCATCGACGATCAATGATCGGATCACCGCATGCGAACATTGTTGACAGTCGGCCCTATTGAAGAGATTCCGAAGGTAAAATCAGTACCACACCGAATGAGCACAACACACCAGTACATTAGTGTTTGGGTCGAGTCGAGATTTCGATGGGCAAATCAATAACCTTGGACGAGGATTGAGTGAGACTCCTTACACACCTGATAGCAGCAGCGAGATCGGCCCCTTCCACGATCAACATGGCCCTATCTCTTCCTTTTTCGTTGTTCTCAGTCGTCAGAGTCTGTTGTTCCGCCGTAAATGTGATACTGCTATTCAGTCGATGTACCGAGCCCGCGCAGAGCGTCACGACAGCTCCCCTTCCGCCTGTGATTAGGGCAGTAAGAGCCACACGTCAGCTTCTCTGTCATTTCGTGAGGCTCGCATTGCAAGGAGCGCCCACGTCGCACGTTATACGAGTAGGAGCGGAGCATATACAGGTCACATACCCCGCTTGAACGCAGCATTGATAGGCTCCTCATTTCCGGATGGTATACAGTCCCTCGCGCCTTGCGGCACTTGAGCTCCAGCTCCTGCCGCAGAGATGATAGGCAGAAAGAGGAGTGCGAGAGATGAGAGAAGCATCGCGAGGAGTGTCGTGTGGTGATCGGAATGGGGGTCTGATGATATAGATCTCGACGTCACGCGTGCCGTGCCGTGCCGTGTCGTCGTCGTATCGGTCGCTCCTCGTAGCGTGCCCTTAATTTCCACTGTGTGGATCCTGCGATTGCGTGACTTGCTCTATACACAGGCGTACACGATGGTTTCAAGGCTTGAGACCGAGCAAGAGGAGTAATGTGATTGTTGTGGATGCGAGACTTTCTTCTCGTTACACTCTGGTGTGAATTCCGCCGCGCTACTAGTACTCTCATGTCCCAGCTACGCTACGCGTCGAATACCTTACGTAATCCACCATAAAAGTCGAGAGATTTGAGATTAACGCAACTGCAAGATATCTGCATACAATTGACATACTGATATCTTGATCTGTCTGAGCTTCAATCGAATCATAGTTGCGCAATCGATATCAAGCGTATTCCTATTAGTATCGGATCTCTAGTTGTGCCCCTCTTTGCATGATGGCTGGTGAGCGGTCGATGTCTATGTGGTCAAAGCAAAGCAAAACAGATAGCTGATGGAGATGGATCATAAACCATAAACCACAAATAAACCAACGCTGTTCTTATCAGTTTCAAAACCAAGTTCCTCAAAGCAAAATGCTTCAACCTTAGCCTCAAGCTCGGGCCAAGCCAGCTCGAGCAATACCAAGAGCAACAATGACAACCCGCTCGCCGTCCCTGCTCAACCAAGCAAATTAGCCAAGAACCCCCGTTTGCCAGCAACGATGATCACCCCCGCCGGCCAGATTCAAGCTTCTCAAAAAGTCAATGCCAAGTCAAACAAGGGTCAGATATCGAGGAAGAAGAAGATGAAGTCTGAAAAGGGACGAGAGAGGGCTTTGGAGTTGAGTGAGAAATTGGAGAATCAGGTCAGGCTGAGGGAGGAGAAGAAGGTGAGTAGTTAGCAGTCATTTCCAAATCACCGCTGTACCGGCCAGGAGCTTGCATGTCCTATCTACGTATTTGCCTCGGCGAGTAAGATCCAATGTTACATCGCTCCATCTATATGGCTGTGCGGTGGACAAGTGTGCACCTAAAGAGAATGTCATTTCTGCTTGCAGCTGACTTTCTGCCTCATTTCTAGGCAAAGCGGCAAAGAGCCAAGAAAGCTTGGGAGTAAAGATAGGTCGCTTTGGCTCTTGAATAACAACGACCATTTTTCATACGACCTATTCGTTTGGCAGATGGATCGATGGGGCGGCTACTGCTTAGATTGGTGTACACTATGTATCTCGGATCAGATTCGACTTGTACTATAGACAATGTATGACCTGTATTTCGATGCTATGTTCGCTGCTTGTCGTGCGCTTGGCGGCGAACTGGTGATAATTAAGCCGTGCTTATGCTTTGCGCTGTTCATTTTGTTTACTTGTCAGGCAGCAAGCTTACACAAGTCAAAAGGCGTCAGGCTCAAATCAAAACGCAATCTTGCGCGCCCTAAGATACCTGGTGAAGTGGATCTGCCAGATCAACCACAGGCGGCAGGGAAGGGGATGTAATTGATTGTGTCTCTCAAAGAAGCGAGGTGTACCGGTGGTCAGGTCTGTCAGCCGCGGCAATCGAAACAGGGAACCAAGATCAGCCGTATGTAAGATGATCGGACGGGTCCCCTCCTGTTCCATCTTGCTTGTGGGTCGAATGAGCACTTCACGCCCAAAACATCCGTCATACGAGATTGCAAGACGTGATAATGTCTGTACGGGGACGTCCAGCCTTCTTACGCTCAACCGATCCAATCCGAGCCAGTCCTCCGGTCCAATGCACACTGAACAGGCAAAGCCCGAGCGCATAGCACCACGTTGTGAAGCAGTCGTATCATCCATCACAATGGTACAAACCCCATCTTCCAACTACCTAGACCCGAACCCAAACCCAAATCCAATCTAAGATTCCTATTGATCCAAGTTGATGGTTTTTTGAGTTTAAGCTTAAGCTCGGCCAGCACCGGGCACGAATCGGGTCTTTCGCTCTCGGGGGGCGTTGGCGGAGACGTTGATGACGTTGACGTTGAGGTCGTCCATGCCGAGGGACTTGAGGAGGTCCTTGGTCTCGGAGTCGACTTCGAGAGGGGCGTCGGCGTTGGCGGCGAGAGCAGAGACGTCGGGAACGTATCTGATAAGAAGAAACGCAGAAACAGACAGAGATTCGTTAGTCGATAAATCATGACCATGTCCGATTGGAATCCACTTAGAAAACCACTCACTGGTCCTTCCTCTCTCGCTCCTCCTCCTGCAGCCTGAAAGAGATACCTCGAACGGGACCCTTCTGGATTCGCTTCATAAGGTGGGTGGTGACTGCATGGGCGAAGAAGACACGATCATCAGCATCACTGCCGCATCCGAGACATCCTAATCCGACGAGCAGGGCCATCTTCTATAGAGTCGGGACACATGGCTCTCTCTGCACTGCCAACACTGCTCGCGCTCGGTACGTCTGCCTGATTGCCATTGTGTTCCCGTGTGTCCCGACTCTCCTCCAGTTGGCTTGCTCTTTTCTTTGATTGCCACCGTCGACGTCTACGTCCCGCGATAAAACCCCACTCACAACCAGCAACCTTGTTTCGGAGCCTCTTGGAGGGGACGGAAGCGACCTCATCGAGGAGTCGCTTGTTGGTGCTGCAAGAAGGTAACGTGTGAACGTATTAGCTATCGTCTCCTGTTGCCCATCTTCCACGCTGTCTTTTCATTCCGTGCCGCTCTCCCTGTCTAAACGTCCATTCTCCCGTTATTCTTCTCGTGAGGTATGCCCCAATAACCCCACTCGGTGGACCAGATCATCTCTTCCACAACATCATGAGCTCCTCTCGAGCTGCAAGAATCCTTCGTGTTGCGCCTAATCCTTTCCGTCCGAATGTTCCATTCCAGGGCCCAAGCTACAAGAATCCCTATCATGTTTTGATGTCCGTCCCTCCTATCGCGTTCTTTCCGGCCAAATTCTGATCCATTCATTGAAGCGCTTATACTCACTGGAAGTCGAGAGTGAGACGAGGGTAGTACTTCTCGATGAGAACTCGAGAAGCTCGCTTGACAGTCTTAGTCCTGACTCGACCCTATTATGCGTATGCGTATGCGTGATGCGGGATGCGGGATGCGAGATGCGAGATGCGATTGTCGATGGATTCGATATATATATCCAAAGTTATCCCGTCCAATGCAGTCCATATTCCCAGATCAATCCAGTTCCAACCCAATCCACAACAAACATATTTCCATCACAGTCCATTCCATTCCAATTTCGTTCCAATCCATCCCATCATGATAATCGGTGTGAAGTTGGCGATGAGCGAGCGAGCGAGCAAACGAGCGAGGCGAAGGTAAAGTAGCAACAATATAGCACACGGTCAGCATTTCCCCCTCTTACTTTCCAACGTTGTTCACGGCGATGGCGACGGCGAAGACGGGTTCTAACGCACCATTTTGAATGATTGGCTGCAAAGGTTAGCTGATTACAAGAAAGGAACAAAAGCCAAGCGTTTCTTTTGATGTTTTTGATGATTCTATCGATAAGTCACGGCTCGTACAGTACACAGTGCAGCAAAGCGTGGTAATGGTGGTGTCCAAGGTAGCAGCAGCAGCAGCAGCAACAGCGACGAGGCAAAGCTTGCAGCGAGGAGCAACAGCGAAGGGATAGCACAGGGTCATTGCATGCATGCATTCAACGCTTCAACGCTCGGCGAGGGTGAGCACTATGGTGAACAGTTGAAAATACGTCAACGGGATCAAATACGGAAACGAGACAAAGTACCGACAAAGCTCGCGCCCTCAGTCAGATGTGGCACTCAACAACACAGAACCTGCCTATCGGCGATAATGCTAAGCCCGAAACATTCGCCCCTTTTCATTGGTACAACGCTCCTTTGGCTGCATCGGTCATGTCCGATATCAGCGACAACCCAAAGGCATCCATCACGTGGTGCCGGGAACGTTCGATAAGCGAGTTGCACGATCGAGATGAGCCCTGTCCTGGTGGCTCTCCTTATCGTTTTGGCCAATATCTGACATATGTACACGCATCTTCGATATCACTGAAGAAAGGAAATCAAGCTTCAAGTGCCTATCTGATATAGAGCGACACGGTCAGACTGGGCGCCGATCGACACTGAAACTTGAACTGTTCATGATGAGAATCCCTCCTTCGCCTCCTGTTGACGCGGTCAAGTGAGTCTGTTGGTCCCCACTAAGTCCCACCCACTCATCCTCTCCAGCCACATATATCAGGCCTGAACCTCCTTATCTGGTATATCAGAATGAGACGACTGCTGACAGACCATGATTCGAATGCACCAGGTTCTGCGAGTTTGCGACCGAATCACCTACTCCGTTCCACGCCGTTTCAAACCTGACGACCCGACTCCTCGCATCAGGCTTCAAGCCAATCTCAGAACGGAAACCCGACCTATCCGAATTCAAGCCTGGCGCTAAGCTCTTCTACACCAGGAATCAATCCTCCTTGGTAGCTTTCACCTTACCTTCAAACACGTCTGCAGAGACATCTGTTTCCTTCGCTGTTGGACATCTCGATTCGCCATGTTTGAAAGTCCGACCAAACTCCAAACGATCTAAAGCTGGGTATCTACAAGTCGGAGTAGAACTGTATGGAGGAGGGATCTGGCATTCATGGTTCGATAGGGATCTGTCCTTGGCAGGACGAGTTATCGTCTCATCGTCATCGTCATCGTCTTCGGGTTCTGGCTCCGGCTCTGGATCTGAGCCTAAATACGTTTCGAAATTAGTCAAGATCGATCGACCACTACTTCGTATACCGACACTCGCTATTCACTTGGATCGAACAGCCAACGAGGCATTCAAATTCAACAAGGAGACAGAGTTTCTTCCCATATTAGGCTTGTTGGCCGACCAACTCAACGATGCCTCGGGCAACGGCAATGGAAACGCTAGTGCAGGCGCGGGACCAAAGAGTAGATCGGGCACTCCGCAGCCGTTTGGCTCGAGGTCTGGATCAGGAGCAGCTACACCTGCTAGGATGGATCTCGATGAAGGATCTGGTGCAAGGGACGAGATGAACATTGCTGGAATGGAAGAAAAACACCACCCTTTATTATTGGCTGTATTAGCGGATGAGCTTGGCTGCTCCATTTCGGATATTCAGGACTTCGAGCTGTGAGTGGACCCCAGAATTCCTTGGATGAAGGTGGACGCGAGAGCTGAAATCCGTTATACAATCTTGCGCCAATATAGCTCCCTCTTTGACGTCCAGCCATCAGCCGTTGGAGGTCTATCGAACGAGTTCATCTTCTCTCCTCGATGCGACAATCTCATGACCTCGTAAGTTGATGTCCTTTGTGTAGCTTATGGACACGGACACATGGGCGTCGAGAAGCTGATTCCGGACCATCAATCCGCAGATTCTGCTCAATCGAGGGTCTCTGCGATGCTGTCGACTCGATCGATGCGTCCAACACCGATGATAGCATTCGATGTGTGATTCTCTTCGACAACGAGGAGGTGAGTTGAGGCGCTACTTGACCGCTGTTAGAATACCCGAGCGATACGAATGTTCGATACTGGGATCGAAGCTAATGTAATGTCCTTCACCCCCCTTGTTTCCGCTATAGGTCGGGAGTGTCTCTCACCATGGTGCCGAGTCCAACCTTCTTCCGTCGTTCGTCGAGCGAATTGTATCTCTACCCGAGTACAGCAAGATTGGATATCACCAGTTACTGGCGAACAGTTTCCTCGTGTCGGCCGATATGGGCCATGCGGTGAGTGATTCTCGTGTACACCCGCACCTAACCCATGCTTTGCTCACATCCTACGCTCTACACTCACGCTCTCTCCGAAGCCTGGTCCAAGGAATGATATCATTAGTACCTCTCACTAACGTATGCCGAATGCAACTGGATACAGGTTAACCCCAACTATGAAAACCGGTACGAGACAAATCATGCACCTCGAATCAACGGCGGTATCGTGATCAAGACCAACGCAAATCAACGATACACCTCCAATGCGCAGACAACTTTCTTGCTCCGACGAGTAGCCAAGAAGGCCGGTGTACCCGTTCAGGAATTTGAAATCAGGAATGACTCGGTAAGTTTGCGCATGCGGGACAGTACACTGCCGTCCCGCGAGGCGAGAACAGCAGCTGACGATGATGATTGATCATACGCAATTCCAGTCATGCGGCTCGACAGTCGGTCCACACCTCTCAACCCACGTGAGAACAGTCGATATAGGTCTCGCTCAGCTGTCCATGCATTCAATCCGAGAGACGGCAGGTTCAGCCGACGTGAGATATTATATTCAGTTCTTCAAGACCTATTTCGATGCCCTTGCTGGATTCGATCGAGACCTTAAGATCGACTAAGCGTAGAATCGAGCGTAGCGTAGCGTAGGAAATCTGAAGGCAATCGCCCTCCTCTTGATACATCTCTCGTAACAGTGGCAGCAGGGTGGGACAAGTATCTATGGACCTGAGATATTTATACACGGGTGATGTTCTTCTGTGCCAAATGAGCGTCAGGAGACCCCTCGGTTAGGCCCCAATATCTTTGTTGATCATCAAGTTCAGTGCGCCCAAATCACATGCATAATACCTCAATCTTTCCCATGGCCCTTGATGACATTCATGAACTCGAATTCGTGAGCGGTGTACCAGCAAGACAAGGGCGGATAGGTTTGACTGTTTCAAAGACTCCCTTACTCCCTTGTTCCTTGTTAAGTTTCAGCTGGTCCGCGGTCAGGTCTTTGGAAAGCACTGGCGTTGCAATTTGGATGGTGTAAGATAAGATGCGATGCGATGCAGATACATACAGGTATAACCCGAAACCAATAAAAGAAAAGCTAAACAAAAGATGGAAAGAGAAAAAGAAGAGACGACTAGCCAGTCCACCTACTTACTCTAGGACTAATCTAATCTACTCCTCTTGATGAAACTCGACCGCGCAGCGCACCACACAACGCCTTACGCTTTAATCCTTCTTCTCCTTCTTGGCCTTCTTAGCAGCCTTTCGGGCCGCTCGCTCCTCGGCCGTCTCTTCTCGCTCTACTCCGTCCTCGGTCTTCACCTTCTTCTTCTTCTATTGGTCAAAAAGTGAATCAAAATTCGAAAAGTCAGCTTTTGTCCTTGACTCGATACATTTTACAGGCCCGGGCCATGACTCTGTGTAATACAAGGGGATCGAGGGCGACGGAAATGTATGATTGATCAAGTGTGCGATCAAGTGTGGGATTGTACACATCACTCACCTTCTTCTCGCTGTCGGCCTCCTCCTTTACGGGCGTAGCAGCCACGCCGACATCCGACTCTCTCTTCCTCTTCTTGTCCTTCTCCTCGCCATCTACCTCGATCGGCGTGATGCTAGCAGTGGGCTGAGTAGGTAAAGTGGCGGCGGTGGATGCTTGACCCTCGGCGGCGTCTCCAGCATTGTAATCTACGTATTCCTTCTTCCAAGTTTGAGGGGTAACGCCATCGATGTTCTTGCCGTACTTGTCCAACTCTCCCTTCTTGATCATCTTCTTCTTCTCCTGAGCCTTGGGTCCTAAACCCCATCGTCGGGGGTAAAGATCCCTGTTCATAATACATCGCTTGACCTTGGCTACGACACCGTGATCGCATGAAGCGAGGTCGACGGTCGACATAGCGGCGATACCAATAGCAATGGCTTCTCCCTTTGTAGTCATAAGTACGACTTCCTCGTTGACTTCGATATCGGCTTCGTATCGCAATAGACCGGGGATCATGAGCTTGGCTCCGTAACAGACGGCATTGACGGCAGAGTCCTTGACGACGATTCGCTTAAAGTTGGTCAAGAGCGATTCAAGAGGTCGAATGACTCGTCGAAGGTAGGATTCTGGGTCGTTGTACGATACTGTCAGCCTACATTTTCCGTCTTCTTCTCTTTTTATTTTCTGCCTGATTGATCGAAGGTATAGGTGATCGAAATGGAAAGGAAAACACCCCACTCACCATCTCGGGTGTTGTCGTATAACCATTGGGCATCAAGCACATCGTGCATGGAGACGATATCGTCGTTCTCGCCGGTGATACCACTCCTGACTCGTCTAAGCTCCTGCATGTGCGCTCCTACACCGAGCAACAATCCCAAGTGTACACAGAGCGTTCGGATATAGGTACCGGCTTCGCAAGATACCCAGAAGACAGCCATGTTTCGCTTGTTGTCAAATTCGATCAACTTGGATTCGTAGATGGTTCGAACTCGCAATTGTCGCTTAACGGCCGAGATCAACGGAGGTCGCTGGAACAAGGCACCGGTCAAAGTCTCCAAAGCTCGAGGTAAGGCCTTTTCATCCGGCAAAGAATCGTGGAATCGGACGACGCAGACGTATTCTTTTCCGGCTCCCTGCTGCGATTTGACCAATCGTGTAGCTCGGTCGATACAGACGATCAAACATCCAGTGACTTTGGGATCGAGAGTACCTGAATGTCCGGTCTTTTCGACTCGCAAGATTCGCTTGAGCCACGCTACGACTTCGTGCGAAGAAGGGTTCGAGGGCTTGTCGAGGTTGATAACACCTGATTTTACGTAGGCCTGAAGATCTCGCTTGAGAGGGCTGATTCCCTACAAGCGACATGTGCAAAAGAAACGCTGGGTTTAGCATGCACCACATCTAGGAGAGGATCGGACTTATGTCCAATACATATACAACACGCGTTTACTCACAGTAGGGATAGGGGTGAAGTGGGAAGATCGTACGAGCAATTTGTCGTAGTTCTTAAGCAAGAGGGGCCATTGCGAAGTGTCTGTACGCGCAGACGTGAGATCACAGCCGGTCATACGTTAGCCCAAATTGCATCACATTGAGCGACACGGCGATACGACGATTGGTCTAACGAATCCACGCCCGACGCTAGCTAGCAGAAAGCTGTGACGGTCGCTGGCTCTTCGTCTATGGTAGGAGCCGTTGCATTGGGATGGGATGCAGACGCCTGACTTACCAAGCTTGGGGGTGACAGCCTCGCTCTTGATAGCAAAGTCCTGAGACTGCTGGAGCTCCGTGACCTGTCCGTTGCTCAATGATGAAGCCATTGTATCGTGTTCCGTCCGTACGTCTTTCCTGTATGATCTTCCTTCGATTACTCCTATTCTGTCTAGATGTCCGGAAATTGCTTATTTTTTCCTTCGATCTTCCAGCTCTAATTTCTCCTAGGGTCGATTATATGTCGGTCTGTCGAGGGTACCGGAACTGTACTTGAGAAGATACAAGCTAATTTGTCGTTAATTTGTAGGACACTCTTGCTGCAAGACCAAGGATTCAAGATATAGATAGACCTAATTAATTGTCTCTCCAGAGATTTTATCGAAATCCATCCTCTGCCAAAAATGGTCATGGAGATTCAGAGTCATGTCCACGCGACATTTCCCGCTCAGTCAAAGCATAAATCACCGAGTGTGGCACTTCGGTTTCCCCCAGCTTCTGTAACTTATCGTTACCAGCTACATATGCACATCGCTTCTCTTCTTCATATGTAACTATACCAGACATTGTGTTATGCTGAACAGTATATACAAAAGGATCTTCTAGTCGCTTTTCTCAAATCAAGCCCGTCCGACATGGTGGATTCTCGACCAGTCTTAATCATGTTATGCTCGTGAATGCTTATTTCTTCGTGTCGTGTTTCTTCAAAAAATCAGAAACTATATAATGGCCTTCCATGCTCAGGAAGTTGGCTGTTCGAGGCAGGACTTCGACGTGTAGCGAGTCCCACTCGAAGGCTTCACCGTCTACGGGCCAGAGCGACGATAGAATCAGCGCCCAGCTCACTAGAGCATAGATAGTGAAGATGCGAGAGATCGACACTGAAGCGGGAAACTCACCTATTGTGGCAACTGGGTTCTTCGCCTTGTCCAAGTTTTCAACAATGAATGCAGATGCTGTATGACAAAGATCCGAGAAAGGTCAGCAATGGGTCCTGTGATTGCTGTTCATGTACCAAATCAAGCCTGGGTTGACGAAAATCGATTGACCCGTAGTACTGTCTTGCTCACCTTTGTAGTAATGCTGACATTCTAGCCAGTATGCTTCCCCTTTCTCGGCACCAGTGATAGCATTCACCATCATCATCCTCGGTACGACACTCTGCACGACGATGTCTATCACCCCATCTCCAGAGGTATACACGGGCCATTGCATCAGATCTCGGGCGATCCACGGCATCATGCCAGCGCTGCAGAGCAATTCAAAATTAGCGCGCGAACCGCCTCCCACGCACAAGTAGACTTCGTCGGATACCGCCAGTCGCAATGAATGAACAGATAAAGACGAGAGATAGAGGCAGCAGCGTCTCAGCTACACACTCACTAGAAGTACAAGACGCCTTCTCCATCGATCCAAGCTCCTTCTTTTCTCGTCGCACCGTTCGAGCCACGGCTTTGCAGCGATTGCGTGGAAGACCTCTTCTTGACCGAAGGCGAGTCTGGGCCAGATTCGATTGTCACCCATGTCGCATCGGGCTGTAGCAGTTGGGCGATCGGCAGAGGCTCATCGCCCGAGGCCGGTTGATCTTCTCCTTCCGTCCCATTCAGCCCCTTGTCTTGCTGACCAGGCGCGGCGAGCGGTGTTCGTGGTTCGCCTTGTACAGACGAGGAAAATCCAGCACCAGCACCGGCAGGATCACTATGTCCATTCACCGACAACCCTTTCAGTCCGTCGGCCAAGGGATCTTTCCCACCACCGACATGTCTCGCACCAACATGATCCCGAACCCTCTCTCTGGCCCGTTTCGCCATCTCCACTTTATCGTCCTGGACCACTTTCATCTTGATCCGACATGGGAGGTGCTTCATGCTTGCTATTCCCTTGAGGAACCCAACTATAAATCGAGTATCCCCCATCCAACGTAGGTTTTCTGTGCCGATGTCGAGCTCCGCCATGAGACCTAAGGCAGTTGAGAGGAAGGAAAACCGTCTGGTCATTGAGGGGGCGAATACGACAGAGCACAAATCGATGGGCAATGGTCGGCCTGAAGGAAGATCCAGCAGAAGATAATGTCAGCCTTTTCTACTCGATATTGCAAATCCAGTATGACAGCCACTAGTCTGACTATACTTGGTGGAGGATTGTCCAGCCAGCAATACTCCTACTCACTCACCTTTTATGAGATTTAGACATGCGAAAGGTACATTGAAAGTATCTTTGATCCCGAATAAATTGATGCAAAGCGAATTAGCTGAGCCTGTTGGGATTGGCGCTATGGGTGTTTGTAGTGCCTTTCTACCGTCTGGACGAGCGGCGAGACCATTGATGACTTCGTACACCACGCCATCGCCTGAAGCAGTAGCTATCACGCTGCAGTGCGGCCATCAAATTTGAATAAGCTCGATTCCAGCGGAGCGAGATACAAGCAACAGGGGTGAGACAGACGTACTCATATACGAGGTCGATGGATCGCACGATCTCCTCGGCATGTAATCTGTGCTTGGTCTCTAATTATTGAAGTCAGCGAGAGCGTTTATCGCGGGGTGGAACTGTTGGTGAAGGTCCTTTTTTTTGGAGACTCACCCCTGAGATCGACCTCACAGCCTGCAGCTTGTAATATGGGCACAACGGTGTTATGCACAATGCTTTTGGCTTTGCCTTTTCCTCCTACAGGATTGACGAGTAAAAGAACTTTCTTGCCCGGCTTCAGACCTATATATGAATATATATGCACGCTCAGCCAACGTCGCCCAAATAATCACGATAGACTCCAGAACTGATCCTTGCCTGTGAGTTTGGGAAGCAGGCGAGTTGTAGAAAGAGCTCACCAGTATAAGCGGCATCCATAACAGTATGCACCCATTCTTCAGCCTCGGGCAAGTTGATCGGCTCCACCAATACATGCAACTTGACTAGCCGAAGCTCGCTCCCTTTCGCAGCTAAACAATGGAGATCCAAGCGTCTTGTCTCGCCGAATTTGGCTGTTGGCGCAGCAAGATGGGCAGAGAGGAAGTTTCGTAGCTGACATGTCATTAGCTGCTTGGGCGCTAGAAGAGAGCGAATCTGCACATCAGTATTGGCTCGGCTGCTATGAAGTTTATGAGCACAAACGCGACACTCACGTCGTCCATCCCTGGACAATTGAAGTACGTCTAGCCTTCCATCTTCCACGGTGAGAAGGCCTCGCTTGTCGTTATGGAGGATCACCGGCAGATCTTGGTGTCGAGATGGCATCGTGTTGGACGCAGCTCCTTCTAGTCACTGTGGAAGGGTGAAACAGTCTGGGAGATGAGTCGTAGTGGAAAGGCCGAGCACTAAACTGGCAACATGACGAGGTGACAGCGACGGTGACAGTGACAGTGACATCGATAGTCACTGACGCTATCTCGGCCATCTCGGCGCTTGGCCAACACGGTCGTTTCAGCCCGAGAAAAATAAACACGTCTTCATCGGTGAGTACAAAGGATCAAGTCATGATGTCACCGGATAGTCAAAAGATGAGAAAGATGTTACATAATACCATATACTGTACTACCTCGCCCGATCGCGTTTTTACAACACGAGGACTTCGCATGGTTCTTTGGGCGGGCGTGGGAGAGCAGTACCCGAGTGTTCCTGGCGGCGGCAACAACGGCTGCAGCGGCTGCAGAAAAGAGAGGGAGAATAAACGCAAAGAAGCAGCACCGGTGGATATCCCGCCTAAGTCCGGCGGATTTCACCCTGGGCCTGCGTTGGTCTGTCTGTCTGACGAGTACTTTAAGCGGCAAACAAATAGCCCCTACATTCTTCATAGGGTGCGGACCGGGGCCATGGGGGTTTGTGAGGCGAGTGGTGAGTGACGGTTCTGGTGCGGTGCGGTGTATTCTTTTTTTTTTTTTTTTTTTTTGATCGCGGATGACGGCCCGGTTGAGCGAATATGATCAGGGAAGTCACTTTGTCATGTCTTTCAGGGTTTCCGTAGAGTATACAGTGAGTATATGGTATATGGAAGAAGCACTGGTCGAAGTCGGCAGAAAAAGGATAAGGATAGATTACAGGCAACAGGAAAATAGAGTCCAAACGAGTTATCCAGAAGACTGCGCTCTACGATTTATGACGTTTAGCCGCTTTTATTTTCGAGCTTGTCCTCCCTATCCCTGTCAAACACAATCTGTCTCCAGCTTTACCAGCTTACCAGCTAAGCTCTCCTCTCTCGCCAGTACATACGCGAAAAAGGGAGCTTGTCTACGTGCTTTGCGTCCTGGCCAGCTTGAAGAACCATTCCAACCCAGTCCATCCTGTCCCCACCTTTCTATTGCATCACCACTGCTTTCCTCCTCACCAATCTGATCGAGGTAAAAACTCTGGTACGTACCGCACCGTCTCGAGTTTAGTCAGAAGAAAGCAAGGTCGCTCGCTGATCTCATCATCTTATCGTCCTTCTATATCTTTGTTTTGTTATTTCGCAAATCCACCTCTGAAACATTCAAGCAGGTTACCTACCCACTTTCGAATCCACTTGACTCGTCACTGACTTTACCGTCTCTGGATTTCTTCCTTTCAAATATCATCTACCTCCATCCTTTTGCCAAGACCCGCTTTGGCACTATACACAACGTACGGTCACGGGACTTTTCACAAAATCCAGATAATTAACCTCCTTTGTTATCTTGCCTTGCCTAACTGCAGAGCATACCATACATACATACATTCCACTCTAGGTACCAGCTATAGCTATAGTATACTCCTTTGATCGTATCCACCGGGCCGCCGATCTCCGAATCCGTTATACCGTTGTTATTGTCGAATTCTCCCAAATCCCAGAATACGGAAAACGAATCCAGAATGAGCCGACCTCCTGCTGAGCTTCAGATGTCCTCGGTGAAACCACCTCAACCGTCTCCTTTGGGGGCGAGCGGAGGTGCTTTCACTCCAGTCTTTGAGACTTCACCTGGACCATCGCCTGCATCTTCTCGAAGACCTTCGTTCTCCGCACCGGTACCCAGACGTCTCTCCGAAGTCGCAGGTAGAGATTCCTTCTCTTTCGCTCAAATGCAGGCTGCTGCTGTTCCCGAAGAGTCAGTCGCACCTCAAGGTGGAGCTTCTCTCTCAAGACGATCATCAATGGTATCCGGACCTCGACCCATCCAGAGGAAGGATTATTCTGGTCCTCCCACTCCATCCGTCCTCTCACGAGCGGGTTCGCCTACCCTTCCCCTCTCGAATGAGTTCACTCAGGCCCCACGAAGTTACTTCGAGGGTGTAGGTGGTTTCTCCACTCTCGACAGCAACCGAGAACTCCGAAATGGTCAATTCATCGGTTCTCTTGATTGTGGAACTACGTGAGTAACATTTGACGAAGTGACCAACAGCACAAGATTGTGCTGACAATTTGGACTCATGTAATAGTTCCACACGATTTATCATCTTTGACAAGCGAGCCAAAATCATTGCCGAACACCAAACCGAGTTTGAGCAGATTCTGCCTCATGCTGGTTGGCACGAACATGATCCCGAGGCTTTGGTCGAGGCCATGACAGAATGTATCAACAAGGCTGTTGAAAAGCTTGAGTGGATGGGATGGTCAAGGAAGAGCATCAAGGGAATTGGTGAGTCAACACGAGCGTTCCTTTGTCTATTTATTGCATGTTTACATCCACTGATCTACCTGACTTCTGTCTTACAGGTATCACCAATCAGCGAGAGACTACCGTCGCTTGGTCAAGAAGCACCGGTAAACCCCTGTGTAACGCTATCGTTTGGGACGATTCGCGTACTCTAGGTGTTGTAAGGGAGTACGAAAGGAAGCTGGATGAGGAAGGCATTGATATTGACGATGAGGAGGAGGACCTTAAGGGTGTTCCTGAGGAGGTGGAAATCGGTACTGGTGGTGAAGAGGCTGCTTTCGGTGAGAAGGGAGAGGTAGTGGAGGAGGCCGACGGTGTTACCGAGAAAGTTGGTAAAGCTATGGAGGGTCTTGGGCTTGCTGGTCGAGGTAAACCCAACGGGACTGCACACCACAAGAAAAGAAAGGGTAAAGAGGGTATGGTCGATGTGTGAGTCGAGAGTTTACGTTTTGTGGTCGCTTCGAACTATAACTATCGGTAGACTTTGGCTTAGTTCGTGAGATGGGCGGGAGCTAATTTGGCTGGTATATCGCTCTCACCATAGAACTGGTATTCCTCTCTCGACTTACTTCTCTGCTATCAAGCTTCGATGGATGCTGGATCACCAGAGACCCGTGCACGACGCTCATGAAGCCGACGACTTGATGTTCGGTACTGTCGACACTTGGCTTGTATATGTGAGTGTGTTTGCCCCGAACTATGGTATGGAGAGGAGTAAACCTGACTTACATCTGATCCGAAACAGAACCTCACTGGTCGAGAGAATGGTGGTCTTCACATCATGGACGTCACCAACGCCTCCCGAACACTGTTGATCTCTCTCAAGACTCTACAATGGCACCCCCCTCTTCTCCGATTCTTCGGTATCCGACCCTCCGTATTACCCAAGATTGTCTCGTCATCTGAAGTATACGGCAATATCAGCGAGTCCATCCACACTCCTCTGACAGATGTCCCTATCGCCGGTATTGTGGGCGACCAACAGGCCGCTCTGGTCGGTAACAAGTGTCTGAGAAAGGGCGAGGCCAAGTGTACTTACGGTACTGGTGCTTTCGTGTTGTTCAACACTGGCGAAGAATGCGTTAGGAGTGAATACGGCTTGATTTCGACCGTTGCGTTCCAAGCTGGACCCGACTCGAAACCTGTCTACGCCCTTGAAGGTTCCATTGCCGTAGCTGGTTCAGCCATCAAATGGTATGTATGCTGCATCTTTCCAATTGCATTTGCGCTACTTGCTGATAGACTGAAACTGTCATGGATAGGCTTCGAGACCAGATCAACTTGATCGAGGAGTCGTCCGACATGGATATCCTTGCCGGTTCTGTTGCCGACACCGGTGGTGTCTACTTCGTCACTGCTTTCAGCGGTCTGCTGGCTCCGTGAGTGCTGAGCATGGCCATTCGGTAACGGCAACGTTATTTGAGCTGACTTTTCACCGTCATTCAGTTACTGGGACCGAGATGCCTCAGGAACGATCATTGGTCTGACCTCATACACCACCTCGGCGCATATCGCTCGAGCTACCCTCGAGGCTGTATGCTTCCAGACTCGAGCCGTACTAGATGTTATCGAGAAGGAAAGTTCGACTAAGCTCGAGACCCTCAAGGTCGACGGTGGTGTCACCAACTCGGATTTGGCCATGCAGCTACAAGCCAACGTGAGCTAATACTTTTTATTTCTGCATTCACACATTGGCGAATGGCTAGGGCTGATTAACCTCGCTTGAAATCTAGATTGGTGGTTTCAATGTCGCTCGACCCGCTATGCGAGAATCCACTGCTCTCGGATCTGCTCTTCTCGCTGCACACGCTCTGAAACTCTTCGGATGGGATCTCAACAACCCCGAGACCCTCGCAGATGTCAACACTGCCGGTGTCCATATCTTCGAGTCCGAATTGGACGAGAAAGACAGGAAGAAGGCAGTACGTGGTTGGGAGCGGGCCGTGAACAGGGCCAAGAAGTGGCATGAGGAAGGGGACGAGGAAGAGGAAGAGGAGAGATATGAGAACGAACGTGGATTCAGCAGACTTGAAGAGCAGCAGCAGCAGCAGCAGCAGCAAAAGTGAACGACAGCAGGAAACGATTAGGTTAGAGTGGTATGTTGATGTACTGTACCGGTACAGCGTAACGCGGGACCGCGGAGAAATGGACATTGACGGAAGTAGGAGGATATTAACAGTTGTGATTGGGCATGAGTCCAATGGCCTAACTGGAAGACGATGCAAGGGTTTTCGTGTGATTCGGCGTCTTGGTATACAACATACAATAGATTGGATCAGTTTATATGTTATAAATGCATAGAAGTATAAACCACTACGTCGGATACTATGGCGGCGGGGTGAGTACAGTGAGTTGGAGCCACCCGCTCACAACCCGCAAAGATTCGAACTCAGGTTGTATTTTATCTGGCGATACAAGACGCGGACTACTATACGGCCGCGAACGTGCGGAAGGAGTTATCCGTGCTGTATGCAGCGCGAGTAAGTACATCACTTCTATTGTTCGGACCGGTGCGGTCCAGGCTCCAAATCTTGCTCGGGACTACAATGTATGTACCCTCCACACCTTCTTTAGCCTCGCTTCAGAAAACGCCGCACGAAGCCACACTTTGGATGCAATACAGTGTGGGTAGGCTAAGAATGTGCCACCATGTCGCTGTATACTTCACCCTTATCCAAGCCCCTTCGTATATAGAGTACCGAAGGTTGTTGATATATACACTAGTTGAATTGATTCAGTTGAGGGTTTGGGTCCTGAGGTCTGGTACTGAATGACAAGGCCAAGGAAACGCACATTGCTGATGAGGACACTGACGATGCCAAGTACAAGATGAGACCGACCTTGGTTGGCCTGGCCTGGCCTAGAAGGCTTTTGAGACTATCAGAAATCTCACTCACCACGAGGACAATAAGCCAAATGAATGGAGATGGACTGAAGATCTCGTAATGTTGGACAGGTGTATGATAATATAGTATAGTACATTTTGTACATGGGCACTTCGATATGTTGCATGTTCCGTGTGCATGTCTACTGTACGTTAGTGGAACATCACGAATGCATTAAAATACATGTACTATATTCTGAATCACGAGGTGCGAGTACTGTTACACATGAGTATCTATAGTTCCGATTCAACGGCTGAAATAAACTTTCAGGATGAGTGATCGACCTCTAACCACATGGACTGAATGCATGTATCGCATGTACGATACGATACGATATGATACATAGTCTGTAGCTGGACATCTGATCATATAGGGTATAGGGTATAAGGCATAGGTCCAACTGAGTGTCTATTGAATTGAAAAAAATACTAATAATCGTGGTCGCCTCGTCTCGAATGCTTAAGCTTCAATTGAGTTTGTGGCGGACCTTACTGTACTGGTACTCGAGTACAATATAACGTCATTTGGCAGACTACTGTGCTCGTACTGTACTTTAGCGTAGGAGTGCACTTTCAAATGAATGGGCGTTTGAGGAGAAAACGGACCATACGCTTCGCTCAGTGACCACGAGGAAGTGAGCTCAATGCAATGTGTAATGTGTCCATATCTCTCTATGTCATAAGAGAGAAAATACTTCTATCGAGGCGCTGCACAGTGCGACATGCAAGTGGGTGGTCAGAGCCCAGCACTGTACGTCGTAGGTGGCTTGGCTTGTAAGCGAGACAATTGACTCTCTGTCGCCTCGTCCTCATGGCACTGTACTTCAGCTTAGTAAGAATACACGAGAGAGACTGTAGCTTCTCCATTCCGAGAATCAAGGAAATGATAGCCCTGTACTAATGTTCACTTAAGACCCCCGTTTCACATGTCTTGAAGAGTAAGATATTATATAACTGTATTTTAGTGTGCACTGTGTGTCGCTCTACTTTTGATCATATCTCTGTGTCGAGTTCCTACAGTGCTAGTCACAGTATGAGAGGAAAGGGCGATCACTCATGTTCCGTCAAGCCATTGTCATGTCATGCCATGTCATGTCATCTCCGTCTCATTTCAAGGTACCTGAGCAAACATGCCATTCATTGTATTGTATTGTCCGACTAGAGACGTACTCGTACTCATACTCTCCCCTGAGAGCAAGCACAAGTGAACCTCTACTCGCAGGTACCTGCCTGCTCCTGGAGATACAGTACTCTTACAGTGCATGATTCAGTAGCGTACTAAGTACAACAGGGAAGGAACTACACATCTCCTTATCTTCTAGACCCAGCTATCGAGTCGCTCCAATCGACTCGGCCACTCATCTGATCATCTGCCACAGATTATGTCATGTTTACCTGACCTTAGCTTGTATCTAGGCTTTCCCTTTCCGACCAAGAAGCGAGGGTGTTAGTGCTACTTCTGTATGATACGAGTATGGGACGGTGCGTGTGCGTGATTTACTCGGCACTCGGAGGACGAGAAAGAAACGAGACGAGACATCGTCTCGCCTTCCTCCTTCCTCACTGCTCGTAATTACCCTTCCTATTTTGGCCATACGAGTACCTCTTATCACACAGACTGCAGCTTGTCTTTGTTTCACCGATACATCCTGATGTGACATGGCAAGTCATGACCCGGTTTTTCTCGAGCCCTCGCTCCCACCTTACACTTACACCTTGAGCTTGAAGGAGCAAGGGTCACCGGCTGCACTGAGGAGAGGTTTGAGTTGGGATAGACTGGACCTATCGGATTGCGCTCCCACACTTCTGTCCATCTAATCGTCGATTGAATCATTTCCGATTCTATTTCCTCTATATAAGTTAGTGTCGATCTGATCAGGCAGTGAAATCACCTTCTTCCCCCTTCTCTCTCTCGTCTTTCTTCCTGCTATCATGTTCTCTCTCTCTCTCGTCTTCTCGTCTACTGGGTACTCGTACCGTACAGTCTGCCTTACTTCTGGGCGTACGTTCAGGTGTTCATCCCGTTTGTTCTTCAGAGAGCAAGCTTTGATCGGTGTCAGGCACACCTTACTCTATCGAACAATATCATCTATCAGTACAGTACAGTACACCGACCACATTCGTGAAGCTTGAATCTTGAATCGAGACGCCGAGGCAAGAAAACACGATGACGATGATTCGCACACCCAAATCTTTCGTCGCTTTCATCTCACTCTCACTCTCTTTCGCCACCTACGCTCTGGCAGCTGCCACACCTGGACCAACTTTCGCAGGATGTGTATTGGCGACTTCGTTGACGGTGAACGCTGGTACAAGCGGTGGTCAAGGGGGTGCATACTTTAACACTTTGGCAAAATGTAATGTGAGTCACTCGAGTCGTACATATACGTTATCGGTCGGGGAATCCCACCTCCCCATGCCCAAGCTATCGTACGAGCAACAAGTACATGTTTCTCCCGCGCACACTTGTGCAGTCCTCAAGCAATGTCCGTTGACGCAGTCTTACTTCCCTCCTCCTCGCCTTGTCTTATTGCGTTGCGTTGTCCTCGTCCTCATTGTAGGCCAACTGCCTCAACACGGGATACCAATTCGCATACTATATTACCGGCACGCTCGGAACGGCGATCAACTGTTACTGCCACCATGTCGGATACGATGTTTCACCAATCAACTATGTTGTACCGAACGGCGGTATTCTAGGTTCGGATACTGCTTGTCTGCCTTTACTGCAGGCTGCTGTGAGTATATGTTACCCTCTACTCTCCCACTCATGCTGTTCCAGTACGAGTACAGCATCTGTCGCAACCGTAATTACACAGACTGACAACCAATGACGGCTCTTCGTTTTCTGTTCGGTCCAGAAATACGACGTCAGCACGACCTTTGTCTTCCAGAACTGTGTCGGCACCCTTACAGGTGTGTTATTCTGTCCTCTCACCAGGGTTGTATATCTATTGAATCCGGATTAACCCTCCTTATGACAACAGGCATAACCGTCAACCTCCTCACCGGGCAGCTTCTGGGCGGCTCGCTCGAGGCTGACCCCCACGCATGTTTCGTCCGATGCGCCGGCAGTACCCAGGCTTATTTCATTCCGTTCATACCCACCGGAGCCGGTCTCTTACCATCCTATGGATGCGTGTGTAACCCTAGCGGAACGGGTCAAGCACTACTTTGTGGCGCGACGACTTTCTACAGGTATGCGCATATGGCAGGGGCTAGCGGCCAGGCTAGACGACGTCAGCTTGAGGCCAGGTATCAGCAGAATAACAAGATGAAGAGGAAGAGCATTTGTCCAGGTAGGATGAAGGCTTGTGCCATCCCTGAAGCAGAGGACTCTTGGGAAGTAAGTCAAATACATATATATATATTTCGAATCATGCTGTTTGCGGTTTGAGTTACTAACACTCTTCCCTTTCATGTCCAGTGTATCGATCCTACGACAGATCTCGAGTCATGTGGCGGGTGCGGACATAGCGAGTACGGCCAGCAACCTTCATTGAACGGTACTTTGCCCGAATCAGGCATCGAGTGAGTCTATCACAAATACTACTTCGGCACCATCAAAGAAGAATGTATGCTGATATAGCATGATGAATGTCCTCTTTTTCCCAAAAAAAAAAAAGCTGCACGACCTTGCCTGGTGTTCGAATGGGCGGAGCGACATGCACAAACGGCCAATGCCAGATTTTCAGCTGTAAGAGGAATTGGACTCTCAAGAACGGTCGTTGTGTGAGAGAACGAGACGTTCCTGGCCTCGTCATCAATCCGTAGAAAATTCGATCAACAAGAAGAAGAAGAAGAAGAAGAAGAAGAGAAACAGGAGGACGAAGAAAAGGATAAGATGATGATACATCGTGGTAGTGGTTGCTCTGGTCTATCGTCAAGTGTTCTCAATTATCCCGGTCGGTTTCGTTGGGTTCGCGGTTTTGTGATTTTGGACATTCAATTATAGTAGACAGCATACAGTATAATCTCTTGGTCGATAAGTTCACTCTTTCTCTCCCCTTACAATCATTCATTGTACTGCGAGAACGATATTTTTTCATACACGCAAACATAGTCAGCTACTAGTACAGTACTAATACAGTAGCCGGGACGGTCTCTGTTTCAATCTTCATTTCTACCGTATAGGGCATTCGCATGGACTATCACTATCAAAAGTGCTGAGTTATAATGGAAGAAAGGATGTTACTGTACGAGTAAGGCCTACGGTCGACTCTTTAAGCTGGGAAATGTTGTATCAAAAACGAGTTTCCCTTGCATATCGCAGTCGCCTCAATCGGTTGATACGAGTACCGCAATCGCTCGAGGCAATCGCTCGAGGCAATCGCTCGAGGCCATCGCTCGAGGCCATCGCTTAGGTACTCGTACAGTATAAGTGCAGCCTTCCGCGGTGTCCGCCCCCTTTCTCTGGATTGTATACTGTACCCTTACTATAACAGACTCACATGGAACTTGGATGCATGTTGTCGGCTACTTGTCGTCTCTATCAACATCTGGTTGAATCCATTGCGAAATGTCCAGCGGCTCTGTTATATCACTGTATATCCAAAGCTACTTGCGCGAACCCGGTTTGAGAGTGAGGTGTCGTGATGCAGGTCGATTGCACCGGAACAAGGTTCGGCGAATTACATCATACTGTACGCTCAAAAACGGTCCTGACTCTTTGTCACAGCGAGGCAGCTACTGAGAAGGTGACGGATCATTGTTGTTTAGAACATTCCCCCACTGCTGCCTCCGCCCATATCGCTGCTACCTCCGCCCATATCACTGAAACCACTGCTGCTTTTCCCTCCTCCACCGCCGCCCGAGTGCCCATGACCTCCGTGACCTCCGCCACCTCCGTTGCCTCCGTGGCTACCAGAGTTGGTAGCGCCTCCATCTTGTCCATGCTCCTGTCCGTGTTCGCGGCCCAACGAGCCAGTATCACCATCACCATCACCAGACGCGATGATGAGAGGTGTTAAACCGGGATTTCCAGTGTAAGCGCCTGCGATAGGTCCTGTTTTGGAGGTGGTGATTTCGCCCGCCGCGTCCAAGGATGCGAGTCGATGGCCTGATGCGGGCGCTGAAGTTGCACTGGGGCTGTCCTTGGGAGGATAAGGGGGCTTTGGTGTCTTGTTGACGAACGGAGGAGGAGGAGGAGGAGGAGGAGGAGGAGGAGGAGGAGGAGGAGGAGGAGGAGGAGGAGGAGGAGGAGGAGGAGGAGGCGGATCCGCACGGGGGAGGTTAATAACGTCGGAAGTGTTGCGTTTGTTCCTAAGGGGACAGAACGTGACGGAGCAGCAGTGTCTCAGCAATCAGACCCTCATAATCCGCTGACAGTGGGTTAGGTCACAGAGCAGTACGCAAGAGGTGTATGTGAAGGGGCGGCGGCGAGTTCGAGAGTGATGCAAGGCGGTATTGAACTTACTTTCGCTAATCAAAGGCAGATACGGTATGACCATATGTAAATTCGACATATATCGTCAGCTTCGCGAGCGGATATTCTGTATGCACATTAATTCGAGCTTCCATGTACCTTCTTGAGCCAGGCAAAACAGCTTCCTCCCCTCAGACGAAGAACGACGTCGTTCATATTGAGCCGGAGTACTGCGAAGGAAAATGGAGCGGAAGATCAAGGCGTCAACTTGGGATCTGATCTGAGGATCTGAGGAGGCTTAACTCGCATTCTGTTTCATGCAGAGCACAGGCAGCGAACGTTGCTGGTGCAGAGTCCTTGTCGTGGTAGGACTTGAATGATCTGGTCCGTTTGATTGAACTTATTATGTCTTTCTGCTTGCTTGGTTGATCGGTTCGATCGAAACACGAAGGATGAGAAAGAAGGCAAAGAGAGGTTTGGAGAGATAAGAGGTGAGGAATTGGACAGGATACCCTTTATATGTATATATCTATGTGTACAGTATACAATACACACTGTGGTGGTGTGATTGCACAGCACAGCATTTGAACTGTCATGGTCGTGTTCTGATGGTGATGGTGATGGTGATGGTGATGGTGATGGTGATGGTGATGGTGATGGTGATGGTGATGGTGATAATGATGATGATGGTTGTGATGGAACCGCCTCACTCGTCTGTGCAAGTTCTCGTACTACTGTATGTAGTCCATTACACTTTACACTAGCTTCTTCCTGCATCACCCGAAAAACGTGCCAGAAAAGTACATCCCCACTGTGATGCAATCAAAGTGGGGGAGTGCTCAGCCATTGTCCTATGCGACTCACACTAGTCGTAGTCCACTACGCCACTACGCCCGTTCCGCTCTCTGTCTAACGGATACAAAGCACTCGTACAGCACTTGCGAGAACAGCAAACTTCGTGTTTATGTTTATATGAACCACATTGTTATGGGGGAATCAGATCAGTGCCGTACAGTACGAGTACAGGTGAAGAGTATGTGCATACGAGTACAGTATATTCACTGTTCATCTCTTGCTATCTGATCTGATCTGATCTGATCTTATTCCGGAACCCAAAATATGTATATGCATTGGATGTACCGTATACTGTACATAGTATACTGTGTTCTGATCAGATCCGCCATTGTGGATGATATCATTTCGTTAATCTACTCTACTCTATAGACTTTACTGTAAAATTCTGTACAAGACTGTACGTACAAGCCATGTTGATATCAAGTTTGATTTGATTGTGCCCATCATAACCCCCCGATGACGATATATACTTCGTTTGCGTCTACGTCAGATCTACGTTTATGCCTGCCCCTTTCCTTGAGCTTGAGGGGGCTGATAGATGACTGGTTCTTTGTAGTTCATTATTTCCCTATCAAGGGAATGTAATCTCTGAAGTTCGATTAACAGTCGGAACATCTAACCAAGTATGTATCCCCGCGGGGGCATGGTAGCGGAACAAAGGTCAGCAAAGAGCATTTCGCATCTTCAGAGAAAGGAAAAGGAGAGGCATCCAGACTCAGTCGGACAGCACACAAGGGTCACTTGAATCCTACCCGCAAGGCCGAGAAAGGTAGGGAGGCCAAGGCCAGAGGAAGAGGAAGCAAGTGAACTTATCACTCACGTATGCTTGCATGTTCTCCCATGACCAATGATCCACTGCGAACCGTTGACCAGCCTCGCCAATCTTCTTAGCGAGATACTATATCAGAACGATAACAAACGTCAAATCGTCAAAAACAACAGTCAGCTCGTGTCAATGTCAGTCTCAGCAACGACCGCCACTGTTTGGAGACGTCGATCTCTCGATCTCTCACGTCGTACGTGCAGTGGTGTCAAGGATGGCGGGTCGAGGACGGAACCGAACGAAAGTGATAGTGATAGAAACGGAGACAGAGGCAACGAAACTCACATCATGACCCTTGGTCTCGTCCACATTACCAGTCTCATCTACGGGCCCCACGAAAAAGGCCATGATGTCATATAGATCCGAGTAGTCGGGTTTCAGAGGAATGTAGTGGTACCACGGGGCTGAGTTAGCGAGTAAGCGAGCAAGCAAGCATAATTTATCATGGTCAGCCAACACTTCCATTATGCAAGGAGTTCTGCTTTCGTTGGAAACAATCCAACGACCAAAATACTCACTGAGCCACTCGGCATGCCACTCTGGGAACATGGTGAATTTGATCACAGGACTTCCGGTGCTAAGCAATCGATGGAATCGGGAACTCCATCCATTCCCATCCACATCGAGATTATACTTGAACGCGGCTGCTTGGTCAGGCCATACTTTTGCACCGAACTCGATGGTATCGGAGACTTGTTGGCAAATCTCGGGAGATGGGCACTGGGGAAGCGAACAGGATTCAGCACCGTCAGAACGACCACCAAAGAAAATTGACCAGTATTGGCCGGTTGACGTGCACGATAAAGGGCAAGTGATGATTTGACTGATGGCTAGTGATCGATGGTGATAGAGAGCGATTGGCTTTTGATTGAGGAAGCCCCCCTTTACTCACCTGAACGGGCTTTCCGGCCAATTTAACATCCGCATAAGCCCTCCCTAAAACCTTTTCCCACCTTCTGGCAATCTTATAGCTCCCCTGTCCATCAGGTAACATGACCTCTCTCACATGCTGCTCCCACCACGTATCCCCGCCCTTCGGTCCATTGATCATCAAGTGTAATCTCAATCTGTGCGATTCCTTCCAACTTCTTTGTCCACCATATCCTCCAGTCGTAGATCCTCTCCAGAACAACCTGTTGTCCGTCTTCTCTTCCCATGTGTTTAGCGTTTCCAGATCGGATTCAGTCACGTTCATATATGCTTCCATTGGAGTGGTTTGGAATGAAGCGTCCATTGGAAATTTGGATAGTACCAAGATTGGTCTCAAGACAGAAGGGGATCGAACGGCGTAGTCTAGGGACATAGCACCGTGCAGTCGCTTCCATTCGGGATAGTCGCAGAAGTCCATTGTGGGTAAGTGATCGTGGATGAACGATTTGGCTGTGGACGCAAAATATGAAAACGAAAAAATCGGATTCGGCCAGTTAGCTTAGGAACATCATCTGGTGCATTGTCTCGCAGCACGCCACGGCACAGAATGTCGTGTCTGCTCAGCACTTACGCAACAGGTCCTCGGTGATGTTCTCAGCACCTGGTCGGATATTGGCAGGCGAGTCAAGAGGGCATGCTTTCTGTAAGAGTAGGGTGATGGTAAACGTCAGCGAAGTCACCGGCTTGTGCTGAATCCTGCCCAGAAGTTAGAGTAACTACAATGTACAATACTCACGAACCATCCCCACGCAGGGGTTCTGTTTGGGTTCTCCAGCGCTTTGAGCTCGGCCTCGTCGAAATCTGGTAACAAACCATACCATATATCGTGTCAGCATTCCTCCTTCCAGTATATCATTCGAAGAGAGAGTCCAGCAGAGTCAAGGCCGAATTTCGCGGTTTTACTCACGTTTCCCTTCCTTGACAAGCTGCAAAGCCCTTTCCCTCTGATCTTTACCCAAGATCGTACTTCCAGTATCATGATCGCTCCCCGTAATCTTCAAATAGAAACCCTCAGGTAAGAATTCCTTGAACCCATTGATCAACGTTCGAAGGTGTTTAGGCCTAGCAGCCCATGATCTATCCCCAGTCAATTCGACATGTTCTTTCCCTATATCCAAGGTATACGTGAATCCCTTCCCTTCCAGATCTTTACTTCTCGAGATGAATAAGGATGGAGGCAGTGCGTGATGCGGTAAGAGATCTTTCATGAGTTGGTCGTATTCGTCGACTATCTTTATACCGTGTTTCTGACAGAAATCGAACCATGCGTCAAATCCTACGGGGGGCGGTATACCGTATCGCTTCTTGTATTCCAATACAGCAGCGTGCAGTGTCTTTGATTGCGAAGCCAACAGATTCTCCCATCTCGTCTCTGCTTTTTCCATCAATTCGTAGATCGGATGCTCGGGTTTCGCTCCACCTTGAGGTTGCGGTAAGAGCGTAGCCATGCCCTTATCACCCCAGAACAACGACGATCTCCTCCCTCTCCTACCGCCTTTTACAGCGAACCCCAGCGGCGGAGGCGGTATTCTCTCTCGTCCTAGACCATGTCTTATTCCAAACCAATACAGAAGGAAAAAGATCCCTACTAGCCATAGAATCTTACGAGGCTTTTTGATCTGCCGAGGGACGCTGGGCGGTATCATACCGGGGAAAGTCGACGAACCGGCGTGTAAGCTATTCGAGTGAGAATGAGAATGGGTGGGTAGTTTCGATGTCCACCGTTTGGGCGATATTCCGCCGCGTAAGTTGTATTGAGGTCTCGGAGCCATGAGGCGAGGAGCAGTAGGGCGGAGGTTGAGCGAGCTGAGCTGTAATGTTTTGGGACAAATCCGATCCGAGTGGGTCTGGTGTCTGGTGTCTGAGTCAGAGCTATGCTATATATGGATGTGTATGGACATGTGAGTGTGATACCTGATCGATAGGAGAAATCTGCTATTCTGAAAAGATGCCAAGGAGGATTCCGGCATCTGGCGTGTAGCCCCATATACTGTACGAGTACGGATGGTACGAGTACTGTACTCGCTGTTGACTTTTTCGTGTGACGGTAAGAAGCTTAGCTTGGAAGCGCGTCCAAAGCCCAGACAGGTGAGCAGGTGAGACGCTAAAGCTTATTATTTCAGGGTGCGATGGAGGAATCAGGGTAGACACGTGCTAAAGCTGCCTTGTATAGCCAATCATATCGTAATCAAGTGATGGCGGAGGTCACCGATCGAACCATTGATAACTGGAAAATCAAAAGAGATAAGCAGCTGCAGGAATCAAAGTAATGATAAGTCAAGCACATACGTTCAACATTTACCAGGTATAATAACTCATTGAGCAGACTTTCTGCACCTCACACCTCCTAGAGCTTCCGAGCCGTTCAAAACTGCTGAGAGGGCAGCTTAAGCCCTAAATCATCCCTATTCCTCCACTCGATGTCCCATATCACCTATGCCAGCCCCGTAGCTGGACCGTCAACGTATCGCGCTACGACGACACCTGCGAAACCGACTAGATTACCACCCGGATCAGGCGTCTTACACCTCGCTGCGCCTCGGTCAGCTGCTCCCAACGCGTCAGCTACTATTGCTTCATCCTCTCTGGACCCCGGCCCCTCATCTACATCCCCAGCAAGTCATACCGGTCATCCAACCACAACCGCAACAACATCGATGTCTACATTGACATTGAATCATGGTTTGTCTAACGAATCTAGGCGTAGTCGTAACTTTGCAGGCCCAGCACGATTCTCAACTCTCCAAGCTGCCTATCCCTTGAAGCTCCTCTCACCTACGCCACTGCCTTCGCAATCACCCAATTTGGCCGTACTGTATACACTAGCGTATGGAGGTGGATTGGTTGCTGGGGATGTGATTTCACTGAAGGGTGTGGTGGAAGATGGCTGCGGGTTGGTCATGCTTACGCAGGGAAGTACAAAGGTCTTCAAGAGACGGCCTGGTATAAGGCCCATGTCGCATGCTGCGAGGGGAGCTGGAACGAGGACGGGAACGCAAACAAGTATGACTACGCCTAACGGCGCTGGAGGGAGCACATCGGATTCAGCGTCAGGCTCAGGCTTAAACCCAGGCTCAGGCTCAGGCTCAGGCTTAGGCTCAGCGTTGACCCGGCAAAGAATGCATATAACTCTCCAGCCAAATTCCTTTCTCTTGTTAC
This sequence comes from Kwoniella sp. CBS 6097, assembly GCA_036287355.1. Taxonomy (NCBI): domain Eukaryota; kingdom Fungi; phylum Basidiomycota; class Tremellomycetes; order Tremellales; family Cryptococcaceae; genus Kwoniella; species Kwoniella sp. CBS 6097. The sequence goes on along the minus strand of CP143074.1, from coordinate 12,863,104 downwards.
TACCAGATAGTATCTCCCCGTTCCGGGATTCACAATACTCCCAGACGCAGCGATTCATCTTACCGGCAGATGGATCAGCTTCGTTATTGGTCTTGGACTGGGTGAATTCGGGTAGGGGCCAAAGGGGGGCGGGGGTGGTGGGGGCTACTGCGAAGCCGGTGCAATCGAATATCAACGCGGATAGGGATTCTACTGCTCCGCCCACTTCCACTTCTACGTCAACAATAGCATCGGCGTCAGCATCAGCATCAGCATCGGCATCAGCATCAGCATCAACATCAACATCATCGCCCAACAAGATTAATCGCTCAGATCCACCTATAAGAATCATAGGTCATACGCCCAATCCTCCTTCTCCTCCTTCTACGAACAGGTCAAAACCAATAGGCATAACGCATCATGAGCAAGATGAAATTTGGTCCATGGAGACATACGGATCTACCAACGAGGTCTTTGTGGGTGATCGACTGATCATGAGGGAACGGATGGTCTTGGATAATCCAAAGCCTATGGCGAAGCCCGGGACGAAGCCTAGATCGCCGAGCTTGGTTCGAAAACCTCAAGCTCAAGCTCAAACTCAAGCTCAAACTCAAACTCATGTGGATACCATGGCGAACACTACGCACAAAAACACAAACGTTAATTCAAACGCAAATGGGGATGAACAAACCTCAAAACCGCGTGTAGATCAGCAAATATTCTCATCACTATCACCAATAGCGAAGTCCCTAGCACCATACAATGTCTACGCGACCCTCCTCATCCTAGGTCCTCACCTGAGCCCACTTCTGCACTACCTGAAAAAAATGGTCGATCACCCTTCTACCAGACAATACCAACTCCGTACTCCGCCGAGCTTAGTCTGGAGTTTCAGTGAAGTCGATCCGAAGAGTGGCGGAGGGGTATTGAGGATCGCAGGGAGGGAAGTGGAGGATGTTCGGATTTGGTTGAGGGGTGTCTTGAAGGCTGGTGGGGTTGGTGAACTTGTTGGTGAAGGATTATGGTCTAGGATCATATAACCAAGGTGATATTGGATTGTATCATATCATCTCATACCATACTGTATCGCTCCAGATCTACGATCTATTTGGACTGGCCTTGGGTGGGCTGGACTTGTTGGGCTAGGATTGAGGGATGATCTGTTCTCAACGTAGATCCGAATGGCGATGACGGGAGATATCGATCTAGAGAGAAGATGAGGAGACAAGATATCACGTGGCTCACGAGCGAGCGAGATAGATAGATAGATAGATAGACATACATGGGTATAGCATTGCATGCATACCTCACTAAAATGGGAACGAAGCAAAAGGACATCAAAGGATATCAACGTAACGCCTTCAGAACCCGGACTGTAAACGGAAAAACGCAACCGACCCCCTTCCCCCTTGCGAGGCGAATGATATGTACTACTTATTGCACACGGGAAGACTGTACTGATACTGTATATCCTATATTCTACCTGTCTCGACTCTCAATATCCGAGCTACAGGTGTAGAGTAAATCAACATAATCGCTTGTCCTTCTCGAAATCTCGTCCCGTAGAGCGATGCAGGCTGACCACCAGTACACGTGAGGTGATATCACCCAACCTAACGTACCCGATCTCTACATGGACAGACGGCACGTGCGGACGCCTGCATTTTAACTGGCGCCCAAGCAGGGCAGCGGCAACCTCACCCCACATCCCACATCTTACAGCTGCCCGACCTGCGCGGCCGTCTCAACGAAATCACTAGCCTCATCCTTCTCGATAACCTTGATCGAACTGATCTTCTGCTTATCAAAGAAGACGCCGTAGAACTTGTCGGCCTGGGCGAGCATCTCTGACTTGAATGTCGTCGTGATGAATTGAGCGTTCGAGGAGAGGTCGTGGATCATTCCTGGAAATTCCAGAATTTTGTCAGTATTGCACACCCGAATGATAGTAATACCATTTGCTGGGGACGTCCTTTTCAATAAAGGATGAGCAACGTGACAGGAAGACGCCAGAGCTAGCCCTACTCACCCGCAACAGCAGTCCTGTACTGCGCATCAAGATTGGCATCAATCTCATCAAAGAGATAGAATGGCGCCGGGTCACATTTCTGGATAGCGAATACTAAAGCGAGCGCGACGAGCGATTTCTGACCGCCTGAGAGTTGTTGGATTCGTTGACCTTCGTCTTCTTTCGAGTTGAATGAGACCTGCCAAGGCGAAGACAAAGTTCAAGAGAGATAGCAAGAATGGCATACACCACGTTAGCTGTGTTACCCGCTTCCAGGTGGAGTGGCGGAAGACGAAGCTAACCTTGATGGACACGCCAGTGTAATTGTCAATCTCGGATTTCTCTTTGCCCAAGGGTACGCTTTCTTCTGACTCCTCGTCCTGGATGCAGATAAGAACATTGTCAGCTGATATACCACTTTGAAAGATATGGATACGAAAGCTCACAACATAACCCTCGATCCTCTTCTGCATGACCAATACACCTCGTCCAGCAGGTACGAGCGTCTCGAACACTTCCTCAAAGTATTTCGAGACCTGCTTGAACGTCCTCTCGATAGCCTCATCTTTCCTCTGATCAAGCGTGACGATCAGCTCTTCGATCTTGGTAGCTGATTCATCTAGCTCTTCTCGTCGAGCCAAGAGTTCATCTCGCTGCTTTGTGAAGTTGTTGTATTGCTCAAAGGCTTTCTTGTTGACATGTGCGAACTTTTTGAGGCCTTCTTGCACTTTATGCAATCGCTTGACAATCTATAACGAAGGATGTAAGAAGTCAATGAGCTATTTCCGGAACCACATGCACTTTGCAGCTCACCTTGTCCGATCGTTGCTCAATGTACTTGGAGAATGCCTCCTCAGGTAATACACCCAGATCTCGGATCTTGTTGTTGCATTCCTCCCGTCGGTTGATGAGGGTTTGTCGTTTCGTGAGGTATCGCTCGGCGTTCTTCTGGACTCGAAGGATGGCACGGGTGTTCTCCATCTGTTCACCTTGTGCTCGGTCGAGGTCTTCGGTGATCTTGGCAATCTCGGCATTGAGCTCATCGATGCGGCTTTCGCTCTCTACGTAGGCCGATCCCACATCAATATACCGTCCGGAGCATGATAACCTCACAGGAGGACGTGAACGAGCAGCCTGCTTTCCTACTCACCAGTGACCTGCTCGCCAAGTTGTTCGATCGTTCGAACCAGATTCCTAAGCTCATTCTTACGCAGCTCGATCTCGCCTGACTGGAGCACACCACTTCCGGCATCGCCCTCCATCTGGTCCAATCGCGATCGAAGCTCCTCTCGTCGACGTCGTAGACTTTCCGTCAGCTCGATCTCCAGTCGATTTCGCTCGCCGTTAACCTGTTAGCAGATAGCAGAAACAGCATACGTGAGCGTTCTCTAGCGGGAAAACTCTAAGCATGACACCGGCGGACGCACCTTTGTTCTCGCCTGAGTAGCCTCTAACAATGCCTTCTTCTGCTCCTCCGCATCCTGTGTTAAGCCCTCCAACTGCTCTACCTCTTCATCAGTCAATTGCTGCCTCATAGGCGTCTTCAGCTCCTCCTCATAGGATGCTCTCTTCGCTCTCGCGTCTCTCAATTCACCCTCGGCGTCCTCAAGAGCTTGCTCAAGCTTATTGACTCGTTCTTTGGCACCTTCCTCGTCCCTGGCAGTCCAATTGCTCTGAGCAGACAACATCCCTCTGCCTTCCAGAATCTGTTTCCTTCTAGCTTCAATCACCTGGATCTGACCCATTGTACGCGAGATATCCTGCTCGAGTTTGGTAATACCTTCTTTCACTTCTCGATGACGCGCAGAATCCGTCTCGTACGCTAGTCGCCATTTCTTCGCTGCTTTGACAGTGTCCAATCTTGAACGGCGCACGTCGTGATAACCACCAGTCAAAGCACCTTTTCGGTCCACTCGATCACCTTCGACCGTTACGGCGTTGAGATTATGGCTTCGAGTATACTGAGCAGCGGTCTGCAGATCTTCGCAGATGACAGTTCGGCCAAAAACCTGCAGATCCAAATTTACGTGCTATAAGTAAGTGGTCTTTATGCTGATTCCAATGGATTTCCGTTTCCACGTACTTGCTCGAAAGCCATCACGTATTCCCGGTCGAACCGCAGCTTCTGGATCATGGGGAGCGCATCATTCGCCTTGGGGTAGTTAAAGTTCTGGCTTTTGAGCCTGTTGAGAGGCATAAACGTGACTCGGCCGCTCTTCTCTCGGTTCATAACTTCGAGAAGCCTGGTGACGGTGTCGTCGTTGTCTACAACAACATGGAACAAGCTGAAGGCAAACACTTATCAGCTGACTGCAGGCATATATCCCTCTAATGCAAGCTCACCTGTTGCCCGCAGTAACCTCAACGGCGGTCTTGTACTTGTCTGACACTTCGAAAAGCTGATATAGTGGTCCATACACACCGTCGAGTTTCAGTCGCTTTGCGATCTGAGTGACCGCTCGCAGACCATTGCTTGTATCCTGAAGAACGCAGAGAGAGCTGTTAGCAACATCGAGACAGTCACAGGTTGGCTAGCTCACCTGGTCCATCATTCCCAGCAGTGACCTCTCAGCAGTTTCCATCTCGCTCTTTGCGTTTGATACGGTCTGACCGAGTTTTCCATCTTCTCGCCATAGCTCCCTAAAACAGGGTCAGTGTGTGCTTCAAGCGAGGTTGGTATACATTTCACTCACTTCCTCTGCTCTTGCATGCCATCCAAATTCGTTCTAAGCGTTGTGGTCTCTTCCGCCATCTTTCTCAAGTTATCTCTTCTCTCGCTCTCAGATCGCGCTTGCTCATCAGACCTCGCAACTACCTCCGTAAGCTGCTCTTTGGCATTCTCTACATCCTTCTGCAAAGAGTCGACTCGCTTCTGTTGGTCCTTCTCGTACGCCTGGAGCGACTTGATCTCGCCCTTGAGGTATTTATCTCGAGCTGCTTGGGTGGTGAATTGCTGGGCTCGACCTTGTTTGGCGAATAATACCGCAAGCTTGGACTGAGTCGCTTCGAGGCTGTATACAATAACGACGTTAGTCTAATCAGAAAGTCATACTCGCATGAAGACTTACGCTTCTCGTGCTTGTCGCTCTTCTGCTATTCTCCTCTCGGCATCACTGATCAGACCATCTAATCTCTCACTAACTTCCGTGATTCTCTCCTCGAGACTCTGCAGCTCTTCTGCGACTTCTGCTCGTCTCGCTTCACCTGCTTCACCAGCAGCAGTGAAATCCTCGATCAGGCATTCGATCTCGGTACGTGATCTGACGAGGTCGGCCATCTCTGATTCGTATTGCCGCAGTGCCAGCTGAGTGGTGGAAAGACCGTGCTTCGCAGTTGTGAGGGCATCCTCGTATCGCTGAAGTCGGAATGTAAGCTAGCTTCACTCGGAGTCAGATCATGGTCACTCTGGGTTGCGTACCTGTACTTCTTCTTCTCGCTCGTTGAATTGCTTTCTCTTTTGGTTACTGTTGTGAATATCGTCCCTTCGCTCAGTTTCAACCTAACAAGGCGACGTGAGCTTCTGCACCAGATCCAGAATGACGCGAAAGCTCACCTCATCCAAAGCAGCCGTAACGTCTTCGAGATCTCGCTGATGCAGCGCATACTCCAAACATCGCCTTTCCCTATCCTTCTCTTGATACTCTTTGAGCTCTTCCTTCTCCTCGTCCAACTCGTTCAGCCTTTCCTCGATGTACGTGAGCAGCTCGGCGATCTTATCCCGCTTGGCATCGGTCTCTTCCATGATTCGAGTTGATTCTGCTCGTTTCTGCTCATACACTTCTGTTCCTGCTACGTCTTTCAGGAGTCTTAAACGCTCTCGATCGTTCATATTTGTCAGATGCGTAATCTACAAGAATTCAAACCCAATGTCAGATATGTTCTAGGGCACCATGCAATGGAAGAAGAACGAGGAAGAGGACACTCACTCTTCCTTGTGGGACTATATAGTATGGGTTGGCCTTGGAGAACCCGGCACTCTCCAACAACTGATCCACCTCGGACTTGCTCGCACTCTTCCTGTCGAGAGAGTATTCATCCTTCTTCAAACCGATCGTTCGACGGAGTACCAGCTCCGGTCTTCCAGTAGGGAAACGTCCATCGGTGTCTGATCAGATCAAGCACATCAACAAGGGTCAGCTGATATCCGCAATAGGGATCTAACAGTCCAGTTGATGAATTGTAGATGAGTGATGCGCACTGTCAAAGACGATCTCGACATAAGCTGAAAGAGTGGTCGTCGCACTCGTTCCTTCATGCAGTAATCGTTGTCTCTCCTCTCTACTCATCTTGGTGTACTGATCAGACAGCACGAATCGGATAGCTACACATCAGATACCACCAAATCAGCAGCGATTCGGCGATTCAGTGACGGAACGATCAGCTACGTGCTATCGATGATCGAGGAAAGGAAGACATACCGGAAAAGAAGTTTGATTTTCCACTTCCATTTCTACCGACAACTACATTGTGACCAGGGCTGAAAGGGTCGACGGCAACTTGATCTCGATAGGACTTGAAGCCTGTTGATAAGAGATATCACTCAACGTTAACCATTGACTTGAAGAGGTCAGATTTTTAGTGGACATGAAGGAAGAGACTCACCCTGGATGGTTATTGTTTTGATGTACTAAAAGGATAATTTCACGGCATCATCAGCTGTCTCCTTATAGTATGGTGATCTTGCCAGCTCACCATCCTGCCTCTTTCACGCCTTGCCTTCGAGATAAGGCTGAGTCAAGATTGAGAGAAGAAGCTCGAATGAAAAGAAGAGAAGGAAGTTGATCATGACGGGAGAGTCAGCTGGGCAAGCAGGAAGGAAGGAGGATGGACGATCGGTTGACTGGACTGGCTATTGTACAGTAAGTGCTTCTCCTGCTGTAGAGACGTGATGAACATGACCAGGGACGCGTCCCGCCCTGAATCAACAAAAACGCCTTACGTAAAGAGATATACATCACTTGGTTGATCGGACCTCCACCCTACGAGTACTAAGTTACCCCCGGTTCACGATCAGGCTGAAACCCGGTCGACGAGTGGAGATGATGGAGAGAGATTGCAGAATTCAGATAGTGAAAGTCATTGAAAGGGCATATATGGACAAGTGCGTCCACTTGGCATAAATCGATATATTCTGTTTATTTCTAGATTATAGACAGGCAGAGTAGAAATCATGGACGAGGACGACGTGGCCAATATCTTGGGAGAGTGAGTGTATGATCAGCTAGACAGGACAGTTCAACGGTCGTCACAAGGAGTCAAGGTAGCTGATGCTCGCGCTCGATTTTCAGATCCAGTTCAAATAGAGGACTTGCAAGAGCCCGACCCGCTTGTCCTCAGCGAGGTGAGAATAGGGAATTCGATAGGTATTTTGATCAGTCCACGGCGGGGTATGATCCTACCGAAGTAGATTTTCAAGAGCTCAGAAGGTCAGTTAAGTTGAGCCTCTACTTTTTGGGCCGACTCGGCGGGTATAGTCAGCTGATATCACGACCATGTCGTTGAATGTAGAGCTGCTTGGGCAACATGGAGGACGAAACCACCTGCCGCTCTCTCGAGGCCCATTCAATCAATAGATGCGGAAGATGACGAATTAGCCAGGTCAGCTCAGAAAAGCTCCCTCGATTCGATGAACTGGACATGCAAGCTGATCTACCTACCTTGTGATCAGAGTCCTCGCTCTATCGGCGCAAGAGCACGCTTCAAGTCGATTATCTGGCCCCTCTTCGCGAATACAGCAACCTCGAGACGCTGCGCCTTCCGGTTGGGATATCTCTGGCGGTGATGGTGGTGGAGCTGACGACGACGAGCAGCTGAGACGAGCGATAGCCATGTCTGAAGAGGAGGCGCGTGCGCCCAAACGGCAGAAGAGGGACGGGACGCCCGAAGAGGAGCGTCGGATGCTTGCGGAGTAAGTTGGTCCGAATGCTACTTTGTTTAAGGCATCGTGGTGTCAATCAGCTTATGCTGATTCCACACCGTGTGATATCAGGGCTATGGCCGCTTCTCTAGCGGAATCTGAACCTGATCCGTCTACCACTACTGCTGCGTCTCCGTCAAAACCCCATTCAGCACCCAGCGTTAAGGCCATACACAAACCCAATTCCGATCCTACTTCTTCATCCAATACATATAAAGCACCCATTTCAATCCCTTCTTCACCACTTCCGTCAGCCACAGCATCCCCAGCACCATTGGTCGAATCTGCCGCCGCCGCGCCAACGATCCTGAAAATAGGCGGTCAAGTGATAGATCGTGCTCAACTTGAGAAAGAGAGGAGAGAGCGTCAAGCTGCTCGTCAGGCTGCTACTTCTGGCTCCGGCTCTGGTCTCTCGTCATCTTCCACTCCTACACCTACTGCTGTACCGACACCAACCTCTTCAGCTCCTTTCAAAGGCCAAATCTCTAGACTGGCACGCGAGAGTGGACCTGCCAAAATCGCCGGCATGTCATCCATCGCTTCTTCTACCTCTATTACCTCTGGCGGGCGTACCGCCGGTCCGTCATCGTCATCGTTATCAGGCAGGACGACCTCGTCGACTACACCTCATCCATTCCAGGCCGACGGACCCTTTCCCCGAGATGCGGCAGGTGAATATTACCTTGATGGAGAACTAAGACATACTGCTCTGCTTATCGGCGCAGATAGTAAAGAGAGGACTTTCTCCCCGCAGGATGTAGTTGGTAACGTAAGCCATCCCATCGTCACTCATGCTAAACCATCTCTACTTTGAGCCGGACGCCTGTACACATGACTTCAGCTGACTCGCTATGAAATGGACTTGGACGCTTTTAGCACTCTCAAATCGCTCTTGTCATCGTATCAAGCTTCGTAATCGGCGATCAATGGCTGCTCGACGCCAATATATTGCCACCGCCAGAAGTCGTGCCGACAATGACGGTTCGTCCGCATAGAAAAGACCAGCCTGAGTACAACGGTAAGATTGAGCTCAAGTCCAACGGGGAGATGTGGGTCTATCCGAAGATGACCACAGGCTTTGGGTGAGTGAAGAACCTTGCTTCTGCGTAATAGGTTGCGGGTCCGGCGTCAAGGCTGATTAGGGTGAAATACGCGTGTATAGGAGCGCGCATATGAAATACTTTTGGGTGAGTCAGCTACTGATTTACCGTGAAACCCGCGGTTCCGCGAGCTGACCAACTTCTTTTCAGATCTTCTACAAGACCGGTCGTCTCCGAGTGGTGATAGCAACGGCCAATCTCGTACCATATGACTGGCAGCAGATCGAAAATGTGAGTTTTAGCAAGTCCAGTGCCCTCTACAGTAAGAAGAAACAGGCTGACGTGATGTTGATTGACGCTCTCAATAGACGGTATTCGTTCAAGACTTCCTCCCTTTGCGCTCGCCCATACCGCTCGTAGCGTCCAACACGACGCACGACTTCCCTCTCCAGTTCGCTCGCCTGTTCACGCACATCCGCATACATACAGGCCTTCGTAACTTGATTCGACATCATCCAGCAGGCTCATCTATCCCCTTCACACCAGAGAACAACTTTGCCGATTTGGCGAAATATGATTGGAGCAAAGTCCGAGTTCGGCTCGTGATGAGTATCCCAGGAACATATACGGGACATGATGAGATCTCCAAATTCGGGATCAGTCGACTAGGGAAGGTGTTGAATGAGCAAGGATGGACACCGAAATCTGGTGAGAAGTTGGACGTTGAGTTTCAGGTGAGCGTTGCATCGATGCCTTGCAGCGTGTCACCTTGCGTGTGCCTCCATCGAGCCGATTGTATGCTATTTCGACCTCAAGACTGACTCTACCTGTACCTTGATTTTTTAAGGGCTCGTCGCTTGGCACATACAGCTTAGAATGGTTCGATAAATTCTACTCATTCATCTCAGGCAAAACGTCTCAGCGACTCGTGGGTCGATCCAAACCGAGCTCATGGCCAAACATCCGCATCCTCTTCCCATCCTTGGCTACTGTCGATAGGTCGATAGGCGGTCGACCGGGTGGAGGGACCATGTTCTGCGGAAAAGCGTTCAATAATGTCACGAAAGGGTTATTTTACGATGCGAACTCGAAGAGAGGCGGGGTGTTGATGCATACAAAGGTGAGCGACGCAACCTTACATCACGAGTCTTTTCTGCATAAATGACTCCTTTCGTTCCCAATCGGGATCCCAGAGAAAGCTGATTGGGTTTTGGTCCCAACGCAGATGCTGATCGCGATATTTGAGCCCGCTGAAAATCGACTGGGCGTCGAAAAAGGCACCCCAATCGAATCTAAAAAACGCAAAGCCGAAGAGATTGACGCCGGTGGTGATAAGAATGGGAAAGACGTAGGAGGCTGGATCTACGTTGGAAGTCATAACTTTTCTCCCTCTGCTTGGGTAGGTTGGCTTCCTTCATCCACCTCATTGTCGATCAATCACAGCTGCCGCGCTCGGTCCGAAAGATGATTTTATCTCTATCGCGAGCTCAGTTGATGTTGTGTTGTTGACTACTTGAATTCAGGGTAACGTTGATGTGAAGAAGAACCCACCTACATTGAATATCAAGAATTACGAACTTGGCATTGTGTTTCCCTTGGGTGAGCCGCCGCGTTATCGGTGAATTGACTATAAGGAATCTACAACTCATAAGATATGATCTCATAACATAGATCGCGCAAATGCTCGAATGGTCGCGGATAGGGTAGCGCCATACAAGCGACCTGCAAGAAAGTATTCGGCTGGTGATGTACCTTGGGTGAGCTGACTTCAACGATAAGATTGGACAGAGAACGCTCCTGGATATCAGCTGATGGATTGGTGCGTGTCATGCAGGATCAAAACGCTTTCCCAGACCTGGAGTGATCTGGAAGATATTTCGATAATTCTGCCGGTCGGAGGGCACTTGGAGCATCGACAGCATGGATAGCTTGACCTTGGCTTTTGGGCTCGTCAAAGTGAATGAATATAGTATTTCCAGTAGAATTTCATCCAAGACGCTTGTAGCTTATCGATCTGCTCGATTCGGTCAATCCTGACCCCTATTGGGTCAGACTACGTACCATACCGATCCCGACACTCATGCATTCCATGTCATGTATGAAGAGAAGCTTTATGGTACTTTGCTATGTCTGTTGTAGATGCCACTTTGCCGCCACTCAGCTGAGCGGTGGATACAGTACTCGATACTAGGCACGGATCGCCCTTTTTATCTTTTTATTTGTCCCTAGCTAGTAGCCTAAGTAGCCTTTGCATTGTTCGCGTCGTGCGTCGGCAGGGATTGATCTGAATTTGAATTTCTGAAATGAAATCAACCGTGGATCCAATCCAATCGAATCGAATGCTGATCATTGTTCTTGTTACAACAACAAATATAGCTTGATATTACTCATCCCTATCTTGCTGCCAACACACTCTAGGGAATCTTCATCCGCCAAGTCGATCACGAGCATCCTTGGCAAAGACAGCATACTTCACAATCTCCACGAGGAGCAAGACCTGTACAATCTCAGCGTTGAATACCAACCAACCAACCAACTAACCAACCAAAATGACCAAATCATTCTCCATCCTTGGCAAGAACCTCAAAGCCAACACGGCTGCCGACCTCCAACCGTATCTCGATGAGCTAAAGGCTATGGACGATGTGGAGGAAGTTCATTTTGGTGGGAACAGTTTGGGTGTAGAAGCTTGTCAGGCTATTGCAGAAGTGCTTAAAACCAAAACTCAGTTGAAGGTGAGTCACGTCAAACAAGTCTGCGTTTAGTGCTACTACTACCTGTCCTCATTTCACTCCCAACTCCCACTGGGGTACCTACGCTGTACATTGCACTCTGCTCTACAGCAATAAGATCAAGTTGCCACCGTTTCGGTGTTCTATACTGGCCAGCTTGTACAGCAGATAACAGAATATGGCTAATTCAAACTCAAACTCAATCCCCCGCCACCCAGCTCGTCGACCTCGCCGATATTTTCACTGGTCGACTGATCTCCGAGATCCCTCAAGCACTCTCAGCATTATGCGACGCCCTCTCGACCTCTACCTCTTTGGTCGAGCTCGACCTATCTGATAATGCTTTTGGAGGTCGATGCGCCGATGCCATGGTCCCCTTTCTCGAAAACAACACCTCTATCCAGATCTTCAAGTTGAACAATAACGGTATGGGACCCGCCGGTGGATCGGTTGTCGCTCAAGCTCTGCTGAGGAACGGAGAGAAATACGAAAACGAGGGTAAAGAGTCCAACCTTCGAGTACTCGTTTGCGGGAGGAATCGACTAGAGAATGGTTCTTCGGCGGATTGGGCTAAAGCTTTCGCCAAGCATAAAAACTTGAGAGAGATCAGGATGATCCAAAATGGAATCAGGATGGAAGGAATCACCAACCTCGCTCGAGGTTTATCCAATTGCCCTAAACTTGAATCGATCGATTTCCAAGATAACACAGCAACGAAAATCGGTACACGCGCTATCGTCAAATACCTCCCTTCATGGCCTGAACTCAAACACCTCAACCTGTCAGACTGCTTGATAGGTTCCAAGGGAGGTATCGCACTCGCCAACTCCCTCTCGAAGGGATCAAACCCTAAGCTTGAGACCTTGCAGTTGCAATATGGAGAGATGGACAAGACGTCCATCGAAATCTTGTCGGTGGCTATTACGCAGCATTTGAAGGAGTTAACGACGCTTGAGTTGAATGGGAATAGGTTTGCAGAGGACGATGAGTGTGTCGAGGGACTGAAGAAGGCTTTAGCTGTTTGGGACCACGAGGATGCGTTGGACGAGCGTGAGTGGACCTTGAATGGCAGCCATGTTTTCAAATTCATCACAAAGCTGTGGACACGAGGGCGGATCGCTGATTCGCCTTGTTATTGTTCACGGTCACTTCAGTCGACGACATGGAAGAGCCCGAATCAGGCGAAGAGGATGAGGACGAGTCCGAGGAGGAAGAGGAGCAGGACGAGGATGAGGATGAAGAGGGCGAAAAGGGTGAAGACGACGGAGTCGCAAAGGGGGAAGATGGGAAAGCCGCCTTGCCGCCTGTCACCGAGAAGCAGACTGACGAGTGAGTAAAGCAGAAAATCAACCTGACCCTACGTCGTTCCAATTCCAAATCATCTGGTTGGACACCACACCACACCTAAGCCCGTATAAGGGGTGTTCGAGTGCACTTCCGAACGCAATCGCGTGACAGCTTGCATACAAACCGCTCATCGTGTGGAGATGGAAAACTGACTTGACATGGTGGTTTGTGTAGCCTCGCCGACCTCCTGGCCAACGCTCACATCAAGGCCGAGTAAAACGACCGCTTCAAGGGCATTCATTACCTTGTACTTTGTCTCTTCGGTTGGCGCCCTTACTTTATTGGCGCATCTGTCCTTCGTATTAAACATTACAGAAGTATATAAAAGAATGAGACAAAGCTCAGATTTGATTTGGGACGAGAGGGGGGCATCACGATTTTCTATTATTCGAAAATAGATCAGATACAGCAATTTCTCTCTCTCGTAGGCCTTTCTTCTTCCATCTTAATAGCATGGTCATGCATCTTTCTCATACCGCATGAAATCTGTCCGCTTCCCGCGATGATCAAGTCGAATGCGATCGACTGTCTGCTTCTGCAATCGCAGACCGCCACTTTCTCTTCCGTTTAAGCATACATACGTCTTACCTCTTGGGCTCTGGTCGCACCTGCAAGTGCGAATGGGCGGTCCACAACAACAGTGCTGCCCTATCAAATCCGTCGCGTGCGAATTGCGAGACGACGGGATGACGGGCAAGCAAGTGTCAGGCATTCCTGATGGGTATTCGGTGCATACACGGGCTACTGTATGTATATCTATAGCCCTTCGCCATTGGCTCCAGCTCAACAGCTCAACGATTTTGTCGAGCTATATTTTTCCACCCTCTCTAAAAGACGATATGGAGCAACTTCAACCCACCCATGCTTCGGGGTCAAGGACGCCTCAAGGGTTCAGTCTGAACGCTTGCCCTTCCCCTTCCCTTCGCGCCTCGTTGAGTCTATCTTTCTACACCTAAGCCTACGCCTACCCCTTAGAAGTCTAGTCCTCGTCCATCCTTCCAGCCTTATCCTTGGATTCTCTGTAATTGTGCGCGTGCACGTTAGGATCGCAATTCGAGATTCGAACCGCACGATGATGGGAGTTCGGAGGTCGGATATGAATTTCAAAGATGAACGAGGATCAATGAGTGGGAGGAGTAGCGATAAACATCATCAGCATGACTCATTCAGCTCCTCCAACGCGTTGTTCAGACAGTACGAAATACAGACTAAAACTGAACTCACCTTATGTACAGCACATTGTTACATCTGATAAATACTTCTCCGAGCGCTCCGTTCGACTTGCCGTTCTCGATTTCCTCCGTGTTGGCGAGCTATCCAGATCGATCATGTCCAGAGTGCACGAGTGCACGAGTGAGCGATTGACCGACAGCGAGCGAGTGAGTGTAGAGCAGGTCGAAGGCGGATAAAGGATAATGAAATAAGGGAAAAGAGAGAAGGCATTGTATCAGCATTTGTTGATGACAGTTTCGGCTTCGGCTTCGGTTTCATGGACCCCAAAATCCGTCCGTCACCGTGATTTGTCTTCGTTTTGAATGATCACACAAGCCAAAGTCAAAATCTCGCGATTGTCCAAACACGCGGCGCAACAATCCTGGCATTCTCTCCTCTCCTCTGCTTCGCATAGTCATATATTCCAGTCTCGGAAGACACGAAACAGAGTAAGTCCCAGCAACGATAATAGCACGAGATGGTGGCGAGTGATATCAAGGCAACGATAACGACGCCCAGAGATGACTTGGCTGGCCGGAACTGAAGTCGAGCAGCCGAGCAGCTGTGGAAAACCCGACCCACTGAGTTAGACTCACCTGAAGGTTCATGTATCCATCCGTAGATACGAGGTATCCCCTGTACTCTAAACCCCACTTCAGTCGGACATATACTACTTTTCCGGTCAAATCTTGGAGGAACGGTTTTGGGTTTACGGGCTAGAGTCGAGGGGAAGGAGAAGAGCGTTACAACATGAGAATCATCAGCTTTTTCCGTAGATTTGCACTCTAATGTTGTCTAAGGTCGATATATCAAGGCCAGAGCTGAAACACTCACGGCGATACCTGACATCTTGAGAAACACGCTTTTGAGTGATACGAAGAGAATATGTCTGTTGGAGACGTGTAATATGCAATGTTTAGATATCCGTAGCAATGTCAGACGAGGAAGAGATCGAGTGAAGTGAGCAACTCCCACTTTTATCTTAAATATAGGCGCGTCCCATCCCGCGCCCCAGTGCGCCTAACTTCACATGGAAGTTCCCCCCCTCTTGCTCCCAGTTGCTTTCACTTGCACTGCACCAGCTGCAGGTCCAACATGTTCTGGACATCTTTATGCATTAACACTTGATTTCTGTTTAGATACGCCGCATACATACTCAAACGAAGAAGCAGCACTCATTTCATCATGTGTGAGCTAGCCCAATACAACCAGTGAAACGGAAGCATAGCTGACAGATTTGTTCCGCTTTAGCTGGCTTCGCGGGATTCGGACAGCAGAACAACAATAGTGAGTTGAACAGTTGTAGCCATGCTAGTCCGGTGAGGCAACATGCTGATATCCTCTGCTTGGCCTCACCCATAGGTGCCGGCTCATCCGGAGCATTCAGCTTCGGTGCCAAGCGTGCGTCAACTCTCGCACCAGCTATTCTCTGCTCCTTGCGAATTGTCCGTAGCTGATGATCTATATTCGCGTGATTTTCCATATCACAGCTGCCGGTACAAATCCCCCTGCTGGAGGATCACTCTTCGGCCAACCAGCAGGCTCTTCAGCACCCACAACATCCCTTTTCGGAGGCGGTGGCGCAGCTGGCGGATCGACAGCGACAGCGCCAGCGCCAGCTGCGACAGGTGGTTTCTCTTTCGGAGGAGGAGGTGGTGGATCTGCTCAGCCCGCTTCAAGCGGAGGAAGTATGTTCGGTAGCGCGCCGGCTGCATCCACACCTGCTCCCGCAGCAAGTGGTGATGGTGGTGGTGGTCTCTTTGGAGGAGGTGCAGCTTCCGCAGGTGGATCATCTCTCTTCGGTGCTAAGCCCGCTGCGCCCGCGGCGGCCGCTGGAACAGCAGGTACTTCGACACCTTCATTCTCTTTTGGCGGATCATCAACGACCCCAGCAACTTCCACTCCTTCCGCGCCTACTTCTTCCGGAAGCCTCTTCGGTGGTTTCGGCGCAGGTGCTTCTACCGCTCCAGCAGCTGGATCCGGCTCAACTACGCCAGCTGCTAAGCCTGCGTTCGGTGGATTCGGATCAACGACACCTGCCGCTGCTCCTCCCGCCGCTTCCGGTACCAGTACCGGTACGAGCTTGTTTGGAGGAGCACCCAAGCCCGCTACTTCAGGTCTCTTCGGTGGTAGTGGTGCCGCAGGCGCCGCTGGATCGTCAGCTCCAGCAACAGGCAGTCTATTCGGTGCTAAACCCGCCGAAAGCTCAACGCCCGGAACGCCCGCAGCAGCACCTGCTCCTGCCGCTGGAGGTCTGTTCGGTGCCAAACCCGCGGAAGGAACGACTACACCCGCAGCTCCCCCAGCTACATCAGGCGGATTCTCATTCGGTGCCAAGCCAGCCGCACCAGCTCCTTCCAGCACCCCTGCTCCTGCCGCCCCATCACTGTTCGGCTCCGCACCTGCTGCCGCCCCTGCGGCGTCCACTTCTACACCCGCCGCCCCCGCCACATCGTCCCTCTTTGGCGGTGCAGCCGGCGGAAGCGGCCTCTTTGGCGCCAAACCTGCTGAACCAGCCAAGACCGACTCATCAACAACGACCCCTGCCGCCCCTGCTCCCGCTTCTGGCGGTCTGTTCTCGGGCTTTGGAGGAGCTGCCAAACCTGCTGCTCCTGCTGCTGAGGCTCCCAAAACTGGTGGATTCTCATTCGGAAATCTCGGAGCCGCAAAGACCGACTCGCCTGCTCCCGCTGCTCCTGCTCCTGCCGCTGGTACGACCGCCGAACCGCCCAAAGCCGGAGGTTTCAGCTTTGGTAATCTAGGAGGCGGTGATAAGGCCAAGGAGCCTGCGAAGGAAGCACCCAAGACTGGAGGTTTCTCATTCGGTGGCCTTGGTAGCGGCGCATCGACTACACCTGCGACTGGCGATAAGGAGAAGGAAAAGGCTGCTGAACCTCCTAAAGCTGGTGGTTTCTCTTTCGGTGGCACGCCTGCGGCTGCCCCTGCCAAACCTGCAGAGCCCGCTGCGGCCCCAGCTGCTGGGGCGAGCTTATTCGGTGCTCCTGCTTCCAAGCCTGCTGAGGGTACCGCGTCAGCCACTCCCGCTGCCCCTGCGCCAGCTGCCGGTGGTTTGTTTGGCTCAAAACCCGCTGCTCCTGCTGCCGCCAGTACCTCGACTGCCCCTGCTACTGGAGCTGGAGCCACTCCTGCTGCTACGACATCATCAAGCGAGCCTGCGCCTAATCTTCTGAGAGGCAAGACGCTGGAAGATATCGTCGATGGATGGAACAAGGACTTGGATTCTCAGGTGAAGGAGTTTGAGAGACAAGCTGGAGAAGTGAGGGAATGGGATAAAGTATTGGTCAGGAACGGTAACCAGGTGAGCTAGTGCTTTCCTATTATCGTCGGTTTCAGGGGAAGAGAATGTCAGCTCACCATTGACTTCTTCGAAAACCTTGTCAATAGATCACTGCTCTGCATCGACAAGTGCTCGAAGCCCAATCGAACCAAGCTGCTGTGGACCAGGCTTTGGACTACATTGATGCTCAACAGAAGCAATTGGAGGGTATGATGGGTGTCTACGAGAAGGAGATTTCCAAGATGTCAAACGATTCGACAAGGCCGCTGGCTGCCAAGATGCCTGCTGACAGGGAAAGGGAGAAATCGTGAGTGCTTTTGCGTGTTATGCAGTTCAAGCACCTCTCCATCAATCGTCCCCCAAAGGAGAAGAAGAGACGCTGAAGTGATCTTGCTTGATGCATACGCAGATATACTCTCGCCGAAGATTTGAACAAGCAACTCGATGACCTCTCTCGAAACCTCTCCCAAATGATCGAAGAAGTCAACAAGCTTTCGTCCAACTCCAGCTCGTCTTCTTCTGCCGCTCAAGCCCTTGGATCAAGTACCAACGGCGGTGGTGTACCCGGAACTCCATCAGCATCAGCCGCAGATGCGGCGTCCCAGATGCCTGATGATCCTATCAACCAACTTTCAGCTATTCTCGGCGCTCATCTCAGAGCGTTGAACTCGATCGATTCGGGAGCTAGTCGGCTTGAGAACAAGGTCGGAGAGCTCGAAAGTAGGATGGGGGCTGGGAGTAGCCTGAATGAGCGAAGAGGGTGGGGACTCGCGAGGCGATAGGGCGAGGAGCGGGAGTTTGTTGAAGAGCGCAATTTGAGCGTTTTCCATCCTCTACCGTCAGGTGAGGTCTGAGGACTGCAGTACAATGAGCACAGCGTGCATACAGTATAGAGAACAGCACTGGACGACTATTTGATATGATACGATTAATGTAATTATGCATACATGTATACCCATACGTACGGGTGATATGACTAATTAATGCCTACTCCCTACTCGTGGAACATGATTTGCTGTCTACTACCTCCTGCCTATAGCGCCGGTGCTTCTATCGCGTGACTGACTGTTTATACATCACCTTCTAATTTCTCATCATCGTCATCGTCGGCACCTTCGTTATCCACCACCATCCTATCAGGCGACAAACTCGGACTACGACTGACAAACCGTCCTCTCGTATCTCCGACTTCACCATCATCAGACACGGAAGGCGATCTGGAGATATACCGTCCTCTACCTGAGGAGCTCGAGGGAGATCTTGAGCGTGACTTTGAGCGAGAACGGGAAAGGGAACGGGATGGGGAGCGAGAGATGTAGCGCCGACGATCTTCTGATGAAGCTTCTGAGCGGACTTCGTCGGCTCCATCTCGGTCTCTGCCTTCGCCTTCGACCCCTTCGTCTTCATCCTGTAGCGGATCAAGAAGTATCAAATGAAAATGAAACGTAAGAATCAGCGTCGGCTCAGAATGTTGAGAAAAGAAACACAAGTTTGTCCCCGACTGGAGGAGAAACACATGACTCACCAGTAAACTCTTCCGAGGCGGTAAACCCTCTGTCTCTTCTAACACCGAACGTTGTGTTAATCTCGGTAAGATGATATCACAGACTCTCTCTTGAGTCAACAGTTCATCTATGAATTCGTCGAAATACGTTAAAGAGTATCCTCCTAGAACAAGACCGTCAGCTGTCAGTCTCTTGGTTTCAGGACCTCCGAAATGAACACTGTGAATATGCAAGGAAATGGAGAGGACATGACAAGAGCGAGTTGCTTTACTCGTACTCATACTCACCAGCATGAGCTACTCTCAGCTTCCGATAATCTTTCATCAGCGGTTCTAGGATTTCATATATTTCCATCGAACGGAATGTGAGCCGTATATAGAATGCTGCTAGGGCACGTAGATATCTGAATAGCGAAAGCAAAGGAGTTGTCAGTCAAAGCACAAGAACAGTCTTCGCTATCCGGTCAATGGTCTCAGAAGGGGGATAACATCGATGAGAACGTTCCGTAAGATTGCAGGGTTATAATGGCGTTCGAGGGAAGGTGCTACATGTTGCAATAAGCGTCAACGCAAAACTCACTTGTACTCCTCTGCTAGTAAGTATTCAATCAGGATCTCCTTTTCTGGTTGCAACTGCAACAATTTCAGCGTCAAGCTGATAAATGGCGTAGGCGTCTGACGATCCGTTACACCTCCAAGGGAATGAAGGGCGATTGCTTTATCGATGATGGATTCTGCTGTGAGGGCAAAACATTGTTCTTTCCAATACAAGGAATCGTAGATTCGCGCTCGGATCACTTTTTCAATGAGGAACTATGTGATTGTTACCAGGTTTGGTAAAGTGTAGAGTGGATAAAAGAAGTTGTGTTAGCTTGAATGTTTTCTGTTTTCATAAATTCCAGTCGAAGTTGCTTGTGTAGGTGTATGGGATAGACAGGCAAGCTGAGGCGAAGCCATAAGGGGTCCACTTTGTCGTTCGTCTTCTTCTACTGCAGGAGAGGGAGAGGTAGAAGCCCAGCTCAGCTCGACTCGACTCACTTGAGGATTACCACCATGTACCGACTTGGTCCCTCTCAGCGCAGAGTTCGCCATTTTATCGAACGAGCTTTATGTTTTGCGTTTCCTTGTCCCCGCTGTTGTCGTCCAGAGCGCGTAGAATGAGTCCGTATGCAGTTCGGATGTTGCTCGTGTATGTCGCAAAGCTCTTTTAGGCAGCTGTGTATGTCAAGATACTTCGAACAACAGATGCAGGATTTGACTTGAAAGAAGATGGTGATGTTGGCAAAGGTAGCTTGCTCGACGCGAGTGAGCGTAGTGGATTGAGTGAAATTCATGTTCTATTCGGTTGTACGGTAACAGCGGCAGCGAGTAAACATGACATGACGAATTCTATCCACACCAATGTCATTTCATCGTCTTACGCATATATACATACACCACACGATTCGCAACTTGATATCACTACAAGAGTCAACCTAGTCCTGTCAATCGGAATCGATTTCGCATACATAGCAGAGAGGCGGACAAGAAAACAGAGATCTCGAGATATCAGCGAGCGCACGAAATCTCCTTTGGAATAAGGGGTTAGGGGTTACTTAATCCGACCGTCTAGATATCGTTTATCATTGTAACCAAGAACAATCAGCGTCCAAAAAGAAGAAAATATCGAGACTACATTGTCACCATGTCTGATAGTGGTGGAAATGCGGGCGACGACGATGTTGGATTGCCTAAAGCTACAGTTTTCAAGCTGATACAAGGTGAGTTAAGAGCAGCTCCTTGAAGCCTTATCATCCATCCATTAAGGACCAAGTGTCCGAATTCGAGCCCACATGTTCAAACCCCTTCTTGAGACGGTTCATACTTCATTCCAAGAGATGTACCTTTTCTTGTGAGAACTATCTGCTGATAGCATAGTTTCTCGTTTTGTACGACGTTGCCGCGTCTTTTGGATGGGCTCTAGAGATGTTACCGGAGGATATAGGATGTTCCAAGGAGGCTAAGGATATTATCGTGGAATGCTGCGTGGGTGAGTAGACCTGAGTTTCACATCTTCGATCAAGCTGTAATCGATCTGCCTTCTTCGTTGGCATCCCAACGTAGACCTTTCGAGATCATAACCCACCCTGCATAACGACTGCACGCATCTTGTACGCTTGACCCGTCGATATTTCGGACGCGAATACGTAGCTTAACATTAGAAGCTCGAGCTGACTTAAACCCTATTGGATGGTATTAATCACTTGCAGAATGGGTCAAATTGATCTCTACACAATCAAATACAGTCTGCGACGAGTCATCCAAGAAGACGATATCGCCCGAGCACGTTGTAGAAGCTTTGAAAGTGAGTGCGGGGGAATTCTTCTTCTTCTCCCTTCTTCCCGCCCTCTTCTGGGCCTGTCTTTCGCTCCTTCACAACATCCGAGCAAAGAACTCATGGCCAGGCCACGGCTACCTGCGATAGCGTCGTCTAAACGCGTTTGGTGGTTTCAATCATTGATCATGACAAGCGAATCATATGACTAACCTTTTCCACCCATCTATACTCTTGTAGCAACTCGGCTTTGAAGATTTCATCTCGGAAGTCGAGGAGTCTAACAAGGATTTCAAGCAATCACAAAAAGTGCGTGGAGTATTGCATTCGTCAAACTGAGATAACCCTTCTCCTCAAACAAATGGCCGTTCCCGGCCTTTCACTTCCACTCCTGACGGGACTGAATCTGGCATCATCTTCCTGCCTGCTCTGTCTTTTTTTTCCCCTCGGCAACTCGGCAGAGACAGAGCTGACTATCATGTGGATATTTTCATCGATCCTTATGCCATCGTCTGTCTCACCATCCAAATGGTCTCCGACGCCTCGCTGTCTCCTGTCTCGCATACCCTTATGACGATCGATGGGAAATACAGGAACGAACGCGTACGCAACCTGATACGAACGGCATGTCGCAAGAAGAGCTGCTCGCTTTGCAAGAGAAACTATTCGCATCGAGTCAAGCGAGGTTTGAGGCCGGCCAGTAGCCAGTAGCCAGTGGTCGATGAAAAGCTGAAGACGTCAGTCAAAGGGACATTGGACATGCGACATGCGACTGAGAAACAGAGATTGGAAGTATCGTGTGCGTGCGAATAGAGCATAGCGCGGGAAGGTAGATCCGAGGAATATGAATAGGGAAAAGAGGAAAGAGAAAACAACCGCAGGATCAAAGTGAAAAGCGAAAAGCGAAAGTAAAGAAAATGTTGTATCAATATCATGCAGAACATGTCGTACCATTCCACAAGGCAAAGAAGTCTCGTTGACTTGTTGACAATTGACTTTTTGATCGTGCGCGGAATGATTAGCTGGAAGACCACTCGCTGAGTCTTGTTCACTCGTAGGTATATTGCACTGCATTGCAGTTGTTGCCCGCGCTCGATTTTGACCGTTGTTCATCATGAGAGTATGAGGCTATGAGCCCAGATGACATGGCTGTAGTGTACACAGTGTACTTTGACTTTACGAAAGCAATACAATGCAATGCAACAATATACTGACTATTATCCTCCCGATGGGTCGGAACTATATCTACCAAGCGTACGAAATAGCATACAGCTCCGCTCCGTTTCAGTGACCTGCCACAGCACCCAAAAGCGACAAAGCACTAAAGCACTCCTTGCCTGACCAAGGCCAAAGGAAGATTCCCACTTTTTTTGTTGCCTTCTTCCTTCTTCAGTCTAAGCTACGACACCCTCAACCCCGACCCCGACCCCAACCCCACCTCCTTCGTAAGCACCCTGCTGACTCTCCTTCTCGAGCCTCCTCTCCCTCTCTTCCCTTGCTCGTCGTTTCTTCCGCTGCATATTCTCATACATCTTTTCTTGGGCTTTAACGTCCTTTTGCACCTTTTTCTCGAGTCTGCCCAGACGCTCTAATACGTCGTTTGCGCCGGTCGCTCTCACTCCTCCTCCTCCTAAGGTTGAGGTTCTGGTCGTCATGGTTGTTAGACCTCCATATTTCCAGTTGAAATTGGAGTTGGGACTTGAACAGCCGACGCCGACGCTAGCGCTGGCACCGCCCATCATCGTTGATAGATTCTTGAATCCGCCTTTGCTGATGTTGTCGCTATTAGCATCGACATCGGCGTTATCGCTAAAGTCGAGTCCGGCTATACCGAGTCCACGTCCACCGGCCATACCATCGAGGGAAGGTAACAAGTCCTTGGACACTTCCTCGACAATCCTCGAAACGAGTCTAGCAGTCGCCGCATCCCAATTAACACCCATAACTTCCATTTCCCTAATGCCATTTTCAACACCGACGAAATCCCTGAATGACTCCCATTTGACAGTCAAGACTTCGTTGTATGCTCCCGTGAGACATCCAGAGAGATATGACTCGAGTGACGATGTTTGAGCGTATTGGAATAGGGATAAGACAAGATGCGGGGAGTTATAGTTGACTCGCAAGGTTCTGAGAACGTGCGCTAGGATTTTAGGGTATGTCGGCGGGAAAGTCAATAATGGCGCTGCGGAGAACGTAGAGGGTGGGGTGGCCGTACTACCACCGACACTAGATTTGGTGGTATCTGTCGGATCGGAAGTCGACTTTGTGGTCGTTGTTGTTGTCGTTGTCGAAATAACGTCGACCGGCGGTAGAGGTTTGAAAACCCTGTTTTTGGCCCATTCGACCAATTCGACATCATCCGCTATAACAGCCATTTCCTCCTTTAGCATCTCAAGCTCTTCAACGACCTCATCATCCACCTCATCCCTCTCGAACCACCTCCTCAAGTTCCTGGCTCGATCCCCTACTCCCGCACCTCTTCCTAAACCGAATCCACCCCCGCGAGCAGCTGCATACGGATCCGAAACCACACCGCCGCCGCCACCGCCGCTGCCGCCGGGACCATGTGCCGCTCTATTCCTTGAAGAAGAGGAGGATGAAGAGGAAGCGGTCGATGATGATTCGAGATTGGCGAAAATGCCCGCTAAGATCGCGTCGAACGTTTCTGCTTCTTTAGGAGTTTGGCCCGCTGCTCTACGTTGACGAGCGTGTACTCCCCGACGAGGGGAAGGTGTCGCGAATGGCGCAAAACTCAGGCGAGAGCTTATCGATTGTGGAGGTGAGGGTTGATGGGATGTTGAAGATGAAGATGAAGTAGAGGTTGAAGCAGGCTTTGCCCATCTGAAGAGATACAAGCATAATTCAGTCAGCTTCTGAATAAGTGAATCCAACGTCCAATGTCAATGGGGGTTCACGGAAGATCCCATCTCATCGGTAAAGCGGCACCGTGACATGATTCGAGATGGATTCCCATGAATGCGAGGTGATGGAAGCTTGAAGCCTTTGTACAGTGCAGTACAGGCCAGCCAAATGCTATGAGATGTGGTTGGTTCGCACTTACTTTTCCCGTAACGTGTCAAACAACTCGGCATATTCCCTATCTTCCTCGGACAGATTATTGCTGCGACCACTATGTGTGCAAATCAGATGGAAAGCGAGTCAGCTAAGCTTTACGTCTTCACGTCAAAGGCGGGGTTGTACCGTATCGTCTCCGTACACATATAGATATGCTTCGTGGCTCGTACAATTCAACCTAGATTTAAGTTGGGGAGCTCCGTTGCATCGAAGCACCTCTCGCGACATAGTAGAAGGTGACAGGAGAGTCTGGTGCTCTGATACGGTATATGCAAGATTGAGAGACTGAGAGTTCAGACCCACCTTGCAGTATGGTTTCTATTCGTACTTGTATTCGAACTCTTAGAAGACTCTGCACTTCCACTCATATCCCTGCTCACGCCGACCGCCTGACCCTGTCCCTGCGCAGCACCGAGACCAGAATCAGGAGCAGCGCTGCTAGAAGATGATGGTGATGATGAGCCGGGAGAAGGTAATCGCGCTGCATGGTCATTCCTTAAATCGGCCCTAGCTGTAGATACGATAGAGTTGACCCATGACGATTGATGTTCGTATCCCGCATCTGTCGCTCGTAGGGGTTTAGTACCCACCGTCGTTGGTTTTGCTGTTGTTTCCGACTCGGACTGAGCCGGTGCTGAGGTGGAAGTAGAAGGAGAGGAAGAGTCATGCTCGGAATTTGAGGATGATCGCTGGGCGGTCGAAGAGAATTCTCGAGGAGTCTGAGTTGGCGTTGATTTTTCATTCCCTCGTATGGATTTGATCGCTTGCCGAGCTGCTGTTGTAGCCGGTCTCGATCGCCTAAGCAGCGGAAGGACGATCCCCGACTCGATTGAGTGGATCATGTTGAGTTCAAGTTGAAGTTGAATTTGATCTAGTACTGGTTTGTTGCTATATTGTCGTAAATGTCGGAGTGCCTTGATAATCACGTTTCGATAGACTCAATCGATATACTCTCGATACCCCTATTCGTGACAACGAGTCTGCTTTCGGTATGAAATGTTCAAAATCGGAGTGCAAGAGCAACAATCACAATCGTCAACGTCGACGATATCTTGACCTCAACTTAAGAAGCGTCTCGTCCACCGTGGTCGCATCGCATCGAAATCTCGAAATGTCAGCGGAGACAGCCTCCAGCCATAAGCTATAGGTCACGTGATCAGCATCCAAGTAAGTTAGCCTCGACCGGCCGAGTATTGCCGCTGTTGCTCATAACCTTTTACATGCTGGGACAATTATTATATATGCATGAGTCTGGTGGTCTGACTCATACTTCATACTCATACTGGCAGGAGTATGTATCATGTACCTCAACGTGGTCTTATCGGTTGACCGAAATCACGAATTGGCTTTACAGATGCGAAGCAGGGAGAGCTTACCCAGTCTTGGTTTTGGTTTGAGGGCTACGCTGAACGCTGAACAGCTTGTACGGGCGCAAGATCCATGGCATGAGACAATGTATTGTGATATGCGACGGACGCTAAGGATAGGAAAACAAAATACACTATCTATGTATGGTCGACGGGCAAAAAAGAAAGAAAAATGGTACATAACAAGTTTATTACGGTTTTCTACAGCTAATCGCGACAATATTGATGATGGTTGGGAAAAACAGAAAAACAGCAAAACAGCAAAACAGCTGAGCTGCAATTGACCCTCCCTTCCCCTAGCTCCTGGAGTCTGGTGCGAGTGGCATTCAGAGATCGTGTATGTTTCTATATGTTGCTCCGGCTATGGCGATGTGCGATGTGCGAGGAGACAGATTTCAAGTTATGAACAGTACAATCGAAAATAAATAGATAGGGGTTTTTACTCGATTCGAGCATCGAGCTATGACGACGGCGAGACATTCGCACTTTCCCCTACATTACTACTGGCCGCAGCGCTATCACCACCTTCGCCTTTGGCAACTTCCTCCTTTTTGAGCGCTTCGATCTCGTCCGCCGTCAAGAATCGACCTCCTTTGCCTCGGGGTCGGGAACAAGCGTGACGATGGCGTGACTCGTGCAAGTACGGCTGATCGCAAGAAAGGCAAAAAGTGGTGTCAGCTTCATATGTTATAATACATCTAGGTTTGGGTTGACTCCGGAAAAGACAGTCCAGGGTACTTGTAGCTTGAAGCGAGTGCCGAGCAAAGCTACTGTATTGATAGAAAAGTTGGACATCTGTTCGTATGGCGGTTGAGCGGTCAAACCCCTCACTCACCTTTCTCGATCTCACTAGCCTGTTCAATTCCTCCAACCTCGCTCTTGCCAGCCGCCGCTTCAATATCCGATGATATTGCTTCGCATTGACATATAATGGTTCTTCATTGTCCACATCTCCATCCCCTTCTACCCCCTCACCTATATCACCATCCCCTTCTAATCCATCATCTTCCAGTCCCATGTCTGAGCCGCCGCCACCACCGCCACCTCTACGATCTCGCGCTTCGTCTTCGAGCTTGACAAGTTCTTCGTTATCGTTATCGAGATCGTCATCATCGTCGTCCGATTGAGGATGTAAGAATTCATCTCCATTCCCACTGTCGCCCAGATCCACATCGAGATCGAGATCGTATGATCCTGAACCTGCTATTGAAGCGCTGTGCGAATTAGGATGCGATAGATGAGCATATCGGCTTACATGACCGTGCGTGTGAGAATGTGACGCGTAGTCTGAAGGCCCAGGTTGACTTAGGTCGAGGTCCAAAAATGATGAAGTCGGGTCATCTTGATCCGGTGTACCGGGGAATGAAGAGTGGTTGAAATTGGGTGGAATCAAGTTAGGATAGTTTGAGAGATGTCTGTTAGAGTATGAGGATGAGGAAGCGCTGGTTTGAGGTGGTGTTGGAAAAGGATAGTTGTGGAGGCCTTTGAGATCGATGAGAGTGAGCACAAGGGAATGAAGAAGGGCTTGTCAATATTTTATGCGTGACACAGCCGTCTGATTGCGTCCATGCCATGTCATGGTATGGCATGCTCTGTAGATGAGACGGGAAGGTTCGTGCTGGCTGAAAGAGAGGTACTACACACCATTCTTCCCCAGATCGATATCAGCCATAGATCCAGAGAATCCATCATAACCACCGGTACCGCCTACACCAAAAGCAGGATCGGAGAATGTCGGCGAAGAAGGGTACGATGGCTCATGATGACCGTTATTATTGACGTTTGATAGTAGCGAGAAGAGAGGAAGTGTCGTGCTCATCTTGCTGGCTGTTGGCAGATCGATCGACGTTATGCTATGGTAGATATTTATATATATGACTTATGTAGAAATCCGCTTCGATGGTTCAGAAGTTCGCAAGCCCAAAAGTAATAATACACCAGTAGGTTGTGTTCCGTACGAAACGCTATGATCCGAGCGACAATGCTGCAGTTGGTCTCAAAGGGCGTACTGGTAATTCCTCTTGATCTGAGTCGTTGTTGTTGTTGTCGTTGTCGTTGTCGTTGTCGTTGTCGTTGTCGTTGTCGTTGTGGCAAAGCGATCGTTCCGAGCGAGCCGCGCCAAGAAAGTCGGATATGTCCTTATATCACAGTGATTGCTAGTTATGCCCTGTAAAGGCGACGCGGGTGCGATACGAGCTAATCTAGTACGGTTGATCGAAGGTATAGAGGGGGGGGGCAGACTGGTGGTATATATGACGATGATCTATACTAGGTTGTGAGCTGAGCTGAGAAGAGAAGAGGCTATTGCTATTAGGACTCGCTTTGGATGGTATGATGGTTGTGATGCTTGGTGGTCTGTCTGTTTTTCCCATTATGCATTATGATTATTTGGGATTTTCGCATTTCTCGGTCGAAACCCATCTCATAGTAACGCTAGTCAACGGATCATACCGGTTAAATAACCCATAGGCATAAACCCATGGGCAGCTTCCATCAAATTCAGGGTCTCATGTAAATTCAAAGCCACGTGAACAAAACGTGGCAACCACTTGCTGTACTTGCTGCACTTGCTGCACTTGCTGCACTTGCTTGCCCGCTTCCCTCTGGGAATTGCCACTTGAGACTATCGAGGGTATTTCCGCGGTGTTATGAGCTTGCGAGCTACAGGGCCGTTCCGATGTGATATATGTGATATATGTGATGGGTTTGCTGCTATTCCTATGCTGGTATAGGTGTAACACCACTAAGGTATTGCTCGCTGTTCGACATCTCGAGATTGGAATTGACGACAACAGTACCTCATATCGGCCTATCTTTGATTGTTATCACCTTTGATCCTACTCCCCACTCTTTCATTCGCATACACATCATCAAAATGGCGTCCGCTATGAGGTCCATGGTTGCTCTCAAGAGGGGTTACGCTTCCGCCGCGACTACCGTCAAGGTGGGTTGAGTTTGAGTTGTCAATCGGATCTCGACAAAGTGGACAAGGGTGTTTCGGCCGGGATTTCAAGGAAAGGAAAGGAAAGGCAGGCAAGGAGGACGTGATTGCCTTCTTGAGTCCAAGCGATATATCAGCGTGGGCTACAAGAGGCGGATCAAGGATGATCACATGTCGCAACATAAATGGGAAGATCCGGTCATGCAAGAGAGATATGGATACAACGAGTGGAAAGAGGGCATAAAGTGACCCCGTTAGTTTGGATGGAGATGCTAATCTACAATGTTCATATCTATGCGCGATCATCACTTCAGGCCCCTATCCAGCTCAACTCCCTCACTGGCACTTACGCCACCTCTACCTACCTTGCCGCCTTGAAGAAGTCCCCCAAGGACCTCGAGGCTCTCGCCAAGGACATTGAGGCTTTCGGCAAGAAGATCAAGGATGATGCCAAGGTCTCTGCTTTCATCCGTGAGTTGTCGTGTCGGCGCTTTGTCCTTTCGTCTCCTACAACTCCGTGCAGAACCGGCGGCTTAACAGCGGGCGTTATTGCATTGGGAGATGACTATGTGTGGCTTGCGCAAACCGATGTTTCAAGTCTGAAAGCTGTATGGAAAATCGCTGATTATACGACCATATTCACGCCGGGAATGGTTGATGATAATAGAGAACCCCACTCTCTCTGCTTCCGAGCGATCATCAGCCCTCTCCTCCGTCGTTCCCTCGGGCTCATCCCCTATCCTCCTCAACCTCTTGACCGTCCTCTCAGAGAACGGCCGACTCTCCTCCGCTCCCAAGGTATTCGCCGACTTCAACTCGCTCATCGCCGCTTACCGAGGCGAGCTCGAGGTCGTTGTCACCTCTGCTGAGCCCTTGGACAACAAGGCTCTAAACCGATTGGACAAGGCTTTGAAGGACACTTCGATTGCCAAGGGAAAGACTTTGAAGGTCGTCAACAGGGTGAGTTTTTATGCATCCCTGTATCAAGGACCCTGCACTGGAAGAATCGTAGCAGGATGAGGTCGAGTCAAAAAAGACGATTGTCTTGTGAAGGGCGAAGGTCAACACAGAAGGAGAGGGAAGTTGGCTGTTACCGCTCAGGCTTGGTCTGGAAAGCGAAGGGATGAAGGAGAAGACGAGCTTCCCGTCTGCAAGCATACCGGCAACGTCTGCTTGTCACAGCTAGCACTGCTCTCGGCGCGTCTGCGACGGATCACTGTCATAATACGGCTCGCCGACGGGGGCATCATCTGTACCGTTGTTTCGTTTGCTAACTCGCGCTGTGCGTCTCCAGGTCAACCCTTCCGTCCTCGGTGGTCTCCTCGTTGACTTCGGAGACAAGTCCAGTGAGTGTGGTTTCTCTTTCTTATCCAGTGAAAATAATCTCCCGTGTAGTGAATCAAGAATCAATCCGCTAACCGAAACAATTATCGCTCTTTTAGTCGACCTCTCCGCTTCTTCAAAGGTCAACCGATTCAACACTGCTCTTACCCGTGAGTCACGACTCAATCTCATGTTTTCCTCAGCCGTGATCAGACCCACATTCGATGGTCAATACTACCGTGTTACGGGTTCGGATGATAAAGATAAGATGCTAATCTGTGGTAATGTTCTGCTGTTGCTTTTGGATTCGCAGAGGGTGTTTAAATGATGTCTTCGTGGTGATTGGAGGGATTGGATGGAATGGAGATGTAGAGTATAGTCAGCCGATCTAAGGATGTTCAGCTGCGGAAAATACAATCAATGAATTGCATCAAAGAGACCGATCGATCAAGTCGTCGTCGCGATGGCTTTGATTTGCCAGAACACGATATCAAGTCGATCACGACCGAAGCGGATCCAACTGATATCCTCTCGCTCGCTGGCGAGCGCGTGATCGATCGTTTTCTGCCGTTGCGTGCGGAATCAACAGATAAAGCGGAGCAGGCAATCACCGATATGATGAAACTCCTCGGGTGAGGAAGAGTCCGAGATATCTGTGTGAAAGGTCAGCTGATCTAATTTGAAGCATAACGATTGGCGCATCAACAATATTTGTGTGATGTAGTAAAGATTTCGTGGTCGAGAGTCTGTGTGTGTATGTGTTGTGTGGATCGTGGATGTTTGGTTCATTCATTCTTTTTCGTCACTATTGAGCCGTCAGTCAGTCCAAAGACAAACAGAGAGGCCGTACTGGGTATGATCTTCGTGGAGGCCGGTGATGACGGATGTTTGTGGAGTTGGAAAGTTGGAAAGATTGACAATGGGCAACAGAGCGCGCAAGGAAGGCGGACAAAGGAAGGAAAGTTATGATGACCCTGCTCTCCGTCCCCGCCCCACCTCAGCTTCGACAATCAAGCCTTGCGCATGACAAGGCCGTCAGTGAGCGGAAGTTGAGTATATAGTAAACTGTATAATAACAGGTCTCAGCCAACAAGGTGTATTCAGAGTATCTCATCGCTGTCATCGAGAATTAGATCGCCATATCATATCATATACAACACATCCTACCAGACCGCCCAGTAGCCACTGACCAAGAATCATACTAGCTTCAGCTATTTTTTTTATCTACTAGTTGTGTTTTGTAACCGCCATAGCCACCTCAAGTACGTCTGTCGTTGCCGCACTTGCCGATACGATCGGTGACATACATTTGTCGAATCGTCATCCCCAACGCAAGCAATTCACATATATACATATCATCGGACCATTCATTATTTGCGAGTGCAAGGCGGTATCATCCACCTGTTCTTGGATTTTACGTCAAACGCTGTCAGACGGCCCGCCTAAACGCCTCGTAGCCCACCTTCTTCCAAGCAGTTGCAGTACGAGTACAGGAGTAATCGTATACAGTTCAAGCCGAGCCTTAGCCGATCATATCTTAGGGAGATAGACAGGACGAACATAGCGATATAGTGGTGTAATCATACAAGTAACCGCATTCATTAATCAGCACAGGTCCCAAGTAAAGAAAGCTAATTAGAGCTTCAAGGCAACTGCCGCGGCCGATTCGATCCAACGGCAAATCACTCAGATTCAAACTCGAGCCTGCTTTTCCCATTCTGCCAATTCTCAACTATTTTGTCACCGCCGCATCACCTTACTCAATCAAACCTCGATTCGAATCGATTCGAGTCCATTCAATCAGCCTCGTCTTCCTCGTATAACAGGCTCAGGCTAGGACTAGGACATTCTCGCGTCGCATTCACCTCCCAATCGTGGGACATCCACTTTTTCCAGCTTGACAGCCTATCCTTTTTTTCACTTACAACACACTCGTTCAGCCCCACCCTACCCTGCCTGCAATCTACATCTCGCCTAGTCCATCACTTTTTGTAGCGAGATTCACCCTTTGCCCTCAAAATCAACTTGCACAACATTCTAGCCCTCGTTTCTTTTTCACCATGACTCGCCCTCGACCCCGCCTACCAACGCGATCCAACTCGCATCTCTCCGCGGGTCCGCCCACAGACGCTTCCAAAGCAGACGACGAAGCCATCTCTGACGTTTACCGCGAAGTAGATTCCACAGGATCCATCTCGGCAGCTGCCAAGCGTCTCGAACAAATGGCTCGATGGGCAGATGATCCCGAGGAAGCTTCTTACTTGCAACAACATGGAGTGGAGGATGAAGCTATCATGTCAGATGAGTATTCGGATGATGAAGCTATTCACAGTGCCAGCGCTGGCGCCGGGGCTGGCGGGCGAAGAGACTGTAATGGGGAAGTAGTACATCTGCAAGAGGTTGTAGATGGCCTCTGGATTGGGGATTTGGTGGCTGCAATGGATCAGGACGGCCTCGAAGAGAGGGGTATTGTGAGTCACGGCTTTCATTCACTATAGATGTCTTTCTCCTCTCTTTTCTCCCTGGACCTCGAGCGCTCGCTGTCATAGATCGCGCCCATGTACCTTTCGCCGCCCAAGTATCTGGACCATCGTATTCCAGCTAGCGGTGTATTTCAAAGTTTTACACCAACTGAATGGAATGAATGTGCTTGTTGTTTTTTACGCATCGATGCAGACCAACATCCTCTCTCTCCTACGACCACGCCTGCAATTCTCCCCCTCTTTCTCCGTCTACCCGCTCGAAATCGACGACGCAGCCGATACAGACATTCTCACCCACCTTCCTTCTTGCGTAAAATGGATCGAACAGATTCTTGAGCTCAATGAGCACACCGCCGAGAATCCCGAAGCGACCATTGAGCGTGATCCATCCATCGCTAGGATCGCGGCGGACCCGAAACCCGGTGGTATTTTGGTACATTGTCAAGCGGGCATGTCGAGGTCTGCGACTGTCGTTGCTGCGTATCTTATGTCGGCGTATGATCTGGATCCTGTTCAGGCTGTCGTAGCTCTCAAAGAGAAAAGACCTGTAGTCGAGTGAGTCCTCATTACTTGATCTAAAGCCTGATAGTTGCGTCTTGCCG
Organism: Kwoniella sp. CBS 6097; assembly: GCA_036287355.1. NCBI lineage: Eukaryota > Fungi > Basidiomycota > Tremellomycetes > Tremellales > Cryptococcaceae > Kwoniella > Kwoniella sp. CBS 6097. The sequence continues at coordinate 12,829,959 of CP143074.1, read as the reverse complement.
TTTTTTGCTTGCGGCGATTGGAGATCGAAGCTTATATCCTCCACTTCACGCTCAGCCCCTCCGAGACCTTCTGGCATCAGCTCGGACTTTTCTACAATGCAGACGGCCGGGTCTCGCTCAAGGACAAGTCAACCAGGCGATTCTATATGGAACGAACCGCGTCGCAGTTCATGAGTGAGTAAAAGCTGTGTTTGTTACTTGCTGGGTGTGTACATGCGTTTATGAGTACTGGCGCTTTGATTAGACGGTGACGGATCGGCTCCCCTCATGGATAAAATGGCAAAATACCCCGCAACCCCCAGTCCGTCAAACCCGCCTACACCTTCAGGAGGTCACGGCAGGAGAAAGATTCGATGCAAGATGTGTCGAAGACATCTTGCGGTCCGAGAACACATGATGGACCACATCCTCGATCAAGCTCCCGCTCCCGTCTCTCGTCCTCGGACCCCATCAAACTTCACTCTGCCCTCGCCCAAGCTCGCTTCCGGTGGCAGTTTCGCCAACGCCAGCGGAGCAGGATTCACTGAGCGACGACCGAGCGTTGTCAGCGATGTGCTCAATCCGCTCACTGGTCTTCCGGGAGCGGTCCGATCGCGACAAGCTAGCATGTCGTCTCTCGGTGGATTCACTCATGCCCATCAGCGTTTCTCATCCCAGGACCATTCGAGGGATTCATCGGGCAATAGCAGTATTGGGCAAACAGGCCAAATCCCCTCGCCCGGTGCAGGTATCCCCATGCCTAAGACTTCGACGCCTGGTCTGGCGTTGACAGCGGCTTCACCTGAGGCCGTGAATCAAGCGAAACTCGGCGGTGAAGATCGAGATTCTATGCCTACACAAGGCATTCTGAGTCGACTGGACACTTCAAGCCCTAAACCAATGTCATCGAGCCCTAAGCCATTGTCGAATCCTGCCTCCCAGCCTGACTCACCGTCTGCGCCAGCGCCGGGGGCTAGAGCGTTTCAATCTGCCGAGCAGCTGGCATCGCGTCTACCGCCTCATTTACTCGCTCTTCGAATGGCAGGCTCAGGCGGTACTTCAGCTCTCAGCTCTCCCATAGGATCTACCGGTTCTTCTCCTGAGAAAGAGACGTCGACTCAAGGTTCCCAAACTTTCCCGCCTTCTGGGAACGTTGCCAATGCCGCTCGAAGGATGAGTGCGCTAGCTATGACCCCCCAAGGTGGAGATGCGCGACGGGGCAGCTCAAGTGAGGGCTCTGGATTCGGAGGAGGCGGTGGACCACCTATATTGGTCAACCCCAAGTGTTCCGGATACTTCGTTGAGCCTGTGAGTACCTTTTTTTTACAATGGCTAATGAGCTTCCCATTTGAGACACTCGGCTGATCAGGCTGATCATTGAACATTGAAACTTTCCTGTTTGGCATATCGCGTCATGTTGTAGCTCACATGGATGGAGCCTGTCCTAAGCAAAGGTCAGATCGCGGGCAAGCTTGTATGCCCCAACGAGAAATGCGGAGCCAAGATTGGGAACTTTGATTGGGCGGGCGTGCAGTGTGGCTGTAGGGAATGGGTCACTCCTGTGAGTTCCGTGCGAGGAGCTCCTCGCACGACATACGTTGAGGTAACATGCTAACATGAATATGCTTGGTCGTTGGTAGGGATTCTGCATTCACCGAAGCAAGGTCGACGAGGTGTGGTAGTCGAGTTATGGGGAGTAGACAGGGCATGGGATCAGCAAGGGGAGATGGATCAATTTAGCTCGGACTTTCTGCGCATAATTTAACAAAAGTCGTAACTCAACATCTCGCATCACAAGGCATCACAGCACAATACAACACGTCATAAACACAATGCAAACACTCGCTCGTATTCATCACATATACACGAATACACGCAAATGTAGACAAGCAAATCATCTTTGATCGGCATATGTATAGACTGTAGATTCCACATGCATTGATTCAGTGTGGAAATGGGGTAGTACATGGACTGCTCTTTACACGTAACGACGCGACCAATTCACTCTACTATTCGAAAACTTGTAACTTGTGATTTGTACGATCATCGAGACAAACGTTCTTCAAAAACAAGATCCTCGACGAGCGGAATATCTTAGACAGGACATGCATTGTACATTACTGTAGGATGAAGGATGAACCATCAGGTTTCGGCTTGGCCCGAGTCAAGCCTCGTTTCAAACACGAGAACTGCCCCAGGTTTTATGTACTGTATTCGTACTTTACGTTGACATGTGGCAGTCGCAGTCGCAGTCGCAGTCAGAGTACATGTAAAGACAACGAGAGAGTGGGGTGGCGATTTCTTGCAGTATGATACGAGTACTATTTTCGAGTGGCTGTACAGCTGGACGAGAAACGTTCGAGTTGAGAATCCCTGCAAGCCTCGGCTCGATTGGGCTGTCCTGTACCAGCCCAGATCCAGTACTCGTACAACCCCGTATAGTAGGCTGCTACATACAGATATTACAACTGTACTACTGTACTACTAGATTACACGAGACTCTGTTGTACCAGACCGTAGACCGCAGACCGCAGACCACAGACTACAGACCACAGGCAGCACGGACTCATACTATATCCGGAATATGGAGCATGGGGGCGTTTATTCGGTGCACTTTCTCACCAAAAGTATACTACTGTAGCACGAGCTCCAAAAACGTTTCTTCAGCCGAGGAAACCAAAAAAGGCGAATATTGTACTCGTACCATGACTCTTGCTTACTTTGCGATTGAGCACCAATCGACTCAGTCGACTACCATTTGATTGACCAAAGTGCTGCAAATCTTTTCGATCTAAACTGATATTCGGTCTGTCCATCGAGAATCGAGAAGCGACAAGCGAGAAGCGAGAAGCGCGAGGGCAAGATCGTGAGCGAGCCAACTGAAAACAACAAGAATCGTCTCGATAAAAGGAAAAACAACGACGAAGAGGGAGAACCATACGATTATCCGCTTGTAATCACCCTCACATTTTCTTTCGTCATCTTCATCTTCCGCTTCCGCTTCGCTCGAGATGTCCAAGCGCAAAGCCCCACGGAAAGCGGCTTCATCACCTCCATCGTCCTTCCTGATACCTCCTCACATCCTCTTTTCTCTACTGTTCCTACTCGCCATCTCCACCCAAGCAGCGGCGTTCACTTTCCCCTTCATCTCTTCGCACAGCTCCAATCCCAAAACTAGTACTGTCCAGAGCAAACGAACGCTCGAAATCGAAATGCCGCATACCGCTCACCCGTCTTTAACGCACAACCAGCAACGCAACCATCGTAGTCGTAGATCGCACAACAATATTGATATCGACTCTGTTGGTGGAGGTGGAAAACCAAAAGTGGTCAAGAACGGGTATTTGTCCTCTACTAAGAGGGTTAGCGAGCCCAATCGATTCGGAATCTTCTCATTCGCCAGACAACCCAAGAACCTTCCCCCCTGGGATCCACTGAACGGCGTCGAGGGGGTATTGGTACATCGTTCGAGCCCGAGTTTTACGCCTGCGCCCGAGCCCGAAAGCTTGTTACACCCCATGGCCCTAGCTTTCTCTTCTGGCTCTCCAAATAAACCAGTCTCTGCAGCTGCAGGTAACGTCGACGAAGAGATCGAGGAGTATGAGGACGAGTTTGACGATCTTGTTGAGCGGGACGGTGAAGTCGATTTGGAGGATTGCGAGAAACGCGAAGAAGGAGTCAACGAGCCAACGCCAATCGCTCAATTGGGCAATATCCCCGAATCGCAACTTCAAGCAGGCCTACAATCTCTCACCGCAGACGCGAACGCAACAGCGACAGACGCCATTTCTGGCCTATTACCGGGCTTATTAGGCGACAGCGCCTCTTCGAGCGACTTGAATGTTAATCCCGGATCCGGATCGGAAAAAGACAGGAAATACGGCGAAAAGGTATTATGGTCTGGTCTGATGAATGAGCTTGGGCCCCTCGCTGCTGGAGGGTCATTGATCAAGCGACATCGTGATAAGAGTGGCCGACATGGTAGTAATGGATGGACTGGGGCGGATGATGATGACGATGAGGGTAGTAACAAAGGGAGAGGTAGACATGGGAACGCAAATGGACATGGTGGATATGGTGATGACAGTGACAGTGACGGAGAATATGGAAGAGGTCAGAAACACGGCGGTAGTGGATGGCATGATGGGGGTGATAACGACAACGATAACGATAAAGGGTGGCATCATGGCAGCGGTAGGGGTGGCGGCAGGGGTGGTGGTGGTGGTGGTGGTGGTGGTAACGGTGGATGGAAGAATGGGAAAGGTAGACCCGGTTGGCAGAATCACCAGAGCGACTATCACCATAGCAGCAATGACGACGGTAGCAGCGGCAGGTACGATTCTGGTTCTGGTTCTGGTTCTGGTTCCGGAAGAGCTAGCAAAGGAAATTACCACAACGACGAAAGTCAGGATCAGGGGTGGCATCATCCCTCTAATGGTGGAAATGGTGGAAACGGTGATGGTGGTGGGTCAAGAGGGAAACATGGTTACGACGATGGACAATACCATCCATGGAAGGATAATCACGGATACAATCCCGATTCCGATTCCAGCTCTGGGTCCGGATATCGAGGCGGTCACGGGAAATGGGATAACCACGGATCAGGTGGGAGTGAGGAAGACAACAACGGATCTGGGTCATCAAATATGAAAGGCGACGAAGATTGGGTGGCCTCACCCTCTTCCTATGACGATTCGAACCCCAACTCCGACTCAGACGCCGATACGTTCTCCGCTCAAGCGCAAGCTGGATCATCAACAAAGTACACTGGAGGAGGCGCGCATCGTCTCGCACAATCAGCATACGGTACCCCTGCCCGATCCGACTGTTCTCGCCTAATGCAATTCTATCGAGCGTCATCCCGATTAGATGGAGGCTGGGTGAATGACAGAGGATGGGTCGACGAGAATGATGATCAGTGTTGTGACTGGTACGGGGTCAGCTGTGATCCAGTCAGTAGGAGAGTGACGGCGCTCGAGCTGAGGAATAATGGGTTGTCGGGTGTATTGAGCAATTATCTATTTGCCCTCAATGCGCTGATGAGAGTGTGAGTAAAGTGGTCATCCTTATTGCATATCGCATACCAACGCAAAACTTTTTTTTTTTTTTTTTTTTTTGGTGAATGTCGGCAGAAGTGACTGTAAAAGCCAAAAATCAAAAGCAAGCGCTTGATGCTGACGAGGTCCTTTGACATGACATCTGATGGATCCGTTCTCCGTTTCCAGCGACCTATCGAAAAACTCTCTCGTAGCTTTCCCAGATCGTTTCACCCCTTTACCGAAACTCACTCACCTCAACCTCTCATCATCCGGACTCTCAGGTCCTATCCCTTCCTCGCTTCTTTCTTCCTCTCCGGCGCTGATCAACGTCGATCTATCCAAGAACAACCTGACAGGACATCTCGAGATATCGGGGCCCAATATCCATGTGGTGAACGTCATGAGTAATCAGTTGGAAAGCATCATTGTCGATAGCTTCAACTCGCCCACCTCCGGAGCGACGGGTCTGAGTAAATTGGTCATTGCGGATAACAAGTTTCAAGGACCATTACCTGATTTGAGTAGGATAGAGGGATTGTCCGTCTTTGACGCCTCAAACAATAAGTGAGTGTTGTCTTCGGTCTCACTGTTTTGCACCAGTCAACTCCACAGTGGGAAAAATACAGTATGCTGACTTACTGCACCCCATTCGCCTCGATTGCCGCGATGTATGATCGTCCCTTTCCAGCTTGTGAGTCCATATCGTGATCACGAATCCCCAACTTGACAGACATATCTTATACAGATCAGCACGCACTCTGACTGACATGCTGTATCCTGCGTCCCCTAAATCCAGCACCGGTTCCATCTTTGATATCTCCAATCTCAATAATCTGACTCGACTGGATCTCCGATCAAATCAGCTCACAGGTGAGTATCGTGCGCACTCGTTCTGCACCTAGCATTGCCTTCAGTATCACAAATACGGTCATATCGTATATTGCCCCTTCAGAACGTCTGGTGAAGCTTGATTAAATTGGACCGCATACTCCTCTTGATAGAAGACATTTCGAGAAATGCATGCTCACCAATTTCATTTGTCCTTTCCCCGATTTCGAACAGGCTCCTTCCCATCTCCACTACCCTCGTCCCTCCAATCCTTATACCTCTCGTCGAACTCCCTAAGCGGACCCATACCCCAGATAACAGCTCCTGAAAGCTTATCGGCATGCTACATTCTTTCCAACGCCATCGATTGTCCCACCGACGCCGAGCTGGCCGATCCGACCTCGCTGGCTAGCGTTTGTCATCTGAGAAATTGCGCGAAACTCGCTGCCGCTGCTGCTGCTAGTGCTACTTCAGCGTCAAATACAGATCAAACACCTGCAGCGGGCGCCGGTGCGGTCGCAAATACAATCGGAGCTGGACACGGAAGTAAAGGGATCCCTGTCAACCCGCTTCCGGGAGAAGTGATGGGTCTCCCTGGCTCCTCTTCTTCTTCTTCCTCTGGTTCTGGTATCACGGGACCGAGCAATGGTCAAATAGTATCAGGAGACGCTTGGCCAGGTATCCAATCCCAATCCCAACCTTCTTCTGCCTCCGGTTCCGGGAATACCAGATCCAATCAAGGGCAAGGCGGTCGACCTTTGAATAGTAGTAATATGGCGAATGGTAAGGTCGGATCACAAGGCCAGAATGGGATGAGTAGTTCTGCCTTTGGCGGCTTGAGGGGTAGTGTCGGTGGATCGAAAGGGTTGGTCTTTACTGTCATCTCTGTTTTCTTGGTGATGTCTCTTGGTGTTTTGTAGCTATTATAATAACTTACGATAACGATAATGATAACGATAATGATAATCATAGCGATAGCAACGATAATGATAAACATGATCATGAACGGCTGGTGTGCGTTGCCTTATTTACCATCGTTATGAGGTGAGCCAAGTTTAGCTGCAAGCAAGTCTCTGAACCGAAGCATGAATAGCCACGGCGCTTCGTTGGTCAGATCGTATCACATCAGAGTCAATACATTAGCTCAGGACAAATACCGCACAAACGACACCAACGACCGACACCACATCATGACCTAAGGTGTGACGGATGTCAATACGCTATGTGAACGGATAAGCTGGACCAATCGTTAAAAGATCAATCAGTCTCTACCAGGGCCGTGTCACAACCGTGTAAAATAGTTAGATGATATACTATCAATAAAGTGAACAGAACCAACGCCGGGTCATTTCTTTCTCGCTATAAGAAAGATTTTCTCAGCTTTTCCTTTCTCTCCACTGTTTGTTTTTTGTTTGTGAATTTTCCAGCCTTTTTTTTGGTTTTGGTTTTGTTTATCGCTCTTTGTTTGTTGTCATGTTACATTGTGTCAAGAAATAGATTAAGCGGCTTGCGGTGCACCTTGACCCATTGAAGCGTAGTAACTGCAAAGAATAACGTTAGCTCCAATTTTGTATATTTGAATACCTGACGTTTGCTAGGTGAGTACGCAGAGTTGTGAGCGAAACTTACGCCGCATATGGGTCAGCAGCTCCTCCTCCAGGAGGTCCACCGGGACCACCACCACCACCCGGACCACCAGCTGCTCCTCCGTATCCGTGGTCCTGTTGCCTGTAACCGTGATCGCCGCCATAACCTCCGCCACCACCACCGTTACCATATCCTTGACCAGGGCCGCCGTGTCCACCGCCGTAACCACCCTGATTGTTGTATCCGCCCCCGCCTTGATACCCTCCTCGATATCCACCACCGCCCCCTCGGTCACCGCCGGGAGGACCTCGGAAGCCGCCTGGGTCTGTAAACAGATCAAGTTGGGTCAGCGGAGTTTTTCTTTGATCGCTTTCAATGGAAGCAACCGAACAGGGACTTACTACCTTGCCAGTTCTCGGGGAGTCGCCAGGGGTGTACCTGAGGAGCGTCAGGAGCAGCAGCGGGGCCGCCGATTGCGCCTGCAGGTCGACCGGAAGAAGCACCTCCGCTACCCCCCTCACCAAGTTCGGCCATGAGCGCAGAGTATTCCGAATCGAACGCCGTTTGCTTGTTATTAGCCAGGTTAGGATCACCTCGTCCTCGACAATCTCGAGCCATGTGACCGGCTGCAAGTGAAAAAGTTAGATCAGTATCAATCGAAACGGGTTAGAAAAGAGGGGGGTCCGCTCACCTCCACCACACAATCGACAGATAACGTTGGCGCTGTAGACTCGCTGTTGAGGACATTCCCATCGTCGATGACCCTTCTCACCACAGTTTTGACACAGTTGATTCTCGTCGTCTCGGAGCGTACCGTTGAGTGAAGCAAGTTCTCGCAGCTGATGTCGTTTGTGGTCGTTTTGGCCTTCTGGCGTAGAAGCGGCGGTCTCGATGACCTTGTTGATCAAATCAACACAAGCCTTGACCTTGGCTTCGTCTTCCGCCATGACGAGACAATGAAGCTCGTCCTCCTCGTCTCCGGCAAAAGCATCCGGTCTACCCTTTCCTTCCTTGACTGAGCCTTTTCCTCTAATACTGATCTTGGCTCCGCTTTCCCGTTCCATCCGCTTGAGCGAGTTTCCTCGAGGTCCGACAAGAAGACCGAAGAAGTTGATCTCGGGGAACTCCTTGACGGGGATATACACCTTGTCTTGAGGACGACCGCCTCGTCGGTTCTGGAGATCGGCAGGCGGCTTGAAGTTGGGATCAGACTTCATAGCTCGATCCACCAATCGCGCTCGCTCATCCTCAAGCTTCTTTCGGTATCGGATCTCACGCGTGTTGGTCCTTCGTCCATAAGCGTCATATTGAGGAGCGGGCGAAGGCGATCGTTGTCCGTCGGGAGGTACAACATCTCCTGTTCTCAATTTCCGGTTGATCTCTTCCAATCGAACGTGAATTGCGTAATTGTCAAGCTCGGTCTGGGAGACATTACCGGTGATAGCAACGGGAAGGCCAGTGACATCTGCCTTGGCATCACCCCATCGTGATCTTCGCTTTCGAGGACCGTCTGTATGGTCAGAAGGGACATTTATATCAGTTTGTATGCAGGCACCCACATACACCAAATTGCATCCCGCTGACTCACCTTCGGTAGACTCCCTTTCCCTCTCTCTTCCTCGTTCCCGCTCGTCATCATACCCTCCCCTTGGAGGTTCACGTCTATCATCGTACCTGTCCCTATCATCGCGCCTGTAATCATCCCTTCGCCTGTCATAGTCATCCCTCGGTCTCTCGTCTCTTCTACCATAATCATCCCGCTCGGATCTATCTCTGTCTTGTCTTCCGTTGAAAAACTGGATGTCGGAAGCAGGTGGTCGAGGAGCTGGAGGAGGTGGGCCGGAAGGAGGAGGCGCTTCTTCGGGAAGACCGAATCGACGCTTGTTACCGATTGGTACCTGCGAATTAGTAGAGAGCAGACATGGCAGAGTTGAGTCAGCATAAATGTATGTGTACAACGCGTATGAACCGGAAATCGCGCCATAATGGTCACTCACGTCGTTGGTACCCGTTGTTCTAGCTGCTGGTCGCCACATCCTGCAGGTCACACAGAAGAGTTTTTTTTTGGGAGTTGAAGATAAGATAAGCAAGAAACAGAAGCTGGATTGAGATTGAGATTGAGATATGATAGCTTTTCCAGGGCAGAGTGTAAGAAGTAACAAGCGTAGAGATGAGAGTGGCGATATTGCAGTATAGTGTAGTGTTATTTATCAATGCGCATTTATTATATTTTATCCCAACCTTCCATCCATTCATCCACGACGGAATCAAATGCGATACACACGATATACACTACTATATATATACTCTTGAGATGTTGCCGCTCATGAACGAGTTGCTGCCTGCTGCTGGTGCTGATGCTGATGCTGATGCTGGTGTACATGACGAACAGATAGACATATACACATCCCTTCTTGCCTAATATCATCTCTCGTGTTAAACTGAATAGACAGACGATTACATACGCAAAATGTTAAACACAAGTAGTAAGCTCGAATTCTCCTGTTCACCCAAGGCAGAGAGAAGAAGGCTGACTCACTCAAATCCTATAGCCGCGCTTCAAGGTGGTAAAGTCTCCAGGGAGGAGTTCCGACGTCAGAAGGATCTCGAGGCTGCTCGAAAGGCCGGTACGGCCCCTGCAGCCGTCGACGAAGAAGGAAACGCCATCAACCCTCATATTCCCGAATATATCACCAAAGCCCCTTGGTACGCTGATACAGGAAGACCGTCGCTCGCGCATCAACGTTTCACACAGGGTTCCGAGCCGAATTTGAAGCTTGATCAGTGGTATGACCGAGGAGCTAAAGCCGGACCTGCGTCCAAGAAGTTTAGGAAGGGAGCATGTGAGAACTGTGGAGCCATGACACATAAGAAGAAGGATTGTCTTGAAAGACCAAGAAAGAAAGGAGCGAAATTCACGGGGAAGAATATCGCTGCCGATGAGGTTATCCAGGATTTCGAGGGCGACTACGATGCCAAGCGAGATAGATGGAACGGCTACGACCCCTCAAGTTACAAACATATTGTGGACGAATACGAAGCTACGGAAGAAGCAAGGAAGAAGTACAGAGAAGAAGAGATTGATAATCAGACTTCGACGGATATATCAGCTGTGAAGAAGCTGGCTAAGAAAGAGAAAGAAGGAGACGAAGATGATGATTTCGGATCGAGTGATGAAGATGAGGACGACGATGATAAATACGCCGACGCAGCCGATCAGGTCGGACAGAAACTCGATACGAAGACGCGTATCACAGTCCGTAATTTGCGTATCCGAGAAGATACTGCCAAATACCTGTTCAACCTGGATGAGAATTCGGCCTACTATGACCCCAAGACACGTTCGATGCGAGATGCGCCAGTGCAAGGTATGGCTCCTGAAGATGTGAGTGATCGTTTCCTATTCCAATAATCCCTCTCAACTTCGGTCGGAGGACAGCTCGGAATCGTATAAAGCTTTAAATACAGACCTGTGCTGATACGTCTTTCGTTCAACAGATGAAATTCGCCGGTGACAACTTCCAGCGATATTCAGGCGACTCGACGAATATGCAGAAACTTCAAATGTTCGCATGGCAATCCGCTCAGAGGGGTAACAACGTCCACATGAATGCCAATCCTACTGCTGGAGAGTTGCTGCACAAGGAATTCCAGCAGAAGAAGGAAGTGCTCAAGGATACGAGCAAGGTTTCGATCCTTGCTAAATATGGTGGAGCGGAGCATTTGGAAAGATTGCCTAGGGAGTTATTGAATGGGCAAACGGAAGATTGTGAGCTGCCGGAAGCTCGTGCGCGGCCAATTCCAAGTAGCTGACCTTACTTTTTTTTCAGACGTCGAATATTCTCGTACTGGTAGCGTTATCAAGGGTCGGGAGAAGGCCAAGGTCAGATCGAAGTACGAGGAAGATGGTGAGTCGCAAGACTTTGGACTGATCCTTGATATCAGCCCATGTCAGCAGAGATCACAAATACTGACGTTTAACACCTTTCGTTTTTACACGTACAGTCTATATCAACAATCACACCGCTGTTTGGGGATCATACTACGATGTGCAAAGCGGTGCATGGGGTTTCGGATGCTGTCACTCCCTTATATCCGGATCGTATTGTACTGGCGAGGCAGGCAAAGCTGCCAACTCATCTTCGAGCGTATCAGCTTTGCTATCTTCTGCATCCGATCGAAAGCGGATCGAAGAAACAGCAGAAAAAGATCGAAAATCACTCGCGGAGCAACATCGAGAAGATCTCGCAGCGTCAGGCAAAGATAAATACAAAGACAAAGGAAAAGAAAGGGAGAGGGAATATGAGGTACCGACGTATGAGAAGAGGAAGGATGAGAGAGACGAAATTGAGCTTGATAAGAGTCGGCTGAAGAAAGCTCTAGAGGACGAGAGGAAGAGAAAAGCTCTTGGTGAGGAGGACGCTTGGGCTCAAAGTAAAAAGAGCAAGACGGATGTATCACAGGAAGAACTTGGTAAGTGCAGACGTTCCTCACAAGCGCAATTTTACCTCCCGAAATGAAACCCTCTCCATGAACAATACACGCTATCTGCGTGTCATTTTTGAGCAACGGCGCTGGAGCATCGTAGATGTTCGGGAAAGCGGACTGAGACCGAGACTGATCTTCTCAATTTTGGTACTTGCAGAGGCTTACCGACTATCAAGAACGGCATTCGATGACCCAATGGCCAACTACAAAGACCCAGAAGAGTGACCCCTGTCAGCCCATGGCATGCGGATCGAGAACAGTCCTGCTTTCTGTTGGTCGATCAGCAACGGCGCTAGCAAGCGATTTTTTCCCCTTTACTGAGATGGGGTAGGGAGCGAGCGCTACATTGGGGTGGTCCTACCATCAATCTATCCGACGCTTGTATTGTATATTATCTGTTCCAAATAACAAGCATGCAACGCGATGCGTTTCGTTCATGTCTGTCTTCCTCACAAACTTGGGCGTGTGATAAGCACAGAATTGCAGACTGATCTGATCTGAGCTGAGCTGTGTTGTCAGTTGTGTTGTCCGTTGTGTTGTCCGTTGTGTTGTCCGTTGTGTTGTCCGTTGTGTTGTCCGTTGTGTTGTCCGTTGTGTTGTCCGTTGTGTTGTCCGTTGTGTCTGTGGCTGTGTCTGTGGCTGTGTCTGTGGCTGTGGCTGTGGCTGTGAAACTCGTACAGCAGTACTCGAGTACAGCAGAGCAATCGAGGCAGTATATATGTGTGTGATATGCAAAATACATTCCATACGATAGTACGAAAGGCCTATACTAAACCTGACCATCCACCGAGCTGATATGCAAACATGTCCACAGTATTCACGCGACACATTACTACCTCAAGTGCCTCTCAAGAATCCAAGTGTACCAAGACTATACCCAACCAACTCCCTCAACCTCTTACTCTCCCGACCTTGTTCATCCCTCAACAACCTGACTTTCTCACTCAATTCTTCATTAGCGATCAATAAATCGCCATGGACAGATAAGAAGACGCTCATTATAGCTTGGACAGCTTCGAAATCCCTATGCGATCTCAGTCGGCCGATGAGGGCTGAGAGGAAAGAAGACAAGTGGTCTAGGGATAAGAGGGATCGCAGCTCCATATCTAGTGTTGAGGGTGGAAGGGACTTCAAGTATTCGAAGAAGTTGTTGTCTGAGAAAGCGCAAATGGACAGACGAATAACCCATATTAGCAACCATATTCGTCTTTGTTATATTTTCCGTCGGAACCTGTCTGTTCGCTACAGCACCGACCAAGAAGAATGGAGATGATGCGAGCGTTGGTGAGCCACACTCACATTCGCCATCCTCGTCCTCGCGTGTCAATCGCTTCGTAAACTCGCTCTCTAGCCATCCAGAGCTGGAATCCAGTTTCTGGCTCTTAGGACCGTCCGCGCCATCCTTTGGATCATTAGCAGCCGAAAGGTCGAATTTGGTTTCGAGACCGCTGACTGTCGGGAGGAAGAAGGGAGCCGCTTCGGGCGCTTTGGGAGCTTCCTTAGGTTTGTTTCGTTGCTATATGACACGACGGACGATCAAGTCAAGAACAATATCCATATCAGCATATGAAATCAATTAGTGTATTGCTGATATCTGCGGCACCCTCAGGTCCGACAGCAGACGGACACCAATCAGGTGAGCGGAAGTCTGTGACCCACCTTGATCGTTTCCAGGTTAAGCAGAGTTTGCCATCTCGACCTCGGCATCAACGAAAGCGTCAGAAGACCATCCGTAAGCTGGTCCGGGGTGGTATAGATATCGGTGAATTCAGGAGCGCCGACAGCTTCGATACCCTCAATGGCTGCAAAAATTAAGTAGTGGTGTACGTTAGCGTTTGCAAGAAAATGTTTATCTCGGGGCTTCTGTTACTCACCTGCATCCTCTTCAAGACCCTGAACAGAAGGTAGCCCGACCTCTGGCACGTCCTCTTCCTCCGGCAAATGTCGAAGCGCAATATCCGAGAACTGCGCTTTATTAGCCCTGTACAATACAATCAGGTTAGTCTTGTCAGTTATCTGAAGACGCGAGACAAGGTGTTCTGTCAAGCCAACTCACCAGAGATGGATGCCGACGCTATCCACATGCGCCGTAGCCAAGAAATCACCAGTCGGCGAGAAAGTGAGACTGGTAGCTATCGATGCGGTTCTGAATGCATCGACCAGCCGTCCTGTCGGGATATCGAACGTTCGGATTGTCGAGTCAAGAGAGGTGGCAATGAGCCATCTGGAGTCTGGCGAGAATACCTGAAGAACATATCATTTAAGGATGCTCAGCTCGAAGACCTAACATAGACATCCGCAATGAAGCCAGAGAGAGCAGACAAAGTCGAATTGCACATACCACATCCAGGATCCTGCCCTTGAATCCACGCAGCTCTCGAACGATTCGACGCGTTTCAATGTCTAGTAATCGGACCACGAGGTCGTCACATGTGATCGATAGAAGACCAGAATCTCGGTTCAGGGATAGAGAGGTGATAGAGGTAGACAGCTGGACAGCGTGGAGGAGAGCGGTTGTATGGAAGTCGAAGAACTAAGTAAAGCATATACGTGATCAGTCATCGGCCTGTCGCGCCGAAAATATGAACGAGGATGAAAGGTGGCTTTACTCACGTATAGTTTGCCTTCCAGGGTACTAGCCACCACCGTCCTATTCAAAGCGTCCGTTACGAGACCCGTGACAGCCTGAATGCTCTTCTTGCTCTTCTCTCCATCAGCTTTAGCCTGAGCAGCTCTGGCTTTGGCCGCTTTGCTCTGAGCGATAATCTTCGGTTTACTGTCTCCCGCAGCCGGACCAGTCATGGAGAACGATCGCCTCTCTTTTCCAGATTGAAGATTCCACATCCTGATTTCGCCAGTCGAAGATCCAACCAAAGCGAAATTGCCACAAGCTGTCACGCAGACCGTCTGGACAATACCATCTTCCAACTCAAACGCCCATGGACCTAATCTTTTCTCCTGGACTCGCCATGTTCGAGCAACTGCGTCATCTGCGTGGGCGGTCACTACATCCTCCCAGTCTTTTGAACGGATGGAGCTGCTTGAAATCGATGTGATTTGAGGGTATTTTAGGTGATCTACCGTTACTCCAAGACCGATAGCCTTTTTGATCAGTGAACCTAGACATACACAAAGACACAGCGGATCAATCAGCTTTATAGGGTATCTGCGAGTCATCAGGCATCTGGCGACATACCTTGAGACAGCTCGAAACTCCTGGAATCCCTGACCACACTAGTATATCTCAAAGATCGATCTCGACCGGCAGTGAGGATTTGCTTGCCGTCTTCACCGTAGTACCTAATACAGGTCGGTGGCGCGTGGTGTCCACCTCGGAATTTGAGTATTCGCGGGTTGGCAGTGGGAGAGTCACAAAGCCATTGCTATAGCAAAAAGTCAATCCAAGGCTCGCGAGGCCCTTACCAGAGAAGGATGCTAAGCTCACCTTGACGCTGTTGTCGGCACTGGATGAGATAAGAAGAGGCTGTCCCGCTACCCATTGCAACCCGGTGACACTCTGGTCATGAGCTCCTCGAACGACGTGTAACACTCGTCCGCCTTTGCTCAAATCCCAAGTGGCGAGTGAACCAGTCGATGAAGCAGAAGCGAGGACAGGTGGGCCATCTAAGTGCAACAAATGGTTAGTCTCTTTCGTAGTCGACATGAAATTTTGGCTGGAAAGATACTCACCCATCCTGAAAGCCAGACCCGCTACAGAGCCATCCTCAATCTTCATTTGCATCACCAAATCTCCATGTTTGATATCCAATACTCTGATCGAGCCGTCCAAATAACCGACACCCACAACGTCAATAGCGGGAGACTGAACGATAGTGGTGATGGGCGAGGGGGAAGCTGGAGTAGGATGAGGGAAGGTGTGGATCAAAGAACTATGCAGAAGGGGAACGTAAGCTGACAGCAGACTTCATCTGTGAATGACCTGACAGCTTACCAAGTTCTGACGTTCCAGAGCTGCAATTCTCCTTGTTGAGAACCGATCAATATCTTGTTGAGGTAGGTTGATGGGTGCATAATCTGAGTAGCAGTGAACGAGGTATGGAAAGTGATCTGATTTCGCAGCTCTGCACATGAGAAGGGTCGGCGTTAGCTGTCGTTCTTAAGCTCGGGACGAACTTTCGGCAGCTCACGTTTGGAAGAAAGGTCATATACGAGCATGCCTGAACCATCCTCCTTGAGAACGAGTAGTTCGTCACCAAAGATGAGGATCTTGCCAAGTGTCGACTGATCTGGGGACAGGTATGATCCGGTCTACAAAGCATGAGATGACGATCAGCTAGATCACCTCGGGATGTTCATGAGTTTGGCCTCAGCGGACATACCTCCTTTCCACGATGATACTTGATGACCCTCGCTCCGGCACTGGCGAAGATCTCAGTACCCGTCATAGCGAGCGAATTAATCTGTGCTCCAGCATCGGGTCCTGTACGGTAGCTCGTCAGCGACTAGGCACTCCTCCCTTCCCATACAGTCTGACATTGTAAATGATCTAGAATCACTGGACTGACTCACCGGCAAAGACAAGAGTCATCCTCGCAGCATCCCACATCAACCAGCTCTTTCCTACGGACGTAGTGATATTGACTGTAGGCGTTGCTAGAGCTCCCTGTGGAGTGTGAACAAACATCGCATATGGTACATGGTCGGTCACATGACCCAGAGCTCTGAAAGGCGCGAATAGTCTCGGGGTATGAGTAAGAGCGTTGGGGTTGGTCGAAGTTGTTGAGGTCGATGGTCTGGAAGGACCCGCTGCTGGTTGTTCGGCTGATGAAGAGGCTTGAACGGCGGCGGCGGCACCGCCATTCCGTTGTCTTTTGTGCGGGTTAGGCATCGTGTAGCCTGATGATCTGGCTCACAAACTGACTAGAGCAAGATGAGTGAGGTATTGATGGTGCTTATCAGATGGGTAGAAAGGGAGAATGCTATTTCGGATTTGTTTAATAGCAATTCAAGCAACTTTTGAGAAGCATTCTCCTCATCTGAAAATCCGGATGCCAGGAACACACCACGTGGCTTAGCTGAGATATCCGGAGTTGCCCCCTCTGTCCGCCCCCCTCGTCCACGCGTCATATCATGCATCTACATGTTCCATGTTCTGCTCACCGTATCACCGTACTAGCTGCATTCATTCAGGTCGCGGATATATATGGCATGGTATTGAATACGATGGTCCAAGCATGAATGAGGTTAAGAGTAGCTGAGAAGCGCGATAAACAAGGGCGAGACGACGATGAGAGGAGGAGATGTCAAGTGTGTAGTGTGCAGTGTGCGGCGGCACGGTGTGGTGTGTAGTGTTTGCATGAATGGTAGAGGCGTAGATGATTCAAGTGATGTAAGGTTGAGTTAATATATAAATATCATGTCATGTCATCCTCCTCTTTCTTCCTATTCTTCCCATTCATCCTTTGACTGGCAAACCATTCACACGGTCGTCATACACTTTTCCGACCAGAACTCAAGCGAGTACAGCAGCAACCGCCTGATATCCTCAGGTATATATAAGGTTCCAAATAGAGAACAATCACGATAGCTTTCAAAATATCTCTAGCTCGACCTCCACTCAACTGGGCCACTCGCGTACACCAAGTTCACCGTCTCGTCACGCCTTAAACGTCATTTGAAACACCCTCCATACGATCAAATCATCTCTTTTGGGCCTACAACATTCCAAAAAGACTTTCACTCGCTGCTTATCGACGGATATCGCATCGTCAGTGGCCTGCAAGATGACTGTATCAGATACCGGTCTGCCTTCGAACCAGGCAGATGGAGATCAGACGCGAAATGACAGTGATGGCGCACCTGTCGTCGCCAAGCCAGATGTCGAATCAACCCCGTTCGAATCAAAGAAGGCCAAGATTTTCCATGATGATACAATCGTCGATAGTCACAAGCAAGACCTCGATGGGGAATCGAATGATACCGATGGCGATGTGAACATGGATGATTCTTCGTCGTTGACCAACCTTGATGTCAACGGTATCATCAAAGACACCATTTCAGGATCTTCCACCGACACTGAACCTCAACCGCAGCCGAGCGCATCACAAGGCGGGGCCATAGCCGATGGCAAGGACGGCGAAGACAAAGAAGAACCTTCGCCACCTGTTCAGGCTGTTCCGCTTGCTGAGGAAGTTGAGGTCACCGAGGAATGGTGGGAGCTCAAGATGACTTGGTCTGGGAAGACATTCGACTTGAAAGTGGGCGGCAACGATATGTTAGTCATCGCAATTGGCCCATCTTCACTGTTCCTTCCTGTCAACTATATCGATTCATGCTGACTTGCCCCATTGTCTGCGCGGTGTGCAACAGGGTCTATGATTTCCGACAATTGATCTTCCAGCTGACCGGCGTTCCAGTCGAAGGCCAGAAATTGATCGGCCTCTTACCCGGTGCCAAGGGTAAACTGGGCGTAGAGCACGACGCGAAGCGATTCGGTCACTTAGGGGTGAAGAAGGGTGGCAAGTTCGTGTTGGTTGGTACAAGGGAAGAAGAGAGATTCAAAGACCGATCTGGATTCGGTAGTGAGGTGAGTACATTCCTATGGCTTAACTCTGTTAAGCCCTAGGATGGTGGACTAACGTGTCTTGCCCGATGCTTTTCAGGTCGTCGATGATTTCGATGTTACCTATTCCAACAAGGCGCAAGCCAAGGCCAATGTGCTTACACAGGCGGAAGACCCGAGGAACAAGCGGAAAGTTCAGGAAATCATTGACAAGATTCCCATCACTGTGAGTAGCGATATAAGGTGGCATGTACAGACATGGTTTCCGCTGAGGCTGACTGTATGTCTCGCATGTCTTGCATAGGTCATGAATGAGCCAAGAGAGGGGAAGAAGTTACTGGTTCTGGACTTGGATTACAGTAAGTCTAGTTTAGTCTGATAGCGAGAGACAAGACTTGTACCGCGCTGATACACCGGGTTTTGCAGCTATCGTGGATACCAAGCCATTGATCAATGGTGCTCTTCCTTCCGAAGAATGCGCCCGACCAGGCCTACACGAGTTCCTCGAGCAGTACGTCTTCCCTGCCAAAGCTATGAGAGTAACAGCTGAGCTGATCATCCATTGTGGACACGGGATAGGGTATATCCACATTACGACATTGTCATCTGGTCCCAGACTCACTGGCGATGGCTTGAGACCAAGCTTGTCGAGCTGGGGATGATTGGCGGTACGAGAAACTACAAGGTCGCCTTTGTTTCGGATCGTACTACGATGTTTCCAGTAAGTTGATCCTCCAGACCTCTCAGCGACTTCTGCGTATCGGATTATTGAGCTGACTATGTTCGCTCGATCGGCAGGTGTTCACACAAAGAGACGGCAAGCCTTACAAACATGAGTAAGTTCATGGTTCCAAGTGAAACCCCTTATGCAGAGATTGAACTCTCTAATCTGGCCCCATTTGCAGGGTGAAACCTCTTGCATATTTCTGGGCCAAATTCCCTCACTGGTCACCGAAGAATGTGAGTCAAACAGCTTGATCGCGATACCAAGATACAACGCTTCATGCTGGGTGGGTGACTGGCTGATCGAGTTAAGACGCAGACCATACATATCGATGACCTTGCAAGGAACTTTGCTCTGAATCCCGGGGAAGGTCTCAGAGTAAGTTGAGTTTCTCCATCATGTCTTTGGAGACCAATCAACTGACATTACTTCTCGGCCTCGATCTTGTTAGATACGTGCATTTAACAAGGCTGGTCAGCCCGAGGGACTCGCCGACAGGGAACTTGCGAGATTGGGGCGATATGTGAGTATCAATACCTTGATCCTTGCACCAGCTGAGCTTGCTATGGGGTACGGATAATACTGACGTTGTACGACGATCTGATCCGTTTAGCTCGTGAATATTGCCACGAACATTGAAGATTTCACGACCATTGACCATTCGGTGAGCTTCATCACAGGGTTTGCATACTGCACAAGCTTACAGTGATGGTCATTATGTAGATCTGGAAGAAGACGACACCTAGAGAACGATAGAAGACCTACAATGGCTCGAACTCGCATTTCATCTCCTTTTCCCATTCACTTTCGCCTTCAAGTGCCTATTCCACTCAAAACGCTGTACCTATAACTACCCTGTTCTTTACAACCTCGCTTCTCATCCTTCCGCCTATACTGTATACTATTCTACTATGAAAAACTATGGTTTTCTGTCTGTTGATACTACCTACTCCCCATGAGAGCTACTACCTTTTGTATGCATTCCCTATATTCATCCTGATCTACCTACCTAACAATCATCGCCTGGCTTATCGATAACACCTAGCCTAAGCTACAGGGGGAAGTCACGTGATATGAACATCGTTATCGTTGAAACGGCCCGAACGGTGCTTCAGCGTTGACGCGACTTGGTCTGGTCATGGCATCGAGATTGATTGTTCAGGGGTCCATCCGTCCTTCACTTTGATGATTGATTGACTTGACCCCGATCAATGTATTGCAGTTCATACCATTGATATTATACGAGCGATAGACATCCTCTGACGAGCACGATGACGAGACCATAAAAAACGCTGCGAAGAGCACGAAAGAGGGGCTCAACGCAACGCGTCTGAACAACCCATTCGAAACACCCATTCTCCCATCACTTCACTCCTCAACGACCGACCGCTCAGCTCTCATCATCAAAGCCATGCCAGCCTCTCTCCAGGTCGATACGAGTCTCGCAGCTCCAGGTTCGGGCTCGGTCATCCCTAGTGCTCGACCATCACCGACAGCTACGTTGACGACATTCCCAAACCCCTTTGAAGATGAACCGGAACAAGGGATATTACCTGCCCTGCTGTCCAAAGTGAAACAGACCTTCACATCCTCTTCTTCGACACATACCTCTGGACCTGCAGTCACTGGCACGACAGGTTCAATCGCCGGATCGACAAGCCATCCTGGGCTTGTGAGTGCGGGTGGAAATGGAGGAACATCAGCATCTACAAAGGCGGACAAAGGACCATCATCTTCAACCTATGTTGCAGGATCTGAAGGGCACGGACAAATAGGTGGACCGGGCCAAGCGACTGGTAGTGGTAGTGGCAGTGGTAGCCGTGATGGGGTATTCTCCAATTTATCGCCAAGTCAGAATGAGGGAGGGAAGCCGCAGACAGAGGCTCAAGCTATCGCCGAGGCAGCGAAGAAAGGCGCTCAGCAAGCTGCAGCTGCAGCGGCAGCTGCCCAAGCTGCTCAAGCTTCAACAGGTGCTCTACATGCGAGAAGGCAGTCGGGCCCTGCACCTCCAATACAACCTATCACGTCCTTGGCTGCGCGAATAGCAGATGGAGCTGGACCATCTGTCCCCTCTGTTTCTCGTATCACCCCCGGAGTCGCTATTCAAGCTGCTTCCCCACGGAAAATGGCCAGTAAATCACTTCGACCGCCCTTGTCCACTGTCAACTCGGTGGGAAGTACCACATCTTCAGTGCAAGCTCCCTCAATCCTCAGCTCGTCCCATTCTCAAGCGCAATCAAAACGTTTCCCAATGCCTATGCCGCACGAAAGACATTGGAAACCGACCACTGCCGCCCCGGCTCAAGTCACCATATCGCCAGTAACAAGCGTTACCACCACCGTTCAAGCAGCCTCATCCTCAAAACGACCAGCTACACCCGAAACTTCCACTCCCTTTCCTATGCCACCAGGCAGATCGCACAGAGCCCACTTTACCGTCCAACCTCCCACAATAGGTCCATCTTCATCTCGAGCAGGTACACCCCTTCAACACCACGCTCACGCAAATTCGCTATCTCAGAATTTGCGCGTGAGAAGATCTTCCATTGCGACCCTACCTGACTCACCATCGTCTGTATCGATATCAGCGATGCTAGCGAATAATGCGGAACTGTCCCAGAACTTCAGCTACGTACCTGGCTTCCCGCTGCCCAATGACGATACGAGGTCTGTGAGGAGTTTGGGGTTCGTGAAGAAACAGAATAGCGTGTCGAAGATCATCAGGAGGATGAGAGGTGAAGGCTTAAGCAAACATTATTGGATGGCAGATGAACATTGCAAGGAATGCTACGACTGCAAGTCTGTAAGTGGCCATCCCCACTCAATTGAATCCCTTATTCGGGAGCGTACTATTGCTGGATACTGATCGTGATTCCATCAGGTGTTTACCGCATGGCGTCGTAAACACCACTGTAGAATATGCGGACAGATCTTCTGTTCACGATGTGCGAGCAACATCATCGGTGCGCGGCGTTTCGGTCAAGAGGGCGCCGTAAGGGTCTGTAACCTGTGTTTGAAGATCATGGAAGAATACAAAGACGACGACGACGAAGATCGACGATCTATCAACTCGGTTTCTACGTCAGTCCACAGGTTCCCCAGCATATCGGACCGAGCATTCCTCGACGCGGCCATGTCGCCCGAAGTACCGTATGCCAAGTCGCCCTTTGCGGCCAGTCAGCTATTCACCAGTCACCCCAATGATTCTCTCACTGCCATTGACGAGAGCTCTGTACCAACACGCTGGGGAGGTGAGAACGAGCTTTACCGGCCGACTACACCTCTGGATATGGGCGGATCGCAATTGTCCGACTCTGAAGATGCTCATATGTGGTCTTCGAGGCCTCAGACAGCTGCGCCATTCAGACGACCGATGGAGGAAGATCAGAAGAGCGATCATATGCGAGAAGACGAGACTGCTCATCCGCATTCGCATCCCGACTCTTCCGGCTCAGCACTGAGTAGTCCAGATGCCGGTGCAAGTCGATCCCAAAGCCGAGGTGAACCTGCCGTAAGAAAATCAGATATGGGCCCGCCTGCTATTCCACCTAGAGTCGAGTTCCCCCGGACCGATACCTTCTCGACCGATGGCGGCATGGATCCACGTGTGTCCCTGAGCAGAGTAGACTCCAATCAGCCTCTGATCGGTCTGCGGACGAGGCTGAGCTCTAAAGCTAGTCAGGGTGGATTAACGGCTCTGCTAGACTCGGAAAAGTCAGAAGGGCTCTGGCGGGCCAGATCGCATTCATTCGCGTAAGTCTGCTCGGTCCAAGCAAAACACTATGAATTCATCGATCGCTGATCGCTGGCCTCGTGTGCTTTACAGTCAACGGCCAGAGACTCTCTCCGGCGCGAGTTTGATGCATTTCCATCTCATGCTCAAACAAGCTATCGCTCGAGCCGAGCTACCTCATCCCCACCAATGGCATCGCACCCTCAGCCAGCTCCTGCTGAAAGTCTCAACCAATCTCCAGCCGAATGTCAAAGCTGGCGATGACATTGACGTTCGAGCGTACGTCAAGATCAAAAAAGTCCCAGGCGGCAAAATTAGTGATTCAGAATATGTGGATGGGATCGTCATCTCGAAGAATGTAGCACACAAGGCGATGCCTCGCCGTCTGGTCAATCCTCGAATCATGGTCGTCACTTTTCCTCTTGATTATCACCGAGTTGAAAATCAGTTTATGTCGCTTGATCCGATCCTTGCACAGGAAAAGGATTATCTTCGACTTCTCACCAAACGGATCGTCGACGTAAGGCCGCATATTGTTTTAGTCCAGCCCTCCGCATCGAGGATCGCGCTCGATTATCTGCTAGAAGCGAATATCGCCGTAGCGAGGAGTGTGAAAGTGTCGGCCATACACCAGGTCGCGAGGTGTACTCAGGCGGATGTGGTAGCCTCGATGGACCGACTTGCGCTCGAACCGAGACTTGGTAGATGCGCCGAGTTTAGGATACAGTCTTTCGAGCACGAACTTATCCCCGGGAGGAGAAAGACATTGATGCGTTTCGAAGGTGGGCATCGGGAGTACGGCTGTACGATTATCCTTCGAGGTGGAGATTTGGCTACTTTGCGTAAAGTCAAGGTTATCACGGATTTCATGGCGCTCGTGGTGTATCATCTCAAAAACGAGATCATCTTGTACAACGACGAACACAATATCTTCCCACCAAACTCACCACTATCGATCGAGTATCAGGAACTGCTCGACATACTCAACGCGGCGGACGAACAAGAACCGATCTCTCACCACAAGTTGGCGTCAGAGGCTACTACTGTTCAGGCTCAAGACGATGCTGATTCTGAGACGAACACAACTCCTACACCTTCAGTCACGGTCGAAAGGAGTGAAGACGAAGATGAGAAGCATAATGAGCGGATGGAAGCTTTGCAGACGACCAAGCAGATCGCACAATCGCTCGAACCGTATCTTACGACTGTACTTTCGGCTTCGGCGGCGATCCGTTTCCCTCCTCCGGCCACCCTCGCCAAAATGGCAGAGCTGGATCGCGCGTTAGCTAATCTGCGGCAAAGCATAGACGATGAAGAAGCCGCTCAGATCCTGCAAGAGGAAACCAAAGTCGCGGAACAGACGAAATCGGTCGGACCTGTCGGCCCGATTAGCGATTCTGAGTCCTCTTCAGCGTCGCTCGCGACCACTGCTGTACCCGATAGCCTGGAAACGACGACCACCGAAGTGGCCAGTAGTGCAGCGATGAGTGCCATACCTGTCTCTGGTGCTCCACCAAAAGAAGCCACTCGAGATCCGTATAGAGTCCTGCGTAAACCTGAAGAGGTGGCGCGAGAGAGTGCGCTTGCTCAGATCGAGCATGATCATGGTGAACAGCTCAAGCTATGGCAATGGTATTCAAGGCGCTTCACCGAACCTCTTCGTCCAGAAGACTACCAAGGTATAGTCTACCTCTATTCCTTGGGTTGCGAAGGCACCGACAAGCCTTGTGTGGAGCCTGCCCTGCAGAAGATCAACTTCTACCAACCTGGTGATCACACTCTCGGCCAATTCCTGGAACAACTCGCTGCGGACGCCGTGAAGCGATGTACAGGCAAGACTTGCGAGAGACTGCTGTTGTTCCACTTCCATCTCCTAGTACACGGTGATCGTCGACTTCAAATTGCCATGGATCAATTTCCATGCCCTTCACCAGGCCACGAGGACCAAATCATCACATGGTCTTACTGCAGACTTTGCGCCACTCCATCACCCACTACCATCATGCGGGAAGAAACATGGAAGATGTCCTGGGGAGCTTACCTCGAACATTGCTTCTACCCGCCTGAAACGCGAGCCGGCTTCTCCTGCCCTCACGATGCTTATCGAGATCAAATTCGGTACTTCGCACACAGGAATCTGGCGATTAGGATCCATAACGAGTCTATCGATATCTTCGAGCCGCTCAGACCGTCCATCAGTCTACAGGTCAAGGCGGAAACGAAAGTGGTGCTGAAGAACCAAGAATATGAGAGTGCTTTGCACAAGAATGCGGCGTTCTTCGACTCAGTATTGTTTAGACTTAGGAGCTTCGATTACGATATCTGCCAACCGGATAAGGTGAGTCCACGGAACTGCCTGATGACGCCTGTGTATGGCTCGATCACTAACAGTATCAATCATAACAGATTGGTCTACTGAAGAGCGCACTCGAGAACATGCTTTCCCGAGCTGTGGCTGATAGGGAAGAGATCGTCAATCTCCTCAACCGGACGTACAAGCTCACTCCCATGACAGATGTACTGGCTTTGAACACCGTTTTGAGAACCCTCCAAGACAAGGTTGTTCAATGGGAGTGAGTTAGCTGGCTGATCCGCTGCCCATGCGAATATGAGCTGATCTTTTGCATGCTATAGTTCGGATTTCGCGGATATCGAAAAGGCATTCATGCCTTCCGAGAAGGATCTGCGACGAAGTGAGTCATACATCGCCATGAGAGCTTGGGGAGGTTCACCGCTGATGTACGTGCGTTGTAGTGACGGCAACCCACTTGAAGCGCCTGTTCAACAATCAAGATGTCTTCAATTCCCTTGACCGCAATGTCGCCAGTCTCACCGTTTCCGAAGCAGATGAGAAGGAGCTCAAAGACGTCTCGTCAGAGACTACACCAGCCACCAGCGAACCTCCCACACCAGGGCTCGAGTCGACAGACACAGACGAAGCGAATTTGGCACCAGTTCCTTCCAATCTTGATCTCACTAGTGATACCGAGAACGCTTCTACTCCTGTCGGAGTCGTACAGCCGGCGCCTAATCCACTATCACCGGCTGTCACGCCCAGGGATTATGATAGTGACTCGACGATCTCCGCTATTCGACGTGACTCACCGGAAAGAAGTCCGGCCAGAATGGATAGGATCGAGTCGAGCGGGATTGATAGTGATGTGCAGCCTTTTGTGTCCCGCTTACCTCGTCGCTCACGACCTGCACCAAGGTGAATTACACTTCCGTCCGTCTCTTTTTACTGCGAATTGAGCATCACACTAACGACTGTGAACAGCATTGCCGATCTCGTACAACGATTCAACGAAGCGACAACACAAACTTACGAGCCCATAGAGGAGCCCGAGCCCGCGCGCACATCGTCGATACGGCGACAAGCTCGCAGAAGTCCTCTGCCTGAGCATTCCGACAGTGATCACAGTCCTCGTGCTCGTCCGCGGCTTCGACGAGGTAGAACCGAGCAACCGTCAATCAAGCAGAAAGAACATTCCAAGCCCGGTCTCTTATCTGATGGTGATCGTAGTTATGCGGCCAATGCCTCTCGGATTCCTTCTAGTTACGGCAGGAACAGACCGATCGGCGGTCCATCTGCAGACCATCTCAGACCTGGTCTCAGATCAAGAACGCCTTCATATACTGGCAAAGCGTCACCTCGGTCCGGCAGAGCTTCACCAGACCCTAAGGATCGAGTTGCAGGTCCATCATCGTCTGGTATTGCGGAGCCCAAACCGCGGATGATGGGTAAAGGGAAATCACCTCGACTGCCTGATCCACCATCTGGCAGGACTTCTCCCAGTCTTATACGTACTGCTGCTAGGCGTACTCTGGCCGGGACATCGCGGGTAACTTCCATTGCTCGACATTTCGATCGTCTATCTCGTGAAGCGGAGCGCGAACGTCAGAAACGGATTTCGCTCGTCCGGGGCAAACGTGCCAGACCTGTCGGAGTTACAAAAGCCAAGGTTCAAGTCTTCGATAATCTTAGAGACGCTTTCCGGGACGAGTTTGACACCGATTCTTCAGAGGCTGATAACGAAGAGGATGAGCTGGGTAGTGAGGATGAAGCCGATTCGGGCGGAGAGCTGGATCAGGATGGTCAGCCCAAACAGCGTCGGCGATCGTCTCCCGTCAAGTCACGCAAGAACTCGCCTGTCAAAGCTTCCAAACCACTTGAACCTATACCCGTACAAGCCTCCCTCATCGTCGAGACGCCAGAGGAAGCAGACGACAAAGCGAAAGAGATCTCTATTTCGGCTTCCGGTGCTTCGCTTGCCGCGCAATCAATTCTCAGCGATGCGAGGTCAGAGATGTCCTTCACTGATCGACTCCAAATTGAACTACCAAGTTTCGAAACCAGTGCACCGCTTCCAAGTCATCCGGTCACTCCGCAGCTCTCGACAGACACGGCAGACGAGGCACCTCGAAACACCCAGGCCATGTCCCAAATGTCCCAGATGTCTGAGAGTGAGATGAGCTCAGGCGGAGGAGAAAGGTCGAGTATAATCAAGACTTTGACTGGTCTTTGGGCTTTCCGAGCCGGTGACTTCACCCCGCTGGAGTATCCATTGTGAGTTGAGTGAAAATCGTGCTATATACCTGATCCTCGAGTCGCTAATGATTTCATAGATCCGCTTCTGAGCATTTGTTCGCCGATTCTCGAGTCATCATTAGAGAAAATGAACCGACTAGTATCATTGCTTTCACGTTGAGCTCAAAGACATATAGAGACAAGATGCGAGCGGAAGCGAACCAGTCGAAAGGAGCAGGTGGTAAATCCGAAGCATTTATGCCTGAGGAACATCACGGCGGCGACCGGGCCTCGACCTGGGATATCGTATCTATTGATGAGGCGATGGATGCCGATGAGCAGCTGAGGCGGGAGCAGGGTACTCATTTGAAGTATGGTGCGTGACAGTCTCTGGTTACGGCGTCATTGACCATTCGAGATCAACGAAAAGTAGCTGATTTGAAAAACGCGTCTATTATCTTGTGGTAGACTTCGAATCGGGTGCATCGACGATCTTCTGTCGAATCTTCTTTGCAGAGCAATTCGCAGCCCTTCGGTCGGCTTGTCAATGCGAAGACAGCTTTGTTGAATCCCTAGCAAGGTGTCTACAGTTCGACGCATCAGGCGGTAAATCCGGTTCAGCATTCCTCAAGACCAAGGATGATCGATTCATCGCCAAAGAAATCTCCAGATTGGAGATGGACGCTCTGACAAAGTTCGCCCCGGCGTATTTCGAATACACACGCAAAGCCTTCCAAGGGCAAAGACCTACTGTCTTAGCGAAGATCTATGGGTTTTTCAAGATTGGATATAGGAATGCGATTACCGGACGGTACATGAGGATGAATGTCCTGGTTATGGAAAACCTATTCTACGAGAGGCGTTTCTCAAAGGTGAGCAAGATCTCCCTGCAACTTGATCTACGGTACCCACCTCGTTACACTCTGTGATGCGCTTACCTCCCATTGCCCTCTTTGTAGATCTACGATCTCAAAGGCAGTATGCGAAACCGTCTCATCCAACCTACAGGTCGGATCAACGAAGTCTTGTGAGTGTTTCGCGACATATCTGGCCGAATAGCTCGATAAGCGACTGACCCTGTATTGGTATCGTTAGGCTGGACGAGAACCTGATGGAGATCGTGTACAAACATCCTCTGTACCTTCGGGACCACGCGAAGCGGATTCTGCGCACAGCGCTGTTCAACGATACGCTATTCTTGTCCAATCTAAACGTTATGGACTATTCTCTCGTTGTTGGCGTTGATTCGGAGCGACATGAGCTGGTCGTAGGGATCGTGGATTATATTAGAACCTTCACATGGTACGCTTAGACATGGTCGTCGACGGTTTCAAATGCTAATGTTTCTTTTCTGACGTCAACAGGGACAAGAAGCTGGAGTCGTGGGTTAAAGACTCTGCTTTCCTTGGTGGAGCGGGTAAAGGCGAACCAACCATTGTCACTCCCAAACAATGTGAGTGATCCCGAGCATCTCGCGTCCCGTAGCTTATGGCAAGCGTCGACTGATGAGGTCACAATTGAACGATTCGCGAAAACAGACAAGA
This sequence comes from Kwoniella sp. CBS 6097, assembly GCA_036287355.1. Classification (NCBI taxonomy): domain Eukaryota; kingdom Fungi; phylum Basidiomycota; class Tremellomycetes; order Tremellales; family Cryptococcaceae; genus Kwoniella; species Kwoniella sp. CBS 6097. The sequence goes on along the minus strand of CP143074.1, from coordinate 12,800,986 downwards.
TCCGATTCCGCACAGCGATGGAAAGGTTCTACTTCCCTTCTGTACCTGATCGATGGACTAAATTAGGTTCGGAAGAAGTAGCAATGGATGACGATGGTCAGTCCCAAGTTGTGACAGTATAGGGGACGGACGCCATCTTGGAAATGTGATGAGTGGGGCGAATGGAAGAACGAGCAATGAGCGAACCTCAAGGAATCAGGGGATTCAAGTCTAAATAACAAACAAGAGGCGGTAACATTCTACAGTACGACATCTCTATATCTGTTTGTATATACATATATGACTATAGATCAAAAATATTATCCTGTACATATTATTGCTTGTACGTTCACTAGTAATGTGTACCCATGAGACTGACTGCATGTTGTTCCAACATCGAATATTCATGAACTACCCAGATCGTAAATGTCGTTAAACTATCATTGTAAAGCCCGTGTTCCCATCACCCATTACGAAACGAAACGAAACGAAAACGGTTCATACCATGTCTTGCTGATCATGGCTAAGCATCCTCTTTATCTACCGCTTCCCTCATCATATCTACAAGCCGATATCAAAGGATATCAGCGTGAGAAAGCATCTAGTTGATATCCTGTGCTAGATGAGAAATGACTCACCTCCCCATACAGACGTAGCCATCGAATCGAAGTAATCATCCGCCAACACCTCTTCCGTGGGCGAAGGAGAATCGCTAATCATTCAAATTGACGCGATCAGTATACAGGTATACACTTTCACCCAGGATCAAGAGAACGAAGACAGAGAATCCCGCTTACCGCCTGTAATGTGCGTCCTCTGACGAAAGCATACTACCATTGGAGACCTGTCTCGAGACCGAAGGTCTACCTTGTCCTGCCGAAGTAGGTCTCCCAGCACTTCCGATACTCAACGCAGGAGAGTGTCGGCTTGACGGCTGGTTCAACGTTACGTCAGGTGAGAGTGGATGAGATCCTACACCCATACCCATACTCATACCCGTGCCTATACCGGTCGTAGCATCAAGAGACGCTCGAGGTGAAGAGTGTCTTGAGACAGGTGTTGATCTTGGTGGTGAGGGTGATACGGACGGACTTCGACTCGCTCGTCCACTTTCCCTCTCTCTAGCTCGTTCCCTTTCAAGAGCGGCTGGCGCATGGAATGGATTGCGATCTTCTACGAGCTCTTCCATTGGCGGAGTGGAGGGCATAGGCTCAATGACAATCGCAGGAATACCTACAGGGTCAATGAGAACATCAGTGAGAAGGGTTCCTAAAAAGGTTGCGGTGACACTTGGCGAGCTCACCTTCCGCTTCAGCGTTGAGTTGCCGCCTTCTCTCTTCACGTCCAGCCAAGAACCTTCGCCTCCAGTAAATGGTCCGCAAGAGCCCTCGAACTCGATCTAGACTGACCAAATCCGTGACTCTCTCCGACTTGGCCCGCCTGACGAGCAGGTCATCCAATCTGTAATGCACAGCCCAGTTAGCCTTGAAACCCTCCTGGAACATATTTGTGGTTCTACTGTCATTCAAGCCAGCAACCCACTGTAAGGCCTTTTCATCATCGATCAGCTTGTAATGAGCCAGCATCATGAGCATAGCCGTGAAGCTGATACCCTTGTTCGGTTCCTCTGAAATCCTAGCTTCATTGTACAGCCGAGAAAACAGTTGTCTTCTTTCTCGGACTCGTCGATAATCGATTTGAGCAATCTGAGCTTCCACTCTTCGAACATCCACTGCTCGCTTGACACCGGTAACGACGTATGCTTTGCCCGTAGCGTTAACTACGGGATCCGGCAAGGCATGTCGGACCATATTGGGAATACTGAATTCGACTGGATATGCCCGGACTTCCAGGACACCGGTCAAGCGCTGTGTGATCAGTCGTCAGCGATCGGACCATAATCACTCGCTGTTGCGAGAAATGATAATACTGCACTTACCGAGAAGAAACGGATGAAATCCCTTCGACGAATGTATCCCGTTCGCTCTGTATCGAATTCAGCCCATAGTCGCTTGAATGCACCTAGAATTTGTCGCTGCTCAGCATGTCACACTGTATGGTCGATCAGGCCGATCGGGATGTGTGGTGTACTCACGCATCTCTTCTCGGTTCAAAGACGAACCACCAGGTCTCTGGTACACGTATGCGAAAGATTCGACAACAACACCAGTAAACATGTTCAAGAAGATGTACCTATTGGGGGCCCGGATTACCAGGTTTAGCATCTCAATTCTGAGCATGGGTGCATGGGCGAAACACTCACATCGAAACGATGTTCCAGCTGATGAAAAGCGTGTAAGCACCCGGTGCACTGCCGCAGTCCGACTCGAGGAAGTTGCCACTTTCAGTACAGCGGGGGTACGAAATCGTGCTAGTAATGCAGAGCCATGTCAGTCTTCGGACAACGGTGAGGCTATGGCTAGGAGGAAGAAAGAGACTGACTAATCGTGCATGTACGCGTTCCATCCCTCGCTAAACGAATACCTATTAGTGAAGGGCACGTCATGTCAATGAGCAAAGAGAAATAAAGCTTACCCCGTTGACATGAAAGCCAGCATGACAAGAGCATTCCCAAACGAGTAATAGTTCTGGAATCTGGTACCCGCGCTATTACCCGCCTTGGTCAAACCGAAGACTTCGAGGAAGAGGATAGCGTAAAAGATGAAAAGTGTGGCCCAGAGGAGGAACAGGTTACCGATAGCTGGCAGACTCGCGCTATATGCTATGCGTCAGTCATTGCTGCAGTTCAACGCTATTGTCAAAGCTGAAGCCGAAGAAAACTCACACCGAGGTCTTGAAAAGCTGGTTGAGCGAGCTGATACGCTGAACCAATTTCAGAGAGATGGATACCAAGAAAAGCTTCTGAAGCTGGATGTTAACCTGACTCCCCGCTTCTCCCGCACTAGCCGATTGGAGGGCAGGGATGGTCGTGGCGAAACTGCCCGTGATGACCACCAGGTCGAATAGATTCCACCCGTTCGCTCGGAACGACTTGAAGCCGAGTCCGTAGAATCGTACAAGCAGATCGATGGCGTATAGGACGGTGAGGATCAGGAAAATCAGGTCAAGTTGGACGTCTGTCAAGATATTATTGGAAAAATCTTGCATCCTACGAAAGAATTCCGAAGGCTGGTCAGCAGGCTGCAATGAAGTAGGTAATAGATGAGTTTGACGACTTACATCAGAAGCAGTATATGGATGTAGTATATCCAAGTGAAAATGTGCGCCCAGATGCCGTACTTGTTGACCGCTCGATCATAACACCAAGCTTTGAACGGGAGGTTTGGTCGACCTTTGGGTAATTGCGAAGGCGTTTGAGCTTTGATGAACTTGGACAGGTCGACCCATTGTCGTTGCTCGGATGTGAGAAGGGCGTTGCCAGACCTCGTGCTGAAATTCTTGATAATAATACTGTTGGAGAGATACAGCAAACACATCAGCGATTGCAACACGAGCTATGCCTTGAACTATTCGTAGAGATACGTACCTGACGAAGAGAGTGAGAATGATGACTCCTCCAAAGAGATTGAAGATGAGCATGTAGATAGCATTCCACTGCGACGCCATATTCTGGGGCTGCAGATCCCGACCGCTGATGTTCATCACGGAAGCCATGACGTCGATCCACCCTTCAAGCGAAACGATTTCGAAGAGGATCAAAATGGACTCTCGGAAGGAATCGAATGCCCACTTGCTCGCGTCCAAAGTAGGGTTGGCCCAAACTCGCGGGACAAGGTAAGGGAGAGAATCGTCGACAGGGGAGGTTGAGAATTGACCGGAACAATCCGCAAGACCGGTGCTGTCTCCGTCGTTGCAAGAATACAGCAGGCCTGAGAATATGTTCAAGCTGCGGAGAAGGCACATAGACCAAGGGTCCATCAGAGACAAAGCGCATGTGGTCTATAGATGCTGTACTCACCCCCAGACAGCGAACGGAATCAAGTATAGGACCATGAGAATCGAAGCGTCCAGGATCTTGAGGGCACCAGCGAACAGCACCGCATGCAGTGTATCTCGTAGACGGGAGAAGAGCGTGATTAATCTGAGGGCTCGGAAACTCTTGAGCGATCGTGTCACTCGACTGAGACCACCGATGAAAATGAGAGAGGTTGTTGTGTTGATTATGAGCGTGATGAGAATGATGAAGTCAAGGACGTTCCATAAGGAGAGCAAGTACGCATTCGGGGCAAACATGAATCCATCGGCGATGATCTTGATAGCCGCTTCGACGACGAACACCATACCCAGCGCTACTTCGGAGAGGTCAAACCATGTTCCACGGAAAACGCCGTTCTCAGCGTAATATCCTCGTCGGTAGCTTGGCGAGGCGACGGCCGCTACTGCGACACTGGCTACTACCGCACAGAAAACGATCGTCTTCACCACAAGCTGGAGGACAGGATGAGCGGGTCTGCCGAAAATTCGATCGCCGTATGCAGGCGCTACACAAGCTTGACAGAACCGTCGGACTGGATTACTCTGCTTGAAGATCCATAGGGATTGGTCGAAGCTGGGGTGAGCGGCGATAAAATCGGCTTGCTGGTTCCGTCGTTCTCGAAGAGCATCCATGTGCTCGTCATTGGATGGCCCAGCGTTTAGGGGAGGGAGCAGGTCAGTCCTATCACAGCATGTCAGATATGAATCAGCTACAGCTAGCTACAAGACATTCAGTACTCGCAACAGCATAAAGCCACTCACAATCCTCGATCATCATCGTTGTCCTCGTCAAGTTCCGCAAATTTCGCTGAAGTGGAATGACGCAGGTTCCTCAGCGGGATAGCAGATTCTTCCTTGTCCCTACCCAACAGCCGTCGCATTGCTCCTTTTGCCCCGGAAGTCGAACCCCAAGCGCCAAGCTAAATCGGCCGCTGAGGTCAGCATGGCACATATATGACTTCGAGAGTGATTGCAGTAACTCACATCAGAGGTAGGCACGCTACCAACATCAGCTCCAATATTCTGCTTGAGCGGGAGCACTAAATTCGGCGGCAACGTAGCGACTTTGACTGCCGTATGTCTCGCCGCCATCAACCGGTAAGGGTTCAAACGATCGATCCAGCTAACGTGAGCTGATTGAGGTTCAGCTTTTCGGATGAACGCCTCAATCTGCTGCTTTCTTTTCTGCTCTTCGGCTATGGCAAAGTTCTGGCAGCGATCTAGCGTCAGCGGTGTGGCCCCGGGACGGAATTGAAAGAATCGTGAGAAGGTTGTGAGTTAGACTTACCTCATTGATAACAGCGATGAACATCTGTAAGACGATGACTGCAGAACGGTAAATGAGCATACATCGTGCACTCTAATTGTCGGTATGTCGCTGCAGGACAACTACTTACAATTTGAGAACAAGAACCAGCCACAGAGAAAGATAGCGGCTATGATGTTCTGCTTGAATGGACCTTCGGAGCCCATCTGCGAAGCCCAGAAACATCTATTTAGCAATGGCGAGAGCTGAATTAGGCGAAAGGAGACGGGCTGGACATACCACGTTGTAAAGGATATCCGTCCAGTTCTCAGACGAGAAGATCTGAAAAAGCACATTATTCGCTTAGTTCCTGCAATGACGGAGGGCTTACGGCCAACGGCCAATGGTTTTGTCAACATACCTGGTAGATGCCCAAGAAGGAATTGTATGTCTGGGAGAAAGTGATGGTCTCTCCTTCTTCGAGATCACCTCGGAACAGTTGCAAGGCCTATTTGGACCTCGAGTCGGTCAGCTGAGGTGTACACGAGATCGGCATGGGATCAGCTGACTCACCATGAGTGCACCCAAAAAATTCATCAAAAACATGAAAACGACCATATTTAGCAGACCTGCGAAACTACCGAACACCGTAGCCTATCACAAGTCGAGCCCATCAGCATTCTGAGGCATACCGGAAGGTACGGGATGAAGAGGCACTGACTAAGAGGGGCTTCATCCTTGGAAACGCCAAAATGACCCTATACCATCTCAATAGCTGGAATACCGTCAACCAAGGATAGACACCACCAGAGGAGATAGCGGGAATCTGAATGATAGAACATGTGATCGCAAGGAAGAGATCGAAGCTGTTTCTTCCTGATGAGAAGAACGACCGCCAGTCGGGAAAATAGCCAATGACGCGGATGATCATCTCTAGGTCAAAGGCGAGCGTGAAGGCGATCTCGATGTTCTCTACGATTGAGCGGTACAATGGCATAAGTATGAAGAGCACGTAAAAATCACCAGCGATCTTGGATTGGAGAATGAGATCCCACTCACTCAGTAATTGCAACATATCTTGCGAGCTTTGGGCGGTCTTCGTGCCTTGCGCGACTAAATCCGCGACGATCAGGAGCACCCAAAACAGTTCCGTTTTTTCGTACAGTCGAAGAAACCAGTTGGTCACTCTACGATGCTTCTTCTCTGTCGCCCATTGTGGATCCGTCCCAAGGAATGTTCTATCATGATAGGCAGGATTGATCAGCTGTAGCTCAAGCCATTTGTGATCGCAGTCCCCGGTCATCCTGTACTGATGATCAAGTCCAGGAAGCAGGGCTACTCACTCGTCACCACCAAAAGCACTCCTCTTTGTCTCCGCCCTGATATCCGAGAACGTGTTGACGACAACGGCAACCAGCAAGTTCATCAACCAGAAGTTAAGGACGATGACTCCGGCGAGAAAGTAGAAGGAGGAACTGAAGAAGTCCGAGTCCATAGCCGAATACATGACAGGTGCCCATGTGTTGACTGCGACGATGATGAGACAGAAGGGTCGCCAAGCAATCGTTGTCAGCTAAGCCATAGCCAAAGCAGTACTTAGGTGTAGGGTGGAGAAACCACGGATTCTACGGGCGGTACTCACTCGAGATTATAATGATGACTTGCAATAAGGATGCAAAGACGTTATCGAAGCTGTTCACGCCGTTATTAGGATTATCATCGGTTGTCTGCAAGTGTTTTGGTAATGTGTCAGCCTTCTTTCTGCTATTGAAAAATCGATTGGAAAGGATCGTTTGTGTGCTTGACTCACTATACAGACCTGACCGAGAGGACATATATACCCTTTGGGCGATATGGTGCTCGGGTCTCCGTCCGAATCGAGATACGGCACCTGTGACAGCGTCACGGGGTCCAGATATCCTCCGCATTGCCTTTCCAACGTGATTTGATTTGTCGAATTCTGAGGATCCGTGAGAATACAAGCACGTCTGAACGAACCTCTGAAACTCTGCACACCGATGATGGAGAATATACCAGCGGCGAAGATCAAAAAGTACGCAACGGTGATCAACATTGGTCCTGCCCTTTTCAGCGAATGCAAGATCGTGGTGGTACCGCTCGTGATGACCAGCAATCTGCCTGTACGAAGTACCGAAAGCGCTCGGAAGATATAGACGTGTCGATCGGCGGTCGCTTCGTATCCTGTCAACGCGAGGAAAAAGGTAACCCAGAATGCTAGGACAGCGATCATGTCGATACGGTGCCATGAGTGCCGCAGATACGGTCTTCCTTGCTTTGATAGCGATTTTGTGTTCGCGATGGCTTTTTGGAATGGTGCTTCAGGTAAATTCGGCAGCGGTATTCCTCGTCTCTTATCATCTTTCGAAGCATTCTTGGACAGTGAGGTTGATTTCGCGGCGGCCGTAGTAAGTGATTCGCTATGCGATCTCCATGCTGCACGATGGGATGTTTTCGATTTGGATAAATTCCGTTGTAAGTTGCTTTGCGCTCGTCCAAATCGTCTTTGGACGACTGGGATGATGCCAGCGGGACCATACAGGAAATCGCGAACCGATCGTTCTGGGTCGAGGATGAAGCCTGTAACCACTATACGAGCGAACATTTCGAGGCTGCGGGAAGAATTGGATAATAAGCGATCAGGATTTTATCCCGCATGTGCAAAATATGGGCTTCCGGACTGAGTCGTATTCCCGGAGGGAGAAACAATGCCTGAACAGTTGAGTGGTGAACTCACGTGAAGATACAAAACAGCGCCAATAGGACAACATCTGGCCATGTCTGGAAATATCCATCGTCCTGACGTGGTTCGTAAAGAGGTGTAGCAGATTGGATGGCCAAGACGATGACGTTGAGGATGATAAGAATGAGAATGGTTGGTTCGGTAGCTCTGCGAAGATGAGGAGTGGAACGAAGCACAAAGAAAGTAGGTATGCGAATCAGTCCAAACTTCTGCGCAGTAAATTTCCGATACTGCCAGTGGTAGTAATTACAAGGAAATAAGGAGAGACAGGACCAGATGTTATCAGATCAATAAGTGAATTGAGACTCACGGATACCGCATAAGCCCATCCATAGCTTTTCTAGTCTTACTATTCCGACCAAACACACCCAACGTCCTCCCTCTCAGTCCCTCCGGAGGTCTTGGATCAGGCCTGAGCGGAGGCGGTACATCCGTCCCTTGTATCCCTAAACCTATTGGACCTCTCTCTTCATCTTTCCGTTTCCCATCGCCATCATCAACATCATCATTGTCATCATCGTCATCATCGTCTTTACTGGCCAACCGCTTCAATCCGAGATCTCTATCTTTATCTTTATCTTTATCTCGATCTACGCCCATTATATTCACAACCCTCCCACTGGCTTTCCGTATTGTCCTTGAAACTGTTCTGAGAGTAGACGATCTTGCTAGTCCGTTTTCGTCGTACGGTTTCCTATGTTTCCCAGGCGATCTTCCAGGCGATCCCGAATTCTTGATATTGATATTGCCTATACCTCGTCCAGGGCTCGAGCCTGAGCCTGAGCCTGAGCCTGAGCCTGAATTTGAGGGCAATTCGTACCCCAGAGCCGCGGGACCAGGTGTCAATCTTTCTGTGGCTTGATCGAAGCTGTCCCTCTGCCGATCGGACGAAGTATCAGCAGAAGCGAGCGAGATTTCCGAATCGTATTTTCTGAAAAAAGGCGCTCCCGGACGAGCTTGAGATGAAGTTGCTCCTAGCGGGATCTCGTCGAAGGGTGTCGTTGAGTGAGATGTGTTTGCCGTAGTGGGTAAAGGCGATGTCAACGGAGAAGGGTTGATTTGATTTTGATTTTGGTTTTGGCCGCCAGAGGTGTAGGTGGTATCTCCCCATATATCAGCACCATTGCCTAACCCAGCATAAGCGATATCCCTCTCTTCCCTCGGATCATACAAATGTGTTTGCGTTTGTATTCTTGGCGAATTGATTGCGAAACCTCCAGCTCCAGCTCCAGGGTGGGGTATCGATATTGAAGAAGACGTAGACGGCGGAAACAGATTATCTCTATCTCTATCTCTGTCTCCGGCAGCTTCTCTGGGTCTATTCCAACTTAATCTTCTCGATAAGCCATCAGGTGTTGGCGAAGCAGGCGATGCGACGGGCGAAGGAGACGTCGAGCGATGTGGGAATGTCGAGGTCGATGCAGAGGTCGAGATGGCTATACTACCATGTCTCGAATGCGAGTGTGAGTGTCGACCTTGACTTTGGCTTTGGCTTTGATTTGAGCGTTGGCTTTGGTTTTGGCTTTGGCCTTGTCCACCCTTGAGAGGAGGAGTGTTGAACATTGCTCAACGACAACGGCAACAGCCAATGGCCCAAACGAAGCCTGCGTTTGACCTTCCCCCTGCCTTCCTTCACTTTCCAATTAATCGAGCAAGACCGAGACCGAAAACCAGAGTCAAGAGATTCAAGCCGTGTCGTATTGGCGTTGGGGGTCGATTGCTAGATGATGACGGAGGCGAGCCGAGCCGAGTGAATCCAATGTTCGAATCAAATCAACGAATGAATGAATCAGCGTTACTTGATATGTCCCTGGACAAGCGCTGGTCGTTTTCTCTGTTTTGTTTTCTCTATTCAGTCGATAGTCGATAGTCCACATATACGAGCGAGCGGTGAAAGGAAGGAGAAAAACGCTAGAAATCTGACTGGATATGATACAGGCAGATAGCCAGATGCAAAGACACCACTCGATATATAAGGTAGCCAACCTCATGCATGCATGCACTCACTCGGCTCGGCGGTCTGCGAGTTCAGAGTGTGCATATTGCATGAGCATATTGCTGTGCGCTGCTGCAGCTGCTGCAGCTGCTACAGCTGCATGGGCATGTATGGTAACGCGTGCCTTATTACTGTACTCGTAGCCCGACGCGTTCGATCGCCAAGAACCAGGTCCAAAGAACGCCGCAGTTAAAATCATCACAGCCGCAATTACCTTCTCTGCCGCACACAACGGAAGCCTCTGATATGTGTATATGTACATTACATATGTTGTGCGTGCGTGATGGCATGGCGTATGAGTATGAGTGTGAGTGTGAGTATGGTATGTAGCGTATGAAAATGAATAGCTTATGCGTGAAAATATAGTATTTAACAACAGAATACGTCTTTCTCGTGTCACAAGGCTACTTGCTTTTATTTGCCCTCTTCGACTGTCCATCCTAGCAGTCCGTCTCGATCCTACTATCAAGTACTAAGAACCAAGAGAGCCCGCAGACACACACACTCTCTCTCTCTTTTTCTCGCTCTTTTGCGGAAGTCCCTCCCAAAGCCCACAACCCATCTTTTAGCTTGCAAATTGCCTGCTAGCTCTCTGTTTCTCTTTCGCTCGCTGCCTCTCCCTCTCTCGATCCCTGTCCCTTTCCCTGGAAGCAGAGGCAGGAGGAGGCGGCGCATCAAGAACGATACTCCTTCTCCACTCATCCGTGTGCCTCAATACTTCCTCTTTACCTCTCCCTTGCGCCCCAGCACCAGTACCAGCAATGACCCCGCTAGCGCCGGCACCGACGCCTGCCTCACGCTCACGCTCACGCTCACGCTCACGTTCTCTGGCAAACCTCTCTCGCTCCTTGCGCTTCTGTTCGTCCTTCTCAAACTGCTTCTGTTTCTCCCATTTCTTCCTGGCTTCCTCAACTTCGACTGCTTCTCGCATCTTGCTAGTGATTGGATCTTGCATCCTCGACATCCTCTGCCTGTGTCGTTCGGCAAGTTCGTCGACGCTCATGGCAGGTCTAGAGGCCGGTTGCCTCGGGGGAGGTTGCTGCGAAGTGGGTCGAGAAGGTGGTTGTTGTGAGACTGGTCGAGAAGATGGGTGTTGCGAAACAGGCCGAGATCGGGAGTTGGACTCGTAAGCCCGAGGGCTGGTAGCTCTGCCAACATCGATAGGACTGCCTAATGGCTGGTTCGAGCTGCCAAAGTAATCATAGCTGCTAACAGTACGATCCTGTCCGGCGCTTGGGTTTCGATGTAATGCACCTTGTCCACCAGGCGTACCGGCTGAGGTAGGGTATGTGCCCATCTGTCGAGAATCCCGAGGTCCGAAATCAGACACTCTCTGCTCTAGCATACTGGTGGTCCTTTCTCTTCGCTCAGAGATACCTCGCGCGACGCTGGCGGGGACGGTGATCATATTGGCAGGCGGAGGTGGCGGAGACGGGTTGAGCTGTTGAGTAACGACCTTTCGCTGCGCAAGGTATGCATCCCATTCCGACTGAGGAGCCGATGGAGGCGGTTTGCTGATTTCGGGAGAAAGAGAGCGCGATTGAGGTCTTTCAGAGAAATCGAGATTAAGAATCTTGCCGCTCGTAGCGGACATATGTCGTTCTCGCTTGGCAAAGTCGAGATCGAGGATATTGCTGCTAGCCGATGAAAGGTGTCGGTCACGTCTGTTGTCGGTGGTCGAGGTAGACATGTGTCTGTCTCGCTTCTCGCCTGCAGTGACCAATGTCGAAGTAGGTGTCGTACCTCTGCCCAAGAGTAACGAGTCGCTCTTGACTGATGGAGCAGGAGTGCCATTACTGGAAAGCCGGTCGAGAGAGCCTCGAATCTCTTCTCGAGCTTTCTTGATCTCGTTCAACAGTTTCATCTGGCTTGCAAGTTCGGGGCTGGCATGGGTAGGAGATGAAGGTTCGCCGCTGGTGAGCTCTTCCAACCCCAACAGGCCGCTAGCTGCTGATGGCGTATCAGGGTGAGGCAGAGTAGGCGAGCTTAGGGCAACGCTCTCATATAAGCCTTTCGGATCAGAATCTCGTAGCAAGCTAAGTGCGCTGGAGGTCCGTCTATCCTCAAGATTTTGACTGAATCCAAGTTGAGGAAGCATGATACTCGAGTGGTCATGATCATGCTCGAGTCTCTTGGCCGAGCCAGAGAGACTACCGTAAGGATCGGTAGGTACGCTCGAAGGAGGTGGCGACCCGGATCTTCGGGTTCCATTACCATGCTTGTCTTCCCATTCGCTGAGCTCGGCACCGACATTCTTGAATCGCTCAGCAGCCTTCGCGATCTCTTCAGCTTCGATCTTTTCCTCTTCCTCCTCTCGCAGCTGTCGGAGCTTCTTCGTGAGGATATTGAGCACTCGGAACTGGATAGCGGCACCGATCTGGGAAAGACGGATAAGTCAACGTGAGCTTCGAACCGGGAGACTTGAGAAACAGAATCGCATAGACACGCAGCGGACGACTTACCACCACCATAGCCGCTAAGATACCAAGCTCGATCATCATGGTTTGAGTGAGAGGGTACTTGAACCCGTTGAGCTTGGGGAATAGTTCCTTGAATCCAAGGTTGTACATGTAGAACTGCCGATGGGAACAAAGGATGTCAGCTGAGGCCTGAGTCCAGAGGTCTCGTGCGAAAACTAGCTCACCTCTTTCAGACCACCTCGGGTATAACAATCCACACCAAGTGTGAAAGCCGTAGCGCCGATCCAAGCAGTGGAGACAAGCATCATCCATTCATTGCTGAGTTTGGGCAAGCTGCCCACAAAAGCAGCGACTGTCAGACCGCCTAACAGACCCCATCGACCAAGGACGGAGGTGATGAGACCGCCTTGTCGGGTGGCAAGGAGGAACCATCCGAAGGTGAAGCCTCCTATGGCCGAGACCCAGTATTTGGCGAATGTGTAGAGGAATATACCGAGTGCTGCGCCGAAGAATGAGACGATCACGCATGCGAGGAGGTAAAGACCTCGTAGGGTAGTGCTAGGTGGATTGGGAGAGGGAGGTTGCAGGTTGGGCTGGACGCTGTGGTTTGATAGAGATGTCAGCTGATCGTCGGACTTGCACCGTGCTATTGCAGCTTAACTTACCCCCATCGCAAGATCAAGACACAGGTGAGCAGCATAACAGCATATCCAGTGGAGATTGCAAGGGACGACCTATAGCAAAGCTAATCAGCATTTTGTCTCATTGCAAAGAACAGCTTTTTGAGCGATTGCAACTTACCATCGGTTCTTGCCTCCTAAGACTGCCACCGGTATTCCACTAATAATCAACAATGCCCCCAGGACACCGTAGGCTGGGTCTATTCTGATCTTAAAAGGCAACCAACTATCGCCTTCTTCCCATGGCTTGTTCTCCCCATCGAACGGTATCGTACCGTTTGTCAACGTTCCATTCCAGATGGAAGCGTTCGTAGCGCTAAATGCGCCCCCTTCATCCAAGTCGGTGGTGTTCATCGTAAATGTCAGAGCAAGTGTGGTGGGTTCTACTCTCACTCCGGAGGGGGTCGAAGTTGGGTAGACTGTTAAGGAAGTGGTGAGGGTCGTGATGTTGAATGAGGTGGTGCTGCTGGTTCGACTTGTGGAGTTTGATGAGCCTGAGCCTGAGCCTGAGCCTGAGCGGGAGGCTGATGCTGAGGGGGAGGGGGTGATCGTACCCGATCGGGAAGAGGATTGGTTATCGTTGTTGTTGTTATTGTTGCTATTATTGTTGTTGTCTTGAGCGAAGATGAGAGGAAGGAAGAGAGCGGCAAGGATAGGCTTGAAGAATCTCATTTTGGGCAAAGCTGGTGCAGCTCAATCTCGATGTTCTATATCGGCGATAGGGTTGACCAGGGAATGAACAGTTTACGAACTAGCGGGAGGGCGATGCAGGAGATACAGAAAGGGGAAGAAGTAAGTAATAGCTAGTACAGTGATGTGAGCGGGGAGTGAAGAAAACCAGAAAAGTGATATCGAAATGGCGAATTGCGGACGGATAGAAGCGGGGTGGCTATGGCTGTGTCGTTCGTTGTCAATCGATTCCCAAGTGAGGTGATGAAGTGATGATAGTCGTGGGCGAAATTGTGTTGCTTTGTACTGATTGTCGTATCGTTTGGCATTGTATATGCAGATCTTTGAGTATATGGAGCTAGACCGACCGGAGATACACGATGAAAGCTAGAATGAAAGAGATCCAAAGGGCTATAGGGCTATCTGAGGAAGGTATGTCAAGGGGAAGAATGATAACAATGTCAAAAATGTCAATTTGCGGAAGTGAAAGTCCAAAGTGAGTGAGCAAGTGAGCGAGTGAGTGATAATGCAAGTGAAAGGAGCGAGTAAAGAGTACCGCAATTGGATGTTTGGATGCTTGGATGCTTGGATGTTTGGTGGTAAGGGGTTGAAAAGAGAAGATCAAAGGAATGAAAGGAAGGTGTGAGGGAGGGGGAGCAAGGTGGTATGTTCCGAGTCAACAAAATCAGCCAATGAGTGCGAGCTGATGCTAGCTAGATGCTGATCAAAGTTGAGTTGACTTGTTGGATTTTCGATGGTCGATGTGAGGAGCTGTTTTTTCTCGTTCTTCTCGTTTTTCTAGGTTGATCGAACGTAGTGTCGTGTCGTCTCGTTACAATCACAATCGTCTCAGTCACGTGTGGACAAGGTACCATCAGACCATCAAGCCATGACCATAGCGTGATGATGGTGGAGGAGGCGATGGCGATGGCGATGGCGATGGTGATACCGATGGCGATGGCGATACCGAGCAAAGGGGGTGAAAAGTCAAGCAAGGGGTAATGTAATAAAATCGATCCGATCCGATTGATGTGATTTTTCAACTATATAGTCTGTTTAGTCTGGATTTAGCACACACACTATCACCCTTCCCCCTTCCCCCTTCCTTTGGTATTCGTACGGAATCACCGTACTGCGAGTGTATTAGGGGTATGTGATAGTGACAATGACATGTGTATGTGTGTGTGTGTGTGTGTGTGTGTAACGAGGTATCAAGTTGGATGATCAACAACTGCGATACCGATACTGACTCACTAAGGATATATTATGTTTATGATATGCTATGCAATCAATTTCAGTCTGGATCTTCCTCAACCGCACATCCTTGTCTATCTGTCAATCTTTTTTTTTGAGAGCCGATCGTCGATGATTGTTTTGATGATATCGATGTTGATGATGTCGATGTCGATGTTGATGTGACCCACGTTCTTCTAAATTATGAGTGTCCGAAATTCAAAATGAATACACAGATACACAGATACAGATTGATCCACTCGTCATCGTCATGCCATACTGACTAAAATGTCTGATGCCTAATGTCTATCTATACACTTCGAAAACCTCATGGGCCATGTCAGAGTATAGTCGCCGTAGCCCAAAAACGCAAAAGTCAGTCTAGCCCCCGGCTCAAGAGCTATCTTCTGTCCAACAAGTAGTGATACTAAGTGTATAAATGTTAGACCGACCCATAACGGCCCGGCAACTCAATGTGGGGTTGGGTTGGGTAAAGTAAGACATGATTCAATTTTATACGACTGACTACCTCAAGCACCAGCACCAGCACCAGCATCAGCATCATCGTATAAAAAAGAAAATGCTGTCACAGAGGAGGCTATACTCTGCAAAGTAAAAGCTCGTGGGAACGAACGGATCGGAAGGCTCGCCGGGTGAAACATGAATTCAAAACTGCAAAACACAAACACGGCTGTGCTGTTGACGAAAACTCGTAAACCTCGTAAAGTGTAAAGTAGGCCAGGGCGACAGGATAGCATAGCAATCAAGTGGACCACCTCCACTCTTGTCACTCTTGTCACTCCTGTCACTTCCCTCAATACACAGCAGTAAGGTTAACGAATAGGTAACGCTCAGGGCTCAAGATTCCCACGTGGCTGAAACTTTCGCGCTTGATTTCTCCCCTGCCGCCTGAGCAATCTACAACTTAGCGCAGAGAGGCCGGAGCCCGGCCCCGGTGCCCATGCAGTGCTCTGGTAGAAAAAACGATACGATACGTCTACAATGCATCTTACCTACTGGATGATTCATGTGACTACAATTCATGTATTGTACAAAAGTACCGAATGGGCTGATGATGATGATGATCATGATAGTATATGATGTATGCGGGGTATACACAGCCGCGCGGCGCCCTAGCTAGGTTGGTGATGGCGGACTACGAGGGAAATCAATGATATATATATGTATATATGTACTGGATGATAAGCAACTGAGTACAATACAATAGGATAGAGTATGTGACGGATGTGTCTCGTAGTAAAAAGATGCACGGCTCTGTACGTGCCCAGACAGCCGCATCCAGATCACCTACTCTCGCTGAGGGGAACGTCCGTGTGTCTGCCCCTTCTTCGATCTACCACCTTTCCTCTCTAGTCTCTGATCAAGTCGGCACTTCTACACCTCGTTCTATACAGATCATTAATCCCCTCTGTCCCTCACAACCATCCCTATCACGCTAATCGCCAGCCGGCGAATCCGGCCCAGATCCCCTACCACCTCGGTCCACCCCTTCCCACGCCAAAAGGCAAAGGGGACCCTCTCCCTCTGCCTCTTCCTCGCATGGCCATGGCAGGTGTAATAGGCATAGGGTTATAGAGCAGCTCTTCGATGGTAGCTTCTTTGCCTCGCAACAGGAACAGTCGATGAGCCCGGTCGACACACTGTGAACGTGGACATATCGTCGTCCATGTCAGCCAATGTCGTTGTGCTTTCCCTCTATAATACGGAACAAAAGCGCCGCCACCTTTGAGAAAAGGCCAGACCTGGACTCACATCAAACCATCTGTCCAAGCCTGACTTTGACATCATACCAGCACAGTTCTACGAGAGGAGGAACAAGCACATAGTCAGCTTCTCGATAGCCTCACTAGACGCTTCAGCAACGGCAGCTCACCTTGGCCCACAAGAACGGGTCCTGCACGACCAGTCTTCGCTCAGACCAATTCCTAGGCTGGATCCCTCTATCCCCTTTACCCATCTCTGCCTCATCTTCGATCCTCTTCGCCCTGAGATGATCCATTACCGCCTGAACTTCATTCGAGTTGTATCCATCTCTCTGCATTTGCGCTCTGAGTTGATCTTCTTCCACTTTGTCCGCTCCGACGGCTCTGACTCGTTTGGCTATCCCACCCTGGATAGTAGAGACAATCTCCGTTTTGTGGTTGAATCGCTTCCTTTCCACTGCCTGGGCCGAACCAGCTGGAGTCGAGCTGAAAAAGGCGAAGAACCCTCTCAGAGCGTCTGCCACGGTCAGATCCGGTTCAGCCGATTTCCATCCTGCAGAAGGGGCGCGAGCGAAAGCTACATGTGCGGGGACACCTTGATCTTTGCTCCATGATACCCAGACCACATCGGGATCCTCGTCCGCCGGGCGGCTGATGGGCGGTACATTGATGTCGGCCTGAAGGTTTGGTAGACAGCCGCGATGCTGTAAGTAGGCAATCGCCAATAATGTCAGGCAGTATGATGACATCGTGGCTGGTCCCTTTGAGCCGGAAGCGTCATTGAGGTTGTGCGCAGAAGCCCACAGCTTCAGGACATGGATGAGGGGTCGCAGCAGGTGTGGCGATTGGAGACAATAATGCAGAATCAATGACGAATTGTACCTGCGGAAATCCCTGATCAGCCAATGCCCCCCTCGGAAAAATAGAGGTCACTCACCAGCCGCCGAGGTCATTCGCATTGATATCGCATTCCAGTGTCTCTGGACCGATCTCCGTGAATTTCACGATAGGAGTACTCGCACCAGGGATGGGCTGAACATCCCTCATACCCGCATACCTCAGGCATTCGGCCAGAGCGTAGGTGTGATATATACGAGGGAGACCTGCGATATGCGTAGGAACGTTCCGACGCCCGTTACCGTTAGATGGTAAGCTAGGGGTGTCGGGCGGTTGACGCCACAGAGAGGGTCGATCTATAGATCAAAATAGGCGTCAGAATTGCTCTCAGCGTGAAGATGAATGTCGTACGACTCACATCCTTGGGGTAATGCGCGATCCTATCAAAACCCCAAAAGCACGACGTCAGCATGATGATCGATAAAGTTAAGTGGGTACTTCTAGACTGTCCAAGTGCCAACTCACCAGAATCACCAGATCCAAATCACCGCTCTTTCCGGTCTCTCCGCCCCAGCTCACACTACCAAACACGTCTACCTTGAACCTAGGCGAGCCATCTTTCAACTTCAAATTCCCAAATCTACCGTTGACCAAATTTGTTAGAGTCTTCAGAAATTCCTTCTTGTACAACTTTGATTCTTTGCTCGGCTCCGTCTTAACCCATGAGCCCATAATTCCCGTCTGGAGCGTATCGGGCGTCGAGGGGTTTAGAAGCTCTGGTGGAACGGTTAGACGAGGTGAGGGGTTGGCGAGAAGAAGTTGGTATGGTGAGATTGCATGGACGGCCGCTTCGGTATCCGCGGATCGAGTCGAACGGGGCGTGGCATTCCGGCTCCTCTTGCTGGATGTGGATGAAGTTGAGCCGTTTGTGCTCGTGCTATCTAAGAGGGACATGACGTTGTCGTTGTATCCTTTTTCGCCGGGTCGACGGGGTTTCGGACTATGATAGGTACTTTTAAATTTCGCGAGGGACGAGTCGATCAAGTCTTGATAATCGATAGAGCTCTTCCAAGATGTTTGAGAGCTATTGACCGATTCAGTGCCGGGAGATATATCAACCAGCAAGTCGTCTGCAGCCGCAGCGTATTCCTCTTCGTATTCTTCCGAATCCGGATCAAGATCAAGATCGTCTTGCTGAAGCGGCTCACCAAGCGGATCTACGACCTGTCGAAAATTCTGCAATTCGACTAGCCTCTCTGCTCTACCAGTCTCTCGCTGATCCGGAAACCGCTGATATTGATGATTGTCGGTCTCGTTGTTGTCCTGGTCGAACTTGAGGAGAGCAGCTTCAACTTTGGGTGGGAGCTTCTTGACTTCCGGCTTGCTGACGAGAGATGATGTAGGGTACGGTAATGGCTGAATATCAAGTCTGAAGAGGCCGATAAGTTCCGATGGGTCAGAAAGCAAGATCGAGTCACCCGAAGTAACGCTGTCGTCAGCGTCGCTGTCGCTGGACGGGTGAGTGAAGTGAACTCTTCTGTCTGCTGAGGAGAAGCTTGTATCGGGTGTAAGATCAGGCGTGGAAGCAATCGATGATGTCGGAGACGAAGATCGTAATGTTGATGAAGGGTACAAATCCGGATACAGCTCGTCTTGAGTCTCGCTCTGACTCTGGATCTTTCGGTAATCTATGAGCGGTGGAGGCGTAGAGAACCGAGCGGTTTTAGGTGCTCGGGAGGGGGACGAGGTAGTAGCAAATTGATGAGGTGAGAAAGGAAGGTTGGATCGTCCAAGATTGAATCGTCCAAGATTGGATCGAGGAGCAGGCGAAGCTGATCTACCTCTATCTACTCGGATAGCCTTCTGCGTATGCACGAATCGAGCTCGGTCGGAACCTTGCGCTCGCTGCTGAGTTTGGCTAGAAAAGGATAGAGGCTCGATGCCATATATGCTGGCGCCAGCTCTAGAATGAGATGTAGGACCAGATGTCTTTGCTTGATATACCGGTACTCGAGTAGTAATAGTTGGAGTGTTCGACTGTACCTGCGGACGTGCAGTCGTAGGTGTGAAAGCGTCCGCGAAAGGGTCGAGCGCTGACAGGGCGGGTATGACTTCCGACTCGCGCTCAGGCTGAGGGACTGGTGTCGGAGTTGGCGATGGAGATAAAGATCGTTGGCCCAGGAGACGATCAATGAATTCTTCAGAGATGACGTCGTAGTTATCTATGTCTAATAAAGAGACTGGCTGAAGTGTAGGTGAATCGAATGTGATTAGTGATGGAGAAGGCCTTATTGTAGGCGTGAGGAGGTATGGAAGTGCCGATGACATGATGGACAAGTGGAGGACAGTAGGTGGACAAAGAGGACAGAGAGGGGGACACAAAGGCGTGCCTGAAAAGAAGAACAGAGCTTTGTATGGTACGTGTACGCGTCAGACACGCGGACGGTACTCGAGTACGCTACGGTTAAAGCAAAGAAGAGGTGGAGGTGTATCAGCTACAGTACAATGAGGCGCGTTTCAAGATTGTGTGGTGGTTGAGGAATGTCACAAGCCACATTGAAGGGGGGGGGGGAGAGTAGGTCTACAAGAAGTCGAGGATACCCGCTGGTATCAAGATATCAAATATTGAACAAAGTAACATCAGCAATAACAACAAGAAGAAGAAGAAGAAGAGGAAGAAGAAGGAAGGGGATTCGACCATGAATGGAAACAAGGGTGGTGAGGAGGAATGAGCTGTATGGTGAATGTACTGTATATAACTAACTTTATCACTGACACTGGCGGTCTGTGCGTCATTCTATCGCAGGCGCCTCATCAATACATCGATCTATGGCAGCTTGAGCACCTACTTGCATGATGATAGCAGTACGTAGAAATAGGTGCATGATGATTAGGTGCAGGGGAGTTTAAGCAGGCGTATACACGCTGTGTCATATAAACTCTCAAGCCCAAGGTCATTACACAGATGTTTGACCTACACGGTTCCTTCCAATGAGTGGGGGGAGGGGACAGAGAGAGTCGAGGCATTTAGGACGGGTTCGCACTTTCACGTTCCGCCATCATCTCTTCTACTCTCGTCCATGGATCTTGTCCATTCCAAAGCTCTTTCCCCTCTTCGTTCAGAGTCAGGTGTGGTAGACCATCTTGTTCTATCGTAAAAGAGGCGGACACATTACCCCATATCACAGCTACAAATGGGCAAATGGGTTGAAATAAGTATGAGAGGATGGTGCGACCTCATTGTCAGCTCAAACAAAGACAAGTATAGAGAGCTCAAACAATGGCTGAGACTGCAACATCAGCGGTCTTGACCACCGGTTCCGGGGCGGGGACGAAGTATCGGTAGACCTGGCAAGGAAGAACAGAATGCCCCCACGTACCTTCGTCCAGTGATTTTCCTTGGTCCACAGCAGCTGCCAATCCGCCCATAAAAGCGTTACCCGCTCCAGTCGGATCCATTACTTTACCCTTGGACCCTTTTCTTCGCGTATTCCAATAAGCAGGCGACCAGCGAACCCTAAACTCTCCGTCGACCTTGGATTGGCTAAAACATTTCGAGAGTCGGGTGGAAATATAACAGCAACCTAAGTGTCCGCATCGTACTATCGCTCCTATTCGAGGTTGTAGACTTGCTAGTTTACGACACCCTTCGGCGTATATAGCTCGTAGTTGCGCTTCGTTCGCGGAAGGAGGTATAGTGAGGTTGAACAGACGCGTAATCTCATGATGATTCGGCCTGTATGACGAAACCAGAGCGCCCGGGTCATCAGAACCGACATTCTCACCCACACAGTCCAGTTTGGTCAAACAGGCAAATTCGATATAGCTTGCAGCATGAGATAAAGGTGTTGTGGTCCTTACCCGATGATATCGATCTCTCCCGCTATACGCTCCATGACTTCCAGACTCTCATCCTCAGGCTCCCAGACGATGATTGGATCCCATCCCTGACTGCTTTTCAGCTCTCGAATTTCGGACAGGATGATCTCGGCTCTTGGAGCAGGGTACGATATGAAGTGGATCGTAGAGGTAAGTCGAGGATCGCTGAAAGGCGTTGCAGATAGGGAATCGGGGGTGAGGAGTAGCGGCGGGGAGAGATATTTGAACCTGAACGGGGAAATAATTCGGGCCTGTCAGTATCACTCCCATGAGTTGAGGTCGTGCGTTCAGCAACTAATCAGTCGGCAGCCATGCCAGCGGGGCCGCTTGGTTGTCAAAGAAGTGTGAAGTGAAATTTGCAAGCAGTCCGCAAGTCGATTGCGTGCGCCCGCGCCCACGCTCACTCACCCCCTATGCTGCCTATCGACATTATACGTATTCAGAGCCCTAGCCGTCGGGTATCCGTCTTCCCTAACTCTGAACGCCCACATGACTTCGCCATATTCGCAGAGCTTATCCCGCATCGGCCCGGAAAGGCTTTCGGACGTGTAATCGATGATCATGCCCAATCTGCTAGGCGGTAAGAACATCCTAGCGCCAATGATGGCTGTCGTAGATCCGGAGTGAAGCATCATTCGTCAATCAGTAATTCTTTCAGATATAATGAACGACATGTCGGTTGTGGGACAGAGGGAGTCAAGCGCGAGTGGGATTAAGAGAAGTATGAGGTGGAAGTTGCATATGAGCAAATGGGTCACAGACAAAATCACCGTAGGTACCTCCTCCGCCTATCTACTGGTCATGTAATGCAACAAGTTAGCTTGTCCCAGTTCTGCTACGACCTCACTGGAATGGAATGATTGCGACAGAGAGAGGACGGTGTTTGAGTAACGTTTGCTGGATCGGATGATAGGAGAACAACAAACCTGATCAGGCTGATCAACAGGCCTTTCGACTCCATCTCCGTCAATCCGACTAAACGTATCGACGATGAACTGTTCTGCGAGTCACTCAAGCGAGTTAATATTGGCCGTCTACATTCACTTCTGCACTTGCGATCGATGTAAATTTGCTATGGGCGATAAGGGATAAGGGATAAGGGATAAGGGATAAGGGTCTATGAACTGAATTCCAATTGAGGCTGGGTATTCGATGTTCGGAGCTCGGAGCTCGAAGCTCGCTCACCTAACGTGAAGACTCGGCTGGTTGATCCCTCGGCTCGTTGTTGTCGATGAAACGACAGGCTGCTCTCGGCTGCTCGCTCGGATGAAGACATTATGTAGCGCCGGTTTCCAGCTCTGACACCTTGTACTCCGTCCATGGGCAGGACCAGGATATGTTGAGGACAGAAAAGTCTTTGGAGCGGAATCTAAAAATCTAATTGGTGCGAGTGACTTGACGCGTCCGAGATGGAGATGGGAGATGGGAGATGGGAGATGGTGCCTGAATCCAGATGAGATGTACGATAATAATAAAGCTCGCCTAAACATACAGTCGTGGACGTGGGTGAGATAACGGTCGAGTTGAGTGACTATAGGCTATGACTATAACTATTTATTCATCCTTGGTCGATACGATACATCGACTCCTCTCTCGGACATTCTTCTCCCCTCTGCCTTGCTACTTTGCTTCTTCGCTCTCTAAACTGACGAGACTACACTATCATCGAATCAACAGCACCTCAAGCTGTGAAAGCGTCGAGATCAGTCCAGTTCAGTCCACCTCGATCAACAGAAAACTCGTCAAAAGAAACGGACAAGAGACAATCACCTAGCGCGATGTCACTCAAATCCAAGATACACGATACTCTGGGCCCCCACTCTGGCTCAGACTCAGGCCCAAGCTCAAAATCGTCCATCCGACTACTACTCATAAACCCAAACTCAACACTAGCATTCACCAAAGAAGTCCTAGCCCATCTGGCCACCACCATCCCCTCGGACGTAATCATCGATTTCTACACCGCCCCTGCCGGTGCACCTCCTTCTATAGACGGAAACGAGGACGGTGCGCTTTCCGCTCAGGTGATCCAGCAAGACCTCAATCTGACCTTTGACGTTTCGTTCGATGAGACCAATCCGACTATTGTCAGGGAATTGATCGAGGGTTATTCGGGTGTCATCGTAGCTTGTTTCAGCATGCATCCGCTCGTTGACATTCTCAGAAGACTATTCAGCAATATCAAGGGTGGCTCCGATTCCAACGCCAACGCTGGGGTGGAGAAATCTAGAAAACCGGCTGTATTGGGGATTATGGAGTCTGCTATATTGGGAGCTCTACCCCTAGGCGAGAAGGTTGGAATAGCCACGACGGGAGAGCGTGAGTTGGCTGTTTTCCTGCTCAGAGCAATTTCGGTCCGTCCGAACGCTGCGCTGCTTCTACGCCTGTAATTCCGCGTTATACGTTGACTGACAAGAATCACTCTGTGGCTTCCTCGTTCATTCTACAATTCATTACCGTCCTTCCGTTCCGCCTGTTCGCAGAATGGGAGCCTCTCTTCGATCAAGGGATGCAGGATCTCGGGATCTCGTCAACTCGGTACGCAGGGACAAAAGGCACGGGCTTCAACGCAATCTCATTGCATGGTTCAGGTCCTCAAGAAGCGTTGTTGAAGGCTTCCGAATGGCTGATCAAGGACAAGGGGGCCGACGTTATTGTCCTTGGCTGTGGGGTGAGTGATATTTCGTACCTTGATTCAGGACCATCCATCTTTTTGCGCTGGACGTATGACCGTTTAGTCCACTGTGGTCCCGAGTTACAATGCAAACCCCAAAATGAACGAGTGCTAATGTTCTAAACTAAAATTTCCTTTCCTTATTTTGTGTTCCATACTTTTCCGTTACTCGTTACTCTTGCTTGATACCGGCCATGACCATGCTCGCTCGTTGATTACAGGGTATGGCTCCGATGCGCTCGACATTGGAAGACGACCTCGCCAACAGAATAGGAAGGCGCGTGCCCGTCGTCGACGGCGTTCAAGCTGCCGTTGACCAAGCGATTGGATACGCAAGGATGGGCGTGGCGCCACGAGTATGATAACCATGGATTCAGTACGATATTATAAATCACACTACCAGTACTCTAGGTTTATCGGTTCCAGGTAGATGCTGCCTTACTACTTACACTGTACGAGCGAGTACTTGTAAGCCGATTGCGAGGTATTGGTAATGTGTCGGTATAGACAATCTACTCTACAGTACATGAAGGTGGATATGTACAGTACTCGTATATGATATCTCTCCTCCAGTTGCCAAGCTTGTCGGCCGCGAACGTTCTCTACATGGTCATGTACAGTCCTCGTAGAGTACAGTCAAGTACAAGAGTACGAGTAGCCTCTAGCGTTTAAGCACAGCTGACAACTGTGGATAGCGGGTACTACACTCGTACAATCGAGAGCAGATTGGAAAGCTCTCGTTTACTCGTTCGAAAAAGGAAAAAAATAGAAAAAGAAAATAAAACAAAAACAAAAACAAAAAGAAAAAACACTCAATTACACGTTGTTCACAATGTGAAGATAGTTCTCGTATAATCCAACTGATTTGGCTTTCTGTCTGTCTGTCTGTCTGTCTGTCTGCCTTGCGAATTTTATACATGACTCGTACACATCCTGGTAGTCCATAATAGCCCCTAGGCTGTAAGAGCCGAGTCCGTTCTTCTCTGTCTTCGGACTCACAAGCCTACCCTTAAGATTACACATGGGACTGGGACAAGGTTCAGTCTTTGTTTTATCCCGTTGAACCGGTAAAGCGATCTCCAGAACCAGTGTATGCCATGCCGACCATGACAGGCTTGGGTTCACGTTTGTTCGTCTTTCTATCATTCGACAGACAAGATCGACGAGGTTCAGCGGAACAAGAGGAAAGAATGACGAGACAAGATGACGATCTGCTAGATTAGCCTAGGCTAGGGATGGATCACCTTTGGACAGACGAGACGAGAGACGAGAGACGGAGAAACTTCAAGGGGGTCGCCATGTCCAGTTCCAGTTCCATTCAGTGCTACAGCAGTAAGAGTACTCACGTGAATTTCATCTGAATGGTTGTGACAATCAAGAACTATGTACTATCACTGTAAATCGTCGTCCATGATACTTTATTCTGTTTGAGACTGCGGTGCTCTCTACAGTAGACTAGACCCAGTACCAGTACTCAAGTACTCGTACTGGACGGCCGCCATAGAAACTTACAGAACAATACGACAAGAGCGTATTATACAAGTAACTACAGTGGGGAGGACCTTGCACATAGTGTCAAATGGCAGCTACGTTATACTTGTATGACACATAGTTAATTCATTTCCTAGGAAGCTTGTTGATAGATGTAGGCCAGATGGTGAGTCCTCCCTAACTAAAGGTGACTGACCACTCATCGAAATGCGAGGCCACTCGAGGGCAAGGTGAGTCCATAATCTCAAACCGTCACGCTCAAGCGTTAAGCGTTAAAAATCAATAGATCCGTACAGGCTTGCCAATGATCAGATCTCTATCGCAGTGCAATCGCAGTGCAAACCAAGCATGTCAAGGCCTCAGACTTTTCACCGATGGGATTTGAGATGACCCCACCAGCACGGGTAATTTCAAAACGCTCATTATGTACATCATCACATCACGTTCACAAAAGCAAGAGATGTAGAGGAATGCTCAAAGACCATAAATGATAAGTTAGGAAGAGAGACGTTCAATCTGCGACGTGAAAGGAAGAGAGACGGGAGCGAAACGTATAGAGGAGATGGTATTTTTTCGGTTTATGTTGATATGTCAGGTAGGGCTAGGGCTTCGTGACTTTGGTAAAGGGTAAATAGACATGAAACTGACAATGAGGTAATGGACAAGAATAAGAACAAGAAAATCGTGTGTAGGTAGATTAATTATGCACAAAAGGTTGAGGAAATGAAAGTATGGACTGGGTCACTTCCGCCCCATGCGGAGAAGCCCCGTTACGATGGGTCAAACAACTCCACTATATATAGAACGGGCTTCATCCGTTGGATCTGCGTCCTGACTGACCCATATACTTGAAAACCTGACATCCGAAAATACGACATTGGGTGCCATCGTTTACTCCGTGGTGACGGACTTGGCGAGGTTTCGCGGGAAGTCGACGTCGACACCGTTCATGACAGCGAGGTCTACAAGATAGTAGATTGCACGAAGAGACAGTCAGTCATATTCCCATCGTGGATGTCCACACAACTCACGATAAGACAGCAGCTGAAGAGGGATGACGTTGATCAGACCCTGGAGACAGTCAACGGTCTGAGGTACTCGGATACACTTGGCGTTGTCGGAAACGGTCTCGTCGTCCTCGTTACAGATGATGACTAAAAGAGGGGATGACTATCAGCACGGCTTCCCAATACTTGACCCACACCAAAGCACTCACTAGGTCGTCCCTTTCGAGCGGTAACCTGAGCAAGAGCAGATTGTACCTTGGGGTACAAAGAGTCTCGGGTCATAATGAAGATAACACTGCGCATGAAGAGCAACGATCAGCTTCGGTCCCTCAAGAGCGAGAAGGGCAGAAAAGCTTACGGGAGGTGCTCGTCAACCAAAGCAAGAGGACCGTGCTTCAATTCACCGGCGAGGATCTACATTGGCGTACAAATTAGCAAGTGATCTGATCAGCCAGGAGCAGAGCTTATCACTGACACCTTCACTGTGCATGTACGAGACCTCCTTGATCTTGAGAGCTCCCTCCAAACAGGTAGCATCTATGGATGGCGTGTCAGTAGAGTTGAACATTGGGATGCGTCTGCGTCCACTCACATTGGTAACCTCGACCCATGATCAACAAGCTCTTCTCCTTCGCCAACATGTCCCTGGCCATCTGCTGCAGGCTCTTGTCCATGGCAAGGACCTGTCGGATCTGAGAGGGGATGTCATGGAGACCGTCGATGATCTGCTGTCGTCGAGCGGTCTTGGAAATGGAGTCGTCGGAAAGCTGAACAGCCATCATGACGAGAGCAACGTATTGAGAGGTGTATGCCTTAGTGGAAGCGACACCAATCTCGGGACCGGCGTTGATGTGGATACCAGCGTGAGTCTCTCGGGAGAGAGTGGATCCGACGGCGTTGACCACACCGAGGGAAAGAGCTCCTCGCTCGAGACAGTATCGCATGGCAAGGATGGTGTCGGCGGTCTCACCGGACTGCGAGACGAAGATGGCGACATCGTCCCGGAAGACGGGAGTTCTTCGGTCGAGGAAGTCGGAAGCAAGTTCGACGGCAACGGGGATGTCGGTCAACTCCTCGAAGACGGGCCGAGCGGCGATACAAGAGTGGTAAGAGGTACCACAGGCAACGAATAACAGTCTTCTTCCTCGTCGGACAACGGGCAGGTATGCCTTGAGGCCACCAAGCATGATCTGTCGGGTGTCAAAGTTGACTCGACCTCGCATTGTGTTGACAACGGACTCGGGCTGCTCGTAGATCTCCTTCTGCATGAAGTGGTCGTACTGTCCCTTCATGATTTCAGCAAGCTCGATCTCAAGGGTCTCGATAGCTCGGACGGATGAGATGGTGTCGTTTCGTCGTAGTCGGTGGATGTGAAGCTCTCCCTCAGCGATGTGAGCAATGTCGTCATCCTCAAGGTACAAGACTCGCTTGGTGTGCTCGATGACGGCACTGGCATCAGAGGCGACGAAGAACTCGATGGGCTGGGGCATGCCATCCTCGGAAAGGAAAGCTCGCGACTGAGATCGTCGGAGCTTAGGTCCAGCAGCACCGTGACCCTCAGCAACGGCGTTGGGGACAGCGAGGAGACCACCGGCATCGGGGTCGTTGACTGAGAGAACGGAGATATCAAGAGCATCAGTTGTCCGGGACATAACAAAACTAGCCCAGCGACAACTCACCTCGCTCCTCATTGGTGGGAAGCTCGACATCTACAAAGTCAACCTTCAACTTTCGGTCGGTCTTTACACCGATAAGGAGAGGAGATCCTCGTCGAGCGGCCACGATCTCGTCGGGGAAGTGAGTGGACTTGAAAACAAAGGCGAAAGAACCCTCCTGCAGGATGAAAATGGGTAAATTCCGTAAGCGACGATCTTTCGGACATTTTGTAATGGACAGTGAGACTGTTTTACGTACAAGCTCCTTGATTACGGTTTTGATGAGCTCGGTGAAGTTGAGTCGCTTGTGAGGCTGGCTGTCCCAAACGTACTTGCAAAGCACGGCGACCGCCTCGGTGTCAGTGTCGGTGTGGAAGGTGTAGCCTCGCTTAAGAAGGACGAGCTTGAGCTCCTTGTCTGCAGGTAGGTTACAATCAGCATCAAGCTTGACAAAAGGGGGAACATTCAGACGTACAGTTGGTAATGATACCGTCTACAAGAGTAAGTAAATACAGGGGAAATTAGCGCCGTTCATGTACGGTAGATATACGGGCTCACACGCTACTCACTGTGTACCAAGCTGAACTCGGTCAAAGCGTTGCTGACATGGGGGTGACAGTTGGTGTTGCTGGGAACACCGTGGGTAGCCCATCGTGTGTGAGCCATAGAGGTCTGGCTGACGAAGACCTTGGTCATGTCAACCTTCTTGGGGTCGATAACACCGTTGGGTCCAGAGTTGGAGGGGTCGGGAGTAGCGACGGCTTCGAGGATCTCCTTTCGAAGGGAAGCGACCTTGCCTACAGTCTTGAACATGAGGATGGGAGAACCGGGCGCGTCGCCGTCGATACCGATACCTATATCATCAGTCGAAATCATTCGGTCAGTGCAACTCTTCAGAGGACGACAACGACAACGCCAACGCCAACGCCAACGCCAACGCCAACGCCAACGCCAACGCCAACGCCAACGCCAACGCCAACGCCAACGCCAACGCCAACGCCAACGCCAACGCCAACGCCAACGCCAACGCCAACGCCAACGCCAACGCCAACGCCAACGCCAACGCCAACGCCAACGCCAACGCCAAAGCCAACGCTATGACCGCTTGAGTCTTGGCATGAATACTCACCGGCACTGTCGTAACCTCGGTACTCGAGCCTGGCGAGACCATTACAGAGTACATCACAGACGTACTTCCTGTCCTTCTCCACAAGGAACGAGCAGTAGGCGAAAATTCCTGCGAGGCGAGAGACTTCAGTACCACCATTCTGCATTGAGATGGTGTGTGAAAGACGAGGTTGAAAGACCACTTACCACACATGATGAATTTGGTCTGTTTGAGAAGAAGTAGAAGGAGTAGAAAGAGACGGAGACAGAACGTTCAATGATGCGAAGGATGAAAGGAGCGATTTATGAGGCAAAATTGGGTTATGGTCTGGTATTTGTCAGGTAAATGGTGAGGTTGTCATAGAGATATAAGATAGGCAGACCCCAAGAAGTATAGCAGGAGCCGAAGGTAGGAGTGGTAAGGAGATCGAGAGTACGGCACGATGGGCCGGGGGTTATGTGGGAGGACCAAAGGAGGGCGTGAGTGATTGGTTTGCCGCGAGCGAAGGGAGGTGGGAGGGATGGGAAAGATGGGCCCAAGAGAAGCAATTAGAGATAAGAAGAGGGAAGTGGAAAAAGAGTGATAGTCAGGGGTGTTGTGTGTATCGGTGTATAGTGTTGATTTGACCGTACATGAGGTGTGATCGAGCACGAGCAATGTCGAGTTGGCGGAAGGAAGGAAGGATGAGAGCGAAAGCGAGGCAGGACAAAGGAATTGCGTTGCGGTGAAGTGATCAACATGCGACATATGAAAGTCGAAGTAGAGTCGAGGCAAAGAAGATGGAGCGGGAAGGAAGCAAGACGTCAGCAAAGCCCTATAGCGTGTGTATGTTGCTCTCGTCGGGTTTCGACGTGTATCAAAGCCCAAGAGAAAGAAGCTGGTGCTCATCTGTCTGCATGGGGATGCGAACACAGATAGCCCACGGGAAGATGCAGCGACAGTGACACGAGGGCACACCGAGTGGGTACATATGTTTTCACGCGTGATCACCACAGTCGACAAGGCAGCGGGGCGGTGTGCCAAGAGTCAACAAGGGAGACAGCGCTCCCGGGCTGAATGAGATGCTCTTGCTCACCTGAGAAGCGAATCTGTTTATGTTTTTGCTCTGCCTAGTTGGACGCCCTGGTCGAAACGATGGCTGGTACTTGAGAGTTGATTTGTGGGGGGGTATGTCTATGCTTGTGTGTATGTATAAGAGATTGAGAGTGAGAAAGAGAGAGAGAGAGGGGTACTGATGAGTATGCAGGATGATGAATGGCGTTGTAAAGGCAAGAGGCAAATGCAATGCAATGCAAAGTGAAGATTATTGAATGAGTGTGAGTTGTGAGTGTGTGTGAGTGTGAGTGTGAGTGTGAGTGTGACTGAATAGAATAAGAATAGACCGGTGTTCGCTGTTACTGTCACTATTGTCACTACGTCAGGGTAAATGTAACTTGCAGATGTACAGTAAAGCAAAGCAAAGCAAAGCAAAGCAAAGCAAAGCAAAGCAAAGAAAGCAGTCTACCGCTACAGGTAGGTTATCGCTGTGCAGCCGGGTAGTTAGCTATTGGCTCAGGTCGCGCTTCGCTCGCGTTTCAGAATGCAAAGTGGCAGCAGAGTGTGAGACGCAGGTTTGGCGGACAACAAGGGAATATGAGGGTAAGGTTATAGAATTTCAGATCGTGTACAGGATGTCTTCACAACAAGTAGCATAGAAAACATGTATCCCGCAATTGCGCTTGCTGGCAGCTGATTGCAACCCGACATTGATCAGATCGAACGTGTCACAATAACCATGGCCAAGCAGGTAAACAGGGAGATTACCATCTTGGCTAACAAACGACCGGCCGCCTTGCTTCTTGCCTTTTCACCAGATTGTTTTTTTCCTTCGTGCACACCCAAGGGCCACTTTGTCCTCTATGGCTGAAGCAAGCGGCATGGCCTGTGCGCAACGAGAGTGGGCAGCGGTGGATGCATTCATTGTCAAGCGTACAGCTTGAGGGGCTGTGTTGGAAACGCTGGAATGTGGGCATTTGACAATTGACATTAACATTTTGGGATTCTCTCTTCTCGCTCAGAGGCCTGAGAGCTTCAGCTGCTGGTTTGTTTGTATTTGGATTGATTTTATTTGGGATTGTCCGTCCAGGGCTTTTCGATAAGGGATGGAATCTGTAGAGGGCGTATATGCCCACATCTCTAAGCACTAAGGGGAGGGTCGTCGGTCGTCCCCTTTTCACCGTCGTCATAGACAGTTGCACAGCCCTGGAATAACATCAACTGACTTTGGACTGCCTAAGAGCAATCAACAAAAGCAGTTGCCGCACCGACACTCGGCACGGGCGGGCGGGAAGTGGGGAAGTGCGCGTACCTAATCTGCAACCGAATACCGTAAGTGACGCAACTGCATGCCTAGTTGGAGTAATGCACGTCAATGAGCTGCCATGCGGAAATCATGCGCGCGATGTTACGATTTTTTGTTTTTCCAAAATACTACATACTTGAAAGCTTAACCTATTGAGTCCTCCCATTCAAGCGCAAAAGTTGGGTTCGTAGTTGATGAACCAAGAAGTTGAAGAAGGAAGGACAGGATTGACAGGATTGATTGATTGATTGTTATGCATTATCAAAACCTATACTTTGCTTGACTGAAAAAACCTATTACAGCCTACATCAATCAGCTCACGAGAAGACGTACGGCACCTCAAAGGAAGATGTCGAGCTCATTAGATAACCCCAGACGGCATGTGCAAGTGCATCCCGAGCGAGTTGGCGGTGTAAGTGGAATTGGAATTTCGCAATGTCAACTTCGTATTTTACTCCCCGCCCGCATCCAGGACGACAAGGTCTTCAGCATCTCGCATTGAAAGGTGGAAATGCATGTATTCAGGAGGAATTATAGCTGACCGTGATCACAACGATATCTTATTGTGCCGCAGGTCGCTGGCTCAGAGTTCCCAGGTCATTATCCTGGAGAAGACCATTCGTGGAACCTCCAGAAATTCAAGCAGGTGAGTGCAGCACTACACACGGTTATAATGAATCATATCATCGCGAGCCAGACCTGTAGGTCTGCGATGGAGTCGTCAGAAAGAATCATAGACTGACCAATCGCTATGGCTGTATATAGAACCTCGTCACTTCCGTACAACGCCTGACGCCTTCGACAATCGAATTCGACCTCGTAGGCGTTGATGCGTCAATCGCCAATGCATTAAGACGAGTCATGATCGCCGAGGTGAGACACCAGTAGCTCGTCGGCCCGCTGTGAATGCATGACAGCTTACTGATTGCCTGAACTCCATAGGTACCCACTATCGCTATTGAGGAGATCTATGTTTGGAACAACACATCTATCATGCAGGATGAAGTGCTGTGTCATCGAGTTGGATTGGTGCCGCTGAAGATTGATCCTCGATCATTGAAATACAGGCGTGAGTGGCCATCCTCGGATACATAGCTACTTTAGCTGCTGTATGCTTCAAGACCTCAACAAATGCTGACCGATGCCGACTCGTGGTGTAATATCTTGTTCTTTCCTCTGAGTGCAGCCTCAGCACACTCTCAACCTCACGAGACGGATACAGTAGTATTCGACCTATCAGTCCGATGCGACAGACGACCAAACGTAGAGAAGACGGAGAAAGACCCCAAGAAGATGTACTACGACTCAAATGTTTATACAGGCATGATGAGCTGGGCCGCCTCGGGAGATCAAGCGAAGAAATACAGGGGGAAAGAACCTAGGCCTGTGGATCCTGATATCTTGCTTTGCAAGCTCAGACCTGGTCAACAGATTGATCTACATTGTTTCGCGAGGAAGGGTGTAGGAGCGGATCATGCGAAATTCAGTCCTGTTGGTAAGTCTTAGACCGTTCCAGATTGCGTACTTTCTCTTGAAAACACACATCAATCGCCAAACAACGGATAATATAGACAACATGATCAATGGCGAAGACAAGTCAGCAGATGAATTTTGAGCTTATTTCTAACCTATCATCCTTCCTTCTGGCAAATACTGTTACAGCCACCGCTTCCTACCGACTCTTACCGCATATCATCCTCCGAGGTCCGATCCCTCAAGAACATCAATCCAAATTCCAAAAATGTTTCCCACCAGGAGTAATCGAGATCGAGAACGACGAGGTTGTAGTAAAGAACCCTAGAAAAGATACCGTCTCGAGAGAGGTTCTGAGACATCCCGAGTTTCAGGATTTGGTACAGCTTGCTAGGATCAGGGACCATTTCATCTGTGAGTGATTCGGGTTGTAATAACCAGATGTTTCAAGCCAAGGCATCTTTCATAACACCTTGTTTCAAGCAGATGGGCCGGTGGGCTGGAGTGTGAAACGGGGAAAGGAATCTCTGGGCGGGTTTCCTAGGACATCAAGATAACAGTGACAGTCCGCTGACTTTATCATATTAACTCTTGTCACACATTCGTTCCATTGGATATTGGACCCGCTCGTACTCGAACCGTTCTCATCACACCGTCTTCTCCGCTTGCGTGCATCGTGACGTCAAATAGTCAACGTCGAATCAACGGGTCAATATCAGCCCGAAGAGCTCGTACCGGAAGCTATTAAAATCCTGCTTAGTAAAATCACCGCGCTGGAAGAAGGTCTGGACAAGCTCTTCGCCAACGAGGGAACTGCCGCGTAAGCGGGCGGGTGCGTAAGCGTGTACGCTCAAAACAGATGTCGGTGGAGCTGGCGGGCAAGCACACGTTGAGAGGGAGTGGAATGGCATGCACTTGTTGTGTGGATATGGGGAATTGGCGAGCACGAGATGCTCTGGGTATGGTCCGCGCTCTTACTTGTGCTGCAGGAGCGGGGCATCGTGGGTCGCTCATTGTGATGGCGATTAGCTCGATCTGACAGGACTTGGTGCGGTCGTGCGCATATATACGTACAGTCAGCTTGTTTTTGGGAGCTAAATCGATCCCTGCTTCTATTCTATGACTTCGGCCATAGTTTGGATTATTATTATTTTGGGTTATGCATTATACTTTACACCAACGATATCTCGACCCGTCAAATACTGACTGTACAACAGTTGATTCATGCCACTCTCGCTGTTAATTGAGCTTTCCCTCACTCCTACCCTACCACACTATGCCTGTCTGATCAACACAGCCTATGCTCCTCTCTACTTCCTTTAAAATCCTACTTGTTCGACTTTTCACGGAGAAGTACAAGACCATGAATCCTTGTAGTTGCGAGACGTTGTGTGATAGTTTTTAATTACCGGCCATTCGAGCAGCTTTGAACCTCGATACTTTTTTCGCTTTAGCTGGTGGTGCCTCCTCTTGCGATTGAGTCTGCTTTGGGCCAGCCACGGCAGAGACGATCGAAGTCGATGACGGCGATGGACCTCGCTGCACTTGAGATGCGGCACCTGATGAGGCTGGACTAGGTGTCGATTCCCTCACTGCAGAGCCAACGGCAACAGCGGTTGTATCTAGATCCGTCTCTGTCTCTGGTTTCTTCCCTCCATCGTCGACCTTCACTTCTCCTTGCGCCGCCGTGGATGTCGAAGCAGGAGCAAGAGAAGGCGGCAAAGATGACTTCCATTCTTCCTCTGCCCTATCTACACCTTTCCCTCTTCGACCAGCAGTTGATGCTAGGTGTTCTACGGGAACGTCGAGTCCCATCAACTTCCTCTTGATAGCTTCTCTATTTCTCTTCCTCTGAGCTTTCTCTTCTTCCTCAGGAGTAAGATTCCGAGGCTCGCTAGATCCAGCCCCTCGACTTCCAGGACCAGCACCTTCACCGGTCCGTGTCACTTGCTCGTCTTGCTCGTCGTCGTCGTCATCCGAGTCGGCGGGCAACCCTTCTTCTCCTGGCGCCAATACAAGATTCCCATTCTCAAGTCTTCCAACTCTGACAAATCTCCTCAAATCATCAGGTGTAGGATTGATGATCAGCGGTCCTTGACCTTGAGGGTCAAGGTCCGATATACGAGGTAAACCAAGCATCACTCCTCCCTCCCCTGCTCCTGCCTGATCGCCTTCTTCGTCGGGGAGATCATTGGGATCGCGATTGAGGGGTTGGTATGCTTGTCTTCGATGGTACTCCAGTGCTACTTCTCGAGCTAGTAGAGCTTCGTCCAAGTCGTATTCGTCTTCTTCCCCAGAAGAGAAATCTTCCAGCTCGTCGTCATCGTCCTCATATTCTTCTTCTTCGTCGTCGTCATGAGCCTCGCCTTCATCTGCTTTGTTTCCCCTGACATCTTTGGCCTTATTCGTCGATGATGCAGGTTGATCGGCACGCTTCTCGCCACTCCCAACCGCTTTGTTGTCCTTCCCAACAGACGACTTGTCAGTGATCACCTTCCTCACGGCGGGTGGTCTCTCCACAATAGGCTTCACATCGACACGAGCGGGAGTCAAGGCAGTCGGCGGTTTCTCCACGACGGACGGCTTGACCGTATTTGTCGATTTGGTTTCCGACGCTCTGGGTAATGAAGGTGTTCTGATCGAGCTTGTGGTGTTTATATGAGGTGCTGAGGCATCGATCTCAGGCTGAGAGAGTCGTTGAGCGAATAAACTTGGTTTTCTAGGTGTAGGTATAGGTGTAGGTGGTACGGAATCAGCAGTCTTTGTGGCGGTTCGTGGCGGAGCGGCTTCTTTGACTATCGATCGTACAGCTTCGGAAACTGGAGAACCGGTGTTGGAAGCTGCTACCGTGGACGGCGCTGACGTTGAGGTCGACGTGCTCGGTAGCGATTGGTCATCTTGATAAGGTCTAACTCTAGGCGGACCAGCCAAGAACCCCTTTTTGAACCCCGCAAAACCCTTTTCTTCGACATTCCTCTTCGTTGGCTGAGGCGTAGAAATCACAGGTACGGGCCTTGGTTGTCCATACACCTCTTCTTCGTCGCCAGCGTTCGCCCAGGGTAGGTCAAAGCCGATCTTATTGGACGCTGACGCTGTTGGACCTTTGTCCGGAGATTCCGGTGGAGGAGGTATAGAGGGGTCAAAGGAGACTGATTTTTTGCGTGTAGGGGGCTTGAGGATAGATTTACTTGGAGGGGGCATCGAGGAAGATGATCTTCGATTGGCCAGAGCTGATTGAGGACGTGATATTGATGAAGACGATGATACCGATGCCAACTCGGCAGAGGAATCGGCGCTATCTGGAGGAGATATCGTCGGCGGTGGTGGTGGTGAAGACGGTTTCTGGGTCTTTGTCGAAGACGCACGAATGATCCCGCCTTTAGCGTGAATAGGACCCTGTGCAGCTTGTGTAGGAGTGACACCGTCATTCACACCTCTTTCTTCCTCGCCGTCACTATCGCTATCGCTACCCTCGCCGCCGAAAAGCTTCCTGCGTAAAGCAGCCCTTCGAGCAATAGCTTCCGGCGTATCATAATCGTCTTTCTCCTCTCGGATCGTGGTGGAAGCTTGGTCGGCTGGAGTGGAAGCAGGCGGAGCAGGGCCGATAGTCTCTCCGTCGAGGGTCTCACGGATCTCATGGAATGGAAGACCTTCTTCATTCAGAGTCTATAGTATGTCCAAAATTATCCCAATACCCTCAGCATCAGCATCAGAGCGCTCAGCTTGCAGCGTCCTCGCAATTACACGAAACGGACGACTTCGTTGCTATTTCAGTGGACATGAACCGAATTGAACTTACAGTATCATCTCCCGGTCCGACCTGCGCAGCACTGCCTTCATCTTCATCATCCAGAATCTCAACCAGCGATGCTCCTTGCGTGTTCGGCTCTGACACGCTTTTGGCCGGGGCGGATGCCCGAGGGCTGCTGGTATCCTGAGACGCGGGGCTGGTCTCCTTGTTTCCGGACAACGAGATAGCAGGGGCAGGGGAAGGTATCGTGGCGGTCAGAACCTGAGCTTGAGGAATATCCGCTGTGTCAGAGGGTTGTGCTCTGCCTTTTCCTTTTTGGGAGCCTGTCGCAAGTCCGGTTCCGGGTTGAGCTTTTGCGTTCAGTACCGGTACATGAGATGTCGAACTTTTCTCGCTGGAGGGAAGCGGAACGCTCATTTGATCGGTCTTCTCTGGCTCATCGCGTGCATTCGACTTCTGATCCAATCCATCTCCAGCGGTAGTCTGCCCATTTTTCGGCGCAGGTGAAGTCGAGTAGAATAACGGGTGCAGTCCAATGCTAGGTGTCGATCCCTCGATCGTAATCGCATCATGACTTGACGTTGCTTCACTTTCTCCCTGTTTGCTGTCTGTACCAGCGTTACCGACGGTAGTATACCGGCTCGACCAAACTGCAGGTATGGGTCCCTCTGTCAACCTCGCATGATGTTCCAGCAGATTCCTCTTCCTCCTTCTGACATAATCTGATGCCTCTGAAGCAGTCATATCAACCCACCATCCCCCATGACCCTGACCTTGCTCGTGCTCGTGCTCGCCTGCTCCTCTTGCACTGTCAATGGCTCCCCCATCGCCAGAACCCGACGCGCCCCCAAGATTGACTTTGACATCATTCGTATGTATGACAGCTCCCTTGATACTTGCTTTTGAAGTGAGCGGTATTCGCACAGGATGTGTCGTCGAGGATGTCAATGAGGCGAGGCGTAGCGAGAGGATGTTGAGAGCTGCTAAGTGAGAGTGGAGGGAAGGGGAAGATGGCTCGATAGGTAACGAGAGAGGCTCGTCGAAATCGTAGATCGGCATTTCGCAAACGTCTCTCCCAGGCCACGATGGATGAGACTCGTTAGTGATATCAGCTAGTGAGTGAACAGTTTAGAGACGTCAAGTGTCTATGCCATCTTTCGTATTTTTCTGCTTAGTGATCTCATGAGCATCTTCATTGATTTCATTGCCTAGCTAGCTAGGTCTTCGAACTTTCCAAGCAAGGAGGGGTGATGAGGCGGAGGTCGCCGCTCCTCGATTGTTTATCAGATCCGCATAACCAGATGACGGTATGGAGTGGCTTATGGACAGCCAAGATACTTGTACAAGCAGATATACATTCACTGTAGCCGAGAAGGCGTTTGACCGCTCTAAAACTATATACAACATCCTTAACGACAAAATGCTACACTACGACTAAGACTCTGAATCATTTACAACAACAAACGAACGGACTTAAAAGCATGTAGAAGGGAATGGTTGTGATAACATTCTGGCACATGGGTTTGATAATATGATAGAATGATAATATGATCAACATAATAGGCTGTTGATGTACTTTATGTCAAGTGTTGGCACGGCGTGTCCTCCGGCAATTGTCCTACTCTGTGCCGTCTGGGCAGTCGTCATGCTGATCCGGCCTGTCTGGTCCCCTTCCCGCGTTTACAAATCTAATTCGGCAACGATCTCGATTACGATTCGCATGACGGGTCCCGTCATCGAGCTCGGGCTCAAGCTCAAGACTCCTTAGTCGAAGAGCATCCGTTCCATTGATTCGCGTCCCCCGTCCCCAGACCACCCACAACCAACGGCATCTCTCTCCCGTTCTCATTCCCGACTTTCTCCCTCCGACTAGCCTCCAGCAACTCTAAGACATGAGGCGTCAACCTATTACTCCTGTATAGTCTCAAGTTAGAGCTCGAGCTCGAGCTCGTCTCCCCTCCAACTCCCGATAGTGACCCAGCCCCAGAGCTGGGTCTAGGTAATTTACTAATCCGACTCAGCGTGTCGGCTAGAAAATTGTCTTTGCCCCATACCCATCTTGCTCTCAATTCGATCTGGTACGTCTTGATGATATTGTCAATCTCGTCGAATGTCGCTTGAGTTTTGGGGCAACGAGGATTCGAGGTAAAGTAGCCTTTAGC
The DNA here is from genome assembly GCA_036287355.1 of Kwoniella sp. CBS 6097. Taxonomy (NCBI): domain Eukaryota; kingdom Fungi; phylum Basidiomycota; class Tremellomycetes; order Tremellales; family Cryptococcaceae; genus Kwoniella; species Kwoniella sp. CBS 6097. The sequence goes on along the minus strand of CP143074.1, from coordinate 12,761,964 downwards.
CTCTTTTGCTATCGCAATGGCGGTGGACGAATTTACGGTGTTCGAGGGCGATTGACTTTGTTGCAGCTGTTGAGGTGATTTTCTATCTGACATCGAACGTTGGAGGCGTTGCGCATGTCCCTGTGATTGATGTTGAGATTGAGACTGTATTTGCCGTTGACCGATCGTCGAAGCTATTCGGAGCGGGAGGGGGAAGCCCAACGAAAGCTGTTTGATAGGCGTATATCTCTTGGCCAGAACCTTGTACACCTGATAATTATCCACGTAGAAAAACACTTTCTGGCCCTTCAACCTATCTTTCCACCTCTGAAGGGAAAGTAGCACAGCCAGCGCCTCGACGTATTCTGTCGATCCTTTGCCGGACGCTAAGTAGCCATGGGAATCTTGCCATACGTCCAGTGGTTTAGCCTGAGGTCCTAAGTGTCCACCGTATCCTTTTCCAGAGGCGTCGGACCATACTTCCCATCGTGGGGTGAGTGTGACGGCGGGCGGGATTAGGCGGCAGAAATGATCCCAGCGACGAAGGAGGCGGTAGGAGAATGTATGTGAGAGCTTGGTCATGATTGCAGGCGTAGTCTATAAGATGCTGACGGTATAAGGGGGGATTTCCAGCGGATAAAATTGCAGTGATAAGATGCTGATTCACTCGAGGCGACGCGATATAGAGTACTAAGTATCGAGACTCGACAGGGCTGAGCTATCAAGGGTATCGAAGGATTAGCAAAAACCTGCAGAAAAGCTGATGGGAGCACGGGAGCACGCTGATTGGTGCACAAATCGACCGCGAATACAAGTAATGCTGACGTGAAGCGGTTCGTAGCGTATCGTTGACTAGAAAGTGAAGAATGCTCACGAGAGGCTATATATATAGGTCAAACTCAAACACGTGTGTCGCTCAGCTTTGGCTTGTTCGATTTAATCCGTGAGCAAACGCGTCGTCGATCTCGCTATATTCGCAGTGATGTCGGTGAAGAGAGTATCATGTCGCAAGTAGAGGCAATACCAGGCAGGATATATCAGGTCGTACAATGTTGTCAATGTATATCAAGAAAGCTATCAAGTCAAAGAAAGGATCTGATGAATCAAAGGATCAACAATGGATATAGCATTGTATGACGCTATACCAGACGCAGCGCAGCGCGGAAAGTGTCCGATCCGATCGGTCATGAGTCAATCTACAGTTGTGAGCAGTATCTCTCTCTACCTTTCCGGCTTCATCATCGCCGGCCCCGTGCCATCGTCGATCATCCTTCGGTCATCCCCGCCCCACATGCTATTCATGTCATAATTACATGCAACAGCCGTGGGACATGATATGATTGACATGCGGCATGAAAATGAGGGATACATGCGATGCCTGGTTTATGCTTGTCATGGGGGTTCTGTCACGTCAAGGTGAACAGATCGGGTGTATTCTACACAATATGCTTTATAACAACATGACCAATTGACAACCAATGACGATGCCTTTCTACACGCGCTCATTAAGGAGCTACTAATGATCGGGTCGCAACCAACACCAAAACGCCCAAGATTGTTTGAAGAGAAGAGAAAGACAAGATACAAGTAACAGAATGGGAAAAGGCTCAAGAGCTTATCTAGAAACAAAAGGGGATTTTTAGCTGATTGGTAGAATGCTTGAGAATAAGTATGAACATCTCAGGAACGGGAACAAGCGAAAAGTCGAAATATGTAGAATAACAAAAGGTAGAAGTGAGAACAAAAGCGGGCACGCTCAATGCGAGATATATTGGAAGACGAATGAGACTTCTGGCAGACCTAGTTCCGCTCTGAGCAGATCGTCATGCATCTTGCCCAGTTCCGCGTTGGGGTAGTGGTTCCAACTATAATTCAAGATATATATCAGCATCTCAATTGACCTGCAAAGACAGTCGACAATGCCAGGAAGGGGCACTATGCTGACCAGTACCCGAAGGCGAAGGTAACGGGACTCACGTGCTGGCATCTCCATACAGAAGCGCAGGAGCTTTGATAAACTGCTTCCCATCTTTACACCTCTTACACTTGTAAGTATCGTGCGTATCTGATGCAGTCTGGGCGTTGTACTTAAACAACTGTCGAAGATCGTCCTGGGTGAAGTGTCGAGCAGTGTCTTCCGCTTCGTCGACCACACATGCTGAGAGGTTCTGCTTTTGACACCTATGTGGCATCAAACAACCGACTGTCAGTACTGAAATAAGCCCATGAGTAGTGAAGTGTCGGCGGCGCCTGCACTCACTGTCGCTGGAAGATCTTCTCCTCGATTGTACCCGTCGTCTGGAATCGATAGACGAAACATTCCTTCTTCTGACCATCTCGCCATACTCGAGCAAGAGCCTGCTGGTCACTCGCTGGGTTCCAATCCTACAGTTTTTGCCAAAAATAAAAACATCGTAAGCTACAAACAATCATGAACGACGCGATAACATGCGACCTAACCTACAGGATCGAATAAGACCAATCGGTTCGCGCCGATCAGGTTGATACCACATCCACCAGCTTTCGAACTAAGCAGGAAAACGAACTCTTTGCCCTCTGGATCGTTGAATCGAGACACAATTTTCGATCGCTTAGGTACCGACATGGACCCGTCCAATCGTAAATAACCATACCTGATACTTCATAGTCAGCTACAATACGTGGGAAGAGCCTGCGCAATGACTCACTTCTTGTTTCGGCACATTCGTTCCATCAGGTCGAGAGTCTGAGTAGCGTTGCTGATGAGCACGATTTTATCGGTCGTGTAAGTCTTGATGTGGTGCAGCATCCTATAGTATATAACTGTCAGCTACTTGGTCTCATGCAGGTCACGCGAGCTCACCTTTCAAGTACTGTGAATTTGCCTGAGTAGTCACAGTTGACAGTCCTGTCTCTACCTTTACCTTGATAGTCGGCGGGTAGTACATCTTCACTTCCCGGCAGATCCTCGGGCAAATCAAGAAGATCGGGGTGATTGACCAGTTTTCGCAGCAAACCGATGGCCTTGAGCGGCTGAGAGTCTTTACCCCTCAGAAGCCTCTGGACGTCTTTAGAAGTGACGAAAAGGTTGTAGAGCTTCTCTTGAAGTGGGCTGGGTCGGCAGAAGACAACATGCTCGTATTTGACGGGAACTGCAGTTCAAGATACGTGAGCTAATATCGCAAGGCAGAGGCGGGAAAAGGCAACTCACGGTACTTGGACAACAGATCATTAGTTCTTCGGATGATGAATTTGCTGACCAGCCCACCGAGCTCCTTGAGCTTGGCATCGCTCTCCGCCTTGTCTTTATCAGAAGCATCGGCATCTCGACCTCTCAAGATCTTCAGCTCGAAGTTCTTCTTGAAATCACCTTTCGAACCGAGATACTCGGGATTGGCGAAGTTGAGTAGAGCGAAATATTCCGAAAGGTCATTCTGAATGGGTGTACCGGTGAGGATGACTCGTCGTTGCACCTTGAGAGCGGTAAGAGCTTGGAAAGTGAGTGTGTCTGCGCAAGGAAGCAGAAATGAGCTTATTTCCTTCCGTGTCTGGCAGTGAAGCAGCTCACCTGCATTCTTCAGACGATGACCTTCGTCAGCGAGCAGGAGACCGATCTCGCAATTCGCCAATTCTTCTTGCAGTGTACGAAGGGTCTCATATGATACGATCATGACTGGACGTAGCATCAGCACATACTTACTTCAGCCTGGAAGGAGGCATGTGTACGTACCGGGTAGAGTCACACTTCGACCACGAGCTTGAACCCATCGCCTTACAGCAGGGATGAGTTCCGCTTTTCCGCCCTTTCCATCGACGACCATGGGGTTGACGGCACCTGGGCCGAGCCATTTGACAAGCTCGTTCGCCCAATTACCGACCAAAGATGTAGGACAAGCGATGATTACTTTTTCGCAAGTGGGTTTACCAGCTAATGGTGATTGCTTTAGAAGGGTCCATAGAAGGGCAATGCATTGTAGCGTTTTACCTGATCAATGGGGAACATCAGCTATCTTTCGGACTTCGGACCGGTAATGGAGGAAGCTGACTCACCCAAGCCCATCTCGTCTGCCATGATACATCCCCACGCGTTTTGAGCGAGTAAACCAGTCGTACACCGATATAAGAACTAATACGAGCAGGTGAGCTGTAATCAGGGCCATAGACAGCGTATTCGCAACTCACCTTGACACCTTCGATTTGATGCGGTCTAAGCACCTTGGAAAGCCTAGGATCGATGACAACGGGAACCTTGACCTCCTTCTTCTCCGTCTTGGTATCTACGATGCCCAAGATCGCTTTCAGACTCTTATGTGGTCCTCTAGCTTCTTCCTCCTTCTTTCGCTTCTCCTCTTCCGCCTTCTCCGCGTCGATCTCTTCAGTTGGCGGTCTATCGTCTATCGTAGGGTCAAACAGGACAATGGCGTGATCTGACATGGGGTCGTGCAATGGTCGAGGAGTGAGAATGGGCTGTCTCCGTGCGCCGAGAGCTGCGTGAGAGAGAGTGTGAATAACGGGTTCGGCGCCCTTTGCAGCGATCATGACTGGTATGGAGAAGCTATTTGCCACCGAAGATTGAGTCAGCTGGGATGTCATTTCCACCAGATGGTCGAACAGCTCACCTCTTCGTGAACACTGTTGTCTTTTCCTTAGGAGCGAATACCGGGAACTTTCTATTGCACCATTTGGCCATATCGCCCAGAACGCCATCCTCCCCATACTCCTTATTACCCATGGCGAATCTCCCCTTCTTTGCACTGGGTTTCCCGTCAGCGTCGGAATCACTATCATCGCCACCGCCTTGACCCTTGTATGAGACCGCTTTCCTCTTTCGAGCAGGTAGTGCTGTTTCTCTCTTAGTGGTCAAGGCGGAAGGTGGTTTGAATTGCTTGAATGTGACGATACCGAATCCTGCACCAGTGGCGGAAGTCACCTGCGGGTCGCCCGGTCGCTGAGATGATGGGGCTCGTCGTAGCATATCAACGAATGTTCAAACAAGAAAGTTCAAGAAAAGAGGTGTATTGTGAATGATAACAGACGTCAAGAAGTGGTGTGATGAGAATGAGGATAAGGGTGAGCGGCAAGACTGAAGACGAATGAAGTGAAAAGTAAAAAAAGAAGAAAGAAAAGACAATCAAACTGATATGATAATGCTGTCATCGATCGCGCCGCTCGCTCAACAATCAAATCACCTGAAAGGCTTACTTCGACAAGCAAGTCGCGTCTCAAAAGGATCTGTAAGAGTCCAGTCAACCGATTATTGCTAATGTCACGTGACCACCTTTTCCCTTGCCTCGCGAATGGGGTGCCCCACATCGGATCTTGCCCTTTTGTGGGATGAGATGAGATGAGATGCGATATGTGGACGAGAGACGAGAGATAACTTATACCTAGAGCAGATGCGATTGATGCGGTCAAAAACGCTCGCCTTTCTGCTTCATACCGTATCTCCATGCGCCTCCCTTCAATTTACATGTGAATAGACCCATAATAAATAGTCCTTGAGCACGCTGAGCCCTCTCAACTCCCCCGCAGGTGTGTCAGTGACGTAGAAGCCAACCAACCCTTCTTCGCTTCGAAGGTATCAAGTCTGTTCTTCGTATTCGGCAAACGTCTTCCGTTCTCCCCACTTCTCTGACACATCCTTCGTTCGAAGAAGCATCGACCTTCTGGTAGGTCCTCCATCTAATTGTCTGATGGCACCACATTTTATCACAGTATTTACACCTATATATACAGTACGGCCATAATCCACCTTTAGTCATATCACTCACACCACTGACGACCCTGATACAGTAATCACGCTACCACCACAACACTGCCCCAACCGACTCCTCCGCCTAGCTTGAACACGAATCTGAAGCTTCCGCATCGACTCTCGCCTTACGCCCAGCAAGATCGCTCCGTCTTCGTCGAATCACCTACAATGACCTCTCCAGCCCCGAATGACCCGAATCCTCTTCCGAATGGTCATAAAGGGAAAGCGGCAGATATATCGTATTTGATCGTTTCGGGTGGAACGGGTGCCAATTCGATAGCGTCCGCTTTTGGTCATTCTCCAGCTTTCGTCTTGCCTGTCTCCGATGATGGTGGATCATCGTCCGAAATTTTGAGATGTTTCGGCGGACCATCTATCGGTGATATACGTGAGCTTTTTTCGCTTTCTGACCCATAATGTCACAGCAACGCAGCGCTCATGTTTGGCGGACTAACTCACCTCATTGCGAGCTTTTAGGATCGAGATTGATCCGACTGATACCGCTCGTATCACACCCAACAAACCGTGATGACCAAGAACGTCTGGCAATCTACAATCTACTCGCATATCGGTTCCCTGCACGAGCAGCTGAAAAGGATGTTCGTGAGCTATGGCATGAGATTGTAGAAGGTCGGAGCGAGCTTTGGGATGGTATAGGCGAAGATAAGAAGGAATGTATAAGGGGTAAGTCGTGCCGGCGCCACAACTACATCAACTCAGGAAAGATATGTCATATGAGATGATCCGCAAGGGCTGATCCGTTCCCTCCCGGCACCGTACAGCCTTTCTCGTGCACTTCCAAACATTATGTCTACGAAGAGCGCATAAGAGGTTCTCATTCCGAAACTTCTCGCTTGGAAACGGGTTCTTGACGGGTGCAAGGGACCTCTTTGGCAGTTTGCCGAGCGCGATCTTCTTGTTCAAATCGATAGCGGGCGTGAACGTAAGTGTTTTCAAATCACCTGATAATCCCGGTCTTGGTTTTTATACCGAATTATGGGGCTGACGTATAATCTCCTTCAGCACGGTGTGCAGGTCATACCTGTGATCAATACAAATCGTATGTACTTCATGTACAACACTATCACTTGGACTGACCGCTGATTTGTTGTTTCCTTCACAGAAACGGTCACTATCGCTGCACAGCTGGTAAGACTAGTTTCTCACGCGTCCAAGAAGAGCGTTCGCTGATCGTCACTCTTCAGGCGAATTCTACAACCCTCATAGGTCAATGTACGATCTCTCATCCTGCTCCACCAGCCACACCATTGGTCTCCGGTCTCTCCACGCCGCCATCCTCTCATCAATCCTCGTCCCGACCACCGCCTTCGTCTAGCTCGGCAATAGGGAAGCGTGCCCATCTTCGCCGGGATTCACGGACATTCGACACCCCGGAGAATGCCTCACTTCCTGCTTCAAGGCGAGACTCGTTTGACACGGCCGGAGGTGGAATTGAACAGATCACCGAAGGTGAAGAAGGCTGGGCTGGCGGGAATATCGGGTATAGAAAGGGTGAAGATGAAATGCCGTTAGAAGCTAGGATTGAGAGGGTATTCTATATCAACCTCTATGGTCAGGTAAGCTTGAGCCAGCGTATACCAAATGTCCATGTAGATCTAGAACGGCCGCTAATCACTTCGCTGTTCTTGCTTTCTTTTGCTTTTTCTTGGCAGGAAATATACCCGGATCCAAATCCGGATTTTATCGATACGCTAAATCAGCGAGATATACTGGTCTACTCATGCGGATCATTGTGGACCTCTATTATACCTTGCTTAGCATTGAGGGGATTGGCGGCATCCATCGCTTCTTCTCAGACGCTCAAAGCGAAAGTACTGCTACGTAAGTCGGCACCTCCAACTCGCCCTCGCCCCTCCTCCAGAGGTATACCTACCATGTGTCAATGCAGAAGACTGATTCGAGGTATCTTGGCGATCGCAGTCAACTCGTCGAATGATCGAGAAACGCCGTCATACACAGCCTCAGAATACATAGCGACCATCTTAGCGATGTTGAGGCATTACGATAAGCCGAAACGAAATCGACATCAGGATCAACTATTACCGGGACCGACGTGGAGGACTTCGGACTTGATTTCGCATGTGATATATCTTGAGGGTGCAGGAGTGGAGATGGATAAGGAGGCGATCGCGGTCAGTGATCAGGCTCGCTCTAATTATGGCTATGGGGTCAGCAACCAACGATGTTTTCGCAAGAGGAAAGCTGACCACCCCCTTCATTGTTGTCTAGACCTCTGGAATCAAGATTGTTTCTGTACCCGCTTCGGTACACAGGTCGACCGACGAGACACCGCTGTTCGCTCCCGAAGTCGTGGAATGGGCTATGGAGAAGGTATTAGACGGTTTATGATGCTGATTCAGCAGCACTTGGACGTCGTTGGTCGGTTAAAATTGGTTATGTTCGACGGACTGCAGCTAGGCATGGCCTGTTTTCTTTAGCGAAGACATATACTGCTTTTACTTGTCTCACAGTTACTTGTTGTACTCGTATACTTATGGCATTGAACCAATCCATGCCAGAGGAAAGTGTAATGGCAGAAAGGCAACAAAGATGCATGTATCGATCGAATTAATCTACACACACGACCCTATCAACCTTTCCTACTAGGATGATCCAGTCAAGGAGCTAACGAGTTTTTATCCAGAGAACTAAAACTCAACGCGCTTAAGCAGCGGTGGGCTTGGTTCCCTCCTCGAAAGTGTAGGTAAGACCACACTTGCCGCAAGACTGTCGGTCCTTGTGCCAGGCCATGAAGACACCAGCACCACAGGTGGGAGCGGGGCCTGAAGGAGTCGAAGAGCAGATCGATCAGTACAAACGATCGATTGGAGAACAAGCTGGGCTGTTGACAAGTAAAACACTCACACTCTCGCCTGAGTCGCTGGATCTTGCCGTCAGATCCGACCTTGTAGTACTTGAGGATGGCCATCTTGACCTTTTTCCTCTTGTGCTTGATCTTCTTGGGGGTGGTCTGTGGGAAACGAGGAACACAAGCGTCGAGCATCAGCGAAATGTTCCGAGTGAGCTCAAAAAAAACGGCGAAGCTTTGTTTTTCAAGGGAGGGGTGCAGTAGGAGATCGCTCATGCCGCTGACGAGACATGTCGCTCAAGAGTCTGAAACTCACGTAGTTCTTTTTTTTCCTCTTCTTGGCCATACCACCTCGCAACCTCAAGACGAGGTGGAGGGTGGACTCCTTCTGGATGTTGTAGTCGGAGAGGGTTCGGCCATCCTCGAGCTGCTTACCGGCGAAGATAAGTCGCTGCTGGTCAGGAGGGATACCTTCCTTGTCCTGGATCTTGGACTTGACGTTGTCGATGGTGTCCGAAGACTCAACCTCGAGGGTGATGGTTTTGCCCGTAAGGCTGCGATGATAGAATTGGATGATCAGTACTCTATCCATTCAACCATCCCGCCCATAACCTGTCTATCCTGAACATTCATCCGTCCCTCTACCGTCTTCATTTTTATCTGAGTATGGTGTGATGGGTAAGAAAGAAGCGATCACTCACGTCTTGACGAAGATTTGCATCTTGGCGAGCTTTGTCTATCCAAGCGTCTTGAAATCCTCGAGAAAGCTGGAGAGAAAGGTAAGATTAACATGACAAAGTTCCAAGATGAGAAAAGCTGCCTACAAGCTGAGTCTGGGTCTGGGTGGTGGTGGTGGTGGCAAGGAGCAGGTACTAGTGGGTTGTGGGCGGATTTTCTCTCGTGGTGCTGTAACACCGTAATGCCGATGTGGCACTTCGGACGACTTGGCGGGCTCAAGATGAATTTTGTCCACATGCTCTACACGTGGTTCTGAGACAGTTTTGGCTCCACAGTGCAGTTTTTGCCGCTCGCGGAAAGCACGCTGGACAAAATTGCCACTTGCCACTTTGACTTTGCTAAGTTTAAGTTAACAAAGCGGCATGCTCCATTAGCTATACATACTCATACTGTAATAACAAGATTAACCTTACACCGGGCAAACACACTAACCAACAAGCGGTCGTAGCGCACACTTACACACTTACACACTTACACACTGACACACTGACACACCAATTCAACCTTCACCTTCCTTGTCAACCACCCCCGACCCCACTCACCATCAACAAAGCCTTCTTCTTCCTCTTCCTCTTCATTCTTCTTCTCCTTTTTTCCCTTTCTTCATCTCAACTTCCGACATCATCACCCACGTCACCTATCTCTACCCCATTCCACCCACGCTCAACCTCGCGCCCTCTTCACTTTTCGCCTCTTTTCCCATACCCCTCTTCGACCACTTCCAACCTCAACTCCACCCATCCATCCACCATGTCTGACATCGCTCCCGGTGAGTACACATCCACACTCATGCTTATCATACCCAGACCCTGACCCGAATCAGATCTGCGCCATGTCACGGAAGATCTGGCTTCTCGAACATCGCCTTGTTTGCATATACATGTTGAATTGTACTGACCCACCTGTGTTTGCTTCCGTTCATATCTTACGCTCACAGACCAAGTCTCTCCCAAGACCGCGCAGGACGCCACCGCCGCACCCGCTCCTGCCGTCCCCGCCTCGGCCCCTGCCCCTGCTAGCGAGCACGACGAGCACCCCCTCTCTCTTCGATCCCTCGTTTCCACCAAGGAAGCCGGTATCATCATTGGCAAGGCCGGTGCTACTATCGCGTCCATCCGAAACCTGTCCGGCGTCAAGGCTGGTGTTTCCAAGGTTGTCCCCGGTGTCCAGGACCGAGTCTTCTCCGTTTCCGGTGATGTCGAGCAGGTCGCTACTGCCTACGGAGAGGTCGCTCGACTTCTCCTTGAGACTCCCCTTTCCGACTCTTCCCTTCCTCCCCCTCCTGTCGGCTCTTTCACCTCTATTCGACTCCTCATCTCCCACAACTTGATGGGTACCGTCATCGGTCGATCTGGTCTCAAGATCAAGCAGATCCAGGATCTTTCCGGTGCCCGAATGGTAGCTTCCAAGGAGATGCTTCCCCAGTCTACCGAGCGAGTCGTCGAGGTTCAAGGTGCTGTTGACGCTATCAAGACCGCCGTTCAGGAGATTGCCAAGTGTCTCGCTGAGGACTCTGACCGCGGTGCGGGAACCGTCCTCTACCACCCCGGAGCTGCCGGCGACGCTGGTGTCCTTGCGGGCGGTCTCGGTGCTCAGGCAGTCACCGGCCCCACCGGTGGTATCAGGCGAACTTCCGTCGCTGCCGGTTTCGGTGGTTTCCCCGGCGGTGAGAGGCGAGGTAGCGCCGTCGCTCGAGCTAGCATCTCCGGTCCCGCTGGCGGCGAGAGGAGACAGTCCGAGGCTCCCCCTCTCAACATGAACGACCCCAACATGCGAACTCAGAACATCTCCATCCCCTCTGACATGGTTGGCTGCATCATGTGAGTTAAATGATCATCCATGGCTAGGCTTTTATTAGCTCGCTTTTGACTCGGCTCTATTCACGCATAGCTGCTGACGTGAGCTTTTCTGCACTTCACAGCGGCCGAGGTGGCTCCAAGATCACCGAGATCCGACGACTTTCTGGCTCTCGAATCTCCATTGCCAAGGTCCCCCATGATGAAACTGGCGAGCGGATGTTCACTATTCAGGGTACTGCCGAGGCTACCGAGCGAGCTCTCATGCTCCTTTACTCCCAGCTCGAGTCCGAGAAAGAGCGACGTGAGTAGTTTATGCTATATCACGGCCCGCTGCAGGCGGCCCATGCGTGTTTATGCTGATCTTTTGTATTTGACATTTATAGGAGTCAACCAGAACGGTGACAGCGGCGAGACTGCTTAATCGCATCATCTCCAGCTCTGCCTCGATCTGTCCATCTGGCTAGATCGTCGCGCTATCCCTTTCTTCCCCTGTTCAGATCACTTCTTTTCCCCTTCGCCCGTCTAATTTCCCTATCCGTCCGTCTTTCTCAATTATTTTCCCTATCCACCCTCCTCCATCCCAATGAAATTGCACTCTACCGTATTCGCCCTATTCGCTTCTCTTCCTCCTATTCTCCTTACCTACCCCTGTGCTCGTCTCACCAATCTTCCCGTCTCAAATCTCGTCGATGCGATCTTCGAATCTCTACGTTTATGTAGGTAATCGAAATCAGCAAATGCGAGAGAAGAACGTGAAGATCTCTCACGAATGAACAAAGAAATCAGCATCAGAAGAAAGACAAGAAAGAAAGAAAGAAAAAGACGAGATCCGATGACGATGAAATGGCCAATTGCAGAAGGCAAATCAGCACAATCAAATATATCAGATATCAGAAATCAGAAATCAGCTTGCCTTGTTTTTGATTATATCGTTATACAATTTATACAACATTTACATTTCACTTATTATATCTATCAAGAGCTGCATCTAAATAACGATGTATGTGAATTGAGCGAAAACATGGGCGCACGCCAGCGATATAACGATGTCAGCCTGATCTTGCGAATGCTGGTCGCAGAGCTGGAGCTGATACCTAGTGCGGGTCAACGCGCAATTGCCTTGCCCAGCTTTCTACGCAAGGTGTTTAGCAATGCAGATGCATTATATGATGCGTAGTATCATAATCATTGGTTTGGGACTGACTACATATCGTGGTGGGGTAGGGTGTTCGATTTGTGTGGGGCAGCTGCGGTGAGCTACGGTGAGCTAGTTGAGCCGGTTATGCCCGCTTGACCACGTTCCGAAGAATCCTGTATAGTATATCAACAATCAGCCAAGCCTGCGTAGCTAGCTAGACATCGTAAGACAATATCCACAATCTTGAGTTCTTCTTCACGCTGTCAACTTGCAAGGCCATAACCAACAATAACAAGCATTCAACTTGATATCTGTAGGTTCTTGCACACAACGTTTGTAGCGGCAGCCCACTGAACAGGATCAAATACACGGGACTGAATCGCGCCCAAACGCTAGCCGACCGGATTGTCCCCACTTCATTGACCCTCTTCCCCATCAGATACGACTTGAGCTCGAATCGACCATACAACAACACTTGGCCATGTTTAGATAGCGCAAAGGGCATTATCCATCGTGAGTCCGATAGCAAGCTTCCTGATTCATCTTGCAGTACTGCACATACACTTATAACACCCTGTTTGTGAAATGCCCTCACCCTCTCTCATGGAGACCGAGTCCCTGGGGTTGATGAGCTGACAAGATGACACGACCGTCTGACAACCGTATTTGTTACACCATCTCTCATGATCTCTGTTCTCGCCTCCTTACCAGATGAACACCCTGAGTCGGCTCGACTCCTACGTCTCCTCCCTCTTCTACCCTTCATCTTCCTCCTCGTCATCGTCATCTACTAGTCGCCCCCAACTCAAACGATACGCGACTCCGCCATCCCAGCTATCGTCCTCCACCTCCGCCTCATCTTCATCGTCAACAAGCACACCCCGTCTATCAAACCTCCCTCCGACACCCCGTAGAGGCCGCAAACGTACACGAAGGCGTGCACCTCAAACGTATTCCTCTATCAAAGTTCCACCGCCGACTACACCGTTGATACTGCGCATAGCACTGGTACTATGGTCGATCCTCTTATCGTTCTGGCGGAGTCTGGTGGGCGAGACTCGTGCGGGGCGAAGTCGGAGTCGGAGGCTTAAGGGAGTGAGAAGCGGGAGTGGAGGGGTGTTGAGGGAGCTCAGTGAGAGAGTTATGGTTTCTGCTGGGCTAGCTTCCGGGCAAAGGGAAGGTGAAGGTGAAGGCTCGGGCAGCGAGGCTGAACCTGAGGCTGAACCTGCAAGTGGAGATGGAGATGATGGTTGGGTGGACCCAGTCACGCGAGCGCCGGAGGATCAAGATAGTCTGGATACACCCTTACCGACGGAGGACGAGTTTGCAATAGCCAGTCGAGAGGATGAGCCAATATTGGCTGAAACGCAGGCTCAGGCTAAACCTCGCAGTGATCCGTCAAAGTTCACTTTTCGACTCAGATCTGCTCCTCCCAAACAAGGCAAGGTTGACGAAGACGGTGCAACCCTAGAGGAAGACACGCGTCCCGCATTGGCGGGATACCAGAGACCGCCTACACCACGATCGATCTTGGCGAACCCTCTGCCTGGATCATCGACCGCTACGCCGATAACTAAGAAAGTAGTAGCTGGAGAAGACGAGGAGGGGCAACGTGAACTTCGAAAATCGAAATCAAATCAAATTTCCACTACTACTTCAACGATCTCAGCCACATCACGCAAGACACCAAAGATCCTCGCTAATCCAATCTCGACGTCGATCCTTGATCCTTCCGTACCTGCTCCGTCCTCAAACTCAGCCTCATCCCTCTTCCGTAAAGCCTCTCCACCATTACGCATCCCCAGGCCACACCAGACGCCCTTTCACCTTCAAAAGACCTTGATCTTAGATTTGGATGAGACATTGATTCATTCTACGTCTAGGCCGCTAAGCGGGTCTAGCTCCGGAGGAGGTGGGATCTTAGGATTGAGTCTTGGTGGACTGGTTGGAAGAGGTAAAGGGCGAGAAGGGCATGCGGTTGAAGTCGTGCTTAATGGACGGAGTACCATGTACCATGTGTACAAGCGGCCTTATGTGGATCACTTTTTGAAGAAGGTGAGTGGTGTGAGGGTCTTTGAGATCGTCCACATCCTCAATATGAATGCGTGTTCTCAGCTTCTTCCGACTCGCGACGTTGCTCTGTTCTCTCTCGGTGTCTAAGACCTCTCCAGAACCTAGATTCCAATCTGATAGGCTGGTCACCTCTCTTTCTCTGCCTCTGTATATCAATTCGCCTCTTGAGGTGAATCGCTGAGCCAGGCTGATCAATATATGAATTCCTTTGCGGAACGCAAATGCAGGTCGCATCATGGTACACCCTCGTAATCTTCACAGCCTCAATGCCAGAGTACGCCGACCCCGTCATCGATTGGCTTGACGCAGGTCGGAACCTTTTTGCTCGAAAGCTATATAGGGATAGTTGTCATTTACAACCCAACGGGAGTTATACGAAAGATTTGGCGTTGGTCGAAGCGGATTTGAGCAGGGTTTGCTTTATGGATAATTCACCGATTAGCTATAATTGGAATAAAGGTGAGTTTGAAGCTAGCGGCTCGTGATACACTCTTTGTCTTCTATTACAGTCTTGGACTTGATTGGATTGTACCGAGAGCCAGTCTGAGAAGATCAAGAGTGGTCGGTTTCTTACCTTGGCGACCATAGTAAGGGTGTTTTGCTGATCAATCTGTGGGGGTTTTTTTTTTTGTTTCGTTTCATTAGCCAACGCTCTGCCTATCGAAGGCTGGACATCAGACCCATACGACGAGGCGCTCCTGCATTCTATCCCCGTACTAGATTCGCTCAGGTTCGTTAACGACGTGAGGAGAGTACTAGGAATCAGGGGGTTCACTTGATCCCCACAAGCAAGCAAGCATTCAGCGAGCGAGCAAGGAGTTGAAATATGATTCGATTTAAATTTAGATCTAGATGTTGATGTAGAATAAGGGAATATGGGGGACCCAAGTCAAGTCAAATCAACTCGCGGCCATGACATGCAGAGGAGAGCGAAGTTTTTGGGCCAATCTCCATCTGAAAACATGTATGCATGCATGCGCTATGGACGACAGCCCTTCACGTCCGAGGTGTCCGAAGATGCGTTAGACCAGACCCGTCTTGGGGCCTCATTTTCGAGAATCAATGATGATTGTACAATATATGTGCTCATCTTGGGTGGGAGGTATCGGTATCGGTCCAGTAAAATCGTAGGGAACAGAGCATCCTGATGAAAACACTGTACACGGCCTGTACCATATTGTACAAGAGGTCTCTCACGAATGACTAGTGATACCTCATCTTCTGTCTCCGCCTATCTATCCTATAACCATAATCCGCCCGTATGCCTCGCCTGCCTTTAGGTATTCTAGTGAAACGTTCCGGAATTCTGACGATACTCGTAATGTATTGTACTCGTATGTATATAGTTTCCTTTTCATTTCTATCCTTCCTATCCTATCCTATCCTATCCTATCCTATTCTATCCTATCCTATCCTATCCTATCCTATCCTATCCTATCCTATCCTATCCTATCCTATCCTATCCTAGATGGTAAATCCTTCAGCGGACTATTGAGCATGGACCAACTTGTGTGGTATGTTCCCTTAGACTGGCCCAACGAGCTGGAATAATAGCTTCTTGACTATACCGGACATGGCATTGGGTTGATGCTGCATGTGAAGAGCGACCGAAAGACAAAATCAGCATTATATCGCAACAACAATCAGATCCGCAAAGTGTGAAGATAGTATCATGGTGAACAGACAGATGTTGACTGGATCCACAATCTGATGATGAACACCAGACAAACCCATCTACCCGCACTCGCACTCGCACTCACCTTGTAAGCGTCCATGACCATTGCCATAGCTGCTGCACCTAGTATAGTCTCGCCGAATGGAACGATGGGGACCCATGCTCTCTTACGGGCGGAAGACCATGCCGACTCAAGCGCTCGAGGTAGTACGTACATGGCTATTTTTTGTTGATTGATACACAAGATGATAAAATGGGAGAATGGATGTCAGCTTCATCTCTTGATCCTTCCAGGTCAAGTACTTTGAAGCTCACCCAATTCAGCTCGTCGTTTCTGTCAGGTCATTGCCAGGTGAAATGTAGGACAGTCAAATTGTTAGCGATACTCAGGGATAACTTAGTTTCAATAGAGCGAAGCATGGTACATACCTTCTCTTCCACAAGCAGACTTAGACAGGTGCTGAAACCGATCAACCAGAAAGTCTCCTTCCTCTTCAAAGCGGTTCGGAGCCATCCGGCTCCCCATCCCTGTTCGATTGACTGGGTTCTGAGGCAAAAGAGGACTATCGTTCGATACAGTTAGTCATGATTAGCCTTGGTTCATATCACGTGCACGCCTACATTGCTCTTAGTACCCGGTGTGTAGTGTGCATATGTGCAGGCAGCCATGATGAATGAGGAAGCAGGGCAATGTAGCATGACTTACCCTGGTAGATCGCCACGAATACACCAAGGAACGAACAACTTCTCGTGATACCCCATATAGCTCTTGCGATCATCCGCAATGGATCACGTTTGACGTGATGTCGTCGAAGCACAAGCATCGGTATGAGATGAAGTGCAGAGTAGACGGGAAGCATGAATCGCTACGTGAGCGCCGCACCAGGCAAGGGAATCAGCCAATGAATTCTCAGACAGCTTGTTTAGTACGGCGTATGTTTAGTCCGGCGTAGCTTGGGTGAATGGGTCGGTTGACTCACGAATACAGCAAAGAACCGCCTGAAGTTGGTCTCGGGACATGAGTCCACCCAAGGATGGACCATCTCACTACACTGTGTGTCAGCTATAACGCCCATTTCCCTAAGGGCAATTAGCTCACCAAGGCACAGCAGCAGGCTTGAAACCATCTTTCAGCTTGAGCAGGAACTGTTCTAACGACTTCCTATTGGTAGGGGTTATCGCCTGAAAGTACCCCGGAAAGTGAGCTACGTCGTGAACCTCGAGAAGATGATGGATGATCAAGAATCTCACCTTATGCGCTAGCGCTCTATGAACCTGTTTCGGGTCGATCGTCCTGCTTCTTACGGCTGTCCTGTTGGCCATCACGGCAAAGTCGGGCACTCGTGAGGCTTGTAAGATCCTAAAAAGTCGGTAGTTAGCTTGGTCTACCGTCCATCACAGTGATGCACAGTACAGTCCACATACCATGCGCTGTATTCCCTTGGGATCGTTTCTGGACTGAGTAGCCACGCGAACATGATTTGTCCGCAACATGCTCCAAAGACCAGTAGGTCGCCGTGAGGGATATGTATACCGAACCGAGGGGTGTATTGGTTATATGATGCTTGGAGACCTCGGACGAACATCCTGTGAGAAACACAATCAGCTGAAACTGCACAACATCTTATTCAGAGGATCAGGCAGTGGACTGCTGACTAACTGCTGAGCAACACCTGTTCTTCTACTTGTACTCTCCCATAATAACCCCAAACTACCGACAGCACCAGCAACAGCAGCCTGCCATCGCCTCTCACCCTCATCCCCTTCTCTCTCGGGAGGTCCAAAAGTCGGCTTATTCCAAATCCCATTCTTGAACCTTCGACGATAGTACGATACAGGAGGCGCGAGCCTTAGTATGTGCAGAGTGAGAGTATTGAGAAAGGTGAAAGTGCCTATCATCGCTCCGAAACGGAATGGTTCCGCACCAAATATGGCGTGTCGGAATAGCGCCAGGCGTAGCTTCTTGGACCGGATGTTTCGGAAGAGGGTGATCAAGACGTTCACTCCTGCTCGTACGGAGAAGGCAAGCAGGAAGGATCCTACGCATGAGCATAGCTCGGGTCAGCCATGCCCGAGCAAAGATAACACGCCAATCTCGTTGCAGTCTTCGACAACGGCTTGTTTCATATTGATACAAGGCACTCACGTAGTCCTCTCTTCGCAGCTAATATACCCGCTCGTTCGCTATCGCGAGGTAATACTTTTTTCTCATCCTTGTCCCGCCAGACGAGATCTTTGCCTGCCCTCGAGACCTCCTTGATCAACTTGTCTCGCTCGCCAGCATGATTCGTCGAGAGCAGTAATAACGAATCAAGAGATGCGAGGGATAGCGTTCTACGAATCTGGTCGGCACTGTGTGAGACGGTGAACGGGTGATCAGTCATTCAGCTTCTTCTGCTGTGATGCTTCTATCAGTAGCATAGTGCTCACGTTTCAGAAAGGTTTGGCGTCCCAGGATCACTCATAAGGTAATCCACCTGGTCCTTTGGTATACCTCTCGTGCCCGTATATTGACCGTCTTCCAACGCCCGACCGGGAAATACGACCTCCCCTGCTCTCCTACTTGGTCCAGGCTCGGCGTTGTTGGCTGATGATAGCGGAGTGAAACGCAGTCTCTTCTTTGACCGATGTTCATGCGAGTTTGCGCTCCCACGGGATGACCCTGTTGATAGGGAGGAGGAGGTTCTGCGGAGACATGATGCGTGAGCGGGGCTCGATTCAGTCGATGATGGAGGATAAGAGATGCGATTGTTGGGAGTCTCGTGTACCTTGAGAGGTACGTTTGATCGAAGGGGAGAGGTGGAAGATGAAGGTGACGATGCAAGTTGAGGGGGAGGGGCGGTCTTTGAGCGTTGATGCGAGTAATGATTAGGTATAGGTGGTGAAGAAGGCGCTGAAGGCTGAGGCGAGAGTATCGAAGCTGGCGAGTTGAGACCTGGGATCAGGTCCATACCTGAGAGTAGATCGATCGGTGAGCCCATCGTTTATTGGACTGGGTGCGACAAGTCGTGACGAGCCGAATCACGGAGCGAATTTGTTCTTGTTACAATTACAGTTACAGACGGGCGGTCGATCAGCCAGAGCAGAGCTACCGCGAGCTTTGGTCGTCGCGGGACATCAATGGGCAGGCAGGCAATGATCAAACGAAGAAAAGCAGTAGCAATGACAATAGCGCCTCGATCAATGGGTAAGCTCTTATTCTGATATATATATTGATGATCCTCACTCTCAACTCATTAACGCTCATGCTCAAATACTCATACTCACCAACTCGCTCACTCGCTCCGGTTATACACTCGTGTCTTTGGCGCGTTCGCTGAAACATCATCTCGCGTGCGTTGCCCCACAGAAATGGTTCATACGTAATCACACGGTTTGCTATCTTCATTAGCTCTGTCCGGTAATGGTGTTAAGGTGGATCAAGGTGAATTAGGGTGAATTAAGAAATGGTTTCTAATCCCACTGTAGTCCTACCTTACCCGGTTGAGTGGGACGATAATGGGCCGATGATTCACGAGTTTGTTTTCCACTGCAGAACGCGAAACAAAGCGACAAAAGCGTCAATCATCAAAAACAAGTATTCAACCCAAAATTACCTCTCTTACAACAAACAAGAATCAATCAACATCACATCTTGATCATTGCAAGACTGCTCCGTGTGTATGAGCTACAAGAGTGGTAGGCTGACACGATGCAGCGAAAAGCCCTAAAACAAGTAGGTGCAGAAGTCTGAAGCTTTCTGGCTTGCTGGAGCTGGAGCTGGAGCTGTGACCAGCTGTAACGTTCAGTCAGTCGGCCGTGACGGTGGGTGCTGATGATGCCTGTTCTTTCATCATAGTTGGGCAAAGTAACACAATGGACCAGCGAAAAGGTGAGCTATACATTGCTAATCTGAAGTGGGCTTATTGAGCTGAGAGCTGATTTTCTCGTCTGCCTAACTTGATAGGTCTTCTCGGGGGAGAAGACTCAGCTGTCTAGCGAGTTTACAGATTTCGAAAAGGAGATTGATGTCCGGCGCACCGGTATCGAGCGGTAAGTCTCCTCCTTACACCTTTAACACCTCCTATTCTTCTCTGCGTACATCACACAACCCCGGCCCGAGAATCATCAAAAGAATCTGCGAATCGAATCGAAATCTGAAAGCTCATGTTATACCCGTATTGGCTGCACAGACTTCACGCGACGTCATTGCCATTCTTCAACCAGCTCACAAAGGCCAAACCGACCGCTGACCCGTATCCTCCCCCCGGCTCGGGAAAGGATAAGATCTCATATACCGAGGCGTTGGGATTGGTCATGATTGATTATGGAGACGAATTGGGCGGTGAATACGGTATGTCGTCAACCAACGTCAAATCCTTGTCATTCTTGTCATCTCCCATTTTTCACGTCACAGGCGAAGGGATCGCTTGGATCTTTTGCTGATAGCGTTGCTCTTGTAACCAGGCGACGGTCTGTCGAAATATGGCCGGGCTAGATGTCGACTTGCAGCTGCTCAGGAAGACTTCAGTCAACGTCTGGGCGACAACTACATCGCTGGCATGGGTGAGCACATCACCTAATGGAACCATTGAGTGGTTGCTGATGGATCTGTACAGAGGCCGCTCTTGCCGCTGTGAATGATTACAAAGGTCTGAGGAAGAAGCTTGACTCGAGAAGGTGATCCTTAACCTTGATTATCATTCATTTTGAATTTTCAGGCTGATTGTCCATTCCTGATCTTTGCAGACTCGCGCTGGACGCGGCTATCTCAAAGGCCCAAAATAGCAAGAAAGATCAATATGCTCTCGAGGAAGAAGTCAACACAGCCAAACAGAGATTGTGAGCTGCTTGATGTACACCGAACTAAACACCGTAGTGTCGAGCTAAGCTAACCTGATTGTGATTGCTTGTATGATGTAGCGAGGAGGTCGAGGAGGAAACTCAACAAAGGATGTTTGCTATCCAGGAGACTGAGGAAAGGCAATTCGCCGAATTGGCGGATCTGCTCGAAGCTGAATTGGAATACCATGCGAAATGCCGAGAGATCTTGGATGATTTGAAGAGTTCTTGGGGATCCTCGTGAGCTGTCCGACATTACCACAGTGTGAGGAAGATCGCTAATTACGTCTGATAGTGGATCTCGTTCTACCGCCACCACACGGACTCGCTCCAATACCGCCACTTCATCCCGCTCGCTCGGACGAACAGCCGTTACCCGTTCTCACTCGTCACGCCACGGGATCACCCCCGATTCAGAAGAAGAAGAAGAGAATGTTGGTACACGCTCGCGATCGCATAGCAACGCCTCTTCGTCTGGTAAAGTAAAGGAGAAGCGATCGATGTTACCTTCTTTCGGCTCATTTGGCAAGAAGAGCGGTCTGTCCGCTTCTGCTTCTGCTCCCAAAAAGAAATCGTTTGGCAAGGAGAAGTTTGGCGATAGTCGTACGGCTCTTCATTCAGAGGAAGATGACGACGATCAAGAAGAAGACGATTATGGTAACGGATCAGGCTACGGCGGTAGTCGGGCTAGGTCTCACTCCCAACTCTCAACGTCAAATTCTTCTTTGAGGACCGATTCATACGTTCCTCCGCCGTCCATGCGCCGAGCGTTGACTTCGCCTCCTAATCCAACCGCTCGATATGCCGACCCTTCAGCTCGTTACGTGAAAGCGTTGTATGATTATGCAGGTAACGCAGCAGATGAGCTTCAGTTAAGAGTCGGCCAGGTGATCAAGGTTGAGACTGAGGTGTCGGAAGATTGGTGGATGGGAGAATGTGATGGCGAACGAGGCATCTTCCCACGGGCCTACACCGAAGAGTATATCCCTTCTCCACAGGTCGCCGTTCCACCACCCATGCCAGCTAGGACCACTCGAAACATGCCACCACCAGTCTCATCTTCAGGTCTTCAACAACAGCCTCGCAATATGCCTCCCCCACCAGCGGCGGCATCACACCAACCTATTTTACCTCCATCTCCTATTATGAACTATAACGACTCTGAATTTGAGTCAGAAATCGAATCAGACGCCCATGGTTTCGAAGATGGCGACAACAACTTCACTGCATCGCTCGCTAGCGATGCAAAGCCGGTTGCAGTGAGTCGTGAGCGATCAAGCACAATTGGCAAACGGGCGGCTCCGCCACCACCACCTTCAAGGAGGTCACAATCTAGCAACAACTTGCTTTCAGCCGCGACAATGGGTCCTTCCTCGTCTTCCCATTCTTCCGCCTCTCTATCACCGCCTCCGCCGATATTTGGTCGCGCACGATCATCTACCACAACGACTATGCGCCAAGCTCCTATCGCCACTACCGAGGCTTCACCTTTTGGACACTCAGACGATGATCAGGACGACCACGACCAAGACCATAATCGTAGCGGATACTCGTCCCCTTCTGCGGGCGGTGGACTAAGCCATGGATTGGGCGCAATGCATCTGCAAGGGTCCGGAGCTGGATCTGGCAACAACACTGCTTCAGCTACTTGTGGGGTGTGTGGATGTCGCGATTTCACGCAGAACGTGTTCAAGTCGAAGGGCACTTGTTCGACCTGTTTCCATGCGCATTAAGATGGGCATGGGCGACATCACAGGGAGCTGAGGAGGGGAGCTAAGGAGTGGGGTCCGGATGACTACAATCAATGTACAGGCACGAGAGGCATAGAGAGGTAGAAGGGGAAACATCAGGCCACCTTTTGGCTTTGAATCGGACCAACGGAGTATTCACATTGACATTGAAATTTACGATGAAATACCGCATAGAAACGCGCGAAAGTTGATACGATTGTATAGATAAAGTATAGCAGCATCAGAGAGTGTTCGGTTCGGGAAATATATGTACTAGGGGAACCCGACTTGATGATATACATGCATAGATTGTACATTGTGCT
The DNA here is from genome assembly GCA_036287355.1 of Kwoniella sp. CBS 6097. Lineage (NCBI taxonomy): Eukaryota > Fungi > Basidiomycota > Tremellomycetes > Tremellales > Cryptococcaceae > Kwoniella > Kwoniella sp. CBS 6097. The sequence goes on along the minus strand of CP143074.1, from coordinate 12,739,124 downwards.
CCGTGTGTGCACCAGTACACACACTCTTGGCAAGTGCAGCCAGGTATCAGTAAGATATGACCCCCTCAATCAATACCAGGGATGAGAGCTGGTAGCAGGTATCGGCCTGTTCCTGATAAGTCGTAAATAGAGTTATTAGAGTACGTTGACCCCAGACGGTGTGCCACTTATCCCTGAGTAATACAGGACAGGACATACAGGGTGTACGACGATCATCGAGAGTGCGAGTTGCAGTTGATTTCACAAAGATCGAACCACCTTTTTTGGCGCGTCGCTATGGTGTGATATTCGATATCCGATAGCGTCAACATTAACATTACCTGTACATACAAGACTACTACTAAGCTGTACTACTCCATATGCAATCTCGTGGGAGTCTGGTTAGTAACTAACTACTCGATCACTCCTTTGATATCCGCCTCGGTCTCGCAATTTGTGACCAATCCTCGAATCCTTGATCAAAAACACCAGGACTACCAAACTACCAAGAATTGCTGCATGCACCAAACATGTGGTGAACACGTCCCCCTCCTCCCTTCGGCTATCGTCAAACGATCGTCGAGACTCCATCACTCAATCTCAACGAATTCACAGCCCAAGATTGATCAAGATCAAGCCATTCGCTTGCACTTGCCTTGCGGTGCTTCCAATACATTGATTGTGAAATTGTGCTCGTTGGTGAATAGTTCGGATCCCGAGGTATTCGGAAGAGCATATCCGCCATGTTGCTCATACCCTGTATTACCAAGTTCTTCCTCTTCACATCAGCGCTTTCGATCTCACCCCTCGTATCCGCCCAAACATGCTACAACTACGGCTCCCCCTCTTCAGGGTCATGCCTCTGCCCGCCAGGCTTTAACACTCCCTCTTCAGGCTCATCAGCGAGAGATTGTAGTCTGCCTGTTTGTGGAGGAAGTTTGTATACTCCCGGCGAGGCTGCACCGGGCGGTCAAGGGGGTTTTGGAAATATTAGTGTTGGTTGTGGGTGTGAAGATGGTTGGACTGGGCCTGGTTGTACTGGTACGTCACATCTTACACTTGGACCAACTCAAAAACAACATAACACAGCTCGAGGTACTATCACTGATTGTCGATCATTCAATCCGAATACATCTGCCTCATTTACAGTCTGCCAAAGCGACTCGGCATGCTCGTCCTCCTTGCAGCAATACCTCAATTCGTCAAATTCCCTCTCTTCGCCTGACGGGCTCAACTCGTCTCTGACTTGCTCAAAAGCACCGACCGTATACTCTTCCTCCCAACTATCATGTCAAGTGATTCAAGCGACTCTCCAAGCTCTATTCCCACTAGATTCAACAGCGACTCTCACTCGTTCGCTCAACTCATCTCGAACACCCGGAGGAACCGATACGCTCAACCAAGCAGGTTTGACGAGCGCAGATGGGACAGTAGGGATGCAGCTCTGGTATAATGGGGTAGAGCAGTTTTACTGCTCCGCAAGTGACTGTGCGCAGAGCGTGAAACAAGATGGAGACGGAAATGGTGGGAGTTCAGGCCAAGGTAATTCGAATTCGAGTACGTGGGAGTGTCCGACGATGGAATGTACTTGTCGAACAGGGACCATGTTCTGCGGTGGAGGAGATGTGAGTGCTTACTTCCTCAAAAGGACCTGTCAACGGTTTTCCTTCCTCTTGGGTTTAATATCTCGAGCTCGTAATTGCCTCACTCGTTTCAACGGTCTTGGTGACGCGAAAAGCACTTTTGACTGATACAAGCTTGATCATCGCCAGTCTCCCTCGCAAAACCTCACGGGAGCCATCAACACCCTATCGGGCCCGCTAACAGTCGACTGTTTCTCAACGGGAACATGCAACTTCAAACAAGCGTTTATGGTCGCCCTATTCGGCCAAAACGGGCTCGAGCTCTCATCTTGCTCTTTCGGTGAATGTGTGCAACAACACGTCATTGATCAAGCTCTCGGAATCACCACGAGCAAAGATGGGAATAATGGGCTTTCTGGAGGTGTGATAGCTGGATTGGCTGTGGTTGGGGCTATATTACTGGCTATCATCGGAGTGGTGATTTGGGCGTTCATACAGAGAAAAAGAGCAAGGAGAGAGCTGTTGGCTGATGGAGTATTGAAGAAATCTGGGGGAGTCGGGGTCAATTGGTCTGGAGTAGGGTATGAGATTAAACCTGTCGACTCGTCTTTTTCCAACAAAATCCACCGGTGGATGAAAGGCTCTAGCAACGGCGCCGGCAAGACTAGCGAACGGGAAGAGAATGGTTCTCCAGCATTAGCTGCAGGAAGTGGGAAAGTGGTATTGACCAATTCGAGCGGCTCGATCCCATCAGGTGGATTCGCCTGTATCCTCGGACCATCCGGAGCAGGGAAATCGACCTTGGTCGATATCTTGGCTGGGAAGAGAAAGGGCGGCAAAGTCAGAGGGCGGGTTGGGTTTGCCAGAGCCGATGGGGCGGAAGGGAGAGTAAGGGTGGGATACGTCGACCAGGTGAGTCTGCTTGAGACCGAGTCTTTGAGCAATTTCAGGTATTATTGCGGTCGCATGAATATGAAGCGCACTCTGCTCAGGAAGATAAGCTCATATTGAACACATTGTATATTGTACTTGTCCTGCACTGATACCGATCATGACTACAGTCCGACATCCTGTCTCCCACTTCGACAGTACTAGAAACCCTACTCTTCGCCGCTCACCTGCGTCTGCCCGAAAACATCCCCTCGGCACTCAAGGTTCAACGTGCACATACCGTCCTATCTCAACTGCATCTAGACCATATCGCTTCCACCCGGATTGGGTCATCGGAACACCGAGGCATATCAGGAGGAGAAGCGAGAAGAATTTCGATCGGTATCGAGCTGGTCGCTTCGCCTGACGTTCTAGTGCTTGATGAGCCTACTTCAGGCCTTGATTCAGTCTCAGCGGCGAGACTGGTCAGACTTCTGAAATCTCTAGCGGAGAGCGGTACGACCGTCATTGCTTCGATACATCAACCTAGCTCGGCGCTCTATCACGCTTTCGACCAGGTGATGCTCCTTAGCCAGGGAAGACAGCTGTACTTTGGTCCAGGTGGAAACACCCCCAAGGAGTACTTCGAGAAGAAGGGCCAGAAATGTCCCATCGGGTACAACGTCGCGGACTACCTCCTCGAGATCGCTAGTGGTGAAACGGAAAGCTTATTCACTAGTGAAGAAGGTACTCCTACCTCTCATGATGACTCCAGAAGAAATGGCAGTGGCGACACATCAGTATCAAGCGCCGACGCCGATTCCCCTCAGATGGGAGCGGCGAACGGGCACGGGAACGGGATAACAAATCTCAATATCGACAGCGAGACTCCCTTAGCTGAGAAAGGGTTAACTTACCCACCTAGTCCTGTGAGGACGGGTGTCTTACTCAAAACGGCCTCGAGGACAGAAGGGATTGATCTGGCTCAGCTAGGTCAGGAACAAGATAAGGGACGCCAGTGGTGGAGTTGGCCTAGGAATCATTGTGCGACTACGTTCTTGACGCAGGTTGAGATTTTGAGTGGGCGTGAATGGCGGAACCTGAAGCGGTGAGTACGGCAGAACGCACTGTCCTATACACCGGGAAGACGGTAGAGAAGTAGGCTGATGTTTGCCTCCTTCATATATTCGGGATGGTCCAGCGACAAAACCCTCCTCATCGCTCATACCCTCCTCGCATGCGTACTGGGCGTCTTCGCCGGTGGACTGTATTACAAAGTAGATATTACCATCGCCGGTTTCCAGAACCGTGTAGGAAGCTTGTTCTTCTTGGGGTCCTTAATCGCTTTCTCCAGCTTGAGGTGAGCTTCGCCGTTTCATTCGCGGGACTTAGACACCTGAAGGCATATAGGAGGGAGCTCGATCGCTGACGTGGATGAGACGGGTCTCAGCGCGCTGTATAATCTCGTAGAAGTCCGTGGACTGTTTCTAAGAGAAAGAGCGGGAGATTTTTACTCGTAAGTTCAAGCTGCACCATCTCATTCGCCTTGGCTGTATATCGAAATGTTTGCATCACTGACTCCGATTACTAATGTGCACTTAGACCGCAAGCATGGCTCTTATCACGGGTGATATTCGACATCATCCCGCTACGACTGATACCGACTATCTTAGTCAGGTGAGCTATCATGAGGCCATGGCAGTCCAGAGCGCTAGTGCAATCAAGCTGATCATTGACCTCGAACAGCATCATCGTCTACTTCAGTGAGTATTGCTTATAGTCAACTTTTTGCGCTTCCCCCTCTCCGGCTCCCCTCCGCAGGAGCTATCGCGCCGCTTCGGCCATGTAGCGATTCAGTGTGTGTTGAAGAGCCTGCTAAACTGGTTGTACGCGATGACTTCGCAGTGGTCGGCTTATCCCACGACGCAGCGAGATTCTTCAAGTTCCTCTTGATCATCGTCGAGTTCTCGCTCGGCATGACATTATTTGTGAGTATTACAAGCGTCCAATGGCGACGGCTCACATCTCACATCTACGCTCCCAAGCTTGGACTGATGCAATCGCTCAAATGCAAATGCTGATTATCAATGCTCAAATCTGCCGTTCGTGACAGAACTTCCTCCTTGCCTGCTTGTTCCGTCATGGCGGTGTAGCTATCCTACTATCAAGCTTGTGTAACCTGTTCTTGATGACTTACGCGGGGTGAGTAGACAGATCCCCATGTTCTCGCTACATACGGCTCATATGGTACGAAACAAATGAAGGAGTGTCTGCTGATACTGCATTGTGATATCAGCTTCTTCGTGAATATATCTCAGATCCCACCGGTCCTTCGGTGGTTGAGGTACTTCTCGACTCTGGGATACACCTTAGAAGCTCTTACTATCAATGAAGTGGGCAGCGGTCTCCAGATCGTCGTGAGTTTTTGGTTTGACCTATCGATCACCTGTTTCATGGGAAATACCACATTATATACACGTAACCCTCTAGCCTTCAGAGGTGACTTCTGAGGTGAAAGTACTGATTTTTATCGATTGTCCATTGTCCCATTCAGGATTCGCTGAATGGCGTTCGGGTCGAAATTGGAGCTACGATCATCATGCAAACGTTATTTGGGTTCGGCCTGGACAACTATTATAGGTGAGTAGTGCCAAAGCGAGACAACGGCACTGTCAATGTGTGATCCCTTCATTCCGTTCCTCCTATCACATCGTGGGATGAGGGTCAGTCGCTCAGTCGGGAACGTGCGAATGGCTGATCCGTGACCGTGGGAACAGAGACGTGCTGGTACTGTTCGCTTTCATTGCTGGTTTCGGAGTGATCTTGGTTGGGATCGTAGTTTATTTCCTGCGCGAGAGACGGTAGTGTCTGCTGTGTTTTGCCGCGCAGAGCAAGCCATAGAGCGGGAATCAGTCGCTGTGCAACGGTAGTGCTAGCCAATGCAAGGGTATCGTTGTATATAGAGAGGTGTAAGTGTACGACACTGGTATATTCGGGCTTTGTATATGTAGATAATTATCGCAGTCTACTAGTTTAATTAACCCGAAAGGGAGCAATGTGTACCTCAAATTATATCTTTTGTCAGGATGAGTGATTCAATCATTGGGTAATCCTTGTTTATAGTATACGGTATACGGTGAAAGATGCTTGCTGGTCTGATCCACCGTGTTCGCGGCTTGTAATAGGCAGAATGCAGATGCGAATAACATCTTGACGTGATATGATGATGATTTCTATGTCTACAGGTGATGATACTACTCCGACCTATCAATCTCAGTCAACCTACGCCAATCCAGCGTCGATCTCCTTCACATCCTCGCCCACGAAACCCCTCTCTTCCTTCTGCTCGGCACTCCATCCATTCCAAACACCCTTCAATTCCTCCTTCTCCGCACCCTCCAATCCACCCTTGGATACAGCTTTCACAAGTGCTCTCAAGGCGTTCTCTTCGTATTCTACATCTGCATCTTCCGCTCCCTGTCTCTTGGCACCTTTCAGCCCATCAAGAAGACCGCTGATAACACCTTCCCTCTTCAATCCCTCTACGAGCCCTTCACTAGCCTGTCCAGAATTCTGAACTTCTTTCATCCTCTCTTCCAGGAGAGTTCGAACTTCGTTAGGGATCTCGCCTTGGTATTTCTCTCCGGATTGCATGATCAGCGTCCCTACCAAGAACGCCATCTTCCTCCTAACGATCTTGTCGCCATCGTTCACTCCGTCCTTGAGTACGGAATATCCACTTCGCTCAGAACCAGATGCGGACGAAGAGGCCGAAGAGATGGAGTAAGGTGTTGAGAGGACTGGCGCTGCTAGTGGCCAATGCTTGAGGGCCGAGGATAGGGCGTAAGTCGCTTTAGCGCGAACAGAAGACGGATGTGATGATGTTAGGGTTGATAGGATTTGAGGGAAAGCTTCGTTGATGTATAGCTGTACAAAATAAAAATGTTTGACGGTCAAAGTCAGCTAGACTCTTGACTTGCAGGTCTTCGTTTCCGATGTCGGATCTTCTCGTGCGATGAGGCAGCGAGATTGCTTGTTTCAGAAATTTTACAGATATGACTCGGGATGGGAGTTACAACACTCACAGCTGCTTGCGCCTTCAAGTTGTTCTGCACGGCCGTACCGATAATCCAGCATGTATGAGCCACAATCTCAGGATGAGGCGATGATAACAAGCCAAGCAGGGGTTGCCATAATTTAAGAATTGGCATGTTGTTGGCATTGTCGATGAGCTCGATTAGCTACGAAGACATACAGAAGCAGAGTGTCAGCTCCTGACCTGACCTAAATATATTCGGGTAGACGAATACCACTCTCGATGGGAGACGCCTATATGACCCTGCTGAGAAAGACGTGGTCGAGTCGGTAGCGACTTACCATCTCGAAATCGTCTAATGCCTCTACCCTCTCTTCAACGGGTACACTCTCATCCGTAGCAGTGGCCATCTTCTCCTTCATAGTGATCGAATCGCTCTTACCCAAGATCAAATCCAACATCTCTGTCGTCAGATCATCCCTCTTAGTTTCCCCCTCGGGGATGGGTAAAGGTATACTACCAGCTACGCCAGTCGGTGTACCTGGTCCCGGAGTGGAAGCGGGCGATAAATCCGCTGGAGCGAGATCTGATGGATGGAGAGCTGATGTACCGGGATGATGAGCACCGCCGCTCGAAGGAGGGTTGTAGCGCAGTGTCAGACCATCGGATGTTGAAGAGGTTGCTTGGGGTTGAGCTTGATCTTGAGCTTGAGCTTGAGCTGAACCGTCTTGGGGTTGGGCGTTGGCATAGGTCGAGTTGGCGATTGACCAACGAAGCAGTTCGTTCAAATCGGGCATATTGGCGTGAGGTTTGGTCTGTAGTTTTTTTTCAGAACAAATGAGATTTGAAAGGAGTACGCGATGTGAATATGTGTAGGTTACTGTGTATTGATGATTTGGATGATTTGGTTGGAATGTAGACAAGCAAGAATGTCGAGGATAGACAATGAGCAAAGGGTGAGGTATGATTTACAACACCAGCATATGATGTCTTGAATTGTAGCTTGGCTGAGGTCTGTAATAATAACTTTTGAACGCCCAAAGCGGCCGGCGGAACCACAAAGAACAGGGTGGCAAATCCTAGAACCTAGAACGAATATATCTAGGCGGAGAAGACCGCCTCGACACCCCTTGGTGTCATTACGTATTTATCACTTCTCGCCATCATCATCAAGTACTTTCACACGGTGACATGTCCCTCTTAGGTGACTTTGATCAAGGGTTGAATGAGCGATAAATGAAAATGACGGGCTAAAGAAAGTCAGCTACAGGCAGGCAGTAGGCAATGAGCCTTTCTCTTTGTCAAATCTGGATTGCTGTTGTACACCAGGAATCTATACTCTGTATTACACTCAGTGTCGCTTGTCCTTCCTCGGCTCCGCTAAGTTCAAGAGGATCCACGAAAAAACATCATGGCAGACCCACCAAACGCTGGTGCTAGTCCCAGCTCAGGCGACAGCCTACCCTCCGCCATCGCCCAATCGCGTCCTACCCAACCGGACAAATTTCATCCCATCCCCGTCCCACCAAATCAAAAGAATGTGGTCGGTGTCGTACCAACCCCTCCTCAAGGTCAGAACCCAAACCAAGATGGAGACGCTGGACCATCGACCTATGATTATACAGAGAACGCCCCTCAAGCTGTAGTTGATGCGATCGCCATTGAGAGGGAGAGGGAGGCTAAAGAAGGCCCGCAGGAGATGATGGTTGGTAGTTGGACTAGCTGGGCAGGTGGAGAGCATGGTCAGTTGACTGCAAATCTTTCGACACGTTCACGTGTGTTCTTGTTTGTGTGTATATGTATGTATATGCTCGACTGATCGTCGTTTTATTCGATCATTACACTCGTAGATAATGGTATTATCCCCTCGTCGATCACACGAACGCACATGCGGCCCGGCTCTCGCCGCGCATCAATCGCATCTCGAGCTTCGCGATCGTCGTTCAATATCGGTCGACCGTCCGGCTCTTTCAGGCGTCAGAACAGCTCACAAAATGATGTGCTCCAATCTCCTAGCTCAGGAGTATTCATGGTCGATTCAGAGGATGAAGGGGAACATGCTGGGGCTGGCGGGCCTTCTGGCAGGCAAGGTCGGCATTACAGGAAAGAATCGAGACGGCATAGCCGGGCTCAATCTGTTCAACAGCAACAACAACAGGTTGGCTCATATTTCGCTCACAGGGCAGACGAGTATCCCGAGTCTCCCGGTGTCTACGCGAATGACAGGGACGATTACGAGCCTGTCAGCCCCATCAGTCCCGCCAGACCGTCAACCACTCTAGGTCGAATCGCATCATACATCGGCCTATCAAGGAATGAAGCCGATGACGAGGAAGAAGGTCGGGGACATGGACATCATCGTAGAAGGTCTCACTCTCGCTCTAGATCAAGAAGAGGATCCGACGCTTCCGACCGAGATTCGTACCCCCGATCGAGATCTCCCTCTACAAGCGAAGAAGATGATTGGTACGGAGACGAGGACGATGCAGACTCTTACGGCAGCGGTCGAGAAGATGGCGAAGAAGGATACACATCCTCCCTGGCAGACGATACTTCCCTTCCACCGCAATCTCGTCCGACTTCGCCCAGCATGCCCCTCGTACCCTCTGCGACAGATGGGATCTTTGGCGAACCAGGATCAAGGCCGTACGACGCTATCGAACCCAAGGACTTTGTCAGTGTTGCCGTCCCATCCAGGCAAACTGTTGTCTTGCCCGACGAAGATCTGTCTATCCGATTCACGTGTTACAGGACGGACCCGTTCAGGAACGCCTTATGGTGGATGGCATGTATTCTCACCTTTGGTGCTCTTGGCTTAGTAGGAAGATGGGTTCCAAAGATTTGGGTCAAGTTCTTGGGAAAAGAGACTGCTTTTGACGAAGCAAAGGAAGGAAGCTGGCTGGTGGTCGAGGTGAGTGACACATCGTACTTCCAGGGTTGAGGTATCAGCTAATAACGTTGCTCACGCACATGCAGACCCCTTACGGCGATATCCATATCATACCTCTGCAAATAATAGCATACCCTTACCCATTGTCGACTGTCTTCCCTCAATCCATTGTCCTCCAACCTGGAACGGCAGGCTCTTCCACAGCTCCCTCTTTGCGTGGCCAGAACGGTATCGCTCTCGGATCGCCTACACCCCCTTCACATGCGCTCAACGGCGAACCAGCAGGCGGAGTAGGCGGTGCGAAGGATTTAATGCCTGATGTCGAACCTGGCAAGACCACTTGGGAGGAGACTATGGGTTTCCTGAAGGTCATGGAGTACAGGTACACCAAGTTCGCTTTGGACCCTGCAACCGGTCGATGGGCGATGATCAGGGACTGGCGAGACCCAAAATGGACTTCTGCTAGAGCTGTCGCGCATGGTTTGGAAAGCCCGGTCAGGGAGCAGAGGCATGTGTTGATGGGCGAGAATATCATCGATATCGCCTCGAAATCTGTCGCTGGTTTACTTATCGACGAGGTGAGTTTTCAATCGCGCTTGTTCCGCGGCGCCCTCGAAGCTGACACGTTTGCAACATACAGGTTCTGCACCCGTTCTACGTATTTCAAATCGCTTCTATCGTCCTTTGGTCACTCGACGATTATTACTACTATGCCTTCGCGATCGCCTTGATCAGTATCACCAGTGTACTATCAACCCTGGTGGAGACGAAACGGACCATTGAACGAATGCGAGAAATGTCTCGATTCCACTGCGATGTGCGAGTTCTCGTCGACGGTGAATGGACTGTCAAAGACTGTTCTCAGATGGTACCGGGCGACATCTTCGACTCTTCCGACCCTAACTTACCTGTCTTCCCTTGTGACGCCCTCTTATTATCGGGTGATGCTATCGTCAACGAATCGATGCTCACTGGAGAGTCGGTGCCCGTCAGCAAGATCCCAGTGAAGGACGAAGCTTTACGTGTCATGTCCCGAGAAGCCAAACAAGGTTCTTCAGAGATTGATGGAGATCTGGCCAAGCACTATTTGTTCTCCGGTACCAAGATCATTCGGGTCCGAGCAGGCGCTCGACCACCCTGGGCACCCAAGAGCGAGGAACCTGTCGCGCTTGCTATGGTAACTAGGACGGGCTTCAACACGACAAAGGGTGCACTGGTACGATCTATGTTGTTCCCCAAGCCCATGGGTTTCAAGTTTTAGTGAGTCGGCGCATTCTCATTCATTCTCGCTGAGTTCAGATCGGCTGACGCTTCGGTTCGGTAACTCTGCAGCCGAGATTCGATGAACTTTATTGGTGTTCTGACTATCATCGCTGGCCTTGGTTTCGCTGTCTCTGCTGTTCAATTCATTCGAATTGGAGTGAGTCAAGCACATCAAGGTCTGTTCCAGTAATGGGCTATGAGCTGACGTATATGACAGATTCACTGGCACACGATCGCGCTCCGTGCTCTGGACCTGATCACCATCGTCGTACCCCCTGCTCTGCCCGCTACACTGACCATTGGAACCACTTTTGCAATCGAGCGACTTCGAAAGAGCGGTATTTTCTGTATCTCTCCCAACAGAGTCAATATCGGAGGTAAAATCAACGTTGTATGCTTTGACAAGACCGGTACTCTCACCGAAGACGGTCTCGATGTTCTCGGTGTACGAACGATTGACCGACCCGACCGACGATTCTCAGAACTACACTCTGAAATCCATGATGTCCCCTTGTCTGGAGGAGCGAATGGCAAGACCCCCTTGCTCTACGCCCTAGCTACCTGTCATGCTCTAAAACTGATCGATGGTGAGATCATTGGTGATCCCCTCGATATTAAGATGTTTGAATACACTGGGTGGACGCTTGATGAGGGTCAGTCTAGACCCGTCACTGCTAAAGGCGCTTCGTCTACCGCTGGTAGCTCGTTAGTAGGCAACAACGCTAGGCCTCAGGCTTTGGTGCAGACTGTTGTTAGACCGCCTGGTTCGGACAAGTGGAAAATGGAAGACGCGCTCAAGTCGGGTAGCAAGGTGAGTTCACCGATTCGATTTTTTTTAACTAGACACCCTAGAATTCTGTCGGGGTCAGTGCTGATTACCTTTCAACGATATAGCACGCTCACTTCCTCGAATTGGGTGTCATCCGGACTTATGACTTCGTTTCTGCCTTAAGGAGAATGAGCGTCATCGTCAAGCGACTCAAGTCAAACAGTATGGAAGTCTATGTCAAGGGTGCTCCAGAGGTCATGCCAGATATCTGCGATCCTTCGTCATGTGAGTTCTCCGGGAAATCAAAGCTAGCCCGATCCTTGCTCATAGAGTGAACAGTCCCTCTCGACTACGATGACATGCTCTCATACTACACTCGAAATGGTTTCCGAGTGATCGCTATTGCCGGCAAGTCTATCGAGGGATTGACATGGCTTAAAGCCCAACGCATGAGAAGGTAAACCGCACAGTACAGGCCTAACCAGACGTTACACTCAAGCTGACGACCTTATAGAGAGGTGGCCGAGTCCAACCTTCAGTTCCTAGGATTCATCGTCTTTGAGAACAAGCTCAAGCCCAACACTGCACCCAACATTCATACTCTCCGAGCAGCCCATCTCGCCTGTCGAATGGTTACAGGAGATAATGTCCGAACCGCCATCTCAGTCGCGAGGGAATGTGGTCTTGTTTCTCACTCAGCAAGTGTATACATCCCGACCTTTATCCCAGGAACCGGTACTTCCGAGGGAGCTCAGCTTGATTGGTCGAGTGTTGATGACGAGCGACACAAGCTGGATGAATATACGCTCAAGCCTATTGGAACTCAGAATGGGGTTACGCTTGATGGTCAGGATCTTGAAAGCCATGATTATCAGCTCGCATTGACTGGTGATGTGTTCAAGTGGATGTTGGAGTATGCCGAATTTGACACCATGGAGAGGGTGAGTCTACTTGGCTTCACACTTGCTTCCGTTTGATTTCGACCCAGCCATGAGATCTTTGACTTATTTGGGTCTTGTGTGATATTTAGATGCTCGTCAAGGGTGTCATCTTTGCCCGAATGTCACCCGACGAAAAGGCTGAATTGGTCGAGCGTCTCCAAGCTCTGGGCTATACCGTCGCTTTTTGCGGAGACGGAGCGAACGATTGCGGTGCCCTCAAAGCTGCCGATGTCGGAGTATCCTTATCCGAGGCCGAAGCTTCCGTTGCTGCGCCATTCACGAGTAGGATACCTGATATTAGCTGTATGGTCGAGATCATCAAAGAGGGCCGAGCGGCGCTTGTCACCAGTTTCAGCTGCTTCAAGTATATGTGAGTTTAATAATTCACGCTTTCTCGCTTTGTGAAGTATGATGCCAGGTGGACTGGTCTGACTTGGGATCTTTATTAGGGCACTGTACTCGATGATTCAGTTCACTACGGTCACTCTGCTGTATTCGTTCGCATCCAGTTTGGGAGACTTCCAGTGAGTTCAGCGGGTCATGATATGATCTTCGGCGGATTGAAATTGATCCTGTCCCTTTGCGCAGATTCCTCTACATTGATCTGTTCGTCATCATCCCTATCGCCGTTGCTAGTGAGTTCATGTTCCGGTCGTTTCCCGTCTTATTGCCATACATGTTACGGGTGGCACTGCGCTGTCTCCTTCGGCTAATAATTTTCGCCCTTTCATAGTGGGCCGAACTCTGCCATACCCCAAGATTCACCCCAAGAGGCCAACCGCAAGCTTGGTTTCTCGAAAGGTTTTGATCAGCATCATCGGTCAGATCGTACTCAATTCCGCTGTGCAGATCTTCGTCTTCGCCTGGGTCAGACAGCAGCCATGGTAAGCTGAGCCTCACTCCACGACGAATGTTATCAGCTCACGAACCGCTTTTTTTTGCAGGTACACTGCCCCTGACACTAATGTGGACAAGCTCGAGACGTTCAACTATGAAAACTCGGCTCTATTCCTTGTATCGTGTTTCCAGTATATCCTGGTTGCGGGTGTCTTCAGCGTCGGCCCACCTTACAGGAAGCCGATGTGGACGAACCGTGAGTCGGCGCTGGCGTTTCCTTTGGTCCTAGCCTTGATCTCATGCTGATCGGTGATATATCTCCATTGATTCGTTCATAGCATCCCTCATGGTTTGTTTGATCGGCTTGGGAGCATTCAGCGCCTACGTCCTCCTCACTCCCGCGCACTCTATCGCCCTGATCCTTGATATCATCGACTTCACCTGGTCATTCAAGCTTCAACTACTCGCAATCGCAATTGTCAATATCCTCGCAGCGTTTGCATTTGAACGGTTTGGCGAGAGACCTATCGGCAGGATGATTGTAGCGCTTAAGCGATGGAAGAGTCGACGGGGTAGGAGAAGGGATTATAAGCCGCTCGAGCGGGAGGTGCGGTAAGGCTAGGCGAGCTGGGGCGCGTGTTGAAAACCCGTTTCTGGGGGTAATCAGCGCCCTCCGACTAATGGAATGGTCGATCGACTTAGACTCAGACTCGGACTGAATCTACCTATAATCATATATCATAAGAAACATACAAGAAATATACAGTGTATCTATTCTATTGAGCATCTGCTTTCTCTTTGCTTATCGTGGTTAACAATGTCATGCAGCTTCATCTCTCGGACGATGCAGCGTTGTCAGATTCCGGAAACTGCTGTCTCATTGATCATACTGTATCTGCTCATACCATATGACCCTTGCTGAGGTTGAGCACTCAACCGAGCTTTGCGAATTTACGCAGGTCTTGCATGGCCCCAGGCCTATGATATCCATCCTGGTGTATCCCTTCACTGTGTCACTGTGTTGACTACAGTATGCAGTATACTCAAGTCCACTTTGTAAGGTCAGTCTACATTCATAGCGCTATGCGGCACTAGAGTACTGAAAATGTAGACCTGGAATCGTTTTGGAGAAAAACACAATGAACCGTGCACGCATACACACACGCACACACCCTAGGCCTTGCACCGTACGGATCTTTGATGGTACCTTGATCATGCACACACACAAATCGAAAAGTTACCATCAAAAACCTAAATGCTTGCGATCCATTGAAAGAGATAACGAGATTTCAAGCATCTTCAAGCATCTGAATCCGTTTGAGAAGCGTTAAAAAAGCGATAGAGCTGATAAGAGACAAAAACTACAGCACCCGGGATTCCCAGGTGGTCCCCCACCCTGGTACTAACCGAGCGATACACATATTAAACTGCGCAGAGCGGACGGGATGCGGTGCTTTATGTGTTCTATGGCCGTAGATGGTCAAAAAGAGGTCCGCGCGCATATCTTCGTTGAAACCAAAAAAAGCGTGACGAGGAGAAGAGGGTAGTGAGTAAACACCGCACCGCATCCCGTCCGCTCTGCGGAGTGCTTATGCTTCTCGGGCAGGCGGAGTCATCCAGGCGAGGGCAGCGAATAAGCCTTTAGCGCACCGGGGAAACTGTAGCTGGGCTTTGGGGGCTGGCAAAGGAATGCCCCCTGATCGAATTGTTAAACGCCTTTGGATATCTTGATTGACGCCCCTTGTCTTGAGATCAAAGGGGTACTTGCTCAGGCAGTAGATGAGATTCCAGGCTGCTCGAGCAATTCTGATCTACTCCTTTCATCCCATTCCAACAAGTGATACGGGATCCAGATGATGAATATCACTATACCGATTTGCACCGAGTTGTTCGGAATGACAACAGTCGACTGGCAGCTGTTCTCTGAGGCTCTTTCATCTTGTCGAAGCAGGCGTCGTTCATCCCCTTTCATCGGGTTCGGATCGTTATGAATATCTTTGGATTACCAAAATACCTGCTTAGAATCGACCTGAGTTGACCTTGACAGTTTCATGTTCGTCTTGCCAAGTATACAGTAACTCAGTGTCGACCCGGTCACAGCTCCTACTTATCCACCTGAAACTCGATCTGTCAGTCATCCCAATGACACCCGGACGAAGATAAGCTGACGAACAACAAACGAACATCTGCTCAACGATAACGATAATCCATTAGTAGAAGTACTGGGTACTGGTGCTCAAGATCGATTGTTCCGATTGACAGCCTTGATGTGACGATTAAGATGTGCGTGCAAGGCAAGCTCTCACGCTACGCGATCGTATGCATCGCAGGAGGCTGTAGTGACCAGTGGTTATGTTCCCGTTCCCCGCCACACTTGTTCCGCCCGAGTGGCGTGATGGAAGGCTGATTGATCTCAGATCTCCATTCACTACAGGGCGCAAAATTACACGATAGATGACTCGCAATGGTCCACTTCGGCCTTGGAACTCTCAGATGGATGGAACATGTTACGTGTGAATGGATCAGATCAGTGGATTGATGATGCCCAAGTAGCGGAGATGAGGCCCATGTTGGATCAATTCTGGAACCAGAGTATCAGCTGGACGAGTAAGGAGGGCGGTTGGACCAAGCTAAGCTTCGTGGGTGAGTGTCAGCTTTGCTCCGTACCCTCAAGCCTGGCTGGATTCTATAGCAATTGTCAACCCGGTCATCAAGTGGAGACTCCTCTTAGAAACGAGCGAAAAGGTCACTGATTCCTCATATCTCCACGCGATCAGGTACGGATATCTGGGCATATGGTATCGCCGGACCAGAATACGGCTCAATGCGAATCAACCTCGGTTTTGAAGATTTCGAGATCCAATCACAAACGCAAGATGTGGTTGATTACCATAAGCTTTTATTCGAGGCACACGGTCTGGAGGACAAGGCGCATTCTTTGACTTTCACCAATTTTGGCTTCGAAGACCACGATTCTCAGGGACAGGCGAAAGAAGTGAAGGATCAGAAGGGCAGACTGGGATTTGATTATGCTGTGATACAATCTGAATCGTTCTGGTCAAGTTCAGAGTGAGTGTGGCACACTGTTTCCCCCTTCTATCGTATCCAATGATACTTCCCCCCAATATACTGCACATGTAGATTTGGTCCTGGTGATTGATGAAAGCTTCGACATGCACAGGTCATCGACAAGTCCGTCCAGCTCAGAAACAGAAACAGAATTACAATCTACCACACAAAAAAAAGATCAGCCCATCTCCTCATCTCCATCGACGCTCTCGTCTCGTACATCAGATACAGCCACCCTAGCCGCCCAAGCAGAAGCCGACGCCAACGCCAACGCTGCCTCTTCTGTAGCCGTGGATTCAGCTTCAGTTTCAGCTTCAGCATCAGCGTCGGCATCAGCAGCAGCAGCCATGGCCGCTCTCCTCCCTACTCAATACAATGCATCCCAACTGGCCTCACTGAAAGAGCAGTACACTTTCAAGTGGAACCCCGCTGCGTATTTTGTGGTGGTCTTCGCATCGTTGGTTGTTTTGTTATTTGTGTTATTTGGATTTCATCTGTTGGTGAAGGGTTGGGCGAACCATAAGACCGGAGGAGCGTTTCGACGTAGTCGGCGTCTACAGGACCAGGATCAAGATCAAGACCAAGATCAAGAGCGAAGCCAGCATCGACATCAACGTCAAGAGATCGCAATGGAGCAGATACGGGGCAACGATGTACAGATTCAGATGATGGCTTTCCCATCATCATCATCAAATATGAGCCCGGGCTCGTCTTCCCAGGTGCTGGGAAGCGGAGAAAGGAGGGATAAGAAAAGACCTGTTACGCGGGTACTGCAAGCTTTGAACAGTCGGAAAATAGGTTTACCCCTCGAGAGACAGAGAGCCGAGGCTCAGCAGACACAAAGACAGACTGAAGAAGGCCATAGAGGGAGCGCAGCCAGCTCCTCTGATAGTTGGACATAGTAGTGGCGATCTTGTATGTAGTGGGGACTTGTCTGATCGGAGCATTTCTTGTGGGTCTATCCCGATGGCTCTAGACTCGGGCCTTCATAGACCATATGCAGTATGTACGGAATAGTACGGCATGCGCTGAGCTGTGCTCGCCCGTGAAAGTATGCTACGAATCTAACAATTTCGGTCGAGCACATGAGGAACAAGTCGATCGCTCCGACAAGCATGTTTACTGCATTGTACATGATGCATGAAAGCGAGATTCTGCTAATGAAGTATGGTATGCAATACTAATCTACACATGCGAGAGGTTAACCCCTCCTCTTCACGTTCCCGTCGTGTCTGCGAATCATCGTCCGAATGAACTGCCAGTTCTCTCCTCCAGTCGCAATTACACAGCTTATGATCCACCCATCACCGATCTCAATCAGATCACGTACGAATGCTCAGGGACCTCCCGGGAGCATGCGCTTAGCAGTCCTCGACCACTCCTTCTTCTCCTTGATACGTTGGTTGAAGCGATCCTGATCCGGTAGGCAGCGTATCGATGTCAGTCACAGAGCCACCCGTACAGGTACTTCTACAACGCACACGATCCGAGTACGCACCATGATTATTCGACCGAAGACAGCCTCAAACTCATCTCTCCTTTCTCCGTCACTCAGCTCCTCGATATACTCGATGTTGCCCTCGCTTCGATAGTGTGCGTAGACGGCACAGAAAGTGTTGAGACCAAAATGAGCGATCAAGTCGCCTATCTGCCAGTCCTCCTGTCATAAAACAATTCAGCTTCTATTATTGTGGGTTGGGTTGCAAAACCGCAGAGGCAGGACACTCACAGGTTGTTCCCTCACAAGCCAGTCACGCGCTCCCCACATCTCGTTCCAATGCCTCTCTTCCATGCAAGGGCCTGCTTGTTCCCCCTCTTCTCGGACCACATGGCTGAGTGCTCTAGCCACTTCCGCAGCACCGTTACATGCGTATATGATTTCGATATCGCCAATGATCGACTTGGTGCTCTTGAAAGCGAAGCCGTATGCCTTCTTCAGGGTCTTCAAGCCTCTCATAGCATCGCTGGATAGGGGACTGCTGGCTATCTTTTCTCCTACCGAATGACGATAATTATGATCCGCAGCCAGGAAGGGTTGCATCTCGAAAACGAGGATGACTCGCTTGTAGAAGCCTGCAGCTGCTTTTAGGTCCTGGAAGAGTTTGTCGTGGGTGTGGCCGAGCTCAGAGAAGTCGTGGATAAGGACAGCAGTGGTAGCGGAGAGAACGATGTCGGTTTCTTCCATTTTGTTCTCCCTCTCTACGAGATCGAAGCCCTCTTCTCTCGTGGCGCGCATGAGGGCTATATTCTGAAGCACAGTCGAAGCGATGAGAATCGGAAAGGGAGGGTCATGCGGTGCGAAGGTAGCTGAGGACGATTCCAGATACCACTTTGGGTTCTGGATATCTTTGTTACTTCGCCAATCTTCGATTTCTTCCTCCTCGACAGGTGGCAGATCGCAAGGCTGGGAAGCTGGCTTATCTTGATCGACCAGGTCACTACGTCCCCGAAGAATCAGATGACCATCGAGTGTGTGCGGGTCCGCGACTGCAGCAGGTGGATTCGCCTGCACAGCTTTGCCGGTGGAGCTATGAGTGCTTGACGAGAGCCCTTTCTTGTTATTGGCTCCAGGCGCCTTCTTGCCGATGGTCTTGGGGTCAAGCGTCTTGATAAGATCTTCGAGTGACATGTCCTCGCCCATCTTCTTCTGTTTCGCCTTTTTAGTCGGTCTCTTTGCCTGTTCCTCAGTTTCGAAATCAGTCGGACCCGATACACCCTTCAGGTCTATTTTATGATAAGCACCATCAGTCCTATTGAAATTGTAAGGATATGTAGGCCAATACTTCAATGGCGTTGCGTATTCCTCAGGATCCAGCTCATCGATCTCTTCCGGTTCCTCTGAAAATCTTTCCTGCCTTCCCTCGTCCTTACGCTTCACCTCCTCCGCTCGTTCCCGCTCAGCTTCCTCGACCTCCTGCCACGTGACCCATCGAGGAGACTTACTGGTAGATGTCTTCCTCACGGCATGGGCTGAATCCTTGACAGCGGGGGCTCTCGACGTTTGGACGACCGGTTGCGCAGCGATCGGGCCGAAGAGATCCTCGTCGATATGGTCCGACTGTGAAACAGGGAAGAACAGCGGTTCTGACTTCTGCTGCTGCGGCTGACGGTGATGGTGAATCAGTGCAGCTAGAAACTCCATGATGGCAATATACTCACCTGAACTGTGGTCTCGGCTGCGTCCTGCTTGTGCGATGAGTGACCATGGGCCGCATCGCTGATGGAGCTTGAAGTTTGCCACTCGGCGGAGGCGGAGGTATGTTCGAATTTCGTCTCGTCATGATAGCCAGGGAAGACTTCAGCAGGACTGACGGTTGTTTGATTCCACAACTCTAGATTGATAGCTTGTTTCAGTATCGCTAAGTATAGCATTTATCTCTCGAACAGAACTTACCTGTATCAGATCGAAGAGGCGAAGACGAGAAAGAGGACACTGTATGTGGGATGGGTCCTTGGGAACGATAATTTCGGTCGACTGAGTACTGCTTGTCGGGCACAGATGATCGGTCATTGTGCGGGAAGTTGGAGTGCGAAGATGATTCCTGCTGTCGTCGACCCTGATCGTAGGTGTCGCAAGATGGTCGGAAAGCTTCAAAGGACAGTTGTCGATGGAAAGACCTCGAAGAAGGTGGACTTCTGCTCATGTGGGGCAGGCCATCTTGATAACTGTTTTCGCGTCCGTCAAAGTGTGATTCGGAGCTGAGAATACCTTGGTTGGCTGGAGATATGACATGAACGTCAGATCATTGGAGCCCGAAGATAAAAAGGGCCACTTACCAAAGCCGTGCGGATTCATGGCCAGGTGACCACGTTCGCCGTTGTTCGGCATGGCAAAAGTTGATCCACTCGGTGTTATTGGCTGTTCATACTCTGAGCGCTTGGACGGGGCAGATGATCGTGATGCCGTGGAAGGTGTCATCGGTAAGAAAGGAGCGCCATCTGCCATTAAGATAAGGTTCAGCGTTGTCAACAATACCGACCCTGAGGACCTACCGAAATAATCTAAGTTTGAGAGGTTATATGCCTTGTGCAGTTGTCCATTGTAAGGTTTCTGTGTCGCATCATCGGGATACACGACGTGCTCCTGATGTCGTGAAGCTTCGAAAGAATCATCACTGTAAGGCATCGATGGTTGGAGACCTAGAACATTGCTGTATCCTGCTGGAGTATCAAGTTTCGGGGAAGGAAGAAAATGATGGACGACAGGGAGGCGCTTCGGGCGAGGCATGACTTGACGAAAGGACATTAACTTGGTACCACCATAAGCTCGTCATGGGGTCGGAACTCGGAAACTCACTTGCAAGATGGCCCTGGCTTGCCTTTCCCACTTGTTCCAGATAGGGTGCATTTCCACCTTGCCCAAGTAGATGTCCATGTACGGGTCCATCTGGTCTTTGAGGATTCGCTTACGAGTGCTAACGCTCTCGGCAACATCGGAGGCAATGCTGAATTTCAAATCCCTGATGTAGAAAGAAATCAGTCAACTTGTCTAGCTGCGATCTGATCGCTCGCTGTGCAGCCCACTCACAGCACTTCTTCTACGTTCGGTGCTGGGAGCTCAGCCGGAGGGCTGTCCACCTTTCGCAAGCAGACATGTTCTACCTTGCCTGGTCGAGTCAGCTCGTTATAAGTGCTCGGCAGCGCCTTTTTGCCTTGATGGAACTTGGGAGTCGAGGCGAGAGCTTCTGCACTTAGATATAGCTTCTTCTGGCGATGGCGGTTTTTGAGTGGATTGACTGCAAGGAGGAAAGAACATCAATCTCCGCTGCGGTCAAGTTCAAAGGTCATGAAGATCTTCCGCTCACTCACCGAAGATTTTGTTAAGTCGCTTCTCGGCTGGGGGGTCGATATGGGCGTCCTTGAAAGCGTGAAATGATGCCTTGATGGTATTCACCGCTGGGATTGTGGTGACCAACTCGGTGTTGCTGACTTCTGTCTGGTCGATTGTTTTGCATGCAATTTGCAGCCATACAGGTAAATCGATGAAGGGGTCGGAGTCTTCCGACTCAGTGATCTCGGTCAAAGTCATCATGTTGAAATGCTACATCGACTCATAGTCCGTCAGCCTCTTCCGAACGAAGTTCACGACGAGGAAGAAGCAGTATGTACCCTGGTAGTGGCATGTTCGGAATCTTCGATGTGACCGAGACCGAGAACCGGCCTGTCTGGAGATTCTACTTTCGGATGGTGCCTGGCTTGCGGCGGAGGTCTCGCTGCGACGAGCTCCATGGTGGCGACAGATAAGTCTATTGAAGTAGCTGGTTGATAGTGGAAACGATGAAGAAAAGAGGAAGAAGAAGGAACGGTGAAGAAGAAGAGGAGTTTTAATGGTGATGAAATAGTAGAGTGAGTCGTTGCAAATGAAAATGAGGCGGTCCGTGCACGCTAGACGCTGGACAATTACTATTGGAATAAGTCTAAATGGTGCAAAGTACACGTCAACCAAGGTCAAACCATGGTGTTATCGCTTGTGGTGCATACAAAGATATACAATCGTATACAACCACACCAAGGATCTTGCTTTTGAAAGCAACTCACTCTTCAGCATAATCGTGTTGAAGGAGAAACCAAAGGTGCCATCCTCTTTCCTCTCTCCTTCTCATGACATGTTATCGTGCACCTCCTCCAACGCCAAAATCCATCAACAACTTCTCCCTACCTGCACCTCTATTTCTGAGCCAGTCTAGCGCTTCGTTGATCTTCTCCAGCTCTGTCCACTCTCCTCTACCTTTCCCACCCCTCGCTCCATTCTCTTTCCCCTTTGACCCGGAATGCAAATCGCCCTCACGACCTACTTCATCCGGTATCACCTCTGGTGTGATCCTCACTCGCAATGCAAGCCAATTCCACGACTTGACCTCTCGTATCCATTCTTCCAAATCGGCAAGCTCTCCTATAGCATACATTATACCTGGATGTCCTGTCTTGCTGAACCCCGTCAGGGATAATGAAGAAGAGAGGGAGAGGAGGTCTTTCCGTTTGGTCGAGGATAAGAGGTGATGCGATATCAGCAGGGCATGGTGTGGCTTAGAGATATTCGAGCTGATGGGATACTCTCCTTCCCCTTTTGATGATGTGACGGTGGGATTTTCGATCTGATCACCAGAAGCTGACAATGAAGGGGCGAGCAGTGGAAGAAAGTGGGTGGTCAAGATCTGATACAAGGGATAGCTGTTTAAGCAGTGAATCAACCATCCCACCATGAGTTGCCTCTTCAAGCGAGGAGCCCCTTCTGAGATACTATTCACTCACTCATCGCTCTCGTCATACTCCGCCATCTTCTCCTCGGTCCATCTCTGCCAACCTGTAGCTTCATCTCTTCCCATCGCTCGGCTTTTCACATCAATCGTCACTGCATCCTTCTTCCGATACCCTTCTTTCACAGTCACATGTACGGACAGCGTGCTATCTGTGCTTGATACATGTATCGTCCGAGGCCATTGAGTTTGGTCGTTGGAATCAGACTCTAGTGTTTCGGCTGGTAACAGGGAGGATGAAATCAATTCGATCTCGGTATCGAGGTCTTCGTGGGTTGCCGAAGCCATCTTCACAATGTGCTGGATGACGTCCTCTTTTTCGGCGGGCTGTTCGTAGCGGTATGTCTTTGGAATAAGATCTTCTGACAGGATGACCGTGCTTGACTACCTATTGTGTCGGGTGTACCGAGTCATGACATTGCTATCCGGACTTCCTCTTCATCATCTTCTTCAGACTTTGTGGTCCTCCTCCACCGCCTACTTCCACCTACGCCGAGTGACGTACGAAGCTGGCAGAGTATTACGTAACCCAATTTACCCCGCACTTCGCTAGCACATCTGTCTTACCCAAGTGCAGCTACTCGTCTTTGCTTGACACGTCGAGATACAACACTGCTTTGGACATTCCTTCAAAACACTATCGCTTAGCATATATATCCAACGATAAACAACGAGTGCTAAGGAGAGAAACGAGAGAAACGGAACGCAATGGTTCGATCCACTACGATATTCAGAGTACATGATGGACTCCCGCTCGCTGCGAGTGTGGATGATGAGAGTGTGAGTCAAAACGTCGGAATTGATAAACACCAAAACTGCTCCTCCCTACTACGCGGAAATGCAGCGACCACATCAATCACCTGAGCCAGACATTCGTCCTACCGACAAACGCTTGACAGAGGTCCTGGGTATCGTAGTGTAAGGATGTAGCTGACTGTAGCTGCTATGTCTATGTTTTGGTTTGGACAGACCGAGAAAGCTCTGACGGAATACAAGCAACAATCAAAGCTCATTTTCCGACGACTGAACGCGAACAGTGAACCGGCATGCTCGATCGAGTCCGGTCAATACACCTTACAGTGAGCGCCGCTACTGTTGCTGTTGCTTTCTTCCCAAACCAATAATCACCTGATTGACGGATTGCTTATTGAAAATTGATTTGTTGATAATGGTAACATAGCTACCTGATCGTCGACAAGGTCATCTACATGTGCATCTGCGATTCTTCATATCCCCGAAAACTCGCCTTCTCGTACCTCGATGAATTGTCCAAGGAGTTCCAGAGATCGTACGAGGGCAAGATTGATGGTGCGACTAGACCTTATGCGTTCATGGGATTCGGTGAGTGGGCGTTCTGTTGAGCGGTCGCGGTACTTCGGTCTGCTCTGGTTTATCTGCTGGGCTTTGCAAGGTAATCTGTATAAAGAGAAGAAGTCGGAGGATGCTTGTTATGCAGGCGCTGCATGTGGCGACTCGGGATTCTCACGTTACTGAATCTCATGCTTGACCCATACGAGAGGCGTAGCCACCACGGTGCTGACATTCTCGTACCTATCTTGGATTTCTTGTAGATACATTTATCTCCAAAACGACCCGGCTCTACCGAGACTCAAGATCCTTAACTCAAGGTCCAGGAGGAGCAGCGACAGCTTCGTCGTCTTCAGGAGGCTCGGGTGCACAGAGTAATCAGCTCGATCAGCTCAATGAAAACCTGAAGGATGTGACGAGGATCATGACGAAGAATATGGAGGATCTGCTCTGGCGAGGTGACAGTTTGGATCGTGAGTGAAACCTTCTATGGTCGATGGTCAGTCTCCTCACCGTCCATTTCTGGTTGATCCGTGAATGGCGCTGGCGTCAATTTATTGTCGGAACCGGATGCTGAGTGAACATGTTGGCTGTTGGCCCGCCCGCAGGAATGTCACACCTCTCGACATCGCTCAGATCGGAATCAGCGAAATATCGAAAAGCTGCTCGAAATATCAACCTGCAAGCTTTGATAAGCAAGTGGGCGCCTATAGGTGGTATCGGCTTCTTCTTCATCCTCTTCATATGGTACAGGTTCTTCTAGGTTAGACCCCTTATCACTGCTACCATGCGTGGAGCTATGTTGCGAACATTTGCGAGACGTTTTGGAGCGAATGACGGCAGTGGAAGGAAGCCGCGTTTCAGCATGACGACAAGACGAGGAGGAAGATGACCTGAACGAAACACATTGGGAAGGAGGATTCGAGTCTGAAAGGAGACTGTGCCATTACGTCGTAGAGAACCAAGAGAGCGATCTGCGGACTTCCCCAGCATCGCAAATTGCGACCCAGTGTGGGATTCAAATCAAGCTGCTGCCAACCGATACATATGCCATGACCCGATATGTACTAAATATACCCTCTTTACTGCACTTTCCAGCAGTGTGAATCAGAAATTACAACTTATGCATCTCCGTAGCCATATATGTCTCAATCTTAATCGTATACAACTTCTCCCTCAGCTCCTCGAATCAAGTATGTACTGTACAATCTCATGAAGTCGCCTATGACTTGCCTATTTTTACCTCACTTGAAGGATCGAAGTCTAAGTCTAAAACCGACTTCATTCGGTGATATATCTCTGCAATCTCGTCTTCAACCTTTGTAAGGTGAATCTCGCCCTCCTCCATCCACCACCCAGCACGATCACCCCAACAAGCAGCACCATCATCCCGACACCTACATCCAGTAACGCTCTTCTAAGCGCTGAGAGGAGATACCAAATGACCCGTATCGACAGTCTCCCCTTCCTACGACGGAACTTGGTTATCGTATTCGTACTTCCAGCTCCGGCTGACTGACCACTCCTTGTTCTTGTTCTATTCCGTTGCGTATCGTCTTCAATCTCGTCCAATTCTTCGTCCTCTCTGGATGTCCAAAACCAGTTTCGTTTCCGTTCATCTTTGCGCAGGATCATAGCTTGTGTCCTCTCCAGTACGGATAATCTCTCGTGTAATGCCACAAGAGAAGTTTGGATCGATTGAAGGGTGTTGGCTACGTTCAGAGGTTGAGGTTGAGCATGGGAGAGGAAGGTAGATGTCGATCCTGGTCTAGCGGGATATATCGGCGTTGGGGCATTGAAGCCTAGATAAGGAGATAAATGCGGGTCTGGCGTATGCGGGTTTCCCAAGACCGAACCTGGTCCTCCGAAATCACGCACGGCGGGCAGCTGAGGGCTATACGATCGTGGATTCGTTCCAGCCGGTCCCAGTCCTCCTCGAGCGTATTGTTGAGTTTGCGGCGGCTCAAAATACGGTCGTTGCCTGAACGAATGGACTGATTCTTTCCCGCTATGTCTGAATTCCCCTTGAATACTACCGCTACCGCCTCGACCTCCTATCAAGCTATGCGCCCTAGAAGCCACATGCCCGACTCCTGCTCCTGCTCCAGCACCAGCACCAATGCTGGCGGAGGGCATGTTCGAAGTACCGCCATAGCTCTGTCCGGCATCAGGTGATCGGTGCGCTTGAGAGAGACTCAGCAAAGATCGATGAGAAGATGTCAACGCCGAAGGGGGAACAATGTCCTCAGCTACGTCCGGTGGTGGAAGTGTCGGATCGGGCGGGAGCATGTTGTATGTCGGCGGAGGTGGCATGGTCGGAGGCGGAGAAGCTTGGGATGAGTGGTATGATGAGGTTGATGAGGCGGGAGAAGCTGGTCTGACTGCATTCACATGTGGTAATGAGGCTGTCGAACCGAAAGATTCAAGCTCGGAGAGGTAGACTTTCACATTATCCAGATCCATGTGCTTCTTGAGGATCTACAGTACACCGAGGTCAGCGCCATTCAACTCCTGACATGATGCAAGTAAAGCTGTAAGTGTTCATCGCCGAGAAAACATATGTATGTGTTTGCAACAAGGGAAATGTAATCACCTTGAGCAGCGCACCAACATACAGCCGCTTCGCCTCTGTCTTCTCAATGCCCTTCTGCTTACTCCATGAGTCCCTATAGAGCACTTTGATCAGCAACTCGCTGTCTGTGGCCTTCACCGACAGCGAAGCACGCCCGTAAGCCGTTCGATGACGATGACGCACCATTTAGCTCTGCCCAGGAGATCTAGTAGCCCCGGACGGTTTGTGGAAATATCCCCTTCAGTGCCTGTAACAGCGAATTATGCAGGTCAGCTCGCCATCCTCATCGTGGGAGCTGATCAACCTATGGAAGGGGGAGAACAAGCTGACTTTGCTTATACAGTGCGTAAAGCCGCAATTTTTCATCGTAGGAAGTCTGCACGGGACCACCCTTGGGCAGACTGATGGCGCGCTATTCGATCAGCACCATTCCTCGATACGAGCAAACAGCTTGAGCCAATTCACCTCTGAATGATATCGACTGCACGATGAAAGAGGCTGGGAGAGATAAAGATCGGATAGATCAGCTTCAGCTCACACGTCCGGCATCTAAAATTTTGCTGACCTATCGATATCTTGTGATGTTGCCATCTCTTCCTCCTCGCCGCCGCGTAGTGGTGGCGCAACACAATCTTCTATGTACTCTGAATCTCCCTCGTTCGGTTCCAGGGTCGAAGTGGTTTTAGACGCTGCGAGTCTTGCTAGTATCCGATTGTGTCAATGCAAAGGGGGTCGAAATCTTTATGCGGATCGTAAGTTGATTTCAAACCCCAGATTCGAGTTGTGCATGCAATATAATCGCAACAGCTGCAGTTCCCAGTTTATAGGTTATAGGCAGTTCGCGACAGACATCGTACACAGACATCGTACACAGGCCCGCCATATCATATATAACCTTATCATATGCACCCGGGAATCAAAACTCAAGCATACAGCCGAGTGTAATTACGTAAATAAACCATGTGTCTCTGGCTCAGGGCGAAAATGTTGTGGGTGGTCGAGAATTTTAGGCCATGCATATGCAGCACCAGCACCACTCACGGACATATCCTGCTTGGTCTCCGTCGTCGACCTCAGCTACAGAAATCATGCAAAAGTTCAATTGACCTTTCTCAACCTCTCTCCGGCATACCTTGACTGCTTCTTCAATCCTCATATTCTCGTCTCATCACCACCCACCGATCGACAGCTCAACAGGCGACGAGTGATATCGCCAACTCACCCTCGACCAAGCGGCTCGTCGTCACCTTCCCTTCTTCCCTTCTTTCCTTCTTTTCTGCCTTAAAACACAAATATCTATTCCCTCGCCCTAGAGGGTCATCGTCAAGATGGATATCGCTCACTCGATTCACAGCGAGATTACCTCGCTGTCATTCTCTTTCCTATCTGCCGATGACATCAAGGCTATCTCCGTGAAGAAGCTCGATAACCCCATCTTGCTCGATAATCTCAACTTACCGACAAGAGGAGGTTTATATGATCCCAAGTTGGGACCCATGAGCGCGAGGGATGTGTGAGTTGCTGAACCAACAGTGTTGGTTCCCGCACTCTGACATAACTGACGAGAAAAACCTTGTTCAACAAATGATAGCTGCGAATCATGCTCTCTGTCATACTTCTCATGTCCCGGCCATTATGGTCATATCGAGCTTCCCACACCAGTCTTTCACCCCCTGTTCATGAACCAATGTTACGGTCTTTTGAGAACAGTCTGTCTGTTTTGTCATCATTTCAAGATGCCCGAACTTGTTGTAAGTCTTGGAGCGATGCAGTTGGCGAGACTTCTTCTCGCTTCAGAACAGTAGCTAATCATTACGGTTTTCTGCAGCTCGCCTCATATGTCGCCCGAATCCGACTGCTTGACGCCGGTCTCCTGACGGAATCATATGATGTGGCCGCTATCTTTGCCAAGGCACTGGGAACGTCGTCAAAGGCCGGAGACGATGAAGCTCTTGGAGAAGACGAAGAGATCGGAGCTGGACCTGCATCAAAATCCATTAGCAAGGAGAACGCCGCGGAGCTGATAGTGAGAGTTGACGCTTACGTGTCTGCTCAGCTTGAAGCTGCGAGAAAATCGGGCAACGGAAATGGAAGGGACTCATATAAGGACGGTATCGTATTTGAGGAGAGGAAGAGACTATTGAACGAATTTGCCAAGAAGAACTGGGCGAAATGTAGCCGATGTTCCGCGTAAGTGCATTTTACGCCTTACTCTCAACCGGATACTTTACTGATGGTTTATCTACGGTGGTCAATTGCAGTCACGCATATACGTTCCGAAAAGAGAAGGCCATCAAAATCATCGAGTATGATCTCTCCCTGAAACATAAGCAGGCGAACAAAATGTCCAGTCTGAGACGACGAGATGTCCTCGCTGTCGGAAGCAAGTTCTCCAAGCATCGAAAGTCTGCTGACCCTAACGATATCGACGAGGGTATCGAGATGGGCAGCGACAGGAGCAGTGAGAACGAGGACGAAGCGATGGAAGTCGATGGTCTGGAAGAGGAGGAAGAAGAGGAAGAAGAAGAAGGAGAAGAGATCGCTAGGACAGTTGCCAAGACCGCCAGTGGACAAGTCAAAGGTGCTAGGGGAAGAAACGAGCGAGTCATGTCTGCCGCCGAGGTTCGATCTCATCTCCGACTGCTCTTCGCCAAAGAGCCAGAGATCTGCCGACTCTTGTATGGCCGACACGGAAGTCCCTCAGCATCGTCATCATCATCAAAGGACACTTCAGCTGCTCCGATCGCCGATATGTTCTTCCTGGATGTGATTCCTGTTACTCCCACTCGGTTCAGACCACCAGCCAAGATGGGCGACGACCTGTTCGAGAACTCCCAGAACTCTCTTCTATCAGCTGTCATTACCACTTCACAACGAATCCAAGACTTAAACCGCCGATTGATCGACCAGGCCAAGGCTGAGAAGGGTGAAGCGGTATTAGACGCAGTGGCCAAAGTGGATGGGGCTAGAGCGTTTGAGTTGTTGCTCGAGGCCTTGATCAAGCTGCAACACGATGTCAACAGTTTCATGGACAGCACGAAGAACCCTACCATCATGAGACAGGGGAAGCTTCCGCCGCAGGGTGTCAAGCAGTTATTGGAGAAGAAGGAGGGTTTGTTTAGGAAGCACATGATGGTGAGTTACCTTGATTCCGTCTCGAAGTCGACCATGAACTGATCAGTCTTACAGGGTAAACGAGTCAACTACGCTGCTCGATCAGTCATTTCGCCCGATATCAATATCGAGACCAACGAAATCGGTATCCCTCCCGTTTTCGCCAAAAAGTTGACATACCCCGAACCGGTTACCCAGCAGAATGTGCACGAGATGAGACAACTGGTTATCAATGGTCCCAAGGTGCACCCTGGTGCTTCTCTGGTGCAGAACGAGGATGGAACTCAGATCTCATTGGTGAGCCCCGTCCTAAAATTTACGATGGCACGTACGATACGCTCATAACTGACAATTGCCGGTGATTTGGTATAGGATCGAACAACTGTCGAACAACGTACGGCTATCGCCAACCAGCTTCTTACGCCTCAAGGCGACGACCACGGCGTTGGAAGTAGCACTGGTCCTCCCAAGAGGAACAAGAAGGTCTACCGACATATCCGAGACGGAGATGTAGTCATCCTCAATCGACAACCTACACTGCATAAGCCCAGTATGATGGTCCACAAAGTCAAAGTACTGTTGGGTGAAAAGACGATTCGAATGCACTACGCCAACTGTAACTCGTATAATGCCGATTTCGACGGAGACGAGATGAACATCCATTTCCCTCAGAACGAGGTCGCTCGAGCTGAGGCGAGGATGATCGCCAACACCGATAATCAGTACCTTGTACCCACGTCTGGTAACCCGCTTCGAGGTCTGATTCAAGATCACGTCGTTGCCGGTGTGTGGATGTGCAACAAGTCATCTTTCTTCACTCGAGAAGAATACTTCCAGCTCATCTACGGTGCCCTGCGAACCGAGGACAACTACACCGGTCGAGATCGAATTATCACCCTCCCTCCTGCTATCTTCAAGCCCAGACCTCTGTGGACCGGAAAGCAAATCTTCTCCACGATCCTCGCCAACTTGACCCCTCAAAACGCCAAGGGTCTGAATCTCAACTCGAAAAACAAGGTTCAGAACAAGCTTTGGAGGAGAGATGATTCGAGCGATCCTACCATGTCTGAAGAGAATGTCATCTTCCTTGACGGACATCTCATTTGCGGTGTTCTCGACAAATCACAATACGGTGCCTCAGCTTATGGTCTTGTTCACTCTGTTCACGAACTTTACGGCCCTTATATCGCCAACAGGCTGCTCGGTGTTCTCAGTAGGCTGTTGACCAAATACCTACAGCACAATGCCTTCTCATGCAGGATGGACGACCTGATCCTCACTGCCGAAGGTGAGAACATGAGGAAGAAGATCCTCGAGAACGCGTCCGGAGACGGTGCCAAGGCAGCTATGAAATACGTCGGTCTGCCTGAAGGTTCCGACATCAACAACCCCGATACCGCCAAGAACCTTACGATCCGACTCGAGGAGATATTGCGAGATGATCATCTCATGGCTGGTCTTGATGCTGTCATGCAATCGGCTTTCAACAAGACCACCTCGAAGATCAACAACGATGTCTTGCCTGAACACCTCGTCCGACCTTTCCCTGACAACAATATGCAAATGATGACTATCTCCGGTGCTAAAGGATCTAAGGTCAACGCTTCGCAAATCTCCACCCTCTTGGGTCAACAAGCTCTCGAGGGTCGACGTGTGCCCACCATGGTATCTGGTAAGACTTTACCAGCATTCAAGCCGTTCGACACGAGTGCACGAGCAGGTGGTTATGTCGCCAACCGATTCTTGACTGGTATCCGACCTCAAGAGTATTACTTCCATTGTATGGCCGGCCGAGAAGGTTTGATCGATACTGCTGTCAAGACCAGTCGATCCGGTTACTTGCAGCGATGTCTGATCAAGCATCTCGAGGGTGTCCGAGTACACTACGACCATACCGTTCGAGACAGCGACTCTTCCATCCTTCAGTTCATGTATGGTGAAGACTCGCTTGATGTCACCAAGCAGAAACATCTGAACCATTTCGACTTTGCCGCTCGAAACCATCACTCATTGGTCAACCGAGTACGACCGGGAGATGTAGCTGGCAAGGTCAACGACGACGCGGTGTCATACATGAAGAAGGCTTTGAAGAAGCCTCACAAGTACGAGCCTGCCCTCGCCCTTTATTCTCCTTCGCGGTTCATCGGCAGTATGTCTGAGGCTTACGCCAAGAAGCTGAACGAATACATCGATGACAACAAGTTCGGATATATCAGCAAGAA
The DNA here is from genome assembly GCA_036287355.1 of Kwoniella sp. CBS 6097. NCBI lineage: Eukaryota > Fungi > Basidiomycota > Tremellomycetes > Tremellales > Cryptococcaceae > Kwoniella > Kwoniella sp. CBS 6097. Next base: position 12,707,414 of record CP143074.1, on the reverse strand, counting down.
GGGCGAAGTCAAGCCTTCACCATTCGCGAGCGAGAGAATAGCAGACAAGGAGTTCTTGCATCTCGCCCGAGCTAGATATATGAGGAGTCTGGTTGAGCCTGGAGAAGCGGTTGGACTGCTGGCGAGTCAGGGTGTAGGAGAACCTTCCACTCAGATGACGTTGAACACTTTCCATTTGGCTGGTGAGTAGAACAAGCCGGACATCATTCGGGACGGATAGTTAATGCTGATATTCCTGGTTGAACAATCTGATAGGTCACGGTGCTGCCAACGTCACCCTCGGTATCCCTCGTCTACGAGAAATCGTCATGACTGCTTCCTCGAAACCGATCACCCCGACCATGAAGCTTCCTCTTCGAGAAGGCGTATCCGATCCCGACACCGAAACTTTTATCAAGCAGACCTCGCGACTAACCTTGTCTGAGGTCGTAGAACGAGTCACCGTCACTGAGCGATTATCTGCCAAGGCCGACGACGCGAACGGAACGAGACAGCGAAAATACACTGTCTTGCTCGAGTTCTACCCTCCCGAGGAGTATGGACCAGAGTACGAAATCACTCCCGAGCAATTGCACGAGAGTCTGGCATTCAGCTTTGCCGCTCGATTGAGGAAGGAGATCGTCGGAGAGATGAGAAATGTGGCCAAGTCTGCTCAACAGGATCTGCAAGTTGGTAAGGGATTGAAGGTCAAGGCGGGTGGTGATGACGCAGCGGACGAAGAAGATGAAGAGTCTTCTGGCGGCGCTGTCCAAAGACGAGGAAGGGATGACGAGCTGGATAACGACGATGAAGACTCATATCAACTCAAACGGACCGCTCAGGCCCGACAACACGAGTATGAAGAGGACTCGAACGCTGATTCGGGTATCGCTGATCTCGAGGACTTTGTGGAGAAGGAGATGGAGGAGATTGAGCAAGATGAAGATATCGTCGAGGACGCTGCTGAGAAGGCTAGAAAGGACGAGAAGGCCGATGATTTGGCAGAATTGTTCAAGCTTGCTTCCAAGTACGCGACGACTTTCAGCTTCGACGTACACGGTGGCAAGTCGGCTCAGTTTGACCTTGAGGTGAGTTCAAAGCATACGTTTCTTTACGTCGCGCGTCATCGTAGATGGTTGCGTTTTCACTTGAACCTTGGTGATCACAGTAAGCAGTTAGCTGACCAAAGTTCCTTCTGCGCTATAGTTCCCCGCCAATGCGCCCAAGCTCTTGTTGGTCGACCTGATCGAGCGAAGCTGTCGAGGTTCCGTCGTTCATGAGATTGAGAACATTGGTCGATGCATGAAGATCTTCTCTGACAAGGGAGAGTTTACTGTGAGTGTTACTCCAAACTTCCGGCGTTGTGAACGCTTTTGGCTGATTTTTTCTATCTTTCTTCATCATAGCGAACCTTGATCACTGAAGGATCGAATCTCCGAGGCATGTGGGCCTTGGCCGACGAGCTTGTCGACTTGGACAGACTGGCCTCGAACGATATTTACGCTATCCTCACTACTTATGGTGTCGAAGCTGCTCGACGAGCGATCATCGACGAGGTGTCGTCGGTCTTCGGAGCGTATGGTATTGCCGTTGATTATAGGCATTTGACTATCATCGCGGACTACATGGTGAGTGTTGGCGGCTCCTGAACCAACTCAACCTCTATAGCAATCATCGAGACTCGTGATAGATGGCTGATCGTTGTCTATTCATTTGATTTCGTTTCGTTTCCGATAGACCCACGCGGGAGGGTACAGACCGTTCAACCGAACAGGTATCGCCGCCAAATCCTCACCGTTACTCAAAGCTTCCTTCGAAACTACCGTCGCGTTCTTATCGGAAGCTACGTTACATGGTGACTTCGATGACTTGACTAGTCCCGCAGCTAGGATCGTCATGGGTCGACCTAGTAGTAGTGGTACGGGCGCTTTCGATATCCGTGCGCCTACAAGAGCTTAAGTCAAAGTTTTCATGAGCACAAGTGTGAGCTTGAGTTCGAGTTTCTGAGATCAGTTAAATGCAGGACGCTTTCTGGCGTCCCAAGGGACTTCTGGGGACGCAGGAGATTGGGAGGGGTTTCAGTTCGGATACGGTTAGACCATTTACTCGCAGCGGTTTGTTTGGGTGGTATTCGCTTCAATTCGTTCTTTATTCACAACAGATATAGTTGATATTTCTTATTTCATTCATTTATACAATACAATGACATAAAATGCACTGTGAATCGGACGATAGGATATGCTAGCCTAGCCTAGCCTAGGCAGGCAGCAGGCAAGGATCCGACAAGCTATGTGCGACGATCAGTACAGGACGACAATAATTCAATTTCTTCTCTGCCTCTGCCTCTGCCCAATGAATAAGTGATTCAGTCCTTTCTTGAGTTGAACATGTGCTGCATTGCGAACCATGTCATATCATGCCATGTCATGTAGTATCATGACTAATGACCAGACCCAAAGGTCCAATCAAGCCATGTATAATTTCTCCAGATCCACCAACCCATATAACAATATATATCTACAAATACGAAACAAGACCTGATTATCTACCATATATAACGAGAGTAGGTGTAAACATGAATTTTTACATTACATGATCGTACACGCCTCATCGCCGCCACCCATTGCTCCAAGATCCTATCCAGTTCAACAGAACAGAAAAATGATAGTCAGTACTCGACCTTCAATTCGATGTGTTTTGTGTGTGTGTTCTGACGAAGGGTGACCTCTAACCTCTTGGTTTACGAAAGAGGTAATTAGATCTTGAGAGGGATGAACACAAGGGAGGACTGGGGAATCGACCTCGAATCAACTCACAAATCCATCAGGCATATCACCCATAACCTCCTTTGGCGGACCACCCAAATCTTGCATCTCACTGACCAGACCCGCAATTTCCTTTCCGTCCTTTTCATCTGAATAATCGGATTTAGCAAAGACTGATAAGATGCGCTGAACGAGTACGTATTGGGCTTTGTATTTCTCGATATCTGCTGTTGAGGTTCCAGAGGGAGGAGAGGCAAGGTAAGGCGGGTACTGCGATAATGGTAACGATTTCAAACGCGTCAGTCGTGTTGACCTATGCTCTACTCCATTTTTTTACGGAGCTAGCCTCCAAAGGTACAAGAGCGATCAGGAGCAAATCAAGACCTTTTCATGAAAAGAAAGCTCTGTTTGTCCGAGTCCGAGTCGAAGCTGCGTTGGGATGGATGGGGATGGGATGATGGTCTCACGCATCGCCTCGATGACGAGACGAGACACGCATCTCCGAAGTCGAAGTCGCGTTCCATGCATCCAAAGACGCCATTCTGTTGTATATCGCGCGTGTCAAGACTCACCTTGCTAGCAAGCTCTGTCATAGGTTCTTCGAGAACTTCCTTAGTCATGAGCTGACTCATCATACCCTCCAAAACATCCGCCAAATCCCCATCGTCATCGCCTTCTCCATCGCCATCCCCACCCTCACCTCCTAAGCCGGCAAGATCCAGGTTCTTCAGTAAATCCGGATCACCACCTAGACTCGCTAGTAATGATGCCAAGTCCGGTTGCCCGCCGGCACCTGATCCTGATCCAGAACGGGGGTTGGATGCGGGTTTCGTCCCTGCTGTATTCAATGAGTCGAGGGTCCGTTTAAGGGTCTCTTCATAGCTTGATTTCGAGCCGCCAGCACCAGTGGCACCATCATTACCACCGGGCGTCGAAGGGGACGCTGGAGCATTACCATTGGTCGCTGTCGCCGTCGATCGCGATTTGCCCTTGCCCTTGCTTTGCCCTTGATTTGATCCTTCTTCATCTAAACCAAGAGCAGCTAATCCTTCACCGGACAGAACCATCTCCACAGCTTTCTTCCAAGCTTCTTCCTCTGCTTCTCCGGACATCCCGTCGCCGCTCTGACCTGATCCATCCCCTGTACTTGCCGTTGTTGCAGCTTGACCTGGCCCAGATATTGATGATGATTGTTGCGGCGCTGAGGAAGGACCAGGACCGGGACCGGCCATTGGACCTGGAGGATGATCGCCTGCTAATTGGCGTAAGAGAGACTCCATACCTTCCATCAATGAAGCTTCGAAATCTTCTTCGTCGCCCCCGCCTGGATTCAGTTCTGCTGCCGATACCGATGCGCCAGCTGGAGGAGCTGAAAAGGGCCCACTTGAGCTCGGCATGGAGACCGAAGCAGGTGCGGCGGGTTGTTTAGGTGCATTGAAAGATGCTAGTACATCTATGGTTTCTCGTCAGCATTAGTCTCGATAGAAGTCATCCGACCTCTCAAGCGCATGAGCGAGGCATGGAGGGTCCTGAGGTATATAATGCGCAATGAGCAGAGACAAGGGCGTAACGTACCATCGAGATCATCCAAATCATCATCGTCATCATCGTCCTCCTCAACGGTAGGATTTCTGTAGGTCTGTGATGACGATGAACCAGCAGGATTCGAGGGCGGCATCTTGTATCGGTGACTGTTTCAATAGTCAATATCAACAGGAGTGCGAGTCTGTTATATATGCTCTATTGGTGAATAGGCGAACTCGATTTTTATCAAGCAGGAAGGGTAGGATAGATTGATGATTGTGTTCCGAGTTATACGGCTAGCGTTGTTAACCGGGGTAGTAAGTCAAGTGCCACGAATACGCAGTTAATGTTGATCTTTTCAGCGGCGTTATCGTGTATGCACATCTGTCGCGCGTTGTTATGTTATGATGCAGTATGTTATAATTGTGGCACATTTAAGGATTGATATTCAGGGTCCTAAGAAAATCAAGACAACGCTAATCCAACTCACAAAGCAACAATACACAGCATATAGCTAAGGGAATAGATCCATCAACAGGATACACAAGTTACTTGACGCTTTGACCCGAAATACATCCCGTCACCATCAGCATCAGCATCATCAGCATCACCGTCAACATCAACACCAACAGCATTGAACCATCAATTACTATAGTATCAAAACTACACGCACACACACGCACACGGACACTCGTTTAGAGACGCGACAAGGACAAGGACACGCACACAGACACAGATACACAGATACACCCACGGGTTCAGGATAAGACACGCACTCAACACGAGTAGTATCATATCACATATCGTTTCAGCCAAAATCAGAACTAGCCCCCGGGTCCTCCTTTCCTTCAAGGCCGCAACTCAACTCACCTCACTCGAACTGGTTCTAGGCCCCATTGACCCCCCTTCATCCTTCATTCATCCTCCCTATCTATCCCCTCTCAGTCTATCTTTGCATTTTCGCGCACTCCTTTATACCAATCTTCAACCTCGACGACCGACTGTTTCCCATTTGTTGGTCAACGACAATCGATAACAGCCAAACAGTCATGATTCATTCATAGACTACCCACACTCTTTTTTCTCGACATTTCGACACTTCCGACATTCCGAAGATCCAATCCGACTCATTGACCACTTGACGACAAGGGTGAATCGACCACGCTCTTTTTAACCAAATTTTTCGCATCACCACCACTACTATCGGTCATAGCTCGTATCGCACCGATCATCTTCCTCATTCCTTTCGACAAGACGCAAAACGTTCAACGCTTGATTTGAACCAGCATTAGCGATACAATCTATCCACTGACTCAATCACACTACACTCTTTTGACCTTTCCATACCAATAATCAACATGGCATCATCATCGATTCACCCGTTTCCCGTTATACCTGCATTCCTGATATCGACCATACTTGGATTCGTGCCATCCGCCATGGCGTCCTCTTCCGCTCCCGCATCATTACCGCAGGTCGACTTTTCCAAGATGGGATCAGTAGGACTTGGAGGTGCATTCTCAGGTTTGGATTGGTACTCTTCCGACTCTCCTTTCACACCTTCATCCTCTTCGTCGGCATCATCTTCGACATCCTTTTCAACAGAGGGAGATACGTTGTTCTACAAGACAGAAGATGGTGTGTTTAGGCCTTTGGGAAGCACGAATGCAGGAGGAGTGATCAATGCGCTGTGTTGGTCTTCTCAAGGATCATCGTCAAACGGAACATTGTATCTCGGCGGTACTTTCTCTTCGATGTCCGGTACCAATACTGCAAATGTCGCGTCGTTCGACCTGTCATCCAACAGTGTTTCAGCGCTCGGATCGGGATTGTCAGGGAATGTGAATACGCTATATTGCGACGATGGAAATCAGGAGATCTGGTTCGGAGGTTCTTTCAACGCGCCGACGGGATCAGGAGGTAATGTTGCCTTATGGTCAACAAGCTCTTCAGCATGGTCTGCCCCCGCTTTTGGAGGTTTAAATGGAGTAGTGCAAAGTATCACTCCTTCTTCGAACGGATCAAGTCTATACTTTGGCGGAGATTTCACCACGGTCTACGTATCGAATTCATCGTCTCTGCTCAATACCACCTCACTCACCAACTCGACAGCCGGAAACATCACCTCGATACCCTACGCATCAACAAATACTACCACAGTCGGCACCTCGGGATACTTCACGCCATTGACTATCTCGGCTTCTGCCACTGAATCAGGCGACTATCAGATCCATGCTGGACCGAGCACGAGTCAGGAAGGATTTGGAAGTACGGATGGACTGCTTTGTCCTGGAAGTGGGACTTGGCTTGCCGAGGATGGGGCGGTATCGAATGTCAACCTCGTTGGAGATCAGTACTTGCCTGCGACAGGTGTTAGAGTTGTCAACGGATTCGAGGATGGCAGGTCGACTAAGCATTTTTGGTGAGTAACACTTCTTCTCAAACCGAAAACAGCCATGGCTTCCATTGACTGTGATTGCTGATATGGTGCTTGATGCTACACAGCTTCACATCCCTTCCAGACCGAGTCGAACTCAACATGACCTACACCGATCCGCAAACAGGCAGGAACGAGACGTGTACCGCCTGGTGTCCGTTATACTCTGATCCTACGATTTCCGGCCAAGACTTCATCTTCACGGATGGAACAAAAAACATCACTGGATTCGAGATTCAGCTCAAGGAGTGGAGTGGAGATGGTGCGGCACTCAGCAGTGTCTCTTTGCTTACGGATGGTGCGTCGCGGTTAATCTCGCACTCAAATCTCGACATTGATCCGTGCGCAGGTTCATCGTTGGACTTAATACTGACCATCTGATTGAACATAGGCGCCTACGCTTCCGCGACCGCTTCCAACCCTGGATCATCATGTGCATCCGCCAAGAACAGCACGATCCAGTCTGTTGGAGACTGGGACACCAAGACAGCCGCAACTGATTCCGCTACAGAATCCTACCTTTCTTCCGCCGTATCAGTCCGTGATCCGACTTACCCTCAAGTCACCTTCTACCCTTATATCGGCTCAGCAGGACACTACGATGTCTACGTCTTCATTCCTGGTTGCCTAAACATCGGCGATTGTGATGGAAGAACCAGTGTAGATATCGAGGTGTTCCCTCTGCAGGGTGGATTAGGTTGGACGAGCACCATTTCCGAACAGGTCGACTACGATACCAGTACCTTGGTGTACTCTGGCCCTGTTGATGCGACTTCGGGCAGCTTCACGCCTACGATCAGCTTGGCACTCGCTGCTAACCCTGCTCAAGTAGCCAAGGGCAACAACTATATCGTCGTCGCTGATCGAGTTCAGCTTACCCTCACTGGAGTTAGTAGCTCAAACTCTTCTACTACCTCCTCAACCACCAGTACGAACGGTACGACCATCATTGGAGGCAACGGCACCAATGGAAGTATAATCACCAATTCGACCCAGATCAATAATGCGTCATACACTGTTGCCTACGGCGTCTACGAATACGTCCGATCATCCACTTCCACCATCAACGCCGCCACATCCTTCCTCTCCAACTCCACTGAGACTGCTCTCACTCGATTGGGCTTCTCCCTCGACGCCGCGCTTAATGCATCGGGCTCTGCAGCTTCATCTTGGGTCGTCAACACCATTGTCTCGCTCGACAATACCGTTTTTGTCGGAGGTGACTTTTCCGCATCGAATAATTACACAAATGTTATCTCTATCGACACCTCATCAGGTCAAGCATCCGCCCTGGCGTCGCAGGGTCTCAGCGGGATCGTCAACACGGCTGCTGTAGTAGATGGACACATCTTCTTCGGAGGGGATTTCACATCCACTGCTCAATCAGGTGGCGTCGCTCTCAACTACATCGCGAGATACGATCCTTCTTCCAAGGCCTGGGCCGCGCTCGGTGGCGGCGTTGACGGCTTCGTTACCGATCTCGTGGCTTCATCGGCTTCCTCGACTCAACTTATCGTAATGGGTAACTTCTCCCATATCGTCTCATCCCACGGTAACTCCACTGCCACAGGCGGGTATGCGATCTACGACTCCTCTTCTTCCGACTGGGTAGACGGAGGTGTCATCTTTGGCAATGTCTCTGCTGGAGCTGTACCTTCCTCGTCCTCGCCCATCGGATCAGAGTCATTTTTCGCCGGCAAAGTCTACGGTTCTGCCGGCAACTCTGTCAGCGGTGTTGCGACACTCTCGACAGGCGACGATGGCCAAGCTGTTATCTCCTCCCTGAACGGTGTCAGCTTTGGAACAGCCGGCTCCGGCCCAGCCACACCCACAGCTTCTGCATCAGCTCGAAGGCGATCACTCGTCGCACGAGCGACTAACTCATATACTCGATCATGGCTAGCAAGATTCACCGATGCGCTCGTTGATCGATCTCACCACCTTATCTCTCGAGCCACCCCGCCTACCATCCCTTCTCAACCTGCCAACGCACCTGCCGTACTGGCCGGAGCGTTCTGGAAGAACTCGTCGGCCGATGGGAAACCCACCATTACCATCTTGGGTGGCAATTTCACTTCTCCCACTGGCGATGTGGAAGGTATCGCTTTCTACTCTGATACCAGCGACAACGGAGGCCTCACTGGTCCAACACCCGCTGTAGGCGGTATCGTCAGGACGCTCAATGTGATTGGCAATGTTGTTTATGCGGCTGGACATGCTGTCAATGTTGAGGGTGTCGGAAGTGGTATCGTGGCTTATGACCTCCAGAAGAGTTCTTGGATTACTGGCGGCATGCCTTCCCTTAACCGTGAGTACGATGTGTTGCTTCGCAAAGCTGAATCATACTGACAAGCCCTTCTATCGCACAGCCGCCTCTGGTTCCAGCGTCATCGTCAACTCCATTCGAACTCGACAAAACTCCAACACGGTCGTTGTTGCCGGTAATTTCGCCACGGCCGGATCCCTGTCCTGCGCTGCGGTTTGTCTCTGGGACTCGAAGAACGCTCAGTGGTCTGCGCCTGGACCTGGCCTCGATGGTGGTGAAGTCCGAGCTGTCGACTTTGCCGGTGACTCGTCCGACACGCTCATTGTAGCTGGATCATTCGCCATGCCTAACGGAGATGTAGCCTACGTCGCCTCATACAGCTTTTCCAATTCCACCTGGACATCCTTGGGCTCATTACCTGGACCAGCTTTGGCCGTTGCCGTCGACGACAAGAATGTCACCAACATCTTCGCTGCGGGATATTCGACTTCGGACGGTACGCCATACCTGCAACAATGGAATGGTGTCACTTGGACTACTCAAGCCGAATCGCTCGCACCTGGAAGTATCGTACAGCAACTCGCTTTTGTACCTATGGCCAAAGAGCACGACCCCCACGGCGCCATCGAGAACGACCGAATGCTCATGGTTTCCGGCGACTTGTATCTCGAGGACTCGGGCAATGTCACGTCGGCCTTGTATGACGGAGCCAACTGGTACCCATATTTGGTCGGCACATCCTCCTACGGCGGCGTCGGCGGAGCATCAAGTCTATTCTGGTCCGAACAGTCCTTCTCGTTCAAGGTCCAGCATTTCCTCGCTCGAGGTTTGGTGGTATTGGTCGCCATCGCCATTGCGACGGGTCTAATCCTGCTCTTCATTCTCCTCGCTTTCCTCTTTGCCTACTGCACTCGTAGGAGGGAGAGGAAGCAGGCCGATCAGTCGATGTACAATGACGAGAAAGAAAGGGATAGGGACTCTGACGTTTCTTCGACCCATCAAAACGTGTTCAACAATGTCCAAGCTGCCCTCGAAGCTTCTCTCGTTGGAGGTGGTCTTGGTGCAGGTGCTGCTGGCGCCGCTGCAGCAGCCGCACACAGACAATCTGCTCGAAGGTCCGACCCTAGCTCGTACGATTATCCCCTCGGATCAGATGCCGGCGGCGGTGCCGGTGGTGCCGGTGGAGCGTACGTCGATGGACAAGACGAAGATGACGATGAAGAAGGTAGAGAGACGACTATGCGATATGATTTCGATGGGCCAGAACTTCAAGAGGGTGAATTGGCAATGAGGGCAGGTCAGAGAGTGATTATTCTCGATGATGAGCAGAGTACCGAGTGGTGGTTCGCTAGAGATCCAGCTACGGGGAGAGAGGGCGTCGTGCCCGCTACTTATGGTGAGTGGTGCCTCTATTTACAGAACACAGATATGTGTGTAACGGTGCTGATGAAGTGTCCCTATATAGTTTGGTAAAAAAAATATACTAAGACCGACGATATGACATGATACTATACGACCTTTGACGACTATTGGCTTCAGATACAACCCATGGGATCTGACTTACTTTATCACTGCGTATATATACATACGTTTTGATTTTGTTTTAGGTTTTGGTTTTGATTTTTTCCCAGAAACCTTCGCTTTCTCCTTTTCTTTTTCTTTTCTACTTTTACTTTTACTTTATCATCATCTTGCAATTCAATTCCTCTTGCTCCGTCAAGATCATGTCTATAGCTTAGTATACTACTTACACTCGAATAATCAGTATTATTATTATCTGTCTAATGACTTACACACATATGGTAAATATAACATAAGATGCCAGTCAGATAACTAGCCCTACCAATATCTTAGCAGTATGGTTGGTATGCAACACCACATATTACCTACTCGTATATCCAGCATTTCAGCATCTGACTGCTGCATCCAAGCTCAATCGAGACGGCGATGCCCGCTTCACAAACACAGAGTGTCATGTAACAAATTGATCCCGTCCCGTCAACGCTGATTTCTTCGAAAAGTCCATCCATCCAAGCAACGAATCTGAACATTCGTTCGTTGCAATTGTCGATGTTGATTGTCCAGATCATTCCTTCTATCCGAACTCGACGGATTTCAAGTCTTCCAGTTAACTAGCAAGCCAAGGATCCAGCAATTGAGGAATTCGAAAACGAAAACCTCAACACCGAGTCAGTGACATTTCAACACAACTGAATCCAAGATCCAAGATACAAAATGTCGTTCCTTTTTGGTGGTAACAGTGAGTTCTTCTCCTTCCCAAGTCTCGAGTCTCGAGTCCTGAGTCCCGAGTTTGAATACCTGGCTTGAGGCTTGAGTCAAAGATGAAGGGAGAAGGGAGAAGGGAGTGAAATACTGATCATGAGTTGTCCGTCTGTCTGTTTCATTTATGTCATTCTTTTCTGGTCGATCCGCGCTGTGGTGTGGTGTGGTGTGATCTGAAATAGACCGATCAGCAGAGGGTTCCGTTGACCCTGCTAAGATTGAAATGGCCGTTGCCGAGCTCGGTGAGTGTGTTGTGTCGTGGTACAACTCAACCCATCCCCCCCCCCCCCTTCAATGTTCAATCAAGAACAAACGACTTGATCGTTCTCGTCCTTTTATTGATTCAGACCGCTGATCGATTTGAAACGATCTCTTTGGATTTGGATCTTGGATGGGCCAAATAGATATGATCACCGATGTCTTGTAAGTCCACTTACTACCTCTACGCAGCCAGATCAGATCAGATCAACATTCATCACACATCACACATCACCACCACCAGCATCAAGCTGAACCTTGATTTGTTGTGCTGGTACTGGCTTGGCCGTTAATTTATGCTTACTATCATGAAAATCGACGCTAATGGTCGTGCCTGTGTTGTTGTTATTGCCTTTCTCGCTCATACAGCAACCGACTCGTGACCTCATGTCACACGAAATGTATCTCGCAAAACCCCCAGAACCACCGATATGTAGAAGGTGATTTGCTCAAGGGCGAGAGCGTGTGTATTGATCGATGTACCGCAAAGTTCTTCGAGGTGAGCAAATCAAATCAGTTTACAATTCTATGTCAAGTTCTAAAGCACTCCCGTATTCTTTCCAACGAGACATACTTGTCGTGCTCCGCTGCTTTCCACTCTGCTTCGATCTGTTCTGCTCTGCTTGGTTCTGCATCACTCTGCTGTCTGTACTTTGGCAAACCACAATACTGAGTACTCGGAGTTCAGCAGACGGGACATGTTCTGAATCGCAGTTACAGTTGATGCTAATGAGACGTTTCATTTAGGTCAACAAGAAGGTCGGCGAGCGAATGTCTGCTATGGGTAACGCTGCTCAAGCTACCGGCTCTTTCGGTCGATAAGCTACCGCTAATCGCTAACCGCTAACCGCTGACCGCCACCAACGGAGCGAATTAGCAAGCTGGCGGAGAGTCATGATGGTACATTGCCGTGCGGTGCGGTGCGGAACGAAACGAAGCGTAGCGTAGCATAGCATGGCCGGTGTTGACAGCAGCTTGATCTTGGCATTGAGTATGAGTATCTCGAATATACGGTATCTGGGTATCTGGTATAATGTATGATTATGCAGGATATATGAACCTCTCCTCTCCAAAAAGAAAAGAAAAGATAGACCAAAAAAAACAAATTTAGAACCTTAGGACCTGGAAACAAAGGGCTCGGTCTATTGGATCGAATCTATCAAGTAGTAGCAGCGACTGATCTCTCGCGGGGATAGGGATAGGTTGAGTACCGCTTGTTTGGATCTTCGATCTTCGATGACTCTGGCAATCTACCATTAGGATAGATAGGATTGTCTTCCTTCCTGCTTACAAGACTCAAAGAGAATTTTTAAAAAAAAGGAAAAAACAGGCCTTTCTCTCCCCATGAGCTAACCAACATCTCCTGCTGCTAGACCTCTCACTCGCTCTCGCTTACGCTCACGCTTATCCACCCTGCAACTTGCCACCAACAGTCTTCATCCCATCCTCTTCACCTCTTACATCACGCTCAATTTCCTTAGCAGCCTGTTCACCAGGAACGACCCCGTCCGCCTGTCTTTGGACAGTAGCTGGACTTTCTCCCCTATCCGGATGTTCAATTCCTATCTTTGGTGGTTTCCCTTTTGTACCTCCGAGCTTGTCCTGTCCGTTGGTGGTGTCTGCACTGTTTACATTTCCTTTCCCCCGTTCGTCGCCTTCTTCATCGTCATCGTTTTCGCTCGACTCGGATTCGGACTCGGTATAGGACGGATCAAACCACCATTGTGGTCTATATTGAGCTGGTGGTAAGTTGACGATATCCGGATCGAATAGCTATTGTCAGACGATCAAACGATAGATAGCATCAGCTCAGACTCTGGTCGATCCAAGCTGTATCTTGAGTTGTTCCTCCTCTTCATTTTCTAACGATAACGATAAAAAGGAAACCCTCGAGTCGATGGACTGAGACTGAGCAATAGCTGATCTGGACAATCGAAGCGGTCCACTCACCTCTATGTACTGCTCATCCGCATATCGATGTTTGCTACCGGCATGTGCGCGGTACTGATACCCCGGCAAGATAATCAGCATTTGTTTCCTGCTTGGATCTCTGTGTGAAAATTGGGATCTGTATACAGCCTGGAATTTTGGCTTGGAAACAGGGGGTCATGCTTGTGACTCACCTCCACTAATGTCGAAGCAAAGTTCCAACCTTGGATCATGCGTAAAGCGCCGACTACACATCCAGTCTGATGTACTCCGATTCTGCGGGACGAAGACCACGACCACGACCACGACATATCGAGCCAAGAGAAACCAGAAAGGAAGTGATAGATTATGGTGTCAATCAGCTCAGCTCGTCCCTCGACCGGACGAAATCGATTTGGGGTTCGGGTTTGAGATTCATCGCGATGTGAGGTTTTGGATGACGATGGGACTCACGGGTCAATCAGTAAGACAGGATGAGCCCTGGTGTCCAATATATATTTCTCCAGCGTGGTTTTTACCACTTCTTGACGGACGGGCTGCCATTCTGTACCGTATGGTCTCCATAATGTCAGGCCGAGATGGATCTGAACATGTACATGTAGATGTAAGTTTGGATCGCACGTAGAACGGCCCGTAAGATTTGCATTTGGCAACGCATAGTGGATCGTGGTGCAGTTATATGTGGAGAGAGCAGAAGGCTGTCAGCTCTTTCCTTTCAACAACAAGATTTTAATACCATCATTGGGACTGAACGATTCGACCGTCTGAAAATATTGTACTGGCTGTGGGGTCATATGCAGGAGTCGGTCTGCAGTGTGAACTCACAAAGTCTACGCCTGTACCCCTTGTGAATGTCAAAAGCGGCTTTATAGGATGTTCGGGCGTGAGGGAGACTATCGTCTTGAGATTCAGTGAGCCCAGATATGGGACCTGTTGGTTTGGTTCGGTGTGGTAGCGCACAAATCACCACACCCAATATCAGCATCAGCCTGCCAAATTGGATGGGATTCACTGATCATCGTATCACCGTGTTCCATGCCATGCTGAATGGGATATTCCGATCCCTTCCATTGTCCTCATGCTGCCTTCTTGGACATTGAAGCGACAAGGGCACTGGATGAGTGAATAGATAGATACCAAGCTCACCTGAGCAGCTGTAGGACTCGCACATCGATACACACCGGGTTCTACGATCGAAAATAGATTAGGCACCTGTATGAGCGATGGCCCAGGCGCTGATTTGGAAGACATGATCAAAGGTCGATCGCTCGGTTGAGGTCTTGCTTCTCGGCGTGAGCAGCCAAGCAGGCAGATAAGGCTTGTGATTTTTGGCAGGCAATGATTCCGGAGGCCGCAGTGATTTGTATCGCTTTCTAGCCTATATCCGCTCGAGGTTGATCCTGGCAAGCATGGTTGTGATTGGCAATATCGATGAGCAGCGGCGATTGCTGCCACACTGTGATGGTGGTTTTCGGGCCTGTCGAACACAATGTCAATGACAGGGTCATGATCTCTGCTTTAGCTTATGAACGCTTCAACATCTACACTTACACCTCTACATGACATGATCGTCCTCCACTCCCACTCGAGAGGTCCTTCCTCATGAGCTTGTTGAACATGGAGGGCTTATATAGATACTATACTACAAAAGTGCCACAGATCTGTGCTTTTGGTTTCGCTACGTTTACATAATTGTTAGTTACGTTCTGATGATCGCCGCAGCTCTCGCTCTGGCTTACACTTACGTACAGATCCGCCACTGACCACAGAGTAACTCCGTTCCCGCGCCACACGCGTGTTCAGATGGATTATATCGCAACGCGTCGGAATGTATTTTGTATTTTCTTGTTGTTTTTGCGTTATTGTGCTACTGTGCTATTTTCAGGGGCTTGGTCGGCGCGAGGGGCCTGTGTGTGTGATTTTCATGGTATAGGACGGTCAAGTCGCGTCGGATGAAACATGTCACAGAACAGCATACGGCAGCATACGGCGCATACGGAGCAGGGAGGGAGGTACTGTAGGTCTATGCATTTGTGCAGTTGTAGTAGAGTCCGAGCTTAGCTCAAAGGCCTAGACTATCAGATCTTTTGCTTTTCTCTTCTCTCCGACGACGATATCTAATACCCACGCAGCAACCTGTTCCTCCTCCTATTCAAACACAGCCTTCCTCACGTTCACTCCATTCCACAATAACAAAATCCAACTACAAGTCGATCACTTGACATTATTCTTGTAACATCAACAACAAATCTCAATCTCAAACCGACATCCTAAACTTTCCAACCCAACCCGCCTCGTCTAGCCAGCCTAGCCTCTCGTTTTCCACTCAAATCATACATTACCATATTCTACACACTACATTCTTTAGTGGCACCTACCTACTTACCAACTCACTTGACACAGCGACAGCGACGCTCGATCCTCGCCCGCTCGACTGTCAATACCTAGCGACCGCCCACTCACCATTCCCATTCACCCACGCTCCCTTCGTTCATACATCATTCCCTGCAATCCAATCTTTCAGGGCAAATTAAGACTTATCAATAACAACATCATCAATCGTCCACTCATTTATCAGTCATCGGTCACTGTCGCTCATCGACAACCACTCGCTGTCATTGGTGTTCATCGACAAGTCGTACTGGATTCGATAGTATATTAGCAACGACACTTGAGAAGCTGGGATCGATTAATTTGCTCCGATAGGTGAGTGACACTGCACATCCATATTTGATTCACTGCGCCATCCTCTTCGACGGCCTGGACGAAATACACTGTGTGCTGTTGCGTGACATGGAACAACGCTGATCATATCAATCAATTTTATTGTCGTGATCGTTCGTTATCACTCCGCACAGCCTATATCATACTACGCACAACACTCTTTTTTTTCAGCCACCCTCGTTTCTAACCATGCACATCTCCCGGGCCGCCACCGCTGCCGCACTTCTGCTGGTACCGCTCGCTCTCGCGCACGAGCCCATTATCCCCGCCCATCGAAGACACCACGCCCGAGCAGTCATCGATGCCAATCGACCTTTCGCGCCTAGAGCAGGAGCAGTGATTGATGATGGTACCCTCGCATCCATCTCTCAACATGATGCAAGTGCTTCAGCTACTGCCGTCCCTAGTGCTACGGCCACCTCGGCTGCTGTAGCTTCGCCCTCGGCCGTCGCTTCTTCCGCTGCGGGTACCGACGACGATGATGATGCAGCTGCTACGAGCGCTGTGAGCAGTGCCGTAGATTCTGGAATCGCGGGCGGAGCTCCCTCGAGCACTTTGTCCTCTTCTGCGCCAGCTGTGAGTACAACGCGATAAGATCATGAAGGACAACCAGCTGACGCGATAATAATATTAGTCCTCGGTTACTTCTACCTCTACATCGGATATCGAGACTTCTACCAGTGCTGCCCTGACAAGTGATTATCAATCCATCCCATAAACCGAGATCCAAACCTCCACAGTATGAAGCAAATCACCAACTGATCCAAACCTTATCCATCCTTATTTCAATAGCAAGCTCGACCTCTTCGGCTGTTCAACAATCAACCGCAAGCAGCACCGACCTCGTTCCAACCACTGTCTCCCAGATCGTCCAATCATCAGCCATCAACAGCGGTACAGCCCACTCTACCATCGTCCTCGTCACCACTGCTTCTCGAACTCAATCAACCCACACCAGCAGCTCGACTGCCGAATCGGCCGAAGGTGAAAAGAAGTCCTCGGGAATCGGCAAGACAGCTTTGATCGCGATTATCGTCGTTGCTTCCGTCGTCGGTCTGGCCGCTATTGGTTGGACGTTGTTCAGGAAATGGAAGCTCAGGCCTTCGAACAGGTTCGATAAGAGGATGAACCCTATTGATTTCTCGCCTCACAATGACAACATGGATGACGACTTGTGAGTTTACTTCCTCTTACTATGACATTTGTGTTCAGTGGCAGGGTTCAAAGCGAAACAATGAAGCTTCGAATTCATGACCACCCGTGCGATAAAGGTATCGATTCTTATGCTCATGTCATGTCGTCTCATCTCTTCACACGCTTCAGCTTCGAGAAGACGCTTCAGCGAACCGCGTCCAACTCTTCCGCTTCTCGACAGCGACAAGAGCTCGTCGCTGAGCTTGACGACCCTAGCCACGTCCCCGGTGTTCCTCCTCACGACTTCACTGCCGGTTCGGCCGGTGTCGGTGCTGGCGTTGGAGCGGGTTACAACATGTACAATGCGGACCCTTACGCCTACGCTGAACAGTACGAATACGACCAGACCTACCAACAACACCCGCACCATGGCCAAGGGCAATACGACCACCAGTACCCGCCCTCGGCGCACACTCAGGACCCCCAGGGTTACGCGACATATAACGGTGCCCCCACTCAGGATCAGCCTCTGAATGAAGGATATGCCGATCTTCAACGTGGTGGCTCGATTGGCTCCGGTTCCGGCCACGGACACGGACACGGACAGGCTGTAAGCCATGATCAGGGTGTTTACCCGGGAGAATTGACGTTCCCTACTGCTGATCAGTATGGTCTTGGTCGACCAACCGGCGGTGCTGAGGGACCGTGAGTTGAAGTTTAGACATTCGTCCTACCCACTTAGTTCATCGAACGCTAACAGCGCTTTCTTACATTCTTCTGTAGATACGCCCAAGCCGCCCAATACAGAGGATACTAAGAACCAGCACCCATCCCTCTCAAGTATCCACCGACATCCTCACGCTCGCTGGCCGAGCTAATCTCTATCTGCCAAACTTCATCCGCAATAACCCGCTGTGGTTGTTTGTCGAATTTTCAAGACTGATCCAGCGTGGTTCTAGCTCTCCGCTCTCCTGCACAACGGCAGTGGAACGCGAAGCTTTTTATCCGCTTCATAATACGTTACAATACGATACGATGCTTGATGCGCCCCCCTTGCCCTTTATCTGCTTTATGCTTCAGGAAATCATGCTTCCTTTTCTGCCTATATATCATGTTGTGCTTGTCATTATCGGTCCTCTGAGTGATAGTGATATCAACATATTCCTTCTGTACATCATTCGTGTAAGATGTACGAAGAGCGCCTTACGATCAATGAGGTCGTATTTCAGGAGGAAAGAGGGGCGGCGGCGGAGATGAGGCGAGTCGGGCGGAGGAAGATCCTGATTGACCATTTGTATTGTACGATATATATATGCAAGGGTTCACTGACATAGCATGCTGCATTGAGGATCTCTACTGTGCAATTGCAGATGTCGGGTCACCGCGTCACTTACTACGTTCGAGTGTTTTGATGAGTATGTATGGTACGAGTACGGTACGGTACGGTGCGAAAGCGCGTAGGTGGAGGTTGTCCGATATTAGATTGGGATATCATGTCGAGCGAATTTAATCGCTAGGACCGGATCTGTATTTTGTCGGTTGCTTGTCGATATCTCGCAGTATATCGTCCATTGGATCGTCTTCTCTCAAGCCAAGGACAATAGTACAAGTTTCTTACAAAGATAGCTCGGGCAAGGTCCACCACGCATAGACAGAGACCTGGAAGTTGGGTATACATATCATCGCGTTTAGGGGAGAGAGGAGATAAGCTATGGCGACTAAGAAGATCCGCTCGGCGAACGCTGTGAGTTGGATAATGTAGTCGTATCACTTATGCACGACTATCTCTTTCTACCTCCATGTGCAGCTGAGGTACCAGATGGTGATGGTGTTTGGTCAAGTGAGCGGTGCTGATTTGATCATTGTTCAAAATGATTTTCTACGTTTTCCATGTCCACCTGATAATTTAGGCGTCCATGTCGACGTTGGCGCCGGGCTTGCCAGTATCCGATAAGCTGAAAGATGGTCGACGGTGAGTATCGATTCATAATCCCCTCGTTGTCTTGTCTTGTCCCCGTATTGTATGTCCATTTGCATTGAGCAGGGGATCGGGTCTGTCTCTGTCTGTTGATGCTTAACGCTAGACGCTAAACGCTAGACTCTAGACTCTGGACTCTGGACTTTTTTCATGGAGTCGGAATCGCCTTCATCTTCCCCTTTCCGCTCGTCTTTCACCTTTAAATCTTGAACCTCCATGGAAACATGAATAGAGGATGAAGATATTGACGTCTAGTTCTGTAAGAGGGATCAAGTTGGAGCTTGGACCTCCAGACGACAAGCTGAGCTAGCTGATCGAAGCTAAGCTAATGCTGCATTTCTCATTTTGTCCATTTCACACATGGTCGCACATCGCAGTTATACAATCTCACTCGTCGATGCTGAGAGTTTGTCTTCCGGCGAGAGAGATACAATCTACACCATCTTTGACGATAACATGTCATACCTGTAAGTCCAGTAAATCCTACTAGTCGGACCACCTACTTCGGGCTGGGTGACAGGGTATTACAATCCACTATTACAATTCAATACCCCTTCTTGCCATTTTGCGTTGCGATGTTGAGTGATGAAGCAACTCTCAAGCTGACTATTGCCGCTTGCTTCCTTTCATTTTGCTTATATACCACAACCTCAAACACAACTCATCTTGAGGTGGCACAGCCAACAAACTTCTTCGTTCCCATATACGGAATCATCAAAGCGAGAAGA
The DNA here is from genome assembly GCA_036287355.1 of Kwoniella sp. CBS 6097. Classification (NCBI taxonomy): domain Eukaryota; kingdom Fungi; phylum Basidiomycota; class Tremellomycetes; order Tremellales; family Cryptococcaceae; genus Kwoniella; species Kwoniella sp. CBS 6097. The sequence continues at coordinate 12,687,409 of CP143074.1, read as the reverse complement.
GCTGTTTCATCCAGACACGAGATACTTGCTCGTCCGATCACCTGCCTCTCCTTCCACTTCCACTTGCACTTCTACTTCCATTTCTACTTCCACTTCCACCTCGATGCCGAGCCTGACCTCTACTATAACGGAGAATATTATAAACCCGCTCGTATCGCTAGCGACGGGCAAATCGAGTCCCAGCTCCAATCCTACTAATTCCAGGGCCAGGTCCAAGAGTAGTACGAATAGCTTGGTCGATGACGATCCGGAGACGAGGCGAAGAGCGCAGGTGAAGAACAATGCCCTGTCTCAGCGGGCTGGGAAGGAGGAAGAAGATTCGACGATACTGGGATATTGTTCATTCAGGTTCGACACTGAGGAAACGCTCAGTCCTCGGGATGCAGAGGTGATATACTGGTAAGTTTGTGAAACCATCTTTTCTTATCGAGCACGTATCATTCCTCGTATCCCAAGACAAGAAACCCTACACCACCCTCTTCTTTTTTTTGTTCTTGGAAGCTTGGCATGGCATGGATCAAAGTCGACGGGTATCTAGAATCGCATACGGCGCCAAGACTGGATGAGCTGACTGGTAATTGCGTTGTGATGATTCCTGATTTCTCGTCTGGTACCTACCTAAATCTGCACTATACGAAACTCAGCTATGAGCTTCAGCTATCCCCTTCTCTCCGTGGCCAAGGGTTAGGCAAGATCCTGATCAATCACTTGGTGGAAATAGGGCGCCGGAGGGGGCTGGATAAGAGCATGTTGACCTGCTTGAAACGTAAGTGAGGACCTCCCTCGTAAAAGAGTACACATACGGTCGAAGCTGATGAATATCCCCCGTTACCGTGGGTCTCTATATGTGATAGGCAATAAGGACGCTCTTTCATTCTATAGCAAACAAGGGTGAATCAGCTAAGTCTTCCACTCCTAATGGACCCAAACGGCTGCTCAAGTCGTAGATGACATGCATAAGACAAGAATACATTACTGACGATTCATCTCACGCGGAGACAGGTATCACCCCGACGAGATCGATCCGACTCGAATGACAGAAGAGGAAGAGTGGGCCGATGAAGGAGATGAGGATGGAGAAGACGAGGCTGATGGTGACGGTGATGAACACGGATCAGAGGATCGTCAAGAGGTGGACTATGTGATATTGAGCAAGAGCTTGTAAGGGAGGATCAAGATGAAATCAAACATCTGCAACCTGACAATCTGTACCTAATAATGAGTATAGTCTGCGATGAGATGGTACAGAATACATCTGTAGTCAACATAATCTACATACTCTACATACACGATTTATACTGACACTATCTTGACGGCACTGCACAGCACGAAAACATTATACTTGAGTGACTGGGATATAATATAGTATATTTTGCAGGCCTGAGTTCCTGAGCTAAAATGATGCGATGCAACATGTTCAAGAAGACCGACCGACTAAACTCTCTGCTTCTTCTTCTTCTTCACTGTAATTTTCATTCTATCTTTTCCGTCCTACTTACCTCCTCGTACCCATACCCCTCAACTCCTCAAGACGAGCCATCATCCTCTCCTCGGCCGCCTCTCTGAGCATATTCACATTCCTCAACAAAGCTTTGACGCCCTCAAAATCGAGCTTATCGATCAATTCTCTTCCACGGGCAGCTTCGTCGACTAGCTCTAACATTCTCTTTTGCTGAGACGTCCGTTTCATCGGTGAAGGTAACGGCAAAGCAGCCGTTTTCGAATTGCTCGATGCTGGTGATCCTGCTTGTTTTTCGTTGGTGTCAAGTTCTTGGGAACCCAAGCCGAGCTGAGACAATGAGGATCCAGTGGCGACTTTGCCTTGGCCTCGCGTTTTTCTGGATTTCGGTGAAGGAGACGAAGGGACTCGAACTAATCTTGACTTTCTCAGGTTCTGAGAAGAGGCAGAGGCGGCGGGAATATCTTCAGGTGCATCTGTAAGATAGAGTAACCGCAGACGAGCAGGTAGCGGTCAGCTTTGTAATGCGTTGACCACGAATCACCCCGAGACGAACGGGCAATCCAAGTCAATCCAAAACTCACCATCAAATCTCCCGCTGATACTCTCGCTCCACTGACTCATCCCCCTTCCGAGCCCAGATGCGTGGCCCTGAGAAGCTCTGATAGCTTCGTCCTCTTCCATCTTTCTGATTCTAGCAGTCTCAGGACTCAGCAAGAGCTCATCGTCCTCCTCGTCGATATCGATATCGATATCAATAGTCTCGGGAACGGGCTCAACGGGTTCCCTGAGTACATTGGCCGGTGGCAGGACTGCTACTGCTACTGTCGCTTGAGCTTGAGCTTGTTTCTGCTTCTTGATTTGAGGTTCTTCGGTGAATTCATCTAGACTGGAAGGTTTCGTCCGTCTTCTCTTCGATCGTCGAGGCTCGTTATCCTCATTCTCGACAGTCTCATCACTCTTGGCTGCAGCGACTTCAACAGGAGAAGATTCGGACGCAAGGGTAATCGCGGCCTTTCGTTTGCTTTTACCTCCTCTTGTGATGGTGGTTGACGACGAGATCGATTCAGCAGATGAGCTCGCTACCAGAGGAGTCGTGGCGGACGAAGTGGAAGCTGATGCTGACTGGATCTCATCTCCTTCCTCGACTTCGTTAGACACGTTTTCGGGTTGAGCGACAGTCGATTGCTGCTCGGTCGGACCAACGATACCAGCCGATGATCTACGTCTCCTGTACTTCCCTCCTTTCTTTCCAGCTCTGGTGGGGCGGACCGGCGGCTCCTGTCGAGACGAGGAGACTTCCTCAGTCGCATCGGCGGAAACAGGGGCCGATATGACCTCTTCAGATTGCTTAGACTCTGTGATGAGTTCGGTTACGGAGGGCAAGGAGATCACCGCTTGACCAGCGGCCGGGACGTCCGAAGTTGATGGTGAGAAGAAGGATAATGAGGGGACTTTGGAGAGCCACCTGCTCGCGGATGAAAGAAGAGACGGTCGGATAGGAGATCCAGATGCGGCAAGGGCTTCTACTTCTACGTTTGCAGGGCCGGCCATGACGAGTTCACTGAGGTTGTTCCGGTTGTGCACCTCGGGCGATACAGCCAGAAACTCAATAATGTCCTCCTTGCGCGCTTCCTCTTCAGTTCCCGCATTTGTCGAGTGATCAGCCTCTGCGAGTGCCGCAGGGCAAGACTGATCAATGCCATCGCTCTTGGATGCTTGCATGCCCTCGAAATCAGGGTGTTCAGGTGTCGCAAAACTTCCAATTTGAGCAGCGACCCGCTTGCCCTTCCCCTTTACCTTCCTGTTAACCCTCTTCTTACCCCTGCCTTTGACCGCCTTACTTTTCGACCTGCACTGAGCTTGACTAGTCAACGACGCGGGTCCAAAGACATCTTCGTCCGGCTCTAGTTCCAATTCGCTAGAAGAGAAAATAGCAGGATCGATTACCGAAGAAGCCTCATCAGAAACGTATTTCTCGCTACCCGCTTCTGAGACCGCTGGCGAAGGTGGTACGATATCGTGATAAGCCGGCTCAAGGACTTTATCAGGTTGAGGGTGAGGTCCGGATAATTGAGTTTGCTCGATGGACTGGGAGACGTCGGCATCGTATTCGCCTGCAGTCGGGGCAGGAAGGATCGCAGTTGGTGCGATGGGCTGTTCGCATTCGTCCATCTCGACGTCCGCTGGAACTCCTCCGTCTCCAACTCCAATCTCGACGTCTGTGGATGCAAGTCCCGGTACTGGCAATGACGATCTCGTACTATCAAGGTGAGGGTATTTCGCCAAGCTCTCTGCTCCAGATAAGGGACTTTCACCCATCAAACCGGGGGCAGTAATCATTTCGGGCACAGCAGCCAACAAATCCCTGAGGAATCCAGCCACGTCATCCGAGTAATCCAGATCTGACGACTGAGCGAAGGTCTTCTCCCAGAAAGCTTGGAAAGCAAGCGGGACAGCAGACGTCTGAGCTCGTGAGAGTCGGGGTGCGTATAGGCCGATCAGGGTGTTCAGCGAGCCTGAATTGGCCGGGATGTGAGATGCAGAGATGGCTTGGCCGAGAGCATGAAGAATAGCAACGTATAGTTGATCGAGCTGTGCAAATGGAAAGTCAGCTAGCTGTTCCGAGAATGTCTTATACATGAATGGGATGACTAACATTTTGCGCCATAGTCTCTGTCGCAAGTTGTTCGGGATCTTCCATCCATTTAGAAAGACCGCCATCCAGAGCTCCAAGAACCGGTTCGACGAATCCGGCCGGGACATCTTCAATCATTTGTATCAGGCTGACCACCAGTTCTTCAACAGCGGGTGAAATGACTGCGCCAGCATCGGTTTGGGTTGACGATTGAGATTCAACTGCGGGATAAGAATCCTCTAAAGCGCTATTGACGAGGGAGAGGAAATCGACCGGGACGTAATTCTCGTCGATCTGCCAGGGGGAAGCATGCGACTCTTCGGATGGCACAAAGGAGATCCATGATATGGCTGAACCGAGACAAGAGAGCGTGATGGTGGTCGATCTGTGCAGACACGAATATCAGCTATGGGTCGCGGGTTGACATCACCAGGCTAGCTCACCTAGTCTTCTCGCCCTCGTCTAGAAAGTCGGTCAAATGCCCCGCAAGAGCCTCGATCACACCAAAATTCGACCCGACCCTCTTGGCTCGGAACCGAAGAACAGTGACTCGAAGCAGGGATTGCCAGATATTCAGGTCATTCTGGTTCGCGAACCGGTGCCAGAATGACGAGATTTGGCGTCCTCGGAACGGACCTGAGAGCAATGATACCAGCAAAGCGCCTGTATGGTTGGTTGACGAGACAGTGGAGGAAGGCTGAAGATCGATGACTTCGGTCCATTTCGTAGCTGAAGCGTATGATGCAATCGAATCAGCCTTCATTATTCATCCGAGGTGATACCGAGTCACGATCACTCACCAATGAGGCGCCAGACATCCAACTGGTATTCCTCGCAATCTTCGAAAAGGAACGGCAGAGCATTGGTGATGTCTCCAAGCAATTTACCCGCATATCCAGGTGCACAGGCGATATCCAGTACTTGTTTCAGGAACGTCTTGAAGGCATGTTGAACAGCATTTTTGATAGGTTGAGGTGCTGTGCTTCTGAGCAATTGGCCGATGATTGACCCCACAACCGTAGGTGAACCATTGCTGTCTAGACCCATGGCTATTTGACCTATAGTTGTGGTCTGATCTGGGCTCGGCAATCGAGTAGTGACGAGCACATCTTCACCTAGGATCTCCAAGGCCGCGTTGAAGAGGTGTGATGTGACACCCAATCTGAGCTCGTCTTCGTCGAAGGTACAAAGCCCCTGTGCGTTGATTCGAGAGATGGGCACGTAGGTCTTCGGGTCCCTGTTATACACTTGAAGAAGCTGCTGAGTTACCGCCTGGAGACCGGCTAAGAAAAGGGGAGTAGGGGGTGCTCGAGCGATCTGAATCGATTTGAGCGCATGCAGAAGATTCGACCAAACAGCGGAAAGGACGGCGGGTATAAGAGGCAGTTCGTCGTTTTCAATGTTGCTCTTGGTCCATTCGATGGTAGAAGGGTCATTGATACCGTGGATACTGGTGAGTGCTTCGTCAAATAGAACAAGCAATCGACCCAGTCGCTTGGCGGCCCAGAAAGATCCCCAAGAAGGGATGTCCGAAGCCTGGATCTCGTCGTATTGAATATCCTCCAGCAATTCGACGAGATCGGTCTCTTTCTCCTTGCTGAAGATCTCACCACTCATGTATCGCTTCACGAGTAGCTTGTCAAGACTCCACGTATCTTGTGATCCGGAATTAGGAGATGTGATGGCTTCGAACATGGCCCAGCCTTGAGTAGTGAGCTGATCTACACCGCAGATCGCGAAAGACGACCTGAGCATGGGGTGTACGACTTTCTCGAAGGCGTTGTCGAGACGGGGGAGTCGAGCCTCTTCAGGGGTCATGTCGGGTACGGGTACACCATCTGAAGAAGGCAAGCCAGAGATCGCGCTCATCTCCTTTGCTGGCTGGTCTACGTGGCATAGTGCCATTCCAGTATGGGCGTACACGACCGCCGTGGCACCGAGACCGCATGTCACCAGCCATTGGAATTTCTTGCTCTTTTCAGATCGCTGCCAGACGTAATGAGACTCGATACCCGGTTTGGCGCTGGTCAATGCTCGCGCGTAGGACATCTTGTCCGTAGCTTTGGACAAGGCAAGATCGACGGCTAGCTGGACAGTCGCTGCCCGCTGTTCGACAGTCTGTTGGGATGAAGCGGCGAACGGCTTGTACGATCGAATAAGCTGACCTTCAGGGGAGATGGAAGAGGCGAAACCGGAAGAAAGATACGCGTGGATAGCGTGGTTCCATGCGGCTCGAGCCAGCAAGGGCCTGACGGTGTTTGTAGAGGGTTGAAGGGATCGCTGGGTTAAAAAATACGTACGTCAGTTCAGCTCGTACGAGCAAGAACGCTCAAGCTGACTCACGTCCATAATATGGTCAAGCCCACCAGCAAGTCCAGAAGAAGCATAAGCTGCGCCCATGAGGGTCACGACCACACTCCAAGCTGCACATGCCCAGTGTACGTCCGTTGTTGATCCAACAGTATCCTTGAAAACCTGCTCGAGGGCGTGCCATTCCGTCTTCTTCTCTCCATCTTTCCCGTAGATGGGGGTGGCTTTACCGGGTACTTTGAGGGCACTTTTGAAGTGTGAGACAACGAAGAACTCGCTTTTCTGTACGATCGACTTGGCCTTGATCCAAGCTTCTCGGCTGGAGGTGTCACCGTTGTTCATGGAAGCGGATTGAGTGTTGGCAAGAAAGGCGAATTTCGCTCGGGCGAAAGCGCAGACAGCAGCTCCGGCCTTGTATCGGATTAAATTGGACGAACTGGCAACGCCTCGTAGACAGCCAGCGAGGAGATCGGAATAGTGAGGGAAGAATATCGAAGGGTAATTCGAGACGAGATTCGTGATGGCATGGAACCCTTCTTTCTTGAGTGCAGGCGGTCCTTCCTTCCCCGATGGCCCCAACGCACCCAAACTGTCTGTCATGGCTCCTTCCAGCGCTCGCACAATCCTGTCTTTGACAGGTTGCACGCAGGCCGAAGGGAGATTCATATGAGTGAGAACTAGAATGGAGAGATAATACGTCCGTTTGGGGTTCGGTGTGGGCAATTTGGGAGTTCTGGGGATGATCATGACTTGCTCGAGGATAGACTGTAAATCGGCTTCGCTGTAACATGAAATGAGATGAGGTGAACCGAATGTAAGACTAATGAATCTCAGGACGGCAGCACCGACTCCTGACGCCTCTCGACGATACCGGACTTCTGATTCCGTGTATCCTTGTCGAGCAGGCTTTGTAGGCGAAGAGCTTTTCGGACCCATACCTGGCGTAGGGGAAGGTGTGAACCGACTTCGATTATTGTTGTTGCCATTGTTAGTCGGCGTCCGATCTTTGAGTGGCATTAAATCTCTGAACGGCGTGTCATTATCGCTTGATGCGAGGGCAGGATCGGAGTGTGGTAGTTTACCTAGCAATCTCGCTAGATCTCGTTGGATCGCGCGAACCATTGCTGGAGCCTCGTCTCGAATCGGCTGAGTTGTCATTCGAGGTTCCGAAGGCGGCGTAGGTATGAGAGTATCGGTGAGGTATAGGCGTAAACGTTGGGTGAGCGTGCTATAGGCCTCTTCTAGGGTCAACAGGTCCTCCGCGCCGTCGAGGATGATGTTGATCAAAGAACCGGTTGTCAAAGCCCCATCTTCTTCAATCGTCTCCTCTTCTTCTTCCGAGCTGCCTTCTTCGACAGCTTCTTCGCCTTCTACAGGGTCGGAGGACTGTACAGCAGAAGAAGTAGAGGCGGCACTATCGTCTGATCCAGGAATCTCGCCTGGCATCCTTCCTTTCCCCTTTCGATCTGACCCTTCACCAGCTGCACCTCTCATCATAGCCAGCTGGTACGAATCCCTCGCTAGCAGTTTTGGTCTTTTCCCACTGACTAGTAATCGGGCGGCCTCTTTGTTGTTGAGTGTCCCTTCCTCTACTGAAGCTGCCAGTCGGATTTGTTGGGCGACACGGGCTTTGAGGATACTTCGAACGAGTATCGGTGTATCGGACAGTAGTCGACCCTTGCCACGCGAGGCTGAGGGGGAATCATGGGGAGTTACGGGATCAGAATACGATCGAATCGATGAGGGGACGAGCGGGGTCTTGGCTGTCGGCGAGGGTAAGATGAGGTCGTCGGTGTGGAAGTATTTTGTATCTGTCCGAGGAGAGAAGATGACTCCGCGTCGAGCCATGGCTAGGGGTATGCAGTCGCATCAGTGACCTAAGCCAAAAACTGGTTTTCCCTTCCTGATCTGAAAGCCGGGCACAAAAAATATGACATGTTACTCACCGACCGTTTTAGCAGCTCCGAGAGGTATCATGTCCGGTCTAGCAGGACTCGAGCTAGAAGGCACGAGCGCGTCTACTTTGGCTGAGGGCGAGGGTGACGACGAGTCTACATGCGTATCATGATCTGAAGCTGGATCGAGATTGGTGAATGAAACATGATGGGATGGTCGACTTGAAGAGGCGTAGGCGGACATGGGTGATAGATTGATTTAGGTGCGGAGGTGGGGTTGTTCTGATGGGGTGGCTGAGCGCGCGCCGCGATCGTTCAACGTAGGTAGCTGAAAAGTGAGTGACAGGTCTTGACAATGGAAATGGTAATGTGTATGAGTGAGTGAGACAGGTAGCTTATTACAATGTACGATGCGTTTTCAGAGATACGATGACGATACAGTGCGATGAAGCGATGTTGTTAACGAAACAACGGACAATAGGATGTAATAGTAGTATAGTGATTGAAGTTGGAAGTCAAAAGGAATCATCCATTCAGCTACATGAGGGAAAAGTAATGTTCAACCAGGGACAGGGGAGGAGGCTCGCGATTTTGCAGGGTTCAAACCCCAACCACGCATTCACAACGTAACATGAAACTATGAAACTATAGACGCGTTATATTACTTACGCCCTTGCTACGCGTCAAACATCAAAGACACCGTGGGAGAGTTGCGAGTGGGGGAATCAAGTGGAGGTTGTCCACCTTGATTTTGATTTTGGTGGTTTGAGCGATTGATGGGATTCCCCCACCTTGAGTGCCAGTCACCGAGAAAACATTCATTATATGGAGCATTCCGTAGTCCCTGACGGGTTGAGCCTCTCTTCTGGGAGCACTTTGTGATTTTGGGGTGAGTTAAACCCAGGAAGAGGAGGTGAAGAGAAACTCGAGGGATGAGATTTGAGGGATGAGCGTTGAGTGATTATCGTCTGGCCAATGATATCCATTGCACCGGATCCTTCGTCTCTCAGCGATCTCGCGATCTCAGCCCCGACCAACTCCAAAGGACCCATTGTGTGGGGTGGGTCGCCGAGCGTACCGAGCCTACAGTGTACAATGTACAGTGTACAGTGTACAGTGTATCGCTTTCAGTAACCAGTCACAACCACTTCTCTCCCCCCGCTCCGGGCGGTGCATGCAGATCTATTCCCATCCTTTGATACGCATACTATACGAGTACTGTTGTACTCTACTGAAAGAAAAGATGACAACTTTCTCAGCACTGGCAACTCACATCTTACATGAAGGTTATGAGTGATCGTCCTTCTACGTCATCAATTGTCATCCATGCTTCTTTTCTGTCGTGTCAAAGGACCCCTCTCGGCTATCGCAATCACCATGCTCAATTCCACACAGGTACAGGTACAGCTGTACCCGGTGTTGCCGTATCTGCACATATGCCCTCTCTCGTCAGCTACGAGATTGAATGATCAGTTATTTTCCTTGCCACCTACTATACTGCACGGAAGCCGTCTGGGATCTGATCTGCTTTTTTCTGGCTGAGGACGTCAGACATCCTTTGAGTGATCGATTTGCAGCTAGAGAGTGGGGGCAGTATGAGTAAATTATCAACGTATCAGAGTCCAAAGTCTCACTCACTGTCAACTAGCCATTCGGGTCGAACAGATCTCACATCCCGAAGAGATGAGATGTAATATGGTATGATGGCTTACTTCAGCTCTCGGCTATGCAAACGGTGTCTCTACCATCATCCGGTTACAAGCCCCTGGTCTGGGTGGCGGTGATGGACGTTGACGGTGGTCAAGCTGACCCAACGACTCGTAATCATATTGGTTCGAGCAAAATAGCTCATACAGTACAAGTATCATCAAAAGCTGTGCCATTCACTACTGCTACTACTGCTACTACTGCTACTACTGCTACTACTACTTACTATACATCCAGCCAAGCTTGCATCTCATCCATCTATAGAATACTGGGACGATATAAAGTATCCATAGATTCTATTCTATTCATTCCTCTTGACATCTCTTCGTATCTTCACAACATGTAACAACGTTCAACATCTTCATCTTCATAGCCCTTATCACATTTACTCAGAATCTATAATCCATACTCATATCATATCTTATCATCCAGCTCACATGCCTACACCTGCAACATTGACCTCACCTCGAAGGCACCTTTACCACGACTTGGGTCCAACCATCATGTGGACCAGATGGCACAAGTACACATGTCTGTGGGTAGCGACTACGACGACTACCCTTTTCCTCGCTCAATCTATACCGATGATCGGAGCTTCGCCTATTACTACTATTACTATTCCTGAACCTAGTGTGAGTACAGTACATGCAGACGGCCCAAGCGCCTTGAACACGCCTTTTCCACACCTGTCTCCAGCTGCTGTTTGCTGATAAGATAGCAATATGCTTATACATATGCTGCATACAGATATCCCTCTTGCAGCCCACGGCAACATTTACTCACCGAGCTCTCGAACACGTACATGTACATATATTGGGAGGCGGTCTTGACGAGACTGAAAGTCATTATGATAGCGATGTCGGTGGCAAGTACAGAACATTTGCCACTCGGGCCGAGGGTGATGCTTCCAACAACAACAACAACAGCGGAGCAGGCGGAGGAGGTATCAATGGAGCAGCTATAGGCGGTGAGTACTCGTACATAACATACCATGTTCCAAATAACATCGACTACCCTCTTGTCATATGCCATGCGTCACATCCACTCTCTTCAGCATTCGAAGGTGCTGGTCAAGCTCACAGGTCCGAAGGCGGCGATGGGCGATGGTGATCTTCGCTGATGTTATATGTATTCTTTTCCACTGATGTTGCAGGCGTCATAGCTGCTATCTTGGTGGTAGCGGCCATTATACTAATCCTCTACCTTCGTTCCCGCCGACACTCCCAAAAACGGACTCTCGTCCTTCCCATCCCCCGACACCAGACCCAAGTTCAACTTCAACCTCATATACTTCCACCGCCATATACGTCCCCACCAAAGGGATATATTCAGCCATTATCTTATCTTCCCCAACCACAACCACAAGCACAGGCTCTACCTCGCTACACAGGTCCACAGATCAGTTCAGCCTACGTCTCCGGTACGGGTACCGCATCCCGTACAAAGGCAGGAGTAGGAGCAGGAGCAGGAGCAGGAGCAGGAGCAGGAGCAGGAGGTGGTGGAGTAAGGTATCCTGCTGCGGTGCGTCCTAGCTCTGGGGTGAGAGGGGGATCAGGGTATGTTACCAGAGCTTTCGGAGGAAGAGGAGGGGGAGGGGGTAAGAAGAAGGGTGTTCAGTGGGGTGAAGTTGGAGTCAGGAATTACTGAGCAGAGTACAGTACCCCAGTATCAGATCCCATCCGTCTTGTGTCAACCATACACGAAGATCCGCTTCTCCCCTCATTCTTTGAATCATGTAGCAGCGAAATTACTGTATATACAGTACATATATATCTATAAAGTAGCATAAACACCAATCCAATCATCATACGGCTCCGGAACGACTGGTTAATGTAGTTTATGACGTATTATTGTGTTCGTATCGAATGTTGGTTTGCGCTTTCCTCTGCCTGTTGCGAAATGTCCTAAGGTTATCTGTCTAGATTGTGACGACGATGAATTTACTTACTGTATTACTGTATTGCACTGTAATCAGCATGTATTCCGCTTATAGTTGTCCGTGATTCATAGATTCTGCTCAGCGATCTGGCATAGTTTTTCACAAGCGTATTCCATTGCATTTCGTGGCATAAGCATAAGATCGTCTTTGGTATATTAATGTAGGCCCTACGGCAGGTAACGCACTAGGATAATTATGGGGCCATCAAGTGATATTAAGTGCTCTATAGCTGTTCAAGAAGAGAGATTGAGTGCAGTGGAAGTGTAAAGATGATACAATGTGATGTTGTATGCAATATTGACAACCAAAAACAAGTGAGAATGAGAAAACCAGAAACAACGAGGACAACAGCCGAATTGAGCGAAAAACCAATAGGTGATGCGATCGGCCGTTTTGGTAAAAGAGTTTTGGAGAAAAGGGGGCTCTAATGATCTCGTGATGTATATACAAAGTAGAGGTGTATGTTGTGCGACTTATGGTACTGTACACAGGTAGCAAGATACGGACCAATCTGGTCTGAGTCTCATAGGCAGCTGCCAAGACATTGAAGAGCAGAATCGTACTAGTACTGCGTTTGACTGCACGTCTCTAGTCTTGATTCTCGGCGGAGAGAATAATGTGTTTCTCTGGTTCGGGATGGTCGATCTTCGTGTTGTGCTCGATGTCTCCGGAGATTGCCGTTGGACCTATCGTGGCAGGTTCAGATGCATGTGCAGGTGCAGGTGCAGGCTCCGGCGTCTCTTGAGCCATTAGGGAAAGATCGGTGGAACGAGAGGTGGTCGCTGGCGGTTCTTCAACGACATCGACATAGGTTGGTGAGCTAATGGAATCCGCTTGCTTTCCGGGAGCTGAGGCGAATTTGAGCTTCGACTCAGGGGCATCTGCAGAAGGGTGCGCATGAACGGTAGTATCGTCTTGCAGTTTGGCAATGTGGGCGACTGGCTCAGCGGCAGGCTCAGACCGACTGCTTGAATCGGGTTTCTGGTCAGGCTCTGCCACTTTCGTTTCCGTAACGTTCCCCGATACATCCTCGACGTCCTGATGCTGGTTGTCAGCCGCTTGTTGCGAGTCGCCGTCACTGACAGGCGCTTCCAAAGTCGGCGCAAGGGCCGAGGCAAGCGGTTGCGAAGCATGTTCTGTGACCGTATCTGGGACCGGTCCTTCGTGAACCTCTGCCACTGTGTCGTTGGCGAGTGTAAGAGGTGTGGCTTGGTGTTCAGAAGCGCTCGTCACCTGCTCGACCTCTGTGGGCGGCTCGGACGAAGCCGCAGACGTAGTGTTCGTCGAGTTGTCGGCGACATTGGTCTTCACGTCTTCAGCCTGAACTTCTGGTTCGATCGCTCGATCCGTCTCAGGCGAAGAAGACTCGGCTTCGAGTTCTTGGGCTTGGGTTAGAGGTGGTGCCCCACCAGGTGCAGGTTCAGGAATAGCTTGCTCGATATGCTGCGTATCTAGAAGCGGAACAGCAGGCACTGCGTGATCGTTGAGATCATCCTCCTGTTCAAGTGCTGCGACCGCGGGCGACTCGGAGGTATGAGCATGTCCAGCGGAATCGCCGATAAGGTTCTCTTCTTGATCCTGGGCGACCGTTTCCGGTTCATGCCTCGATGCGTGGGTATTGACTGCTTGAGAGTGATCTTCGACTCCGACCACAGATCCAGCGCTTACGGATTCAGATCCGGATATTGTGCCAGGCAGCACCTGTATGTTCAAGGTTGATTGCGTTTGCGCCTCATCATCGTGCTCATCCAGCTTCAAGTTTAGAGCCTTCGTGGCTTTGGGCGTTTCAGTCTCTTCCAGAGCCTTATCGACAACTTCTACCCATTCATCACCCCTGTCCGAAGCAGATTCCGACTGAGGCGGTGCGGTGCCTTCGTCCGTATTGTCTCTCGACATTTCCGTCGTCGTGGGGATTGACGATTCGCCGTCCTCTGAGATGGTGTCGAGATCATGATGAGGGACTTCGAGCTGGAGCTGGGTATGAGGACCGTCATCGACATCCGCATTTGAGGTCTCGGCCCGAATGTACGTTTCGTCCCGGTCTTTAACGGAAGCCAATGAGAGTAGCGCGCGTGTGTCTTCAATTTTCTTTTTAGCGGATTCCATCCCGGATTCCGTCTCGGAAGCGGCCTCTGATGCGTCTGTGACCGCAAACACAGGGATCGTAGACACATCAGGGAGGCTGGTTGATCCTGTGTTCCTCGGCTCAGCAGCCACGGGTTCACCGAGTTCAAGCACATGCGCGGATGATACCGATTTCTTATGAGCCGATGGTTCTTGTGGAACGGGTTCTTCGATGCTGTCGAGGTTTGTCGCGTGATCCGCAGCACGTGCGGGTTCAGTAGCGACATCATTCGTCGACTGCTCAACGACGACTTCATCGTGCTCCGGTTGCGATACTTGCACCACCTCAGCCGCTCTGCCTGTCCTGTCGACAGTCAAAGAGGCCTCCTGCGTCGATGTCGATGCAGTCGGTGAATCTGGCTGCTTGACAGTGAGATTAACTCCGAAGTCTTCCTCATGATCTAATGCGCGGGCGGAATCAGCGATTGACTCATGCTTGGGCGTAGCGTCCTCTATAGGGATAATTCGAAGCTTGGGTGTTCCGACTGCGGACAACAGGTTCAGGTATGAGTCAGCTTATATTCCATACACAGGAGTGGACACGAAAACTCACCTGAAGAAGCCAATTCATCTTCAATAGGTTGAGATTCGCCCTTGTGTTCGGTGATTTCTACTTGGTTTGGCAAGGAGTGCTTCGGGATAGACGGAAGGGTATTAGCCAGGGCAAAGATCGGTCCCTGTAGATCCACAAGTGGCGTCTCAGCTGGAGTGAAGAATGCTTCGTTCTCTACCGGTGCGGGCGATGTAGGTTCCTCCGGCGATAACTCGTCCCGATCGATAGGTTGGCTTGTTAAGTGTTGCTGTACGCTTGACTGATCTTGGGAGTGAGAGGCATCGGGCAAATCGGTATGCTGGGCTGCATGGACGATATCTCGGTGGATCGGAGTATTAGCGACAGGGTTCTCTACCTTGTCGACAGGTTGATCGTCCAGGAGATCAGGAGCTTCCGCTTCAGGCTCGATCGATCGTTCCGTCCCACCTGCGTTGAGTTGCGGTATATTGTAGTTCGCTCCATCTTCGTGCATGTTGATAGCATCAGCAGCACTGACATCGGTATCTGCAGGCAGATCTCGATTCGCGACAGAAGGTGAAGGCGAAGGAGCGAGCGATCTTTCCTTCCTTGACGGCTCATCCGAGATGGAAGTAGCCATACTCTCGGTCCTTTGTCTGACTTCCGCATCGCCGGTGACAGGAACGACAGGCACATCTGCAGCTCCGCCGGACGAAGGGATATGCCCCAGGGCAGAGGGTGTCGGGGCTTGCTCGATCACCGTTACGTTGAGTGGCTCCTGGATAGCGATGGCTAGCCCAGGGGAAGTGGCCGTCTCCTTGTGCGAGCCGTCTTCCTCGAGTCTCTTCTGCGCGGGCTCAATGAAGGCGGCAGTACTCGAAACAGAAACAGCGGAGGGCAGAGGTGTACTCGCCCTTGTCATATCAGGGGTAGGTACGAACACCGCTCTGGTTGAAGCGCCATCTTCGGCTCCTTCCGAGGATGTGAGGGCCGTAAGGCCAGATACCGTCTTCTGTCTGACAGGTGTCTCTGCAGCAATGAGGCCATCATCAGATTCCGTCTTTTCGACAAGCCGCTCCTCTTCGTTTGCATCAGAAATCACGTTGAGACTGGTCGATTGCGTCAAGGATTTGGTGTTGAGCCAATGACGCCAGATTTCCGAGTCTCGCTCGTACCACCTCCCCATATTCTGGATAGGCTTCAAATCCAGATCTACAATCTTGACCTTTCCGCTTCCGTCTACTGCCGCCCATGCACCCGAGTCGAGCTTGTGGAGAGTGACTTTCACAAAGACGGAACAGTCCTTGAAAATAGCCGAGAGGGAATATGCGACCAACCGTTGTCGCAGTGTCCACTTGTCTTCCTTTTCTCGGCCTGCAGTGGGCGATGAAAGGTAAAGTTCAACAAAGAACTCAAGCTCAGCAGCTGTGGGTGAAGGAATATGCAACGGGTCGAACAGTGAGGCGTCGGGAAAGGCTGCAGCGAATCGTTCAGCAAGGTTGGAGATATCGGTGGGATCAAGGGTTGACTGAAGAGACTTCAGCTCGTGAAGAGCTTTCGATGATTCCAGGGCGGGGATGACAAGTGATGCAATCTTCGCGGTCGTGCTACCTTCGCCGGCTAAAACAGGTATCTTGTCAACCTGGCGTACACTCGAAGGTCAGCGGCGGGCTCATTGTCCAGAGGAGATAGACTTTGAACTGACCTGATCAGGCTTGATCTTATCACCATCGATAAACATTTTCCAGTTGTTCCCTTTACCGCCGCTCCCCGCCCACATACCCCACAGCTGCTCTACCGCATGAGTCATTTTAGCCTGATCACCCGAGTACAGGTCGAGTGGACAATACTTCTTCTCGAAACCGGGACTTCCGGAACCGAGATGGCTATGGAGGCAGAAACGACAGGTTTGGGATTTGATCGGTATGGCTTCAGGAGGTGAGATCCATTCTGCAGAAGGCAAGAAGCCCCACTTCGGCTAGAACAGACATATTAGCGAATTATCTTTTCGGTTTACTTTACGCACCAAGACAAAGCTTACCTTGATCTCGACGGCTACAGTGACCTTGTCGTCGGCTTTCTCGTTGATAGTAGTGTCGTCCATCAACAACGCCCTGACATCGCTCGTGACCAAACCAGCGAGATCTTTGCCGGCTCCGTTTCTTCTCTTTTCGGGGCGAATAGACTCAGCGTTCTCCAATAATTCTTTCGCCCAAGATTGCCCCAGATTGACCGTCTCCGACAGTGGTAATAACTCAGGAGATAGAAGCTTGGGCAGAAGCTCATCCCGCCAGGTATCCTGGACCAGTTTCAGATCAGTAGGGGAAGTGGGTCCGATTGCCAGAGTCGATTTCCTGATTCGGAGCACTTTGCCAATACGTGATGGCTGGTCACCATGGTAAGAGAAAACGATATGTTCGGCTCCTTCGCCATGGTATCTCCAATCATCCGTACTAGTCTCGTTGCACAGACCAGGTAAAGGTACCTGCTTCTCTTCGCCCTTGATAGTTATCTCATCCTCTTCTTTAGGCGGAGTGGGTAGAGCCG
Source organism: Kwoniella sp. CBS 6097 (assembly GCA_036287355.1). Lineage (NCBI taxonomy): Eukaryota > Fungi > Basidiomycota > Tremellomycetes > Tremellales > Cryptococcaceae > Kwoniella > Kwoniella sp. CBS 6097. Next base: position 12,670,279 of record CP143074.1, on the reverse strand, counting down.
AATCAGCATTAGCTGCTCGGGCCGCTTTTTCAGCCGCAGAAGGAATCTTGATAATCTCTCCCATCTCTCCAAGAGTGTATTCGGTAGGGGTGAGAGACTGGGCTGAGGGTGGCGCTCGCAGCTCGCGATTCTCTCCGCTTTGACTTTCTGGTAAAGTGCCAAGATCGTCTGATACGTGCTTGGAGAGGGAGAAGCCGGAAGTACCGAAGAAGCTTCTTCGAAGGCCCATCGAAGATTGGAAGGAAGACGATCGCTTGAAGGAATTGGCAATATCCCGGAACCCTCGAGGGGTGCCCTGCTTCGAAGAGGCAGGCGATGTCGGGCGATTTTGCAGATCTGGCTCGATCACTTCTGGTTCCGGTGGGGGCGGAGGTGGTCTGTGAACAACCGTGACGAGAAGCCATTCGATGGGTTTGTCATCGGTAGTGTCGTTGGATATGGGTGAAGCGAGTCTGACGAGAGTGAAAGGTGGCCAGTTCGACACGCAACGAGGATCCAGCTGTGCATCCTCGACGAAAGACAGAAAGGTATCGTCAATCTCAATGACTTCTTCCTGCTGGATCGTATAATCCGCTTTCGGGGCATCTTTGTACTCCTGGAACGTGGTGCGCTTCTTGATCACTGGTCGTTTGGAGCCACTAGGAGTGTGCAGATCCGAACCAGAAGGGCTGAGGGGGACTGGCGGTGATTGCGGTGAAAACGCAAGGCCTAATTCACCAAAGCTGTTTGGGGAATCGCTGAACCCTGATTCCGAGAAATCATCCCATACGGATCCACCTGCCCCGGTCTTCGGCAAGACAGACAAAGAAGTCTGCTTCTTAACCTCTCTGGATGGCTCGGAATTACTTGCGTCGCCTGAGGAGGGGGTCCGTGAAGAGGCCCCAGTGGGGGGAGAAGCAGCGGCGTCTTGTGAGAATGCCCTGGTCCGAGGAGAGCTTCGACCAGCTGATACCGTTGAGAACGGTCGGTAGAGCGGTCCGGTGTCGGTGCTGATCGGCGTTTGTTGTGGCATTGCAGAGAAATTGGGAGACGAAGGAGGGGTTTGAGCGGAAGCTTGTGCCGCTTTTCGCAGGAATGCGAGGGATCCTTCAGCTACGATGGATGCGAGCTCGGTGATGGTTTGGTCTTTTGACTTGGACTTCAAGGCAGCCCAGTGAGGTATTACAGCATCTTCGTCCTGCTTGGAAGACAAGGCAACTTTCAATAGCTCCTCAGGCGAGCGAAAACGTCCGATCGGTGGAACGGTAGATGCAAGGGTGATACGTAGCGTTTGACGAAGGAACGACGACGGAGGCGGTAGAGGTAGATGCTCGGACGAAGCGGTGGATTCGCCGAATGGATAGCTATCTACTACCTCGAGAAGTCGAGTGGGCATTTGCATGCGCGTAGATTGGTGTCTGCAATCATCGCCGTATTAGCTATCGACCTCCACCAGAAGGGGATGTGGGGAGAAATGGTAACTGACCTGATCCAAGCGTATAAGAGATGTTCTATCCGTCTGCCAGCGACCTGCCAATCCTTGTACAGCTTCTCCCATTGGATATCCTTGCTTATCCCAATACGCAGGGCCCACCATCCAAGAAGGTATGCCAGCCGGCCAGAAGTCATGGTGTTCTCATCTGCGTGCGTAGCTATAGCCGACCATACTTCGAAGATTTCTTCCAAGTACTTCGGTACCCCAGACTGAAGTTTCGGTATCAACAGAGTGCTGTAGGCATTGAGGGGGTACGACGAGGCATGTTCGGCCTGCACAAAGCTCGTGTACGTTACAGGGTCGATCAAAGGGAAGGGCTTGGACGTCGATGAAGGAGAGGAATGGAGTCGACGTAACGTGTATCTGAGCACTTCTGCCAGATCGTTCGAATGCTCGATGTCCCTGCTCGTAGCTTTCAGCCGTTCTGTCCATACTTTCGAGGGATCAGAAGATGGTTGGGCGAATTGAGCTGCAATGGTAGGAAAGGAGGGAAGAAGAGCCGGATTGATGGTCAATGCGTAGAGCGATAAGAGATAGAGCTGCGTTGACGTGTCTGAGTCTAGCCGGTGGGGAAGCATGAGTCCGAAGGTATTGAGGTCTATTTCGAACGCATTTGACGGGCGGTTAGCAAGCCATTACAATTGAAATGAACAAGTATGTCTAAAGCTTGACTCACTGGACTCTCGGAGGGCCTGACCAAAGATGGTCCAAGCGAGCTGTACATCTTCGATGTTCAATTCCAGCTTATCCAAAACCTCAACTTCATCCGTTGTCAAGTCGACTTTCTCTCCCACACCAAGCAATCCCAGGTCATTCGTCTTACCGCCAGTCGCTCCTTCCTCTCCAGATGCGCCGACTTCGAAACCTAGATCAAGCTGCGGTAAGACCGTCGTAGACGAAGATGTCAAGCCCTGGGTATTACTGTCATTCTTGGAAGATTTGACTTGACTCCTCTTTCGAGAGAGCTCGCTACTCGCTCGTCTGGAAGTCGGTTCATATGTTGACGGTCGACGGTTCGAAGATTTCCGGCGAAGTGATAGGAACCTTCTTGCAGGTCTCGGTCTGCCTGCGCCTGCATCTGCGCCCGTGCTCGAGCTTGAGCTTGCGCTCGCACCTCCGCTGGTATGATCATCTCGAAGTTGGCCAGTTCGGCGAGATTGAGAGCTAGACGATGGAGTTGGTGCAGGCCGAGGAAGAGATGAGGACGATGTAGGTGATGTGGGACTTGAAGGTGAGCGCTTTGTTTTCTTCTTGGACTGGAAGAAAGATAGTAGTGATACCATCTTGATGTCCCTAGCTGCTTTGCTCTGAAGGTCTCCAGTCTGACTGGAAATTCAAAGGTGAGGATCGAGGTCAAGCGTCGCTGTTATATACGAAATTTCATTCGCACGGTCAGACAAAACGGGTAGCACAAGAAAAGAAGGGGTATAGGCAGTGGTCGGTAATCGAGTCGAAAAGACGAGAAGATGAAGGAGACAACGAAGGCAAGGGTTTGGATTGGTGAAAGGTCAATCAATGGAGTGTACATGTGTGGTAAGGTATGCTATGACCCAGTTGAAGCCATACTCCACCTAGAAGCACATCACATAGCTTTTTGAATAGAGCACGGAACCCATGGAAACAAACACGCACTTTAATTGACACTCACTTGGACCGGTAAACTACTAAACTACGCCCGAGCGTCGGTTCACAAAGCCCTACTGCTGATCCCGACGGATTTAGGGTCAAAAACTATGTTATTAGCGTGGCAACCATGTGGGAACGGTGCATTCTTGGTGTCGAACCAAACAACCCAGCGTATTTGAGACTGCAGCAGTAGGATTTGCAGATTGATAACATAAAGCACTGCGCACTAAAGCAGATATCTGCCAAAAGAACCCATGCAGATGCATTCCTCGACATTGATTGTGATATATGCGAACATAATGATTGGGCTATGCAATATGATATAAATTGATGAAAGTATGTTGTGGATAGCTAGAATCGTAAAAGAAGGGAACAAATTGCCAAAGAAAAGGAAAGACATACAGACATATTCCTCTTGAACTGCACATACTGTATCGTACCTGTACACCTAGATCTGGTCAAACTCTGACCCGACTTGGACGATTCCACTCTCGTCCCAAGGTACTTCCGCATCATCTCTCATCTCCACACTTCCATCTACATGATCGTGTTCTCCCCCTTGACCCGGCTCTTGTCCGTCCACAAAAGAGCCCTTTTCCAAACTTTCAGTGTTAACGCCCAAATTCAGAGGGATCTCATTGTATGCCTGAGGTGTATCGAGTACGGCCTCGATCAATTCCGGTTCAGAGGTATCTTCGTATTCTGCTGTAGGCGCATGACCTTCTTCTTCGTCTTCGAGGTAGAAATCCATATCGATCCCTTCGTCCGCTGCGATTCGAGCGTATTCCAGGAAGAGACGCATCATGTATGCTTGAAGATCTTCCATTCTGAACATACGTTGGACAAAACATTGCTACAAGATTGCATCACAGGACAATCACCAATGTGAGTCAGGGTCAGCTAGACTGGACATCTCGCACTACGATGTTCTGGGAAGCAGCTCACCCCGTTACGAGCTAGTGCGGCGGCAGTCTCGTCAAAGCCCAGATCCGGGTGCTGAGGTGTACCTCGGAAACTAGAGAACCATAAAATGCGCGCAAAATCAGCCAAGTTTCCTCTTGAGACACGAAAATGTGAAAGATCGTTAAATGGTGCACTTACAACGCCATAATGTCCGTCAAGTCGGAGAAGTCAAGCTTGGCCGGGACATACATGAACCACCTACAGCGCGAGCACGGGTCATCAGCGATGCATTCAAAGCGGTCAACTGAGTGAGAAAACCACGACTGACGGGATTAGATGTGGTTGGAACCACTCGGTGAACATTGTCATCTTGATGACCATTGAGTTGGTGCTCATCAACCGTCTGAATCGACCACTATGAAGAGTATCACAAAGACATGTCAGTCAAAGCATTTCGAAGATCATACTGGTCGTCGATGATACCGGTTCGGGGCTAGACGTTACTCACCTCCAGCCATTACCATCGATGTCAAGCAGGAACTTGTGTCTGTTGAGCTCCTCGGCACCTTGATGACCTGCCCAACGGATTTCTCGTCTAGACCAAAGTCAGCGACAAATTCTGATCTAGGAGACGCTTATGATTCTACGTCGTAATCGAAAGGAAGTGGAAGCATTGGCCACACTCACCTCATGTCGTCACAGGTTCCGTCCTCTTCTGAGCATTGTATGGGGCTTCCAGAGAGTTTCATATCGTAGTAAAACCTCATAGCTTCGTCCGTCGATAATTCTTCTTCCAACGCTAACAAACCCCCGTCAGCACTGACATGTCTCTCTTGAATCGCGGTCGAAGATGGTGTTTCGATCTGCAATTCTCGAAGTAGATGTCGCTCGATATCCTCTTCTGGCTCTACCTCTTGATGTGCCTCCTCTTCATCTCCCTCTTGCTCCGGAGCGATGTCGTAGGGGAAGGTATCTTGACCCACGTCGGGTACGAGGAATCGCATAGGCTCAGAGGACCTGTTCGCTGCGAAATGATGTAGACGGACACGGTGTGCTTGTCGCCATGGAAGGTCGGCACTCATCATCGAGATTCCTGTAGGGCTACCTCGCTACAGGAATCTCGATGATGAGCATTAGCCATCAGTCACTAATTCTCATGCGTTTGTTTACCTGTGAGCCTGTGATGTGAGGCAAGGACAATGCGTGGAGAGATGGGCAGAGTGGCACTCACCCAGACGAGCTTGGAGCTGTCCTTATCCTCCCATACGGGATCTCTACCCGGATTATCATGGAACTGGTCGAGCGGAGTGATAAGTATATCGGAGCTATATGAGGCATCATCTTATCAGCTCAATATGCGCCATTACTCCAAGCTGGATCTGCGGACTGACTTGATGGATGTTTTGGCCAGACTGAAGAGAGGTAAGAGCTGCGTATGAGGCCGTGGGTGCGAGTCATGGCCGTGAGCCTCGAGTGTGAGACCGTGCAAGGGAATGAGATATGGATCTGCAGAACAGCGATTAAACAATGGTGAGCTATCGTGCAAGATTTTCGATATGACTATAACTCACTTTGACACAGGTCGCCAGCTTCCAAGCTGTCGTAAATGAACGATTTACCTATGAGATCGTACACCAGTCAGCCAGTCAATATCATATACCCTGGCGGTCATACACAGGCCAACGATTGATTGGGTATCTAGGAGACTGGCTCACCTTCGGAGTATGTCTGATTCTTTCTATAATGACTATCGGGCGCACAGCTCCTGGAAAGCTTGACATGCGCACTATCCGTCTCCTCTAGATGAGTTGTATGCTCCCCTCTCAATCCGAGATCAATCAAGCTCGCTCTCCGAGCCCAAGAAAGGTATATCTGCGGTTGATCAAAGATGGAGAAAGTCGCTCGCATGTCAGGCAGGTATTTGGAAAATGCGCTGAGCAGGGAAGATGTATCTTGAGCTCGCGGCAGAGTGCCGCCCCATTTCAGGCCGCCTTGGTCTTTGATCTGATGCATTACGCGATATACATGTCAGCTCCTGATAGAGACATGGACATAGACGTAAGAACGATGAGGGGAGCGCAGCTTTGTTTGTTTGAGTGACGGCTTGGAGATAGACTGCAACGGGAATATTGATCTCGAAAGATGGAACGGTCCGAGCGTTCGACTCACCTCGATAGCGACTTGCCCATCTTCAACCACTAGCGTAAAAGTCTCCGCCATATCCTCTACCAGAGTCATCCGTCTCTTCATCTCATCCTTGGGCAACGCGAAGAACGGTGCCAAGTCCAAATTAATCCTATCATATTCATCCGGTAAGACCAGATTATGATTCATCGCAAACTCCCACCATGCGTCGAACCCTCTTGGGGGGCGACGTCCGTATCTTCTGGTGTATTCGCGAACGGCTTCTTCAAGTGTACGAGATTGACGAGAGAGCAGTTCTTCCCATCGCTTCTCCCCGAGCGAAATCAGAACTGGGATAGGATGAGGAGCTTCGGGGGAGTCGGAGATGATCAGGTGGCCTGTAGGGGAGAAAGTGTGGTGTTGATGTTTCTGGGAAGAATGTAAGTGCAGATTCGGGTGATTCGGCGTAGAAGTAGAAGATGAGGTATCGTTGGATGGGAACATGGCTCGCAATCTCGCCAAATCACGATGATAAGCTTCTACAGTAGAAACGAATCTACACAACCCATCATCGACACTTCCATCTTCACTTCCAAGACCGTCACCTCTCCCCCTATTCCAAATCAATCTTCCAACTCGAAGTCCACCGCCGACAATCCCATCAGTGCCCAGATACACGGCTGTCCGAGCCAACGCTCCGACTAGTCCTAGTAAGACGAGGTAAAGCAATACCCGCTTTGGCGAGCGGAAGAGCCTTGGCGCCCGCCTTCGAGGTGGGGGAGGCTGTCCGAGTGAGAACGGTGGTGGTTTGGGGTAATTGCGATGCGGTTTCAGTCCGCTCGTGGGTGATTCGGGATACTCCGATTGCGGTGATGTAGCGCCTTGGCCTTGACCTTGACCTGGTTGTTGGGGCACGTAAAATGATGGTACGGCGGGAAGACGGAGGGGTGTACGAGGGGGTGTTGAGGTTGCTCGGTACGGTATCCGAGGAGAAGGTTGAGAGCGGTCCATATTGAGGGGTCTGGGTGGTGTGATAAGGTAAGGTAGACTAAGAGAGATGAAGCGAGCGCTATGTATGTCATGTAGCAAGCGTTCCAACCTCTACTTGGTCAAGAGCTACAGTATAAGGATGACCTATGACGAGCTCGATTGAAGCCGTGCCGATATCGAGGATCAAGCGGCAGCAGTTACAGCAGCGAAAAAAGCACGCTCGCGAGGTCGTCTAGAATGTGAATGTTGTCGACGTAGTGCGTACGTGTATCGAGGCACTTGACATGAAGCATCAAATGATGATGAGTGACAATGTGACAATGAAATACACCAAGCTTCGAGTGCTGAAGAGTGACTACCGCTCGAGCATAATTGAATGGACATGTGTCGATTGAGGTACTGAGGTACATACATACAGGGACGGGGATGGCGAGAGGTGAATGCTGCAACTGCAACTGCAACTGCAACTGCAACAGTAGACTATGGCACGCCGTGTATGGGTTTGCCGATGTTGTAGTCGTAGCTCAGCTTAGCTTTGGCTTGGTTTATAATAAGTACTGTTCATTTAGCTTGGCTTGATTTCGCTTCCCATGCTTAGTCGTCCTTTACCCTGTCTGGTTCTGTCCCTCGGAACGGCGACCCTACCTACGTGACCCTGAATTGATCGACATGTGCTTTATTGCAGCGCACAGGCAAACGCCCATTTGGAATCGATCCAATCGAGGCGCAGCCATCAAGAACGTCTGTCTCTGTCCTATCAGATGAGTAAGCTCATAACGGGCCAGTCAATCGTTCATTCCCAAGAAACGGCGAGCCCGTGTCACATCCTGGCGGGCCATCCGCGATGCCTTCGGATGTTCGGCTACTTCTTTCTCAATAACAGCCGCCGCTTCAGCATGCGGACACGCTCCAAATGTGTCGCATACACCATACACATGTATACAGAGATCCGTCGACTGTCTTGCCTCCACATATGCATGAGATGCAAGTTCGATCTGAGCAGTGGCGTTCTGGTGTCTACAGTATCTACAGTGGATCTCTCCTTTGTCCTCAGTACTCAGTACTCAGTACTCAGTCCAATGCCTCGCCATACGCTCCGGGCGGTCTCCGACTAGGTTCAACATGCGCATAAGCATGTGAGTCATGAAGCACGAAATCATCCAATCTCAACGGCCGTAATTTGAAGCCCTGTTCAAGCGAATAAAGAGGCGTCAGGTCAGCATTTCGCACTGCATTTCCGCCCCGTTTTGACGTTGTACTTTTACTCTAGCCAGTGATATCCAGTCAGAGGGACTGCGATACGCGGAATTTTTGAAGAGTAGTAGAGTAAATGAACGTGTGTGGAGAACGTCTCGTCTGCCGCTGCCGCTGCCACTGCCCGCTCACTCACCTCCTTTCGCGCAGCCTCGAGCCCCTCTTTACCGGCTCTGCCCTTTTCACGCATAACTTCTCGAACAGGTATCATTGCAGCGTTCCTACACGTTTCTCTCAGATCTGAACCTGATAATCCATCTGTTCGTCGAGCTAGTTGAGGGATGAACTCAGATTCGAGAATGCTGTGTGATAACATCTATATAGTGTGCGCAAGGGATCAGCTGAGGTCGAGCTGAGGTCCGTCATAGATCGAAAACCGACAGCTGATTTACCAGAGACAATATTTTCACTCGCTGCTCGTAGTTTGGCAGTCTGATGGGGAACCGCTTAGGCATTCGTCGTAAGATTGCGGGATCGATACTGAGATTGAGCGCAGGATTTTCAGCTTAGTTCAACGAGGCAAAGACGCCTTTGAGTAAGCTGGTCCATCAGACAAGACTCACTCGTTTGGTCGATTCGTAGCGCCCAGTACTAAGATCCTCGAGTCATTTCCGGTTGTCAAGCCGTCCCATAGCCTATAACAGATGAACATCAGTCATTATCAGCTGAAACCTGAAACCAGGTTGAATGTTGAGATTATGGAGAAGCCGACTCACGTCATAAATTCCGCTTTCATCATAGCTGTGACTTCATGATCGCCAGACGACCGCTCTCGGAACAACGAATCGATCTCATCGATGAATATCTGCCCAGGAAATATAGCATGAGCTTGCTTGCCCAGAGATGACATCCCGTTTGATGCGAAAGCTCACTATACTGGGTTGTACTTTTCTCGCTAGTGAGAAAAGACCCGCTACGAGTTTATTCGACTCGCCGAACCATTTATTTGTTCTGCGAAGACACGGGTTCAGTCAATATCCCTCGCTACTTGATCGTACGCTGAATAGTGATGACCATCAGGTGCGGCTTTACGGTACGTTGTAAGATAGATGAGTAAAGTGAGTACTATGTTGAATTTATGGGGTACTTACAAACTGGACAAGGGCAAGTTGATGAATGTAGCTCCACTCTCCTTCGCTAGGGCCTTCGCAAGCATAGTCTTCCCGCATCCCGGGTGTCCATAAAGCAGTACCCCTTTCGGCGCACTCAACAATCCACCCCCACTCGCAAACAGCTCTGGGAAAGTCAAGGGGTAAATCACCGTCTCCCTCAGACTGGCGATGATCTCATCCAGTCCTCCGATCGAGTCAAACGTCACGTCGATCTGAGAAGCGGGTACGATCTCCCCTGCTATGGTAGATTCGTATTCGTCCAGCTCTAACGAAGCGAGCTGAGCTTCCGAAAGACCTGTTTCGGAAAGAAGCGCTTTCCCTTTCGCTTTGGCTTTCTTTGATGACGAGGAGTTGGGGCCTGAGCTGTCCATTGAGGACAGGACGAATCGCAGGGCGTAGTAAAGCGCTACCTGTGACCGACAAACGACGCGAGAAGCTAAATCAGCTGTTTGCTCAGGCGAGAATTATAGCTGAAGGCGATGACTCACCTGGGATGCCGCAAAGAAGGCGACTGATTGTACCAGCGGAGATATAGCCGATCAGTGATTCACCTCAACGTATTGACTCTTGGCTACCTAGCATCTTGCACCAATTCAGTGCATTGTACACTCACCATCCATCACAACCCTCCCAACGTCTCTCCTTGACATTTCGATGATATGACTATCTGTCTGCTCTGAACTGTACTGTGATCCTACTGCGAGAGAGTGTCCGACGTGTCTGAATGGAAGTTGATCGTGACAAGAAAGAGATTAGGGCGATTCCCAATGTTGATAGTAATCGTAACTTAAAAGCCAGAAGCAACCAGAATCATAAACTTGTCATCTCACCGTCACTGATTTTTAGTTCGGCATGCAGACGTTCTCTTGCTAGCCGGTGGAAGCTTAAGAGAAACGAAGAGAGCGGCAAATTAGGCGCCAAAGTTCGAGCTATTGCTGGGTAGGCTTGCAAAGGGGTGCAGTGAAACGGTTCACGCGCCTACTGGTTGTTTGTTGACTTTTACTCCTAAGGACACGGCGCGGCTGCTTTCTGGCTGTTGTACGCACTTGTACTGTAACACAGTACAGATGACAAAACATAACATGGGTTTCCATTTTATTGCACCCTGATGTATGTCAACGTCCTCTGTCTTTCTATCAAGAGCCAACTTGAGATCTCCAATAAGTAATCACTTTGTAGACTACCAAGACCTCTACGTCTGCTACCGGCTTTGGTAGCTTTTCCCATACGAAATGTCCTCTCAACCCCTCAGCAGTATGATGGGTGGCCTATCGCTCGGTGGACCTCCCTCGCCTTCACCAGTAGGCAGATCCCAAACATCCCACCACGGTCAGAACATTGGCTCTGCTTCCTCTTCTTCTTCTTCGGCTGCGGGCCAGACTCAAACCCAAACCCAGAATCGACTTCCGCCATTATTGAAGAAATACATGAACCCAGGTCTCGTACGACCCCCAAACACTGGTCTTGCTTCTGCGTCTTCTTCGGCATCGATATCGGGCCACCACCCCCATGGTGATCTCCAACGAGGTCCATTACTCAAGCTCGCAGGTGTCAACGTACCCGTATCATCTCATCATCCCTCCACCAAAGCAGGTTCAGCGGCCGTTTCACCTTCAGGAAAAGGCAAGGCTGGACTTTCTCAACACACGGCACATGGGATCCATGGACCCGCTCATTCGACTTCGTCAAGAGCTTTATCTAGCTCTATGAATCCTAATGCAGCCAAGTATCCCGCTGTTACTGCTGCACACTCTGCTGCTGCTAGCGCTTCGAGAGCGATGGAGTTGGGGAAATACGATGGTGGGCTCGAAGCTGATGTGGAAGGGAAAGAAGGCGTAACAGGGCAAGCGGCTAAGATCCTCGAGATGGAAAGTGCTGGGTGAGCATGCTGACTGCTTGCGATACGTATGACACAGGAGCAAAGCTGACTTGCCGGACGGACAAAAAAAACAGCGGTACAATCCAGCTATCCCTCCCTGCTTTCCAGATTGGTAAACCGCTGGGCAAAGGAAAGTTCGGCAGAGTATACATGGCTCGAACAAAAGCACCTCCTCATTTTATCGTCGCGCTCAAATGTCTGCACAAGGCGGAGATCGTACAAGGAAAAGTTGAGAAGCAGGTCAGGCGGGAAATCGAGATTCAGCAGAATTTAAGGTACGCTCGTTGTCATTGACTCACGGATTCTGTCGTCACTGTTGTCTGAAGAATCGTCCCCTTGATGATATTGCGACCGGACGGAAGCTGATAGACATCTAATGTTGCGCTGGTCAGACATCCCAATGTCCTGCGACTGTACGGCTACTTCCACGATCAAAAGCGGATTTTCCTCGTCCTCGAATTCGCAGCAAAGGGGGAGTTGTACAAACAACTCTCCAAAGTTGGCAAATTCGATGAAAAGCGAAGTAGTAGGGTGAGCAAACAGACTCTGCACTTCCAACCCTCTGGATGATAAACCGGGCCTTCAACTGATAGATCCTTTGATATAATCGTACCTAGTACATCGCTCAAATGGCCGACGCTTTGGCCTATCTCCACAAGAAACATGTGATTCATAGAGATATCAAGCCTGAGAATCTCTTGATTGGCCTGAAGGGAGAGCTGAAGATTGCCGATTTCGGCTGGAGTGTGGTGAGTCAACATATACTGTGCCGCCGAAATTGATTCTCTCTCTCTCTGTCATTCTCGATTGAGTATTATAATACAGGATCATGCAAACAAGTTTACTGACGTCGACTATCTACTCCAGCACGCCCCAAGTAATCGACGAAACACCCTTTGCGGCACGCTCGACTACCTCCCACCAGAAATGATCGAGGGCAAGGAGCATACCGCGCAGGTCGATCTCTGGGCTCTCGGAGTACTGTGCTACGAGTTTGTCGCGGGCGGACCGCCTTTCGAGGTGAGCTAGTCAACGCTTGGGCAAGAGCTTGACGTGAGGAAGCTAGCTGACTGATATCCTTGCTTTAGGACATGTCGGGCCACGCTGCTACGTATCGAAGGATTAGGAATATAGACTTGCATATTCCTGAAAGCGTATCAGCAGAAGCAGCCGACTTGATCACCAGAGTGAGTAGGCTCAGCTTCCGCTTTGTGGCCCGTTTTCCACAATCTGAAGCTGATGGAATATGCTTGTTATCCTCTGTCTTTGTCATGATTTATAGCTACTGCGATACAACCCTGAAGATCGATTACCTCTCGCAGAAGTGGCGGTCCACCCCTGGATCAAGAGATATGAGAAGAAGAGGTCGATGGGCGGTACGAGGGAATCATAAGCGACGACACTCAACGGGTGACCTGATCGATCGGTGTATAGATCATCATAATTAGCATAGACGAGGATCTAGAATGTGTGGAAGAGCAGTTCAAGCTCATGTTGGATTAGATGAGATATATCAAGGTTATTTGGATTTTGATGGTGCATCAAGCTTGGAATCGTTTGGTGCTTAGTCTGTCTGTCTTTCTTAATAGTTTTTCTTTCTTGTTATTGGTTTGGTCATTGTGGTCTTCGTGTATACGTTCTATATATTTGACAAACAGCATGGATCGGTTGTGCATCCTCCATCTCCCTCAAGACCGGTGGCCACCAGTGAGTTGAGTGACTTTGTCTTACTCGGTACGCAGGTAAGGTGAGGTGGAGGCAGGGTTGGATTTGGATGTGGTCTGGAGTTTGTTTGGTTCGCAGGCTAGCTATAGGTACAGGTAGGGAAAAGCGCAGCAGCAGCAGTTAGTAGCGGGCATGATCCACTAAGCAAAGCAAAGCAAAGCATAGCATAGCACAGCACAGCTTGACGGGCACGCGCATCTAACCGGGATGATGTAGTCTGCTTATTTTGTTCGATTAACTTGGACGTGCCTGCTTTGTACTGTGCCAATTGGCAAAGTATCCTGCTTAGCTACCTGCCGTTCTCTCCCTGTCGTTTCAACATTCCTGCTGCTATCCCACATCCTGACTTGATTTGGCCTGCTGACGTTGACATTTGACATTTGACATTGACGCATCGTATCAAACACTACTATAATTGCACTGTATAAGCTTGCTACACCGCCTTTTTAACATCTGCATACATACACCATATTATAGCATCGAAGATGGGATCGATCTGGAACGGAACGGGACGAAAAAAAAAATGGTTGATGATGCCCGCTCACCCGATATAAACCGTTAACGACCAAACACATATCTATCACCTGCGCATGTTATGCTAGCATGATATGTAGGATAATAAAGTGTTCGTATGTTTCGATGAGATGAGGAGAGACTTAGTTATAGGTAGATATTCACAACCCTCAGCTCACGGCGCCCATTAAAGCGGGCAGGTTTGACCTTATAGCCATATGGCCATCTGACTGATTGATATGATACAACCATACTAGCACTTAATGGACAGATAGACCCAGACCAGACATCCTTTGATCACTCAACCATCATCACTCAACAACGTCTTCAGGGGAATCAAAGGGTATGTGCGGACGGTCGTCCAATTTCATTTCATGACGATTAGCAGATCAAACCTATCAACCTAGCGGCCAATACGACCCATCGACAGACAAGTCTGACCATATCGCCGAGGTCAACGGACATCTCTCGACCTTACACTTACAGCACAGAACGTTACTTCCCACTTGTTGGACGAGAATCCGTCCGTAATCCAACGAGGAAGACAGATAGAACTGGAGAAGAGCTGCAACTTATATGCCTTCCGACCCACAATCACAACCTTAGCGCGAGCAAAGACAAAGACGGTCCCGAGGACGAAAGCACGATCCCCCATTCGAAATACTTGGCATTCCTCACATCTTAAACATCGATTGATCGACGTGACGCAATACACGCAACGCAATAGACTAAGTTACCTTGCTATTGCTCTTGCCTTGCATTCACCACGCTACACAGCCGAACACATCACAAAGCACGAGCAAGTAGACGGGCTCGAATCTTTCCCATCATCAACATCACCAAATGAATGAACAATAATTCGACAGTCTAAGAAAGCCGCATCTGGCACTGGTTACAATCACCTGCTGGCATCTATACGACATACGACCTACGAGAATATATAACGGGGGATCACCATAACCTGCCTGCCCTTACTGGCTATACCGTCCGGTCACTGTACGTGCAATACGTGCACACGAAATGCCATCTCGTTCGCTCTATCGAGTAGTATCCTCCCTTCTCTTCTTGGCGAATCCCTGGCTGCTGTTAGTTTTAGCGTCGCCTACCTTGCTTCCCTTGAAGAAAGATATCACTGTCGATATCGAACGACGTCAAGATCCGAACCCGTTTCCTACGCAATCTGGTTCCAACCAAGAATCACCGCATGGGTCAACAATAACGGCGACTCCGAGTCCGAATCCGAGTGCAAGTGCAAGTGCTACTGGCAATGGCGGCGGTGGTGGGGGCGGTGGTGATGGTGGGATAGCGCTGGAGATTATTCTTCCTATTATCATTCTGCTAGCTGCTTTGGTCCTACTGGTTATCCTTGTGAGTCCCAGTCATCTTACCAACCCACCTTCCTTACCTGAAGTTCGGGGGCACTCCCTGGCCTCGCGAGCGGGAGGCTGAGAGAGATTGCGGTTCAATACCATCCCTGGAAGAACTTCAAAGTGACCTGCGATCTGGCGAGATCGTACATTCTGCTGCTGTAAGCTAATCCCTCCTTTCCATTTGCTTATGATGCAGATCAACTACCGAGTCAAGATCAAAGCTTTCCTCAGAAAACATTTCGGACTTCCCTCCTCCGCTACGCGCTTACCTCATACTTCAACTCGCGATTCCTCACGAACCTTGACTGCCGAACAACTCTCGGGGCATACGACTCCGAATCCCAGCCCTAATACCAATGCCAGCGACACCAACGGTGCGAGTGGTAATGGTGGAGGTGGGGCGAGGGATCGAAGGAGGAGACGGGATAGGAATGTGAGGCGGACGGAAAGTGGACGGAGTGTACGGACTTTGCCTGTCTATAGTAAGGAAGCGGGTGACGAAGAGCTCGTCTTGGTCAGGTGAGTGAGGCTTGACCTGCTTCTCGATGCAACTGTCAACCGCTTCTTGCCATGACCTACGACGCCCATGTTGTACTTGTATCGGTCTATGATTAAACTGGAAATGAATTCGAAGTGCTGATGATAGTCTCGTCCGAAATCACCAGACAACGATCTCAGTCCTCCTTCTCCGATGAATCGTACTTTGAGCAGGACGTAACTCAATCTCTCGGCGATGCTGAGATGGGTCTACTCGCCTCTGACCGACGTCCAAGATCACTTTCAATTCGATCAATTGCCTCGCGCAGGCGTAGTAGCTCACAGGAGCAGGACGATCACTGGAGCGGAGAAGAGAACGGGAATGAAGGTGATATACCCCTTTCGACCGTTCGAGAAGGCATAGAGACTTCCGAGACGTTGTTATCGCCTCTTGCTTCGCCAGATCCGAGAGTTCCACAATCAGCACCTCTACCTCTTTCTCGTTCCAGCTCGAACTCGATTTCAGGTGGAGAACAAGAAGAGTCCCCACTTCATCAACGAGGTGAATTTGCTCACGCACAAACTTCGGTCCACCGGTCTGACTCGCTCGGCAGACGAGGATGGGGCGAAGCTCCAACGTACCTGGAGGCGATGTCGAGTCCTCTTCCGCCTTCTGCATACAACGCTTCAACACCGTCCCCAGCATCGGCTTCAGCAAACGTTCCTCCGCCAAGAGACCTGCGAACAAGAACATCATCCACTTTCAGAGGTCTACTCAGCAAGGCGGGTTTCACGTATGCACCTTCCAGACACGATCAACAAATGTCTCAGAGTCGTACATCATCCACATCGCTCTTACTTCAGCCTACAACCTCTCGACTTTCAGCGATGTCATTCCGGCCGAACTCGCCCGGGACCTCACCAGGAGCCTCGACGCTCTCGCTGGTGATATCGAGTCCGGTACCCAATACGGCCGTCAGAGCATCATTTGACTCTGCCAGGCTTCCCAAAGCTGGATTGTCAGACGATCAGATGCGATTCCTGGGCAGTAAAGAGGCTCTCAACGTGGCTGGTGTCAAGCTGAATGAAGTGCCCGACCAGAGGAAGAGAAGGCGGAGGAGCGAAGCGCTCAGCGTGGATGAGACGCTCTTTGGGGGAAGAAGTAGAGGGGAATCGGTCAGCAGTACCGTCGGAGTCGGATCAGCACACGAGAGGGGAGGTTCAGATGCGCTGGATGTGGGAGGGAATGAAAGTCTCCGGAGAGGTTCAGGGAGCAGCGTAGAGGTTGATGAAGGGCGCGGACAGGGACTGCCACCATCTTGGGAACAGAGTGAGAATCTGAGAAGACAAACTCAAGCTTTCGACCGACGAAATCTGGCAAAGCCGGTGAATGTAGAGGCAGAAGCAGCAGGCGTGGGACCATCCTCAGACCATTCGGCAGAGCTAGATCAACGAGAATCGGAATCAGCCGCAGGAGCGCTGGACTCGCAGGGGACCGCAGTACCGGCGAGACAATCCAGTCTCCCTAAGTTAGAGGTGGCAGCGACAACGCCATTACCGCTTTCTCCTACCGGTACCACGCACGCGACGTCGCCTGTCATATCGCTCTCGACCGCACCCGCCTCCGCCTCCGCGTCCGCGTCCGCGTCCGCGTTGACGTCTGCGCCGACCTTGGAGATTGAACCTCTCACGCCAATCGTCAGTACGCCACCACCACAGCCACTCTTAGCGGGCGGTCGGCAGATCCCGTAGGGGGGGAGCTATTGTATACTATATGCCATCATGACTTGAGACGATTTTTATTATGAGTTCCGATGATATGATCTCTGTAGCTGGCATGAGAAAACACGAATCACGGGATTTGCAATCTTCACTAAGCACCCAGAGACTGACTTCACAGGAGGTCATAATGGTATCAGTGATTCTGTAGATTGGCCAAGAAATGCGATGGGCCGCCCTAGCTACTTTGTATGCACTGATGCACTGATGCACTGATTTGATCGATGATGCGGCCGAGTGTCAGTTGGCAGCTCCTATGTGGTTGATATGAACAACCGGAGCTTCTTGAAACCCAATCGTGGTTTGTCTTAATCATGGGTTGCTGCTTACTGTTTGGAGCCAGATACCATGTCCAACACCGAATCAGGTATGGGATATCGATTCCATTCCAATCTATATACAGTACAGACACGAATGTATACAGGAACAATGTCGGTCGATATTACAATGATACTACTCTACATTGCCGCCTCACGAGCTAAAGCGATCCGCCGTCTGCCTTCCAGCTTCTCCTTTTGGCGTATTTGACTGATGATCATTTTTACAAGCCAATGACAGGCATCTTGTTGATCCACTCTCCCTTTTCGATACATTCCTCGGCAATAAACCTAGCCACCTCGCTCCTCCTCACCATATAGACTTTAGCGTCCTCCCCAATCTTCAACTGACTGGCGGGCCTAGCAGGTCCGTCCGAACCGAACATTGCCGGACGGAGGATAGTCACTTGAGGTAAGAAATCGGATTGAATCGACTCGATAGTGGCTTTAGGGAGCCAAGTTTCGGGTGGGATGGCCTCGGGTGAAGTAGGGGTGGGGAAGACGGTCGAGGCTCGTCGGAGGAGGTATTCAAGCGCCAATTTGTCCTGGTGCGGTTTGGTGAGAAGCCACGAGTATAGAGCCTGAAGTAGTACAGTACATCGAGCGAGAGAATAATTTTTTTCAAAAAAAAAACCCCGAAAGACAGAGTCACAGTCAGTCATCGTCATCATCAGCCTCATTGTCATCGTATTCTAATCATATTGTTAGGTAAAATGGTGAAACGGATGTGACAATTATGGTAGATTCTCAATGATGTGATAATCAAGACAAAGTACTCACCCGCATAGCCAATGGGATCTCCTTATGATGATCTCCAATCCCCATGGAACCAACCACGACTAGCCTAGGCAGGGGCACTTGAGGCTGTCGGTCTTGCATGTCTTGTAGAACGTGCAAGAGAGCAATGGTGCCTTTCGTGCAGAGTTCAGGCTGGTCGATATTGATACCTGAAAGGGTGAAAGTAGGTGTAGCGCCTGCAGTGTATGGCATGACCATGAGTGATAAGGGATGAATGATGAAATACCAATCAGCCCTGCATTCTCTTAACCGAGATTTGAGATTTTCCTCGACTTACCAATGGAGCTGACGATGAGATCCACTCGCTCGCTCCCTTCAAGGCATTTCCTCAGATCATCTTCACTCGTAGCGTCGCCTTTGACGATCCTGACTCTTCCTTCTCGGATATAAGGGGCGATGGCTTCATCTTTCTCGAGAAGTTCAGGCTTCCGCAATAGGAGCGTCGTTGACCATTTATTAGAGGATGATAAGAGTGATTTGAGAACTTGGTAGCCGATTCCCTTCGAAGCGCCGAGTAAGATTGCGTGCATCGTGCAAGTGTTTGTCGGTTGTATGTTGTGTGGTAAAGCTGGAAAGGTTGAGCTGCTATTATAGTCGTTGATGTGATATTGAGTCGTGGAGTGCTTGTGCTTGTCTGTTGGGTTCGAAGGTTCTGACAAACTACCGAGCTATATATATACTTTGGTTCCTGATCAAGTCTTAACATCTTATTTCGGTGTCGGCTCCGGATATTGTCCAATGATACTTGGTCGGCATTGTTAGTGAGCAGAGGGCGGTGCTCGGACAATGTCACGGACACGAGCACGAGCACGAGCACCTCGACGCCGACATCTAGGGGTAGGGGTGAAAGCAAGCTTGAAAGTTGCTCATGCATGACCCGATTACACTGCAAAGCATTCCTCGTTCCTTGGTTACGAGGCATAACGTCACACAGCAGATCAGCTCAGATCAGGTACGGGAACGGGAACGGGAACGATTTGATATCCAGCCAGCTAGGAGTATAGAGGAAATTGAGGAAATGAGGGAATTATTTGCGTCAAAGATAAGATGGGGATGGGCAATGACCGACTGAGGTGACTGAGAATGGGAATTCTACTGATGCCATGTGGTTAAGGGTGGGCAGCACAGCGGACTTGATCTGTTTCTCGGAGATGAGATGGGCAGGGTATGGCTGTGCCGTAGGTTTAACGCCGGCGCCGACCACGACTATCATCAAAGCGCACAAGTCCGGGTTGAGTGCACAAGCCCTGCGCTGAAAAACGCGCAGTGGTCGGAGCCCGGGTTTTGAGGTTGATGCCCGGCCAATGTCCGATCACCGTTGGTGCCTGATGATCACATATATCACAACACGCCGAGCCCACGTGGTCTGAGTGCTCCTCCCCTTGTCTTGGTCTAGGTGAGCTTTTGAGGCGGTTTTGCTTTGGTGGTTCCTCTTCTTCCGTTTTCCTTTGATTCTTCTTCTTCATCATCTTCTTCTTCTGCTTGTTCACGGCTCACTTCTCGGAGATCCTCAAATCATCACAATCACCGAGTCCGTCTACCTTGTCATGTTGAAAGGGCGTTACACCACCAGATACTTCGACACGAGAATGCAGTAGAATACTTTATCTGTGCAGCTCACCAGAATATTTAAGTGAAGCTTCCGAGATCCTATCAATACGAGTACTTGTCAATCCGGAAGCTCCTTGTGCAGCCTCACTCATCATACTTATCCACTGACTTTTCCAATCATCGGCGGACGCAAGATGTCGTCCGCCCTCACTCACCAGACTCAAGCTCAGCCATCCCCATCTCCGCCAAAACTCCACATCGATATCTTCATACATCTTAAAGAGATACTAATCCAGGACCAGCAAAAAGCGACGGCAGCTAATCTGATGGCTTGCTCAAAGACCCTTTATGATATCTTCTTACCGGTGCTGGAGTACAGGACGCTCGAACGGTACAAGTGTATTCGCTGGTCTTATGAACGGTGAGTTGAGTCTGAAATATCTGCGTATCACATATGTTCCCGAACGGCTTCGCGGCCGAGAAAGAGAGAGAGGACCAAGACGCTATTTTATTCCATATCGAGGGGAACCATGCCCTTCCCCCTTTGTATTGACCGGACTAGTTATCATGCCCTGATCGGACCGAGCTGACGGTCCACTGCGCTTCGTGATACAGTCAACCATCAACCCCCGCGCCTCTCCCGTCCCTCGGTCGCTTCGACATACTCGCCGTTTCCCACCACGACCACGCACAATCGCAAACTATCCTTCCTTCCACATGCATGCATCTGACAGTTCAAGATGTACCCTCAGCTCTCGACCTCGTCATGGCTCAAGAAGCAATCGGCAGGTCCACGCTTCTTTTCCCAAACCTTGAGAAATTTGTATTGGGACCCAACCTGTCCGCTGCTATACTCGCAGATATCGACCATACTGCCAGCCAAACGAATCACATGAGCTGCTCGCCCGGCTAGCTGAATCTTTCTCATCTCCGTCAGATCACATCGACTCGATTACTTTGCATGACATCGACGCCCAGCCTCTGCCATACGTTTACGCCAAACTTTATCGTATCGCCTTCATTTATACGACGTTTGATCATGTCGTGAGGCACAACACGTACGACATGTCCCGAGGGCCTGTCACGTCATCAAGCTGATGCACTGGCGGAGGCCATGGCCTTGGCAGACTTTCAGAATCATCGACTCCGAAACAAAGCCGGACTGGAATCTCGGTCCCGGTTTCGAATCTGCAAGACAGTGACCTCACAAATAGCGGGACAGATACGAAAATTGTATTGGTACGTACCGAGCGAATGATCAAAAAATGCTTGGAAAAGTTATGGGGTACTGGAATCAGTGAAGCAGTTATCAAATTCGTACACTGTCAAGAGGCTGAGAGGTGTATCTGTTGCGCGGAGCTTCGGATGGGATACTCGTACTATACACGGCTACTATGAAGCACTCAAAAGGGCCACAAAGGCGAGCGGCTTAGTAGGTGAATCACGAGTATAGTATCTTAGGGAGTCAGATAATAGCAGAGATGTGACACCCTATATCCTGTTATCGTCCACTCGAGCTTGTATGCTTACTGGCCTGCCAAAGCCAGTGCGATCACCTCTCGATGGCAAAGGCAATTGAACACCCCTCGTGCATGGTTGGCGATCATCTCTTCCATGCTTGCAGCCACGACGACAACAATTTGCCATTAATCACGCAGTGTGCAGTAAGGTTATAGTACGGGCTACTCTTTCTACCGTGCATTTACTGCAAAATGCAGGGTTCGTTTCGGGACCTAAGCTTGCGAATCAGGGTCGAACATCAGGTTCAGTATGAATCAAAAACGCGTCTTCGCGCTGTTTCATCTTGTCATCTGGACAGAACTGTTTTCGAGAGCACAACACGGCGGGTGATCATTAAAGAGCGAAGAACAGAAGGCACCTTGCTCTATATATGTATCCACACCTGCCAGTACAGCTGTAGCTACCCACAAGTACTTGGTTGCAAATGGCCTACGCCTCACCTCATTCTTTGAGCAGCGTGATATGATGGGGTCTTCAACTCTTCGACTCATGTCGGCACGCGGCACCTGATTGATCAATCAATCATGGTAGGCTAAAAGAAAGTCGTTTCAACTATAACTGATACTGGGCATGTAAGGTTACGTCAAGCACGCCTTGATGATTTGAACATGGGGGAACTCAGCCATCTGTGGAAGGTGGTGGCGGCACCTTATGATCAAGGTTGCCAACGTTATCCATCCTTCCGGTCCGACAGACAGACAAAGGCTTTTCCAAACGGCTGTTAGCACCACGCGCCTTCAATACGGAGTACGGTCACTACCAATCTCGCGCAGATAGCATGGGAGAGAGAGAGAGAGGGTCTACACAAGCAAATCAGATCACACCTGTCTCCATTTCTGCGACCTCATACAGTATGCAGTAGTAAAGTCGATGGTGAATACCTCGACATCTCGCTAGAAGAGAGGCACGTCCAACATATGATAAAATCAAGGAACAAAGACAACTGGACGAAACGCGCTAAGAACTGTTTTGTTACCAGTCACTCGTGATTTCCCTACTAACTAACCCTCGATTTGAAAGTTGACTGTGACACCCCATCCCCTTTCTTGTGCATCCCGGCTGCTCTGGCTCTACCTTACATCAAGCAAAGTATAGCGAGCGAGCGTGCATGAGTTAGTTCTATTTTTTCAGCGCGCCAAGATTCGTAGTTTCGTGTACGTGTACGTGTATTGTTTCGTTTCGTTCGGAATCCAGGGTAATTTGAGAGATACCTAGGGTTATTAGAGGTGTTTTGGGTGAAAATGCCAGGGATAGCAAGCTACTGTACCTGTTGTAAGTTACTCTCTGCAGGGCTACATACATCCTGCTGATCCAGTTATGTCATTCCGCCTCTTAAAGTACGTGATACACGCTACGATCATCGTGGCGTATGCTTTTCTTTTCTTTTTTTTTGGTGTGCGGCACTCTCTTTTACAAAGTTCCCATCCGATGGGATGTAAATTCGGCCCGTAACGTACCGCTCGTTTCTATGTGACTACAGTAAGTTACTTGTGATTTTGCTTGCTTGGTCGAGACGTGCTGTTTAGGTCACTCGCTAGTTCTCTCGTGCCTGCTGTTCTGATCACCCACCTTCAATTGTCACTCGCTCAGAATGACTTTACGCAGTGTGGTGTGGTGTGGTGGCTCGTGTCGTTTCATCTCAGTCCCTCCCAAATTGATCTTGCATCTTTCGTTCATCCGTCTTTTACTTTACTTCCTAGCTCGCATCGCATCGCATCGTATCGATATCCTCCTTCTCCTTCTTACTTCTGTTGACTCCTTTTTTTGTCTGTTCTCGAAAAGGTCACACATCACCTTCATTACCCCGCCTTCAACCAACTCGACTCGACTCGACCTGATACGATACGACTACAAAGGCAGACTGGCTCGCCATCACCGCACGACATAGCAAAATCATTCATCCAGCAATCTGCACTAGCATCCAACAACAACGATTGATACCCAAAACATCGTTGAACACACGCTCTTTTACAGCATCGCATCGCATTATCATCAAGTTAACCAAGAATCTCACTACGCGCATTCACGACACAACACGAACACGAACACAAACCCGGCTGTCTCGCTTTGCTCTTTTGTCTTTGTCTCAGATCAGACAAATACACAATCACAATCTCACCTACGACCAACCGCAACCGCAACTGCAACTGCAACCGCAACTGCGAGCGTTAAATTGTCCCGCACGCGTTGAGCGATCAACCTGGCCCGATCTGCAACACTCGTTTCGTCTCGCCTCACCCGACTTGGCAAAATCTGCTTCTGACTGCGAAACCAGTTGGTCGCACAGCCCAGAGTCCAAAGTAGTGTATAGCGGGAATCCGGCCCCACTAGTCCATATCGGTCATTCCTTCTTTCTGTCTTTCCGCATTCAGTTTTTAGTCTCGGCATTCGAACCAGAATCACAATCTGAATCATCGACTCCACTCACCTGGAAAAACCAAACAACAACATCTACACATATATAGCAAGGTCGACTTGACTGTATATATTGCTTGCTGTTCTGTTGTTCCCGTTCCCGATAACCCGATACGAAAGGAAAGGAAAGATAGATACGATACGACACAAGGCGTTGATCGTCATTCTCGCTTCTCGCTGCTGGTCAGAAAAGTTGATCATTTGATCATTTGATCACATATTGCGGACCCGGTGTCCCTTGGTGAAACGCAATACACATTTCATTCCTTGTGAGTACACTTCAGTTTTACTTGTTTGGATTCGTGTGATATAATGGAAGCGTTTGAGACTATCAAGGACTCCTTTAGGATTGTGTGTGCGTGTGTGCGCTTGGCGTGTGTCTGCTAGGGATATGGGATGATGGTGTGACATCGAGAGATCTATGGGTGCGCTATTTGGACAATCACTTTTCTTCATACCCCCATCTATGCGCGAAGATCGGCGGCGCAGAGGGCAAGACGAGAGAGAGAGCCATGATCATATATGACGCGAAGCGACCGAGTGTCGGTGTTTAGTGCTCAACGTTCGGTGAGGCCTTCTGGTGTGATGAAGACCGGGGTGTAGGGGACGGTGGTGGTTCGAGCTCTTGTGTGTGCGCATTGGCTTTGATCAGAGAACCAAAAGAAGACCAAAAACAATCGCGTCTTGTCTTGTACCTTACTACGTCGGTTCTTTGACCGTTTCATCTTTCGACTAGCACTCGCTACATCCCTACACTTGACTAAGCTCTCTCTCTCTCTCTCTCTGCTCTCCCCGGACATTCAACCTGAAAGCGTCAATCAGAATCGCCTTGAATGATTCGCTTTGACGCGTGGTGATCTTATCCTTTGTCCCTTTACTGAGCTTTGATCATATATATATCATTTGATATGATATCCCTTTCATCTCCCCCCTTGAACTAAATCGCTTATCCACCCATTCCCATTCCCATTCCCATCCTTGTTCTCTCTTTATTGACCATTCGAGCATCCGTCTCCCTTTCTCCCTTTCTTCATTACCTTTATAATCAACCTTGTCACGACGCGTTGACCTCTTCGATCAACTTCGCCTTGACATCTTTGTCACTCTCACCTGTCACTGTCTTCTCCTCCTCTCCGTGCTCAATTGCAATTGCCCTCGCTCCCTTACCACGTACTATTCTCATAGTCTTGGCACACGCAGTCCATTCGCTCTTATATATCGCGTGTCTGCTCCTGGTCGTTTGACGGTCCTTCTCTTTTCTTTTCCCTTCCCCACCTGCCGTGCAGTCAAGTACCGTTATAATATCAATAGTCATCGTCGTCGTCGTTATCGTACCGCCTGGGCATAAAGCCTAGAATTGCCGTTCGCTGATACAATCCTACCTAATCCCCCTTTGCCATTCCGCCAATCACCTACATCGGCACTATCCGGAAACGACTTCTATCTATCACACTTGCCTGGACCTCGTCAACGCGCGCAGATCAAACCCAACCCTCTTCCCTTCTTCTCCAGGCCCACAGGCTCACTCATCGCCTCAAAGCCGTACTTCCTTTGATCCCTCACACCAAGTCGTGAAAGGATCAAATCGAAACAGGCCCCTCGTCTGGCCGTTTAGCCCATTCATAAACGCCTCTTTCACACTCTGTGAAACCCGTCGTCAGCCCTCTCTGTTACGCATTAACGGATCGATACAACTCAGGTTCTGGTAACCTATACAATTGTCGATCAACCTATCTTACTTAACCTTAACACGGCCTCACCAATACTCGAGCAGGTCTCGCCAGTCTTGTTTCTCTCATCTAACGTTAAAATCTGTTTTCGTCGATACCGATCAACTTTAGTCAGATTTCAGTTTAAGAAAAGGAAATTTTCCAGCAAAGATGGCACAAATCATTACCCGTCCCGCTCTTCCTGCATCTTCTAGCCCTTTCTACTGCCCCTCTTCGCCTGACCCTACACCTCTTCGACTCCTGGCCTTCTCCGTAGCTGAGGCTGCCCTTCAGCCCGACCCCAACTCGCCTTCCTTCACTAGTGCCATGGGCAAAATGCCCACTCACCTTGAGATGGACGACTGGGTCGCTCCACTCTCCCAGCGAAAGGCCGAGCCAATGAGCGCTTGGGCTGCTGTTGGCCCGTGGAGCGGAAAGGAGGAGGTTGAATCCACGTCCCAGCGACGAAGACCTCTATGGGATGTCGTAGCACATGCTAAGGACCGAAGGGACAAGGGCAAAGGTAAGTTAAGCGCTGGCCGATGTGTGAGACATCAAGCTGACATACCCTCAACATAGCATCTCCTACTTCAAGCGAGTCAACTCTGCCTCAGAGCCCTCCCACTTCTCCCGGTTCCTACAACTTCGTTCTCCCTTCGAACTCTCCTCTTGCTGCTTCTATTGCTGCTGGCTCGTCTCCTGCCAAGGCCAACAAGGTATCATTCCCCACGAACAGCAGGCGATTCCCGCTCTTCACAAGGTCTGCCGAGCCGTCTCCTACCAAGTCGACGTTCTCCGCTTTGGACCAAACTCGACCTCCTCCCGAATTTGTGCCTCGTCTGTCTGCTGCTGATTTCTCGGCCAAGGCCAAGGAGACTTCTACCGCTACCAAGCACGGTAGGACCAAGTCTGACATCGCCTCCCCCGGATGCAACTCTGATGAGATTTCATCTACCGACAAGCTTCGAGCCCAGTCTAATCTTCCCGCCGTCCCCTCAAGGCATACCATGAGACTGCCCAGCTTGGCTCAGATCCAGGCAAAGATGACTGATGCTCACCGACGAGGCAACTCGCTCGGCGCTACCCCCTCGTCAGCAACTTCACCTATCATGCCCCGAGGCCAAGTGCAGGCTCAATCTCAGCCCCGACCGGTACCGAAGATCAGAACCGTCTACCGAACTGATTCATCGGAGTCCGTTGAGGTCATCAAAACTCCCACTGAAGAGAGCCCTCGACGAAACCCTCGGATCGTTCTCGCCTCCATCTTGAATAGGCGACCCTCGACTCCTCCCAGCCCTCCTTTGACCACGGTCAAGGACAAGGAGCCTCGTCTGGCGCCTTTCCTCCGAGAGCGAACTAGCGGTCGAATGTCTGGCGGACGGGCTCGACCGATCTCCATGCCTCCCATGTCTCTTGGCGAGCTTCCTTCCTTCGAGGCTATCGTCAAGGCCAACACCGCAGCTTCTGGACCAGCCTTCAAGGTCACTCCTCCCAAGGAGCGAGGATCTTCTATCTTCGGCAACGTGCCTTCACCTACCAAAGGTTCATTCCCTTGGACCATGAACGCCAGCGGGATGTGCACTCCTACCGAGGGCCGATTCAGCCTCGCTGTCTCTTCTACTCCCCCTCGAATGACCACTCCTTCCCCTCGACGATCCTTCACCTCCCCAGCGTCTCCCACTGAGAGCGTCCGATCCACCGGGACCTCCAGCCCATCCCTTTCTGTGCCCATGATCACCTGCACTCCAGCTCCTCAAACCGTTCTCCGAGACGGTATCGAGACTGAGTCAGACGAGGAAGAGGGCGATGTTGTCCTTTTTGAGGGTGACTCGATGTCTGTCGATGCCGACTCTGAGGCTGATGATGACGAGTTGAAGGAGAGGGAAGAGCGAGAGAAGAGGGCCGAGGCCATGAAGAAGAGATTGATGCTCCGAAGGAGATCTGACTAGACGTGCATGTGCATGCGCATGTGCCAAGTTAGTGTGGACAGTAATCTATTTGTAGTGCTCATTCAGATCCTTCGCTTCGCTCCCTTTCTTTCACGTAAAGCTAGCCTCTGACCTAGTGTTGAGGTTTAACCATTTATTTCGCTTGATCGAAGCTGTGCTTCATGTTAAGCTTCTGTAATTGTATCGGCGAGAAAACGTATCTCGGTCACCCCGCTATGCTTCCACATCTTTGAATTTGATCTTGTAGATGACGAACTAACAGTCGACGTAGATGTAGACGTAGATGTAGATGACGAACTCGGATTGATTTGCCCGGTACGGGAATCAACACCTAGTTATTATACATACAGCAAATATCCTATGCCATGATGCAAAAGTCATCTTGAACCATAGCATAGCTATCTGGGTACAGGCCACTCGTCTCTGACCATGTCTTTTGCTTTAGCCCCCGACCAGCTGTGTGTAGCATTTGTGAGTGATTCACAGAGAATATCTGATATACCTTGAGTTCCGAGAATAGTTTATTGGTGCACTGATGATTCCGCCGGAACGCTGAGCTGAGCGACGTTTCGTGATGTGATGGGACGCGTTCCCGAGATTGTGCTTGTGATAGATAATCTTCTTCATCTTCTTCATCTTCTCAATCGCAATCGCAATCGCAATCGACGCAAGATCACGGCTCATACTTGGGTTCAAGCTCAAATCAGAGCGGCATTCTCTTGCGCGCTTCTCTCCACAATTCCTCACCATCCAGAGCTCTTATACACGATACACGGCGTTGAGCCTTTCGTTTCACTGGTAGCGGCATCGGTTTCAAGGCGCGCACCTCTGATTTAATTTGTCATATTTCAACTTTCAACTTTCAATGGTTGTGCTTGTGCTGGTACTCGTAACGCAACATGTCATCGTCGAATGAACTCATCCCTCTATTTCCTTCAGCGACTCACCCCGCGCTCCCCATCTCGGCTCAAATCTTATCGACACTCAGACACTTGACGGCACCTGGTAAAGGGAATGATCTCAGACCTGAAGAGAGGGCAGCTTTGGTTGGTGTTGCCGCGTTATTGGGATGCGAGAGGTGAGTCAGACGTGAGACTTGGGGGCAGGCTCAGGCTAAGGCTAAGGCTCAGGTTATAACGATGTGTCCCGGCGGGGGATGTATATGCCTTAGACTACTGGCTGTTGACTCCGTCACTCTACCTGTTTGTCACCGTCACTGCTAGTCCAGAAGTCGAGAAAGAAAGAGGGGGAAGAAGGGCTGAACTAATAATGATTGGATTGGGCTGTAATGCCTATCCGCATTCTCCGCAGAATCCAAAGTAAAGATCTACCCCTAGCATCAGCTCAAAAAGCTTCGTCCGTCTCTCCAGCGCATTTCAGATCGACTTTAACCCGATGTCGAAAACTCCTAGAAGACGCATCTACAAAATCACCCACTACTTCGCCTTCCAAGCGATCCCCCAGAAAACAACCTTCCAACTCGGCCTCTGCCTCCGCTTCTGATACTGCTACCACTAGCACCAGTACTACCGGCCTGGGAGAAAGTTTAGGAGGAGCGGAAAGCAATAGCAATGGCAACCAAGTGACCACGCAAGATGTGATTAACCCCTTGGCAACACCGAAGAAGAAGTACAAATTCTCATCGGGAATAGATATTTCTTCCCTGGTTAAGACGCCTCGCACGCCCCAAACACCCAGGATCTCGCATGCCCACGAACCAAGTACTGCCAGTCCATTGAGACACAGCGTGGTCCGTCAACCGTCGGCTAAACATCCTAATCCTAATCCGAAGAAAATTGACGTGAATGCTTCTGCTTCTGCTGTCGATGAGCTAGAGCTAGATGCAATAGATGAAGAAGAGGACGGTGATCTAGGTCTAGGTCTAGCTCGAGGGAACAAGGTTGAAGTGGGCACACCTACGAAAAAGGTGAAATATTCGAATCCGGTCGGTATCGATCTCGAGAATCCGCCGGCTAGTATACCCCGCACGAGCAGGAAGAAGAAGGAGGAGGATGCGTCTGCCTTCTTCGCACTTCGACCCGGATCTGGTGCTGGCGGTAGCGCCAGCTCATCGCGGACAAAAGCCGAGGTGCTAGCTGGGACAGATGATGCATATGAAGACGAGGAAGCGTGGATGCATCGTCGGCCTCAGGAAACACATACTCATCGAACACCTGGACGAAGAGGAGATGAGCAGGCCCGTCTGGAGAGGAGGAAGAAGAGACAGAAGAGAGAGAGGGAGAAGAAAGTGGATTGGACTTTCTCTGAGAGCGTGTGGGGTAGTCGGAGTGACGAGAAGGTAGACAAACAGCTAGAGAGGGTGAGTGACACTCTAGCTCATGGGGTCCGCACCATTCACCTTGATATTTCCCTGTGGACCTCATACGTGATCTTCCTTCCAGAAGGATGAACTGTGGCCAGCTGGCAATCAGGTAACATCATGAATCAAGCTCAAGTCTCATAACGCTGATCGTGCCGTGCCGTTGTTATTTCATCGTGCTTTTGCCTCTCGGCCACGGCCATCCGCAGATATGGTCCGAGCTGCCAACATGGCTCGAGAAGAACGGTCGGTCCTCTATCAACGACACGCAAGTCAAGGACGACAATCTGCTGGACATCATTCTTAATGCTTTCTCGTCCCCACGAGAGCGAGAGCGAAAACGCGGACAAGGACAAGGACAAGGCCAAGGGCAATGGCGAGGCTCGGATGAGGCTATGGATCTAGATTGATTAGGGGAACAGCCATGTGCAGAAGAGCCTGCTCCTGTAGAAACCGTATCTTGTCCTGTGCTGTGCTGTATTCAGCACCGCCATCGCTGATACCGAGCGAGTCAACCACTACCATAAGGTTGATAATGATAAGCCTGCCTGAGGTGATTACAACATAACGGTACTGTCCTGTATAATCGTATATGGTGATGCTATGTTGTAAGTGTTTGTAGAAGCTGCCGGATGGCAGATGCAGATTAGCACAACAGAAAGCCAGTCCAGACCATGTACAAGAATAGTACTCGAATGCTGGTGAAGTGATGTGATACATCCGATCAGTATTACATATTTAGCTTCCAGCTGTGGTACCACCTGTCCCGTGCTGTGCTGTGAATGTACTGTACGTCCAGTTCTACTCGTCCTCTTCTCACTCATCCTTGTTCACTCAGACTTCGCGCGCTGCACTCGTCCCCGCCTCCTCCTTCTCAAGACCCTGATGGACTTCGCGCCTACACCTATGCCTATGCCTATGTATGTACATTGAATACACGCTAAACTCCGCTGCTGCTGCCGCCACCGACCCCAGCGGCGCGCAACCTCTTTTGCCTGGCTTGTAGGATAGCTTTGATCAAATCGGCATTACGCTCAAAGACGCCCTTGTAAACTTGTTTTTGGAGCGGGCTGAGCGAGATGGGCACGATGATTTCAATCTGCAATGAATATGATAGTACGACCGTGGCAATCAGCACCTTACTCGAAAAGCATAGCATACTGTAGTTTTCCAAGTGTGTGCGGATGCTAGGCCGAATGGAAAAATGCGTCGCGTCGCGCCGCGCTGCTCGACCAACTCACCTTAGGTGGAAGTTTCAGCACGTCGGCTTTGATTCGTCGAAGGATATACGGCTTGATCATTTCATGTAATTCCTGAACGAGCGTCTCGTTGAGATTCTCGAAGCGCTTCTCGAGGTCGTAAAGGTCGCTGATTATACCACAAATAATCACGTCACGATCAGCCAAATTTCCCTCCGTTCCTGCTATATGACGCAACCCAGCCCGCCCTAAGCCATAACCAGGTTAAGGACATAACAGCGAAAAGGGAGCACGCAAAACGCGCGCGATCTCGCTTGAGCTGTAGTATGGTCGTAACCAGTCGGACTCACCTGAATGTAGCCGGATCGAGGAAGTTAAGGAGGTTGAACAATTCTCTTAGGTTATTGTTCAGCGGTGTACCTGTCAAAAGCACTCGATGGACACTGTTGAGCGTCTTGAGGCGATTGAAAATCAAGCTACCGTCCGATTTGACTATATTCACAAAAAAAGAAAATATGTCTTCATTTAGCAACTCTTACCCAGGATGTGCTGTTCACGCCGCGCGGATGTATCGCAGAGAGGGGCAGTAGCAAGATGTATGAAGGGAGGGAAGTCACAACTCACGCCTTTGGCCTTCGTCGATACATAGCGTCTCCCATCGTGGAATCCCTCTGAAGACCTTGAATTCGGAGCTGGTGATCATATCGTAGGTAGTGAGCACGACGTGGCTACAACGACGCAAACAATTGATCAGTTGTGCGCCTATCAAGTCATTTCCAGGTGGATAAGATATTGTCGTAAAAGTGCCTGAGGTATGAGGAGTACAACTGGCGTGACTTTCGCCTCGACTCCACTCACGCCTTCAAACCCTCAGCTTTACCTTGCTGCCCTTTGTGGTACAGCTCGTACTTGCTGATGATCTTTCGAGCTATACAGCAGCTAAGAGGTCAGCTCATGTACCGTCCAATGGAAAAGGAGGGAAGTATGGAGCTCACACGCTGATTCGCCATAGTATGGTACCTAGTAAATTCATCGGTCAGTCTGAGCAATACTATTACAGTCAACGGTGATGACCTGTCACGGCAAACTCACCACTCGCATATGCGGAACCCACTTCTCAAACTCTCTGACCCAGTTAGTGATTGTGCTGCAGAGTCGTCATTTATCAGCTTGGTTCACAGTGACGGCACTCATGTCGAGATCAACAGCAATCTGCAAGCTGGATCGAATCCGCTGAGACAACTCACGAGTTTGGCACGACGACCAGGCAGGGGTATATACTATATGTGCTGGACCCGAGATACCCAAGTACCGAAGCGATTTGAATGCTGTTGAGGGAGGTGATCAGATCAGCTGAGGACGACCGAGCTTGCATACCTCAGCTAGACGTACGTTTTGCCTAGACCCATATCATCCGCGAGAATGCAACTTTCCCTCTTGAAATGCTTATACAGCAGCCATTGGAATCCCTCCATTTGGAATGGCATGAGTTTCTATACAGGGAAGGAGATTTAGTCAGCGCTCCTTCTCCTGCAGTAGAAGAGGAGCCGCGGCGATGTAGCAAGAGAACCCTACTTACCCCTCCGACGATACAATCCGGTTGTTCCTTGGGCGGCACGTAGATCTGTGCTGCGCCATCGTCCCTCCTCTTGCACGCGGTTGGGGTGAGGACGGGGATCTCGATGTTTCTTGCTTGTAGGTATCTACCGAGAGCACGCTTGAACGCTGGATAGAGGGGAGATGAGGTTGGTGGCGGAGTGTCCCATGTCGCTGTTTGGAAAATAGCATGTATGTCAGCTGTGTCAGGTCCAAATGACGATCGTGGCAGCTCACATTGATCGTATTGCAAGTCGTCCCATTTAACCTTTGGCCCCGCTGACTGTCAGCACCTCTGTGGCCACATCGACCGATCAGATACCACTGAGGCTGATACGATCACTCACGAAACACCATGTCACCAGCCC
Organism: Kwoniella sp. CBS 6097; assembly: GCA_036287355.1. Classification (NCBI taxonomy): domain Eukaryota; kingdom Fungi; phylum Basidiomycota; class Tremellomycetes; order Tremellales; family Cryptococcaceae; genus Kwoniella; species Kwoniella sp. CBS 6097. The sequence goes on along the minus strand of CP143074.1, from coordinate 12,637,310 downwards.
GGCAATCTCATCGACATCGTTCTCATCAAGCTCTCTTCCAGTGCGTCCTTCCCAGCTATCAATGTCAACCATCATATCCTTCGGTGGCTGGGCTCCGTCTTTCAGACCCAAATCCGCACGCATATCCTCAGCAGGATTCAGAGGGTCACCTGCGGCCGGTTCGCCCTCCTCGGCTGGCGCAGGAGAACCTCGAGCGGAGTCGGATACGGAGACAGAAGCGGACGTGATACGCTGACCTCGACGTTGGACGGGTTTCCCCTTTCCCTTGACAGTCGAAGGCGGGAGAAGCATGATATCCAGAACACGATCGACGGTCTGCGTCATGTCGGTAGGGTCAGAAATGTTAATGTCTCGCTCTCTCTCCCACTGCAAACGCAACTCACGCTCCACTCGATTGGCAAACTACCCTCTGCGTCCTTCTCGGGCCCAGGTCCAATCCCGACCCATTGCTTCTCTTTCTTCCCCTCATCGTCCCTCGGATGGGTCCTTTTCGACGTGGACCTATCCTCTTCAGCCGTCACATTTGCAATTGTAGGCTGCTCCATCTCGTCCCCTCTCGCGGCGAGGGTTTCATCCGTCACTAGATCTAGAGAGGGACCTTTCTCGAGGAAATTCCGGAGTTTTGCTGCGGTGGTGATCTGGAGCCAGGCGTGAGGGACCCATGTAACCTGGAGACACGATCCTCATAAGCTCTGCACCCTTTGGCCGCAATTCGCCACGGTGTATCAAATAGCTCACATGTCTGAAGCCACGGTTTGTCCACTTGACGAGATATTCTCGAGGTAGAGCATCTTTCCAATTGGCTTTCTCGTCTTCGTCCAGTGCCGATTCAACAGCTTCGGCAGGCGAGGGTCTCCAAGCGATGATCTATCGTACAACAAAGTCAGACATGTCAGCTTCTTCCCCGAAGCTTGGTGACTTGTGCAGCCGAAACATACTATGTCGACGGTCCATATCCACTCGCGACATTGATGGCAGAACCAAGCTTCCCCTTCGCCGGATCGGCTCTGATAATGATTCGCTATCTCCGCCAGGCGTGGCGAGTCGCCAAGCGATCGAGGTATCTCCACTGGAATCCAATGAATAAGTCAGCTACGTTCCATGTCAGACTTGACTAAGCGATTGCTAGCTGATATTTGGCTTACAATGCTCGTAATGGACACACTGCTTGCACCGCAAACATCTAAACATTGGAGGCTTCTCCTCTTCGTCCGTCTTATCCACGTCCATCTTCTCCACTCCATCCACGACAACATCTTTGGCGTCCTCGTCGGTGATCTTGGCTTTGTTATCGTCATTCTCGGTGCCCGCGCCACCTCCGGCTTCATGGCAGACGAAACATCTGGGATTGAGCGTGCACCGCGCACATGTATATTCAAACGATTCATCGATCTTGACCGAGCGTCGAGGTTTGGCGCCGCCCAGAGGGGGGCCTTCCTGGTCGAGAAGTACCCACAGCACATCCTTCTTCTGCGGAGGTGTGAGGCATCCCTGAAGATAGAACAAGGAGCGCTTAGCAACTATGTGCGCATTTCGGTGAATTACGCTATCATGGTGCACTTACCCAATGAATCGAATTGGTACATATCTTACACTGAAGGGACCAGAAACGAGGGTGATAGTCAGCTGATCTGTCAAGCCGTGCTCCAGAGACAAGTTTCTCAGCTCACATCTAGCCACCCTTCGAGTTTCTCAGCGAGCTCTTCATCGCTTATCTCATCATCGTCCCTCCTTCTTTTTTTACCCTTCTTCGATCTCGCTTTCCTAGCTTGAGCACGTTCGAGCATATCGTCCGCCGGCTCTCTAGAGCATTTCTCGCATACCTGCACGAAATGACACATTATAAGTTGGGGATCATAGCAGTTCACCAACCCTCCCAGCTTACCGATCGATGATTGTAAGTCACATCGTCGTCCACCTCGATCCTCTGAACCTTGGGTTTGCTGCTTTTCCCTTTACCTTTGCCTGTTTTGCCGCCCTTGCGCTTGGAATGCCAATCACTCCCACTGTCCTCCTCCTCCTCATCATCTTCGTCATCGTCAAGTTGGTCTACTTCCTCCGCATACGACCCGTCCTCATCCCCATCTGGATCTGCATCTGTACGCCTTGACGTCGACCCGGAAGGAGATGACGAGAGAAGGGGATCTTCGTACCTGCCTTGCGGTCTACGAGGATTACTTGTTCGTGGGGCTCGAGGCATTTTGTGGGTTTTACCTTTCTTGCTCGGTCGAGCGGCGTAAGAGTCGGATTGAGAGTCCGAGTCGGACGATAGGATCGTTATGGGCGATGATCGGGAGGCCTGCAGTGGTACAGTAGGAGTATTAACGATCAGTGATGGTTCCTAGGTATTGAGGATATAGACTCGAAGGTGTGGAAAAAGGCAAAGAAGAGAAGAAGATGAAGACGAAGAATAAGATATAGATTCTGGTGATATTGGAAGATTATCGGAGAATGCAAACGGGCCTCCTTTGTATTGCGCTGTACGAGTATGATGAACACAAAATCAAAGGGGAGGTCTGTGCGTCGAGTATATGTCATATGGTTGTGTGGAGAGGGTCCATTCGAAAGCAGGCTGACGAGATGACAGAATTCAATCCGACGCCATGCAAGTGCAAATGCGACTCACACTCACACTGACTACAGGATGCTTGGCTCTTGTCCTAGTCGAAATCTTCCCATCCCTCTCACCCTTCATCATCTTCTTCCGCCTACTTCTATCGCTGCTCCTCCTCGGTCGTATCAGATCACTCCCACTCTCACTGCCTGTTGAGATCTCTATCCCATGATCATCACTGCTGCTTGCTAGACTGCCCTGTTCTTCTGAAAACAGATCATCCTCATGTCCGTCCATATCAGGGCTCGAATCAAATTTCCATCCTCTATTCTTTCGATTTTGAACTGGGGAAGCGGAAGACGATTGACTCGATGATGCGGAAGTAGAAGCAGAGTTTACACCGAGGAGCAAAGATCGACTTCTCGAGTTGGGGATAGATGACGGTCCGGATGTATGAGCGTATTGGGCTATCTCTGAGAGAGGTAAGAGTGGGAGTTCGACGACGGGCATTATTGGTCTTCTGGCAGGATAACCACGAGAAGCTGATCCATTCGCCGATGCCGGTGCAGATTTGCGTTCACTCGGATTGGAATTGGAATCGGGGCTGTGATTGCGAGTAGATGTTCGGCTGTTATTGGCGGAGTTGCGATATGAAGCCGTTAAGAACTTCAATGCTGATCTTCGTACATCCTCTATCTCCCCATTATTCTCCTTGTCGTTATCGTCTACGTCCTTTACCTCCTCTTCCTCCTCCTCCTGATGACTGCGCTGACCGATGGGCCCAACGGCTTTGTTAGAAGCACCGGGCCCACTAGCTGTACGCTTTACCTGTCTTCGAATAGGTTGATCTTCCTCATCCGAACTTTCAATCGTAATGACGGGGATCAGAGGGGATTCGCTATGGTCGCTCCGCAATGCGAGAGGGTCTGAAGAGGGTTCATCCGCTGGCGGCGGAGAGATCGACATCACCGACATGTCAGTTTCTTGCTTAGTCCAGACCACCCGACCAAGTCGTATTGGCGTTCGCGAGATGATAGCGATGTAGGGGCTTTAGACAAGCTGCTTTGCTGTATTAGCATTCATTCCACGTCTGTTCGAGGTTGAGCATGGAGCCTAAACCCATTTATGAGTTGTACAGCGGCTTTTCTAAGATCTGCTGAGCTAGCAGAACGGTCCGGATAGTCGATGTTATTCGCTTGTCGTTGATGCGATGTTCGTGTCTCTCGTTCCCGATAACATGAGACCGACCGTACCTCAGACCGGCCCTTTCATGCCTGTATTTACCCCGCAATATGTGGTATATTTATTTGTTATTGTTTATTGTTTTCAGAGTGCCACATCTGGCTGGCGGGTGAGCCATGATGTTAGTTAGGCGTGCGAGACACATAATCCGCATAACCCCCCCACTTCATTCATCAATCACTCAAGCTACATGTAGTCAGTCAGGGGTTCAGGCACGGTGTATTACTGGACAATACCCATACCCGTCGACTTGAACGCGACCGAACATGGCAACTCACTCAAGAAGAACATTCCTCAATCTATCATATATAACTAACTACTTGTAAACAAATCCCCTTCTTGTCTTTCGACTCTTCCCATCAGTTTCACCCACTTCCATCCTTCCTTACCTCCTCATACACACACATTAACAATGTTCCGATCAGCCGCTCTTCCTTCTCTCCGAGTAAGTTTTTGCCTGGACCCCAACCTATCTGAGTCTAACCCTTCTACTTCGTTACTTCCTAAACTCGACGCGTCACCTCACTCGGTGGCATCACTGCTCACACAGCTATCTGATCACCATAGGCCGCCCGAGTCCCTCTCAGCCAGACTCGATCCTTCGTCAGCAAAGCTCAGATCGTTGGTCGACTCGGTGCTGCGCCTGAGAAGGGTACCACCGCCAACGGACGAGAGTTCTACAGGTTAGTCAAAGGCTGACTTACAGAGCATCTGCTGTCGCGGCCACAGTTCAGCGAAAGCAGACTTCGCTTCTTGGAATATTAGCGCTCACATATCCTGAAATGGGTCATAGGTATTCGTTGGCCGTTACCAAGCCTCCCAAGCGTGACGCCGAGGGCAGTAAGTGGCGTCTTTGCTTTGAATCTTTGCCACCGACTCTGCTGCTATGTGCAGACGGAGATGTACTGACCATGGGTTCACTTGATGCCCTACTTCTTGTCGTCTATCCATAGAGCCCGTTCTTGACGAGCAAGGCTGTAAGTGTTTCTTTGAACCCATTACGTCCATAGCCCATAATACAGATTTGCTCTGAGCTACTGCTGGGCACCCTGACAACGCGGATTTCAAGTCTGGTCATGTTGACTTCATGCACTGAGGGCAAATTGCTAACCTCACTCCTCGCGATGCTGTTCTCCTTCATCTGTAGACCCCGTTCGAGAATCAAACTGGTTCACCGTCTTCAACTTCAACGAGCGGGCCGCAGAGAGCGTCCAGAAGCTCCAGGCTGGGTCATTGCTTTACGTTGAGGGTGAGTACTATGGGACAATCCATTTCTTCTTCGAGTCATCTGTCGCGTAACCTTTCCCTCCCTTGCCTCTCTCACTCCTACTCTTGACTCATCTCGGATCTGTACTCTGTGTCATCGCTGTACTTCGGCTGGCTTGTTCTCCTCTGGCCGTTCGCCACCTCATTCTTTCCTGGTCAGATCGCCCACGAAACGAGAGCGGCTCAATACTGATATCTGCCGTTGCCGTTGCGCGTGCTATGATTGCTTCCAGCCAACATCGACACCATCACCAACCCCCCTGCTGCTGAGGGACAACCCCCTAACAAGTCATACGTCTTCCGAGAATCTTCGCACAAGGTCCTTTCCAGGCCTAAGGGCGAGTAATTCGCAAGTAAACATGGTCTGAGATCTGAGGGATGGAAGGATGTGGGGGAATTTGGACAGTGGCGTATTTATGATTCGTTGCCGTCGTAGTCAGCTAGAGTATTAATTTTGGACGAAGCTTTTCATTCAATTATGTAGTTGAAGTTTGTGTTGATATTGACGGAAGGAAGCCTACTGGCTGGGCTGGGCTGGGCTGATTTGGGTTGAGCTTGGGGGAAGATGGTTCTCTTTTTTTAAGTATGTTACTACTACTCTTAGATGAGATGCGTTTCAGATCGATCATACTTGGTAATCGACTGAGCGTATTGGTTGAATAAGAAAAGGGATGTAACACCGCTCAATACCGGGTCTGGTATCTCGACGCATGAGACGTGACATCATGGCGCGTCGTATGGATGAATAGATACCATTGATTTATATACATTGATGTTGATACCTACGTGGCATCGTCAATATCTACATTGTCATCCACCTTTTGACCTTGCTCCTGCGGGTTCATGCCGAACCTCTTCCAAATTTCGTCATTCATAGCTACCGAATAAGCGGGGCTGATATCAATCATCAACGCTTCCAGAGTTTCGTATGTCCTTCCTATCTTATCTTGATTTTTCATAGGCATGGTTGAGGTCGAAGTCGAAGTCGTATCTGAGGGTATCACTGGAACTGAAGCTGAGTCTGGATTGGGAGCACCAGAAGACGATACGGATGCAGACGTGTGTCGCATCCAAGATGGTAATGATGGTTCCGCAGTCGCAGTCGTGGTCGTAGTTTCAGGCTGATCGGCTTGCAGCTGGGCCGGTATAGGTAGTGATGATAATTGAGGTTCCGGTGTTGATGCAACCGCTTTCGTTGATGTTGAATTTGACGCTGAGGATCTTATCGACTCGATCTGTATATCATATTAGGGGAGCATGAGCTTTTTGCCCCCGTTTTTTGGTCTCTTTTTTGTTATCCGGTGAGATGGAAGAAGACAGTAATTATATGAGGGAATTGTCACTCACTGTCCATCCAGACGCATCAAGTTTGACCCCGACCACCACCCCTTCATGATCCTTACAATCAATCTCAGCACGTCCTACGACCCTCTCACTAGTTCTTCCGAGGACTTTACTTTCCTTTCTGACGCTATCTAAATCACTCTCGCTGATCGGGAAACTCTGATTGAGCAATATCCGAGAAGAAGTGATGCCGAATGCTATTGAGGCTAGAGTCTGGCGCAGCTCGTATAGTGGGTTTAACAGAATATTATCATGTAGCGCTCTGTTGTATTTCGATATATCATATAGATCGGATTCGGATTCGGATCGCTGGTTTGGGTTTGGGGTTGGGATGCCGGACATGGTGCTGTGTTGTGATATGCTAGAGGTGGATGAGGATGATAGATGTACAAAGGCAGAGGAAATAGCAAGTCCGAGTTGAAGAGCCGGGCTACGATGTTGATTGTTTGGGTAGAATCGGCGGATGTCTTTGTCTTGCTTCTTTGTCGTGGTCGACCTCCACTCGTGGGTGGTCACACCACGGTACACCGTACACCGCACACCGTGCACCGTAGAACACCAACAACAAATAGAGTCGACGGTCCAATCGCTAGCCATCTACTCGTTTTCGTAGTGGACAACACCATCGACCAAAGCGGATCCATGTATATACTGATCACTATACCTAGCTGTGCTATGCTGAGCCGATACATGACGAGCTCAAGATCATTTCGCAGGCGCCTAGAGTCTTTTTCTGGTAGGCAGATTCCAGCGCTGAGTGCTCGTACAGTGGAAACCCAACACAAGGCAGCAGCGTATACATCAAAAGAAGTATACTACTGCATATCGATTCCAAGTGCGATCCAGGCCTTAATGCTGGTATCGTAAGAAATGCATGTTCTGTCCATGACCTTGAACGCAAGTGAACTGAACTAATGAAACAAAGCAACGAAAGAAATGACCGGATCTCGAGCAGCACATCACAGCGCATAATGTCTGCTGCCCTCGCTCCTGTGGATACACCACTACGCCACCACACACTTCGACACTTCGACACCCATGTCAAAGCTGCGTCTACTACAATCACCCGCTTAGGCTCGTTTACGGAGCAGAGATCTGGGCAACGTTCCTAGCGGCATCACCACCAAGGTTGTCGGGGAGGGCGTATCGGCTGTCGGCCTCGGACAAGAGTCGACCGCCGAAGAGGGTCTGGCCGTTCTTGGCGTGGAAAGCGGCAAGTCGAGCTTCTACCTCGGGTCCTATTGATGGAGGGAGGGTCAAAATCGAATCGAGTCAGAAATGTCCAAAGCGAGTCATATAACAGCCGACATCTAATGAAACGTGAAGAGGCAAAGGCAAACCGCCACTTCCATTCCATTCTTGGTTTGTCTTTCTTTTGATTGAGTCGAAGGAAGGTTCAACTCACGGAAATGCCTCATCAAACCCTGGATAGGCCAAGCAGCCGCATCACCCAAAGCGCAGATCGTATGTCCCTCAACCTGCTTGGTAAGCTCAAGGAGCATATCAATCTCTCGTTCCTGAGCTCGTCCTTCGACCATTCGGTCCATCATGTTCATCATCCATGTTGTTCCCTCTCGACAGGGTGTACATTGTCCACATGACTCGTGCTTGTAGAATTTGGCGAATCGCGCAATGGCAGAGATCATGTCGGTCGTTTGGTCCATGACGATTACAGCACCTGTTCCGAGAGATGTGTTGGCGTCTTTGAGCGAGTCGTAGTCCATCCTGGAAGCATAAAGCCAGGAAAATTAGCACGATGATCAGAGAATATGTATAATTGGCGAGTTCTCATTGGGCGAGTACCGACTAGTACGAGGTGACGAATAGAATCTCGCGCCACTCACAAGACGGTCTCACAGACATCTCGAGGGATGACAGGTACTGAACAACCACCTGGGATGATACCCTTCAAGTTTTGCCATCCACCTCGAATACCACCGCAGTGCTTCTCGATTAACTCCTGAAGAGGAATCGACATCTCCTCTTCTACGACACAAGGGTTGTTGACGTGTCCCGATACACAGTAGACTTTAGTACCGGAGTTTCGCTCCCGTCCGAACCCGGCGAACCAAGCTCCACCTCGTCGAGCGATCGTAGGGGCCACAGCGACAGTCTCAACGTTGGCGACAGTCGAGGGACAACCGAACAAACCGACATCGGCGGGGAAAGGGGGCTTCAGTCTAGGTTTACCCTGCTTGCCCTCGATAGATTCGATCAGAGCGGTCTCTTCTCCACAGATATAAGCACCGGCACCTCGGTGCAAGTAGACGTCAAAGTCGTAGCCAGAGTTACAGGCGTTCTTGCCAATCAATCCAGCCTTGTATGCTTCGTCGATAGCCTGCTGGACGTGAGAAGCCTCCTGATAGAACTCTCCTCGGATGTAGATGTACGCTGTGCAGAAAGTAGATCAACATGATCAGTCAACGTGCACGACGATGAAAAACATCTCTTCGTATGTCTTAGTATGGAGGCGCTCGAGATTGATAGTTCTGCTGAACGCTAGGCACTCACCAGCAGTCGCGTTCATCGCTCGTCCAGCAACCAAACAACCCTCAACAAGCTTGTGCGGGTCACCTCGCATAATCTCTCGGTCCTTACACGTTCCTGGCTCTCCTTCATCGGCATTGACGACAAGGTATCGTGGTCTGATAGTATGGTACAGAAGCAGGTCAGCCTAAAGCATCTCCAAATGTCGATCGATGAGATGAGGACGTAACCCGCGATCCGAGTGATACAAGATGCTTACCTAGGGTCTTTCTCCCATCCTGGCTTGTTCACTGGAATCGGAGGCGAAACAGGTCAGTTGTCTCTCGTGCAAAGCTACAAGTGTGATGTATTTACTCACTGAAACTCCACTTCAAACCACTGGGGAAACCAGCACCACCTCGACCTCTCAATCCCGAATCCTTGATAGTCTGAATGATCCAACTATCCCCTTTCGCCAAGATATCCTTGGTCCTGTGCCAATCTCCTCTGCTCTGAGCGCCTTTTAATCCATGATCATGCTTGCAGTACAAGTTTGTGAAGATTCGATCTTGGTCTTTCAATCCACCGTAATGTCGAACGGGAGGGTCGGATACAGTTGCCAGAGATCGAGAGGCGCTCGCTCCAGCTCGGACTCGGGCAGATGTTGATGCTGTGGGTAATGATCTAAGCAGACTCGTGCGTGAGGACAACATGTTGATGCTGTTTTAATGGTATGATGGGACAAGAACAAAACGTGTGCTATGATTTAAGTCAAGATCGGGTTATGGTTATGGATATGTTGAATGTTGAACCGATTGACAGCTGCCGATGGCGGCGTGCCCCAGTATACTGCTTGCTATCTGCTAGCTGCATTGGAGGAATTATCGTTGGCTGTTGCATGCTGTTGGTAAGATGATAGTAAACGGGTCAAGTCCCATTGGACCGTCCCTACCACCACCAAGTGAAGGCATCGGCAATTCTGAATGTGGCACTTGTGCGCGCATGTGGTGAACACATGGTGCTGCGTGTTGTTTCATCGAGGGCGGGGATCGCCGCTATCTGTTCGGCCGGGATGCGAGTGGCGAGACGAAGGTGCATGTGGAGGTTGATCCGCAATAATTGCTCAGGTTCTGGAAGCCAAGAAAGCCGAAGGGGTCCTCCATCATTCTGAGCATGAGTCAAGCAATGAGAGATTATCGCGGAGAGCTCGCCTGGAAGCTTCATTCGTAATCCAGAGTAGGCAGAGCCATAATATGAACCTATCAACCTAGAATGATCCAATAGCGCTCCATTGTGCATACTTGAGTCCTGACTCAGCTGAATGTAGAACCGCGAATCTCACGCAGCTTCTTGGACTCAACAGTGTATATAACGGGCCATTCGCCTTCAATCATCTTAGCTCATCAAGGTCAGCGTTATCGTAGATCGATAGTTCAAAAGGTACCCTGCCACTCATCTCTGAGCGACGAAACAAAGTACCAAGAAGACAACATTACCAACATGTCAACTACAACCCTCCCCCTCTCGCTGCCGCACATCACCCTCCTAATCTCCAATATGCACTGCACATCATGCTGCGAAACCATCACCCAGCTCCTCTCATCCGTACCATCTATCAAGGGCGTCTCGACCTCGCTTTTGCTACACACTGTCACGTTCGCCGTCGATCCCGAGCATGGGCCTTCGACTTCCTCTGGGCCTGTCACGATAGGTAAGATCGTCAAGGACGCTATGGCGTTACTGAGAACTGAAGGTGGATTCGATGTGATTGCCGAGACGGCGGATGGGAGGTCCGTGAGGGAACAGAAGAAGCTCAACAAGGATAGAGAAAGCGGTCTATCGATCTGGTCTTGGCTTGGAGGAGAGACTAAGAAAAGCAAAGAGAGGAAAAGGGCCGAGGACAGACGAAGGAAGCATCTTGAACATTGCGAAACATGCAAGGCTGAGCAGGAAGCGACTCCCTCTCAGATCCTCAAAGGTGTACCACCTTTAGGTGCGAGTGAAGGAAAGACGGATGATAAAGCTAGTGAAGGGATAATCAAGACAACGCTTTCCATCGAAGGCATGACCTGCGCCTCATGCGTAAACTCAATCACCTCAGCATTCAAGTCAAACCATTCAATCTTGACGGTCGACATCAACCTCCTCGGCTCATCCGGAGTAGTCAGGCATCGTTCAACACTCTCCTCAGCCGAGGTAGCAGAGACAATAGAAGATGCGGGCTTCGACGCAAGCATCATCAAGTCCGAACTTGAAGCTCCAGAAACCGATCACGCTGCTCCGGCGAGACGGAAATCTGTTTTCGCCATAGAAGGGATGACTTGTGCTTCCTGCACTGGAGCGATATCAAGTACCCTCAATGATCGAGAAGGTATCGAGTCCTTCCATATCGATTTACTCGGTCACTCTGGTACGATTATACATTCTTCCGAAATTCCCGCGGACGAGATTAGAGACCTCATCGAAGAAGTCGGATATGGTGCCGAGCTATCTTCAACTGAACCCCTCGATAATACTTCACAGCCAACAAGGAAGGACAAGGGAAAGGGGAAAGCAGATGATGGACCGACAATGCGAACGGTCCAGATCCGAGTCGAGGGCATGTTCTGCCACGACTGCGTACGAAAAATCAACTCTTATCTTGATACTTTGCCCGTCGAGACATATACGCCTATAACATTGCATTCACCTATAACTACTATCACGTACATACCGCATCCGCCGTTGACCATCCGAAGGCTGTTGGAAGGTATTTCGGAGGTAGCCCCGGAATTTGAGGCGGAGGTAGTCAAGACACAAAGTCTGAGCGAGAGGAGTAGACTGATCCAGAGACGAGAAGTGAAGATTCTCGCTTTGCATTGTTTGGCCGCTATTGTTTTCGCCATCCCGACATTCATAATGTGAGCCCACAAGCTTCCTCATTCCTCTCGTTCTCTTTACGGAATGATCGAACGCTGACGAGTGACTGTGCGCCATCGCCTCAAAGCGGTATCGTCGGGATGGTCCTTGTCAACGGCCATAACCAGTTCAAGATGGATGTGATGAAACCGATCTGGGGAGCCGCCAATCTCGGCACCATCATCTTATGGCCCTTGGCTACGATCGTCCAGTTTGGCGTGGGAAGGTAAGCTGTGCTGAACTCATGTTCCATGTGACGACAAGCTGACATGCCATACAATTGCTCCATCTTAAGGTTATTTTATAAGCGGACTTTCGCGTCGATGTGGCCTCATCTAAGAAGGCTTATTCCATCCAAACTGCGATCAAAACGATCACCGCCCAGACCGCTCTCTTGGCGGACGTTAGTCAGTTTCGGAAGTATGGGTACGTCCGCTTTCGAAATTCCATCGTTCCATCGGTGAAAGCAAGCTGACAGCCTATATAATCTATTGAAAATATAGACCTACTCGTGGTATTGTCTACCACCGTCAGCTATTTCTCCTCGCTTGCCATGCTCATACTGGATATCGAAGCTTCGTCAGAATCCGAATCCATCGGCACATACTTCGATTCGGGAGTATTCATCATCATGTTCATCCTTCTCGGTCGAACTCTCGAAGCATACGCAAAATCAAGGACGACAGATGCCGTTAGCTTGTTAGGCACACTTCGGCCTGATACGGCTCTTTTGGTAGAAGAGGACGTTGCCGCCACGCTCGAGAGGGTTGTATCGACAGATCGAGACGAAAATCAAGGGAGGATTCACGGAAGGCACAGCGAGGAAACGACGATAGTCCCACATGCTGGGTCACTGGAGAAAGCGATCAGCCATTCCACCACTGCTTCTACACAGCCAGCACCCGTCGAAGTAGCTCAAACACTTACTCGATCCGTGCCTATCGATCACCTAGAAATAGGCGATGTCCTGCTCATTCCTCCCGGCTCATTACCTCCTACAGACGGTGTAGTTGTTACGGGCCAAACGACATTCGACGAATCTTCGTTGACCGGCGAGTCGCACCCCATCACTAAAACCGCAGGCGACGAAATCTTCACCGGTACAATCAACCTTACTTCAGCCATCACCCTTCGAGTGACCCACTTGGCGGAAGATACGATGCTTGAGAAGATTATTCGAGCAGTGTCAGACGCCAGTTCTCGCAAAGCGCCCCTCGAGCTCATTGCAGAGAAACTCACCGGTATCTTCGTTCCCATCATCGTCTATTTCGCTCTTTTCGTCCTTGCAATTTGGTTATCTCTCTCCTTGACTGGAGTGGTAGATTCAGAAGATCAAGCTGGCGGAAAAGTGTTCTTCGCGTTGGGATTCGCTATAGCGTGCTTGGTCGTTGCCTGTCCATGTGGGATCGGGCTTGCGGTACCTTGTGCTAATGCCGTAGGAAATGGAGTCGCCGCTAAAGCCGGCATACTGGCTTCGGGCGGTGGAGAAGCCTTTTTGGCCGCTACGAAGATCACGAGGGTCGTGTTTGACAAAACCGGGACTTTGACCGTGGGCAAGAGCGTGGTAACGGATGAGGAGTGGCTCGTTCAGAATGAGGACGTCGAGGATCAACGCTCGGCAAAAGAAAAGGAAGGAGAGATGGTGATCCGGAGGTGTGTTGAGGAAGTGGAGAAAGGAAGTACGCACCCACTCGCTGTGGGTTTGGTGGAACATCTTGAGAAGACCCGAGCCGCCAACGACTCCGATGGATCTGGTTCATTAGCAGTTCAAGTGATCGAGACGAAGGAAATTGCGGGAAGAGGCTTGAAAGCCACCATGGAAATCATAATTGCGAATACGAGTGTGACTGCCGACCAAACCAAGGGTAGTACCGAACGAGAACCACGAAGCCTAGATCTGATCATTGGAAATGTCGCTCATATGTCGGACCATGATGTTGTCCTCGATGCGAAGCACCATGAACTGGTGACTAAATGGTCGAAAGAGGCGAAATCAGTCGTCCTAGTTGCTATTCGATTCACACCCGCACCAGCACCAGCACCGACAACCTCATCATCCACGGCCGAACCTCGGATCGAAATTGAAGCTGGGTGGAGTGAAGGGCAATATGCCCTCTCAGCAATGTTCTCACTCTCAGACCCTCCCCGACCAACTTCCGCATCGCTCATCGCTAAGCTTAGAGGAAAAGGTATTGCGGTATCTATGTTGAGTGGCGATAATGAGGCTACAGCCAGAGCTGTAGGCGCTATGGTCGGTTTGAGTGCAGATGAAGTTAAGGGTGGAGTGGGACCTGAGGGGAAGGCGGAGGTGATTAGGGGGATGCAAGCTTTGAAGAAGGGTGAAAAGGGGAAAGAAGCGAGAGAGATGGTCATGTTTGTTGGTGGTGAGTTGATTACAATATTCCGCCTCAGGTCTTGAATTCTGGTACGAGCTTGTACTGCCTGGTCTGGCTCGTCACGAATCCAAGAAAGATCCCAACAGGACAAATAGATCGTATCAGATGGCAAGCGAATAGAGGTTGACCATCACTTGCCACTTCGCTTTCATGCATAGACGGCCTCAACGACTCTGTCGCGCTCGCTGCTGCTGATGTATCAGTCGCCATGGGTCACGGATCTCAAGCGACCCTTGCCAGTGCCGGTGAGTGTTGAATAGTGCTTGCTACTCATATGCTCGCTCGCTCGCTCGCTCGCTGGCGCGCTCAAAGTCTGCTGTGCTAACAGATTTATTTCATTTCTTACACAGACTTTGTCCTGCTCTCTTCGGATTTGCAAGCTCTCATGCCCCTCCTGAAGATCTCAAGAAAGGTCATCCTTCGCCAACGGCTAAACTTGGTCTGGGCTCTACTGTTCAATGTAGTTTGCTTGCCATTCGCAGCTGGCTGCTTCTACGCCATCAAGATCGGTAGCGATGGAACTAGATTAAGGTTGACGCCTGTTTGGAGTGCTGTTTTGATGGCGCTTAGCAGTGTTAGTGTTGTTGGGAGCAGTCTGGCCATGCGGTGGGGTCTGTAGCCTTCGACGTACTGTACTCCAGATCATATATCTATGTCCTGGATGTAGGTAGTACTGCACAATTCCATTCACATGTAGATATATGTTTCGACAAATGCAGCGCGAATCGTCAAGTTCAGACAAATGTGCCTTGGAACTAAATTTTCGTGTATGTCATTACTTAATCACCTGAGTCCTATAGGCCCTGATAGGGGATCGCGACATCTATACCAGAATCAATGTCAAGAGCTACACATCTACTCTAAATCAACCCGGCAGATCTGACCCCTGAACGATGATCCTTCGGCACTTGATTGATTACTGAATACATGATCAGACCGCAATCGATATCAAAGGCAAGATTGCACCGCACCGCTCATCATGACTTGTCTCTTCTATACACGGCTCTTGCGTCAGGTGCGATCATCCCGCAAGGAAAACGGAAGACATAGCCTATGCAGGTAAGTCTCCTGAAATACACCTCTTCGCTCAGAGTTATGCCTAAGTCTACGTGGACGGTTATGTTTGAAGCTTGGCATTGAGCCTCCTGAGTTCTTGTGGCGTGAATCGCAGGATAACGCTCATAACTCTCACGAGATTTGGCCGCATCTCTTTGTGTTCCAGGAATTGCAGAATCACGTTCCGCAAGTACTGTATATGATATATAAGAATAACACGCACTCATCAGCAACGCACGTCTCATCACTTCAGATGACCCAACCGGCATTCCGTGGAAGCAGATGATGGCAGGTAAAGTCGGTATTTCCATTGATCTCAAAGGAAAAGTCATACGTGTCGGGGGTGAGGACAGGCACGCTTATACTCACCTCAAGGTTGACCTCTTCCTCATCTTGAGCTTTCACATCCCCAGTACCCGCGGGACTACCGCTGCCGCCAATCACCCCTCCTTGACCGGTTGTAGTGGGTGTTGATGGCGTCTGAGCTCCACCTCGCAGGCTAGTGTTGGTACTGTCCAAACTCTTTCGAGAATTCTCACCCAAATTCGGACTATCCTGTCCCGCTCCCGCCGATCCAGCCAGATTGCTTAACGAAGGCGCAGGACTCGAAACGCTAGACCTGCTTACTCCAGCACCTGCGGCAGCAGCAGCAGCAGCGGGGTTGACGGAATTGGACCAATACCCTACACCGGGGTTTCGTTGCTTCTCCATCAATTGAACGGAAGATTGCACTTTGCGCAGCTCATCTCGCAGGGTCTTATTGTTCGTCTTGAGTTGGGTGATGTGGGATTTGCTCTCTTCGAGCTGCGATTGAAGAGTGCTAATTTGGACTTGGACGGCTGACATTTCCTCGCGAGCGGATCGCTGCGACATGGGTCAATCAGGTATATAGTCAGCATGGGCGAGGTCACAAACCATGGGCCAACACGGATAGACGAGGAAGACTTTTGAAGGAATTTTTGACTGAGATGGAGTCATGCGGAATAGATGCGGGACACGGATCGAGGATGCGCTGCACTCACCTCCGCCTCGACGGCTACAGCCACGTCCCCCTTGCCCTCTTCAATCTTAGTTTTGAGCCTAATCAACTCCCTCTCCAGACCTCTAGCTCTCTCATCCGAATCCTGTATTCGCCTCTCACGATCCTCGATGGACCGTATACTCTCAGCATACTCCATCTCTTTCTCCTGTACCTGTCTTCTCAGTTTCTCCAGCTCTCTTACTCGCTCGCCGAGCTTCGTAGCCCATTCTTCCTCAATCTCGTTCCTTTCTGTCTCGAGAGAACGGATCTTGAATTTGAGGTCGGATAACTTGGATTCGGAGCGAGCCTCCGCTTCCGAAAGGAGTCTTTGAACTTCGGAAGATGAAGCTACACCGCCGCCGCCGCCGCTGCTCCCGTTATTGAAGCTGTTCCGTCTACTTGGCGAAGCAGACGGAGAAGGTGAGAACGAATCGTCCGGTACACCCAAACCCAAACCCAAGCCTGACGCAGCTCGACTCGGTCGCCGAGAGTCCCGCATCCCATCTTCCAGCAGAGCGCACCGTTCGTTGGCTTCCCGGAGTTGGAATTCTAGCTCCTTGGTACGCGTTTGCATAGCCTCGGCTTCGGCTCGAGCAGTCTCAGCTTCGGCTTGCTTGGATTGAAGGTCTTCGAACGTCCTGGACTTGTTCAGGTTCAGCTCTTTGACGATAGATTCTAGACCGTTGACTTTGGTCGTCTTGGCCGACAGCTCCTTAGCGTGAGCCGCCTGGGAAGTGATTGGACGCATAGTCAGTGATCATTGCCATCATACTCTCCGGGGGAAAAACGGGCGATCCTAATGGGGCAACCAAGTTGCCGAGCTCACCTTCGTCGTGATCATCTCCAGCTCCCAAGCAGCCTTCTTGCTCTGCAAGTCTTTCTCGTATCGCTCTTTCGTACCAGCCAACTCCCTCTCGAACCCTTTCCTGAGCTGAGTGACTTCCCTTTCCTTCTCAGCTTTAACCTTCTCGACCTCTTCACTCGCCCGGCTTCTCTCAGCCCGCTCTTCCGCTCGATCCCTCTCAATCTCCTCTTTCTCCTTCTCGACTTTAACTAACTTCAACCTGACAGTTTTGAGCAGCGAGATAGCTTTCGTTCGTTTCTCTTCTTCTTCCTTGGCTTGAGTTTGGGCTTTATTCAGATCGGCTCGAAGTTGAGTGGCAGTTGATGCATCGGAAGTATTGGATGTGATTTTTGCTTGAGCCTCAGCGAGGTCGGAGCGCAGTTTGCTGATCAGCTCGGTTTGCGACGATCCCTCTAGTCGATGGGTATCGCGCAATTCTTCCATACGAGAGTCTTGCACTAAAGCGTGGAATGAAAGCTAGCCCATCAGCTCTACATCCTAGCTGGAAACGTGTCCTGTTCAACGCAGATAGTATTTCAGACGTACGGCGAACGGGCGTCAAGGGAAAGGGAAAGGGATGGGAGAGCGAACAAGGATAGTAATGTCTTACACTCACGCGTCAACTTGTCTTGCAGACGCTTCATCTCAGCCGTGATCATCTCCACCTTGCCAGTCATCATCCTGACCCATCCTTCGAGTGCTTCGTGATCCGCTACTCCCCCCTCTAACGGTGTTAGGTCTTTGAGCACTTTATTGGCGTTATGGGTTTGGGTTAAGAGCGTTGTGAAGCGTTGTGACAGATCTATGTGAAGTACGCTTGAGTCAGGAACATCACCTCATGTGTGTGATGATTGCAGTACTAGAACATGTCACATTGGGCGATTAAAGGAGAGATACTCACCCTCGTAACGCCTCTCGGCATCCACGATTTTCTTAGCATCTTCAGCACTCAGCTTGATCTCTCCAGACGCGTCGACCAGACCATCTCCATTCTGGCCCAGACTAGAATCTATCGTGTGTCCCGCTGCACCATCCACAGCTGCAGCCCCGTCACCGAGCCCTAATCCCACATCACCCTCCTTCTTTTCCACCTCCGGCGTAGCCTCTTGCAGCCCGAACTTGGGTACGTCACCTTCTATCTCAGCTTGTAACAAAGGCGAAGCGCCAAGCGGGTCTGCAAATCCACCTGTCAAGGGGGCCGTTGACAAGGTATCACTTGTCGAAAGGGTAGGTGAAGGTGGGAGAGGATATGTTGATGGATCTGACGGATCAGGTGTTGGATATGATGTCGACAAGGGATCTGAGGCGGCTAATGAGGGTGAAAGGGCAAGTTTGGAACCCCTCCTTCCGGCTGCGCTGCCCAGGATGGGTGATTTCGGTATAGGTGTAGGTGTCGTAGCTCTTGATGGGGGGTCAGAAGATCCCAATGTGAAACTCGAGTCGATAGTGGGTGTAGCGAGTAATCGAGGATTAGGTGAAGACGGTTTCGACGAGGAAGATGGTCCAGCTGCTGCGGTGAAAGTTGCAGAGGCGGGATTAGGCGAAGAGGGCGATGTGATACTCTTCAACTCTTGCTGAGGGGATCCAGCGCCTGTGCCTACTCCTGCAGACGATGACGAAGTTGATACTGTTGGCCGGGTAAGATCAGTTGAACTTCGTCCGAAATGGAAACTCTTCCGCAAACCTGAAAGAGCATTTTCAGCTAGATGCGCAGTGGAATTGACATATCCTCCAGGTCCGATATGGGTGGCGCCGGCAGTGGTGGTCTTGGTGGGCGATACGTTAGCCGTTGTCTTTGACTCTTCGCCATTTGAAGTGACGACAGGCGATGAAGGCTGGGATGATTTCGCTGTATTGGGAGATTTAGGGCGTTGTGGGCCAGCACCTGAGCCTAAAGCTGAAGCCGAAGCCGATGTTGGGACCGAACTTGAAGATGTAGCAGCGTTGACATTGGCATTGGGATTCGCATTGACGCTTAATGCTCGAGCTTGAAGCGAAGTACCGGTCGCTTCGAGCGTTTTGACAGCTGCGTTGAGCCGATCTTGCAACGACGAGCCAAACATCGCGGCTGATCAATCGACCTCCCCGGTGGATAAGCCTTCTTGAGCTTTACAACTTATAGGGTCCAAAGCAAGGCTGCCGAGTGAGCGATATAGCAATGTTAGGATGCCTGTATTATTGATGATTGGAACAGAGAAGATACGATCAAGGGTGCGCAGTGATTGCTGTGAACAAGCATGACATAGATAGACTAGCTAGACAATTGAGCTCGGCGCGACGCATCAGGTTATGTATGCTGCTGGCGGTCGGCGGCGCGGACATCAAGCCAAGAACGGCGGCGACCACCGACAACCTATGTTCCTACACTGTACGCACAGGGACACGGACCGGCCGGTGATGAACTCATCCGATACGATCACCCTGGCATGGCAACCAGAAGTTGTGATTGTTTATCCATTCTCCAACCAAACCCTTCATTTGGCGTTGACAGAACTCGTAACGCGCACAAAGCCTTCGAACAACAACCCGAACGAAAGAGCTACACCCAGCAGCTAGGTCCTGGGAAGCATCCTTGCAACGACAACGTCGCGAGACCGACAAGATGGGGTTATGGCAGAATACGATGGTCAAAATGGGCATGGCTCAGCCTGGACCCAAAATAACGGCGCAGGACAGGGCGATTTTAGAGTAAGTGCTATCGAAAATCGCCTGATAATTTCCGGGACGAAACGTCGTGATATAATGAAATGTAATGTGAATTCTGAAGAAATGCTGGGACTAATATTATCGTGATTGCCAATACAGCTTGAAGCTGCAACGAGATAAGATGAAGCAATATCAGAAGAGGGTGAGTCCGCCCGGTCTTTCCGCCTCAGGTAACATGACCGACTCCGGACAAGCGCACTGCTTTGTAGCTGACTTGAAAGTTCATTCCCAGCTGCAAGTTGTACTGGATCGGGAACAAGAGATAGCGAAAGAAGCTCTGAAAGCGGGCAACAAAGTAAGGGCGACCGCACATATCTGGGCGATTAGTGTTGCTAGAATTCTTGCACTGACATGCTCAACTATGGCCTAGACTCGCGCTCTTACAGCTTTGCGGCAGAAGAAATACCAAGAACAACTACTAGCCAAGACTGACTCGCAATTGATGACCCTCCAAGAGCTCGTACGTGCCCTCACCACACATCATCATCATCATGAACACCTCACAAGTTTCACTCTCAACGTTCCCCTCTATCTGGGTCTGCGCTGACATTCCGGTGTTATAACCGCTGGGTAACTATAGGTCAGCACAATAGAATTTACTCAAATACAAAATACCGTCATGCATGGCTTGGAGATGGGCGCCGATGTTTTGAAGCAGCTCCATGCCGAGATGTCTTTGGAAAAAGTCGAGAGGTTGATGGATCAGACGAGGGAGGGAGTAGAGTATCAAAGAGTGAGCAGGTCTTCTTCTTATGAGGAGACGAGCTCCCCTTGGTCGATCGCACTCAAATGAGAAATGGTTGCTAATGAGCTGGGCTTACCGCATAGGAAATCGACGAGGCTCTCATGTCTCAGATGTCCCCCGAAGAAGAAGAGGCTGTTCAAGCAGAGCTGGAGCAATTGCAGCGTGAAGCTCTGGTATGTCACTTCCGTCCTCTTACATCACACGCAACAACGGACTGTTTGTCCTTCTTCGCCTGCTTCATGATGTACTCGACTGACACCTGGTGCCTGATCTTCACAGCCCGCTATACCGTCTGTGCCCGATACCAACCCTGTGGCACTGCCCGACGTGACAGTGGAAGAACCGAGTGTGGCCCAGCCAGAGCCAGGAGCGCAGCGTGAGTCAGCCATCATATCGTGTCCATTCTGTATATACAAGACCGAACTCGGAATCACAAAGCTGAAAGGTATATCTTGGAGCAGCAGAGCAGCGGCGCACAGCTGTCAAGGAGGAGAGGGTCGCTCTGGCGGCTTGATTGTTGGCTCCTTACATCAATGCCTACTCGGCATGTGGCATTAAGGATCAGGAGAACAGAGATTAAGCTACGGAAACCTCATCGTGTTGTATCTGTTGTATCGTTTCGGGTCGCATACCTATGCATCTGCCATTTCCCCTAAAGCATCCTGCACATTGACCTTGTGCATGGGTACATTGATAGCGCAGTGATGAGCCTTAACAGGCTGCAGCGGCTCTGCATCTGCTCCAGGTGTTGTGAGGGCGGCGCTCACCGCTGTGTGGTGATTATGATTGCCACTTGATTATGGTCGCGTCGCAGCATACGGCGATTAGACCCGATAGTAGCTACAACTATAGAACAACGCTTGATCAGCATATCATCATAGACATCTCTCCTCCACTCTGTCACCCGTATCCGATTATCCGATTACACTACGACACAGATTCCATTCACCATCGGTCTCCTTCATCGTTCTCATCGCTATATCTACCCAAATTATCCAAATATCGGAAGGGGGCAAGCAAACATCTGCGTACACAACTATCTCGCCATGCTGCCTATTCGATCAGCTGTGCGATCGACGCCTGCTTCAGCAGCGGCAACAGCGACATGTCGCCGATGTCGGCCGACGCTCTCATCGTCACTCTCGCTCACACGATCAATCGCCACCTATTCTTCCTCCTCGACGACAACATCGTCTGCTTCCACCCCTTCATCTAGATCACTTGCTCACTACCTTGATCGAGCTCATTCCCGATCTCTAGTCTCAACGGCCCATTTGCATTCACGAGGTCTGCATAGCTCATCGAAAAGCCTTGAGAAGGAGAAGAAGCGATGGGTCAATTCGGCTGGTGAGAAGGGTCAAGGCAAGACCGATGGCAATGGTGAGGGGGAAGGCCATAAAGGGGAAGTCACTGAGAACAAAGAGGATAAAGCTGGAAAGAGCATCAAAGATAAAGCGAATGAAGCTGAATCATCCAAAGCTGCTGAGAAGCGAGCCAAGGCGGAAGCTGAAGCTGCGCTCAAGAAGGACGAATCGTCTACTTCATCATCATCATCATCGTCGATCAAGTCCTCAGCTTCGTCATCATCTGGATCAGGCTCAGGCTCGTCAAACCCCTTGACTCCTCCATCAACGCCCCCTTCGGGCTCTGGCTCCGGTTCAGGATCGGATTCAAATACCCCCAAAGAGATCGCGAAACCCGTCATTCCCGAAATATACCCCCAAGTACTCGCTGTACCCATCACTCATCGACCCCTCTTCCCTGGCTTCTACAAAGCCGTCACCGTCCGTTCTCCGCCCGTTATCAAGGCTATCCGGGAGCTCCAGGCTAAAGGTCAGCCTTACGTCGGAGCGTTCTTGTTGAAAGACTCGACGTCGGACTCGGATGTAGTTACGGATCTGAATCAGGTACACCCCGTTGGTGTTTTCTGTCAGATCACGAGCTGTTTCTCATCAAATGAAGGGGAGGGTAAACCTGAGAGCTTGACAGCTGTCCTTTTCCCTCATAGAAGGATCCGGATTGATGAGCTTGTCAAGCCTGGTCAAGGCTTGGAATTGCCTCAGGATACTGTACCTATCGCCAAGGTAGTAGAGGACATTCAGAGCGCTGAGAAGGGAGAAGGCGAAGTAGAGAGCTTTGAGCCTGAAGTACCATCCGTGGAGGAAGTTCGAGAGGAACTGGGAACGGTTTCACAGCGGCGAGAAGATATCCCTGAGCCTGAGCAAAATGGTAAGCTATCTTATGAAACCTCATCTCAGAGGCCCGACTATATAGCTTATCGTTACGACTGTTCTAGGTCCACCACAACAACCTGCACCATCCTCTGAACCCAAGAAGCCGCTCTCTCCCATTGGTTTCTTGCATAATCTCCTTCCCGAAGTGTCTATCACCAACGTCACCAATGTAGGGCTTGAGCCATTTGAAAAGGACTCGCAGGTCATCCGAGCGATCATGAGCGAGCTCATCTCGGTGTTCAAGGAAATTGCCCAGCTTCAGCCCATGTTCAGGGAACAAGGTGAGTTAGCTGGCAGGTCAGCTTTCGAGACTAAGCCAGATACACAACTAAATTACGTTCATATCGTACAACGCAGTGACGAGCTTCGCCATGTCCAACACTTCTTCCCAAGTCTTCGACGAACCTGACAAGCTCGCCGATCTCGCGGCCGTTGTTTCCACCGCCGACGTCTCTGACCTCCAAGCTGTTCTCGAGTCCACCTCCGTAGAGGACAGATTGCAACGAGCACTCGTTTTGCTGAAGAAGGAACTTATCAACGCTCAACTGCAGTTCAAGATTGCCCGAGATGTAGACAGCAAGATCCAGAAGCGACAGAGGGAGTATTACCTCATGGAACAGCTCAAGGGGATCAAGAAGGAATTGGGAATGGAGAGTGATGGTAAGGATAAGCTTGTAGAAGGGTTCAAGGAGAAGGCAAGCAAGTTGGCGATGCCCGAGGGTGTGAGGAAGGTGTTTGACGAGGAACTCAACAAGCTCGTACATCTCGAGCCATCTGCCAGCGAGTTCAAGTGAGTTGGGCATTTGACGATCATCTTAGACCGAAAGTCTCAGTCATTCACTCATTTCCACTGTGTACTTTAGTGTCACGCGAAACTACATCGACTGGCTTACTCAAGTACCATGGGGCGTTCACTCGCCCGAGAACTACGACATCAGCCACGCTGTCAAAGTGCTCGACGAAGACCACTACGGCCTGAAAGATGTAAAGGACCGAATCCTAGAGTTCATCGCCGTGGGCAAATTGAGAGGATCGGTAGAAGGCAAGATCTTGTGTCTTTCCGGACCACCTGGTGTGGGTAAGACCTCGATCGGGAAGAGTATAGCCCGTGCGCTCGGTCGACAATTCTTCCGATTCTCGGTTGGTGGTTTGACGGATGTTGCCGAGATTAAGGGTCATCGAAGGACATATATCGGGTGAGCTTGATCTCGTTCAAAGGAGAACACGAGCTGACGCTGCGATCTGCCGATAGAGCTATGCCCGGTAAACCTGTTCAAGCTCTGAAGAAGGTCGCAACTGAGAACCCGCTTATCCTGATTGACGAGGTCGACAAGATCAGCAAGGCATACAACGGTGATCCTGCTAGTGCCCTTCTGGAGATGTTGGACCCCGAGCAGAACAAGTCGTTCTTGGATCACTAGTGAGTTATCCCGCCGATTGTAACCTGTTCCTAGTCGTCCTCTGCTGATTAAAATCCTACAGCCTCGACGTTCCTATCGATCTGTCTCGAGTACTCTTCGTCTGCACTGGTGAGCTCTCACGTTCGTGGCAGGCGCGATAGTAAAGCTGACTAGTCTTGATTTCGATTCCGATCATGCTCAGCCAACGTACTTGAAACCATCCCTGGCCCGCTACTCGACCGAATGGAAGTACTCGAAGTCAGCGGATATGTATCAGCCGAAAAACTTAGCATTGCCGAACGATACCTCTCGCCTCAAGCTAAGGAGGCATCAGGTCTCAAAGACGTTGATATCCAGCTTGAGCCGGGAGCGATCGAGGCTCTTATCAGATACTACTGCCGAGAGTCTGGTGTGCGAAACTTGAAGAAGCACATCGACAAGGTGAGTCAAGCTGCGACGGCGTGGCACGATTGAGTCATGCTGACGAACGACGTGTCGGCAGATCTACCGAAAAGCCGCGTTCAAGATTGTCAACGATCTAGGCGAAGAAGCTCTACCCGAGCCCAAAGAGCCCTCATCTGCCGAGACCGTCGAAACTCAACAACCTGATGTTAAGCCAGCTTCAGAGCACCTGCCAGGCGACCATTCACCTTCGCCCGGAGACGCTGGTTCCACAACTCACGTTACCACCGTACCTAGGGAGCCGTTGAAAGTACCCGAAGGCGTGCATGTGAAGATCACGCAGGGTAATTTGAGGGACTATGTCGGACCGTGGGTTGTTACTCATACCATTTTTAAGGATTGAGGAAGTGGCCGGGTGTTGATATATCTTGAAATAGACCTGTCTACCACAAGGATCGATTGTACACCACTGCTCCTCCTGCTGGTGTGAGCACTGGTCTGGGTTACCTCGGTAACGGTTCCGGTGCAGTAATGCCGATCGAAGTAACGGTGAGTGAGATGTTTCCACTTCAAATCGTACGAAGACAGCCTATCGCGTTCATGAAGGGCACTGAAGCTGATACATCGACGATTTTGCAGGCAATGCCGGGTAAAGGTAACCTCCAACTCACCGGAAAGCTAGGCGAAGTGATCCGCGAGTCCGCTCAAATCGCTCTCAGTTGGGTAAAGGCAAACGCCTATGTCCTAGGCATAACCAAATCCGAAGCCGAAGTGACTCTCAACGATCGGGATGTACATTTGCATATGCCTGAAGGAGGTATTGGTAAAGAGGGCCCATCGGCAGGAACGGCCATCCTGACTGCTTTCGTCAGTTTGTTCACAAAGACCAAGGTTGATCCGGATGTCGCTATGACTGGAGAGATTTCGTTGTTGGGTCAGGTATTACCTGTTGGTGGATTAAAGGAGAAGATGTGAGTGAAGGCGGGAGTGTTCTGTTAAAGTTATACTCTACAATGCTGACGTTCGCTTTTCATGTTTTTGTAGTCTTGCTGCTCACCGAGCTGGAATCAAGAGTGAGTATATACTTTTATCTTATCCACCATATCTCATCGAGATTGCATCGTGACAGGTGAGCCATTTGCTAACTATCGCTGGTGGTTTTTCTGCGCAGAACTTATCGTACCAGCCGCTTGTAAACCTGACATCGACGAGAACGTCCCTATATCCGTCAAATCAGGAATCGAATTCGTCTTTGTCGAGGATGTGAGACAGGTCTTGCATGAGGTGTTTAGAGGTACTGAGAACGAGGGTAGATGGAGGGAGAGTCTGCCGCTTGAGTCTCAGCCCGAGAGGGAGAGGCTGTAAGGGTGACATCGAGCTACAAGCCTAGATGGGGGAGAAGTTGGGAATACAAGAGCAGGCAGGAAGAACCGTACGGCACAGCAAATGTCATCATGACCGCACATACTTCTGCACTGTATATCTATCTATCTGGCTTGGTTCGCGCTAGTCTACCAGTTATTTTATTGGATACATCAAGCAAGTAAGAAGGAAAGGAAGTACGAACACAAACACACCTGTCACATTGCAAAATGCATAATCATCATATCTATAGCCAACCAAGTCCACACACAACACCCACGTTATTGGCAATAGTAGTATATTGTCGGTGTCAGTGTCGGGATCAGTATCGGTACTGGTGTCAATCAAGCGAGCCAGAGGGAGTCAGAGACAGAGTCTCACCGAGATGAAAATATGTAATGTATACCAAAGATATCGGCTATCGGCCACCGGGTTCGTTGACCTAATTGATTGAATGAATATCGAAGGTGTTGAGTTGAAGGCCGCCCAGCCCTCTCTTACTTGAACTATAACACGTCTATCGTACATCGTCTATTATTAATTATTGTGGGTGATTGATTCAACATAACATAGATCATTTATGTGAATCCAATGCAATCCAATCCGCCGAGATTGGTCCGCACGCGTAGATCCGCTCAGTCGGCCCGATAAGAAGTTGCGCTCGCTCATACTAGGATACAGTTTATGGTTTATCCGAAAATCGGCCCTTTTAACTTGGGACTCTGTAGTGATGGGTTTACTTTCTCCTGCTGTTTCCCCACACCGAAGACTCCACTCTCCACTTTCGTCCCCCACACTGCTCACTGCTCACTTGCAGTGCCGCTCACGCGCGATGGCGATGGCGACGGCGGCGGCTATGGCCATGGCGATATGCTTGCGCCATGATAGGAGGAGCCTGGACTGAGATGATTAGACTAAGCTGACCTCAAGAACGGCGAATTTCTAAGCTAAGCCGGTCAACGGAAAAACACAGAATCAGAACGCAGAACAAGACGATTTGAAAGGCGTGACAACTCGTAGCTTATAGATTTGTAGCTTGTCCATGGCGACAGACTAGGTTTGGTACTCTAGCACAATCATATATATATAAGTGCTCGAATGGCATCTTGCTGACTGGACGCTCGCTGTTCCTGTTGATTCGTGCCGAAGAACCACGTAATATCAAACAAGCAAGCAAGCAAATAAGCAAAGTGCTGTTAATCGCTCCACCTCACTCTCGACCACAACCACGACCGCGCCGACATCCACCTTTTATTAATTCGCTTGGTAGTTTCTCATTTCAAACCATCGACCACCGTATCATCAGTGATCAGTTTATATCATGAGCAGTACTACCACCACACGAACAGCTGCCAGCAACACCGCCGGCAACACCACCGGCACTCTCAAGCTTCGAGGACAGGAGCTCGAGCTGAATGACTCGTTTCCCGAGCTCAAGACGAGAGGTGTGAGTGAATCAGGCCAATTATCCGTTCCACTCTCCACTCTCCCTCTCTCCACTCAACTCGCTATTCCCGCGATCCCAATTCTCTTGTCTCCTTCTCATCCAGGAGACGGAGCTCCAGATTACTTATCACTCGGGGAAAAAATGGAGTTTCATTCGAGCCCAAAATACCAATACTTTCGGTTGGGATTGGACAGCCTTGCTGATGCTCGCCTCCTGGTATACGGTTTACAGTGGACCGTAGTGAAGAACGCGATCCCTCAGGCCAAGGCTTCAGAGTACGAAGACAGAGCATATAAATGGCTCGAATCGTATGGCAAGGGCTACAAGCAAGATGATCGGTCCACATGGAAGGTGGACAACTTGCCTGCGTTCAACAAGTGAGTAGAAGCCTTCACATTCTCACTCACATCGATATCACATCACAACAACTCAGCTCCGAGAACGTACTAGGACAGGACAAGACTTGATCGAATTGGGAATGCCCAAGCTGATGGCTTGATTCGCTGTCCTTCCTAATGATACTCTTCTAGAGGCGGCCTGTTCAACAGAAATGCATGTCACCACGAACAATGGGTATGGGATATCAGATCGGAGCAAGGCGTAATTGACCAATTCGCAAAGATCTGGGGTACGGACGAGCTCCTCGTTTCGTTCGATGGAGTCAACGTGTCATTGCCCTTTGATAAGGAGGAGATGGGTGATCGAGCCACCCCCTGGCCTCATGTAGATCAGAGTCCTAATCGAAGGCATTTGCATTGTGTCCAGGGTATCGTGAATCTGGTGAGTTGATCGTGTTACATTGACATCGATTATACCGCTATACCATTCATGATCCGTCTTGGCGAACCAATCCAAAAAGCTAAAGCAATTGATAATGTCGAGTCGGGAGCTCATGACTTATGTTTGCACTTCGACACTTAGGCGGAGAACGGTCCCAACGACGGCGGTTTGACAGTCCTCGAAGGTTCCTTGCCGTTATACAACGAATTCTTCGACACTCACGCCGATCAGAAACCGGCCGAAGGTTGGTCGTGGAAAGATTCGCACAGTTTCACAGAGAAAGATCTCGAATGGTTCTATGCGAGAGGATGTAAATGGCATAAGATTGAAGCTGGTCCTGGAGATGTCATCTTGTGGGATAGTAGATCTATACATTATGGAGCTGCTGCGCAAGGAGATCGACCGAGGGTTGCTACGTGTGAGTCGAAGAGCCAGCTCCTCTCAGCATCAGCATGATCATGGGGTGTCCTTCCCGCCCATCCATGTGTATGTTACGTGGCTCCACTCACTATGCTCTAGAGGTTGATTTTGATGCTGAGGCTGACTGCGTTTCCTTTTATTTTTTAAAAAAACGAAACATCTTGTCCCTCGTCATAGACGTCTGCTACAAGCCCGCGAAAGATATCACCCCGGAGAAGTTGGCGGAGAAGACAAATGCTGTAAAGGAATATATCGGTAGCGTAAGTTGATTGATCCAAGACCTTCAAGAAATCTATTTGCACCAGCTCTACACAGGTCATATCTCATCCTTATCAATGATCGACGGCAAACTGGTTTCCGCTTGCCGATACAATCGGCTCCATAGGACTGCTTGACATGTCTGCAAGATTAGATTCCGATAAAGCTATCGTTGGCTGACAGATTTGCATTCACTGTTCTATTGTTCGTTCAGTCTCATGATCCCGTCAATTTCCATCTTACAGGAACCAAGATCTACGGCCCCCTCACCCCCGACGAGCGACTCGAGCCGATCCAACCTGCCGTACTCTCTGAGAAGGCCCAGAAATTGGCCGGTGTTCTGGCTTACTAGGTATCAGTTGTAGTTCGTGGGTCAAGAATGATCAGTCGGTATTGTAAATGCACGGTACAGGTGCCCCGCTGTGCTCTCATAGGCAGAAGGAATCGTATATATAATTCAGGGATACACTAATACAGCGGATTTCGGCGTTCAAAGTAATAAGCCATCCAGGAGGGTTTCAGCTTGCTTTCTTGCTTGCTTGCTTGTCTACGGGTCTATAGCTATAGTAGGATTGAATGCTTCGGGACATGCATGTATTACTACCGTCCGATCGATTATCAGTCTGTGGCAGTCACGTACGTTTTGCACGATCTGTCCCCAGCTGCCAGCTGCCAGCCATCCAGTCATGCAGTGGAGCCAACGCCGGCGCTGATGGCCAGATCGGTGCAGTCAAGATTGTTCATGAAGATCGTAATACTACTACAAGCTTAAGCGATATCGATACTAAGTCGGCTCGAGCTGATCGCTGATCGCTAAATGATACTTTTGCTCTCATGCCTCTACTTCTCCCTTGCGCTTCTTACTACTCTTCTCCTTCTTATCCTTGTCCTTGTCCTTGCTCTTCTTCTCCTCCTTCACGCAAGCTTCTGGAGCATCTGCCGCTGCTACATCGCCTGTGCTCTTCTCTTTCCGTCGCTTTTCCTTCTTCTCTTTCGATCTACCGCTCTCAACTACCTCCAAAGCATCGTGCCTGCTGACGTCGGCCTCAGCAGCAGCAGCAGCAGCAGCAGCAGCATCGGCTTCCCGTTCTCGTTTCTTGCTTTTGCTCATACTCTTACTCTTCCGTTCCTTCTGATCACCCTCGGTTACGCCCTCTGGTGCATTTCCGTCTCGTTCCTCATCCTCATCCTCGTGAAGGTCCACAGTCGACCGTGCGCTTTTCTCCGCTTTACGTCGGGCTTTCTCAGCTCGTCGAGCTCTTCGCTCTTCCTTCGTCTCTTTGCCTTGATTCGCTTCCTCCTTGACCTTGCCTTTATCTTTTCTCTTGCTCTTGCTTTTGCTCTTCTTGTCGTCGCCATCTTCAGAGGCATCTCGACTTGCTCTTATCGTTGACGGTCCAGCTTCGATGGCCACCTTAAACTGGCCACTTTCAGCACCCGTACCTGTACCCGCGACCTCTCCAATCTCAACTTCGTCCTTATTTTCAACGTCGCTCTCGCTTTCTGACTCGGTTTCAGGTTCAGGAACGATGACTTTTCCCCTAAAGAACCGACTATACAATCCCCTTCGAGCCAATTCTTTCCCCGCACGAGCCGTAGCGTTGATCGACAATTTCGGTTTGACTGCTTCAATCGTCAAGTCGCCTGGAGCGGGTGCGAGTTTGTTCCCTTTGGAATCTACGTTGATGGGTGTTGGAGCCCATGAGGATGATGAGGGTGCTGGTGAGCCTGAGGCTGAGGCTGAGGCCGAGGGGGAGAAGAGGGAGGCTGCTGTTGCTGCGAAAATGCTGTCACAGACAACAAACAAATTAGGAGAATCAGCGGATTGCTCGAAATGTAGCGATTATTGAATCCTGGTGAATTGACGATGGTTTATGATTCTGTTAAGGGGTTAGGGGGCTGCACCTCAAAGTCATGTTGCGGAGGAGGAGGACAGATAGAACAAAAAAGCACTCCACTCACTGGTCCCAGAATGGTACGGCCTCATCACGATCCTTGCCTATACCTGATAATGTCTTCTTCTGCACTACAGCGAGCGGACGAGTCGAGTGCCCATGTTTGAGGGCTATCACAGTTTGGGTTTGAGTTTCGGTTCGATGTAGAGTCACAGCAGTAAATGATAATAAAAAACATCGGTGAGGGGATAAAAATCGTCAGCATCTTGATATGAACGATTTCCTAGCTGACCGAATAGTTTTGGGACGATCAAAAACCCTCAATGGTCCGGTCAATTTCAGTCAACTCACCAGTACCTTTACCCTTCCAACCATGTTTGTGTAAATGAGCAGCCGGATCAAATTTCGGTTTCTTATGCACCGCGACCATTTTTTGTTGCAAGCTGTGGCTATCTGTCTTTATCTCGTGTCGTGGTCGTACGGTTGCGGCTACGCGATAACTCGTTTCTTTCGGGAGCTTGTGTTTTTTTGAAGTTGGGTGGACAGAACAACTGGTTGTTAGAGTAGATTGCATTGACCGATAAAATGCAAGGCAATGCAATACGATGGTTCTACAGCTGCTTCTATCAGTCTGCTGTATCTATCTGCCTTTGGACGGGCGGCAATAACAATTGTTGCATTCGCCAGAAATCTGATCTGGAAATTTAGGGTGAGCCTGATCCTGTCTGCCTATCTATGAGATCGCTGCGTGCAAACCGCGTGGCCGTATGGTCATGGCTATATATATATATATATAAAATATCAGGGTCACTCATCCACGACACGTCTAGCATAAATCGAGACTTAGAACATGAGCAGCAGTAAACCGGCCAGAATTCGCATTTGCTTTCTCCCTTCTTCTTCCTTCCTCCTCTTCCTCTTATTCTCAACCACGGCCACCTTGCAAATCAAGCGCAACAACAATGTCCGATCCTCAATCATCTACCCAAGCACAAATGGCAAACGGCCAAATCACCGAAGGTGAGCTTCATGCATGCAGATGAAGCAAACGCAGCTCATTCCCCTTTGCTTGACATTACAGATGAAGCTTCATTGTATGATCGTCAGATCCGACTCTGGGGCGTAGAGGCGCAGAACAGGTGAGTGCACTCGATCAGCTGATGGATGCACGAGATCATGTGGCAAGTCAGCTGAATTGTGCTCGCGTTAGGATGCGATCCTCGACTGTCCTGATACTGTCACTACGAGGTGTAGCTCACGAGACCATCAAGAATCTCGTTCTGGCCGGTATTGGACGATTGATCGTAGCGGATGATCCGACTGTATCCTCAGAAGATCTGGGAACGGGGTTCCTCTTTCGAGAAGAAGAAGGAGCGGTCGGTCAGAATGTACATATTGCTCATACTTATCCTCGGCCCCCAGTCCAGCTTCTCACAACCTCTCGTTCCGTTCTGTGCGCGGAGGAATGATGAAGCTAGCTGACGAGAGGTTGATTTATATTTGTAGAGAACGAAAGCTGCTTTACCTCAAATATCAAGCTTAAACCCCCTGGTGTCTCTCACAGCTTGGGAGAGCTTAGAGCCGTTCGTAGGAGGAAGTGAAGGGGAGATTGTCGATTTGCTCAAGAAGGAAAAAGTGGATGTGATAGTCGCTTGTGACTTGCCTAGAACTCAGCTGGTACGTTCAAGTCCTTGCCAACTACATCCATCCTTCACGCGTCTCTTTTGCAACTCGACATCGTATCGTTACCTGTATCATTTGAGGCTATTGTCGGCCTACATGCTAATTATTGTCACTTGCATATGCTTAGGAATCCATCGATTCAGCCGCCAGAAAGGCCGGAAGCATGTTTTATGCCGCCGGCACATATGGCTTCTATGGCTACGCATTTGCCGACCTCGGTGAATCGTACGAATACGTCTATAAGTAAGTATATCTGGCTTCCATAATAGCAGTCCATCATCGTTCTCCAGAGTCATCTTCCCGTCCACTCACCGGGGAAATTGAAAGCACAAAGCTCACGCTTTTTGACTTCTGTAATCTTAGCCCCAAGCCAACACCCGAGAACCCAGCACCGAGCCTCGCCAAAAAGACACTATCATACCCTTCTTTCAGCCAAGCGTTGTCGAACGACAAATGGACACTACCAGCTTCGCAAGCTGTAGAAGGAGGAAGTCCATATAGGGGATTGACGCGAAACGAGACTAAGAATGCTGCGCCTGGTGTTGTTCTGGGTTTATTGGGTGAGTGAGAACAACGAGGAGAACATCTCTTGTTCTCCCTTCCCGCCATTTCCTCATGTTCACTATGAGCTGGGGTGGCTTCTTGGCCAGGATGATCATTTCGTCATCAACCAGATGAGGAGATGCATGGGCTGATATGATGTCTGTTCACCTTGGTATAGCTCTCTGGGAGTACGAGAAGAAGAACGGTATATTGCCTGCGGGCGGAGAGGGTCAGATCGCTGAGATACAAGCTGCTGCTGAGCGATTGAGGGTGGAGTTGGGCGTGAATGGAAAGGCTATACCGGCTGTAGACCCGGGCATGATCGAGTGAGTACACGTTCGATTCCAGTAGGCGGTACGCGACGAAGCATTCCAGCGGATTTTGGATGTTACCCAACCGGAATGACGAGAAGCAAAGTGAGTCAAAACGCTGATCATCTGTTCCGCTGTCTTAGACACCTCGCCACCCACTCCACACATTTCTTCGCTCCTACATTAGCTGTGCTAGGTGGATTATTGGCGCAAGATGTACTCCGAGCACTAAGTAGGAAAGACAGGCCGATCGTGAATTTGCTCAGTGTGGATAGTATGGGCGGTGTAGGAACCGTTGGGAGATGGGCTATGGGTGAAGGAAAGGACGCCTAGGCGTTGTGCATGAGGCGTGGGACGTGGAGCGTGGGTCAGGACTTCAGCGTTCGGTATGAGGGGGAAACCCTGCCATCGCAAATTGATGACAGACACATTAAGAGGTGACAGATCAAATAGTGGAAAGAAATGCCGATATAGGCCTATACGATATGAGCGGTTGTGTGAACATAGATGTAATATACAGTACAAGGCAATAATACTATTCTACAACCATGCAATACAAAAAAGATCATGACGAATTCTTTCGGTTTTTGTACTTCCGTTGCTTCCGGATCAAAGGTAACGGTACAAGCTGGACAGTGCCAAAAAGAAAGAAAGAAAGAAAGAAAGAAAACTCTACTCGTATGAAACCTATGACGAGGATGTCTTTCGACGAGGCGTGATCTCCTCTTCTACGGGTAACATGACCATTCTCAGTACTTGCTTACCAGACATCTCATCAAGATCCCCCTTTTCAATCCCAATTCCAACTGCGAGTCTAGCTTCATCTTGACCTATAGCGACACTGTCACCCTTGTATTCAGCTCCATTGGATCCACCGTTCCAAGAAGAAATGCGAGTTTGAGCTTGGACTCGGGCTCGAGTGGAGGTAATGATGATGCGTTCAATAAGAGTCTCGAGAGCAGGAACGATGAGAGAAGGTAAATTCCATTTTTTGCCGTCTCCCGAAATCTTCGTCTCAGCCAGGGCGAGAGTCGAGAGGGACGAAAGGATCTCGCTGGATTTCCCGCTTTTGTCGACCTTATAATTCGCATTTGAACCCGAATCGGGCTTGAGTGAAGTGGGGTTGGCCGACGACGTTGACAGTGACGGTGACGGGTATTGGGAACCCGATTGACCTGTTAATCGTCCTACGGGCATCGAAAGCGGCAGATACACCATCTCGGGGTACGCCTCATCCTCCTCCAGGCTTTTACCACCCGTGCGTATCTGCTGTTGCCGATTTCGCTCTTGATGGTATTGTTCCACTCTTGTTTGATGCACAACCTCGGAAACGCAGTCCCATTCAGCCAAACCAAGGCCCATCCGCTTCCACCGCCTACTCATACCGCCTCCACCGTTCTTGGCATTGCCTTTTGCATACGGGCTTGTTTTCAATTGATATCGATAATACCTCGGGTGGAAACCGACCTCGACCTGTTGCTGCAAAGACATGGAATGGAGCACATAGCTCATGATAGATGAAGCGATGATGTCGATCGTCTTGCGATCAGGCTGGACGGCCGCCCATCGCATTTGCTGAAGCACCACAAGCAAAGCAGGGAAATCGACTGCACCTCCTGCTCTCGCTGATGTAGATGCGGGAGGACTAGGATCGAGCATCGCTCCGACGATCGACTTGAACAACGGTGTAGTCAAAAGGGGCGAGCTGCGAATGAAGGACGAAGCCGAGTGATCTTGAGCGAATAGGCGCCGAAGCGACGTTCGGATTGGCGGGAGAGATAGATTACGGGAGCTTGTCGAGGAGTCGAAGTCGTATAGCGCGAAGAGGGATCGCCATGATTCTGAGTCCGGACCTTCCTGCACTTGATTTTGTTTTCGATTGTCCGCCGCCGCCTTGAAATCGCTCCCGTTTTCAGCCGGTCCTAACTCCGAGTCTTGCTCTTGTTCTTGATTCCTGATCCCGGCATCGGTGCCGCCCAGCTGAGCACCGGTTATTCCCTCCCACGGCGAGCCATCTACGTCGCGATCACGATATGCCCCGGTGATAATCTTCCATACACTCTCAGCAACTTCGACCTCCCCATTCTCCCTTTCGATCCTCAACCAGACATTGAGGAATCCCGTGCTGGGTCTCTCACCATCTAACAGCTCTATTAGATCTGCGGCCAATTGTCTAGGTAGCAAGATATTCTGAGCAATAGCGCTTCTTCTTGGTTGGCGGTGGCTTAAGAAGCGGTGTTTTCTGTATGCATTGAGTACTGTCGCGTAGGCTTTACAGATTGCTTGTTTCTCATTTGAATTCAGTTGCGTACTTGCCATCTGCGTATCGGATCGTGGCGGCTCCGTTTGAGGTTGGAGACGTCTCTCGGCGGAAATGGCAATGTGTGACTGGATGACTTCCTTGAATTCCGCCAACACCTTGATAGCGCCCCTAAAATCTCCTCTCTGAGCATGGGCCAATAAGAGCAGATCCCAAACTTCCAAAGGCCACTTTTCCCTCGATCCAAGCTGATCCAATTTCAGACAATCCACAATCATCTTTTCCACCATCTTAGGCTCGGGACTCGTATCCCTAATCACGGTCCTCATCAACACATCCAGCAGCGGTACGTCCAGCTTTTCCGGAAGAAGCGGTAAAATCCCATGCACTATTTTCATCCTTTCGTTCACGTCGGGGCTGGACAAGACGGAATGCAAGATTATTGTGAGAGTAGGCGTGGAAATGGGTATACCTTCTTGTAATGATCGTTGGAGTAGGGTGTGGACTGCTCTGAGACCCTGGGGATGATTGAGAAAGGTCGAGATCATTTTTGAATAGGTGATTTGTCGGCGTAATCTGGACACAGGAGAGGAAGGGTCGAATGCCTGCTTTGAGAGGTACTGATGAGCCGTGTCGAGATGGGATTGTGATTTGGGAGAATTGCGAAGCAAGTGAGGAAAGTGGAAAGGTTCGTGGTCGTCATCGTAGATGGTCGTGCGGGAATTTGAGGTTGACAGCTGGTACGTATCACGAAAGGCAGAGGAATTCGTGCTTGAGCCGATCCTGATCCTGCCGAGATTCCCAAGCTCAGCGTTGCCGCCATATTCGCTCGTGGACGTAGATGCACTATCATTGCCGCTCGCTACAGCCAGCCGTCCACCTCCGCTGTGAAGCGATCCCGAGTTCCGTCCGGTTTCTTGAGCGCTTGTTGAATCTTCATTGCTTGTTGTAGTTCTACCGTGCGTCGAGTTGAGGATAGTCGAGAGCGAGAGGACGGGGTGAAAATCCGGTCGGAGATGAGATTCGATGCTGGCTATAATCGATGAGGGTAGTCGAACCCGCATGATCGGTAGTAGCTAGTATACCGCCTCCGCAGACCGGAACAGCCTTCTCGTTTATCGCTTATCCTCGCCGTTTAACACCAGATCAACGACAAGACAATATTATGGTTGTGGGTATAGCTATACATATATATGAAATCGTCAAAGTCAAGAAAATAAGACTGTCCAAGGTTGCGCAGTACTAGTACGCTGGTATTGTTGAGACAGGTCACGTGACTTCATCGATGACACCCAAAAGTCAAAATCAAGTCAACAAATATCCTTAACCTTTGCCTGTCCTTGACAAGATTGTGAGGTTTGAAATCCTCCAACTAGACTTGTGGATCAACAAGGTATATCAACCATATATCCACGACAGTCATCGGGATTCGATCAGTGACGCGAACCAGATCAGCACCCTTGGGACGAAGCAAGTATTTCACAAGCCATGGAAGATATCTTTCTCGGGACGCCCGCTGGCCAAGCTGCGGCATCGAAGCAGAGGGTATCGCTATCCCCCTCAATTGACGCAGAACCGTCGACCAGTATCGCCCAGCACCAAGTTCGCGAGAAACACAAGAAGCACCAGCATAAAAGATCTCGAGAAGAAGAAGAAACGAGCTCCAGCAAGAAATCGTCGAAAAGGTCGAAAAAGGATGCTATGACCCAAGTATCGGAAGTGGATGTGGAATTTGACCCGGATCTGATAGAGCAGCAGCCATCGGGGGGGAGCAAGGACAAAAAGAATAAAGAGGAAAGACATAAGAAGAAGGAGGAGAAGAAGAGACGGAAATCAGGAGGAGATGTCGGGGCAGTAGCTGCGGTCCAAGCGGGAATACCTGATCTGAGCGTAAATGCTGAGGCCGCCCCGGAGAACGGCGAGGAAGGGGTCAAAGACAAGGAGAACAAGGAAGAGAAAAGAAACAGAAAGGAGGAGAAGCGGAGGAGGAAGTCTGGCGGAGACGATGTTGCTGCTACTGGTGATTCAACTACGGCTATCAATGGAAACGGAGAAGTGGATGGCAGAGTGAACGGGGAAAGCTCGACGCAAGCCATGACCCACTCGCAAACCTCAACTAAACGCCGGAAGCAAGTTGGACCGTCAAAGACTGTGCGAGCAGACCCCGAGACAGAAAAAGACAACGAGAATGAGAATGAGAATACACCATCTTCATCTACATCTTCATCGCCAGAGCCAGCTTCTCAGCTAAGATCCGAACCGTCCGCTACTCCCCTCGTAGCTCTTACACCCAATACAGCCAAACGACTTTTAGTCACCCGTCCACTCAGAGCACCGATCTCTGCCTCACCTTCAAGACATAACCAACGCTCAAGCAAACAATCCGTCCCTCCTATCTCATCTCCTGCCATTACATCGAAATCGAAAAGTAGAACTACTCGAACGTCAAAAGCTGGTTCTTCGTCTGCTCAAGGACAAAGTGAGGACAAGGTGGATGATTCGACGCTCAAGAAGAGGTTGAACAGCCCCAAAGCTGTTGAGGAGTGGATTGCAAATAATTGGGTCACTGAGGGTGAGATGAGGAGATTGGAGAGATGTGGCGGTGAGTCGATTATTGTTGAGTCATATTCACATGAACTTGCGAGAACAGCGAAAAGACGAGGATTATAGGCTGATCAATGTTTCGTCCCAATCTACGTTCAGTGCTGATCTACAAGAAAGGGAAATTCTCGGAAGATGAAAAGATGGCTATCAGGCAGGCCTTGCAAAACTACCAAAAGGTACGCCATCATCTCTCCATCTTGGATGATGGCCATGCATCGTTCTCAGTGAGATGCGGATGTGATCTTGAGCTGACTGTATGATACTGTGTACAGGTGCAGCGGATGAATGACCACCAACTTGTAGACCTCATCATGTCTACAAAATTGAACAGTCCGTTAGATAAGGAGGATTGGCGATCATTTTGGCTTGACCTGGGTGAGTTGGCATTTTCTCAGTCGTCCCACCGTTGAACCATGCTGGCCTTGTGCATATGCTGACTTCGGATCCTACCTGTCCTGTAGCCGCGGTGGTGCCCGGTCGACCTGTCGCCTATGTGCAGAGATCTGTGCAGAGGATGTACGATCCAAAGGGGCATAAGGGCGCCTGGACACCAGAAGAGGATGATGCATTGATGAGGTGAGTCATAGAACACCGGCCTCAGATGTGTCTCGAACAGCATGCCACTTGGCATGTACGCTGGCAGGGAGTCTCAAATTGTTTGCCAGGCTGCTCGCTAACATAGGATTCACATCTTAGAGCCTACGTCAAGTACCCCAATCAATGGGGTAAAATATCCGAGGTAGTCGACCGAACGCTGTACGACTGCAGAGACCGATACACAAAAGAGCTTTCTCGCGGATCCGATCGAATATCAGGCCGATGGGCAGTAGAAGAGGAAGAGCAATTGATAGCTAGCGTGAAGAAGATCAACAGATCCTTAGGCAGAGATGAGTGGCAAGAGGACGATATACCGTGGGAACTCGTTGCGAAGGATATGGGAGGGAAGAGGAGCTTGAAGCAGTGTCGAGTGAAATGGAGTGAGGTCGTTTTGCCTAAGAGGCAGGGGTTGGGCGGTGATTGGACTATGGGTGATAGGTTCAAGATTTTGGACAGGTGAGCGACAACTCATATGGAGACCATGTGGCCACGAACACGTTCAGATCCGCTGCCCCTTTCTCTATTGAGTGCAATCGATGCTGATGCCGCTATCGCTGGGTCGTCGCACCAGGATCGAGCAACTCAACTTGCGCTCGGAGAAACACCTCGATTGGAAGACGATCCAATCTTGCGGGATCTTGGAGCATCTCAGCACGAAACAGATCTCCAATGCCTACCATCACCTGAAACGGGGCATTGCGAATGCCAATAGCATGAGCTTTGACGGTGAGTTGACCTTCAGCTGTTACATGTTGAGTGTCCCATCAAGCCCATCGTCGGACACTGGCGGTGTTTTTGCATTGCTTTGCACACTATGCCATGCTACCTCAGTGATCCCGCCCTCACTCTTCCATCGACGAGGCAACGGGACACATTGGCTAACTGATATTCTATGTGCGACGCGCCAGAACTGCTCAAAGCGATGCGACGACATACCGCCGACCTTCAAGTGTCAGCTACTAAGCGGATAAAGAGTAAAGCGCGAGTGGTCAGCGACGACGAAGGCGAAGGCGAAATTTCCAAGGGAAATCCGAGAGGGAAAGGAAAGGGGAAGGTAGCGGGGAAAGGGCAACGAAGAGGCGAGTTCGACGAGCTCGAGTCCTCGGATTCCGAGTCTGAGGTTGAGGATGAGCAGCAGGTGGTGAAAGAGGTCAGGCATACAGATGGGATGAGCTCAGACTAAAATCAGTCGATGTGGGTGTGAGTGACCTCAAGCGGTATGACCTGACGACCTGATTCTCGATCTCCTTGGTCGAGTCTAACAGTGAACATCAATATACTATTGAATCGGAAGCGGGAAATACGTTGATTTTGAATACGATTATGATGCATTGTTGATGATTTCATGCGATAAACCTATGACCGATATTTCTCTGACAGGTGGAATCAGCATGAGCGTTGTAGTGCGGCGAAGATATAGAGGGCTCACGGACATTCAACTCACCTGTGATACAACGTACACGGAACCTTCACGATCATTTGTCCGCCTGGGGCTGATCTCTATACTCTTTCCAGAATTCAAGACAACCGTCCGTGTCATCGCGAATATCCAGGTTCCAACAAGGCCAAGGCACTCGGGGCTATACCTTCCCCTCACTCTCAAACCTCTTCATCTTCCTCTCCACAACACTCTGTATAGGACACGCCGAACTCCCGCTATCGCTTCCACTGCTACTGGTGCCGGATGCGTTCTTGTACATCTCTAAACAGCACTTGTAT
Organism: Kwoniella sp. CBS 6097; assembly: GCA_036287355.1. NCBI lineage: Eukaryota > Fungi > Basidiomycota > Tremellomycetes > Tremellales > Cryptococcaceae > Kwoniella > Kwoniella sp. CBS 6097. The sequence goes on along the minus strand of CP143074.1, from coordinate 12,596,857 downwards.
AGGTTGAAAACGTATGTTTGACATTTCGCATCGTTGTAGTTATTCCGTGTCAGGCATGATTGAATGGCGCATGCTGCGCACATGGGCAGGTCCAGCGAAAGTGGGAAGGTCAGCAATAAGCCTAAGCCTGAATGTTGCTCGCCCAGCTCTCCGCTCTGTATGACGATCCTATAACAAGCGAGCAGCAAGGTTGAGCGAGAAAGTGAAAGAGGAGGAGGGTATTAGTTCACATACCCTCTTCTTGACAGTCCTGAGCGGCCGGCATGTCAGAATTGATTTATAAACTGAATTGAGGTGTTCCAGTATGATTGCTGAGAAGGGGCGTTGAGTGTAGTCTGACTACTAGCTTTCTTCTAGAGTGGTACAAGGTAAGATGGTATAATATAATCGTGGAGTAAAGAGAGCATTGACAACATCGTCGTCGCTATCCATCTCCCTCTTGTCGCTGTCGCTGATTGTGTTCGCGCTTGCTGCTCGACGTCATACCTGTGGTTGGGACCGCTTCCGACGGAAAGAAAAGTTGGCACCACCCCCGTAGAGCGAACATTCCTTCCTTTCTCCAAGAATTCTCGAAGATCGTGTGTTTCTTCTCCACTTTCCATTTCTACTTTGTCTTACACGATCGCAACGATATCTTGAGTCCAGGGAAACACTTATACACTACCGGCTGATCAATACAAAAAGGGACTCTACAAACAAATCACATAGAAGGACAGAAAGCTAGGATATCTGGGACAAAATGGACTTGTCATACGACTTGGTAGCTTCAAGTGAGTTCATATTCCTGATCATTGGACAAGCCTGCAGTCAAAGAAAGTGATCTGAGTGGTTTGTGTACTGTCGCTCCGGAGCGATAGAGGGTCCTATCGTTCGTACTCTCTAAGTATCCTGTAATGCTGACATTCGTCTTCTCATCCACAGAATGTGCCTCTCAAATGGCTCGATACCAGGAGGTGAGCTAAATCTCTCCGGCTTTACTCGTTTGAGCCAATGTGATCAAAATGAGGTCCAGCGACCACCGAGCATGTGTTTGGGGACTGACAGATGATGTTGTTCAAAAGTAGTGTGTGCTGAAGAACCAGGCTGGAGATTGGAATACGATATGTCGGCCTGAAGGAAAGGCCCTGGCCGCTTGTGCGGACGCTAGGTAAGTCAACAGATTTCCGCATCCTACCGAACATAGCCCGGAATTCTGGGTAAACTCCCAGACTTTTCCAAGAGGGTTTGCTCGAGAGAGCTTTAGCTTTTGATGAGCGCGCACGATGTTGGCTGACCTTTGATGAAATCTTCCTTAACCCGCAGCGTACCCCACCTAGCTGAGCTGAAAGCAGCATGTGCGACCGATATCTCAAACTACAGACAATGCTTAGACAAGCACGCTTCTCAGCCCGACGAGGTGATATCAGAGCAATGTGGGGGTCTGATGAAGAGTCTATGGGAGTGCAGTGAGCGCACGATGGCTTCTATCGAGGCGAAAGAGGGCGCCGGACGGCAGGTATAACGCTGTGAGGGGTGGATCTAGAATGCATCTCTGTGGATATTGAAGCGGTATGCGGTGAGGTCGAGGTAGACCAACGTTGCGAAGAGCGATTTACCAAGGCATGGCACGAGTCTAAGATGAACTCTCGTAGCCCATGCTGAGTCGGTTCTACCGCTGCTGAAAGTTGAACGGGCTTGTACTGACTACCTCGGGCGTGATCCGACTTGTTCGCTGACAGGCGAGTCGGTCGTCCCGGAAAAGATAGATCTCATTTGGATCTCGGTTACGATTCTGCTTTCCACTCAACTTCCGACCGAGTTCTTATCAATCTTACACGGCCAATAGATCCGAAACACTTCTGGTCCACGAAGTATCCATCTCGAAAGCTGTCTGCCGGATCTCATCTGAAGATCCGTCCGGAGGAAAAGCATCCGCTCCTTTCCAGGCCCCATCTCCTTTCTGCAACCGAAACCGAAATTGCAGACCTGCAGACCTGCTTCGCGCTTATGGCTTCGTGTTCTATGCTCCTTTGAGTTCCTAGTTGTCTCCTTCAAGACCTCCTTGATCGTTGTTTTTCAGGTCTGGGTGTCCAGCGTATCAAGGGGATCGATAATCATTCAACTACGGGACGGGGTTCACGACTCCCCTTCATTCACCTTCGTTCCCCTTCGTTCCCCTCTTGCGACTCGCGAGTAGTAAACGAGATATCTGGAATCTTATCACCCCACTTCCCCACTATGTTAACCATTTGCCAATTCCCCACTTGTCCTCCTCGCGTCGTCATTGCGATGAAAGGGAAAGAGGGGAAACGATGAGCGAGGAAGGAATCTGGTAGTCCGGCCCGGTCGGATCTCAAGTCTCAGAAGAAAAAGAAGCCAGCTGAGAAGGTCTCGCCACTCATCTTGGTCAATAGCAGCGAAGCCCTAAAGCCAAGTGATAGATTTACGCATGGTACTTATAATACTCACACCCCTTCACCCATGGGTCTCATATCCTGTGACCGATAATCGCTCGCTCTTGGCTTACTGCGAATCCTTACCATCCCATTTTTTTGACTCGCCTTCAACTGGCTTTCACTTAACGCACACGCTCGTGGCTCGACCATCATTGAAATTATCCAATACTGAATAATCACAAACATGTCTCCACACACGGATGTACAGCGAGAGGACCCTACGACCGAGCAGCCCTTACCTTACTCATCCCCTCCAATGTCATGCAAGACCGCCTCGCTAGCCAGGCCGAGCACGGTTGCTCCTATTGGACCTCATAAACCTACTCAGCAGGAAGAGCTATCGTTTCCCTCGCCTGACTCCATGCCATCCACTACCATCAACATCACAGGTCTGACCGCAGAAGAACGGATAGCCGACCTCTTACAGACGATTTCGGCGGTGCTGACTTCGTATTCGGCCCTTCCAACAGCTTCACAAGTCTACATCTCCTCCCTCACACGATTTTATCAGAGAGCTCTTCACTTATCCCCTGATGGAACAGATGCTCGGCCGAGCAGATCGCCGCTCCTCGCCAGCCCCGGATTCAGCTCGCATGGATCAGGAACAAGTCTCTCCCAGACGCTGTTATCCCAGAGCCAGTCACCTTCGGGGGGTGTCTTGAATGGTCAGCCCGTTTCACCTCCTTTCGCTTCTCCCCAATCCCAGAAAGCTAGGGAGACTCGTCGTCCATCTCTGGGCAGAATTGACGAAGACTCGACTCCGGTCACAGCTTCGGAGGAAGAGGTATCGTCGTTATCGCTTGAGGAGAAGATCGAGGCATTGGAGAGAGAATGGTGGGATAGTGAAGTGGTGGCTGCTTGGTACGGCCCTCGACCTCGCTCTCGCGCTCTTTCAAGTTCTGGTTCTGCTACTCCCTCGGAACTTTCGTCTAGCCAGGGGAGCACGGCAATCGCCAGCTCATCGGATGTCAGCAGCAGCAGCCCGTACATATGCAATCTACAAACCCATTCTGAGAGTTTTGGCAAAGGTGTCCAAACAGCGGTTAACGAGGCTGATGGTAGGCCTCCCTTGACTCGGAAGAAAGGTTTCAGTCGAGGTAACGGGATCACAAGATCCGGTGGGAGATCGACTGGGACAGGTATTGGACGAGGCGGCGTGAGGAGACCCTGGGACGGCAGGCAAGAATTTGTGGGCATGTTCTACCGGGGCGATGCGGGATATGTAGGACTTCATGATGAATGAAGGGTGAGCAGCTAGTTGCGGTTGTGTGCTGATTTTTCCTGCCGAAGGTCGCTTTCCCTTTGAACTTATCTTTATGTTTGTTTCTTGCGTCAAATGGTCGGCAATATCTTTATTTGTGTATGTTGCATTAATGATCGGCGATCTGGTCTTTCTGCGTTGTACAGTGGAAGCTGTACGGTCTGTATCGATAGGCGCTCTCGTCATTTTGGCAGTCTCTGTATTCGGTATTCCGATGATCGTCTTTCGCTTGAACCCCTGTAACTGAATTGGCTGTTTCTTGTATTGTACCTTGTCGCAGGACGTGAAAGATGTATTCAAGCCGTAATTGACGCGTATTTATCTCCTAAAAGCTGGTTTCCGGATCACCCTGGGCGACGGCCAGGTCCCCTCCTATCGCCTAAGATCGCTCCCTGCGACGAAAGCTTGTCAATGCCCTTACGTGTAAAGTGTCCCGACGGCAAGTATCCTGCCAGCGGGCATAGATAAAACCGAGGACGTGCATTGCGTACCTCATCTAGGTACTGAAGCAGCTGAGACTAGATGTAGCGGTTGCATACATTGGAATAACTACTTTTCCATCTATGAAAAGTATTGCACTTCAACGCCAACACTTCTGATCGGCCGTTGCCTACTCGCCAAGTCCGAGACGATACCGACAGATACAAGGCATTTCCGTATTCTAGCTTCGTATAAAAGCGCGATTGACTGAAATCAGACACACGGATTCCCGTCAGTTACAAGTCTACCATCGGTATGATTAGGCAGCTCTAGAGGAACGACGGAGGGCTGGAAACTCACCCAATTGCCTGACAACCTCGCTTTCAGCACTCCGTCCCTCTCATCGACCGCCTCGCTGACATCATGCGATTGGTCCCTGTTCAAAGGCCGCGGCAGGCGAGATGGCTTTTTGACCTCGGCTATAGATGTTACTATAGGTGAAGGCGAATCCAATTCCTTCTCAAGCTGTTCGTTCTCTGCTCTGTCGCCCTCGACGGGTCGAAGGGTCGCTTTACTCCAGTTATCAGTCTTTGCTATCCGCTCCTCGACTCCAGTTCCCTTTGGATCCCCGCCAGCAAGTTCAGCGGCGGGTGATGCAGTGGTTTGGGCAGAGTGGAGTTCTCGCTTGCCTCTCCGTCGACCGATCCACCATTCTCCACCGATAGCCAGATCGCTTTCGTACGAGTATACGTTGACACCAAAGCGAGTGGAAAGGGCTACTGTCGGCGAAACCTGAGCGGAATAGGCTGATGACAAGAAGCCGATCAGAGGGTTGTATAGGAGCGTGAGAGTAGTCGGAGGCGATGGTGGAGGGCTGTTAGGCGAGAGTGGTAGTGAAGGAGGCAAGGTAGTGAATCGCAAGCCGGTCGAGACTAATGTATGGTCAATGTCAGCGTCCGGGTCGATCATCGACCGCAGGAGCCACAAGCGGGAGCTACGATTGCGAGGGCTGCGATGCGCGACCACGTGAACTCACTGCCGAAACTTCGCTGCTTGGCCGAGAAGTACACCTCCCCACCAGCTGAGAACCGACCCTTGAGACCGCCCTCCATCATTTCCTCTTCATCTATTCTCTTCCCATCCCTACCATTTGGATCCTCGCTTCTCAATTTGGACGTATAGATAGGAACTCGTGGCTCCGAATGCCAGCCAAAGTTGTATAGGCCCCTAAGACCAAACATCCCATCTTGCGCAGAGTACGTATATTCCCCCGAATAACGTCCTGTATCATGTTGCAGCGAGATCAAGACATTTCCTGGTGGTGGAGGTGGGGGAGCGGAAGGTACTGGCTCAGAAGGTTGACGAGAGTGCGAAGGTGGTGTGTTGGGAGATGTGGGTCGGGTGGGAGACGGCGGAGCAGGTTGTGAGAGGAATGCAAGGTGGGCCTGGAGGGTGGGCGTGAGTCGAGTTGTAGCGAGACCTGAGAGATGCAGCGACGGCAAGTGTAGGCGAGAGTAGAGCATGTAATCTGATTGATAGTACGGTCCTGATTTAGCTTGGTAGTTTGATGTGAGCTGGCCGTCGTACGGTAGCACTCACCTCGCCCTTCGACCCGTCGTCCGCCCAGCCAGACCTCATCCTTTGCTATCGGTTTCTTGGGGGGAGGGAACACCCTAAATCGTTCTACAACATCTTTGAATCTGATCGTTCTCGATGGGCCAATCTATGTCAACAACATGTGAGTCAGTGCCGGGGCACAACCTGGGCGAAATTGTCCATAAAGGCTTGGGTGAATGATCAAGGTAGACCGCACATACCTCTTCGAGGGGCTCGGACGTCGTAATGTACGATATGGATCCATTGAGCTGAGGTAGGGCGTCGAGAGCATAGGAAGTAAAGAATATAGGTGTGGGTGCATTGGCCAATTGGAGTATGAGTGATTGCGGGACTTGGAAGTCTCTGGAATCGCAGTTCGTCAGCAGGCCAGCTAATAATTCGAAGGCATTGACAGATAGTCCAGCACAAGCTCACAACAAGGCTAAAGGACGATTCAGTCGTGTATCGTCAGTGATTGTTGCACGTAGCCAAGGCAGGAGAGCGCACTCACCACTAGACGAGCGCGTTATGGAGCTATAGAGGTTATCTTCGTTCCATCCTATCGCCGCATAGTAATTCCGTAAGATCTACGTCAAAGATCGTTGTGAACATTTCGGGATTAGCTCAAACGGGCTCTGGTGGACCGAGACCTACTCACAAAGGTCGAAAAGCCTATCATGGCTGATCATCTCGTCCTCCTACTGACTTGCACGATTGAAGCGAGAAAGGTGAGATTGATGAACATTAGATTATAGCGGAGTGAAAACAGGGTAGGCCAAGACCCAGCGCGAAAATGGTGTTGACGTCGGGCGAGGAACGGTCGCAGTCATCGAAACGACCAGGAACATCACCTTCACCAGAGTGGAGGACGTCCATTTCAAAGAGAGCGTCAATCGTTGCAGATCATGTCGCAGTCGCTTTCAAGCTATACAACGATGCACAGTATGTTTTGAGCAGTGAGATGCAGCTGGACCAAGATCATCAAGAGGCGCATCGTGATGCATATTGAGTCGCTATGACTCTTTTGGGGGTACAGACCGCAATGTCTGCTATTATACAATGATATATATGTTACTATAGAATGATGGAGTCTTCAAACCCCCCTAAATGCCCGGAATTTTGGATTTTTACTATACTAATGAATGACAGTTGGTTGGTGATTATCGAAATCAGTGATCGTGATAAAGTTGGTTCGTTTGTCGTTGACGATGGTGTTGTGTAGGACATGGGGTGGGTTTTGAGCGAGATGGAGAGATAGACATCTAGTCTAATAGTCTAAGAGGACATCTAGTCTATTCGTCTAGCGAATGTTTGAGGGTGATCGTGAAACGGAGAGATGGGGCGAGGGAAGAAGCGCGTCGACTAGCGATCCGCTTAGTTGCCCTTCTTGTTGTAGTGCCAAGAGATGGGGAAGACACCGAGGTCAAAGTTGCCGTCGGTGAGGTCGGAGAAGACCTTGGGGGAAAGGTCGAGGGAACCCCAAGAGCAGGTGGGGCACTCGTCGGCGACGTAAGCCTTGACGGACTTGCCGTTGTCAGAGTTGGTGATGGTGAGCCACTGGCCACAGTTGCCGCCGTAGCCGTTGAGGCCGTACTGCTCAGAGTTGACAGCGACGATGTAGTCGGAGTCGACGTTGGTCCAGCCACAGGCACCGAGGCCGACGTTGAAGTAGGTAGCCCTGGAGTAGAACGAAAATATGATCAGCAAGGATGTACTAGGGGAGCAGTGAAGCGAAGTGGAGGGTGTAACTCACTGTCCGTCGTGGGTGACTCGCTTGTCGAGGTTCTCGGTCTCAACGGGGGCGGCGACGACGGCGGAAGCGACGAAAAGAGCAGTGAGGATCTTGGCGAACATCTTGTCTAAGGGTGATGTTTTGGTTTTGGGTTGAGCGGTAAAAGTGTGGAGTGGTTGTGTAGTGAACGAGTGATTTGTTGGTGAAGAAATACGGTCCAATACTGTCGTGGGGTAGAGGGTCTTTATACCTTTTCTGCTCGAAAGATTTGTGGTTCCAGGTCGATCCGCACCACCTGATCAATGGCTTGGTGGAGAAGAGGCACTAGGCCACAGGCTATCCACTCGATCCCCGATATCTTTGGCGCCCATCTTGAGCCAGCAGAAATGAGTGTGGATTATCTCGGGATAACGTTCACCAACCCTCGAAATGGGTCTTTTTTCGAGGTCCAATCCATTTGAGCTTCCAGAACTTCATCTGCCTCCTGATCAGGTCCATAAGCCGTAAAGATCAAGCCAGAGGACAAAAAAGGTCGACCTCCCTTGGATCAGCAGCAGGTCGCCGTTAAACAAAATTGCCTTTCGGACCTAGGAGTCCGACGGTGTCTTGTCCGAGCCCAGGGGGATAGGTATGCACAGCGGTCAGCGAGTCAAGGACAACGATTCGGACGAGCGGCATCGAGAACAACGAGAGATGGGACATGGAGAAGTGTGGAGAAGTAGACACCCCAAAATACTTCCCGCCTGAATGAGGCGCCAAGCCTTGCTCGATAGCATGGTGCAGTTATTGACGGGCCGGCTAGACATTATTCCATGCCGTTGTCTGAACAGCAATAGGCAGACCATATCTGAATGGGATGGGATGAGTATTATTGTCCGTATCCACACAATAACGAAATTTTATCAGACAAGCTCGAGGCCGTCTATTCAGGAGGGTTAGCAAATTACCCTAATACCCTAGCACCCTTTCCGAGGGCGGTAAGAAATAAATGAAAGACCAGGCCAATGCCAGACCATCCGCTCGGTGTCAGCTCGCGCGGTACGCTGCCGTACCGAGACCCGCTGGGACCTGACCTGATTTTTGCAGGGCCAGCTAGTGATCGACATGAGGTAAAGCGAAGGGCCAACTGCTAAGGTAAGGTTAAGGGCAACGGAGTAATTGCAAGCTTTTCAAAAGGGACCGTAAGCTTGAAGAGGTAATCTTGAGGGTCAAATGTATGAGCAGCACTGGTGGTGGTGAGTCAGTACGTCTGCGGCACCGATTTGTCGGTTCTCTCATATCAGCCGGCTCTCGCTTTACCTCTCGTTCCGAGACAAAAGGACCGGCCGACACCCCCCCAGAATTAGCTTTCGACTAAGGTAAATGTGGTGATCTTCGTTTTCTCCTGGGGCGTAAGGCGGTTGGTCGTTGTATCTCCACTTTGTGCCGACCATGTCCAGCTAACGCCAGTTGTGTCATTATTTACTGCTAGAGAGAGAGGAACGAGCCCATCTTCGCCCCGCATCGCCGTCTCCACCTCTCGTACTGATGCTGGATGACATGACCAAGTCACAGCGTCAGTAGCACCGAGATGAGGTCACTAGCGGTCCTACCGACGGGACAAGTGGTGGGGAGGTGACATCAGAACCCCAAATCTGGTTAATCCTAAGCCTAAGGATTGCATGGTGGACGCTGCTTGTGGGCGAAGGCGAGGGCCTGTCATCCAGGTACACTCGGCTGAGGCTTTTCTATCGACGGCGTCTTATTGAATATGAGAGCTGGAGCGCATCGGCGAAGGACACAGAAGGAGAGGGAGGCAGAAAAGTGCACTGTGGAACTGGGGTGTTTGCACAAATACGAGTAGAATTGAAGATTTTTGAGTTGCGGCATTCCCCATCTTGCCTCAATCCCCTCGGGATCGGGAAATTCCAACCCAGGTCCAGGCTCATCGGTGCCCTGTATACACAACCTCCTGGCGACTGGGTTGTTCCGCCTCAAGTCCGGAAGTTTCGACGCCTTCCCGTCCGTGGTTTATGTAAACATTTTCCGAAATAAGGGTACCTGTAAAAAGGACAAAATTTGGCCACGTGGAAATTGGGGTCCTGCCCATTCTTCACCACCCCCTTCTTCTCTGTATGGTTTATTTTCGTCCGATCCGATTCCTGGCAGATAACTTCCCCATGCTGCATTCACCATCCGAGATGCCGGGATTTACAGTGGGTGCTGTAAGGGCTGCTGTAAGGACCCCAAACTGTGCAGAGGATGTGGTCTGGCCTTTCATTTGGCATGAACAGTCGGTTCAATTCAAATCAACGGTAATCTAACTATATAGCGTGCGAGATCGATGCTAATGCAGCCATTGACGTGCTGGGAAATCCCAAATAGCCATACAGATCACTCACTTTCATGTATGGATCGTGGGTGCGCGATTTGGATGACCGGGAATCAGAGGCCGATGCTCGCCTAGAACAAAAGGGCAATTGTGTGTCTGCGATCCTGTGGTTGCGTGAGAAAGCTAGAAGAGGCGCTGGGCGTCGAAGGAACGAGGGTGCGTGAAGACATGCCATTGTGTGGGAACGGGGAATGAAGAGTGCCCACACGAGACCTACAGCACATACGGTCCTGAGCGTCCCTATGATGAGCATGGATTACTGCGTTGCGGGTGGAGTTAGGCGCGACACTTCAGCTCACTTAGAGACGGTCGGTTTGCTAGAGCTAGGGAGAAACAAGATCAGCCAGCCAGCCAGTCAGTCGTCCGTCAGTACCGGGTCAGCTGGGCCGGAGATCAAGCGGAGTGGCTGCTACACTGGTACGCTGATACCGAGGTAGAATAATGCATATTCACCCATTTTGTGGTGTACTTCTATTCCGTACTTGTCTATCGTTTCTATTCATAAAGAGCGTAAAGTGGTCGACGAGATCGTCATGAGATGGTAGAAGATACAAGGTATGCCAAATCATCAAGATTTGCCGCTAGGGCGCTGGCTCAGCACATCAAGTGCGTATCCGTATCTGTCGATGAAAACAGTAAGAGAACATAAGGACCCAAGATTGTCTCGTTTTCCACTAGGGAGAAGAGGTATGATATGATGCCAGTTGAGGAGACGCGTAATGTCCGTTAAAACGTAAGGTGAATGCGGGGTATGCGATTTTTTGAGAGAGAAGTCGGGGTATTGATGTGGACGAGCTGTTTACTCAAAGCCCCAGGTCATGTCGAAGACACCGAGGTCGTAGTTGTCGTTGGTGAGGGCACCGAACAAGCCTTGGGAGAGGTCGAGGTCACCGTAGTTACAAGTGGGGCCTGTATAATGCATGGAACTCGTCAGCGAAGCTGCAATGACGGTGACGATGACCGGGGCAAGCTACACCTGTGCTCGCCGCGACTTTTACAGACGCCCAAGTGGAAATGCACTTACACTCGTCAGCGGCCTGGGCGGAGACAGTCTTGCCGGTGGCACCGTTGTAGATCCAGATCTGTTTGCCACAGTTGCCTTGGTCGAACTGGGCAGAGTTGACGGCGACAACGCTGCGAAAGAATGAGAGAAGACGACATCAGCATAAAGTTCCCGAACATGGTGTTGAGAGATTCCTACTTACTAGTCGCTGTTGGAGTTGGTCCAGCCACAAGCACCGAGACCGGCATCGTAGTAGGTAGCGGTACCAGAGTTGTCCTTCTTCTCAAGCGCAGGAGCGGCAGAGACGACAGCGAGGGCCGCAAGGGTAGCGAAGATGGTCTTTCCGAACATTTTGTTTTGTGGTAAACTCGACAGAGTGTGGTATCTGGGTATAGAATCTAGTTCTAAAAGTCTAGTGATCAAGACGTTTTGGGTTTATCGTTTTGTATGTGGATGAAGATGAAAAACAGGATCATCTTGTCGACATGACAGAGGGGTATTTATACCTTTTTGGGACCTCAAAGTCATCGTTGATGGACTGCTCAAAAAAGATCAAGAGACACCCTAAAATTCACGAGCGATAAAGAGGTTCTGCATCCTGATCTCCGTTCGTCCAGCTGTTGGGAGGCTTGAGATGGTGAAAGTTCCCTGCGGATCTCTCGAAAGAAGAAAAGTCTGGAAAAAGAAGATGGTTCCGATCAAACTGATTTCATTTCCCAGCCTCCTCAATCACATCCCTCAATGATGGCCAGGTCGGTCCCGCCGAGGTTTGTCGCTGTCGCTGTCGTCAAACCCCGCATCAAGGGGTCACCTCGTTTTTCAGACTAGCTCGTTGATCATCCCCATCTGTGTCAAAGCTTCTTGCAGTCTAACGAGCAAAGGACCCCGACCGAGTCTATTCGCAGTTTGGTGCAAGAAAGTTGAAAGAATGCTGCGCACATGCAGCCCGACTGACTGCACGGTCAATACAGGAGCTGATTGAATCGACGTCATGCATGCATGGTGCGAGACAGACCCCATTCACTTAGCTTTCCCGACCCCAATCCCAGTCCCACAAATTTCCATGGGAAAGTCAAGCTTGTTCGAATGATCCAGACAAACCGGCATCGTCTGGTTGGAGAAGGAGCCGTCGAAGTGCGTGCTCCTGAGAACGATGGTTGTCTCGAATTCGAGCTGTTAGGATAACCTCTTAGTGGTCTTTTCGAAACTAGCAACAGGGGAGAAGGTATGAAAATGAATTGCGAATCCTAAAGTATGACGTCTGGGTGATCGTCCCACGGTTGATCCGGGACCAAACATACCCACCCCTTGGCTGCGTGTGTGCGGAACAACATTGCGTTGCGACTGCAAAAAGTTCTGGAAGGACAAAACATGTGGGATGAACCGAAACTGGGGTAATGGGTTTAGTGCATTTTAGACTGCCGCTAACGGATCCGAAACCCTATGCGCAGGCATATGAAACCGCGACCCGTAAAACCGCTGCATGTGCAGTACTATAGGTAGTAGTAGCCTTTTGACTTCTTGCTTCATGCTTCATAGACACAACCACAGCCGAGCGGAACTGGGACTCGCTTCGTTCTGGCTAAAAAAAAGACCTGCAGTCTCGGAAGCAGAGATGTTTCAAGTGACCATGACAATCAACGACGGCACATCCTACGGCATACCGAGTTCGGAACGCGGAAGACGGCAGATCGATTTCAGTCCGGAAGCCGCGGGGTTTGCGGGGGTGGCTTGCGGCATCTTCATCTGTTTCCCCCTGTTCTGCGTTATGCACATCTGTAATGTTTGCGACTGCAACATACATTTTCCGTTCATGCGCAAATGAAAGTCCAGACAAATCACGAGGTGCGACGAGCTATGCACAGGAAAAGTGATATAGGGGAGATCATGAAAGCGACCCCTGTACGGGATCCTGTATACCTGTCAGTGCACGCAGTATAAGGACTAAAGGCCATATCCGGATCGACGGTACGGAATCGTCTACGCGTACGAACTCCACCGTTTTGGCCCCTTTTCTCACCTTCATGGCCTACGTAGCATGTATCGGATTATCAGCCGGTACCCCTTTTGCGGCCTGTCATGCGGCGGGATCCATTTCTTCATGAACATTGCATACTAGTCAGCGTTGGGGGTCACCCGCCGCACATTTGCGCTTTTCCGGCAACCAACCAACCTCTGGGTGCGGAGAATTCCATTTCACGTTTTGTTTGGTTCGTTTCATGCCATTTCCGTACGAGTTTACAAGATGGTACAACAACATATCAAATAGCTCTCATCTTATCTTAGTACTGACTACTGTAACGTGGCGGTCCGGGAACTCGCGATCGCACCGATGTACTTGTTCAAGTGAAGATGTTTTCCCTTTTTCCGTATCTACATATCGTCCAAGTCGATGTATTCCTCCTCATCTCCGCTCTCCCACTCTCCTCGGTCGTTGATGGTCACCTGGCTCGATGTATCGCTGAGCGAAGATCTCCTTTGATCCCTCCCAATTTCCACAATCACATCCTTCTTCTCGGCGCGTGATAACGATACACCACGCTTGATACCTGGTAGGCCCCACCGTCCCTTCTGGGACTTCTCACTCTCGCCATCGTCCGATAGATTTGCCGCAGGAAGCGATTTCACACTTGTGGTCGGGCTAGGACAAAGCGTCGAAGTGTCGGAGACGGACCCCATGCTACCGGGCGAGGAGCCCAAGCAGGTGCCGTGGTGCTGCTGTTTACCAGGCGAATCGGTAGCCATTGTGAGAGGGTTTGGCTGTCGCAGCCTCGAGGTCGTGGGACGTCTCGTCACCGGTTTTGGAGGGGGCAATAGGGGGTTTGACGTCGAAACGGGTATAGCCGGCGGGCCCATGCTCGAGCCGATGGTCGCACCTGGTATTTGCAATAGATTTGGGGAAGAGTGCGTATGTCTGTGTCGAGCCGTAAGATGTGAAGGCAGCGGTCTTGACGGACGAACGATCGTGTTGCTCCTTTTCGTGGGCCTCGCGGTGTTCAGGGACGGCACGCTTGAGGACGAGGGGAATGGACCAGTCTCGACTCCCGGTATATTTCGCAATCTCTCTTTCAAGCGCTCAGACGGGCCAAATCGCCTTCCCCTGTCTTCCTCCTTCACGTCGTCTCCATTCTCCGCCTCCTGATGTTCCGGCTGGTTCTTGTTTGGGAAGGACCAAGTAGCCAATACCGCCACGTCCGAGACTGATACGCTGCTGTTTGACTCGATCGATGCGCGTCGGCTATGCATACCCTTGTAAGAAGGGGAACGGGAACCAGCTGCAGAGTGGATATCCTGAGCCGACCATGATCTGGGGGATATGAGTGGTCTGGAAGGGGGGCGTGCTTTTGATGGGGAATATGTGATATTCATCGGGCGCAAGGGTGGTGGGGGCATTGAGCTTTCGCCGGCTTGGTGATGAGGTGGCATCGAGCTTTCGCCAGGGTGGTGGGGCGGCGGTACTGAGGAATGGGCTCGCTGGCGATTGTAAACAGTCTTGGCGACATTCAGATCAGGGATGTCTACTAAACTCTCAGTCCGGTCGTCCGAGACATTTAAGGAAGGGGAGATTGGGCTGGTCTTGGCGCTGGTCCTCCTTCGAGGGCGGACCAGAGGCGAAGGCGGCACTGATCCTCCGGACCTTGCCGACGTAAGAGGCGTTTCGACTACACCCTCTGCGAGAGTGGGGAGACTCACAGCGCTCGTCGAAGCGAGGGAATTGCGGGAGATTTCAGTAAGCCTTCCAGTCGGACCGAGTGGTTGTGTACTGAAAGACAGTCTTCCCGCAGTAGGCAAGGCGGAATGAGCCCGTCGATGGGTCGGTCGAGTGGGTGTGAGTTGAGCCATATTAGGCGGCGCACTGATCGAGCATCTTCTGTCTCCTATTCCCCCACTAGCCAGAGGCTCCCATTCCCCTTGGAAGTCGTGCACGGACGCACTGGCAGGGAGAGCATCGGGCACGTGCTGCTGCCGCGAAGGCGATGGAAGTGCCTCCCGAGGTCGCTGAGGCGAATCGGTAGTAGACTGCGCTCGGGCTCGGGGCTTAGTAGGGGTGTTTCTGGAAGAGGACGGGGCAGGGTAGAAGACGGGGGGTGAAGTGTCGATGAGCGAGGTAAACAGTCCTGAGGGGAGTGACGGGAGGCTGAAGACCATTGCCGGTATGAGTGATAAAGTATGGGTTTCCAGGTTGTTGTTAGGATTGTGTGCGAGCTCCGGCGGTTTTGGGTAGATAGTCTGTTATATGTCCGTATCAATGTTGCCAGTATTGCCGGGCGGAAGGTCCCAAAAACAGAGAGCGGTCAACGCTTCTCTATCTTTTTCGATTTTTTACTGTCCAAGCTGAGCAAGTCGGGGTACGCAGAAAGAGAAAACAAACTAATAGAGTCTGGATCGATCGATTCAAACCCCTTCATCAGCACCAACCACTTATCGAGTCGATCAGTCCAGTCACTTGAATTTTGGCTGACTCTTGCAGACTCGGGAAAGATTGATTGGGTAGGGGTTAGGGGCAGAATGTTTGATCTGTTCAAAGGAGGGCGAAGTAACCCACGTTTCTAGCGCTCCATGGTGGAGAAAGGAGGGAGCAGGCGCTTGTTTCTATGGGTGTTGGATGTATGTTCGCAAGCTTAGGGTCGACTTTGTAGTGCCAGCAGCTCGAGATGAGTGGATGATTTCTTTTGCTCTTCTCTGCGACGATGTGTAGCTAAACGAGCGGGTAAGAGATTGGCAAGTTGTTTGAGCAGCAAGACCGAAAAATTGAGGTAGTTGGCCTGGCAGACAGTCGAACGATAATGAGCGGAGAGTAATGTTGATGTGAATGTCGAGAGAATGTTGAAACGTCTTAGTCCAGTGCCTAGTCGCTGTTTGAGGGCGAGGGTGTTGAGGTTCTAGGGTGTATGGTATTCTGGGCATGCCAGCGACTTGGGCGTGTTCACGGTGCCGAGTGGGCGTGGTTCAAGTGATACGATGGTGGATGGGTGGGTGTTAAAAGATCGTCTCTCGACAGTCATGTCAAGTGACCACTATTCTTCTTCGAGAAACTGTAATGTTCATGTTCATATCACATCGAACGATGTTCTGCAGATTGTCTGATGCGTGGGAATCAAGTCGACGCGATGCATCTGGTATTACGCGATGTTCGCCGAAACACACTCGCCCCCCCAACAGAGCTTGGTTTGAAGCCAATTATCCTGAACAACTCTGATATGTCTCAATCCATGGAGTAGTCATTACGTCGTGTCGATCTGCCGAGTCCGTCCATCACCTTTCCGACGGTCGCTCGCTCGGCGTCCAATGGGAAAGAAAGCATACGCGTGCATCCTGCGTCTGCTTTTGCTGTGCTTGTACACTGCACTGCGGCCGGGATTCACCGACAAACCCTGCACCAAGTGGGCGTTACTCGTACTGCTACATGGGGCTTCTCTTCAGCGTTGCCCAGAAAAAAAGATACGGTGCCCTGCTCTGTTAGCATCCCATAAAATTCTAATGATCAAACCCGTCGCAGATGATGATATACCGTATCAGACAGGTCTCACCCCGCGGTCGAAAGTGCAAAGGGCTGTCTTTGTCCACGGCGGAATGTGTTGTTTGGTTCCAAACCGCCCATGGGATGAGACAGTTCACACCTTATCACGGCACAAACCAGAGTTACGTCTCATTTCCGTACGCCTAAATTAAGCAGAGGCTTTCTTTCGTCCTTCTGTCTGTCCCGTGTACCGCACAACAAAGATATAGCTATGAGAATCTCTTATGGGCTGTAATGCGTCTGTATGGAAGAGGGTGTAACAGTGCACAGGGAGGCCAAGACGATATGCATCGCCGATGCTCAGCAGAGGTTGAGCGGTATTTCTAAAAGGCAGAGGTCTTGGCTTCTGTGCCCGCCTATTCGGTTCAGGCGTCCTTCAGCCTTGCCGCTAGATCCTCTTGGTTTGAACCCAACCAGGTCAAGCATGGTTCATGGTTGTCTCGCCTGTTGAGCAGAGACTTAGCATACCACAACTGAAGAGTTGTGGCCGCGATTGTTCGGGCCTCTGATTCGGGCTGAGCCAGTCGAACCTTGTTGGACGGGGAGTCAGCTCTTCGAGCTGCGTTGCCTCAATTGTTTGCCAGGCTCTACAGGTCCGCGAAGGCACCATGGAACGACAATCTTGAGGTCATATAGTCGCGATAGTCACGAGTCGAATCTGGACCTGGATGATCATCAGTCACAAGCTTCTTGAACTTGATCATCTGTTCATGTGATCGTGTACGGGCCCGATTATCTCCTGTACTACGTGTAACGCTTCTCAGCAAAGGGGATTACTACAACTTCCCCTTGAGCTTATCCTCCTCTATAGCATCCAGAACACTCGGCCCATCCCTCAATACACAAGCTCCCTTGCCAACAACCTTGTCCTCGATACCCCGCTGTTTGACGTAAGTCCAGATGGACTCGTCGTCTGCTCCGGGCTGGAACCAGACGCTGTACGGTTCTTTCTCCGGCTGTGGTGGTTGAGGGAAGAGGGATTTTAAAATTGGCAAGGACTGAGTGGGGTGGTATATCATTGAGATGGAGGTATGGTGAAGATCGGGTATGCCTAGCTGTTCGTATACGAATGCGATTTACGATTTGTCAGCATGGTGCTTCGCGCCTCCCTTGCACAGCAGAGATGGCCTCTGTTGTGAGAATGCGGGCGCAGCGCCCTGCGGCCGTCTAGTGTGGACGCGAGAGAGTGCTTCAGAGGTATGACTTACCGGATCAGCAAGCAGCTGTAAACCCTCAACGAGCTCAGAGGACGGGTTATTGGGTCGAACAGCTGTAACGGGATACTCCCTCGTCTGGTACCTACTCAAACGAAAGCCATCAGCAATTCGTGATGCAGCCCTACCTGTACATGCAGACTGACCATCTCAACACCTGTTTCCGAAGCTCAATCAGCTACCTTCAAGCCAGCTAGCATACAAGTATGACAATATCAGGTGCCGTCACTCACCTTATTATCCCACCTCGATCTATCGCTCAATACCCTTCCAATCACCGCGAATTTCTCAGCGGTGAGAAAATGTTTCATGGACTCCGTCACCGGTCCAGGTGCCATCTTGTATTGCGCTTGGTTGTGGGCAGATGAGAGATTGTATATGAGCTTGATTTGTTCACAAGGGAATTCGAATAGTATGACAGCCATATACTGGGATCGTCCCAAAAGATGTGTGACTGTTTGCAGCCAGCAGCTGGCGTCATCGGTCAGGAATAGCCGGTCGACGCCGATGTCGTTTCCCTCCAACTGTATGACCCAAGCACGCTTCACGATACGCTGACTTAGACGACCTTTGCCATGCATATATAGATTGGATGATATGCGCAAGAAGATATGATGCATCGAGTTACACGCCTTCTAATACATGTCCACCATATCAAGAAGCTGACTACCCCTCCAACTCACCCCTTCTGAGCAACTCAGGGTCGACCTCCTCGTCCTCGCTGTCCATCTCGTCGTCCACATCATCCTTCTCCTCCTTGATAGCAGCTCCAGCCTCGCCTTCTCCGGCGGTGGTGCCACCAGCAGCTTTAGCGGCGGCTTTTCTGGCTTCTTTAGCCGCTTTGGACTGGTCGGCTTCGGGAGGAATGACACCTTGCGTGCTGTACATGTACGTTGAATATCAGCATGATGCGTGCATCTAGAAGCAGGAAACAGCAACGCACTTCAAGAAGGCAAGACCGGCGCTCATCGAGCAGTCCATCTGTCGCATCCATTTGTGGAATCTAGAGGGCGGTACACGTCAGCTACAGAATTTCACAGAGTTTCGATCGATAGACGGCCCTACTCACACATGCGCCTCAAGCTCCTCCTGCCTCAGTCTCTCGTAGATCCATTTCACCTTGAAGGCATGCATCTTCTCAGCATATAAGCCAAAGTTGACGGGATCTCGGTCTTCTTGTAGTCCGCCACGCTTGTCGGTGATTCGCGAGTTGTACACGCCGAATTGAGGGGCTTCGAGTAGCAGACCAAGAGGAGGAGCCTTGGGCACGTGGATTCGTTTGGGGCCTGAAGGAAGGATCTCGAGTCAGTTACATTTCACTCTGATTGAGGAGCATAGGCGCACGTACCAAACGTCTCTGGAATCAGCGAAGGTGGGGAGCCAGTCCTGCATGCCAACATCGCCATCGAGATCATTTTTCGCTAATACGGTATGTGAGCTGAGCGTGTCATTCGAATGCTAGCCAAAGTTCCACTCACAATCTGATGAAGCATGAAACTTTGGCCGTGAATCTGGACGGATACCCATTCGATATCACCGTAGACTTGGGGATCCTTCACCTCAAGCTTGATCATGAATCGCTTGACAGTCCTATCAGTGAACGGCTTGCCGACCGTGTAGTTGTGGAAGTTGCTGTCAAAGCACGCTCGTCAGCTTGAACCAAACTCCAAGTTGTACAGAAAGCTCACTGAGTGCCCTTGTATTCAGCCACCAAAGCCCTGAACCTCTCCAAAGTCTTGGCATCCAATCTCCACCCTCTACGCCTCTCGAACTCTCCTCTATTCTTAGGATTCAGCTTACCCTCCTCCTCGCCCTCGGCAGCTTCCTCGGGGACAAACGCAGGAGCGGCATCTACGAAATCCACAGCTTCTTTCCCTAGGAGATCTCTCCAGCCTGGTGAGGATGCATCGAGACGTTTGCCGAGCGGGTCCTCTCGGCCTGGAGGTAGGAGACAATATGACGGCAAGAGGTATTCGTAGATACGAGAGTCGGCGGCGCTATAACACACCGCACAGCCGTCCATCAGTACTTTGAGCAATCCGAGGCTCACACGATGCCCGATTCGCACTCACGTTCTGGCATTGAAAGACTTGACTGTTCGTACAAAGCCCCACATCCGGATCTGCTCCGGCAGGAATGTGTTGACATAGTCGGCCAAGTTGTCAAACCCTTCAGGGAGGGGGGGCTCGACGATCATCTTGAGTGAGATACTGTCGTATTGACGCAGGAACGAGGATCAGTATATGAGCTCTTCTACGAATCGTTCACACAAGAGCTCACCAATTTCCTGCGGCATGTACACCGGCATCCGTTCGTGCGGCTCGTTGGACGTCTACTTTTCGGTGATCCACGGCGTTGTCTGATGATACAGCTCCAGCTTTCACGAGAGCAGCGAATACATCCCCTTCGATCGTTTCGGAGCCGTGGGTTTGGCTGCGGCGGTGTGATCTCAGAATGTTAGTTGTGTTCAGGATCGTTCTCAACCAAGTCGAGGTCTCACTCACATTTGCATTCCATGGTAACCTGTTCCACAGTATCTACGTTCAACGTATATCAGCACAGGCTCATAGACAGGCAGATATGATCGATGACATACCCTAATAACACCGCGCATCTCTTTTTGGGCAGTCTCGCCTCACTCTCCTCGCCCTCGGTCTTCTCTCTTGGTACCCACTCCCTCTGAGGTCGGCCTCCATGATATCTACCACCCTGCTCATCTCTCACATCTCGACCTGATCTCTCCTTCTCCTTGCCTTTACCTCCTTTACCCTTGCCCTTGCCCCAAGGTCCCTTGCCACCGCTTCTCTTTGCGGACTCGTCTCCGTTCTGCTCCGCCATGGCGTTGAACATGGCTTCCTCGGGGTCGACATCGACCTTGACTCCTTTTATAGGGGTGTCTGAGGGCGCAGAGACGGTAGGCTCGATGTGAGCCTTCTTGGCTGGAGGTAAGGACGGTTCGGTCTTGGCTTCTTGTCCGCCAGCCACGGCGGACGGCTCGGGCGC
The DNA here is from genome assembly GCA_036287355.1 of Kwoniella sp. CBS 6097. NCBI lineage: Eukaryota > Fungi > Basidiomycota > Tremellomycetes > Tremellales > Cryptococcaceae > Kwoniella > Kwoniella sp. CBS 6097. The sequence continues at coordinate 12,576,301 of CP143074.1, read as the reverse complement.
ACGTGGTCTTTTGGCGGTTTCAGTGTGCTCCATTTTGGTGAGGCGTATCAAATCAAATCTGGGTATAAGTGATGAAAGAAGACCTCTGAAGCGTGGTATCATTCACGCTTTCTCCATAAAGAAGCAAGTTTAAAGAAGTCGCGACCGATAACAGTTTTGCTGCTAAAATGTCCACTTGTTCAAGGAGAAATTCAGTCACTGCATCCGAGTTTCCCACGGTTGCCTTGTATAATCACTCCGGTTATCACCACCGAAGCGGCGTTCAACTATATAGACATGATCCAACGTCATCAACAACCCCTTCTTAGCCATCAACCTTATCTCCAACTGTCGACTGTAGAACCACGCTTGAGATACCCTCCTGAAGTCATTTCGTATCTACACATGTGAGACTCGGCGACTGTGAAGCCGATGCTTGCCCAGTATGTCGCCGACTAGCCCACCACAGCGACCCAATTCGCTGCTCAACATGCTCAACCCCTACGCCTCGGTGTCTCGCTCATCGTACTCCCCAACGCCCGATGCGGATCCCGATAGTCCATCGACGATGCTCTTGCGAGAGCTACAAGGTGGAACAGACTCTCATGAAGCTCAGGGCCATGATCCCTCAGATCGCATGTCACCGAACCCTACACCGACTTTCAGAAGACCGTCGCACGTAATTGCCACTTCATCTTCAAGCTCATCAGATGACGGTAATCCACCCGACTCGCTCATTTACGGCGAACATGCTCACCCGCCCGGCGACAGGACGCCCAGATCACCACCTTCACTCCTACCTCTGAGGACGCAACCTTTCGTGCAACCGGATCACACGCCCATACCTAGAGCGAACAGCCCAGGTCCATTCAGAGATCCGAACGCGCCATCCTCTTCGACCTCGGAAAGTCAAAGCCAGAGCAGGAGCACTTCGCCCGGTCCATCAACGATATCTGTCTATGCCTCTGGTCTCGATGAGACACGACTGGCTCAATCATCGGTAGCTCCGTCCACTTCCCCTGAATCGACCCATACTAGACTACCTACTTTCCGCGAGCCGTCAGCCATCGGCCGGCCCTCACCACCTAGGAGATCATCATCGAAGAAGTCTCAGCCGTCGCCAGGACTGACGAATGGATCAGGTTATCTCGACCCTTCGATCCCGTCCCCCTCAGCGGGTCCGAGCCGGATCAAAAACAAAAACAGAACGCGGAATAAAGCGGGGAGGAAGTATCATGGTTTGCCTGCTCAAGACGAGGAGGATGAGGACACTGAGGATCGAGAGGCGACAGGTGTCAAGAAATCTGTGTTACCTAGGACAGGACTGAACGAGTATGAAAAGGCTCTGTGGAAATGGGTCAATGTGGAAGATCTGGATGGTTTCTTGCAGGACGTGAGCTTTGACGACTCCGTTTGCAGGATCCCAATAGCTCGCTGACAGAATGGGAAACCAGGTGTATGACTACTACAAAGGCAAAGGAATATGGTGTATAGCCTTAGCAAGAATTCTCAACCTCTTGTAAGCTCGCTTGGATGGGGTACACCGTAGAACCCAAGCTGATCGCTTCCCGTAGAACGACCTTTTTCGTCATCGGCTTCTCCACCTTCCTATCGTCATGTATCGACTACCATAAACTCACCTCGACCACCTCTGGGCCAGACTCAGTAGGAAGGCTGGATGACGTCCTCATCGACCAATGTATAACCAAGTGAGTTGAGAGGTGCGGGTTCATGGATATCGCAGCTAACAATGAGTGGCAGGGCTTCGTTTCCCCATATGCTGTTCATCGTCATCGTAACTGGGTTCTACCTTTTCCAGCTCGGCAGTTTCATTGTCTCTATACCAAGACTACTGGGAATGTACCGCTTCTACACGCACCTCCTTGGTGTACCAGATGTGAGCTATCCCGCCCGTGACCGACATGACTACTCAGAAGCTAACACACTTCGCAGGCGGATATACAAACCCTGCCTTGGCCCGAGATCGTGCGCCTGGTAGGCGAGATCAGGAAACATAATCCGGTCACATCACTCTCTAATGGTCAGGCGGGAGCTCTGGCAGATATGGTGGGCGAAGATGCGAACAAGGAGTCGGTGAAAAAGCTCGATGCGCACGATGTAGCAAAGTGAGCTACATGCTCCTACCTATAACACAAGAGCATTGGCTGATGTACCTGTAGCCGCATTCTGAGGCAGGAAAATTATCTCATCGCGCTATTCAACAAAGACCTCCTGGACCTTCGAGTCCGCTTACCTGTTCCTCGCCCAATCGAACATTTAGTTCCCGTCACAATGGTTGCTCCTCCCACCCACGGCTCGCTGCCATCTCACACCGGTACGCGAGAACGCAAGTACATCTCTTTCGGGGCCAATACGCTCACTAAAGCGCTGGAATGGAATTTGCGATTCTGCTTGATGGGATACCTGTTCGACCCGCGTGGCCAAGTCCGGAAGGAGTTCGTGAGAGAGCGAAGACGGAAAGATTTGGTAGAAGGGTGAGTTGAGATATTGCCGTCCGTCGTATATCGTCTTCAAAGCTTATACTCCGTTTACTTTAGACTGCGACGCCGTTTCATCTTCATGGGTGTTTTAAACGCCATCTTTGCACCGTTCATCGTGGTCTACCTATTACTCTATTCGTTTTTCCGATACTTTGAGGTGAGTCCGTTGATTGGCGGGCGCCTTTTTGGTGTTGACAGAGTCATCTAGGAATACCACAAGAACCCTTCTTCAATTGGGAGCAGGCAGTATACACTCTACGCCCAGTGGAAGTTCCGAGAGTTTAACGAATTGCCTCATCTTTTCGAGAGAAGGCTGGATAGAAGCTACCCGACAGCGAAGGAATACATCGACCAGTTCCCGAAAGAACGTACAGCGCTGGTCATGCGGTGAGCTGAACCGTCAACGTAGTCGATGTATCCCTCGCTGATTCATCATAGATTCGTCGCGTTCGTCGCAGGTTCATTCGCCGCTGTCCTCCTTGTGGCATCGTTGATCGACCCCGACCTCTTTCTCCACTTCGAGATCACTCCGCACCGCACTGTGCTATTCTATCTCGGTGTTTTCGGCTCAGTGTTGGCTATGGCCAGGGGAATGGTACCTGAGGAAAACATGGTCTTTGACCCTGAAGCGAGCCTGAGGGAAGTAGTGAGGTGGACGCATTATCTCCCTCAGGAGTGGACCGGCAAACTGCATAGTCAGATGGTGAGTTAAGGAGTGTATCCAGTGTTCTAAAGCTGATCACCATTCAACGTACAGGTCCACAAAGAGTTTGGGACTCTCTTCGCTATGAAGATCATGATCTTCTTCACCGAGCTCTTATCAGTCATTCTCACGCCATTCATCCTCTTTTTCTCCTTGCCTCCATGCGCAGGTGCTATCATCGACTTCTTCCGAGAGTTCTCAGTCCATGTCGATGGGGTGGGGTATGTTTGCTCGTTCGCCGTCTTTGATTTTCGAATGCAGAACACCGCTGGCGCTAACTTCGCGGGCGAGATTACGGGCCCTGCCGAAGACGTTGGGATTTCAACTGGTACAGGTGAGGATACGACGCGCGGTAAAGGGAAGAAACAGGAACGGGAGTGGGTCCGGGCGAACGAGAACAAGATGGAGAAGTCATTATTGCATTTCAAGGCTACTCATCCAGATTGGCAACCTACCGACCCTTCTTCATCGCTCTTCCTTGATCGACTAGTTGGTATGCACCACGGCAACAGAGCTACACCAACTATGGGTCAACCTCAAGGTCACAACGTCGTAACCACCAGAAAAGAACACGCAGGAATGTCAGGTTCCAGTCACATTGGAGGCAGAGGTTTAGGTTTAGGTCTAGGTTTAGGCGGAGCTGGACTTAGCAAGATGGGAATGGACGAGCATCGGCTAAGGGAAAGAAGTAGATCCTACGATCGAGCATGGGCCAAGTCATCCCTCCTCATGCGACCAAATACCAAGTCATCACCACTTTACTCGCCTACGAGGGGTATGAACGCCCTCTCAAGAGAAGAGGATAGTGTCATCGAAGAAGAACAAAACGACGAGGAGGAGGAGGAAGAACGGGGATGGATTGAGCGGAAGCGTCGTGCTGGTGATGCAAATGGGGAGCGGCAAGATGCAAGGGATGGGTACGATGAAGCGGGATTGTGGAGGGATGAAGGCGTTGTAGGGCTTTTACAGCAGGTCATAGGCAGATCTTAGATTGAATATCAGGTTGTACGTTGTATCGATGAAGCCTACACATTTGTATGTAACGTCTCTTGCCGAGCGTCGTTGAAGTTTTGGCAAATTGGCAATGAGTGACAACGGAATGGGATGTGCGATACACAGCAGATAATATTCATACAACGAACGACATGATCATGTCCTACAAGTAACACGACGTACAAAAAAAGAAATAAACACTGCATATGGTAAGGGGAATCAAGCAACAAGAAGCGTACGTGATTATAGAAGTATATTGAGCAAGCTGTGGCTTACAAGAAAGCCGAGAATGATATTCATGAGTTTTCGTTGGCGAAGGTTCGTGTGCGTGGGGTTTTTTGGTGCTGTTTTTGTTGGGGGGGTTTTTTTTTTTTTCCTTTTATTTTTTCTTTTCCTTTTGTTTTTTTTTCCTGCATCTTTTCGTCGCTCTGATGTGCCTCTCGTTCTCTCATGCTACTTTCTCTCACCATTCTGCTGTCTCTTCTTCTCTTCTTTCCTCTCCTCGTCCCCATCCTCATCCTGTTCCTCCAGCCTCGACAGACTCTGGCTAGCCAGCTTCATCGCCTCATGCAGCGCCTGTTTTCCAAACATGCCTTTCACACGGTGATTCCGCTGACGTATTGCGTAACCATACCGTCTTCGTAGGCTGACCGACAAAGGATCGATCCCAGCTTGGGCTGGCGCCGACGCAGGCTGCTGAGTCAGGATCTGCTTCAATTTAAGAAGGCTGGATTCCCGTTTATGTCCTCGGGATCTCTTGGTCCTTCGGATCGACACGCCACCTTTGGCCTTGCCCTTGGTGCCAGCACCAGCACCAGCACCAGATTCTGCCGCCACAGTATGACAGAAGTCCATGTGAGCCTGAGACAGGGCGTTGGCTTGAGTCAAAAGCGTGTCGATGTCAGGAGGCATGGAACCAAGCTGAAGCAGGGCTTGCGCCGTCTCTATCTCCATATCGGAGAAGACTGGCGGATTGTCCGTCTCGACGTCTCCATTACTGTCGCCGCTCTGAGGAGAACCGCTGCCACAGGGAAAGTTCGACGAGACTGTCTCGGGAATGTCCGAGTGTAGTCACCACCCGGTTAGCGATCCCGTTCATACAAGCGGAAGAGATGGGTGATCGAAAGTATGACGTGTAAAGTATAAAGTATATGTATAGTGCGGGCACTCACCATGTTTCTGATCAAAATCAGATGACATTCCGCTGTTGTTCGATAAGAGCAGCGTATTGATCGTTGCTTTCGTAGCACAAGCTTTATCGAGCTCGATCTTCTTTCGATCGTTCGCACCAAGTGGGGTGTTGTCCGAGATAATGATGAGGAATTTCAAGGCTGTTCGGGCCCTAAATCGCTTGTCTGATAAAGCGAGGGCAAGGGCGATGAGGGTGGGTAAGACGGAAACGAAGAGCTTAACTAGAAGCACAGCGAATTCAAATAGGACGAAAGTCTCGAGGATGAATTTGAGCATGGCGAAGAAGAAAGTGCAGCTGAGGGTGTTAGGATCGGTTTCTGTAGGCAGATTACGATCACTAGCAAGAATGTCTTACAGCCAAAAAAGTAAGATACAGAGGGATGAGGTTGGACGTTGTATCGATTGGTATGGGCTGTTTAGTATATTTGACGTTGTGGGGAGGCGAAAAGTAGAGAAGAGAAAGTGGCAAGGATGAACTCGCTTCGCGGGCTGGTTTATGTACCTGAGGGAACGCATCTTGTTCTTCATCTTTGTCTCTTCTCTTTGGTTGGATCGGACCCGTCACCTACTGCAGTTGAATGGCCTTGAATGGGCTTTGGAAGGACATGCACACGTACTCTCTAGTCGACTTGTATATGGCTGAACCTTTTCCTGTTCGGTCCATCCAAGTCTGGGAACAGCGAGACGGCCAAACACTGTCCATCCACTTCATACACTCCCGGGTACTCTACAGTTACTAGCAAATCGGTCATGTGAAAGAGCTTTTGTACTCTGAATGCAGTCATGAATGCGCTGTATGAGTTTTCCAGTCCGGCGATGCAACTCAGCTTCCGGGATTCTTGACAAGGTTGACCGATGTCTCTGATACTTGAGGATCAGGCAAGAGGGTGCCACATTCCCTCACTGTCATTCGAGAAAGCAAAAACAAAGACGTCAAGAGTGGGGTTTGAATACCTATTGATTATGTAATACACATTTGCACTTGTCCTACCACGCGAGCGAAATCAACGGAACACGCGTGTTGATGCGTGCACAAAGCGTTTCTCAGCTGTCAACAACTTCAAAGCCAAAATGGACTGTGGTGTGCAATCATCCTCTTCGAGCTAAATTTGACCTTGCTCATTCCATTCCTCGCCAGATCTCCTCTCCGAGTGAGTGTATCTATCGGAGGCGACTGTCATTGATAACGAGCTTCATACGACAACCCAGACTAGCAGGAGAATCAATCTCCTGCTCGTACGACTTGTAGACGTTCATCAAAGCGAGAAAGGAAAGGTCCAAGCTGACTCAAAAGATGTGAGTCTGTCCGCGGTAAAGATGGTGCATTTCATCATGCATCGGACGGACGCCCCTTCCTCCCTCATAAAGCGCTAACGATCTTCGCCTCTATGTCTCTTTATACCCACACTCAATGTTACCAGTTATCAACATATCCCTTCAGCCAAAACAACCACATCATGTCCCGATTACCAACACTCACGACTCCAGGTCGTTCAACACCTTCGACAGGCATCCCGACGCCCACCGCTCGTAGACCACGATCATCGCTCGGCCCAGGAAATGGTCCTGCGGTACCCATCTCTGATGATTTGATGGACCGAGCCTTGCAGGAAGCTCTTCGGGCTAGACCACCAAGTTCACTCAGAGCAGGCAGCAGTGATGGACCAGATTCCCCTTCTCATCTCGCTACGCCCGCAGGTCTAGCTGCGCCCCGTACCCCAGGTACGGGCATCCGACCGAAGACTCCCTCTGGGCTGGGATTAGGAGCGCCTATGACTCCTTCTGCATCAAGAAGCGTCTCAAGAACAGGGATAGGCAGACCTTCCCTCTCTTCATCAACGACAACTCCTTTCACCCCTCGTAGGACGTCAATGGCATCAAGTACGACTTCTGCTACCCCTTACGCGAGACGCCCAGAATCGAGAGCATCAAACGCACATGACACGAGCAAATGGGTGCCCGTAGTTGGAGAGAGCGTCAGGATCAACAGTATGGGATACGAGGGAGTGTTGAGGTTCCTTGGTCCTACGCAATTCAAGGAAGGCGTCTGGGCGGGAGTGGAGCTGGAAGGGGGTTTTGCAGGAAAAGGAAAAAACGACGGTTCTGTTGAAGGGTGAGTCCATAGCCCTCTATCGCTCAGCTGCCCTGGTTTTCTCTGCCTCTCTCGATTGGAAAGGCTCAGCTGAATATTCTCCCTTCCCCTCTTAGCGTATCCTACTTCTCTTGTCCACCTGCCTGTGGTATCTTTGTAGTCGCGACCAAGCTCTCACCGCCAACCGCGGGTCCTTCCCGACCCGCATCGGTCGCTTCCTCTCATCGATCTCTCGCCTCTTCTTCAGCTTCATACTCCCTGCATGGCAGAGCGACACCCTCGGGTCGAGCAACACCTTCAGGCCGAGCCACCCCATCCTTTGATCGATCTCTTCGGGATTCTTCCGCTACTCCTGGCAGAACAACTCGTGCTGTCTCATCCTCAGTCCGGCCTCGAGCTGTTACAGCTGGAGATGATGACGATCACCCGCCCACGCGTACTGCCCTTGGCACAAGTACTAGTGCAAATGCTGCCGCTGTCGAGAACAAGTTTATAACTGCTGGGTCAAGGGCGAGCAGATATGTAGGAATGACCGCAAAGCAGCTTGACAATGCCAGAGCCGGTACATTGACGGCTTCGGTCAAGGGTTTGGGCGCAAGTACGACCGCCACCACGCCTAAATCCTCGCGAATATCGATGGGGGGAGCAATGACGCCCGCTCGTACCGGTCCACGACAATCCATGGGCGGCAACTCTCTAGTCACTCCAAGAGCTAAGGTGCCAAGAGCCAGCAATGTACAGGACATGATGCCGCCTCCACCTAGTCCGAGCAATATTAACAAGTTGATCGCTGCTCGACAGGTCGAAGCATTCGAGGAGGAAATTCGAGAACTGAAACGTCGGAATGCTGAGCTGGAGGAAGAAGTCAAACAGGCTTTCGAATCTGGCGGCGGCGGCACAGACTCTGCTGAGATTGAAGCGATTCGAATCGAGATTGAACAGACTCGTGAAGAGGCCGACTCGCTTAGGTCACAGTTATCAGCATCGCAAGCAGACGCCCAGGACGCTTCTCGACTTGCTGAAGAGCTACAATCGGCACATACCACATCCCAAGAGGAGCTCGAAGCTAAAGAGAAAGCGTTGACGGACCTGCGGAAGGAGATGAGACTGGCAGGAGAACGGGCTGAAGGAGAGCTGGCCGCTGGTATGGATGCAAAGAAGGCTGAAGTGCTGAAAATGACTGAGCGAGCGGAAGCGGCGGAGATTGAGGCTGCAGAGATGAAGGCTTTAGTGGATGAGTTGACGAATGCAGGGCAGGTGAGTCGGCTCGTTAATGCGATTCCAACACGAGCTGATCTGATCTAATAAACCTTTCTACAGCAAATGATCTCCCTCAACGAGACCAAGCAATACGAGCTTGAGGAGCGTGTCCGTGAGCTGGAAGACCGAAATAGGTTGCTAGATGAGAAACTTCAGAAAGCGAGGGAGGAGCAAGAAAAGGCACTTCGACCACCTTCACCTTCCACTCGGCAACGAGAAGCGGCCACAGCGGCCGAAATCGACAACGAGACTCTCAACGCTCAAGTCAAGCACCAGCAAAACAAAATTCAGCATCTCGAGGAAGAACTGGAGGATCTTCGAGTACAAGCCGAGGCCGATGCGGAAGCTTGGAAGGCCAGGATCACTCGAGCAAAGGAGGGAGAGAAGCTCGCGCACGAGACCTCTGGTACGCTCAGAGACGAGATCAAAAAGCTCAATGAACAGGCTCAAGGCGCGCGAAGTAGGGTCGCCGAACTTGAAGGAGCCTTGAAGGAGAACCAGGTGGCTTTGGAAACGGCACGTGCGGAGATTGAGGGATTGAGAACGGAGGCTGCTGTGAGTGTCCTACATCTGCTTTCGACGATAGCTTATTCGACCATGCTAAACGCTTCTGACGGCGCAATCTGTAGGATGCGGCAAGTATGCGCACGGCTCTCCAATCGGCCGCAGCTAATGAGAAAGCGCTCTCTACCGCGCAACAAGAGCTCGAGGATCTCAAGCTCAAACTTGAGGCTGCCAAGGATGCCGATGCCAAGCTTGAAGCTCTACGAGTCAAGCTCGCGGAAGTCGAGAGCAAATTCACTGGGGCTGATATCAGAGCTGAGACTGCTGAGACTCGAGTATTGGAGATTGTGGGACAGCTGGCGGATGCCGATGGCCTGAAGGGTGATCTCGAAGCCAAAATTCAAAGTCTAGAGGGAGAAATCGTATCGGTACGTATACGTGCCGCCAATCACAATCACAAAATCAACGAGAGACGGCCATATCGCTGATGACTTGTTCTCGATTGGCACAGCTCAAGCAACACGGCATGTCGCCATTGGAGAACGGTCTGCCGAAGAAAAATATCCGACGATCGCGATTATCCACCGGATCAGGCTCCGATGACGCCGATAAGAAGCTCAGAGGATTCCAACATATCATTCAGGAGCTCTCTGCCGAGAATGCTGAGCTCAAGGAGAGCTGTGAGAGTCTCAAAGAGGAAGTCGGTTTGCTCAAAGAGGTGAGCTGGTCGGTAACAAGTTGAGTAAATCGCAGCTGACTTTGAGATTTCTGGCGTTCTTCAGGAGATCAAACTTCTCGAGGAGGCTGCTGCAGATAGTCAGGCTGGTACGACCGGTGGTGACCAGAAGGAGCTTTTGGAAGCCAAGGCCGCTATTAAAGAGGTGTGTGGCCGGATCTGATTCCTCACTCCTAACCGCAACACAGTACAATCCTTTGGCTCGGTGATGTGATACCGACTGACCCGACCATCACTTTATCCACTAGCTTAACCGAGAAGTCGCAGAGCTGGAGTCGCTCATCGAAGCCAAGATCTACCGAGAAGACGAACTCGAGACGCGAGCTTCATCGCTCGAGCGAGAAGTCGAGCGACTCCGCAAATCCTCCAACGCTAATGGCACCCAATCTCAATCTCAGGGAGTATTCGGCGGCTCATCTTCCGCTGAATCAACCTCGTCACATACTCGATCATCATCAACAGCTACAGCTACCTCGAATAATAAGAGCGATGATAGATGCGAGCTGTGCGAAGGACCACATGATCTCGATGCCTGTCCTGTCTTTGCGGGGAATATGATGCCGGATGATACGACTGAGTCGACTACGAAAGGTAAAGGAGGGAAATTCTGCGCTGATTGCGAGGTGAGTAGATGAATCAATCGCTTTCTGCTTCAAGGATTATGTTGAGCGAAGGTGCTGATGTATATTCCAATCGCGTAGAGCACCGAGCACGACACGGAGGATTGTCCGATGGCGGAAGATGTGTTCTAGTGTATCAGCCCCACAATATGCTGTAGCTAGCTCATTGAGCAGAGTATGGTCTGTCACTGATATAAACCAGGGATATTAGAAATACGATGATGGTACGACTGGATCAGCCAGCTCAAGTCATGAGCTGGTTTGATTTTAGACTGGATGAGCCGACGACCAATAGATGATTGAATGTTCATAGCTTTTCCGCGCTCATTTTTAGTGTTTTTTCTCTTTCTTTCTTTATTTCGGGATGTGTCACGTATCTTATTGCAACGATTTCAACGTCACCAAGCTTTGGTCCATAGACCGACGCAACGATCAGAATGAGAATTCGCTTGGCATTTCTGTGGGCGATGGTAGAACCTCGTGGAAGCAGTTATGAAATGATCCGTATCTACTGGAAACACATTTCATGCTCTCTGACCTCTGCCTCTTTTACTTCACAGTACAATCGTCCGTCTCTCTTTATACATTCGGTACTCCAAGGCCGACTTAGGGTCTTTCTGTGCTAGCATTTCTATACTCGATTTTATTAACAAGGATAAATTATAAGTGTTTCATGGAAGGGCTGGGTTCCGGGCTTCGAGTACTGGTGAGAAGATTGTGCCGATTCCGATGAATCGTTATTCATGTTATCGAAACATCGTAGTCGTTCACTCCCGCATTGATTAATAGGCTGGGCGCTGAGTGATTGTGATTTCTTGGGTCTCCAAATTATGGGTAGCTACGACATTCGACAGGAACTTATCTCCCCTGCAAGCGAATATATCCACTCAATCAGTCATCGTTCTCAGACGAAATGGGAAGAATCGAGTCCAGAAGAATACAGCATGCTACGAGTAGAGTAGTACTGTAGTACTTCATGATTGGACTCACAGAAGGTTCAATTGTAAACCACCAATTGCGGCCGATCCGACAATACTGCTGGCGCATTGTCCCGGTTCAAGGTATTCGGAACCCCCGGCATAGATCAAATCCTTTTTGTCGACGGTGAAAGTGACGTCTGCGATCGTGACGCTGAAATCGGGCGCGGTCGCATTGCAATCTACCGTATAGAAGCTGATTGTCGAGTTGAAGATTCCAGGCGGGTCAAACGCAGCTGCGACACCTTCCGCGACATCATTGGGCAGGGTCATGAGACCCGTTCCGGAATCGAGGATGGTGACGGCGTCATAGACGGCCGAAGCGTTGAGTTTGTCCGAACCGGGAAAGTTCCAGCTGGTGACGGGGACTGCCCACCATTTACTCGCTCCCTGTACATGTCCGACCGTGCAGTTCTGCGGGATGTAGCATTCAGAAGTGTCCGAGATAACGGTTCCGTTCGTAGGGTTGGACGTGTCTGTGGTATTACCGTCCTGGGAGGCTGGCGCAAGCTTCTTCGGCAAAGGCATGATTAGGTTGGGTACTGTGACGCTGATATCTGAGAGGGGAATATCGGGCAATCCACCGAGGGTGAGCTGTCCGAGATCCTGAGTTGGTCCGGTGGATTGCTCCTGCTGCCGAGTCGCACGATTGAGAGTGAGGGAGAAGTCTGAAAAGGCGGTGTCAGCTGTGTGTCCGCTCCAAGAGTTTGCTATATAGCGATAGTACGCACAAGGTTCGAATGCCTTTTCTCGTACAGCACGCATGAGCCAGTTCTCATAGAACACCCGCCGACCTGGTGCGTCCTCTGCACCATCGTCAATCGATCCAGCGAACATGCCTTGAGTTAAAGGTCCTGCGAAGCCGATGATACCGTCGTTAAAGCTGTCCGCATGTGCCCAATAACCCCCAGCAGCAGCAACGATCTCCTGGTTGTTGACAGCAATACCACCAATGGTGACATTGGCAAGTCCCGCATTGCCATAGATAGTGTCGCCTGAGCCGTAGGTTTGGTTGAAGTGATGTGGGCCTGTACCCTCAGGTAGTGGGAGCAGTGTTGAGGGGTCGAGGTAGTTGTCGCCGAATGCGCATTGAGAAAGCGGTACTTCAACTTGAGAAGCGTTGTAACAGGTGAAGTTTTGGGTTGGAACCCATAGATCGGAGCTGCATGATTCGCGATTTTCCACAATTCAATTTCAGCGAGATCACCAATAGTACATGATTGCCGGATGATATGAAGCGAGGCTCACCTTCCTGAATCCAAAATCAGATTGTACTCCTGTCCGTTGATCTGTACCGGGATTGTATACCTGGAATGGGAGACCGGCTCAGTCAGTCAGGGGCGATCCACTGATGTGCGATCGAGGCAGCAACTTACGCAGTGAGATGCGGTGCTCCATCCATGGACACGTTAAACCCGCCGATCTCTCCACCGGGCCACCGCTTCACCATAGAAGCTGGTCGCGGGACCTGTCGAGTGATTGGCAGGGCATTGCGGGACACAGGGATACCAGACTGCGTGTATCGCGTTGGTAATGCGACGACGAGTCTGACGAGGAAGCAGAGCGACAAGAACTTGTCGAACATCATGAACCGAAAGGCTTCTCTAATGATACAAATGAATAATTGAAGTGGGAGAAGTCTTTCGAGTGATTTACATGCGTGATGAGGTGAAGAATTCTGCTGGATTGCTTCCCAGCTGACGAACCATTCGAGGATATATCTCTGTATTTATACCCTGCTACTGTCCGACGTGTACAGCATTGGTCACCACCATCTGCATGAACCACAGATACATGCAAAGTGCAAAGTAAGGAGTGCGAATGTAAGGCAGCACAGCATGTCAAGAAGAGTTGTTGATGATCATGTTGGGGCTAAAAAGGAGCGTCCAAGACTTTATTCACGTCATGTCATTCACACTAGTATCGGTCTATCGGCTAAGAATCATTACTCACGTCATATCAATCGAATTCCTCTTTCCTCTCTACAGGTGGGGTAAGTAAGGCACGTCGGATCATCCGAGGTTTGTGTGATTCGGGATCGCCGAGTGTATTTATTCGGATCTTCGGATCTCCTCTTCAATGGGTCACCAAAGCTAACTATCACACACTCACCCCAAAATAGCCCTCGGATTCCTCGGATGATCCGACAGACGTTTCTCGGACGTGGGGCTCGGTAGTACGTGATACGGTTGAGTGACTCATACTGTGACTGCCTGAGAGGATGAATCGGATATCGGGTGGGGCGGCATCCAAAGTACATGCATAACAGTTCATGACATACATGCATATCGATTAGAGCATATATATATATACCTGCACATCGCGCACGATAGACATCACATACCCCTCATACTCGAATCTATACATCGTTCTACTGCATTGAAAACCCACTTGCACCGTTCATCTTCTCAAACACATCTCCCATTTATACCTTTTCCCTTGTGCCCACGCCCAACAGTACCGCAAAATGTTCGGCAAAACCAAAACCGCCGACTTTGACGACAAAGACTCAAAGTCTACCATATCGAAGGAGAGCGAGAGCGATGATCGATCTTACGTCGAGATCCCTTCTCTGTCTTCAGCCTCTGGTCTACCAGCATACGACCGACCGACTGGCTTCGATGCAAAGTTTTGCACTGCCGAAGGTCCGAGAACGTTACTTATGGATACGAGCAGGATGAATTTCATCAGTGTGAGTGCAAGGGTTATAGCCAGAACTGGGGGTTTTGAACTGTCAGATAGACCAAGAGGTCTAGACATGGACAAAGAGCGAGTATGCAGGCTGATAACTTCCCATAGGGCCATTATAATTTGATGGACGAGGAGGAGAGAATCTTGCTCAAGTCAGATGGCAAGATTGGACATGGGAAATGTGAGTATGAGTGGTCTGATCTTGTCGTAGTCGCTTCACATTTCTCTGTTTCCAAGTCCCCAATCCCTTCCATGCTTGCTTGTTTGCTCGCTTGATGTCTCTACGCTCTACTTCTCACGCGCCCTTGTTCCTGAATATATTTCCGTCCTGTGGCTGACATTGCATTATCTTAACATAGCGTACACCGATGAGAGCGGCGTCGAAGTTCTACACACATCGACGGGAATCGGAAACCGCAAGACAGTTGGAAAGCTCCCGGATGGGCGGGAAGTCTTCTGGGTCAAGCCTGACAATTGGGGTGAGTCTGGCTTCCTCTCCACATTCATATATCATCTTTACGCCCCCCGCCCCTGTAGCTCAACCCCGTGGCGTTTCTATCCACCCCAAACTTCATGCTCGGCCTGCTGTGCGTGCACTCTCGGCATAATCCACCTTGCTCAGCCCGGCGCCGTTTTTTGAACGCATGCTGATTTTGTAATGGTCTTCTGAATGATGGCGCTATTCAGGAGGCTATCAATTCACGGCCGAGTTCATCGACGGCCCCACCCAAACTCGCCGGGTCATTATGATGAAGGGCAATTGGCGAGAGAAGTCGGAGATACATATTGACGGTAGCATTGTCGGAAGGGTAACGAAGGAGAAGTTCTGGTCGTCCAAGGTATGTTGATGAACTGTTTCACACTCCTTTTTTCTTTTTTTCTTTTTTTTAACCCGCTCGTGTTTCAGTGTACCCGCTTTACAATCTTATCACCTATTCTTCAGACTTTTCTTTTTCCTAGTCATTGTTCAAACATGCCAATTGATTAGGAACCTCATTTGGTTCTGTTTTATTTCGCTGACGGAAGTTTTACCCCGCCTTAGCGTCGACTGGAAGTCGCAGGAAATGTCGATATACTCCTGGTGTTCGCGTGCGCTATCTGTTTCAAAGTACTATGCGATGATACCCAGGCCAACATCGCGGCAGTCACATAAGCCCGATGTAGTCGCTACAGCTTGGTCCTATAAGAATCCCCCCCCCCCCCTTCCCAAAGGTCATTTACAAATTGTTTTGACTCTTTCATACTGTACTTCAGTCAAACGATTTGTGGCTGTATCTGTCATCCGGTCCTTGAGAATTGGTAGCCAGTAATAGGCGTTCGTCCCCTCTCACGTTGTATACCTTGCGAAATGAATGATTACTCTAAAGATGTATTCCTCCGGTCCTTGTCCATTACTCCATAGCCCGCCGGCTGGCTCTCGCCAGCTCCCCTCAGAGCACGCGAAGCGTGTGGATCGTAGACTTGAGCAGCGAATCTGACAGTCACGTCAAGTCGATTCCAAGGCCATCAAAGGCTGTTGTGCTAACGAGAGCGCATATTTAACACGACTATAGTACAATAGGTAATCGTGCTGTGCCAGCGGACTCTTCAAGTTTTATGAGATGAATCTGCACCCGTGCACGAGCAACTATGCATATGAGCTCGACAGGATCCATGTAGAATGCAAAGGACCTTTGTTATCGCGGACGTATAAAGGTCACGTATTCCTAGCCAAAGTACACTAGTCCTTGCTAGCGTACATATCCAAGTTTTCCAACCCTTATCGACGGACCGTTCTCACGTATACTCTAAACGTCAAACGGACAGTTCTAAGCGAGAACATCAGTAAGACAAACAAACACTGCTTGCTTGCTTGCTAATGTATCGTACGCCGCGAAAAGATGGGTGTCGGACCGATTCGCGTTTGAAGTGATTGCGAGATTTATTTCTAGCTAGCTGTGATAAGCGATGTCGAAAAATAGAAGACGTGTACTTGCCGCAAGGCACGTTCTACTAGCTAGTTCAGGATGGGGAGCCGCAGCGCATTCGCAAATTGGTTCTTCCGGTTGAGTCGTTGGGACGCCCGAGAATCCCTCATCCTGCAGAGGTTTCGAGCATGAAGAAGCCACCCCGGCGCACGCGAGCTCCTGTACGCCTTTGCGAAGAGATGAGGGTGAACACACTAGGTCTAGTTGGCGAGAGACTCATGAGAGGGACATGTGATTTGAGCTTTGTCTCGTGGGATCTAACACCTACACACCCACTTACCGACAGGCTTTAGGCATGGCAATTCATACACCATGTGTAATAATATTTCCGCTTCACATTCCACAAAGAAATCGCTCACTATGCAGCTGATGATTTGACGTCGAGAAGTGTAGGGCATGAGCAGATGTTCCGTCCGCGTCAGCCGATAAAAAGCGAAACGCCATGCCGATGCTCCCTGTACAACCTAAACGCCACATACGTCAAGACCCTTAGTCAATCGAAAAACAGAAAAAAAAAAACAGCTCTCCCCAGGACGCCCTTTGTTGGACTCCAAGCTGAGTTTTTGGCTCCGCGTCTGGGCATTTGGGCATCTGGGCAAACACCATATGATTACGACTCCGGAATCGGCGGGGCCACTGCCGCTCACTCAACAATCACTCGACAAAAACACCTCGTTCTGCGTCTTGAAAGGTAAGTGATGCGGACCGCATGGTTTGAAGTACTTTAGCACAGGGAAAGAAAGAGAAACAGGTGTTTTATCTCTCCCTTGTTGTCGTTTACGTGCCCGTACACAGCTTCCAGACGCAGGAAGACAAAGACGAGCTCATCTCATTTCGGTTCGGTTGGCATCAACGCTATCTGCGGCCTTTGAAACCTTGCTTGCTGTTGAAAAAGAAAAAGAAAACGTCCGCCCCGAGACGTCTCCAAAATACCAAGCACGAGGAAGCTGTGTGCGCGTGCGCACTTCCTTTGCTCTTGTTGCCGCTCACGCGAGTGACAACCCTTGTGCCTTACTGTACGCTCACATCCACATCGTCAGACAGAGAGATGTTCGCCTCTGTTTCTCCGCGGAGATGCTGCCTGAGAGAATCGGATCATCGATGCTCCGAGTTCCGCACTTGGCCTCCCGAGTCAAACACCAAGAAAAAAGGTTAAAGGATGACGTCGTTTCTTTCGCTGGTATCAAAATCACCGCACCTTATCCTCTTCGGGGTTCCTTGGAAAAAAGCCATTGACATGCCTTGAATTGCTATTTGTAAATGTAAAATTCATGAGGCGTAGCAGAATAAGCTTGTTACATATTTTATTCCGTTACCAAAGCATATGCCATGCTTCATGCTTCATGCTTCTCGGACCGGAGGCGGACCAGGACCACATGCATCAGCAGGGTTTGTTTACAGGTACGTCTGAAAAGGGCGGCATCGGCAAAGTCCCAGTAAAGAGCAGACCATAGCAGAGCAGAGCAGGAGGTTTTCTCGTCCTTGGGTCGTCATCAACTGTCCGCCCATGCCGTACTGCCTGTCTGTCCCGAACGAACAGGTAGAATTCCTGTGATGCACGATGAGCTGGGCATGCGAAATGTCTACTACTCTAGCGAGAGAGATGATCAGGTATAAGAGATATACCATGGGTCCCCGATGAGCTTCCCAGCGACCCCCACATATGTTGTTTCACTGATTATCCCCCATATCATCATTGTTGGACCCCATTGATCACCCAAATCTCGTCTCGCTTATAGATAGTCTCAAAGAGGATAGAGATTGTACACGATGAAACGATCGATCATCTTCTGTATCTTTGCTGCCTGTAAGTGTTGATGACGAGCTCAATCCATTTGAGGGAGATCGAGCTGAGCTGACCGAGTTTCTTTGTGTAGTCGGCGGTTTCTTGTTCGGTTATGATGTGAGCTTGAATTGGGACTCGGCATCTGGATCGAGAATACTTTTATTGACGGTGACGATTGTGTTGTCTTGGCATGAATGTAGATCGGATACATCTCAGGATGTCTTATTATGGTGCGTAAAGCGTAAAGGAAGACAAGCTCAATCACCTAACCTGCAATCAAAGCTGACCCTGGAATGCAAAACATCTTATCTTATAGCCCGATTTCATTAGGCAGATGCAAGGCATGGGCGCTTCCGAATTGACGTCTCAGAACCAGTCAATCATCACTTCATTGCTTTCGGCCGGAACGTTCTTCGGTGCTCTCTTGCAGAGTTTGACAAGTGATCGGTTCGGTCGAAAGGGATCCATCTTGTTCTGGTCGACTATCGTAAGTCTACTTCTTATATCTATTTTTTCCGGCTCAACCGACAGGATATGGTTTGCTGATTCGTGCTGGCTCGAGTTCAGTTCACTGCAGGTGTTGTTGTACAGGTCTCGTCCTTCGGTATCCCGCAATTGAGTGCTGGCCGATTCGTAGCTGGTCTCGGTGTTGGTGCTCTGTCTGCAATCGTGCCGCTGTATATCGGTGAGGCTGCTCCCAAGAAGCTTCGAGGAACTCTTTTGGTGCTATACCAAGTCCAGATCGCGACGTGAGTCACTCCTGATCTTAGCAGCTATGGTGTGTCAGTGATACTGAACAAATTGATATGTATTTGCCCATTGCATTTTGCAGTGGTATCTTCCTCGCTTACATCGTCAACCTCGGAACGTGAGTCCAGCAGCTGCTTTATAGGCAACCAGCGGCAGGAGGCCAGTGCACTGATTCAATGTGGCACTTTTCTATTTCAGTCACAACCTCGTTGACTCGTCGGCGTCATGGCGAGTTCCTATCGGTCTTCAACTTGCATGGGGTTTCTTCCTCATTGGCGGGTCTCTCCTTCTTCCAGAGTCACCTCGACTCTTGCTCGGCAAGGGCAAGGAACAGGCCGCCATCGTGGCTATTGCCAAGCTCAACGATTGCGAGGTCAATGACAAGTTGACTCAGGAGGTCATGCGGGAGCTCGAGGATGCCATCAAGCAAGAGAATGAGGGTGGAAAGGCCGGATGGTTGGAATGTATCTCCTTCAACTCCAGTATGAGTGAGTCTTAAAAACCACAAATACCCATTCGCCAGTCGTAGTCGTCTTTCTCGCGCAACAGATGCATCTAAGCGATTTTGAAGGGCATAAAGCTGAAGCCATAACTTTTCGCTTTTTTCTCCGACAAAGTGTGGAAGCGAACTCTCAACGGATGCATGGTCCAGTTCCTCCAGCAACTCAATGGACAGAATTTCTACTATTACTATGGCCCCGTCTTCTTCCAAGCCGCAGGGACTTCGCTCTCGTCTTATTGTGAGTGATTCACGTTGAATGTTTTCGATCAATCGCGAAAAGTCGATTTGACCGAAATCTTTCCTTTCCTCATAGCCATTCAAGCGATTCTCGGTGGAGTATCCCTCGCCATGGTTATTCCGGCCATGTGGACTATTGAGCACGTCGGACGAAGAAAGTCGTTACTCTGGGGATCGGTCAGTCAGGCAATCTGTGCCCTCGTTGCTGGTTTGGTCGGACACTTTTACACCGATGTTGCCGGAGTATCAGAAAGCAAGCGACAGATGGGCGGTAACGTCTTAATCGCTTTCGCCTGTATCCACGTTTCCCTCTATTCGCTCTTCTGGGGTCCCACGCCTTGTGAGTAACTCCACTGTACCATTTTTTATCCTTGTCAATAGATAAACGCTGACTTTTTGCTTTTTGCTTTTTCTTCCAATGACCTCCTTCAGGGGTCATCCTCGGTGAGACCTTCCCTCTTCGAGTCCGACCCAAATGTATCGCCCTCGCCGCCGCCACCAACTGGCTCTGGAACTTCCTCTTGTCCTACTTCTCCCCTCTTATCGCTGATGATATCGG
The DNA here is from genome assembly GCA_036287355.1 of Kwoniella sp. CBS 6097. Taxonomy (NCBI): domain Eukaryota; kingdom Fungi; phylum Basidiomycota; class Tremellomycetes; order Tremellales; family Cryptococcaceae; genus Kwoniella; species Kwoniella sp. CBS 6097. The sequence goes on along the minus strand of CP143074.1, from coordinate 12,556,253 downwards.
TCCATTGTGAGTGAAAGTGTTCATTCTGGCTCAACCAGTCATTCTTGATGCTCCTCTTCTTGCGACCATGTCAAACGAATCAAGCAGACGAATCTTTGGCTGACTTTTTGGTGCTATCATCCGTCAGGATCCTGCTCGTCTTCTGTGGTTGTTTGGTATTCGCCTTCTTCTACGTCTATTTCATGGTTCCCGAGACCCGAGGTGTGAGTGTACAAAGTATCTTTGCATACCCATAAGAATAACTGCTAACCGAATCTCAAATACTCCCATACGTGTTATAGATCTCGCTCGAAGAAGTTGACGAGCTCTACCGATCCAAGACCCCCGCTTGGAGATCTTCTACATGGGTTCCTTCGACTCAGCACTCCGCTATCGACACGATTGAAGGCATCAACAATGATAAGCACGGTCATAGCCATGTGGACCCTCGACGACAGTCCGAGGCTACGTACATCGAGCCTTCTAAGACCGCTGGTATGGAGAAGAAGCGGTCAGACGAGCACGTTGAGAATGCTGCGCCTGCTGCCGCTCCTGCTATGGGACACGGCGAGAAGGGTGGTGGTGAGTCGCACATCCTGTTTCGGGAAGATGCCCCAGAGTACAGAGGCTGATCCTGATGATTTTGCTTTACAGCTATTAACGTCGTGAATTAAACCGATATACCCTGATTTAGATGTTCGTATCGCCTCCTTCATCCCAATACTGTAGCATATCATACACTCCGTGTTGGAAAGTACCACTGTGTCCATATTTTCGATGCATGCCGATACCATAAAGACCAATTTCTGATAGGACTACCCAAACACCTAACATTACAATTGTATTTCTTCTGGATCAGAATATTCATCCTGTACTTTCAGATCGCGATAACTAACATCTTACAAGCCATTAGGCATTCTAGCTCCTTGCGGAGCAGCGTTTGAGGCTCTGAACTGTTCAGCGATATCCTTCATTGGAACCCATTCTACAGCTTCGTGAGAGTTGACAAATTCGATAAATCGCTCGAGCATCATGAGGACGTCTGTTGTGTGAGAAACACGTCGGAATTCAGTCAGCTTCATGGTATTTGTGGCTCTATAGCGTAGTCGACCCAATACTGCCGACCACACCAGCGAACGGCGAACGTGAATTGGCGGGAAACGCGGCCAAGGAGCAGAGCAGCGGTGAGGTACTGGTTTCAAACGGTCCTAAGCCACTCACGAGGTCGTCCAGAAACATCCGGATGAATAGTGATGGGCATGCAGAACCCATCAGGGTTCTCCCTTAGACAGTACGTGAAATGGTCCTTCCATTTGTTTTCGATTGTTCGGGCATCCACGAAACCGTTCGAAGAACCCTTGACGAACATCATAGGCGGCAGATCGTCGAGCTGCACGATCAATCGGTGTTACCAAATCAGCTGTGATAGCTTACCAGAGCAGAGCAGAAATGGCTGTTTCCGAGCTGTGCAAGCCAAGAAAGGAAACTCACATCCCAGTTGGCAGGAATCTCAACCATGCCCGTGGTCTCTCCTCGCTTCAATGGCTCCATCCATGTTTGCGCTTTTTGCTCATAGTTGATAGGCTTCCAGCTATCGCCTGTTCTCAGATAATACGGCACGCAATCGTGATGTTGGAAAGAATGGTCTAAGGGGAATAGCGCATTCCAATATGAGCTTCTGATCCTGTTCATTGGGGTGCAAGCGCTGTGATGACCAGAATCACTCAGATCTGCTCACCATACAGAATCCCTTTCTCCAGGAGCATCTCCGTGGTCTCCTTGCTGACTTCCCACCATGGTGCTACGCTTCCAACGGGCGGTTTGCCGCAGAAATCGGTGAGCTGCTGGAAAGTATGTTCAAGAATATCACGCTGTTGTTCAGGCGACATCGCTGTAGGGTTCTCGTGCGAGTAGCCGTGAAGACCGCTGCATAATAGGTTAAGTTGCGGTTCAATCAGCCTCGCGGGATCTCGCCAGTACAAGCCGGAACTTCAGTCAAATTGCCATTGCTAGTGATCGGCATTGGACTGTACCCCAGCTCTACTCACATTTCGTGTCCAGCATCTCTGACAGCTTTCATCTCCTTAGGGAACGTATCAAGCGAGTGACCAGGGATGAACCAGGTGGTCTTGATCCCGTATTTTGCAAAGAGCTTCAACAGTCTCGGACAGCCCACTTCACCCGCGAACATGCCTCGAGAGATATCTCCAGGCGAGTCTTCGCCGCCGTACGAGCCGAGCCTGGAAAATAGGTACGGGGCCCAACAGGTCAGCACAATCTTGGTGGCCTTGTAATCGAGATTAGGATAAGCAGCTCCTGCCGGCTCGGATGACTTACCATCCAGCCACCGCGTCAACGTCAATACCGAATCTGTGATCGGCTTGTCAGCTCGATTGCCCATGAGCCGAGATGCTGCGTATGATCGCGCCATTGGGAGAAGGAGGGGGACGGGGTTGATCACTAACGAGATGAGTTTTCTACCGCCGAGCGACATGATATCCAAGATTTCTTCGGGAGTAATATAGGATAGTCGTACGAAGGTTTAACAGTTCAATAAATGTGTGAATCAATGATCTGTATGACAACTAGAGTTACTGCGATGGCAGTCTTGAGATATCAAGAACAAATAGGACCTGGGCCATTATCAACTTGTGATATTGGATTTCTCCCAGACGTCCTCTTCTTAGTCTAGCTCTCGGCCCATAGCTGCTACTACCCCTCGGGTATAATGACCACTGATAAGAACCGGGTTGGGCGAATGATAACGGTACGAGTTACTCATGCATCTATTCCTCGGAATCTGAACGGACTGCTGTCGCTACGTGTGTACGTATATGCTGACTCGCTCACCGGACAGCTCCCAGCCGGACCGGATCCGCTGGAATCAACCTGTTTGTGATCGGTCATCGCCGCTTCCTCGCTGCATGCCGAGATATTGATGGAATGGGATGCCGGTTGGTACACCAGACAGATAGAAACGTCATCATGATGCGGACGATGCTACTGTATCTGTATCCACAGCAGTTGGACTCGAGAGGAACGGTGAATGTGCGAGTGGAGATAATAGTGTGCAGTTGAGGGGGTTCCACATGGTATGGGACACAGTTGACTTGGACCGCCAGATATATATGCATCCGAGCGTTTATGTCTCTTATTGAATCGAAGCATTACACCCACTCCATTCGCCGTTCGAATAAAGCAGGAAAACGACTCGACGCCCAGCCCACACTTTACTGACAAGTACCGCAGACCATTGGAAGTATCAGCAGAAATCATGGCCGTTACTGTATGTTTTGACGCTCTCGGGACTTGCTTCACCTTGGCGGACATCATTTCAGCTGTCGAGGAGCAGTATGGGCAAGATCTTGTTAGAGCTGGCTGGGGAGTCAAGGGATTCGTGAATGACTGGGTGAGCCACTCGTATTTGCAGTCGAAGCGGAGATTTAGATGGATCTGAAATAGAAGAGGTTTGTGCTGATTGAGGCTATCAACAGTTCCACTCGTGTCAACGAGACTATACAGTGAGTCTACTGTCTACTGACCCTTTCGAACAGACAGACTGATAATTGATGTGCGTTTTCAAACAGTACCTCTCTCTTATTTCACCTCCGCCTCCAGCAATCGCCTCTATCCTTAAGACCAACCTGCCCATTTCCCTCTCGGCAGCGCTCAATATCCCTCCACCTTCGCCCTCGTCGCTTGAACCGATAACTTCCCTCTTATCAGCTTTGCCACCAGCTCCAACACTCGCAGAGACGTTCGCTTTATTGTCCGATTCTGGAAAAGCCAAGGCTGTGATAGTCACAAACGGCGCGAAGGAAACTACTGAAGGTTATGCGGAGAAAGCTGGAGTGAAACAGTATGTAGAAAGGGTATTGAGTTGTGATCAAGTTGGACTGGCGAAACCGCACAAGGAGGTATATGATGCTGCCAATAAAGAGTGCGAAGAACTAGAGGGAGGACGAGGTGGAGAGAGGTGGTTCGTCGCTGCTCATATTTGGGATTTGGCAGCTGCGAAAAAGGCAGGGTAAGTTCGAAGCGCGCGATTACCTCATCATGCTTGCCGAGAAGCTGATGAGAGCGGTCTACTAATATGGATAATGAACAGCTTCAGGACGGCTTTGGTGCTCTCTGACCAACCTGCACAAATTGTCCAAGACGACAAAAATGACCAGCAGCTTCAGAATCTATTCGACCTTTACGGCGGGCGTCCAGACCTGGTGGCACCCACCCTCCTGAACCTCGCGAAGGACATCCTGGCATTGTCAGACTCAACTGCCTCTGTCAATACCTCGATACAACCCTCGAATTCGGAGTCGGATCCGAAGCCGGACGAAGACAATGGCCCACGACTGACGGGTGAGGAAGGCCAGTTGCCACCCGACAGAGCAACTTTGCTTGTGATGTAGAATGCAGACAACAAGAAAGAAGAACTCGTTGCACTGTATCGATAGACACACAGGTGATGCATACGCTGGAAGGGACCACTACCCAGTCTCCCGAAAGTCCATGAACGATCCTACTGTACCATTGACCCACTGAGCCTCCAATAGGACAACGAAGTATTGTGCAGCTAACTCCTCCCACTCCCTTTTCTCTTTCGACGGTCTTTACCTCTATCCATGTCATCTCCATATCTTCCGCTTTTCTTACGTCTGTTCTTGCCCTTCTGCTCATCTGTCCTGGGCTCACGCCCCCAGCTATACCTGTGTCCATGTTTTTGTCCGCGACCGTGATTATGGTGACCCTTGAGAGATCGTTCGATACTTCTCCTCCAACCGCCCTTCTTGCCCTCGCTGGGCTTACGTCCGAACCTATCACCACCTGCTTGTGATACTCCAGGATATCTGCCTTCGCTCGCCAGACCGCCTGATTGTGCTTGTGCTTGTGGCTGACCTGTTCTTCCACCCGAAGCTGACCTCGACAGACCAGCTGCTGATCCCTCTCCCCCTGAATGTCCTTGACCGTGAGCACTACCGCTGCCACCTCCATTGGCCTCTCTTGCTCCTCCACCTCCTTCTCCACCACCTCTGGCTGCTCCACCAAATGCGCCTTTGCCCCTTCCAGAAGTCTTATAAGCCAGCGTCCCTACACCAGCCATCCCGCTCCCTCTTCTAACAGGTACAGGTCTCCCACCTTCATCGTACTGATATTGTGAATCTCTAGTAGATCCATTCGCATGAGCATGATCGTTCTCGTTCAAGGTTTCGATGCATGGTAGAGGCTCGACATCGAAGGTGTTGTTGGATTCTTTCCAGCGTCCCCCGATGGCTTTCCGGGCTTTGAGCTCTTCGCGCGATGCTTTACGGGAGGAGAAAAGGCAGAATACAAGGAGAAGGACTACTATCGATGCGAATACAGCTGCGCAGCCTGCAGTGTCATGTCAAAATTAATTGGTTGGAAATGCGCTATAGTCAGCTATCCTGCCAGTGCGGCCAGCAAATCATGCAGCCAGACCAGGCGGGGCAAAGATGAAAATGTGCGGCGACAGGAACTCACCAATGATGATTTTCTGAATCTGGTCTAGATACATCATACCAGCCTCATCTCGCTCGCCATACACTGCCCCGGCTTAGCTTGACTAATCCTCTTGATCACGCTCAACAGAGGAACGAATTTAGGACGACGGTATAATCGATTTGCTAGGGCACACTCGTCTCGGGACGAACTTGTTTGACAAGTGTTCACTGTCCGTGGAGCCGGACAGGCGGACCGGCCAACACTACTTTCACCACACTTGGTTTATCACCTTCTTGTGTTTTCGCGCGATATAGTCTGCGTTTGCGGTTTGTTTTTTTGAAAGAGGTACTTGCCGATAACCATATGACGACCACTAACAGAGGGATTTTCAAGAAGACACAATAGAGGTATAAGCGGTGGATCAAGTCCGAGTGATGGAAGTAAATGAAAGATAAGAGGATATTAGACCAACAACAAAGCATAGCATAGTAACGCCAAGACCACAGAGTACAGCTCCAGCTACGATGTACTGTAGATCAAACCATTATCTTCTATCCGTAGCAGCAGGTTGTGGGTGCAGTAATAGTGCTGTACGCTTGCCCCTTCCCCTCGGTGTTACAATATGCTGCGATACGGGACAGACTCGGATTGGTTGATATATCGTACATCCCTTGTCCCGCCTCGACTGTCCTTTGACCCGATTACATCTACGTCCAGACTGTTTCTGAGAAAGAGTGTCACCGGTGCTCGGCGATCGTATCTGTCTCGGCCGCGACGTGCGATGGATCCACCAATGGCATACATAGTCCCTGTACGGTACTACACGTCGATGCGGCCACCTGACTATTAGGTGCTCAACTGAAGTTGAACATGATGACAGACTACAGCATGTCATGTCTGTCAAACTACACGGGGTGGATTAGGCTTGATTGTTGTCAAGAAGGTCCCTAGGGTCTTTACCCCTTTGGAAACGGCAAGAGCGGGAAACCTATCATTAGTATCGGAAGAAGGGAGTCAGCTCGCTGCCTTTACATGCCACTCCATTGCCGCCCGACTACGACGGTATACCTTTGCGTCGTTCCTTTGAATATAGTCTACATGCTACGTGATTGAGTTCAATGTAGAAGACTGGTCTTCATCACAGATCAGTCTGAGATCTCTCTCATAGTGCTATCGTTCGCTGACCTTCGGTCTTCAGTTCAAGGAGCTGACGAGGCGATGCAGTGCGGTCTTTGATACGACAATCAAAGTTGCATAAGACAAAACAAGACAAGACAAGAAATACAATATGATCCCCTTTAACAGGTAAAAGATGAAGACACACTCCACTCTCTCCTACTTATTCGGCCTTCCTTCCACTTGAAATTCGACACAACCATCTTTGCTATTTCTTCCCTTTTCCTTTAGTTCACCATAGTCTAGCCTGAGATCCGATTAGATCGACGTTCGATACTATCCTTGACGTCCGATCTCAATCTCGATCCCAATGTTCACCTCCGTTCTCGATATAATCACAGCTGTACACCTTTCTTCAGCCTGTAATGCAACAGCATATCCGGTCCGCTTCCATAGTAAGCCTTGAGAGTGGCGAGCGTGATGTTCGGATCGACAATCGTCTGACCGCAGACCAACTCAATAAGCTCCTCGGGAGAGCCCTCGTAATCGCCGGAGAGCGATCCTCGGTGGCTGTGGCCCGCAATATGGGGTAATGAACCTGCTCGAGCTCGTTGGGGGTAAAGATCCAGCTTATCGGCGATGAAGGCTGAGATCTTCTTCGCTCGGAGGATACGTGAGGCGGACAATTTCGCCGAGCTGAGTGATTCCCCACGATTGGTCAGCACAGAGTGAGATGTTGCAAAGATGAAAATTGGTGAAACTCAAAACAACAGACACTTACCCTTCTGGTAGCTCCTTGAGCATGCTTCCAGGTGCTGGTTCGAGAATGAATGTGAACTTGACGGGATCTTTCATCCTGACTCTATTGGCGAACAGATAGTCCAACAACCAGAGCGGCGAGTTCATCTCGATAGACTCCATGTCTCGTTCGGTCGACGAAACCTGGGATCGGTATGTCACGACCCACGCTCCTGCATCTTTCGACTCTTCTGCGATGAGCAGTGTGGTCGACGGTGGATAGGCCACGTATGGCGCTTCCCATATAGGTGGAGGGTGGAACGCGTGGGATCGGACAGTATCGAGGATTCGAAGCTGCTCGGCTTCTCGCTCAGAAACCTTGGGACCCTGCACAATGAGCGATAAGATTAGCGCAGCTCGCAGGCTGAGAACGACCACGTTATCGCTGGACCACAAGTGCACTCACTTCGTCCTCTGGGGTCTGCTCCTTTTCTACGACCGTTAACATGGGTGTCTCCGCCTGCTTCTTTTTACCGAATCCCTTCAGCTTGCCCATGAAACTACCACCTCCGGGTGTCGTGCCCAGACCAGGTGTTGTGGCCGAAGCTTTATCCCTGTCGGTATCCCTCGATGGAGAAGGATCGTTCCTCTTCCTGTTGATCGAGAAATAGTCCCTGTTCGAGCTCGACATCTCCGTCTGAGGCGACAAGGTAGGCTGAGTTGAGGCTGTGGGAGATTGAGGTATAGCGGACAGCTGACCTGATTTCAAAGCCTGGAAAGACTGGAAATAGTTCGAAGCCTCCGGCGCTGATCTCGAAAGCTGTTCGTCCGAAACATCGGGCAAGACAGCCGGTCGGGCCGCAGGCGAAACCAAGCCAGGTATGTTGAGGGAAGGAGGTTTCGGGCTGGAGAAAGAGCCAGTCATGGCTCGTTTTCGGTGAGGAGGTGCGACTGGAGGTCGATCGATCGCGATCGAGATCCCGGGGCTTTTGGGTACGCTGCTGGGAAGCGACGAGCTAATCGTGCTTGGAGTAGCATTGATTGCGAGGTCGTGAACCTCTCGCTCCTCAGCTTTGATCAGTCCTCGGAACAAGTTGGCCAAAGCCCACTTTCCAAGGTTGACTAGATGATTGCCGTGGTCAGCGGACTTTCAGGTACGTAATGAGGAGGACTCACTTCTTGCATCTTCCCTAATAGCTTCCACATTGCCCAGTCCCAATTCATCCGCATAAACTTCCGCATCAAACACTCGTCCTTCCTCAAGATGAACAACCAAGCTTCCTATCTTGGTATCGACTTGACACCAAGTGATAACCATAGTCTCTCCCTCCACTCTCTCCTTGACCATCTCCAGGACTTCTTGAGAGTGTTTCCTGACGGCGGTCTCAGCCTTGACGCCTCGTTCAAGATCAAGCGCTTCAGCCACTTCGGTTGCAGCGAATCTTCCAACGCAGATGCCTTTGATAATGTTCCAAGCGGCGACTTCACCTTCTGTATCGACGGTCAAAACATGGGTTCGATCGTTGAGGATCAGGCTTCGCACAAGACCACTTCGACCAGCAATGACTTCGTCAGGGCTGGAATGGAGTGGCTCGGCCTCGGATGCTACTTCTCGATCTTCGAACTCCAATCGAGCTTGGTTCCGGTGCTGGACTGGGAGCTCGTGATCCACTTGGAAAGAGATGCGTCGAGGTGAGCTTTCGCCATCGGGCTTCAGGAAGCCGTTGAGCCCGTTTGGTACGGTTCCAATCGAGCCTCTCGGTTGGAGCGCTTGTTCGTCGTCCGTTCGCTCATTTGAGAATCCGAACCCATATGGAGAATCCGGTGCGCCAAGGCAAACAAGCGACGAATAAGGTAGTCCGCGCAGAGTGGTGGAGTGTCGCTGCCCGTCAGAGGCCTCTGACTGTACGGACGTGGCGACCGAAACACCAGACAACGCGCTGGCAGTCCGATGGTGGGTCGAGCCGATGTTCAATCGATCCCTTACCGCACTTGGTAAAGCAGAAGCAGGGGAAGTAGTACCGCCCTGACCGGGGGCCGGAGTGTTGCCGGCCGAGCCATTTCGGGGTGACGGAGTCGATGCAAACGCAACTTGTCTCAACTCTCCGGAGTCGTTCCGACCCAGAGTCCCCGGAGCCGCAGCGGCCGCAGCAGTCGGAGGCTTGTCGTGTACAGCGTCATCCGCGAAGGGGTCCAAATCGGCTTCAGTCGACATTGGCTGTCCCAGATATGACGGTACGTTGATCGCAAGATCTTGAGGAGGACTTCTGTCCAAAGCGGGCGGATGGTACGAAACGCCGTCATACTCTTTGTCCAATCTGTCAATCCTTCTCCCAACGTCTCTCCATCGCTTGATCTCGGCACTTCCGGTTGCGGTCCATACATACTCGTCGTCCATAGCGGTGATGCATCGTATGCCTTCGTCCCCACTCTTCGACTCGAATCCATTCGTGAGGCCTGGTTCTCCATCTTTGGCCAGAACGACGCATTCTCCATCGGAGATATCGGAACACCCCTCGACGTCGGTGACGCAGAGATAACCGTCTCTGGAGCCAGAGTAGAATCGCTCCAAATTCGGGTGAGTTGAGTGCAAAGCCCAAACTGAAGAGTCGTGATGATTGAAGGTATGAAGGCATCGATGCGCGGCAAGTGACCAAAGCTTGATGGTCGTATCCGATGACCCAGTGAGCATCTGCACGAGATCGTCAGTATTAGATACAGCATGGACACGAGCTATGTAGCACTCACGTATCGACCGTCTTCACTGAAGATGATGCTTCGGACACAGTCTGTGTGACCGATCAGCTTTCCGGTACTCCTGTCTCCGGCTCGAGGATCCCATAGCCTGACTACTCGTTCAGGTGTTCCAGCGGCAAGCACCTGGGCGGCATGATCTGTACAACAACGGCATGAGCGAAATCCATGATTTTACATCGATCACAGAGCAACTCACCGACGCCCAGAGAATACACACTGCCCCTGTCACCGCCCTCGTTGCCGACACCGCCATACTCATCAGCCTTGGTCATGTCAATGTTGAAGACAGGTTCATGCGTATCCGCCTGGATATCCCAAATCGAAAGATGCCTATCCAGTGCACCTGAGAAGAGCAAGCCAGGGTATTTTGCCCAAGCAAGCGCTCGAACGTAGTCCCTATGACTTCCAACCAGAGATGGAGAGAGTTTGGCGGGGTCGTCGGAAGAGGCATGCGGAGTCCATGCTCGAATAGTTCGGTCCGAAGAGGCTGTAACCACTGTTTGGTTGAAGTTGCAGAGGAGCATGGCGTTCACCCAGTCCGTGTGGGTCTGAGCTGATTGTCGGAAAGTGGTTGGAGGGGGCTGCGAAAATTTGGATGTGGTTTTCGAGGCGTGAGTCAGCGCGGATTTCTCTATCGATTGCGTTCCCAAGATTATATTCACATACCTTGTGATTGGCCAGCTCATCTTTGTCTACCTCCCATCGATCTTCATACGGCACTTCACCCTTGGCCTTCCTCCCCACGCCAACCCATCCTTCAGTCTCTTCTTCACTACTGAGACCCTCTTCGTCGTCTTCATCTTCAAGCTCGTCATCATCGAAAAACTCTGCTCCATCGCCAATCCTCTCCCATTTTACTCGGCTCCCCCTTCCAGGCAGTTGTTCGTATCGAGCCCCTCGCCGTCGCTTGTGCGGTACGTTGAGCTCCCAGGAAGCTACAAGACCATCTCTCCCACCAGTGTACAGTATACCGCCCGGCGAAGAAGCGTCAGATAGAAGAGTCGACGTGTCCAACGCCAGGGAGGTGATACCTAAGCAGTGTCGCGCGTGCTTGGGTTTCTCAGATGGAGTCTGTGGTGGTGGGGTCGCTAAGAAGGGGTTCCGAGAACCGAGTGTCGGTCCACTACCATTGTTATTCCCGTTCGGTATCTGGCTTTTAGGAATGAGGAAAGGCGAAGTACGACCCTGTCGAGATTGACCTAGCTCTGGTAACGATAAGAGGGGAGGCGGCTGATCCGGCGACGGGAGTATATACGACACCCTTCGAGACGTGACGACCATATTTTCGACCACGACTGCTCTCTTGCTTGGTCTATAAGCAGAGCGCTTGATGTTACAATACTATTATTATACACAGGAAAATGAAGATGAGGGATATTCCAGAGGGACAGAAGAGGGGTTGTCGAGGGGGGGTTCAAGATGGATACCGTACTTACTGGTCGTATACGTCGTACACTGAGTAACGTGACCTCATATTCGTTACACTGCACCGAGTTGCCGAAGCGGGGCCGACCATTCCGGAATAGGCGCATTACGACTTCTCTCCTCTCGCACGCCTACAACGGTGAACCCCACCGTAGGCAGTGCAGCGGGCAGCTATAGTATATATGCATACGATAGGCTGTACGAGCCCAACTGTCCGCTTCTTGTGCTTCTTCTCCGTGAAAGTCGTTCGTGGTCACTCGGCAGCGCATCCGTTCGATACCAGTACGAGTTCGATCTGAGCCTAGCCCCAGTCGCCAAATGAATTGGAAGAAGACCCCGGAGCACTCGCTTATACTCTCCAGACTCGACAGCAGTAGTTTCTAAAGTCTGCCTAAGGAGCATGCTTGACTCCACTCGGCGAAGCGAAGCGAACTGATCAGACCGACCCAGATTCTGAGCATTTTTACAACGCCTTCGAACTGTGTGACCTTTATCTGTGCTTACAAAGGACTGCAAGATGACCTGTCCTGGCCAGTCTTCATAACCCTCGTACAAGTACTTATCCTGGCTGCTGGGCTGCTGTTTTATGAGACATATATAGCTAGCTGCTTGAGCTTTCCGGGTGTACAAGAACTGATCTCATTCATAACACATCTCACCAGTCTCAACAGAGATTCAGCTTTACTCTGCAGAATGGCTAGTCTCAGTCCGACAAGCTCGAACAGATCACGAATCGGATCGCTCCGAAGGCTCAGTAATGCATTCGGGTCCAAGAGAGATGTTTCCGGGTCTGATGATACCGCTGAACTCGATCGACAACTGACGGGGGCGGGGAGCAGCTTTTATTCTACCCCACAAGAATCGGTTTGCGAGCCACCGCCGGGCACACCGTCATTGCAGCTCACCCCGGCTACAGGTGACGACGAGATCGACAAAGAAACCGGACAGACATACCCAGAAGAAGAGGCTCTCAGCTCGTTTAGGCCCAAATGTGTTACCTCCAAATACTTTGAACTAAACGATAGGTGTGTGCGCTCTCCATCGTCCGCTTCGTCTTTAGCGTAAAAGCCTTAGTCGGTCGAAGGTAAAGTCATGCTCTTCTTGTGTGGTAGAGTGGCTGACCATACGGACAATTTCGCGCGATAACCGTAGTGAATATGAGGAATACATGTCTCAAGAGGACGTGGAGAAGTTGAGAGACCCAGACAATCACAACCTACTCAAGCGCCAACTGGAAACCGCCGAGTTATCGCGTGAGGAACAAACAGAGCAAGTATCAATATTTCACCAATCCTCAGCTGTCTCACATGTCCTTTAAACCGCTTGCGAATGGGGTTCGCTGATCAGCGCATGGCTGGCTCTGCTGTATCATAGGGTCTTACTAGCCATCGGCGCGGTCCGCTACCTTCTTCCTAATGAAAACGATTGGAGGGGCAAGACCGGCATCCCGCTCATTGACACCCAAGACCCGACGGGGTCACTGGCAGACTCATATCTGAAGGTTGCTCACGCCAGATACAAAACGAAGGATACCATGAGCAGGTTGAGCATCTCAGAGTGCGTCTATCTCCAAACCTCCATACAGCTTCTCCCATTTTGTACCAGCACTGTGTCCTCAGATTCAGTTGATGCGAGCTCAGATCATTGTCTGAGTATCGTTCGCTGCGAGCGTATGTGGTGACCATTTGGCTTTTGACTAGAGCGATATACGATGACTGCGTACAGCCGAGCGGCAAGCTACACGCTTTCTTCAAAGCGAGGCAGGCTTCATGTTCTCCCTCGACCACAGAAGCTCACCAGCCAGGGACACTTGAAAAAGCACTCACTCGAGCCCTCTCTTGTAGTCGCTTGCGTTCCAGCCACAGCTCGGCAGACCTCACTCTTCGACCTAATACGCCAACTTCACGACCATCTCTGAACCCCGCGGACGCAGAGACTGAACTTGGAAGATCTCGATCCGATAGCAGTCCCAGTCGCAATCGTCATCGTAGTCTTAGCCCATTCAGCCTTATTCGTCGCAGACCTTCAAGCGCCTCTTTGCGACCCGACGGTGAGAACGCATCAAGACCACCTTCAAGACCGTCGTCTCCTGGTGCGCGTGGAGGGCAGTCTGAAGGAGGGCAGACTCAGTCTGCAACGGCTATGAACACTAGGCTTGGTAACCTCTTTGCAGCTCTCACTGAACCGAATCCGTGGTGCAATCCGTCTTTATAGCTCCCTCCCCAAAGTGTCTATCGTAAATCACTGGTCTAGCGATCTGATGTAGGAGAAGGGAGCATGAGCTGCATGTATTGTTTGAACAGGCTCACGAGTACTTCACAAATGGTTGGTCAATGTGGAGAGCCGTGTCGAGCAATCAGAAGTCTGCACCGGCGATCTTTGTGATTCCTAGCTGTTGACGTGATCACACCCAAACATACCTGGAATGAAGATCTTTGAATTAGCTTCCAAACATGGATCGATTCGTCGTAGACTCCATGTGTCATAGTTACTAGAGCTATACGCGATCATGCGTACATGCCCACAGCAGGATCAATGCATACATGAGCCATAGACATATGTTGCTCCCTGTCGTGGCAGCCTCTCCGGTTCTGGTTGAACATGAACGACTGCAGCGTGGACGTAACGTCTGTCGTTGAATCTTCCAGGGTAGAGTTGTTGGTACTTTACACGCACATGTGCATGTACGACGCGTGTCTAATATTGGCGACGGTTACTGAAGGCACTTAGCTAGCTAGCTATACCAGTTTCAGCTGGGATACCGTTACTCAGGTCGGGTGTTTCTAAAGCCTCTCAAGGATCCCGCTTGTCTCTTACAACCGAGCTCCGCAGTTTTCCAATGATCAAGCAAGCAAGCATACTTGTCGCGCCTCATGCGATATATGAGGCCAATAATGAAGATCATCCGCATGATCGAAGCGTATCTTCCACTGGTCAGTACAGTTGTGAGGTAGCGGTCTGCTGTCTGCTGCGACAATCGAGGTGATCCATCGATCCCTTGATTATATACCGGCATTTACGAAGGAAACCTAGATCCCGAGAACGGATGATGACGACGAACCAAACCCTTTGCTGGCAATATAGCTTCGATCGCGTGAAAGCTGTAGAACCCCTCAGCCTGTAGCACAAGTGCAGGCTGAGGAGAAGAAAGAGACACGGATTCATGAATCAGGAACATTCCAAGTTAACCCTTCATGTGCCATACACCATGTATTTCCCCTTGCAGCAAGAAGCACTTGGGGCTGTAAGGGAACAGCGATTCTTTCGGAGAAATTATTAGGTAAAAAAACATTCGTGTTCTCGAATACGAGGTCGAGGGCTCCTGATTTGCTTATGAAGCAAGACAAATAAACAGTAGGAGGAAAGGGCAGACACACGATTCAAGCATGCATGACCTGACCAATCGAAAAACTAGCTGTGCTAGTACGGCTAAAGCGTTAGCTGGTTCTAGCTATACACCGTAGAAGCGAAAAAACGGGATCCGGAATTCACGGTCATTCCGCACATACACTACTATCCTATCCCCCGTCTTTCACATTTCCCACTTCTTCTCACCGATACCGAAAGATCGTCAATAATCCATCCATATCGTTTGACATTCCTTGTTCTTGTTGTCAATATCAAGCATACTCACATAGATCCCATAACGATCGACAGGACGGAAATTATCTATCGTATAATCCCAATCGACCGTAACCAGTATCAAAGGACGTTCAGAGCAAGTTGACAGCCGCTAGGCCGAAGAAAGCGGGAAGGGAGAAAAAAGAAGCCCTACCGTACCGTACGGAAAACCGCCGAGAGATCAGAGAGTAATCGCAAGTCTAAGCTTCGGTCTACCGGTCATATCGAATCGCAAACCCACATTGGCGTCAACATAGATAGTATCTTAACGTTCCTCGTCG
The DNA here is from genome assembly GCA_036287355.1 of Kwoniella sp. CBS 6097. NCBI lineage: Eukaryota > Fungi > Basidiomycota > Tremellomycetes > Tremellales > Cryptococcaceae > Kwoniella > Kwoniella sp. CBS 6097. The sequence goes on along the minus strand of CP143074.1, from coordinate 12,540,876 downwards.
TCGTATTACAGCTACTTCCTCGACACAAGAAGAGAGTATAGCTAGAACATACACAAGAGATCGGTTCCAGATATGGCGCCGCCTTCTTATCCTCCAAGTGGTGGTCAGGAGAATGGTCAGAATGGCAATCAGGTGAGTACGATTTCCTTCTTGTTTCTTGAGTTTGGCCATGGTATCTCGACTTTCTGCCCCCTCTTAGAGTCGTGCTTTCTCTTTGCCACGCTAGTGTGAAGCTGTTGCGGTGTATGCGCTAGTACGCACCCCAGGCGGGAACCTTACCGCCGATCCTCCTGGTCTAATGTGAATGTGCTATTGGCCACCCACATCACCCCCGCACCGCATAGTCGGAGCATCCGCATCCCGGTCTTCTCGGCGTTGATGGGTGTCCTTCAATCTTGTTCATACTCCATCGCTCTCTTCAGTGACACTACTGCTGATATACGTACGTCCATGCTTACTCATGCATTTCTTTAATCCCACATAGTATACCGGCAATGTACCGCTCGACCCTTCTCTCATGATCTCACGACCAATCTCTTCACAGCCTCCTCACCTTGCTCATCTTCCACCTCCATACGTGATTCCAAGATATCAGCAACCCGCTCAAGATCAGCCATACCCGCCTCATCATTACCCTCCTCCCCCACCTCAACCGCAATCTCAGCCTCAGCAGCCTCAGCTCAACTCTGTCCAGTCCTCCGAAGGCAAGGATAAAAAGCGTGCATCGCCCAAGACCGGATCCCCTACTAATAACATCGGTCCAGCCGTACCTGCTAAGAGGGGGCGACCAAGCAAGAAAGCGGCAGCGAACAACGTTTCCAACCCTGCACCCGGGCCCGAATCCGATCCTACATATCCTTCCATCATGGTGTACCCTCCTCCTCCTTCCCATCCAGGAGAAAGATATAATCCCTCACCCTTGTTTGGCCAACCTGGTCATCCGGCAGCAGAGAGTCGAAGTCGAGACGGTGTGCAATTGCCAAGTGTAGGCTCTTGGGCGCCTCCTTCTGTTGCATCACCGAGAACATCTGCTGCGAGAGGATACGACAATCAGCCATCATTCTCGATTGCGGACGGATGGAGCAGCTCTCAGCCGGGACCCAGACCGCAGATGCCTTCCGACCAATCGTGGGGCCAACAAGGATCATTCGAATCTACTTCCACTGCGGCTGCTTCCCGTTCGGTCAAGAGGGAGAGGGAAGACACCAGCTCGACCCGTCCTCTTAGCGATCCCGGGGAAGTCGAGGCTAGTCTTGCGCTCGCTGGGCTGAAGCGTCGCGACAGTGCGCCCATGGTGAAGAAGACCAAGAAGGAGAAGGAGAGCGATGTCAAGCCGAAGAAAGCGGACAAGGATGGTAAGAAGAGCTGCGCTGAATGTCGAAGATTGAAGGCAAAATGCGATAGGGTTTTCCCTTGCTCTAACTGTGAGTTAAGCCGACCAAGCAGACTCCACAGTACAGTAACTGACCGTATGGTCGAACTCGGATAGGTCGTCGAAGAGGATGTGCTCTCGTCTGCCCCGATGGTGATCTCAGTTGTATGCAGGGTAAACGACTTGTGCTCGCGTCAACCGAACAGCTGCATGAACGTATTGCTCAACTCGAATCCGCCCTTTTCCAATCTCACGGCAAGACGGCATCAGGTCATCACCCTTTACTTGCACCAGAGTATCTTGATGGTGGATTCGCATCTCTCCCACCACCGCCTCCCCTTCAGCAGAGCCCCGTCAATCATTCGCCCAAATCTGGCTCCAACTCGAACGCAGACATCCATCGATCACCGCATGGTCCCTCGTCCGCGTCGAGCTTGATCCTCGCCACTCCGCAATTATCGGCCGAAAGGGGCAGTTCCCAAGGTCGTATGGCAGTCGAGAGCTTGCTATTGACAGAAGATGCAGCTGCGCCTGAGGGTAAAAGGGAGGACGAATGGGCTGGCGAGAATGCCGCACCGGCGATGATCGTACGTGGATCTGTTACTTTTGACTGCTGATCTACATTCATACTGATGTCATCATGTCGCAGATTGGAACCGTTGGCAATCAGCCCTCCGATGATCTGGATGAACGGCACCAAGTTTTCGAAAGACTAAAGAAGCTCCTCAAGGTCCTGCCTCCACGAGAAGAGGTTCAGCGACGAGCTAAGCACTTTTGGAGTACCTCGGTCTGGTAGTGAGTATGCGCTCTCTATGATCTGTGTACCCTCAAAGCCACGGTCGCTAATCTTCCGGCAGTCAAACTGTCCTACGAGCGGAGGAATTTGATGCCATCTACGAGCCAGCTGTATTCGGTACGTCTGTGGATCAAGTTGCTTCATTTCAAGGTCGAGGTATACTCACAGCTGACATCTTCTCACCATATAGCGCCTACTCCCGCTAATCCCCTCTCTCCCCACAAATTGGCAGTGGTCCTGATTGTCCTGACACTTGACTGTTATCTGGATCTTGAGACGGACGAGTGAGTAAAGAAACGACCGTTATGTACTACACAAGATCTTCACAATTGCTTATTCTGTGCTGATTGAATATAGGGAGGATGCCGTCGTCGCAACCTATTGGGACGCTGTCCAAAGGTGTTTTGACACTAGATTCGGATGGGCGGCGAGCGTTGCTGGAGTGCAAGCTTTGGTGAGTTTCCTTGTCGGACTGGTCATGAAGCGGCAACGGCTGATTGACCTTGTTGTCTAGGCTTTGGCCACTTTATTTGTCGGATTTGGCTGGCGAGGTGCACGAGCGTCCAATTTCTACTGGTTGAGGCAGATGTCCTCTGCTGCCATGCAGGTGAGTTGAGCTCCACCCGACAGCTCTCACCCTCACAATCAGCAACTGATCTGTCTTATTTTGCCCTTTTAGCTCGGTCTGCATCGGGATCCTCATCCATCACTTCCTGAGGAAGAACGTGAATTCCGTCGACGGGTATTCCACGAAATCTTCGTACTCGATTGTTTGATCTGTCTCAACCACGGTCAAAGGACTGCAATCCCGATTGAATACATTGAGACCGCTTATCCTAAGGACACTTCAGCTCTGTCTATCAAGAAGTATGAGTTTATGAAATTGGTCAAAACTCAGGTCATTGATATTGTGAGTATTACCCTCAGAGTCAATGCTGGTGCGATACGTGACTGACGTGTGATATAGGGTTGCCTACCGGATACTGCACCTGCAAGCTGGGAAAAGGTCGATGCTGTCAAACAGCGTCTCATGCAGTTCGAGTGAGTGAAGAGCAGTCATTCGTCTATTCCGATGAACCATTTCGGTGAACTCAAAGGAGGCTGATCTTACGACCCTTCGGCAGTGTGTCGATGATCCCTGAAGTGCATTGTCCACTTCTGCGCGGAGAAGCTCCGCCTTCTCCGGTTGAAGGCTTCACATACGAAGATGCTCTCGCTCTACAAACCACGACCACGTCGAGTGAGTACCAGCGTTCGTGCCGTTCTAAAGCGCACAGCTGACTAAGCCATACCCATAGTGTGTCACTACAAAGCGATGTGTGAGTGCAAGGTCCTCTCATGATGGGTTTTTCCATACATCTTAGCTGACATCCTCCTCGTTCCAGTGTACCTCTTCCGACCAGCCCTTCGACGCCTTGTCGCCCGTCTTCGAGCTCAGCCACGCGAATCAATCGTGTTCGACGATGCTGACCGAGAATGCGTCTCGATGACCTACCGAGCGTGTCATGCTATCACCTTGACCTCGTACTACATGGCTCGCAAGCATCCTAAATTGATGGGTCGATGCTGGATGGTCTGGGTTCAGACATTTTCTGCGGCAGTTTCGATGGCTGCACTGGCGATTTGGTGTGGGCCTCACCTGGAGAACACGTTTGTCAGCTCGTCATACCAGGAGTTGTCTGAGGCTTGCGATATGATTGGAGAGAATGGGTCGACCAGGAGCCTTGGTGTTCTGGTGAGTATCCCTCTACACCTCGACGTTGCACACTGCGTAGAGTCGGATCAGTAGGAGTGAAGCTAACTCGCATTTTGATAGTCATTATTGCCAATACTCAAGGTCCTCGTGTCGAACCGATACCCGCAAGTGATCGGCAAAACCTCTACAGACGTTTCCGTCTCGCAGGAAGGCGAAGACATGTTGTTCGCTCTTCTTGGCGGTCATGTCGATGGTCGAGATGGCATATCCTCTGCACCCAACTCCACACTAAACACCCCCTCAGTCGTGCCCGGTGTTCCTGGTCAAATCGACAATCAACAGCAAAACCAACAGTTGCAGCAACAACAGTCTCAGCAGCAACAGGTGCAACAACAACCTCAACAGCAACAGGTACAGCAACAACAGCAACAGCAGTTCAAATCCCCTCCTCAGACATATCTTGGTTCAGATGGAACGCAGATCATGCCCTTCCAAGCACCAATGATCAACCCCAATGCTGCGGCCGAAGCGTACGCTGTCGGCCCCTACGCCCAGCCCAACGCAGGCTGGTTCCTCCCCACGACATCTGCGTCAGGCGATATCGTCCTTCCTTTAGCTCAATCAGCGCCATCCGCAATCCCATTCAATGTCAACAACCCTACGAACCAAACTCAAAACCAGAATGGTCCTACTGGGAACGGTAATGGTAACGGTAACCAAAGTGGGAATGGCAATGCCAATGGGGATATCAATATCCAAGGTTTGAATATGGTGGAGAACCCCACTGAGCTCTGGGCGAGACTACAGACTTTCTATGAACCCACACCTGTCTTCTGGGGACCTACTGATTTAAGCGGTGGAATCGCGGCGGGCTTTGGGAATGGTTTCGTCGACTACTCGGGGCCGATGTACTAGTTAGTTAACAGTGACTAGTCAAGCAGGACTGGTCCGAGCCTGGCCCAGCAAAAGTGTGGCAGATCACATCGTCATTCGGGTGTGATTGGCACCTACTGCAAAGGATCTGAACCTATCGATGGTGAGACTCTGAGGGGTCTGTCGAAATGAGTCGGTGATGGATATTGTAGGTCGGGGGAAATTTTGCGGGGTGTTCTTACTGTATGCTTAATGCTTGTTTGCCTAGCCTCTACCATAAATTCAATTAGATGTCATGTATCTATACTTAATTATCCAGCCTTTAGAGCCTTTGTTACGTGGCCACTCGTATATCAGGCTACATGCAGTAAGCACCAATCCAGTAGGATCGATCATATGTAAGGGCGGCATCTACTGTACACAAATCTCGTGCCACTGAGACTTCGAAACGCAGCAGATTCAGGTAGGGATGCCATGCTGTCAACGCTTCTGTAGCTAGGAGGTACTGTCATATCCCTTACCACTACGAATCGCACATAATGGCAAGCAACCAGACCCCAATTATGATTACGTGCTTTGACGCCGACTTGTTGTGGCCATGGCCATGACCATGGACCTATTTACTGTATTACTTTTCATCGTCTCCGATGTCAATCTATAATACATGCGTACATACAATACTCGTACAACACGAAAAAAAAAAAAAAAAAAGATGACTCCATCGAATGCTTTCTTGGTTTTGTGTGGGTATCCTGCTATCCTTCTGCCTTTCTGTTTTTTGCCCACTCATACCTCTAAGCTACAGTTCTTGAATCTTCTTTCTATAGTGTAATCATATACAACAGACAGTGTAATCTTATACAACAGAAAAGCATAAATCGCAAGTTCGACCATGGAGAAGCAGAGTCCAAAAGAATCAAACCCAATCAAATGTCCACAACGTAATGGACGGAAGGAAAGGTAGTAGCCAGTGGAACGTAGGACCGCACCAAATGAATCTCAATTATTGACTTTTATTTCTGCCGATGCTAGATTGACACAGAGACCAGAGTAAATACAAAAAGAAAAAAGAATGATCCGAAAAGAATCCTTTTGACAAACACCCCTACCTATCCAAGAGAAGGCATGTTAACCCTCTGGACGTGAATGCGGGAGGGAATGAACGAGTTGTGCGAAGACTTTGTAAAGTGGCATAAGCCTCATCAAGGACCAAACATCGTCTCAGCCTCTGACTCGCCGGCATTTCCATGCCATGGGCATGGACATGGGCATGGCAGTGCCCATCATGGTACTCGGACCTGTATTCGTGTGAATGATAAAATTCGCTTGCGATGCCGGTGCCGGTGCCGGTTGTTGCGAACCCGAAATCGAAAGCCCTCGGAAGTTGTCGGTGATTTCGAATAGGGTACATCACGATTCTTTGGACTTGGGGTTTGCTCAACCATGGTTCGGGAGAAAGGGTCGTGTAGAGCTCGTTTTTGCCATTGCCAATGGGGTAAGTGGTACTGTATCGAGTCTGCGCAAGGTCATTACAAGCAGTAGAATTGTTGTCAGCTCGAGTCACGTCCACATGAAACAACGCACTACAGTACTGGCAGTTCAGACGTATGTAAATGAGGCAAGTTCATACAGTACATATATGGCTTGATTGATGAGGTCAGGTGTATGTTATCCTATGCGAATGGACCGTAGACGATGGATCGACTCGACGTTCTAAATTCACCTCTTGATTCACCTTCAGCCAATCTCCAGCCGACTCCCTCTCATCCCTCACCTTGTTACTCAATCCCACCCTCAACGAGGGTCTATTGACGGAACTCGCTACAGCTGCTGCCCCAGCTCCAGCTGCATTCGCACAAGGTCTGAATCTCCTTTCCAACATCCTCTGATTTCGATCCGCATTGTCCTTCAACTTCATTTGGAGATTGTAGTCAGTCAAGCAGATCGTATGATACCTCTCATCCGGCAAAAGGATGTCCGACCAGGAACTGGACTCGGTGTCACTATCGGTATCGCTTTTGCTTGAACCACCAACACCTCCGCCTCCATGTGGGGTGTTATCGGTGATGTGGCTGTGGGAGAAATCGAGGGGGAAAGTGGAATGGATATGTTCGCCTCGTGCGAAAGCGATACGATCAGCGGGACTTGGACTGGTCAATTGAGAATTGACAAGAGTGGCTTGCCAGTCATGCAAGCTTTCAAGAGTGACTGGGCGGGCGTTACTATTGCGTCTTGGAACCGATGAGGATGCGGCTCCGTGGCGCCATCGCGCAACGGTCTGAACATTGTGGTAGCGATGGGGTTGGTGTTTCGGTTGGACCTCCAGGATCGAGGTGCCGTCCATCATTGAGTTGTGAATCCCAACAGGATTACCAGCTTCGCCAACATCGTTATCGTTATCGTCATCGTCATGTCCCTCCTCATACAAAGGATTCTGGTCGATAGTAGGGAGGATCGAGATTCGGTGCAACGGCGAAGTGGAAGTGGGGGTTTGGAGGATATGGGAGAACGTCGACGATTGCGAGGTACTTCGCGAAAGATGTTCGGGCGGTGGATCGACAACGGAATGGTCGATGACCAGAACACCATTGTATGAGCTTGTACGGGTGATCTCAGGCGACGAAGGCGAAGTCGAAGACGAAGTTGGAGAGGAAGGGGTCGACGTTGTGGTAGGCGCTTCGACACCGACAACGACTGATTCGCCTGGGGATTTAGTTGAGCTGGTACCCTTGGAGGAGGGCGGCGCAAGCTCTGATGGCGAAGAAGTGGTGGTCGTACAGTGCTTGTTGGTAGGTGAGAGGGCGACGGTGATCAGGCTGAGCTGAATAGTAGCATTAGCTTGTCCTGAGCCTGGAGCAATCATGTTGGTGCTTTCGAAGGAAGATGAACTGATGATGGTGCTGAAGGTATTTGTTGTGCTTCGTCTTGCTGAGGCAAGGGGAGGCGAGCCGACTAGAGTGGTTGACATGGACGCCATAGTGCACTGTCGTTCACTGTGAGCTGTGAGAGGTGGTTGGAAATTGATGGATCCAGGTGGCGATAGTCATAGGAGATACAAGGTACAATCGGAGAATAGACGATCTAAGGATTTCGAGGGAATATATAGTCTCAAGGACAATGGAGAGGGAATGAGAAGATCCGGGGAATATCAAACTTGGAAGTCCCCTGATCCGCCCTTGAGCTATATACTGTACTCGAGTACTCGTACTGTTTGTATTTGGCGCGTCTTCCTCGATTTACAGGTTACAGGTTGATAGTAGAGTGACTGTTCATGGTGATTGTGGTTGTGTGTAGCTTCGGCTGGCCGTAGATTAGGCGTACAATATAATGAACGGTCGGCTGCGGAACTGTTGAATGGAATCGCGCTGGTTGACTGGACTACGAGTACTGTACGAGTAAGTGTCGAGTTGAATGGGGATTGAGGAGATGAATGGTTGATTTTCCTACTACACCAGAGTACGTACACGTACACCATGCGCGTGTTTGTAGTTGGACTGTATGCTGAATGCAGATTAGGGGAATGCAGTATAATGAAGAGTAGTGTATAGTGGAGACTGGAGAAGTGAAAGAGAACAGAAGAAGAGAGGAAGAGGGAGGGGGAAGAAAGAGCACGAGTATAGTAAGGTATGAGTGTTGTTGAGCTTTGTACGCGTTCTTGGTATAGTATACCGAGTAAAAGCAGGAAGAGGGAAGAGGGGCAGAGGAAACAAGGTCAAGCTGATGGATGTGATGAGATACCGTTTGATGGTGATGGTGATGGTGATGGTGATGCTGAGGGTGCCGCACTTACCGCGCCAATCATTGTGCATTGTGCATTGCGCATTGCAATACTGGCAAGAGGAATCATCTGCTCTCTGCTCTCTGCTCTCTGCTCTCAACGAATTGATTTAGTTGATCAGATTGATCAATGCCCGGATGCAGTATACATTACAACATCCGTTGCCGCCAAAGGAGGGTTATTGCATTCCACAATACTCCACGGTTACTGTACATTACCATCACTCTAAAACTGCCACATCCAGTCAAACATCCTTTCCGCTTCAGTGTGCGGTGCGAGCACTGTCTCAGATCGTCCCCTTGACTTGACGACCATCAGGCGTGAACCCTGACTCGCATCTCGGAGGCAGGAGACAATCAGAGTTATTCAAAAGCAACGCAGTAAATTACTGTCGAGTTGTTTTCTTGGGCATGTACTCGACCAGTCGTGCTGGTGCTGGAGACCAGCTGAAGGAATGCACAGTGCAGTATCTCAAGGGGATCTCGACCTGATGCTACACTACAGTAGTCATCTCAATATTCTTGTGAAAATGAAACAGACGCGTAATCTTATCAGGATGAGTATCGTTATCGTCATCGTCATGATTGAATGGGCCAAGGTATCGGACCCTGGATTCATGTATACAACTATCCACTAGTTATTCTGTTGAATGGAGTGGTCAAGGTTGAATGGGTTCAGTCGGTAAACAATGGTCCATTCAACCCCCGGACAAGATAAACAAACTTTCTGCACGCTGCACGCTGCAAGCTTTCTGTTAAGACTGACCATTTTGGGAATCTTTTCTTTCCTTCCTTCCAAACCTCATCTCCCTATCTCATCACACGTGAACGCCGCCCTCACGACCCCCAAATCACCCCTGCCTCTTCCTCATTCTTCGATTATCTAATACGAGCCCGGAAAAACAAACAAAAGCAAACAAAAAAAAAAAAAAAAAAAAAAAACCAGAAAAAAAGAAGAAGATAACAACCAACATGAGATACGATTTTTGAAATAACCATAAACCCTCTACCTTATCGCTTATGGCAAACGTTGATATTGAGACATCGATAGAATCAGATCGACCGCTCAAATCGAGGCAGGCCCATACCCATAAGTGTTCCCTCAATTCGTCAAGACCTCCTGCCGTACCGCCCCCGTACGATACTCTTACACCTGAGCAACAACGAGTCAGGCGTGATTCACTGAAAGCAAAACTCAGGGGAATAAGCGAGGAGTGTGGCGAGAGGCGACGAGAGGAGATTTACGGGTCGAATTCGAAGCGTCATGGGTGTCGCTCGGATGGTTATGATGTCAACAAGAGGAATACTGGTGCAGGCAGTCGGCCGAATTCAAAGGTCAATGCTTATGGGCCCTCTTCGACCTCTTCGGCCTCTTCGTTCTCTTCCTTAAGGGAAGAGCACGGCAGCGGTCCCATCACCTCTCCCTTCAGCAACGGCAATAACGACAACAGCCGCAGCAGCAGCAGCAATAGTCCTACGCCATGAGAATTGCTCGAATCGACAGGCGACAAAGCGCTCGGGGTCCGCCACGTTTGCCACTCGCCCCGCGTTCCAGAGCATAGTGTCCGCCAAATCAAGTGTCCGACTTTAATCACCTTTTCTTTTCCCGGACAGTGATCTCTCTTAGAGAGAAGAAAGAAAAGATCCAGGACGGACTAATTGCATGCTAGGAATAAGAATTATATCTTGTATTTATGTATATGTATATGTGCCTGTATTTAATGATATGGATTGCAAGATATGTCCGTATATGAACACATCTGTGATCAAAACATATGTCATCGCTCCCGTGTTCATCTTGTGCTTGGCCTGGCTTCACTCATCCCCATGCGACTTCCCACCACCAATACCCCTGTGCCTCATCGACCCTTCCTTCGCCTCTTCGACCTTTGACTCCGCGCTTCCCTTCGCCCCTCGTACCGATCTTCAACCCTCTAGATATACCGAGCCCTTCGCCCCCTAGACCCGTATCGAAAGTAGGCTTCTTCTGTCCACTTTGGGCCGCTGCTGCTGCTTCTTTTCGTTCGGATGGTGGGCGATAGGTCGATAGAGGTGGGAAATGGGTATCTATTGATTCTAATTCTGGTTGGAAAGTAGGTCTCAAGGGGGATAAAATATGCTACGAGAATACAAGGATCCCAAGTACAAAACGAATAATGTGAATCAGCACCTGCTTTCTACTTGACGTCGAAGGATGTTTTGTATTTGTATGTATATGTGTATGGATATCTGACTGGACCCGGACTCACGAAAGTACCGCCACCATTACCATCCTCATCAGGCAATTTCAGTACCCAGCTAACCACCTCTCTAAGCAACTTGGCATGCGTCTCATCATAGACGCAATCGCTCGCCAAGACCAGATCAAAACCGTCTTTGCCATCTTCGCTCTCGATAAAAGGCGCCATCTCCTCTTTGTCTTTCTCTACCACGTCGCCTCCATTGCCGTCACTGTCACTATCACCGTCGTGCTGAGTTCCAGCTGCACCGGAAACGAACGCCGCATTTGCTCGTCGAGCCATGTAAGAGGGGAAAGTCGTCCAGTCCAATTTTGCAATATGTATTCCGCTCTCCAGAGACTTATCAGTTCCCGTCGTTATTCCCTTCCCTTTGCCCTTGCCCTCGCTCTTCCCACCATCACCACCACCACCGCCATGTTGCTTGTCTTCGTCGACTTCGGTTTCCACTTCCACCTGAGGAGGGAAATTGAGATCCACGCAAATCTTGAGATTTGTCAAAACAGACTCTAAAAAGTCGGTGGCCACTATCAATCCAGGTGCGGTACCCTCTTGTATCGCTCGAAGGTCCAATAATTTCCGACCCAGGATAGAAAGTAGTCCAGTTCCTGCTCCCAATTCTAGTACTCTCACATTCGCCTTCGGATCTTCAGGAGTGGTAGGAAGGAAAAGACCGTAATCTGCTGGACGGAGGGCCATCTGTCGACCTAGTAAAATTGCAGAACCCCACGTTTGGACGCCGACGGAAAGATGATCACCCATTGGCGCGTCATGTAGTAATACCGGTAATACCGCTCTTCTCGTTCTCTTTCGCCGACGAGACGAAGGCGATAATGGGCCTCCTGACCCAGTGACCGTGGCAGTTGTTGGAGAGGTTGAGAGATCGGCAGTCGTGGTTGCGGTTGTGTTTGTAGCTTCTGAGAAGCGGCGCATATGACTGATGGGCGATGTCGGAGAGGTCGATAAAGAGGCGAGAAAAGTATTGGTTTCTGGTGATAAAGCTGGGTTGGGCGAGGTGTTTGAACGTAGTTGTGAGAGAGCAGGAGCGAGCGAAGGATCGATCGGGAATGCGAGATGTCGAGTGAGTGAGCCGGCGGCTGGACGAGTGTTGGTAACCGACAAGAGAAAAGGGTCAGCGTGCACGCCAGCCGTTGTGTTGTGCTCTCGTCGACATTGACATTGACCAAAGGATAAAGCTGAAGAACAGCGTGGACTCGGCGTGGGGGCCATAGAGATAAGACAGGCGGGGCCAAAAAAACTGGAACGGCCATGGGCGCCGCCCTTACTTACCACTTGTACCCGCCATCATAGCCAAAACAGCCGTGGCATCCCTCAAAACAGCCTCAACTTCTTTTAATTCTTCTCCCGTCTCTCCATCATGCTCTTCCAGCCATCCCTGCGCGCGTCTCACGACCCCACTGAGCCATTTTTCAGCCCATTCTCGCTCAAACGGATCCAAATGCGCTCCGTCTTCTTTCTGTTCATCTTCGCTCTCGTCTTCTTCTTCTTCCAGATCACTCAGGGTGTTACTACCCCCATTGGGCACGACGGAGCTACCTCCGCCACCAGCTCCGACATTGACGTCAACATCGACGTCAAGGCCGAGACCAATCCCATCCATAGTCTCAACCAAACCAGCCGAGAACCTCCTCTCCCTCTTCTTCCCTCTCAAGCTTTTCTTGCTCTTCAATGGACCATCTCCATCATCTTCATCTTCGTATACGTCGGCAGCTGTGAATCCACCATGTATAGGAGGTAGATAAAGCTCTTTCAAGATGGATATATGGGCTATTATATCTGTTGATCGGAGGGGGGAGAGGGTGAATTGATTTCGAGGGAGATGGGGTAAGAATGTCGAAGGGATCAAGCCTTCGGTCGCCATTTTGCTTATTGGCAGTACAGCAGCGGATAGCTCGGTAGCACTGAGCACAAGCAAGCAAAGCCGGAGATCGGACTATACTAATATGTACAGGAGTTTCGGTTGGTCCAGCGGGGTCTATCTAGTAGCTAGTGGAAAGTGATTTTGACAGCTTGCATGAGCTCGACGTCGATCTTACTCTGAATTGCCTGAAATTCATTCGCGCTCTGCAGCTGGTGGTCCCAAGTGGAGGGTAAAAACAACCTGAGTGAAACACGTGTTTAAATGGGTACCCTCAATATAATCTATATCCATGCTCATATACTCCCTATTCCGGTTGTATCGTTGTAGTATCGTGGAACGCCATAGCATGAGTATTGAGCATTGAGCATTGAGCATTGAGCATTGAGCATGAGCATGAGCATGAGCACACGATAACATCAATCTACTATTCTGTCCGTCTCCTATAATAACACGTATATCCTCGCGTTCATCCTCATCCTCACCGCACCTCCTTCATAGACAGACAGACGATAGACACGATGGTAAGTTACTGCCTGCGTTTGAAGAGTCTAACGCGTGAGACCGGTGAAGCTGATCATTGAGATCCTGTTATGTGATGTTGTGTGATGTGATGCGATATTGCAATAGGCCGACGTCAAGCGACCCACTTCACCCGGTACACCAGGAGGCTCATCCTCTTCTTTCGCCGTCGCCAGACCCCATGGAGCGAATGCTGTGAGGTGAGTCGATGTGACTGTGAATGTGGATGTGAGCGTCGGCGTGGGCGCGCGTTGTCGTCGTCGTCAACGTAGAAACCTCTTGTAGACGACTGGGTCGGTTTTCGGCTTGGAATCTTGGCATGTTGTCGTTGTCATGGTTCACCAAGAGGGCAGCCGTAGTAACGAATGAGGACGGATGAGATATGGGAGATCGGGAAACAAAAAAGCAAATCGAGAAAGATTAAAGATCAACGCTAATGCTATCAACGATATCTATTGATCCCTCTCTCTCTCCTCTACATCCCTCGCTTGGTAATCTTAATCTGTAATCTGCATCGTGCCTCATGAACGATTTTCAAAAACCGAAAAACGAATCATAACTCCCTCCCTTGACATAACATACTTAAAAACGCACCACACCCGACCCCACGCGGTTACTCGATAACTGGAAAAATAGACGACGAGCACCCGCGGCTGCTCGACCATCTTCCGCTCGAGCCGCCGGAGCTGGAGGATCGAGCAACACCATGCTTAAGCTTTACACTGATTCTGGGGAGGCCGGATTGAAAGTGTGAGTTCAAGTGTTTGTTTGGTGCGGCCGGGTGGGTGGGGCATATGCGGTGTAGAGATCAAATCCGGACGGCGTCCGTTCCCGCGTGTTTCGGTATGGACGTGGTATCAGCGAGGTCAGGTGGACAGGGAGATAGGGGAGACAGCCTTATCGCGATTGATTCAATGGGTGGGCGTGAACAGTCTCGAGCGAGATGGAAGGATGGGGTCTTGCACAAGAATCACCGGAAGGACAAGTGGAGCAATGCGACTGGGACTGGAATTGGGACTGGTAGGGCGTTATCTGCTGGGGTCAAACCAAACCAGATCAAACCAGATCAATAAAGACAGAACCCGGTCAGGAATGGGTCATGGCTTGTGAACCCTCAAGTGGAAAGAGTCCACCAGAACAAGAGCAAGAGCAAGAGCATACAAGAGCAGGAATGCTAATACAGCATTTGGTCACTCTGGCTCGGATGGATACCTCGCCCCTCCTCGATCGGATTCGCAGAGACCCCTTCGTCGTCATTGTCCTCTCATTATCATTCATCGCCTCTATCTTCTTCCTGCACATCGCGGCCAAGATCGTCCGGGCTTTCACCAAGTAAAGGTTAAATCCAAATTCCGATTCGGCTTTCTTAAGAACAACTACGGGGACTGAATCCTATCTCACTTCTGGTGTGATCGGGATGTGTCAAGGCGCATCTTGCGATCGTACTGGTTTAGGCGAGTCTCACTGGTCTAGTGGTACTTCATCCGGGAGTTAGGTCTTTGTAGCGATTCTATCGAGAGATAGTTACGCTCATTGGGAAAAAGATACGAGATCAAGAGAGCACAGAAAAAGATGGATATGATTTTATGTATATCTGGATCTGGATCTGGATTAATAGCCAATGGCTAGCGGACCATGTTGATTGCATGACAGGGCGTATACAGAACCAAGATCTACAATACGAACGGTAAGGGGGATCCGGAACATAATCGGCTGACGCATGTGTCTTGTCCTGACAATGTGGACGTTGCAACCTTGTTCAATTGATCCTTTCATTCCAGCGAGTTCTCGATTGATCCTCGAGGTCGGACCTGTGCAGCCGATCTGATCTATCTGCTGGTCCTAGATGATAGCTTGGTTTCTCTCATGGCGCGTATCTGGCTCGCAGAAATGATAATTAAGCCCAGAGGAGAACATCTTTGTCGCTAGATAGTTCAATCGACGGAATGGCCGACCGCGACGCGTCCGCCTTTCACTTGTCCTGACGGACATATTCCAAAGAGTACGTCTATCCTTCGTCGTCGTTGTCCACATCTGCGTGATGCTGCTCGCTGTGGTCTTTCGCTTCGACCGCGCTTTGACTCTTAACGACGGGAGGCTTTTCGACACGCCTGTATGCCCTCGAACTTCAGCACATGCTCTTAAGTATTATTGCGGGCCGAGCTGTCTTCACAGGGTCATCAAAGATGATATGAGTCACACATACCACGTTTCATGATGTTTCACTCCGACTCTCATCAGCTCAGCGATGAATCCCATATCACCCAGCCTCGATCTGAAGAGCTCAGTCTGGATCAACGTCAGGTAAACAAGACATGTCGGGTACCTGACGAACGGAAACCTGTCAGCTAAGGCCGTTTTGCCTTGATGACATTCCAAGGGAGTGGTAATTAGGCTAGACTGAGCTCACGTGATGAAGCGCACATAGGCTGGCTCTTTCCAGTATTCCAGATACTTCAGGTAATTCAAGAAAGCCGGTTTAGCGAGATAGCCTTGGATAGAGAGCTCATGTAGGTATTGCGGATGAGCGAGACATTGTACGAACTGCAGAGTGGAGCACATTACATCAGCGATGGTCTTCAATCTAGTCAGAGATCGCTGGTCATCTCAACACAAGTTCGTCTTGCTTGTGCTTGGAGTATATAATGCTTGACCACCAGAGGGAACGGATGACTTTGTGCTCACCTCGAGTTCCGATTGGAATCTCACAAGATTCGCATGTTTCTCAGCTGACCTCGGAGGAGCTTCGGTACCGTCTGGCAGAGCCGGGGGAGGCAGGATAGTCGGTAGCTGCTGCATAGTTGATAGTCATTGGACGCACAGGGGCAGATGAGAAGGATATCTAACTCAGAGGTTACTTGGCATGCACCTGGTTAGCTCTTTGTTTTGTTTGTTGCCGCTGCGATAGAGTCACAGATGAATGAATGCTCTCCCACGGTCACTCGGGTTTGACTTAGTATTACGGCGATGTTTGGTGTTTGATGTTTGTTTTCCCACGGTTGCCGTGATAAGGTATGATGACGCTGTGATCTCTCTCTGAGTTAGTTGTGTGTGTGCACTGTGCGTTTTGGCCATGTAGAGCGATTATAGATAGGGGTGTTTCATCATTTCAGCAGTCCATTACACCAACAATAGCCTTCTTTGTTCCCTTTGCCATCGCTAATTCCTCGATAAATCCTATTATACTCGACACCTGCCCTGACCTGTCTCAGCGCTCTCTGTTCTCCTTTTCGCAATATATATATATATCGCCTCGCGGCCAGACCTTGATACGAGCACCTGCCTTGCCTGACTTACAACTGTGTTGAAACATCATTCAACATTCCTTACATTCCACCGTACCCCAGCCCCAGACCACACGGCATCCCCAGCATCACCTGCAACTTCAAGATGGACGACGATAGCATGGATGATTACTCTTCGGAGCGATCGTACAGCTCGTACAGCTCTTCGTACTATTCTTACTACAACCGACAGAAGACACCGCCCACCCCTGTTCGAGCTGATCCTGTCACTTCGTACGATATTCACTTTGTGGAAGGAACAGGCTCAAGTAGGGGCAAGTGCATGTGAGTGGTCACTCGCTAGCTGAATGAATCTGGAGCCCGCTAGTGCGAGAAATGGAGCTAGTGATGGAGCCTTCACTTACCTCGATCTCACATAGCGATCTTGCATTCATCCTCGATTGCACAGGATCCATGCAGAAATACATCAACTCGGTCAGAGATCACATCTCCGGTATATGTGAGATGATCAGAGGCGAGGAAGGTCTCAACGGTCCAGACGATGTCAGGGTAGCGGTAAGTCGCCATCTCTGGTCATCTAGTCAACATCACACTGTATCTTCCATACATGCGAAGCTGACGTCTGATCCGCCTGTCCCTAGATCGTCAACTATCGAGATCATCCTCCCCAGGATAGTACATACGTTTACAAGTTCCATGAATTCACATCTAATATCCCTGAAGTACAAGAATACCTCAAGGGTCTTACAGGTGAGCTGTCATATGCGTGACTCGCATATCAAGCAGTCCAGCTGATAGGGTGAAAACAGCGTCTGGCGGTGGTGATGGACCTGAAGCTGTCACGGCCGGTATGGCTGCGACTCTGACAAGGTTGGAATGGAGAAGAGAAGCGGCGAAGATGGTGGTTTTGGTAGCTGACGCTCCCCCACATGGTATGTATCAGCTTCCTAGCCAGAATAGAAGGTAGTTGAAACTAACAAGCTGACTTTTCGTTTATCAGGTATTGGCGAAAATGGCGATCGTGAGTGTACCGATCGCATTCGGAAGGTTTGACTTGAGCTAACCCAATCGCAGAGATCAAAGGCGGAGATCCCGATGGTGAGCTCCTGTTGGCACTATCGACCAAACAACTGAGCTGACTGTTCACTCCAGGACATGATCCCCTTGTTATCGCTCGGACAATGGCTCAGAATGGTATCACCTTTGTGAGTCGAGCTCTTCTCATGCCTTTACTCGTAAGGACGCCCTGCTGATATCCACTTTCAGTTCATGGTAGCATGTGAAGACACACTCTCTGGCTATAGCGTGAGCTGAACGACGTTCGATGACAATGATGATCGAAGACCAGCTCTGATCGCTAAGACAAGGTGCTCCCTCTCGTAGCACGCCGTCGACTTTTTCCAAGCCATCTGCAATATGACATCAGGTGTGATGTTACCGCTCACCACGGCCGATTTGTTAGCGATGACCATTGTTGGAAGTGTTCTGGAGAATATGGACATGGAGAGACTGATAGGCGGTGAGCTGATAATGCATCCCCGGTTGATCCATCAGAAAATGTCCAAGCTGACGAATCACTCTTACTCTTACTCAGAGATCGGCGTGGAGGTGGCACAAAGGATCAGGCAGAAGGGCGAGACTATGGAGAGTGTGGAAGAAGTCGCTCAGTAAGTTGCCTCGTTGCCCTCTCATTCTCGGCAATGAATTGTGTTAGCTGACTGATACTTCCCCTACAGAGAACTACACGAGCGGCTCCTACTCCGAAACGAACAGACGAAGCAAGTTCACCTTCCCGAGGTGTATGTACCGCATGATAACGCGAAGAAGAACGTCTCGACCTGGATGAACGCCCAATACATCCAAGACGCCGTACCGAATATTTTGAACGTGAGCTGAAATACTCGTGATAGCTGCCACGGTAGATAGCTGACAGTCGTGTGAATTGCGCTATATAGGTGCCCGGTAAGCGACTTACCGACAAATTCAGAAAACAGAACTACTCTGCAGGATTCAACTATACTCCAGGTGGTCGTCTACCTCCTCGGCGCGTTTCTAGCGCAGCTACCGCATCAACCTCAACTTCAGGCGTGCCTCCAACGCCATCATCCCCTGAAGCGCCAGGATTACCTTCTTCCCCACCGTCAATGGCTACTAGT
This sequence comes from Kwoniella sp. CBS 6097, assembly GCA_036287355.1. Lineage (NCBI taxonomy): Eukaryota > Fungi > Basidiomycota > Tremellomycetes > Tremellales > Cryptococcaceae > Kwoniella > Kwoniella sp. CBS 6097. The sequence continues at coordinate 12,522,323 of CP143074.1, read as the reverse complement.
CCCTCCAGACGGATAGTCAGCGACTTCAAGCCTTTCGGCGCTACTTCCCCTCCAGGCAAGACTGGCGGTCTGAGTGTTTTTGGCGCACCGATGTTAGCTACTGGTCCAGGAGGCGGGATGTTCGGTAGTGCCGGTAAGACGCCGTTGATCAATGGTGGAATGAGAGGTGGGAATGCCGATGATGATGATGACGAAGATGACGATGAGAGTGGAACGAGGTTGAAAAAGGAGGCTATCTCTCTTGATCAGGTGAGTGTGGGCGTGGGGACGTCCTTTTTTTGGCATCAACCGAGGCCCTCGGAATCATGCGGACCCGAACGGCGGTTCGAAAGCAGATAGTGATGAAGGTCCGGCTTGAGGGAATTCCCAACCATGTATAGGCTTCGTTCTTTTCAGTTGGCTAATCTATCATGTTACTACGATCTACAGGCTCGACGAATCGCTACTCAGGCAGTCTTCCGTGCTGGTCGATTTTGAGCTGGGTAGGGGCGACACCATCTCCTATCTTCTGCGACCTTCCGAGCTTGTCCATGGGGTATCAATAGTAAGGCTGACAGAAAGGTGGGGTGAAGTAGTTTCCAGCAGGTAGGCCGGGATGTCGTTCAAATGTTAGACTGGATGTATATATATATTCATGTTTATGTGTATGTTATTCACTTTACTCGTTCACTTTACCTCGATGTTCCATACAATCACAAACGGTTTTGCTCACATGGCCATGATGTGTGTTATATATATATACATATCCATATACATATACATTCATCCAGCGATTCTCTTTTCGTACACAGCATCAATGTCAGGTACTAGTATCTGATACGTGGACACAGTATAGTCGACTTCAACACTACCAGGATTTCACATACAGATCTCGTACTGTGGACAGTCCCAGTCACAGCTTACAATTTACACACACACGCACATAAGTTCGATAAAATGATGAGATAAGATGAGGAACACGATGAACACGATGATTCGAATAATCTCCACTCCACATCGTTCTTTTGTGTTGACTTGCATTTGGTTTGTCTTTCACTGGAATTGCCCAATGTTCGTGCGGATATAACACTTGACCGCTTGACGCTGTAGGATGCGCGAGCCCTATTGCACTTACACTTTCATTGCCACTGCCAAATCCGCATTCTCATTCCCATTCACCGGTCGAGCGAGATAAGCCAACAGCAATTGATAGCGACTTGACCCCAAACCTGTTGGTCTTCCCTGAGCTTTCCACAGAGAAAATCCACTCTCCTGAGACTTACAGCGGAACGTAGAGACGGTTGTTTATTATATTACATGATGCATCGATATGGGCAGTACTCCCCAGCCCCTTGTAACGTAAAATATCTTACTGTCATGCTTTTGATGATGATGATAAAGATGCTGGGTGGCGTGAGTACTCGATTGAACCAGACGTACGTCCGATGAAAAAACTTGTTCTCTGCGAATTCAAGGGCGTCTCTCTCTCTCTCTCTTTCTCTTCGGATAGCGCGGTGAAGATGAGATCATGTGGGATTCTCGATCCGATGAAATCGCCGCGTCCGCTTCCAATATAGCCCACGTCTATGCAAATGACAACAACCCAATGTAGTTTTGATCTTTTCAAAAACTCGACCACTCCTTTGGCTTCGGATTTCGGGCTGCGGGCTTCGGGCTTCGGGTCGCGTTGTTTTACTTCCTCGCGTAAGTGACCTGCAAGACAAGAAAAAAAAAGATCAAAACGGAATGAACGGTCATGTGTATCAGCAAAATGACCCCCAAAACTATAGACGTCGAATTCGATCAACTGGTTAACCAGCCAAAGCGGAGCGGAGTGGAGCGGAGTTGCTAGCCGGGAACAGCGGATTGCAAAACAGCCGTCACAGCGAAAGTTTTGATATCCCAATTTAGACTCACCTTCATCTTGGTCTCACCGTCAATCTTAAAGTTGTGCAGAGCGTCTTTGGCCACTGTAGCAGCACCCTCGTCTGCAAACTCGACGAAGGCAATGTCTTTCTTGGCGGGGATCGTTCGAATCTCGACCAGTCCAGGGTGTCTATAACCGTTGAGCGTGCGCACAAGCGTCAGCAGAGTGAGCGATAGGAGACATAATTCACATGATGCGATTGTTTGATATTCAAACGAGATGCGAGATGCGAGGCCAGAGTGGGGTCAGTAGGAGCAGGGAGGGAGGGAGTTGGGACCAAGGGAGAACACCGTGAGATGCCGACTGCCAACGTACACTTCGAATACCTCGCGCAGGTCCTCTGACGTCGTACCTTCCGGTAAATTCTGGAGAAACAGTACGCTGTTGGGTGGCAGGTACTCGTCGGGCATCTGGAGTCGCTGTTTCTTCAATGGCGCAGCACCCGTCTCCTCTACGAGCATGAGCGTAATCGTAAGCGTCAGAGAGAGCATGCACGGGCAAGGGCGAGGCGTGAGGCGTAAGGCGTGTATCGGCAATCGGGGATCGAGTCGTGTGAATTGAAGGGGAGGCAATGGTACGGTACGGAAAGTGGGATGGGTCAGCCTTTAGCTCTATTACAGAGACAGCGAATGCTAGATATATCGGACGGTCTCTCCACCCTGGCGTGCTCTGGGCCAGCAGGGACAGGATTGTAACGTATATTATGCCCATGTGATTAGGGTGGAAGAGGTAGGACAAGCGAAAGTAACTTCTGTATCCATACACTCACCCGCTTTGAGCTTGGCCTGGGCCTTTTGTCGTAAAGGATTATTCCGTCTCTTGATCTCTATTGAATGGTTTATAACTGTTAGCTTAAGAGCTCTAGCGTCCTTCCCTGATCCAGATGAAGGTAAGGTTTGGAGAACCGAGACTGATGTTGGTCTATGGATAAGTTGCACTCAGTTAGAGAGGTTTCACCACCGGTACTCACTCTTCTCCTCTAATCTTCGCTTCTTGTGCTCTTCCAGCTGTTCATCTCCATCCAGCTTCTTCACTACGCTATCTGATCTTCCTCTGGCGAACGATATTTGCTGTAGGAGTTGAATCATACGAACAGACAATCATCATCAGCTGACAAGCTTGTTGTTCGGACGGATATTTCCCCCTTAGAATGAGAGACCAAATTACAAAAGCGAAAAACAGCCCATAGTACAACTCACGATGGCTTTACCATACAATGGGAACTCTGCCACATCCTTCCTCGCCTCATTGGCACTCTCCACATCAGGGAAAGAGACAAAGGCCTGCCCTCTCATTCGGACATTACGGTGCGCTACGACGGGCAGGACGGGTCGATAAGGCTTGAATAGTGATGCGAGAGTCTCTTTCAGTACTACGAGATGATCAGACGGAATATTCACGTATGTCAGCTGGCGGTCCACCCTGACCCTATCTGTACCAGTTTAGGATAGAAGATAGGCAGCATTTGATCGAGATTTGAGACTGCAGCTTTGCTGGCCCCTTTCCGGCCTGGCGACTACGCACCGACACCATATCTGTTGATTGGAAGGGCGCAAACAATTCGAGCCTTCTCGCCAGTATGACAGTCAAGAGGCGATGTGTAATCAAGTGCAAAATGAAAACATCGCAACCCACCTGGTATTCTGACATGCTCATTCAAATTCTGCAGATACAACGTCTCGCAAGCATCATCTGGTATCTTCTCTCCAACTTCCTCTACCTCCTCCGCCTTTGCCGGTACTCCAGCTTGAGCTTCAGCTTCAGTTTCAGCCGAACCAGCTCCGTTCTCTGTCTGTTCCGATCCTACACCCTCTTGTCCGTTTGAGGCCATGTTGACATCTCCATCCCCATCAGCGTCGGCGTCGGCGGGCGCGGAAGCAGCAGCACCAGCATCCTCAGTCGGTGGAGGCGGCTGCGACTGGGATTCTACCTCGATAGGTTCCGAAGGCGGAAGTGGGGGCGGTACGTCTACTTCGGCCATTTCAACTTCAATTCCAATTTCAATTTCAATTTGACACTTGGCGTTGTGGTTCAGTGGCAAGTGGCCGATCTGAGAGGATATGTATGCGTAGCGAGGTGAACGATGATAGAATTGTCCAACCCAGCAGTCTAAGCTTGATAGCTGTGTGTTGAGGATGTTGAGCAGGATACTGAGTAGCAAGCATCGAGCAACGAGCAACAAGCAGCAAGTAGCAAGCAACGATGAGGGTGGATCACTCACTCGATTATTTTACAGTCTGCTTTATTACCGAATTTATCCCGTCTCCTCCCTTATTCTGGTCGGCGATGACCGCCCTAAACGAGATATGGTTGCGGGCCTGGGTATTATCTATGAGCTATGAGTAATCGTGATGTCTCGTATGGCGTGGGACATTCCTTACTATAGCTTGTGGGGCATATATATATGACGGGCAGTCCCATGATATGAACCTCGTACACAGCAGCTCCCTACTTTCTTACATTTTGCAGAGCAAAGCAATCTAGATAAGGCTCAAACAAACCCTCTCCAGCGAAGCATCCCATAATGACCGACTCAAATGCCCGAGCGACACCCCCTCATCCACTGCTAAAAGCAAATGTGATAGACGCCAAGATGCAGACCAAGGGGCATTATTTGCATCCTGAAGCTAAGAGGACGGGCGTCTGTATGTCTGATATGGGTGAGTGACTGTGGGATCCAACAAAACAGATAGCTGTGCGCTTGGTTTCATAATTACGTGATGAAGGGGATGTTGCAGCCTAGAGTGTGATCACAGGCTGAACATGGAGGAGTAGAATACTTTGCTTGAATGTGACTGGACGGGACTGACGATTGGGCTGTATGGCTCGTGTTGTTCCTAGTCGGCATGTCCGGATTGGGCGTACACAAGGTCCGATTGCCTCCTCATGGAGAATCAACGGTGAGTGACCACGGCTCAATTTTCGCTCTCCTGACAACCCCGACGAGCCGCTCTTTCTTCACTCATCGATCTGGTCTCTCTGAGCTCATTTGTTGTGTGAATGCCTATCAGCGTATCCACTACCATCTCCACGACTCGGAATGGCTCTACGTCCTATCAGGCTCAGGCGTGCTACAACTCATCGACGCCTCGCTCGAACGGGTTCTCCACCCTACAAAGCACGCCGCAAGCATTAGCAGCTCATCAACCACCGAAGATTCCCCTAATCCTGACTCCGACGCTCTTCCGGCACCGAGTGGACAACCACAATCAGAGCGACATCAAGGTCATGCGCTGACTGACAAGTACACAGTTGAAGAACGTGAGATCTCCGGGGGCGATTTCATGGGCTTTCAAGGTGGGATTGGGGCTAGTCAGTTCGCTCATGGTCTTAAAGCTGGAGATGAAGGTATAGAATATTTGATGGGAGGTACGAGGGAAAGAATTGACATTTGCTGTTATCCAGAGTGAGTTGGAATGAGTACAGCTTGGATCGAATCACTTTGACACCCACCGCCCATTCACCTCCCATCCCATCCCATCCCATCCTATGCCCCATACATGACAATGACGCGTGATTAGACTTTTCTGCCAGAGAAGAGAGCAGGCTGCTATTTCTACCAGTCCAGAGAGCTCGACCTCGTGGGGCCCAGGCCAAAACAGAAATATTATCGCTGACTCGCTGTTTGCTTGACCCTGGATTGCCAATCGCAGACTGGGCATCAGTAACGTCTTCGAACAGCGTAAAGAAGGTGAAATCAAAGCCGAGATACGCGAAGCGTAAGCGGCTTCCAATGGCGTTTCCGATGAATCCCAGCTCGCTTGCTTATACCGATCATCGATCAATTGATACTAAACCTCCTATTGAATTTGGACTTCAAGAAGTATCAGACGTTAGTCGAAAGTGGATCTGTACCTCGTATATCGTATCAATCTGAAGATATTGCCTAGTTGTATGCAAGAACTTGAATTGTATATACACACCCGAATTGAAATGCAGGCAAAATGAGCTTGAATGCAGAGAAGAAGTGCCGCTCATTGGATCTCAGTGCACAGGGATCGCCTTATGATGCAGACTATGGTCCCCAACCGCAACCCGGCATGTTGATGTCGACGTTGGACAGTTACGCCGTCCTGCTGTTACCGCGCACAGTGCTGTACGAGATCGATCTGACATGGCAGACTGCACATATTCATACTTATCGATCAATCCGTGGTTCCGTATTTCCGTATTTTTGTATTCTACGTTTTCTCTTCTTATTCTATTTGGATACTTGACTACCTTTGAAATCGATTGTTATCCTCAACTGTCTACTATCTACTGTCCCACCGGTATTGCCTCATCCTCAACGCAGGCAGGGCCGAGCGACTCCCATAGTGGGAATTATGACTTAGAGGGAAAGGGCAGCTTCGACGTCGCTCTATCCCAGCGAATTGGACAAGGTATTCCGGATCAGCATAATGAATCGCGACGAAAGACCAATCATGAGGGGGGGGGGAGAACGGTGAAGCTGACACGCGAGACGGAAAGGAGGTTTATGTTGCTCTACGTACCACTTTGGTGCTTCGGGCAGGGAACCATGTGATCTTGCCGTCCTTGACGAGGAACTTGGAGAAGTTCTATGGTAGCACACAGAGTGCCATGATGACGACAATCAGCTCAGCTCAGCTCAGCACAGGTTAGTCGAAAATTAGAAGGGCGTATGCGCGTATGCGGAAAGAGAATAAATTTGCTCTTGAATCTCGGATTTTGCCTCTTGAGTCTTGACGAGCGTGGTTGTGAAGATCGTGTGGGAGGGATAACTATATATACTGTCACTCACCCAGTCGATGGCCTCCACGGGAGGGTTGGAGTGCTCTTTGAGGTATTTCCAAATAGGCTGAGTCTCAGGCCCGTTCACGTCGGCCTGAGCAAGAGCAAGAGGAAGGACGAGGATTAGCAGAGGAAACCTTCTCGCTTTGTTCCTTCCTGACCCATGTTGGACATACTCCCTTTCACAGTGGTACAGCGAGGGATGGCAGGAAGCAAGGATCTAGACGTAGGTGGCTCGGTCGTGGGCTAAGCTGCACAGAACTCACCTTCTTGGCGATGGGGAAGGTGACGCCGTAGTTGAGTTGACAGAACTGGAGCACTTCGTCGTCCGTACCGGGTTCCTGAGCTTTGAACTGAAATAAAAAAATCAAAGGCAGAAAAGAGAGTAAACAAACAAGTTGTGAGTTTTCATTCAATCAATCGATATATCTTTCAACTCTCAAATAGTTCAATGCTGGCAATACGGCGACAAGCTAAGAGGAGGAGGACAACAACAAGAAATTGCTCATGACTCACCTGGTTGCAAGGGAAACCAATGATGACCAAGCCTTTGTTCCCGTATGACTCGTGCAAAGCTTGCAGCTCCTTGTACTGGGGAGTAAGACCTAATAAATAACCATACGTCGCCATAAGTGAGCAAGTCAGCAAGCGGAGTTCCAATCACATATCCAATAACGAGCATCCAATCTAAGATTGGGAGATACGGGTAGTGTATTTGGTTTGAGGAACACCTGTACGAGTTCAGAACTCACCGCACTTGCTTGCTACGTTGACGAAGAGTAGGGTCTTATCCTTCAAGTCGGACAAGGCGATCTCAGATTTGGAAAGCTCGACCTGTGCCGTTGCCATGAGACACATTCATGATTCATGATCCCACATGAGACAGTGTCATGGGGTGGGACGTCATGGAGAAAACAAAAAGGCGAGAGCAATCCATGGTCAGCTGACCGCTTTGTATTTATGAGGATATTGATGGGCGCATAGACGAGTCACGACAGGACGAGACACACGAAGAACGACGAAGGACACGGTGGGATTTGCCTAATGTTAGGCTTCAGGTCGCGCTGACTCACAGTGTATGAGTAGATATCGGACATGTTGGCAATTCTATTGTTGACTTGGTTTCTGTCGCTGTTTCCGCACTGATGTCAATACGGACAAGTAAGCTGTTTTTGGGAGTATGTGTTGAGTCTTGAATACGAATGGTTAGTTCTATAGACTGTTGACTTTGAGCACGTCTTATTCCCTTCGGACGCCTTCGCCGTCATCACCGGGGGATTGAGCTGAGCTGAGCTAGCTTTCGGACTCCGCCGAAAGGGAGATTACCGACCGACGCACCTGCAGCTGCAATCGATCGTGAGACCCAACAGCTGATACTTCGAGTCAAGGCTGCGTGCATGATCCGGCCGTGCGATATTGACGAGAGAACGAGAGAACGGCTATCCTATGCTATGTTGGTTCATTATACGTGGTCTGGCATGATGCATATACAGTACGCGATCGTAATACACAAGATGTTGATATACAGAGGTGAGGATATGATTACAACATTTCGTACATTAGATCCAAGGTTTCCTTCTCCGCGCCATCGGCTTTGAGCCAACTACGAGCGCAAAGGGAAGTAAATTCACTATTCTGTAATCTCCCCATCTTCTAGCTCCTCATCACAATCATGTATCTTCCGTCTCTTCCTATCTCGCACCTCCATATCCACATCGTCAGCTTCTGCAGGGTCCGTAACATGATCTTGGTCTTCATCTTCATCGCGTCGTCTCACTGATCCCCTGGGGCTGGGGCCATCCACACCTAACGCATTTGAGGGGGGATTTGAACCATTAATAGGCTGGTTGTGCGATCCCCCGTTCAAGGAGTCGCCGTTATGGTTAGTGGGCTCGTCGGGTCGATTCCCATCAGCGACGCCTGTAGGTGCAATTGTTCGTTCGGCGCAAAGTCCATTCCGTTGTTCCAAATCCCGTCTGGAGTACAGGACAGCGACCAACCTATCGCGTTGCTGATAGACCTTGTCAACGTCGGCACCGGGCACTCCCTCGTCCTGTCGGCCATCATCTTTCTTCCCCAGTCCGAGCGTCGCATCACTAACCTCCAACCCCTCGCCGCTGTGAGATCTGTTGGTAGGTACTTGAGAGCGATCGCGGATCAGATTCGACCCTCCCTGGACTTGAACCTCTACGATATAATGCAGCATATCTCCCAGAGGGGCCACAATGATGTCCCCCGGAGTGAGCGAGACATCCAAGTTGAGCTGTGGGAATCGGACAATAGCAGGTCGTCCGCCTAGATGAACGATGAAAGATGGCGTATCACCATGATCGAGCGCTAGAGATGGATATGTCGGTAAGATCCCTCCTGTCCGACCGATGAGAGCAGTCGTCGCCATACCCAGGAAATCTTCAGATCCCGGAATTGCAGGAGTGTCGCGAAAGTGGTGCTGTTGGTGCTGGTGGTGTGATTTCGCTTGGGATTGACGGTGTTTGTATGGATCGCCTTTTGTAGGCGGGAAGATTCCTGGTAATTGTTCGAGCACTGCCGGTCTGATACGTTTCAAAACACTTCGTAGCTGGTCTATCAATGGACCACATCGGTCGGGAGTACCTTGATTACTTTTCGGATCATCGCAATCGAAATATCGGTCGTAGGATTCCGTCGTACTTGTGCCATTCATAGCCTTTGTAGATGCGGAGAAACAATACCCTCTTGAGGGGCCGCGAGAGATATTCCCGACTTGTAGAGTAGCATGATGCAAACCTCGAGCTTCCTCGATCTGTTCGCCGTCATGGTCCACCGCAGACGATTCCGATGTACCATCCTCCACATCTTCGCTGGACCGTTCTTCCCTCATAGGCGGAGGGAAGCTCGTATCTCTTGACAAAGAGTTCATTTCGTGCCGATTGATGAGCACGAAATGAGTCTTGATCTGTCTTCTCACTTGGGAGTTTAAGATCCCACTGAATCGCATCACGTGTACTCTATGACTCAAATCCGGCCTCGAATTCACCATAGCCTGATGTGAGGATCCGCTCATGGTGATAGTCGGAGTGTAGGGCAGCGGACGACTGACACTAGTGGCCGCCAGTAATAAAGTGAGGACCATCGCTTGAAGGTCGCTGCGTTGATTCCGTCGTTGTCTCGCTGCCGAAGCGGAAACCAAAGTCGAACCTGATTTGTTTTCCGAGGTGGACGCAAGTTGTGAGGGAGCGGTGGTGCAATCATGCGCACGAGTCAAGATGAAGTAATGTATGAGGTCTACAGCTATATCGCTTGGTTCAGGGATATACTCTATCGTCCCATTCAACGTGGCTATCGTCCGAAGAACCGGTTCGGAAGCGAGCTCAACATCGGCCAACAAGATGCCACTTTGCAATAGCTCTGTTATTCGCTTCCTGATTTTCTTTCTCTGAAGTCTGGGCAGGGGTATAAGTGACACCCCGAGCGACTTGAGCTCCTCGTCTACATCGCAAGGTAAAACCTCCAGGATCCCAACGGTAGATGGGGTTGCCGCTGCCGCAGAACCAGTAGAAGTAGTTGAGGTATTCCGCGAAGGCCGAGGGTGTGTTGATCTGGGACTGGGATTGGGATTGATTGGAGTGGCCTTGGCTGCGTTGGCTTTGGTCTGGTGGTCGGGCTGTTTGTGGATGGTGTCCAGAGCTGGGGGAAGACCGTACACCGCTCTGGACGAGGTGATCGAGTCGGTCCGGTTCAAGTAAGTGTTATGGGCGTATGACATGATGCGTCTCGAACCGAATGAGAGTGTCAGAGCAGGGCTGAAGGACTGAGGAGAGTCCACTCAGCCTGGATAATGTATGTCATGTAAATTCACATGTCTTTCAATGTCAGCGTATGTATAATAGACCAAGTTGCCTGTACTAATATGATACATCGATGAATGTGTAATCTCACCGGGAGCAGTGTGGGCGATCATCGCCAGGCTTTCATTGTTCATAGGAACGCAGAGGATCCAGCGAGAGAGAGTGTCTAGGCAAGTGAGATACGCTTTCCTCAGATGAGTCGTCGTCCAGGTCTGTCGTGGGTCCGTAAGTGCGATCAGTTCCAGGTGAGAGTCTAAGCTGCATTGGAATGCTGATGCTGGCTTCGCATTCATTTATTTCTTATTTCGCGCGCTCAGGCTCAGGCATTCCGGGCATCCTTCTGATCCAACGGAAACTTCAGCCACGTGATTTCTTGGTGGGTATAACGGGAAATACATGTGCAGTAACCGTGGGAAAGTGCTTGTGAGGTATGTCCAATGCGCGGCGGAGAGAGGCGACTGACTTGTTTCGGCCAGAGTCAACAAACAATGCACAATGCACCATGCAATGCAAACACCCTCTTTTCACTTTCTTCACCTTGTATTTCTGCGATTTCTACTTTTTCCACTCGACTTGCCATACCTGGTCATCATCTTGTCATCACATCACTCTATATTCCTCTCCATTCTGACTGTACTGCATCCAACGCATATATACCTTGCATCCGCCATGGACGCTCACGCTAGAGCGAGGATGCCCCCGCCGCATCAAACGCCCAAGGTCGCCGCCCGAAGCGCAAGACCCCTCGTCCCCAAAACACCCGCTCATCTCAAATCACCACCACTCACCACTTCGCACAATCTCAACACACCCCACCACCCTCATGATGCATCATCATCGCTCTCCAGTGTGCTGTCGCCGAAAGAAGGTGGTGGATCAGTAAAAATCAAAGTGAAGAGCGCTATTACCCCCGAATCGAAATCCAGGCTGCTTATCAAGCCTATGGGCGCCAGAGCCCAAACATCCTCCGTACCGCCTCTACCTAATTATACACCATCGATGAAGCTGGTCAGCAACAGCAGAAGACCGATCACTCCTGATCAGATGCGGCTGGCAGATGAAGGTTGGATGAGTGCTGTACCGGGTGAAGAGGGGTTTGTAGCTGGGCTTGATGATTACGAGGAAAATACAGCAGAGACGGAAGCGGTGCTTGTGTCTGTCAGGTGAGCTGCCCTTTCCATGATACCTCATGTAATCTGAGCTCAAAATTACATTCTTTCTCCAGAGTACGACCACCCAATCCTATCGAACTGAGATCGGACACGGGCTGTGTTTGGACAATGCCTGAGCATGATCAACATATCATCAAACTTGCCAAAGGTACCGAAGGCATGCGTGAGGACAGGGACTGGATCTTTGGTATGTTCACTGACACACTCAAACGTCTGACCTATACTGATCAAGCGCTGAAATGCGACGTCGCAGATCGGATTCTGCCCCCTGATTCAAATAACGGGAGAACATACGGTACTTCGGCCAGAAGGCATGTGCGATGTAAGTCATATCCCATGGATAATCTAAACATTCTTCAAAACCAATACTGACAGGTCTGTAAACGTGGCTATTTAGCTGCTATGGAAGGCTACAATGCGGTCATTTTCGCCTATGGTCAAACTGCTTCTGGCAAAACCCACACCTTGACCGGATCAACCATGGAACCAGGTATCATCCCCTTATCCATCTCTGATCTCTTCGCCCAGATCCGATCTACTCCAGACCGAGAGTTCTTGCTTCGAGCTTCATATCTCGAGCTGTACAATGAGACGATCTTCGATCTCTTATCGCCTGTAGCCGGGACCGAGCTACATTTGAGCGAGAGCAAGAAGGGGGTAGTCATCAATGGATTGACCGAAGTTGCTGTCAGGACGGAGCAGGAGGTCCGGAAATTGCTTAGAGCTGGTGAAGATAGGAGGAAAGTAGGAGCCACGGATTGGAACGCTAGGAGTTCTCGAAGTCATTGTGTATTCCGAGTGGTGGGTGACAGATTCAACGGAGAAGAGGAAATGATGCTGATAATTGTATCTTGCCATTAGACCATCGAGTCTCGAGCCAGGTCAGGCGCCGTCGAGGAGACCCCCAATGGTGCGAGAACTCCAGGTGGAAGATTGAAAGCGGCTGGAGACAAGATGACCAGAATCAGTACACTTTCGATCATCGGTATGTTAGCTGGATAGAGCGTGGCAACCGAAACGCGGGAAGCTGACCTGAATCGTCATGGGCAGATCTTGCTGGATCGGAAAAGCACACTTCATCCAAAGAGAGGAATGCCGAAGGAAAACATATCAATCAATCGTGAGCCTACCATGTATCCCTCGTCCTATGTGTCCATCGTGGATAAGAAGCTCACTCTTGCGGAATTTCTTTGTATGTAGCCTTTTGACATTGAAGCTTGTTATCTCAAAACTCGCCGATCTCGCATCCAAGCGAAACGTCACCCACGTGCCCTACCGAGACAGCAAACTGTGAGTCTCCCTGTACATCTCGTCTATGCTTTCGGTCTTCTAACAAGACTTCCGCAGTACTCGACTGTTGCAGAACTCATTATCCGGAGACGCTCTCATTTCCGTGATTTGTACCGTATCCCCTTCGCACATCAACCTTGCCGAGTCTATCTCAACCCTCGCATTTGCTCAAGGTTTGAAGAGAGTCGTTCTCAAGGCTCAGAAGAAGGAAGTCGTGGATCCTCAAGCGTTGATCCAGCAATATCAGAACGAGATCGCCGAGCTCAGGGCTCAGTTGCGAGAGAAGGAGGCGACCGGCGGCACTAAATCTGGATCGAGCAAGAGTGATGTGAGTTGTCTCGACGTTACAAATCGCGATTCTCCGAATTCTGGCTAATGCGTGTCGATTCGCAGAAGGAGAAGAACGAGGCTATGGAGAAGAGGCTCAGCGAGCTCAAGAGTATGATCTTGACTTCGGTCAGCGTCAATTCGCCCAACCCAGACGACCAATCGGCAGTAAGCAGACCAAGGCACCTGTCATCGCACTCTTCGTCTCACTGACTGACTCCGTTTTGTCGTGCTATTCGGCTCAGATGATCCCACCAAGCCCCGCGAAGATGAAATACCCCAAGTTGGAATACGACAGACCTTCGGCGGAACTCTTGGAAGAGCTGCATGCTGAACAACTTCATCGAGCGGAGCTGGAAGACGAAGTAGCGAGGTTAAAGGCTGAGTTGGCGACTAGACCTCTCGAGCCGAATAAGCAGATCGTCGTGCTGCAGAATGAAGTCAGCGAATTACGATTGATTGCCGGTAAGTAACCATCATTCCTCCTACCTTCGATCTCGCACTCACGAACGACTTGGGTCTCGCTGATGACTCGATGTCCTGTACGACTCACGCAGACGACTACGAGCGACATCTGTTAGAGCCTTCACGTAAAGTTCGAGCAGACGTCGAGAAGGAGTTCTCGGAAAAGTTCAAGACGCTTGAGAATCAGCTGGACAGTAAGAAGATCTGGGCGAATAGACTCGATGAGAATGTACGGTTCCTCACGCAGGAGAACAAGTCTTTGGCTTCGGTGAGTCCGCGCACTTCTACCTACCTATGCTGCATCGTCATTGTTGAGCTACTCTCCGCAATGCTGTTGTTGAACGTCATGTTGAAGTGACTAAGCTGGCTGGTCGATGCTGCCAAAACGAAAGTAGCTGACAATTCCCATTTTATTTTTGCATTATAGCGCTGCGAGGAGGCCGAAGCGAAAGTATCGCAAATTATAGAATTCATCAACCTCGCCTTGTCTCCTTCCTCCGACGCCGACTCATCAACATCGCCTGTCCGAGGTATTTCGGATTCGTACGACGAAGCACCGTTTTCGGCATCAGCAATCCCACCCACATTGGTAGTATCAGATGATTTCTCACCGTCGCCTACAGCCCATGGTGGGATCGGTGGCAAGTCTACCTTGACGCTCTCTGCATCAAAGATGAGAGCTACGTTCTCCCAGATGGACTTGGCTAGCTTCAATGACAAGTTTGGAACGTTGACTGTTTCAGGTAAAGGACGAGGCGGAGCGGGAGGAGGAGGGGGTTGGGGGATGGGTAAGATGTTGAGAGAGGAAAGTTCGTTCGGGCTTGCTGAAGTCGCTGGATGCGAGGATGAGGATGATGGGTTTTAGTCGTGTGTCGACATCTAATCATCCTCATTTCCTTCCAGTGTTCCGGTGTCTGGAAGTTTTCTTTCTTCTCCTTTGCCTATATCACTTTCTTTCAGCTTGCTTTGTATCTTATATTAGTTGATTCCAAGTCTCGCTACGAACATTACACGTTACACAATACAAATTACACATTACTCATACTTGATACATCCTTGAATAGTTCAGATACGATCCGATCTTGGAAAATTGATGCACATAACGACTTTGCTCCTTGGGGGCGAATTTATCTGCACAAAGATTCATACATTGGGTTCGGCAGAAAAGCAATACAATACTCGTATATGAGCAACCAAACTGGACACGACGACGTCTTTTTCTATAGAGAATGAGAACCGGGGGGGGGGGTAAACAGCTTCATCTCTTCATAGTCACACACACACACACACACACACACACACACACACACACACACACACACACACACACACACACACACACACACACACACACACACACACACACACACACACACACACACACACACACACATGCCGTACGGGGTTGCGTGCTTTCAGGGGCTACAAAGGATAGGTAATAGGTAGAGAAAGCCGTTGACTGGTTGGGAGATCCAGTCAACCGACACTAATCCCATCCGTTCATTCATTACTCATCAGGATACATGATAAACGCATAAAATGACAAGTAACTTACTGTCTACTGTCGTCCATCAGACCTGTCCTTTTTATACCTTACTTGCGAGGAACTTATCACCAGGTTTTTTCTCATCCCGTCATCATGCCTGATCCAGATCCAGATTCAGAGAGCAAGACGGACATCATCATTGCTATTCCACACACGTGAGTCAAGTCAAGCGAACGACCAGACCATGAATAGCTAGGTTTGTGGACATATGTGTGCTGCACTCGCATTGACTGTACTTATTACACTGTACGGTTATCATGCTGTAAAAGATACTCTACTCAGACATTGATGCTTATGACGGTTTCTTCTCTCCGTACCACTTGCATCTCCCCCATCATAATGTAGGGCCGATGAAGATCAAATGGAGAGGATCATTGCTCGAAGCAAGACTTATATCTTCCGAAAACAGCTCTATGATCAATCCGTACGAAGGGTTTGGTGCTACGAGACAGCGCCTATCAAAGCCATCACACATATATGCCTCATCGAACCCGCTCATATCAGACCGCCTCAGCCGAAGATGAAGCCGAAGCCCAAGGCCAAGGCCAACTCCAACTCGCGCCCCTCCAAGAAGCCAAAGCTTGAGCTTGAACCTAAGAAGGACACGTATACACCTCTACCCGAGAACGGAATAGGAAACGACCTTTTCAATGCCTATGATCCAACATTCGAAGGATTTGACTATGCGTACAAAGTAGTTGGATGTTGGAGAATCCCAGCTCGGATCACGTTGGATACTATGAAAGATGATTATGGGATAAAGGCACCGCCTGGAAGAGGGGGTGGGGTAATGTATACCCCTGAAGGGATTAAGAGGGATTACAAGTGGGATGAACAGGTTTGTCTCTGGGAGGAATAGAGAGGGACGAGACCGCATCGAAAAGTTTACTTGTTGTATAATCATCCGATGATACATGGACATGTACATGGTACATTCCTCAGCTGTGAATGCAAGCTACTTCTACTGCTTGTGCCCTCTAGGCTGCAGCAAGTCAGTCACGTCTGCCGTCAAGGCAAGTGTGCTCGTGCCTGTCATGTCATGTCTGACTGGCCCTGAGATGAGTAGTGATCTACACAGTCTCGGGACAGAGCCGGATCTGAAGCCCACAAGCCACAAGAATATGCTATATGCTATGCTATGCCATGCTATACATGAGAGTCTGAGCTTAGGCAGGTCTGAACTCTGAGGATTGTACTCGCATCATAAAAGCGTACCGGGCTGCAAAGGAATCAAGGACTGACGCCAAGCTTAAGCGGTAAAAATAAGCTTTCTTTGGCTGAAGCGGGATTATCCAAATGGGAGGACGGAGGACGAGAAAGATAAGATACATACGAGTACCTAATCTAATAGTCACTCGACCCGACCGGTTCCCATCCATATAATAATCACCACATTCACTTTGATTTCATTTTCCCAAGACGCATCACATTCATTCCCACCCTCGTCTTTTAACAATTCTCCATTCACCATTCTCCCACCATCATCTTCTTTGCCCCCCCTTTTCTCTCCTCATCACTGTATTTTTCAACTATCCTACCCTACCCAACTCTCACCCTTCATTTCCAGTTGACCCATCTTCAACAGCGTATGGCCCCTTTCTTCCTTCTCCTTTGTCTAGCTCTCTCCAATATGGCTCTCAATCCTACCACCTCTACAGGAGCCGAGATTTCTGGCAACTCGACCTCTGGCTCCAACGATACCGGCCCCGAACCCATCTCATCTTCCACAGGACCTCCTGCACCCGTCGCCTCCCAGAACTCACCGATAGTAGGCACCGGTACCCGAGCCGGCGAGAGGAATACCGACCATCCTCACCCCGTAGCGGTGTACGATGTCGTCAATGATGATCCGACCGACGAGACACCCGTCAGTTTCCAGGTGGACTCGCCTATCGTCATGCTCTGGCGTGATCTCTGGATTCTCATCAAGAACCGCCGAACCCTCCCTCTGATTCTTTCACCTCTGCCTTCCTTAGGGGTAGATGCAACCAACAACGGCTTGTTCCAGCAAGTCGGATTAGTGTTGGTCTCGATCCTCATCACGATCCTTTGCCTGGCTTCCTTCTTCGTTGGTATCCCCATGCCTGTATTGGCTGTTGGCGTACTCAGCGGATGGATCATTTTGGTCAATGCCTTTCAGCCAAAGGATAGAGTCACCAGACAGACCGTTGTTGGAGATGACAAGTTTGACAAGGAGACTTGGCTCTTGTGAGTTTGAGTTTGAGTTTGAGTTGGGCCCTGCCCCGCTCCATCCCAAGACAATTACACATTCCCTTGACCCATGTCAACTTCATGATGACGTGAGACAAGACAACCTCACCTCACCGGGACACCCCTGCCCTGTTTCTCCTTACCAACCCAACCGAACCGAACCGCAACGGCAAATCCCCACCTGACACTGACACTGACACTGACATTATCTTCTCCTTCAGCGTCAACGGTATTGGCACCTCTCGAAGCGGACTTCAACTGATTCTCAACGCGCTGTTCAAGCTCTTCGGTCGTAAAGTTATCGGAATCGAGAACAGGACTTTCGGTATCTGGTTTGACTTGGTGGAATGTATGCTTCAGAGGGATCTTACTTGGCAGACTACTGATACCAGGATGGGCTACAACGTGAGTATCGAGCTCTGCTATGTGTGTGATCAATCCCGCTTTTTCGATGATGTCTTTCCTTCCACTTTCGAGATCGTCGCGTGGACCTGCTGCAGTGTATCCGGGCAAGATTTGAGGACGATGGCTAATATCCCGTCTCATTTGTCAATGATCCAGATCATCGCGAGCCACATCGCCGACCCGAATAAAGAAAAGGTGGTCCTCATGGCCCATTCTCAAGGCGGTATTATCATGTCTTCTTGGGTGGTAAGTAAGATGAATCGCATTGTTCTTTCCTTAACATCGGGTTACATCGTACCAAAGGATTCGATTTCCTACGTCTTGCCGTCAAACACCTCTGTCTTTCCTACTCTTCTGCCTCGTTCCCCAATGATGCCCAAGTCCAGTCTTTTGTGAATGCACTGCTGATTCTCGATGTCTCATTTCAGGACCAGCTGCTCGCCGATTTCTCCACTGATCAACTAAACAAAGTCGAGATCTACACTTTCGCCTCCGCCGCCAACCACTTTAGTATCCCGTCTACCGTGAGGGGCGGTCCATCTTTCGGTCGCGTAGAACATTTCGTCAATACCAAGGATTTCGTCTCTTGCATCGGTGAGTCAATCAATGGGAATATGCAATCATATTGCTGTGATACCGCCACACTGCATCTTTCTCCATGCAATGAACGTGAACACTGTGAAAAGTGGCTTACCTGATCAATCGTTACATAGGCCTCCTCGCCTTTGCACCCATTTGTCCTCCCGCAACACCTACCGACCCCGATGTTCCCAAAGTCAACGGCCGTTTCGCAGGCAGGATCTTCAAGCGAATCAACCACACAGGTCATCTCCTCTTGACCCACTAGTAAGTCGAGGACTCCAACTATTCACTATCGCATATCCTCTTTCCCCTCCGCTCTGACCGGACCATGAGTCATTGCTGACAACTGAGATGTGTGTTTGTTCGCTTGCTCAGCCTCAAAGACGGCGACTCGATCCTTGAAGATCCGACAGTCAAGGCTCACAGCAAGCTCGCAAGCTATCTCCAGTAGTCCAGTAGTTCAGAATCAGCGACACCTGGTGTTGAGGTGAATGAAGAGTGGCCGACAACTTTATCCCTGATCCCCTTATTGATCGGTGTACTCCAAGAGATCCTGGATATGACCAGAAATGGTTTGTCGATCGCATTATATCGGTAGTGGTGTCAAACCCCAGATCGGGTTAGGGCAACCAGACAGGACCCGTCGTATATGTATCGCAATCTGTATATAGCAATAGTGATAGTATCCTTCTCAGAACCGTTTTAGTAGGTTGTATATACATAAGGTTAGTGGTCCTATTCCGTTTCAGTAATCGAAGCGAGCCCAATGGCTGGCTATGCTGTTATAGGTTGTATGTATATGAGATTTACTCAACACCCCACGTCATGTTATACTATGTTATGTTATGTCATGTTATGTCAAAACACCCCGTGGACAAACTGATCTCTTGTATTGCTATTGCAATACATCTCTACATCTACAGTACCTTGATACTGATTTCAAGACTACTGTAATCTCCTAGGCTCGCAGGATTGAGAATCTCGGTACATACAACAGCCAGAATATCGAGACAAAGTACAGTAATCTCACAGTCCCTCCAAGGCGCTTACCAGACCAAGCCTGTGCGCTTCTTCCCTCTCCCTCGCTGCATGAGCAGCATCGTCTTCTTGTTCTTTTTGTCCTTGCTCTTGCTCTTGTCGTTGATCATGACCGTCAAGCGTTGGCATTGGCACATGAGAGTGCTCATCATTGGCTATTGCTATTGGCCATTCAATATCTCCGTCTTCTTGCTCTTGCTCTTGCTCCTGTTCCGCTCCTGTCCCCGTGGCTTGTCCCACTTGCACCGTAGGTATTCCGACCCCTCCATCATCGTCATTGTCAATGTCAATCTCATTCCCATTCCCGACCATAGCCTCTACTCCGTCCTCACCCGCTCCCGCTCCCGCACTAACAGCCGAGTCCCCATGTGAAGTGGTAAGGGTATCCGTAAATGTAGAAGGCTGTCCGGCTTGGAGTTGAGGCCAAACGCCTACTTGACCAGAAGCCCACATCCACCCTTCTCCCAGATTCCGAGGTGCTTTGCCCTCCCTCATCAAGTGAGGGGGCATCACGAATCGCCGATGAGAGGGTGCAACGTGCCCTGGCTTGGGCGTGGGCGTGGGTGTCGTTGACGTTGAAGCAACCGCACTAAAGGCAGTTTGTCCATCTACGAGCGAGTTTGCGTTTGCGCTTGCGCTTGCGTTCGCAGCCGATAGCGAAGCGAGGTAATTGGCGGGCGTCGGTCTGTTAGCGATGCCAATGTTTGTAGCGGCATTGTGGCTGGAACTACTGCCGCCAGTGGCTCTACTATCTGCTTGTTCGTTCGCGTACGCATCGAGCCGTCGATAAATCTCGTTGAGCTATAAGCACACAAAG
The DNA here is from genome assembly GCA_036287355.1 of Kwoniella sp. CBS 6097. Taxonomy (NCBI): domain Eukaryota; kingdom Fungi; phylum Basidiomycota; class Tremellomycetes; order Tremellales; family Cryptococcaceae; genus Kwoniella; species Kwoniella sp. CBS 6097. The sequence continues at coordinate 12,501,985 of CP143074.1, read as the reverse complement.
AGTTGGATCATTAGTCACCTCAGCTCCGAACTCAGAATCTACAGGGCGTGGCGAAATGACGGCTGTTTACCCAGAGGATAAAGGATAGGCTGGAAGCTGAAGTGAAGTGAAGCGGAATAAACGCTAAACTCACAGTTTCGCTCCGCCATTTCGGAGTCCGCACTTCCAATACCTTCTCACTAATTCCTACTGCCCATCCTCCCTTCCCGCTTGCATTAGCGTTGGCGCCGATACTCTCCTTGATCTTCGATGAGGTCTCCTCCTCTTTTTGTTTTCCGCGCATTTCGGCCCATTGGCGGTTCCTTCCTTCCTTCAAACTCTGAGCGAGCCCAGCTTGTCCTGTGCCCGTCCCCGTAGTAGCGTCTGAGTGGTTGTCCGATCCAGCAGCAAAGCCAATTTCTCCTTCGTTGTCATTGTCTTCTTCACCAGATGACGAATACTCAGAGGACATGTAGTCGATGTTCAGTGCCGAAGGAGGTAGAGATATATCGGCGAACGAAGAATCTGTCGATGATCTAAAACGGCGCTTTTGTTTCTACACAATCGTTGATCAATGATCAATTAAGGGATTTATCGGAGAATATGTCAATGTAGATGATGATGAAGTATTTTGTGTGAAGTTTAACTCACCAGATCTTTCCTTGCCCATCTTCGTCTCTTCTTTGTATATTTCTCTCTGCGCTCAACGCCTTTCGGGTCATTTTCATTGGCATATCGCTTACACATATTCAAGAACGCAGTATTGGTCGCCGCCTAATCGGCAAACAGTGACAGGAACAGCCGCTGCGTTAGTAACCGTTGGGGAAACAAGATCAATCGCTCAGGTAGATTATCAGGGGGATATATTCAAGTCTAGAATGGAGAAACTCACATCGATGATTTCAGTCGATATATCATGATTTGGGATCTTGGGATGTAATCCTGCTGAGGCTTCTTCAAATACTTCCAGAGCTATATTATTGATCCACTATCGAATATTTCCGCGTCCAAAGAATGTCTTGTCAGATAATCCTTTTCTGCGCAAGCTAATGTTCGCAACTAAAGTGATCGGATGAAGTGCTGCTTACCTGGGAATTCGTTTCATCGTTAAGAGTCAAGGACCAATCCGGTACAAAGGTGGCTAGACCAGTGATAGGATCCAGTTCGTTGATAGGATGTGGGAGGATCGCCTCTAGGCTGACACCGATCGATGAGCGTATCTACGTGCGGTTGAATGGAATGGGAGGTCAGAAGCATGCTGGTGAGCTTTGTATGAATTCACTGGATCACTTGAATACCGGGAGTTTTTCCTCACCTTTGTTCGGATCACTCTGCCCAGTTCGGTCCGCCGTTCCTTCTCCAACCTCTTACCAGTCCCTTCGTCCCGCTCACCCAATTTCGCTATCTTAGGCTTCTTATTGATTCGTTTAGGTCGAGCCACAATTCCATCTCCAACCTTGTTGCCGCCGGTGTTGACGTCGCTCTTTTTACGCCTCCCTCGTTTCTTTGAGTTTTCGGTCACAGCTATCACAGTACTGAGGCTGGGATCCAGGACTTGATGCAGATTTTGAGAGGGGTCGAGAGTTGGATCGATAGCAATGGATGAATCTGTGAAATCCACTACTGACCCTCGCGGAGCGGATACAGGCAGTGAAGAGACCGCAGATGATGATGCGGTCAAGGGGAAAACCGACGCAGCCCCAGAGACAGGTGTTGATGATGAACTGACGAGGGTTGGTTGGACGAGTGAACGTAGTCTGAGCACTTCAGCTTGTAATTCCTCCTTACTCCACTCCATCAACTGCTTGTCGCCGACCTGGTGGTTGTCTTGTCTCTGCACCTGCGTGGTCGCATCTTGTGTTCCGACATTTGTCAGATCAATCTGAGCCTCGTCAGCGGTCTCGTGCACATCTCCGATCTCGACGAGGTCATGAATATTGTCTCCATTCTCGATTTCGTGTTCGTGTTCGTGTTCGTGGATATGAGAGGCTGCGTGAGCGTGATGATGAGCTAAGACTGAATCATCGATTGATTCGAGAGCTCTGACAAGCTCTGCCTGGGTCGGTATTGGTGTTGGTGTGGGTATCGATGTAGATCCGGGTATGGATAGGTCTTCTATCGAAGGATCATCCATCATGTCTTGTTTGCGATTGTCAGAGGTGGACGAACAAAGTGGAGGGTAAACGAAGGATGAAGAGTGAGGATGATAAAACAGGAAATGTCTTTGGGATAACATGCAAGAAGAGGAGCGATATCAGTGACAGCGACGACAAGTCTAGTTACTAGTACATATAGCATACAAAGCTGGGGGGTTGGGGGTTAGTTACGTAACATACAGGTGCAACAACAATGCAACGCGTCGAGCGGGCTAGAGGGTGGACAAACCTCGAGTAGTCACTCGCTGAAAATGACAATGACAATGAACGGAAATCCACATGTCTCAATTGACATACCAGAATTCGAATCAGAATCAAACTTTCGCAAGGCCCAACAAGAAAAGAGCTGGCTCTTCAAGACGATAACTCGCAGAAGAAGCAGCGGACTCACAAGGGGATCTAGCGTTTACTAAAAGGAAGGACGTAAACGACTGCAATCAGTAATCAGCAATCAACATGTGGTGAGTGAGTCCCAGCCGCTTATCTGGTTTGTCTACGAGTGGGGCTTGGGCGTCGCATCATTTTTCTTTTTGTGTTGGAAGAGGGTCGCGATGTATCGCCGATAGGTAGTACTCCGGTGCTCAATGGTCAATTGGGCGAGGCGATACAAATGCGCGGAAAATGGAACGAAGCGATGCGTACCCCCTTGTGTTAAGGGAGCTCGTCCTGCCCAATGATATAATTGTATAAGCTGACCATATGATCAATTCACCTATCTCGAATCCGTAGTAAACATATCCTTAATGCCCAGGTGGCGATCCGAGCTCCATGCTGCAAGAAATTTTTCGATGTGAGCTGAAGCCGGCTTAGAAGTGGAGCAGCTAGAATCTCCTTTTTTTGTAATAGGAGCTGAACATGGAAAACTAACGTTTCTGGATTACTTTGGTCCTTCCTCTTCTCTGACTGTAGTGCCCGGAATGTCATGCCGAGACACAGGATCACAATCTGCGAAAAACGCTAGAGATGACGTTCTTGTGCAAGAAGGTGTGCACCTGCTTCAACTCGATAGCTTATCATCCCCTACTGCACCTCCTCTACTGACCTGGCCCAGTGTTGTCAAGATCTGTACCCATTACCCGCTAACGATTTCATTCTCATCCTCGTTCTACTTTTTGGTATCATTCACATTCGCATCTTATCCCGCTCGCCCAATACTGCTCTGCTCTGCTCTGCTCCGCTTCGTTCGCAGTGCAAGAAGGCTTTCCGAAAAGATATGGACGCCTACGAAGAATCGGATGAATATTGCCCCCACTGCGATAATCACTACGTGATAGAAGCTGTCGAGCCGAAAGCTGCTTTGAGAGTAGAAGGAGAGGACGCTAGGATGGATAATCGGTGAGTCTAGTCGAGTCGGAGTTGGGAACGTGTTGTTGAGCTTGCCATCAAACGAACCTACCACCTCTTATCAATGATCCTCGTTCTCTAATCCCTCTACTCCTCGTTCTCTAATCCCTCTACTCTTCTCTTCTCTTCTCTCTTCTCTTCTCTCTTCTCTTCTCTCTTCTCTTCTCTCTTCTCTTCTCTCTTCTCTTCTCTCTTCTCTTCTCTCTTCTCTTCTCTCTTCTCTTCTCTCTTCTCTTCTCTCTTCTCCTACCTTGTACCCTCCCTATCTCGCCTCCTTCTCCCCTCCTGGTTCCTGATGTTACTAAGCTGACATTACCTTACTCGTGGTTTTTTCTTTCTCAGAATGCTGAAAGACGACCGACAGAAAGATAAGCCAGAACGATCCTTATTCAGCGAAAAAGACCTCTCGGATAAAGTGGAGATACCGCTGTGGAAACAAATGCAAATACAGCAACAGGCTCAAATGCAAGCTCAAGCTCAGGCTCAGGCTCAGCGGCAAGCTCAGATAGAACGGAGATAGCGCATCTTGAAATACCACGGCTTGGGAAGGTTAGAAGGTAAAGGTCTGTAATCGTCGTCGATCAAGTCAGGTGGGATAGATAAGAAGGATAGATGTAACGCTTTATGATAATGCCATGTATCAATGTCCATTTGACCAACGACATATTGACACGCGCAGAGCAGAGCTCCCGTCGGTCAGATATGATTTAATTTTCTTTTCCCAAGCGTCGAGGGCCTAGTCAAATTGGTCTTAGTCTACATGCATTAAAAAGTCATTTCCATTCTGTTTCGATCGTAACTATCCACTTCCTGCATTTGAAAAATGCTACCACCCTTCATCCAGACCCTCATTTCCCAATCTCAGATCACGATCTGTTGTAACTTTTCTTACGTTGTACGCTGAACAAGGTATGGATCTAGTCTTGCGATGTTTGAGGCACACAGCTATCCCTCTAGCTAGCTTGTCCTCCTTCGCCACCGGCACCGCCAGCTCCAGCTCCACCCGTACTGCCCTCTCCACTAGCGCCAGCACCAGCTCCCGCATCACCTCCACCTGCAGCTGAGCCTGCTCCGCCCGCGCTGGACCGTCTACCTCCTCTCGCACCTCTTGCTGCTCCTCGTCCAGCGCCAGCTCCAGCTCCTCGAGGCCTCTTCAGCACTCGGCCCCTCTCCCCACCTGCACCGGCCGTGGCCGCAGCAGCAGCAGCACCACCTTGCGCTTGACCCTGAATACGAGCTATGATATCCCCTTGGGGTTGAACGTCGCCTTCGCTTGGCAGTTCTCCATCTTCAGGTGCGGGTCGCTTGACTCCGCCTGCACTTGTTGGTGAGACGGGGTTAGCGGCACCTGTTGGTACGGCCGGCGTGGTGGTGGCGGCGGGTACGCCGGATCCAACGGCAGCCGGGGTGGTAGCTGTAGGTGTGGGTTGGTTGAGGGTGGCGTTAACAGCTACACATGGTGGTGTGGTGAAAGCTTGATCAGCACGGTACTTCTTCCGGAGTCAAATGGTGTATAGTATGCGCGATCGAGATTACTGGACTATTGCTCACCACTCAACACCGAATTGGGTCGTCCAGGCGCAGCACCTCTAGCCACTCCTCTGGCGGTTCCTCTCGCTCTTCCTCTGACAGCACCTCGCACAGCAGGCGTTCCAGCAGCTGGGGCCTGAGCGGGCGTGGCCGAAGTCGGCGTAACAACTGCAGCGGGCGCAGCGGGTGTGGGTACTGGCGAAGTAGCAGACGGCTGGAACGCACTGGCGGTCGCTGACAGATTCCCCGTCGGTGCGGGACTGGCAGCACTTCCTCCTGTGGCAGCTTCCAACTTCTTCTCCACTTCAGCCTTTTGCCGCTCGAGCGTTTTTCGTGAAATTTCGGCGGTCTTGACTTGTCTTTCAAGGGCCTTGACCTTGGTCGTCAACTCCTCTACTTGTCCCTTCAATTGAGTAGCCTCGGTCTGCAAAGCCGCAGACTTGGTCGAGACAGCTTCAGAGACTCGAGAGTCGAAAGTGGCGTTGAGCTCAGCTTCCTTAGCTTGAATAGTAGCGAGATCAGGCTTCGCATCGCCGGAAGAAGCGGCAGCAAGCGCTTTGGCGTGCTCGGCGTTGAGCTCGGTCTCTCGAGCGGTAACAGCAGATCGTACAGCTTCGTCGATGGCGGCTTGGTCGGGAGCACCACTTGCTGTGGCAGAACCGGTACCAGCAGCGGAAGGGTTGGATTCAAGTTCGGCAATTCGCTTTTCAAGCTCTGCAATCTTGGCTTGCAAAGTTTCGACGTTGGATTGGGCCGCCTGTCGTTCGGAAGTGAGCTGGTCGAGTCGAGCCTTCATGGATGCGTTGACCCGGTTGACTCGGGTGACATTGCTCTCGTATTTCTAATTACCAGTCAGCGCGTTGTCTTGCGCCGCAATTCCCATTACCCGTAATGAGCACCGTTCAACTCACTTGATCAACCTCATCTTTCTCCTTCTGCAGCTGCTCCACCTTGGCGTTCAATTCCGTCCGTTCGGCATCGGTCAGAGCGCCACCTTCAGCAGATGCGGTAGGAGCACCGCCAACGCTAGCGGCAGCTTGAGCCTTGGCAGCGTCGAGATCCTTCTCAGCCTGCTGAAGCTTAGTCTGCAATTCAGCGATCTGCGAAGGCAGTCAGCGAAGTGACAAAGAGCGCTGTTGTAAGCTTGGGCATACTCACCTGAGCAGAGTTGTCAGCGGCAGGAGCAGGAGCGGCTCCGGTACCAGACTGAGCCTTATTCAACTCCGATTGCAATCTTTGAACCGTGTTCTCCTTCAGAGCCGCCGTTCTCTCGCTTTCGGCCAACTTCTTCTCCGCCTCGATGATCTTGGTCTTATGAGCCTCAATCTCCTTGTTGAGATTCTCGATGTTCTGCTTGACTTCCTCGATCTCCTTGTCCTTGGCAGCGATAGCTTCCGTGTGAGTCTGAGTTGTGGCGGTCTGAGCTTCAGTGAGGGTGTCGGCACGTCGCTTCCAGTTGATACCAATCCTGTATCTGCTGTCGGATTCCGCCTTGAGTCGCTCGACTTCGGCTTGTAAAGTCTTGATCTCTTCGGATCGGGTATTGGCCAAGGCGTCCGCAGCTTCCTTCTCGGCGCGCACGGATGTAGTCGCGCTGGCAAGTCGGGCGTCGAAGTCAGATACCTTCTTCTCAGCTGTTCGAGTAGCCTCCCGAGCTTGTTCGATTTGGCTTCGCAAGGCAGTGCTGTGACAGGGTCAGCTGAGAGCTAGATTCAAACGAATTCGTCGATATCGCGACACCTGACTTACGCTTCCCGCTGCAGCTCCTCGATTCGCTGTTCGAGCTGACTTCGCTCCTCTGTTCGACTCTTCTCGGCTTCGGTGGCAACATTTTTGAGGTTGTCGATGAGCTGTTGTAGCTTGACTCGCTCGGCCTGTACTTGCGCAAAGTCAGACTGAAGTCGAGATTCGGTGCTCTAGCAGGGAAACATCAGCATCGTCCTCCACAACGAACACGGCAACGATCATCCCTCACCTTCCATTGATCCTTCTCTGCCCGGAGCATAGCAGTCTCATTCCGCAATCGATCAGCCTCAGCCTGTCGTGTAGCGACTTGCTCGAGAGCCTGCATAGTACGTGAATCAGTTGTTGATCAAAGGCTCGTGGATATTCCAACTCACGCTACGTTGATCTGCATGAGCCTGAGAAATGGCGGATTGTAATTGTCGGTACTGGGTCTCGAGGTTGGTGTACTCTTGCTTTTGCAGAGAGCTCGATTCGTTAAGCATGCGCGTTTGTTCTACCGAAGTCAAGTTAGTTTGGCGATGTGCAAACGACATCCCAGTAAGTGATCAGAGTGAACGTACCCTCGAGCAAGCCAACCTTGGCTTCAGCTTTCGCCCTCTCAACCTCCGCTACACCAATCTGTTCCGCCTTGGCTCTGATCTGCTCCTTAGCCTCGGCCACCTCAGCTTCCGCCTTGTTCTTGACAACATCCAACTCAGCCTGCAAGGTGACGATTGTCTGCTGATGGGGTGCATCTGCGTCTTCGAAGGGACCGCTTGAAGCTTGTTGAGACCATTTGAGACCCTCACCCTTCGCGAGAAGCTTGCTGAAGAAGTCTCTTTCACGGGTCGCTTCGTTGATCTTCTTCTGAGCATCAAGCAGTTGTGTGTGCAGCTTCGTGATGGTTTCGGTTGCTTGGTCGAGTGTAGCACCGGTGTCCTCGTCATCCTGAGCAGCGGAAGCCCGGTTGATTTCTCGTTGATCCAGTTTTGACATAAGATTTCGAGTGAGCTTGAGCAGTTTCTGGTTCTGTTCTTGCAATGATCGGATGGAACGGAATTCGAGAAGGTGGTCGGTGATAATATCGCCCTCTTGAACGTTAGCAATGGCGTCCATAGCGACCCCAGCGAGACTTGGGTCGTCTCTGATGGCAATCTGTCGAACGAGATTCTGGACCTGTCGGGAAAGATCATCTACGCTGGTCTGAAGAGAGGTGACTTCTTCGGTATGGTGCACTGAGGCAGCGGTGAGCGATTTGACCTTGTTCTCCTGAGCGTCTCGAGCGGCAATGACGATTGCGAGCTCAGCAGCGAGGGCGTTTGCTCGTTCAATGGCTCGTCCATGCTCCGCAGCTTGTTCCTCGAGCAAGGGTTTCTGATACATAATGGCAATGACGATCAGCTTAATCTTCCAAATAGACTTCAGAGTCCTAAGGCTCACCTTCTCAGCGATATCCTGACCAATCTCATCAAGCAACTCTGTGAGTCTCGCCACCTCGTTCTCAGCGGCCCGCAGTTTACCCTCCTGTATCGTGTAATCGGTGTAGAATTGAGTATAGGTCTTTCCGCTTTGTCTCACACCAGTGGCGAGCGCAGCTGCCGGACTGATATCGTTGCCTTCACCTCCAGCCATTGCCAGTCTTTCTACGACCACCCTGAGATCTTCCGCTCTTTTCTCAGCTTCCCTTCGAGTTCGCTCTTCCTTCTTCCATTTCTCCTCCCATGACTTCTCCTTCTCTCCGTACGCTTCAGCCAGACGTTCTAGCTCGGCCTCCCGCTCAGCGATGGTCGCTCTAGCCTCTTCGCCTCTCTTCTCCAGTATTCTGTTCTCTTCCGTGAGTTGATGGAATTCCATAGACACTGAGGCCTTCTTGGCAGCGGCAGCAGAAGTGAGAGTAGCGATATTGGCGTGAGCTTCAGATAGACGTTGCGATTGGTCGTTATAGGATCTCTGGAGAGCACGGTAGGAGTTTTCGACAGCGTTGAGTCGAGTAAGAACAGTCTCATGCTCTGTCCGGCTTTGTGATTGTTCTCCTTGCTATGTGGGTGGAGTGGCATTAGTACTGATCGTACGGCAATGAGACAGATATCACCTACCTTCTCCGCACGATATCTGCCGAATCGTTCTTCAACATCTGCAACAGCTTTGCTCAGATTGAGTATCTCTGCCCTTGCACTCTCGAGTGCCTGTGAGCTTCGCTTTTCGTTGAACTGAAGGGTACCTTGGATCAGTTTCGCTTACATGGCCAAACGCCAGATGAGACACAGCTCACTTTAGCGGTCTCGGTGGTCATGCGCAGCTCGGAAACCTCAACATCGAGGTGCGCGATCTTCTGAGACGATTCCGTCTTCTGCGCACGTAAAGCATACAGCTCCTCTATCATTCAAAGATCAGCGAGAGAAGCGAGTGACAATGAGTCCTTGAGAAACATACGGGTATTCTTGTTGGATCGTTGCTGCAGTCGATCAGTCTCCTCGTACAGCTCTTTCTTCTCTCGCTCGACAGCCTGACATAACCAGTGTCAGTTGACGTCAGCATTCCAACCAAGATGTACCGTTTGCTCACTTACGTCTATCCGAGTCTGCAGAACAGATAGCTCTGAGGTAGACTTGTGATGAGACGACTGCAGTGCCGAGAGCTGAGTCCGCAACTGGTTGATGGTCGATGCTACAGCAGACACCAGCTTGTCAGCCAAAACGCCACGTCGATAAGAGGTCATTTACAGGGTTCAGCAAGCCGATGTGCGGCATGGAGCTTGAGTGTTGTGCAGAGATCTACTCACTAGCACCTTCCTTCTCATTGGCCAAAGCTTGCTTCTCGGCCTTGATCTTCTCGGCCTCCTCCTCCAGCGCTCTCACTCTTCTCTGAGCATCAGCGAGTGCTTGTTCCTGTTCGACCTGCCGTCGGATGTCATCTGAAGTGGGATCTGATGATGAAGATGCGGGTCGAGCGGGAGGGTCGGAGAGTTGGGGTTGTTGAGCCTCAACAGCGGAGGGCTCTTGCCCTGCCGGTTGGTCGGACATGTTGGTCGAGCGGAGAACTGCCTGCGCTTGGTCAGACGGGGGCTCGCTTCGCAGCTTGAGAGTCCAGGGTGATACAAGAGGCTATGATATGCGTTCAACCCAGCTTATGAAGATAGAATGGGGAAAGAGGTGATGAAATGCGTGATCTTTGATCTTGATCTTTGTGTCTTTGATTTCGTACGCGAATGTCACGCCTACGGTGGTAGGTAGGCCTAGGCTGGGGCTGTTTTGAAGGATATATGTCTGTATATATATATATATGTTCCTTCCATTTTACAACCTACAACCTCATGTTACGAAACACCCCCCCTTAAGCTTAAACAATTCATAATAAGAGGGATGACAAGTGACGACACCGCCCGCGACTTTCGACTTTCCTTGACTTTTCCCCGACAATTTCAACCTTGACTTGATCTCCCTCCTTTCCTCGTGCCAAGGTCTCATCTTGTTCGTCCTTCTCATACCCACAAAGCCGACAGCATGCCGGTGCCTCAAGACGATCAGCTCCCAGTGGGTAACCCCACTTCCTCCTCGCATACTGTACCAGCCGAAACTCAACCGGGCGTTGAAGAGGTACTCGACCGATTCCAAAAATTAGGTGAAGACGCCGCGGCGGAACAAGGTGAAGGTGATGATGATGAAGACGATGAAGAGGAAGGTGGTGAGGAAGGCCAGGATGGCGCAGTGGAAGGTGAAGGAGCTACTGAAGGAGCAGGAGGTGAAGGAGGGAAAAAGAAGAAGAAGAAGAAGAAAAAGGGAAAGGCCTCTAAAGCCGTTCAAAAGCTAAAGTGAGCTAATCCTCTCCAGAAGAGGTTGGCCGACAAAAGCTGATGCGTTATGCTAGAACCATCGCAAAAGGCGAAGCACCCCAACAAGTAGTCGATGCTGTCAGAGAGCAAATGGACCCGCAGGAAGGAGCAGCTGCTACCGATGGTGAGTTTGTGTAGGCTCTCTTCTACTTCGGATGCTTGTTTGACTGTGTCGATGATCTGTCGCAGAGGAGATCCGAAAAGCTCTCAAAGCCGCGGACTTGATGAAGATCCTCGAGGGAAAGCTTGCTTTGGGTAACAAGGCCGGAACGAAAGATCTCGGCGAGCACAAGGTGAGTCTCATATAGAACCATCCGTTCTAGCGATGACTTGACTGATGGCCCACCTTCTTTGCCTGAATACAGTTCTGGAAGACGCAACCTGTACCTCAGTTCTCCTCGGTATCTTCTCGAGGAATGATTGAGGAAGGACCTATTGACCCTCATAAAACCCCTGCGGAGGTCAAGCAAGAACCTGGATCCCTCCCTTCTGGCTTCGTGTGGAGTTTGATCGATATCAAGAACGAAGAGCAGGTGAGTTGGGTAGGAATCGTTGTCATATACCGGGCAATCAGCTCACAGACTAGTTCTTATCCATCGTAGTGTCGAGAAGTGTATGACTTGCTTTCAGAGAACTATGTGGAAGACGACGATGCTATGTTCAGATTCAAATACTCCAAGGAGTTCTTGCTCTGGTAAGCTACTCCACCCCTGTCAACCCAACATTCGGGAAGCATGTAGCTGACTCTGCTGAAGGGCGTTGACCGCGCCTGGATATCACCCCGACTGGCATATCGGTGTTCGAGTACAGAAGACGGGCAAGCTTATTGCTTTCATCTCTGGTATCATGATCGAGCTGCGAGTTCGAGGAAAGTGAGTGGATGGTCTCTACTACATTATTATACAACCTTCATTTTCTCCCCTGAGCGGGTCGACCTACTGACAATATTACTTTTTCTGCAGGACCTTTGAAGCCGCCGACATCAACTTCCTCTGTGTGCATAAGCGACTGAGATCGAAGCGATTGACTCCCGTGCTGATCAAGGAGGTAACGAGGCGTGTTAACCTTGCGAACATCTGGCAAGCCATTTACACCGCTGGTGTCGTGCTGCCAACACCTATCGGCACATGCAGGTGAGTCTGACCCACCTCGCCAGTCTTTACTGCCTGAAAGAAAAGTCTTTGCTGATTTGGGTTTTGTGGGATTCTAGGTACTTCCACCGAAACCTGAACCCGCCCAAACTCGTTGACATCGGTTTCTCTCCCCTTCCCCGATCAATGACCATCGCCCGACTAGTCAAGCAATACTCTGTACCCAAGGAAACCCAAATACCAGGCTTCAGAGAGATGACGCAAGCCGATGTGCCTCAGGTCGGCAATCTGTTACGAAAATACTTGGCCAAATTCGATGTAGCGCAGACTTTCGGGAAAGATGAAGAGGTCGAGCATTGGTTCTTGAGTGGTCAGGGTCGTGAAGTCGACGGACAGCGAGTCGAACAGGTTGTTTGGGCTTACGTTGTGGAGGTGAGTGAATCCGCCTCAACAGCCTCCAGGCGCGTACAGTGCACCTCTTTTGCAAGCGGGGTAGCTGATCAGGATGTATCGTGACATCTATAGGACCCCACAACGCATCTCATTACCGACTTTATGTCGTTCTACTCGCTTCCGTCAACGATCATGAAACATCCCAAACACAACGTTCTCAACGCCGCCTACTTGTTCTACTACGCTTCGGACGTGATCTTCTCTGCTGGCGGATCATCAGACGACGCCGTCAGGCACGAGCACAAGGCTAAAGTGCGATTGGAGGAGAGACTGAACGCGCTGTGTGGAGACATGTTGACCGTTGCCCAGAGTGTAAGTGAACATATCCTGGCTGAGGGCTGCTGACGAACCGATATCAAATACGCTGACGCCTGGGTGTGATTGCGGATTTGCGATATCAGGCTGGTTTCGATGTCGTCAACGGTTTAACATGCCTCGACAACAACCTGTTCCTGCAAGAGCAGAAGTTCGGACCGGGTGATGGCTACCTGAACTGTGAGTACGATTTCGATACGCAATACAGTCGATCCTGGCCACTCTGTCTTTGTCTTCACGATGGTGGCTCGTGGAAATTTTGATTTTTCTCGTTTCGTGTAAAAAGTCATCAAGCTGATGTTACAATCCTGGCTCACAGACTACCTCTACAACTGGGCATGTGCACCTATCGATGGCGGACAACGAGGTCCCTCGCTCAAGCAATCGGCTGGTATCGGAGTAGTCATGCTATAAGCATCGGAAACGAACCGTTCCTTGACCTCCACATTGTTGTGTTTTCGATCGTAACTTTTCTGGGTCTTTGCCTGGACTGACACCGACCTGCTCATACCTCCTTGCTCTTCCTCCGTATCTTGCTGCATCAACTATATCTCATGGGACGGGTCACGCGTCGTCACCTGACGAAATTAATACCATTGTCTATAGATTAAATCCTTCCGGTCCCGACTTCCTAACGATGCATAATATGCAACACGCTGCAGATGAGCTAACAATCTGATTTTCGGAGGGACTTCTATTGTATACGTGCAGTGTGCACTCTTTGTTGATCGCTGACTCACCGACTCGCTGACCTCCAGATGGGCGCACAAGCCATTTAAAGTCCCGAAGCTTGGACAATATAGACCATACCCAAAATAGCCACGATCTCAGCTACTAAGATCTTCCATCGATCCTCAAGCCAATCTTTCATGGTCAGCTGTGTGCCGGACACCGGAGGCCAAGATCAACTTCGTCAGTCGCGCTTCCTTGTGTTGGTGAGTTACTACAGTGGTGGATGTGGGATGCTGAGGACTTACGACAGGTAGGTCGGGACCAAATGGAAGATCTTGGAACGTCTTTTCCCAGTATGGCGTGGGAGGTCGCTCTACCTCCTCCGAGGACTCTGTATCGTCCTGGTCCTCGTCCTTGTCACTTTCGCCTTCATCATCGCCTTCGTCCTCGGCAAAGGTGACCTTCTTCTCATTACCATCTCCTTTTTCACGCTTTTTCTTGTGTTTATGCTTGGCGGCCGACGTATCTTCAAAGTTGTTCTCGATATCATTCTGACTTTTCTTCTCCTCTTCTTTCTGCTCAAGAGAAGTCTTCCGTATATCCTTCTTCCCACCGGCTTCACCTTCTACCTTCCTTGGGCCGTCTTCTTCCTCGCTTTGACTTTCGAGTCCGCGTTTCTTTTTATGTCTCTTTCGTCCATCTTTGAACTCGTGACCCGTACCTCCATCCGCGACCCCTTGATCGCTTCGCAAGCTTCGCAAATCTGCCTTCTGCTCGCACTTACTTTCGCTAGGTAGGTCATCGTTTGGACCTCTGCCGCGACCTTCTTTTGCTTCTTCTCTTTTCGTTTTGTTAGTCTCAGAATTGCTCTCGTTGCTTTTCCTCCTTCCCTCCCCATCCTTTTTCGGGTCCCCCTTGAGAGCCTCGACTTCGGTACGATTTCCAGTTGTGGCGTAGCCCACAGCTCTTCTGGTTTCTTTCAATCTGGAGGTACTGCGCTCATCGGGTCTAACGAAATCGGACTCAGACTCGTCCTCTGATGAGGTCACACTCTCGCTTTCATCTCCCAAGCTTGGATCCTCCTCCGAGTCGTCACTCGCGCTATCGCTGTCATCTGCATGTGTACCGTCTGTGCCGTCCTTTTCGTTGATCTCAACCTCACTAGCTTTGTCTTCCGCTTCATCGTCCTCATCCTCTTCAACTCCCCCCGCAGTAATTTTTCGCGCATGTTTGTCATTTGATCGCTCCTTCACTGTGCTTCTTCCAGTCTCTGTTCTGGGCATCGATGGCGTAGGCTTACTCTCATTTGTGGCAGGCTTCTCACTGTTCTGCTTCTCGTCGTCATTCGGGACCATTCTCCTTTCGTTTGTCCTCCCATCATTATGCTTCTTCGCCTCTTCTTCGTGTTTGTTGTCACTTTCATCATCTTCTTCGTTCTCGTACGAACCGATGATCTCCCACGAGTCCTCGCCTCCCGGTCCTTGAATAGTCTCTTTCCTCATCGGTCGTCTTAGAGGCTCGCGAGTTTGTCCAACGTCCTCCGTCTTATATCGCCCAATCTCCTCGCCCTTTCGGGCCTTCATATTGTCGAGGTGGGCCCCGAAGGCTCTTCGTGCTCTGGTCTCTTTCTCCCTTCGCAGGTTCAAAACTTGACTGGAATCACCTCTTTCCTCTTTGGAGGCATGCCTTCTCTCAATTTCCCTAACATGAGGTCGAGCCGGCTGATGCAGATCACCATCCTCTGTCTCGCTATAAGATTCCCCCTCATCATCCCTGTTACTACCGCCGGGCTTTGAAACCTTCCCCATCCCCATGGATCGGAAGAACCCTTTCTTGTCCTTTTCGATGTGGCGACTTCGGTCAGACTGGGCCAAGTATTCAGACCCGCCAGGTAATGTGGGAATAAGGTTCAACGTCTTCGCTGGCGGTCTGGGTCTGGCATCATCAGTCTTGTTTGGCACCGGTACCGGTACGGGCACGGGCACGGGGACGGGGAATTTGACTGAACCTCGACCATCGTCCTCATTCTCATTCGCATATGAGGGCCTTTCTCGCCTATGAGATCTACCCGCTCTCGAAGGCGGTCTGGAAAGGTCGGAAATCGAGGTCGTCCTATCAGCTGTCCGTCGAGCCTTCCTCTCCGCTTCGACTTCAAAGTGAGATTGCGATTCTTGTCTCCCGCTGGTAATATTACTAGGTTCAAGTACGATCCAGTATTCTCTTTTGAGCCCCCTTCTGACATATTTAACCCTTGGAACACTAGGGTGTTCAAAGTGGGTTTGAGCGAGAGGTCGGAGGAGGGCTTCGAGATTGTATGGGTCTATCGAAGAGGATGGAATGCCGAGGTGATCTGTGATGGCGTTGAGGGAGATTGCCTATCGTTGATGAATGATGAACAGTCAGCCCAGAGTATCAGTGCTGGTGCGCTCCGCCCTGCGACTGGAAAGCTGGAAAGCGTGTGATGTCAGCTTCGTACTCACCGGCGCATTGAAATCACGATGCGGTCTGCTGTCCAACAACTCCAGCGTTGCGGCTATAATCCGTTTCTCGGTGGGCGCAGAAGAGTTCATCTTGTAGAGTACGCAAGAGGTTGTTGTTCCTGTGGTACGAGTACAGTATGTGATGGCTGCACACGGTGCACGAATTCACCCGAAGTCAAATATACAGTATTCGAGTACAGGTACCCCGGAGAGATGAGAGGTTTACTCGCTTGACATTGCTTGTCTGGTCTCGTCCAGCACTCGCATCACGCCGAGCAGGCACTACTCGTGACAAAGTGATTTGATTATAGCAGTATTCGACATGATCGATCAACAATAAACATCGATCCTTTGATCTTCTAAAATGTCAGAAAGGATTGGAGGAATCGACAAGACGGCGTGAAAGGACTATCCGTGATACACTACGTACTGTTCTTACAGTACACTCGCGAATGAAGGGAGCCTTGACGTACGCTGTAGTCTGGCCACAGCTGTACTTTGCCTCTCCGAACAAACGGGGTGTGCAGTATGAGATCAGGTTCCGCTCTTCCCCTGATGAGCTCCATTCGTGTACATACTGTAGAGTGCGGCGGCACGTCTACAGTACTATCACTCAGTTGATCCAGAATCAGGAGATACCGTTAACCGGAACTTTGGGAAGCTGAAATACTGTACAGCGAAGGCTCCGCTCCACTCAAAACCGGCTTCGATGGGAGAGAGAGAAAAGAAGAGGAGAATACTGTAGAGTACATGGTTGACATACTTCTCGCATAGTTGTACAATTTACTCGTATTGTACCCGTACAGCCTACACACAATGAGCATATCGTCCGAGTATTGTACCGTATTGTTTTGCCACCGGATCCAACATTACCCTATACAATATACATTATAAAAGGGAAGATATTTAATAGTACTGAGTACTCTATTTCCTCTTGTGAAAAAGCAATTTGATCATTCCACATCAACGAACCGGCCAGTCTCTTCATAGCCGCACATTGCTTTTGATTCAGTTTGGCAATCACAAACGACTCAATAGACACCACAACACTCATCATCACACTACAGCCACCAATCATCTCCTGTACAACTACTGTCGTGGCACTTGCCTACAAGACGTCCATCCTATCCCGACTCAACAAGCAACAAGATGTGCGCGCCCAACTCAGCCTCAAACGATTCACGTCCATTCGCAGCGGTACGTAGAGCGCTCTATAGAGAGCAAGAGAACATCATTCCCGACGAGGACAACGAACCTCCTGGTGTCATTGATACCGAGCCTACTGGAAACTTTCATACCCACAATAGCGACTCGGATAACGAGCCTCTCGCCGTCGTCGATACCGAGTGGGAGACGGGACACCTTAATGGAGGGGGAGTGACGCATGGATCTGCTTACCCTTCACTGAGTTTTGAAGCAGAGTCGGACGTTCTGAGGGGCCCACCAGGAACCGCAAGTGGGGCTTCTGGGACGTCTGGACGAATCGAACCGTTCCTTTCTTGGGGTGACGTCGCTCGAGATGGGTATGGACTTCACACCGCTCAAAGCCTGATCAATTCTCGTCTTGATGACTTAGAGTCGAGCCTTAGCGCCATACAGAGACAGAGATTCACCATGTGAGTTCCCGTTGGTCTCAAGTGACCTCTTACTGTAGTCATTCGTCTGCTTGTCAGCATTTCGGCAGCTATGTTCGTGGGAGCCTTGAAGTTGTGCTGTCCTGGAGTGGAGACCAAAGACCATGTGCTCAAATCCCTCTCGCGCTCTGTCTCAGTCGTGTTCTAGCAAAAATGAAGAAAGCTACATATCTCCTCGAGATGCCGCATACTGTAGCACACGGTAGGCGACCAGACGAATTGGTCACCATGCTGACAAAGACCCTTTTTCCTTTCGTTCCGCCAATCCCCGATATCCGTACTGTGCACTGGATTCCTTCCTGAAGCTCAATCCAATCGGCTGTAGGTGAAGCCCTCCTAAGGCATTCAAGAACAGCGCCCCATCAGTGAGTAACAGACTTCACCACAATGTAGTAGAGTACTCGTGCCATTCCCTTTGGAATCTACAGCACTCGTACGGTAAGTGCTAAACCCAAAATTCGAGAGCCGAAACTGATATTGGCGTTGGGGCTGCCGAAAGGTCCAGCTTAGGGACAGCAACGAGCAGGCAGGGAAGCTCGCATGGTACTAGTGGCAGTGGGGTATCCGCCTCCTGTGCTTCGCTTATGTCGCGAGAAGATTACCACACTTTGGTGGAACATGTGGTCGAGGGCCAAGTCAGACGACTCCTCTGCCAGGGGGAGTAATGCCTGTTTGAACTTGTCGATGTGCGTTCCTCTCTGAAGGTTTTTCGTACAACAACACTACTTGACGTACTATGCATATCCGATACAACGCTACATTGTGAATCCCTATACAACTATATTGTATAGAATGTGTTGAGACGTCCCTCGAGCTGGGTAGCTGGGTAATGTAAAAGTAAACTCAAACGGAGATATTTTTCTCGGTGATGATGCAAATGTGCAGTACAATTGCGGACAAAAGCCTTTGAACCGAATGTGAACAAACAGGTAGTGATGCCTCTGACAGGCCGTACGTGCAGTATTGTGATGCTAGGACAGTGTCGCCAGCTGGCTGCCTGGTTAGGTGGCAATAGACTCAGTAGACAGGTATTCGTATGGACCTGAATGGGCGGCAAAAGTTTCCAGCGCTCTCATACACTGTAGTTGCTCTGCGCTCTCTACAGTACAGCATGTGCCCCTTCTCATCCACGACTAGGCCAGGACATATTCTGTGCGAAAAGACACGTTACATAACATGTTACAAGTAATGTTACATTATACTATGACATCCGCAATTGTCCTCGGTTCTTGAATTGTCCAATTTCTCACGACCATCGGCAAATGTCCGTCGTCGACAACCGTCGTGTATAGACTATAAGATACAGTATTGACAAATTATATTATGCTGAACAGTGTACACAACACATCCGCGGTCAAGGGAGCCGCACGCCCTTAGCAGTACCATGAACCATCAGGAGATCCGGGCTCTCGGACGTATTCGTACGGCCACTCGCCTACAGTGTATATGTCACATGGTCAGCGCAAACTTCCATTCTTGAATTAGATGGAGATAGAGCAGCTCACCATCACCGCCGAGACAGGTGTCAACAGCTACAAGCTGGTAGCCGGCGTTGTTGAGCCGGTTGATGGCGTAAGGGACCACCTGGCTGGATGTGGTGTCAATGACCGAGTGCTCGAGTACCATCCTAGGCTCGGGGTAGGAGTCTGAGTCGGGTCACATCAGGTCAGCATCGCCTACAGTTTAAGATGAAGAAACTCCACTCGGAATCTTGAAAGGCTGACAGGTACAATCCATTCAGTGAAAGGAATGGACAAGTCACTTACTGGCTACATTGTCGATGACACCCTCGGAATACTGAACTGACTCGCCGTTGGCATCTCCGGTGTCATCGCTCCAAAGGAACACCTCTGCGAATACAGAACAATCAGGATACTTTCCTGTAAGAGGCAGCTGATTACGAGGCGCAACACCGCCAATAGACCTTGTGTCTAGGTTGCACTTACTCTTGTAGCCTCTCTGAGCAAGGACATTGAGGACTAAATCATTGTACGAGCCATAAGGAGGTCGGAAGTACAGTGGCTTGAGACCGAGAATGTTGATGAATGCATTCTCGACCTTCTCGAGCTCTGTGACATATAAACAGTACAAGTCAGTCTCGCCATCGTCCTCATCGTCCTTGCTACGGTACTTATGGGTCTATGGAGTATGGAGCTCAAATAACTCACCTTCGTGGATCTCGCCTTCGCTGAGAGTAGTGAGATCTTTGTGAGACCATGTGTGGGATCCGAGAGTGTGGCCGCTGCATGTGGAATATCGAACACCTTAGTGTTAGCTTGTAAGTCTACCACGTGAGGAAAGAGGCAAAAATGGAGACGGGATTGTAGCGAAGGAGCGGAGCTCAAAAGACTTACGCTGCGCTCAAGGCTCTGATCTGGTCGACTCGGTCGTAGATACATACGTAGTTGTTGCCCTATATATATCAGGAGGGAGAAAGCCGGAAGTCAGCGAGGGAATGTCTGTGCGATCCGTTGCGCTACACCAACTGAGTGCCCCGGGGGTGGATATCAGGGTGTGGGAGACAGGGAAATGGGCATGTAGGGGGCATGGTGTAGAGCTTACGTTGAGGAAGAAGGTAGCCTTCTGGTCTCCGAACTGGTTGGCAATGTCATTCTCGTAGTTGTACGGGCCGTCTGGAGTCGGAGTCGATGAAGAAGTGAATATATCACTGAATCAGCATCAGTTACTGCGTGATGCACGCACCGACGAGAAAGATTACTCACCGTCGTAAGTCAAGGCAACCTGACCAGAGTTGTAACAGCTGTTGATGACTTGCAGACCATTCTGTCGAGTGGTGGGAGCAGCGTTCACAGTCACGCTAGCAGCAAGGAGAGAGAACAGGGCGGCGAGAGCGGTCTTGGCGAACATTACGATAATTGTGTAATGTGTACGGGAGTATTACAGCAAATTGTTATAATAGACTTTGTCTAGTAAAATGACAAGATAACGATTATATTATGTCTCGGAAAGCTTGTTCTATGGGATGGGGGACGACAACTGATATATTACGATTGATGGGAATGAAGGAGAAGGTTTAGGTAGGACCGAGAAAGATAGGGGATATATATAGCTTGTGCAAGTCATAACGAATACAGGGGAGAGCAACGAGTGAGAGCGGCAACGGCTACAAGTCGCTCACCAGGAAAGTTGAATGAAGGTCTACATTGCATCCCGTTTGCAATTGCACCGAATGGTTGTGAGGTTACCGAAAACGTCAAATGACCACCCATACCCATTAGCTACAGCCATCATCCTAGCTCTAGCTAACAGCTAATGATGTAACTCTTTCCTGGATCGGAAGTGGACGCATGATGATGATGTACCGCTATCAGGATCCTTCGAGTGCTAGTTCAACAGTAGCTCATCACCAACCATTACCGTCACCATCACTAATATCATCAACAACGAACAGCTTTCGTTTAGCCGGCAAGGCAAAGTGCAGGCACGTCACGACGGCTGACGGCGCTTGACTGCTGTTCTCTGTCGGCATAGCTGTAGCTGTAGCTGTAGCTGTGCTCGGGATTCGGATGTACTACTCAAGTAGTTGGTACCTGAGCACGGCAACAGGTCAAAAGCAGAAGAAATACGTATGCACCTAACCTTACTGGAAGCGTGCAACGAACAGATGAGCCAAGACTAGCTTGAGCTGATTGGCGTTTTTACCCGTTTTCCCCCGCATCAACCGGTTATCTTTTCCTGAACCTTTGAGCCCTGCCCTGATTATGACATCTTCGTTCAGGGAAGGGAAACAAACGGCAAGGAGAAGCAAGGAATGCTAGATCCTGCATCAAGGTGTTGAACGGTGGCTGAAGTGATGGGTGATGAATGATGGTTGGTGAGTGATGGATGGCGTTGGCGTTGGCGTCGACAGGATTACGTCTGTTCACATGTTCTTAGATATCTCGGGATGGATCCGAAAGCATAGCCGTTTTACAGTCCTTACGCTTTCTTTCCGACGAGCTCTACTATTCATACGCGAGCATGGGTCCTGATATCCATCTCTGTCAAAGTGGGGGAAGTAGACATCCCTTCCCTCCATTAGGCAAGGAACCTAAAATGAAAAGCGGTGCAATAGGTAACATTGACCCTCGTGACTTGCATACTATTGCTTGTGAAGGGTGGACCTAAAATGTGGAGGGTCAGAGCAGGATCTACCGCTATACGGGAACGGGAGGCGTAAGCTCCAGCTGGCTCGTTGAGCTAAACTCGTCTAGTCATCGGCATGAAGGATTTTGTGCCGTGCAAGAAAGCTTCCTTTCAAGCGTGCATGTACTCTACTCGGCATAGCCTGCTTGTTCGTACTATACGCATACCGGGATGCCATAACATGAGAAATCTTTTGCGTGCAAAATGACATCAACTTGAATCTCTTGTCAAAGCAACTCCGACTCCACTCGATAACGAAATTCTCCGATCAGCAAGGGAAAAAACAAAGAGAAGCATGGGTGGCATGGGTGGCATGGGTGTAGGCCAAGGGGCGTGTAAGCCGCACAGACAGACACGTCTTGCTTGCGCCCGATGGCGCCCAACTGTACAACGGTACAACGGTACCTTGATAGATGCCGAGCACAGCTTCAGAATCATTCGCTCGCATTTCTCCCCTAATTTTAGATGTATCGGATACGACCGAGTTGCAGAGACACAGTAGACTAACGGAGACTAGCAGATCATAGTGCAAGGTCAAGCTTGCTATGCGTTTGGGAGGCGATGCACAATCCAGTAGACGCCGTTGATGCATGTGCAGAAGAAAGACGTTGAGGAAGGCGTTCAGCGTTCAGCGTCCGTCTGTACGAACCCGGATCAGGATACCCTTCCCGTCTCATGTCTTGTCTGATTTTGGCTACGGCGATGTCTCCAACCAGACCGACTCGACTACGGGACTCATTCCACAGGCCAAGTCCATCGACTTCGTCGTACTTCGATGTTGAAACCAAAGACAGCCAAGACGAGGCATTACTGTACCATCTGGACGAACGGCGCAGGAACCCGTCCGCGTTTGACTTTTCCTGTCTACTTTTGACGTTGACCAAGCATCATCTACCTTCCGCTCTCAATTTACAGCCAATCAGCCAAGCCAAGGCGACCGACTGCCAAGCAATCTCACTTTTCCCACTCCATTCCCGCTCACATGTCATGTTCGCTACTCACTTGGCAGTCCCCATGAACGTGTAATGTTCGTGTGCATGTGCATGTGCATGTGCATGTGCACAGATATGGACAGAGATCTATTGTAGGCTACTTTACCGCTGTACCGCTGTACCGCTGAGTGAGTCATCAGGTTTCGACGGGTGATGACAGCCATAATATAGTATAGTTTTGCTGATTGGATTTCCTTGGGGTAGGCTCCGCAAAAACTTACTTCATCCTTGGGATAGCTGACTACAAGCTTCATCGTCACAAGTCACGAGTGAAGTGTTCTGTTTGTTGCTGCGTCGCGTCTATCTATCACTTTGTTATGCCATCTGACTTCGGCCCCGACGATGCATACAATACAAGTATATACGTGCTCTTCGCGTCATTCAACTCAAGGAACCCGGGCGTTACACACACTCGTACCGTACTCGTAATCTTATATTTACACTTTTCGACTTCATGGGGATAGGATCTACAGATTCATACTAACGTACAACAAAAGAAAAGAATGGAAGGACAAGCGAAACGACGTGTAAGGCACGACGAATGCTGTGACTTACATCAAACTGCTGATCACAACATAACGACGACAACGACTCAAAGCTATAAATACAAATCAAATGAACCAAAGTTCCCTTCTACAATTCTGCAAGAGAAGGGAAATCGATAAATATAGCTACAATGCAGTGCAGCGCGATACGTGTACACGTCTTGTTAATGCCCCTGACACCTGCCGAAGACTATAACAGAGAACGCTAGGGCTAGGCGAAATTTAACTACATCAGGACCTTCTGCCTTTAGTCTTCGTTTTCGTTTTGCTGTTGGTTGCTGAAGTTGTTTCGCTCTTCGTCTTTGAGAGTGTTGAGGGTGAACCGAAGAAAGCTGTAATAGCTGGTTGCTGACAGTTGCCAATGACAAATACAGAAGTTGAAAACGGGCAAAGTCAGTGCTCAGTCTACCAACACGTCTTCGGATCGATGCCGTGGACACGGCGCCACCTGGGCTGGGCTGGGTGGCGCGGTGCCAAAACTAGGAATATGAATAATTCGTTGTGGTGAACGAGATGGATGGTGGTGATATCTGCACTCACCGCTTTCTGACTATCATCAACATTCCGCCTCACGACCTTAGTCTGATGACCCCCTTGTCTCGGTGTGTCCTTCTCCTTATCCCCTCCTATCTCCGTGTCTTCCTTGCCATCTTTGTCTTGTTTGTCTCGCTTCCGCTTTCCCTTCGGCGAATCCACTATCATTACCTCGTCATCCGAAGGCTCAACTTTCCCCTCTTCTGTTATGACATCCGTCTTCCCTATACGTGGATTTTGCGTTGACTGATTGTTGTCGTTGGGGGCGTTGCTGTCATCTCCGAGTCCTTTTTCGGTATCATCCGCCTTGACGCGTGATTCTATCCCTTCAGCTTCCTCCTTGACAGTCTGCTTTTCTGATACCGATGGCTTTGGCTTGATATCATCATTCTCTTCCTTTACAATCCCTGTATTTTCCGTCTTAACCGGCTGCGATTGTTGTTGGCTTCCTGCCTTGACTCGCTCTTCCTTCCCCTCATTTGTAGTCTTTCCGCTGTCTTCTCGGGCTTCCTTTTTCGGCTTGGCGGGACTCGGTGCTTGTTTCTGGAAGAAAGATTTGATACCGTCTGATCGCTCTGAGACCGGTTGAATGAATGTGGGCGAGTTGTTGCCAATTTTCCCAACTTCAGAAGGAACTGCGTAGCTGTAGACCGACACCGACAGCCAGCATCGAGTCAGCTTGAATGTCCGACCATGCGCAAATCGGACTTGACGGGACCACGATCAATCGTGAGAGTCTTCAGGGTGGCTGTCTAAACGTACCAATCTAAACCTGCTGTCCCTTTTAATAGTACGCCCGTACCGGCCTTTCCCTCTTCCCATCCCTTGACTTCACCCAGATCCAACCACCTTGCCACCTGATCCCAATCGCTGAGAATACAAGGCATTCGATCATGTAACCATCTCAGATCCTTCGTGGGCTCCGTCGTGAGTATCGTGAATGTTGCCAAGGGCAATGGGTTTCCAGTAGGATACGGTTCTCTCTTATCTGATGGGTCATCGGAAGGTACGAATGATGAAGATACGGGTGAGACGTATTTTACGATATCGTACAGCCCTGCGAAAAATAAGACTGGCGGGTGATCGACTGTATCGCCTTTTCCTAGGGGTAGACGGGTGAAGTGTGGGATCTTGGTCGATGGCTTCTTGAGCCATTCGTAGTACCTGTAGATGTTCGGCAGAGGTGGGTTGAAAGAAATTAGCCGGAAGGTTCGGGTGACAGAGGAATTGATCATGCATGCTTTTGTAATTCACCCTTGCGCAGGCACGATACATCGCTTGTAGCCTTTCAGAGCATGCCACATACCGCCTGATGACGAGTCTCTGCGACGCAATCATCAGTGTACTGTTCTGTCCCGTTTCGTGTGAAGCTATTACAAGTCGCTCAATACTTACAATAATCCCTCTGATCTGGCGTTGATGGTGTTCAAACCGCCGGACGGAGGGTGTTTGGTCCAATGAGGGATCAGGCCCCATTGCCTATAATTACAATTACAACACCTCGCGTCAGCCTGAGCTTGATCTGTTCTTCAGACTCACACTTAGTGGTCGCATTTTCAGCTTAATAAGTGGAATAGAGGATGAACCCACATTGTCTCCACAATTGCGCTCTCGCTGTTCTCGGGATCCCGGCGTATAACAGGTGCCCGTTGTCTTGGCGCGACATTATAGCTACAGACATTCATTTCAATGAGCCAAGCACAAGCAGAAGCATCAGCATCGGCCCTTGACTTGGTTCGAGTTAGATGACTGACCGCTGGGAATCAAATCTCAGAGCTGATCAAGGTGGATGATTGCCCGGACAGCTCACCTGCCATGATGATCCTGTGATCTCTCCCATCTCGGTCTGCCATTCTGAAACAGCCTAGGTAATCTCGCTTCGAGCGAATCGTACAACTCCTCGTTGGACAAAGCGAGGGCGTATCTTCCGCACATCGTGAGAATATATCTCTGGGGATTCTGATCTTGAAGATCAGCAGAAGAAGCTAGATAAGTAGATCGGATCTGTGTTTGGATGTGCATGCGATGATTTATACGGTGATCTCGTTCTCGTCGAACATTACCGGGTTAGTCAACCATCGTCATCCCCTCATCATCGGCGACCCCCGCAACGCATTAACGCGCAAGAACCGACGGAGATGACTCGGACCTCCGCCCTTTCGAGCGTTCCGCCGCCGCGATTGTAAACATGACAAGGGTGGACGTTCACAATGTCTAGCTAAGCTGGACAGCGCAACACGCAGCCTATGTGCCTATATTCGCTGGAAAGGACAGGTCATTGAGAGCTGCAGCCAAGCGGCAGGGCGATCATACTGTCCAATCCCCTCGATTAGCGAGTCTCGCATTTCGTGACCGCACGCGTCTTCCGGGAGGCCCCGCCTTACCTCGACATCAACGCAAAAGCCGAGTCTCCAGCGATACCGCGGGAAATTTTGAGAAGCGAGTAGTGCTTACTTTCGTTGAGGACCTGCAAGATGCCGATCAGGATTACCGATGCCTTGAAAGCAGTGAATGACGGAGAGGACTCTGTTCAAGCTAGGTCTACAGGCGGCAGGAAGGAAGAGATCAAAGTTGGATCCCAGTATATGGTTCAAAGAGCTGGACATGGTTATCCGCCTCGTAAGTGGACATCGATCTGTTTCCTCTGCCTTTCAACCTGCTGATATCCTTCTTACCCAACGTCTGTCTCACGACAGGCCCTGCCCAAATCCTGGATTCGAGGTTCGGTAAATCCGGTTTGACGGAGTATTACATCTCGTTTGTAGGGCAAGATAAGCGGCTGGACACTTGGGTATCGACAAACGAGGTCGGGGAGAGGATCAACGATGGAGCTGAAGCTAGCAGCTCCGTATCAGTGGGAAGACTGGATCCTGAGGTGAGTTGAGCCGGCTCCCCTTTGAGGCTGGACAAGGTAATCGCGCATCAAGATTGGATTGTCTTGTCTCGCTCTTTCATATACCAGTATGAATATCTTATCCGAGTCTGAGAGAGCTGCAGATGATTCGTACAAGCGCTGACAAGCGCAACATCTTGATGGTCTGATGTTATAATTAGCCGGCCGCCTTGTTGGAAGCGGCGAATGTAGCTGGCCCATCTACACCGGCAACGTCAACGACAGAACGGTCAACCAAACGCCCAGAAGTACCACCTTCGACAGCTTCGACGCCTGACAGGGAACATGCTGCCATGACCCGGGTGAGAAATTTCGAGGACGTCAGATTTGGCGAATATCTGGTCAAGACTTGGTGAGGAGTCTTCATCCTCTCTTATCGGTATTTCCTCGTCATTGTGTTTTGCTGCCTTCCTTCCCGATGTTTCTGTTAGGCCATGGGTCTGAAAGGGAATCCCACGAGAGGCTCGGTGTTGATCATGCTGACGTATCCAGTCTCGTGATTATAGGTACTATTCTCCTTATCCACTGCCCATCGATGATCAACATCATAATCCATCTCACGCAGCGCACAGCTTCTCCGCCCCAGTATCCGCTTCTTCCCGCAGTAACAAACCCAGTGATTCCCCTTCAGAAGCGAAGAAGCAGAAACTCAACTCGGCCGGTACCCCAACTCAATCGTCTATACCACCACATACACATACACATACGCATGCACACTCGCATCAACATTTGCAAACTCAGGGTAGTCAACCGGCGGATGGACGCACGGAAACACCTGGTCGGGCGAGACCTATCGCTTCTTCGAGGTCGGTGAGCGAGATGTTTTCTGGCATTGGAAAAGGCCGGGAGGGTGCGAGAGGTCGATTATGGGTATGCGATGTGAGTGAGCTTATTACCTATCAACGCAACAATCCTCGCACCGTTGATAGCAGCTCTCGATTCGCCAACACCGCCATTTCTTCCTCCTTGACATCGACGTCTTTGCTTCAGGTCTAAATACTGAACGTTTAGATATCGAACGTGGGCTGAATCAGTGTATATGATGCAGCTATGCTACAAATATATGCGCACAAGATCAGCTTGGGATAGACACAGCGTGAGCCAAATTATGTGCTCGTTATCTCTCTATTTACTGACGTGCGATTCCGGCAATCAATAGAGCGCATGTACGATGCTTGAACCGCCGGGAAGAAGAGTATATCAGAGAGGTAGTTATACGATATGGGAGATAGACGGGGCCCAAGCCACGGTATGTCTGCGCCTCCATCTTTCCCGGACGGTCAGATAGTCAGCTGGGCTGACAAATCGTCCAGCTGTATTGCCAGAATCTGAGTCTTTTCGGAAAGCTGTTCATAGACCACAAGGTAGGTCACCCTCATAACTTGACCAAGAGGCTCCTGCCGAGCTGATACTATTTTCGATACGTTCAGTCCGTATTCTTCCATGTAGAGAACTTCCTGTTCTACGTCTTGTGTGATGCGGCTACGAGTAAGAGGGATCAAGTGATGGCGTTCTTCTCGAAAGTGAGTTTGAATCCTTGGCTTCGCCTGAACCCGGATTCAGGTGGGCCAATAGGCCAGTAGCTGATTGACAATGGGTGTCTTGACCGTACAACTCGGTAGGAGAAGCTATCATACGACGATTATAATCTCGCTTGTATCGTTACTTTTCCACCTCATCAGAATCGAGGTTTTGGCAAGTTGTTGATCGAGTTCAGTGAGTGTTTATCGCTTCGATGCTTGATGCCGTGTCCATCGACAAGGCATTCTAAGCTCTTATCCCCTTGTCATCCTCCAATATCGATGATATATTGACCATTGACCAATGATCTGATAAGCACAGGCTACTACCTGACGCTTCATCCCTCAACACGCCCAACCACCTTATCCCCCGGAACACCCGAAAGACCGCTGTCAGATCTCGGTTTGAAAGGATATACGGCCTATTGGGTCTCCGTCATTATTCGGTTTCTACGTGATCTGCTAGATGGCGTCGAACCATTCAAGAGCGTTGAATCGCCCATGAAATCGCCAGTCAAACCTATCCCAGCGGCAAAAAGCGGGAGCTCGGAAAGCAGGACTCTGAGAGTCCGGAAGGCACCGGTTGCACCTGCCGATCTATCGACCAAAGGGGAAAAGGTGATTGTGAATGATATCGGTAAGTCCGCCCGGTTCAGTATAGGCCCAGGACAGAAGCTGAGATGTTCTGGTGGCGATGTTTTATTCTCTATGTAGAGTTCGCCAGATCGCCTGTGGCGGGCTACAAAGGGCAACAAAGCGTCAACATGACTTTGAACGAAATCTCTAGAGCATGTCATCTTCGCACCGACGACGTAGCTTTCACCTTGTCCGAATTGGGATTCCTCAATCACCGGCGCTCAGCCCAATCACAAGGAAACACATTACGCAATGGGGCTTCACACGGCTCGACTTTGGAACCTCACGGTCAAAGTTCTGGCCATAGCCATGGGAAGAACCATCACATCTTTCATGGAGAAGACGAATCTGAGGTTGAAGGCGAGAAGGGAAAGCACGAGGTCGATCTGGGTGAATGGAAGGATGTAGAAGTTGTCATTACCAGGGGGATGGTGGATGAAGCTGCCGCGAAATGGAGGGTCAAGGAGAAGGGCGTACTGGAGGAAAAGTATGTTTTATTGTAATTCGCGCTGCCCATCCCGCCGGACCGATGCACGAAAATTCGGTATGGAAGATAAGGTGGCGGGGCAATCGCTGAAAGCGGGGTGCTGGCCCTTTCATGTGCGATGAAAGAGTCTTGTAGACCTCGTAGAAGTTGTATATATATCGCATTTGCAGTTCCGTTCCTCTCGACGAGAGTGACCCTAAACTCAGCGCCAGTATCTCACATTCTGCCTCCTCGTCTAGGTGAGACAGGGGAGCTCGCTGCATATCTGATCGTCTAGGCCACGAGACATGTACATAGCGAACACCATGCATACTGGAACTCAAGTGGCTTATCTAATGCCAAAAGGGGGGGTGTCATAGGCGTGCGGGCATGACGCGCCTAATCGTGTGATTGTAACCATAGATCCGGACGCGTCTTGATCGATCGTGTGTAAACTAATTATAAGGCTAATGTCAACCGGAAACATGGTCGGCTGTACTGTGCGCGATAGGAATGGGAAGTATGATGAGTCTTTCTTCGACTCTCACCTTCTAAAATCTGACCACTTATCATCTGCATCTCTTCCTCGCAAGAATATCATCTCGTCGCACTGAGCAGTCGCCAGCGAACTGCGTATAATTACATCAATTCAAGTCTTCCACTGTGTTTCTCGGTTTTTCTCTGGCTATATCGATTGTGAATCCTACCTCGAAGCCATCTTCCTTCCTCCGGCAGCACAAGTACTCAACCTCTTCCCTCCTCTTTCGCGCCTCTGTACTGGCAATCGGTAGCTATAAATAATGTCCGAAGCGATGGATATTGATCCCCCAGCGGCTGCTGCTGCTGCGCCCAAACCGGCCAACGCTATGGCGGCGCTCATGGCTGGTGCGAAGGGCAAGGCAAAAGCTGACGGAGAAGCGAAAGCACTTAGTGAGGCTGAGATCAAAGCTTTAAATGACCGGGAAGGGCTGCCTTGGTGAGTCTCAAGCGATACGCCAATCTGGATCAACTCTGTCATAGACAATCGCGCCCCCCTCGTCGGCCTAACACAGAAGGGATGGTGCCATTGAAATACGACTGACTGTATCTTGCTTGATTCTTTCTCTCGCTTGTACAGGGTGGAGAAGTACAGACCAAATACGCTGGACGAAGTTGTCTCTCACAAGGACATCACAGCGACAAGTGAGTCAGCCTCAATTTTCTCTATTGATCTGTTGTGCATTGATCAAGGAAGACATGCTCCGCCTACATCGTCTTACGGGATTTCGAAGCTGACGAAAGTAAACCCTTCGCAACCTTAGTCGAGAAATTCATTGAAGCTGGAAGATTACCCCATTTGCTCCTCTACGGACCTCCAGGTGTGTATGAGCAACACTCACCCATGGAATTTCTCCACATTCCATACGTGCATGAGAGCTAGCTGACACGCACGCCCATCTGCATTTCCGTCGTGTGGTGCTTGCGTTACAGGTACCGGTAAAACTTCGACGGTGTTAGCACTGGCCAGAAGGCTGTACGGACCACCATACAAGAAACATATATTGGAACTCAACGCTTCAGATGATAGAGGTATCGATGTAGTCAGGGAGCAGATCAAGAATTTCGCCATGACCAAGGTCCTTTTCTCGTGAGTGCTCTGCCTTTTTTACATTTCCCACTTCGTATGAACGTGAACATGCGGTATAATGTCCTTACTGATGTAATTTGCCTGTCTTGTTCTCGGTCATTTAGGAAGGGGTTCAAGCTCGTGATTCTAGACGAAGCAGACATGATGACTCAGGCAGCTCAGTCAGCCTTGCGAAGAGGTAAGTCTGCTCAAGACTCATTACCGGAGTGCTCGTCAAGTGCTGACTCACACAATGTACCGCTTTTAGTAATCGAGACACATACCAAGAATGTGCGGTTCTGCATCCTTTGTAACTACGTCAACAAGATCGCTCCTGCTATTCAATCTCGATGTACCAGATTCAGATTCTCGCCTCTACCCGAGAGTGAAGTGCAAAGGAAAGTAGACGAAGTTGTGGAGAAAGAAGGGTGAGCGGGCGTCACATCGTCACATTTCTGCTCGTTCTCAAGCGCCTTCGAGCATCGGATATAAGCTGACTCAGAGTGTATACCTTTAGAGTGAACTTGAGCGATGATGGGCGGGATGCTTTGTTGAAACTTTCTCGAGGAGATATGCGAAGAGCTCTGAACGTGTTACAGGTGAGCTAATGGCATCACGATGATTGCATATTCGCCCAAACAGCTCACTGATACTCTGTATTGGTTTGATCATATCAGGCATGTCATGCAGCGTACGATGTAGTGGATGAGACAGCAGTGTATAATTGTACGGGTAACCCGCATCCGAAGGACATTGAGCGTGTAGTGCAAAGTATGATGTCCGACGAGTTTGGCACGAGTTATTCCTGTGAGTGGTTTATATTCCCCGTTTCTCAAAACACAAATGTCGCAGGATGCTTCCTCGCGTCCCCTGTGTGACCGTTGGATCCCATGATCATGCTTCGCTCTAGATCTCCAGCCCACTGTCCGTCGCCGTGGCTCGCCACCGTTTCCTTTTGATCATATCTGACCGTCTGTTCTGTGTTCTCTTGCTTGTAAAACCTCGCAGTGACCACGCAGCTCAAAACTGAGAAGGGACTCGCACTTCAAGATCTCATAGCCGGCGCATACGACTTCCTAGATACAGTAGAACTGCCGAAGCAATCCCGAATATACCTTCTGGATCATCTCGGAAGCACAGAGTAAGTGACGCGCTGGATCCCTTCCATTCAACTCGATAGTGTGCCAGATTTCGGAGGCTAATATTACAACTCACCCTATTCAAACTTTCTACCCACCATGCTTCACGCAGACATCGACTTTCGGTAGGCGGATCGGAGAAGATGCAGCTCACAGCCCTTCTGGGTGCATTCAAAATAGCTGTCGAGCTCTCACAGAAGAAGATATGAGCGGGAAACTTGTTCTTCGACCCGAAAATGTTGGGAATGCAGGGATCGAAGCGAGCTCGTACGCAGTAGTTATAATACGCACCGTGTACGAGCCGTATGTATTTGAACATGCAGTACGTACTGTACCTTGTTCGTCGAAATACAAAGGGTACAGATATAGATGAATGGCCTCCTCAGGTAGCACGAATGTATACGCACGACAGTATGTCTCATGCCTTGACCTTGTCAACATATCTGTGCGGTATGTACTCTTTGGGACTGCCACTTGAATGGGTGCCTCCCGATATCTGTTTCTCTACACAGCCATGAACGCTTGTGCATAATGCTGAGCCATTCATTCATCTATTTCTTCGTTCCCGCTCCCATTCTTACAGGTGCATACAGTACAGCGTGAAGTATCTGCCAGTGCTCCCGATGAAAAAAGGTATAAAAACCCATCGCTTGGCCATAAACACCCATTTGCCATTTCAACTCTTACATCTTCATTCCCCCTCAAACATAAGTGAACTTGATCTGTCCATCCGCCTTCGCAACCCTCTGCAACAGCACCAACAGCTCCTCTTTCATATTACAAACAACGATTTCCCCCTCACAACATGTGGCTCATCCGACTTTTCCAGTGGAGACGAGCTACTAGAGTTCGACAAAATGAGGATGTCGTCCAATCCACACCCGCCACTGTCACCCCTACCGGCATCTCTGCCGAATTGGAGAACACGACCACCACCACCATCACTGCCGAGGAGGGCGAATGGGTAGTTCCAGCGTTCCTCAATCAGGATTGTCTAACTAGCTTTACTCCTGAGTCGCCTACGGATGCCTCCGACGAAGCTCCCGACACCGCCATCGCCACCGAGAACGACAACGACAACGACAACGAGAGTGACATTGGCTATATCGTAGGGCCGGTCCCGGTTAGCCTTTCAAATGGTATCGGCACCAACGTGGCTGAAGATGATATGCCGGATATGCCAATCTGCAGTCGGCCCGCGACCGTCCTTCCCCAGCCCTATTCGGCACTCGGACTCGAACTTGGCGATCCTGCCTACTCCCACTCCGAGATGGAAGACTCTGCACCCGGACTCGGACTCCAAGACAAGAGTGCCACTGTTCAAGCCGTTGACGTTGATCATAGCTACTTCTTTAGCAACAACGACGACGACCACGACCACGGAAGTCCTGAATCAGATCATGGTCCACAGTTCCAGGTGTTGAGCCCTCTTGGGACAGATGCCAATGGGCTAACTTTCTTCTACCCTCCTCCTCACAATCGACCTTTCCCTTCTGACTACGTCCAACATCCTCGACCAATCCGATCAAAAGGGGTCACGAACATTCCTCTTATCTTGAGGTCGTGGACGGACCAGTTGATTCAGAATGAATTGATTCTGAATAAGGTGTACAAGGAGGTACAACGACGACAGGAGTCGGAGAAGGAATGGGAGCGACTGCAACACCGGGATCATGAGCAGCCTGAGGACGGCAATGATTTCGAGACGAGCTCTATTGAGGCTTATGAGGATCGACGAGATATTCGATTCGCACATGCCAGCTCAAGTTCCATATACCGATGTCCCTCGTTGGTCGGGTCAGCCTCGCCACCTCCCTCGACCGCAGCCCGCACCCCCGCCAAATCTTTCGGGTCCTCAGCCAACCAGTCACTAAGGACACCTGACATCCTTGTGGCTGTGCCCCGCTTCTCGAGGACAAGAGTCCCGGCTCTCGCTCCCGACTCCCCAAAAGGGGCGGATGAGTCCGATCAAGACTGGGTGGACATCTGCCTACTCTTGGACGAAGAGCGAGAGGCGCAAAGAGCAGCAGTCGATGAGGAATGGTCTCTGGCAGGTGCAGGATGGTTGATCGTTGAAACGAGCACCGAGAGGCAAGGTCCGGCACCTGGTTCGCCCACAGGAACGGACGTACATGAAGATGATGACTGGCCTGATATCTGCCGTCGAATGAACGAAGAACGGCAAGCCCAACAAGCCGCCGATGCGGAAGGATACCTATCAGCGGCAGAGTGGACCACCATCGAAGGCAGCATCGACACGGTACGATCGTGGTTGGACAGACTTCCCATGCCACAACACCTGGCGGACCCGTTCACTACTTGATCTGCTTTCTCTTGTTGCTTCCTCTGCTCATCTGCTCTATCTGGACTTTTCTGATTTGCCTTCTGTTGATCCTGCTTTTCGATTTCGCTGTTGTCCTCGTTACTACAAAATCGACCCCCTTTCCCCCGCACAAAAAAAAGTAGAAAAAACAGAGAAACAAAAAAAAAATCTCGCAAAACGTCCCGCCTGTATAATTTTTCGTTTTACCACCACATTGCATTTCCTCATACAGTGCCCGTCACTTGTTGCCTGTTTATTTATTCTGTTCTGACCTTGTCTCTCATAGTCACTTGTCCATTTCGCGCGCTGTTGATCATCATATTAAATCGACTTGTTTTACTAGACCTTCTAATGCGAAGATACGCTTTGTAGAAACCGATAGATGAATGGTTCAGTTTGGTCGTGCATGATCGTTCCGGACCAGGAAGAAATTGCGACAGATTGCACCCCCAAGCATGGAAGGAATGACTGCTCCAGCCAATCAGTGATGTCTATGCCGCAGATAAGCCATGTGTGGGTGTCCCAACTTCACCGGGAGGATTATTGAAGAGTTCAATGCCATCTTGATACGTTATACATGATAGACGGTCCATCTTCATCTTCGTTTTCACCCTGCCCTAACATATATAATTCACCGGGTACCACCGTCTTGCCCTGGCATCGACTTGTCTTGTCTAAAGGCTTGCGTTAATCGGAGCCTCACCGTAGCGCTTCGACGTTTTATATCCTTCTTGAGTATGTGAAAGAACAAGAAGACGGCGGATATCATTCTAGAGGAGATTCGAGGAAATAGGAATAAGGAGCACGATTAGGCAGTCACGGGTTGTAAGAGGGTAATGTTATCTCCCTTCAACAGGATTCGTCCTGCAATATCAATGTCCAAGCGCGAAGAAAAAAGCCATCCAGACCATCAGTCTCGTTCTCTGTCATTCCTCATGCGCCTATCTGACAGTCTAGCCTCCAGTGTTTTCTGAAGCTCCTGCCATCCTCCACTCGGTTTGACGTGCAATAGGCCACTCACCGAGCTCTCGTCTGGGCGGTACTTCCTTTCCTGCCTTGGCACCACAGTCATATACCTCCTCAGCATCGTCAAGTACCTGTAGTAGAGAAACAAGTCCAATACAACGTCAACATTGCCGACCGTTTACCACATGGATTGAGTTGATGTCGATGCTGAGACTTCGTCTTCTTTCCCACGTCGCCAGTATGAATGGTAGTCAAGGGTAAAGATTGCGCGTACCAGGTTCATGAATTCGTCGAATCCCTGTTCGAGCACGAAAGCGAGACAAAAAGGCGCGCACATCAGTACTTCAGTTCAGCGATATTCTGCAAGACTCCCATTGCATGAGAAGAAGGTCAGAAGGCCTCAGAGATGAGGCGTAACACTCACAATGATGTAAGCCTCGATTCTGAAGTCGTTGTTGTCATACAGCCAGATCTGCGTTCGGGTGTGCTACGATATAACACCGAAAATGAAACACTTGTGAGCTTCCTCCCTCGTCGGAAAGGGGGATTACTGGCCAGCTCACCTTTTGAAGGTGAGAGAAGATGATGTTGATGGGCTATCAAACATCGTTAGATCAGCACTCGCACTTGCAGTCGGTGTTTAAGAGATTACAGTACGAGAAGAAGAACACTCGAGCATCGCGACACGCTACTCACCTGAACCATCACTTTTCGTCCAGACATCTTGCTTCAAATCTGATTGCTCTCTGTTTTGATTGCCCGCTAGGCTGTGAATATGCGTTTGAAGTTCCTGAGGAAGTATATGGGGCGATGGTGCAGATGAGACTCAGATGTTTATGTTGACTTAACGTTTTGAACATTGCAGGCATCTCTCTCTATCTTGGAAATGAGGAAAGAAGGGGAGAGCAACAAGTCCCAAGTCACGACGACGGGATCAAAAGTGGCCTCGGTATGGTATATTGGGATAAATGGTAATAAATAGATCAAGCTGTACGGTGGCGAAATATTCCACAGCCAGTGTGTTTCCGCTGGAAGCTGTACCCCCCACCGTAGTAACTGCAGTAGCTGGTATACTCCGGTACTCGGACTCGACTTGACCAAGGCTGCATTGGTCCGACTTTTCAGATCATCCTTGTCAGTATATCCATTTCAGAGTCTGATCTCCTCACCTCGTCGCTTCTTCCTATCACCACGCCCGCGAAATGTCCCGACGATACAAGATCAACGTGCCCTGCACATCAGCCAACATTGGCCCCGGATTCGACGTCTGCGGTATTGCCCTCTCCAAATCCCTTTCATTGGTCGTAACTATCCCCAACACCAACACTTCCTCATCTTCATCAGGCGAAGAAGCTCTTCCTAAGATCATCTACACGGGCTTAGACTCTTCCAACGTTCCTCTCTCCCCTTACAAGAACCTGCTTACGCGAGTAGCATTGTATGTTCTTCGGTCGCATGGCATCAAGACTTTCCCCGCCGGAGTCACTATCGAGGCGCACAATGAGATCCCCTTTGGACGAGGTCTCGGATCTTCAGGAGCGGCCGTCATCGCCGGTGTACTTCTAGGTGACTTGCTCGGCGACTTGAAACTCCCCAAATCGAGGCTGTTGGATTTCGCATTGATGGTAGAACGACATCCGGACAACGTCACAGCGGCCCTGATAGGTGGTTTCGTTGGTTCATACTTGAGGGAATTATCGCCCGAAGACATGTCTGCAGCTTCTATCCCCTTGGCGGAAGTCTTACCCGAGTACCCGCCCGACGCTGGACCCGATTGGGGCGTGGACCCGCCTTTACCGCCTTCTGGAATTGGACATTATGTTAGGTTTGGATGGGCAAAGGAGATCAAGGCAATTGCTGTTTCGCCCAGGTTCGAATTGGCGACTGCTAAAGCGAGAGGTGTTTTGCCAGAGAGCTACTCTAGGAAGGACATGGTGAGTGTTGTATTACCTCTATACCTATACGGATGAATCTCACCAGCTGCCCTTGCTTTTTTGCTTTTTTGGGCCAACTGCTATCATGCATATCTGGACCTGTGGTGTTCTGCGATTTGCCCCCCAGATAGTCCTCGCTGACGCTCTAATTGGATTGTGCCTTTTCGTAGATCTTCAACCTTCAACGACTCGCAGTGCTCACGACCGCTCTTGCACGATCACCGCCCGACCCGGAGTTGATCTACGATGCCATGGGAGACAGGGTGCATCAGCCCTACCGAATGACTTTGGTGAGTGGTATTGTCTAGCCCGTTAACGATCCACAGATCGATGGCTTTCGATCCCTTGATCACTGTACGCATACCCTCCGTATTGGGAACCCACGTACTCCTCGTATCCGATGACCTTAGGCAAGGACCCAAGCTAATTCTCGCTT
Source organism: Kwoniella sp. CBS 6097 (assembly GCA_036287355.1). NCBI lineage: Eukaryota > Fungi > Basidiomycota > Tremellomycetes > Tremellales > Cryptococcaceae > Kwoniella > Kwoniella sp. CBS 6097. The sequence goes on along the minus strand of CP143074.1, from coordinate 12,464,638 downwards.
GCTGTCCTATCGCAGATCCCCGGCCTCCCCAAGATCCTCACGACGCTCACTCCCTCCTCATACCCCGGTTTATTAGGTATCTGTCTCTCCGGAGCGGGACCCACTATCCTCGCTCTGGCCACGCACAACTTCGATCAGATCGCAGCTGAGATTCAGCGATTATTCTCCGAGGAAGACGTGGAGGTCGACTGGAGTGTTTTGGACGTTGACGAGCGTGGGTCGACCGTCGAGGAAATTTAGAGCTAGATTTGAGCATCGATCTAGAGACAGGCTCTTGAACGTTCGTTCAGAGCACGTTATCGAAGGATTGGGGTCGTTACTGGATGAAGGGATAACGGGAAATGATATAGAAGTGGGAATCTGAAGGTTAGATGGGTATGGAAAGAAAGGATGTATATCCCAGCGGAAGGGCGCAAGGGAAACACAGCCTATCACGCTGGGCTTCATTATTCTAGGATGATTTAGAGGTTGTAGATGCCGAACTCCGCACGAGAAGAAGATTGTCTCGACGTTTACTAGATTTAGTTGCTGCTCGCTAGCATGACATAAGACGCTGCAATTCACAGTAGTGGCATGCACACATGCGCACTTCTGTACAGCCAGATCTCGCCAGAAGTGCAGGCACGGACAAGAGGAACTAAGCACAATTTCCATGCAGAGTATGATTGCGCCGAGGATTTGTTCAATGCGGAAGATCCTGGCAAACAAGATGACAGAATGAGGTGAAATGAGGTACAGTACACTTCGGCTCTGTTCAGCCGTGCCGCCTCAAATTATGAGACTGTGGGGAGTGGATGAGACCGTACGATCCCGGATCATGTACGGTACGTACTAGGTACGTTTTCGCCAGGTATGGTATGGGTATGTGTATTGTGACAGTATGATGTATCAAGAATCATCAACGAGGACGATCTATCTAATCAAACAAAGTGCATGTCCGCTTCCGGACCTGGACCTACTTTGTACTAACTGTATACTTGTATACTACTGACACATAGAATGAAAACACACAGAGTTACCAATTACCGATATATTTGGAAGAATGCGGGAAGATTAAAGATGAGTTCGCCATAAAGACGGTGGAAGGAGAGAAGAAATGAAAAGAAGAGAAAAGTCTAGGAAGAAAGAATGAAATATGCTTCATGTATATGCTATATTGATTGTAGTGTATTGCGTGCGTGCGTTCTTGTTGGGATTATGTACAAGTGTAATGTAAGTTGTGCGTCGTATTTCTAAGTGTGACACCAAGAGAGAGAAGAGAAAGACATGGAGAACCAAACCACAAAAAAAAGATCCAAAGATAAAATAAATCCAGCAGAAGCAGAGAAAGAGATGCTCTCTCAATCGGCCGAGTACACCGTTCTACCCTCGCTCCGCCCTGACCGAACTAGTCTCGCTCGTCCCGGTCGTCATCGTCTCCCCCGCTTCGCTGCCCGATCTCAATCCCAGACCTCCACCATTACCTGCCGCCTTCTCCTCTTTCATCCTCTCCACGATACCCCTCAATTCTCGCATCGCGATAGGTTTCACCATCCACTGATCAATCCCACTTTCAATCAGGCCCTTTCTTCGCTGATGCTCCGCACTCATAGCTGTCACAGCTATAATTTTGGCTCTCTTCCCTGAAGAGCCTGATCCGTTTCCTATACCGCTATAGGTCGATGTAGGACTGGTGGGTGACAGGGGTCTCGAAGAAGAGGGGGAAAGCGTGTCGATAGCGCTCGAGCTTGAATTGGCGCTGGCACTGGCACTAGCGGTTAATGGCAGGCTTTGACCGGACGCGGAGGTTGAAGGAATCATAGACATCGTCGCAACGCTGCCCGGCGTAGGTGTAGCCTGATCCTCCATCGTAAGATGCTTCATTACGTCCTCAAGGGCAACCGCGGAATCGGCAGGTAAAGTAGCTTCGATATGCCTCATCTCGGCAGCTGCTGCGAATCCATCCTTACGAGGCATAGTAATGTCCAGTAAAACCAGGTCGGGGTGGAACGAGTTGAACTGTGTGACGGCTTCTACACCGTCCGCAGCTTCGACAAAATTGCAAGACTGCATGGAAAAGGCATCAGTCAGATATATTGGTTCGCGAACATTGCAGATGCCAAAGACACTTACAGTCCGTTTCAGCATGGTCGTCAGGATCTTTCTGTTCACTGCATTGTCCTCCACAACAAGAACTGCCAGGGATGTTAGCGGGAAGCTCAATGACGCCAGCAGAGAGAAAGTAAACCTGCTCACCCTTCAGCGGATCGCCATCAGCAGTCTGTGCTGCACGGACAGTATGCTCACTACCGGATCTTAACTCTCGAAGAGGATGCAATCTCAGTCCGCTCTCGCTCGAATCGCTCGCGGCGGATGCCGAAGCGTCTGAAGCTACAGACAAGTGGGAGCTCATACCCATGTCGCTCGTCATGCTCGACTCGGTTGTTGTACCGGGCGTTTGCTCCGATGTGCTTTCGGCCGAGGTGATTTCTTCTTCAGATCGGGGTTCGATCTTGGGCAACCGAAGAGTATGCGTGCTGGATCGAGGTGAGATACGTTCAATAGGAGCGACTGACCCACGTCGAGATGGCGCAACAACCCTGTAGCCTTCTTCAGCGTCGGAACTGGTGATATCTTGCGGAGTGTCCGAGACATCAGCGTCTGTCTCTCGTCGCGCCACCGTTCCAGGAGGGGAGTTTGATGACGAAGCCGTTTGAGCTTCTTGCCTTGCCTCGTCCCCACCGACCACATCAGATTTGTAGACCTCTCGTAATTGAGGAGCATCCAAGGCTGGCTGCATAATCCGTTTCATAACGCTGGGTCGGAGCGGTCGTGTCAGCCATATCGTAGGGATTGTCCTGAGATATGCGTGAGCCGAATCCGTGGTAGACGCCGATCGCTTTCGTCCATACCCTAAACCGACAACTTCAACTCTGGATTGCGTCTCAGAGTGTGCTACGGCGGTATCGTGTTCCGCAGCAGTTGCTGGACCAAGCATAGGCGCCAGAGCACCTATCGACTGGTCCTTGCCCAGGACGATGATATGAATACCGGGTCTAGCCATTCGACACAACTCGGCAAGTTTGTTCTCCTTAACAGCACCTTCAGGTACGACAATCAGGCTGGCGTAGTTGATCTCGGACACCACTCGACAGAAATTCAGCTTGAGTTGTCGTATCAGGGCTTTGCCGACCCGCCGTATGGTCGGATCTTTCGATTCAGTCCAGCCTACCAGGAAGATGCCATCTTGTCGAATAGGTTCAGCAGGTCCACTTGGATAAGCAGCATCGTTGTCGGCCATGACATCCTGGTCAGAGTCATTGTCGTCATTTAGGAGGTGCACTGGAACCTCAATATGGACAAGGGTCCCTTTACCGGGTGTTGATGCAATCGCCAATTTCCCTCCGAGTAATTCGATCATTCGCTGTGCAAGGCCAAGACCTAGACCAGAGCCGGACGTGAATGGGTCCTCCTTGGCAAACGGCCTCAAGACTTCTTTATCGAGGAACTCAGTCGACACTAGTTAAAGCATCAGTTGAGCTCGAGTATAGTTGTATGTGACTCTCACTCACTCCCTTTACCAGTATCCTTGATATCGATTGACACGGTCGATATCTTGATTGAGTTGTCATAGCCAGCAGGCAGGACAACGTCGCGCGATATATCCTGCACCGTGATATGCACATGGCCTCTGAGCCGAATATCAGCTTTGGGCTTGATCATCAGGTTCAACAAAAAAAAAAAGCTTACCGATCCGTAAATTTGATCGCATTGTGCACAATCTTACCTAGCGATCTAGCGAGTGGACCAGAATCGCTTACCATTTTCCACCCACCTCGCCCTCTTGGCATCACCTCGACGATCACCTCTAGCCCATCCAGTCCCTTCCCATTAGAAATCCTCCTTGCCTTGGCTTCCATCGTCATGGCATCATCCACCACTGATTCCAGGATTTCAGAGAAGTCTGTTACCTTCGCATTGCTTGACCGCAGCAAGTCAGGTTGTATAGGCGATCCATTTGGTGCCATGGCAGCTCCGTCGATCTTTGACGCCATCTTGCCAATATCAAGGGTGTCGATGATGTTCTCCAGTATATTACCGAGAGATAATCCGTTGGCCTCGATGATCTCAAGCTGCGACAGCGCTTCTATACGATCTTCGATCGATATCTTCGGTGCGATTCCTCCTTGATGGACTGGACCTTCCAAGACTCCGTGCAGAGCCGTCCGTAGAAGACTGGCAGCAGCGTTGATCTGATGCAGCGGCGTTCGAAGCTCGTGACTCGCTGCCGCGGCAAAATTCAGTTGGGCCCTCTCGGCTTGATGGAGACGCTCTTTCATGACGGAAGCTAGCAAACTACCCGCGATCGTTTCGACAAATTGGAGTGCACCGGCGGGATATGAGTACAGCGGATCAGTCCAGCAGGCGACTACAGCGAAAGCGACCTGTCCATCGAATCCAAAGACGGGCATAGCCATACTAGTTTCGGTTCCAGGCGGCATCAGGTGAGTGATAGATTGCGCGATTCCTTCGCTGTCATCCCTCGTGTACCATACTCTTCGAGTCTTGACGTTTGACGCGATGAAGTCGGCGATAATCTTCCTGGCAGCGGGGGTACTCGTGAAATTAAAGGCGAAGTCATCTGACGAGCAGCTGTAACCCAGCACTGCCAGCTGCTTGAGCATTGTCAGCATACAACATAACTGCCGCAAGATCCGCGCAAACTCACGTTGTCTGAAGCCAGCTTGTTCGGGTCCTCTTCATAGCTCCACCTGTCGGATCCAACTTTTCTCCTTGAAGGAATGTACAGGACCTGAGGTGTCCGGCTGGGCGCCATCGGATCCGAGACAGCGTACGTCGGCAAGGCTCGTTTCACGTCAGCAGGCTTTGAGTACGCATCACTGCTGTCCTCTTCTCCCATCTGCCCGTGAAGGGTACTTGAAGCGGTGGATCCGGTCCGTCCTGTCTGCGCTGATTGACGCGCTGTGTCTGGTCCTGTGTATTGACTCTTGCTGCGACCCGAAGTCGATCCTCCTCTTGTCGATGTGCCGCCGCCAGTTGACGAGTTTTGATATGTCGGATAAAACAGATGGAATTGGGACAGGTCCACAACGGCTACCGCATAAGCGTCAAGCGCATATCGGATCTCCCTACACGCTTCGTCATATATGTCAACATTGCCTTGATCCTGGTTCTGATCGGCACCTTGGTTCCGTTTGCCGGTGGTGGAGGAAGCAGAGGATGTGCCAGTAGCGGTACTGGACTCGTTCGTGCCTTTTGCCGTACTCTGACCCGCCTTCTCGTTTGGTCGATGCTTGAGAGAGCGACGTAGGAAGTCGACCGAGACTGAGCGTTGTATGTCAGTGCGGACATGTGGATAGCAAACAGCTCGATGACTCACTCTGATGCAATTTGGCACTATCAACGGAAGCTTGCTGACTGTATATCAGTTCGAGCTGCGTGGACATGGTTAATCAGCTTGACACAACTATCGGAATTCGGCTTACTGACCTCGCTAACGACACAGTCCGCCAAATCTGCCAGCAAAGCCTGATCATCGTCTGAGAACGGCCTGGGTTTGTTGTCTGTAATACAAAGCGTTCCTATGATCGTCCCTCTAGATCCTGACCCGACTCTTAGCGGCGCACCGGCATAGAATTGCACAGGTCCCGTTCCCTGTTTTACATAAGGGTTGTTTCTGAACCGCCAATCCTCCGCAGCGTCATTCACCACCATACACTTATGCTTCATTTCCGGGGACATGACGGCGTGTGAGCAGAACGAGACATCGAGGCCAGTTGATTTCTCGCCGAGACCAATTTCTGAAAGATAAGTCTGCCTGTCTTTCCCTATCACGCTTATCACCGCTGATCGAGTCTTGAACACCGACACGGCCAGACGAGTGAATCGATCGAGGGTTTCCCGATGAAGGGGATCAATCTCTTCAAGACCAAGCCGACGAATCACCCGCAATCTCCGCCGCATGACTTCGGGCGGTTGTCGAGGCGCAGGCATATATCCGTGGTTTTCGTAGTATTGTCTCACTCTCGCCCTCTCCTCTGCATGATCGTAGTTGATCTCCACCGCTGAAGCAGACGTCGACGTGTTTGTACCCGATTCGAACAGTCCCAAATCTAGCGACGGCGCAGTGTTTCGCCTGGCGAATGACCCTGTGGGCGACCTGGATCTCAAGCTCCAGCTTCCCCTAGATCTTGGCCGTCTCGGCTTCCGTCTCCTCGTGATTCCAGGCCAGGGCGCCCCGGCGTTATCATCTTCTGATGAATCAGCCGACATAGCCCTCCCCACCGACGCCAATTCCGCATGATCTCTCCTCCTCCTTCCTTTCCCTTTGTGAGACCGACTTCCTCCGGGCTTGTCCTCCCGTTCTTTTGCACGATCCTCTTGTTGCTCTACGCCCAGCTGTCTCATATTATCCGCCGTCATAGCCTCTTGGGCTTTGTACATCTTCCCCTTATCCGCTCTGCTCTTCTTCCGCGGGACGTTCTGCGACGACGTCGAAGACTCCGGCAGATATTCGGTAGCGATGTTGGGTATCTCTGGGTCTTGGTTGGATGGTCCCGAAAGAGAGATATCAGGATGAATGTCAAGGTTATCGTCTGAACTTGGCCCGCTTCGAGAGCTATTTTGTCGAGACGGCTTTGACGTCGGCGATGGCGAGTCATCCAGCTGTTTGACCGTCTCTTCGGACGGGAAAGCCGAGGATTGTGGAAGGGGACCAGGACGTTCTGGGGGAGCAGCATCTGTATTTGACTTGGACAACGAAGGTTCCGAAGGAGGAGATGGTATGTCGTCGGCAGTGAAGTTACATTTTACGTATTCTCCCATTGTATATCTGATCCACGAGAAGAAGTTTTGGTAGGAAGCAACAAGTAACAGCACATATACACGAGATGGCATCAGTAAAAGCACTCGCCCGACGCCTTTCTGACAGAACGACCCAGAGTCCGTTTGGTTATTCACCTCGTTATGAAATTATCCCACTCCTCCTTTGTCTGAGGCGTCTTGACCTTGATCTTTGGTAACGAGTCCGGCTCAGCATAGTCCTGCGATTTTATGTGCCCCGGTGCATCCTGTTGATTCGAAGGTGCCGGAGAGGACATGGGTTGCGATGAGGGACCCGGTAATGCGGACATCTTGACTGCGTTGGCGTTTCAAGGAGCAGACAAGGTGTCACAGCCGTAGAAGAGGTTGATGGGAGATGGGTAGTATACGCCGGGTCGGACTGTCGTTATCGCCCCATTTGTTGGTGTTCTAACGATGTCGCTTGCTTGAAATAGTGGATGTACCTGGAGCGTCGATCTAAGGCCTCGATGGAAATACGAACAATGATGTAGCAAGCCCTATGGTAGGTGATGGCTAGAGGTGTTGCAGGTCGAAAACGAGCAGTGCTGTCGAGGATGTTGTCTTGTCATACGTGGTTTGCGGTTTGTGGTTTTTGCAGGTGTATTGTGTTGTATGTATGGTATGGTATGGAACATGTATGGTATACCTATAAGTTAGTCATGTAGTCTATTCCAGGAAAGGGGTGTGGTTACAGGGGGTATAGTATAGGGTTATAGGGGTATAGGGGTTGATTTCAGGGCAAGGGTTCATAGGCATTTCATACTGTATCAGTGCTCGTTTGTCATATACAGTAAGTGTATGCACTACATTTGAATAGTACTCCCATCCCTTCCCAGTCCTTCTTCTCCTCGCTGCACGATGCATGCTTGATCCACGACAACCTCGGACAACTTACTTCAGTGCATCAAGTGAAGAGTTGCATGGTGCGCAACTCGCGGCCTCAGCCTAGCACAGCTGGTAAGAGCACCGACTTTGCTGCTGCACCGGCCTAGCGCGTTCTGAAGTACTCTATCACTGCTACCTTACCAGTACCAGTAAGTAAGGTGAAGTTACCCTTTCAAGCTTTTTTTATCCTTTTATACCAGCCTCAAGGAGAATTCATTCCCCTGGCGTATAGTACGATGACGAGTACGAGTACAGTTAAATCATGGGAAGCATGAGTTATTAACCCATCTCTAGATTCCCTTTGTGGCTTTTTCTAATCGGCTCAACACAAAATGCTATACAGATCCAGATCCGCTTCGATTCCAGTGTCGAGCATTGGCATAAGTATCACTAGTGCAACGCACTGTAACTGTGTAGCAAGGAGAAGGTACACCGCTCGCACCCTACCCGCAAATCAACTTTGGTGGGCCTTTATCCTCGGGTCCTCGGTTGCAGTCAGACGAAACAGGAACCGCGTAACGGAGCGGGATCAGACTGGCGCGCCGAGTTGGGCCAGGGTTGAGCTCCGAGCTCAAGCATACTTGTAACTGTAGTACGCAGAGCAAATCCGGCGGATCATGTTGCGTTCGTTTTTTGAGTTGTCCATCCAGGTGGTCTCGGCTCTCGGCAAGGGTCCAAAGGGTATCTAAGCACAGTTCCTACTCTACAAAACACCTACATACTCGTATGGCCGTCACTGCCTGAGAAGTGAGAGAACATGTCGTAAAATTGTCTGTGCACATGCCTACCTGGCATTCGTGGTCAACTCTTTCACATACAGCGATCATGGCTTGATGCACTTCACCAAGGTATTCGTCAACACAATGACAGTGACACAGAAAACTGCCAAGCGAGATGGACAATATTGGGCACCGGCGTCTGGATCGGTTAGCATCAGGCTCCAGAAGGGCCACATTCATGTGCCATTGAAGGGGCCTGTTTTGGTGACTGTCTCTTCCTTGTATGTAGCCCCTGATCTGACATGGAATCAATGCCACCGCCATTGACTGATGACGTGTATGTTGAGTCATCTCAGGGGGACAACGTAGATATAAAACCAAGCACGGTCGACTGGAGTCCACGACCTCGTAAAGCGGGACAGCCGGGCATAACGTGTATGAGGGTGAACCCCCGCGCACGAATGATCACTTGGCTATGTCGCCAGTGTGGATATATATATGCACGAAGCATGAATTGCACAGTTGTACGTTACATTGACATGTTCAAGCTTTGCTTGGCAACATCGGCAGTCTATGTTAATCGCCCTTTCCGTCTCGCAATGTCAGAAACATAGATTATACAGGATCAGTCACAATGCTCTTATTCTTACTTACTACACATACACTGACGTGATGATTCAATACGAACAAGCACCCCTACAGCCCTACAGGTAAAGACGGCCCAAGCATGGCGTGGACCTACCCAACCAGAATCTGATTGTCCAATATTCGGCAGATTGACTTCGATATTCTGTCGATATCCTGTCGCACTTCCCTTCACGGTTCATCGTCCTCTGCGGCTTCGGGCCACTCGAAACCAGTCTCAGTCCAACCCAACATCTTCTTCGCCTTTCCACAATCAAACAGCCCCTGATTGCCTGCCAAGTCTCCCCTGATCCCCCCATGCTTGATCACCTCAGGATACCTCTCTTCCACCAATGACATCGTCGAGGTCTGCTGCGTAATCGTAGGTCCGACAATAAAGAAACTTTCGTTTGTCCCCGATGGGAAAGTCGAGGTGGGGGCCGTGAGCGACAGGAGAACTGAACGAGCTGCTGCTGAGGCCGAGACCCAGCCCCAGAGGTCTTTCCATGAGTCTCCGAGGGACTGTAGACCTTCCCTGGTGACTTGATGATCGCGGACGACACCGTGGAAGCGGAGGCAGGCGATTCGCATTGAAGGATGACGACGGACAAAGGCGTCGCCTTGGAGCTCGCACATGCTGTTCGAAAGGGAGGTCAAAGGTCAGACGCCGTTGGTCAAACCTTCTCCTGTGTGGTTTTACCACAGGAGACAACGCTTGATCAATAGGACGTCACTCACTACTTGCTCAAGGAGTACGCATCTTCCGGTCGACAAGGATGTTTCTCGTCAATCGGCAAGTAGTCGAACGTCGGGCGCTTGGAGAATACTATAGGCCCAAATCGGCCAACAATCAGCTGATATACTTTCCATCGTCTTTCATGAATGGTAGCAATAAGCAGTGAATCGACGGACTTCGTACGTTGGATCAGCATTTAGGTGAGGAAGGCCGATACTCACGCAATCCAACGGCGTTCACGCTGCTGGCTAGCACAACGCGATTGATGCCTAGCTTCGCGGCGATGTTGAGGGTATTGTATGACATAGCAACGTTTGCATTGTGGACCTCCTGATGTGAAATGAACTGACTCAGTATCTCTTCGTTGTCCGGCTGTCGTCCTCCGGAACCTCATGGGAGATGTTCCAGAATCACTCACATGTTGTGCCTGACCCGCATCGGAGGTTCCATCCCCTCTCTCATCTATGTCAGGTCCGTTGGGGATCATCGCGAGATGCACGATACCCGTACATCCCCTCACGGCGTCTTTGTATCTCTCATACTCAAGTGCGGAAACCTGATGATAGCTGTACCTGCTCTTCGCTCTCTCCAATTCAGCAGGCAAATGGGTCCTGGCATGATCAGGAGGAAGGATATCGAGCGCGACGACTTCGTGCCCTTCTTCAAGGACGAGCTTGATCACTGCGCTGCCTACTAGTCCTGCCGAGCCCGTTATGGCTATTCGCAGCGGTGCAGCGGGCGGTGGAATACGAGGCATCGATGAGGGAATCATAGTGCGAGGGCGGAAGTCAGAGTGGTTGTTCTCAGGCATGGATGAGCTGAAGAAGGGGGTTGATGTGTCGAATAGCATCGTGGAGAGATATATGTTCTGAGGATCGCACCGGGCGGTTTGTTCAAGCTGAAAGATGGCTCAGTGGAAGAAGCTGAGAATTGACGGTGCTTGTGTTGTTGTTGTAATGAAAGGGAAGAGGAAAAGGCAAGTCTCAACTCGAGTCGAGTCGAGTCCAGTGAACCAAGGTGGAAAATACGAGTGAGAAAGGATACTGAGGGGCGATGATAACGGTTTGAGTACAGTTCAGGATGGAGTAAGCAATGAATGGGAGGGCGCCTAAGAAAGGAGAATACGAGCTATTTGATCCTTTATATCGATGCAGAAGCTCGAATCTGAAAGTGCGCAAGATTCGGCTGACTGGGCGTATTGTATATTCAAGTATCGATACCGTGCGATGAGTCGAGTGCGTTGCTGATGCTATACTAGAGTTGAAAGATAGGACTGACGTCAATTTGGGCTTCGGCGAGTTCGGTCAGAAGCTGGCTGGAATGTCTGTCGATGTCCTCGTCGTATCGACTCGTTGACTGAAAAAGGGTAACAAGTAGGTCGAAGGGCGTTGTTCTCGAGAGCGCGAGAAGACGTGGCACCACTTAGTCTGGATCTTGAACAGGTGGCGTGAAGCGGAGCGAGAGGGTCGTTCTGGGAAATGGCCTTTGAAAAGAAGCGTTGGGTTTCCGCTCGCTTTCATTATGGACGGACAAGTCGACCTATATTTATAGGCTGTTATCCAATATGTATTACCTCCGGCGTGACGTTCTCTGGTCTTCTGCTCCTCTGACCTCCGATTTGGTAATTTCCTGGTTTGGTTTGGTTTGGTTTTGATTTTGGTTTTGATTTTGGTCACGTACATCTACAGTACACAGAAGGACTCCTTTGGATTAACTTTATTGATCACCCTTAAGGTTATCGTAAGTAAAAAGATCAGTCTACCCCGATCGCATGTGTATGAGGATTGTTTGTATGTTGTGATAGATTGTTGGCATCGGTGCTCTACAATACCACTCCCTTTGAACTCTCCGAGAGTTTGTTTCGGACTTGTTTGGGGGGTTGTTCACAGTCTGGCTTCGTTGTCGTTGTAATGGTCGTGGTCGTGGTCGTGGTCGTGGTCGCCAGCGTCCGACAAGAATACCCCCGAGTTATGTTGTTGGAGCCGGTGAAGTCACTTATCCGGGGAGATGGAATTCAGAGAACAGTCGATGTCCACGGTTTTTTATCAGTCACCCGGGGAAAACTATGGTTGTTGGAGGACTAGCAGATCAAGCGATCTGCTGATCTTGCTCCTTGCTGCTCGCTCAAGATCTGGTACATCAATCAGTCCAGTCGGTTCATGACGATCCATCTCATCCCGGTGCCATCCTCGGTCGGCAAATACGGTCCCAGACACAGACTTTCTGCATATGTTTGTATACGTCGATCTTGAAACATTGTGGAGTAGGAGTAGTTAGGCGAAATGAGATGAATCAGTTGATCGGCATGGTCGGCTTAGATTACAGCTTCACTCGGTCTCGCGCGAATCGCCATCACTTCTGACCGAGGATCTCTCCTTGCGTGGTGAATCGTATCCCTTTGTCGGTATCATACAGTGTGCCTTATATGTAGATGTGCCCATCCAAGAATGGTGTGTTCATTCATGAATAAACGAACAAAACATGAGTAGTTAGCATGAGACAAGCTGTATGGTACAACGACGCGATAATCGGAGGTAAATTCCCGCCAGACCCTGATAGAAGAGAGGAGATCCCCTCGAAAGGGTCCGATACCGCCGGTGAATTAGTCGTCGGAGGGTGATGACGAAATACCTAGCCTGTCTAGCATACGGATGCACCCGTTGATCCTTCCTAACAGAACGAAAGATATCAATCTTATGCCTGTTCGGCGAGAACGCCGACTATTCTTACGATTGTCTCAAAACGAAAACCTGTTGACAGACAGATGCACACATAAGGAACAAGGGTACAACACGTCCACAAACGGTATCGACGACCGAAGCATTCTGTGTACCGCATTAGCATTTCTTACGACGTCTACGTTGATCGATTGATCCATCAATCAATCAGTCAGTCAACCGATCAACCAGCTACTAGAGCAAGAGCAGCTCGCGAATCTCTCCAGATCTGCTGGCCTGCGAGACAGTACGACAATCTCGGCGCACTACCCGATCTCACCTGTACTCTCTGACTCAATAGACTCTAGTGACTATGCCATATTTTGACGGGTTCGAAGAACACCTCGTGCCAGTGCAAAGCAAGCTTTTGGGGAAAGAACTGCAGATCTACGCTAGGAAGAAAGGGAATGGCAAAAGAGCTGTGTTGTTACTCCATGGATACCCTCAAACTCACCAGTGAGTAGTGTGTACCGTACCTCGCCCTCATTCATATGCCGAGTGGTCATGAAACATTAGCTGTGTGGTCATGTCCCCGATCAGCCCTGGCCGGGACCCTATGTTTCGTGCCGTCCTTTGGCCCAAATCCAAACACCCGGCATCAACACAACCAGTAGGCAGGTTGATCGGACCTACGCTACCACTACCACAGAAACATAGCTCCAGGAACCCGCTTAACCCCCCATATCTCCCACCGCGATCGGACTTGATATACCTCCGAGGGCGTACGAATTATATGATGCAGAACTCAAACTCAATCAAAACTAGTACTGGACGAAGCTGACCATGTGCACTAATGGTGATGCTATACACCCGACAATATAAACACAACACAACTTCTTTCGACGGACATTACACACCTTGACAACAAACCCCCTGGCCCTGTGTTTGCCCCATGCCCTACCTTCTACCTCGGTGTCGGACTTTGATCCTCGGTGATGGCGACCACGGCGAAATCACACCAGCATTTGGCACAAGATCGCCCCACAGCTCGCGGAAAAGTATACGGTGGTCGTGACGGATCTCAGGGGTACGTTTGCGCGAACGCCAGACGTCTTTCGCTACATGCTACGCTTGTTACTCCCTTCTTTCCACATAGTGTTGTCATTAGCCAGCGCGCGCTTTGCTACCTCAAGGTCAAGCTTGCTTATCACGACTGTGCTTCGCTAATCCCACTCAATAGGGTATGGCAAGTCATCGAAACCGCCAGGATCAGAGTCTCATGAAGAGTACTCCAAGCGGGAGATGGCTTCAGACCAAGTCCAGGTGATGTGAGTAAAGCTTCAGTACACCCCCTTGTATACAATGCCACCAATCATCTCACTCGTGGGCAGCGGCACCGTCTCTAATTTGTCACATACTGTACTTGTCATATAGGCAGCACTTCGGCTTCGAGCGGTTCACATTGATCGGTCACGATAGAGGTGCTCGAGTCTCACATCGACTGGCGCTCGATCATCCTCAGCATGTGGAGGGTATGATGTTGCTTGATATTGCGCCCACGCTATACATGTATGAAAATACCGATATGGCTTTCGTGAGTCCCATCATCGACCGAGTCGTACTCATAGTCCCCCATTTCCTTTCACTCTGACCACCGAGCCGGCTCGATCGAGTTGGGTAAGCACTCGGACGATATGGCCGGCGACCTACCATTCGTAGCAGCTCTGTTTTGCGCTATGCCTGTCGTCAGATCCATCAGATTACCCGTGTCTTATTTGGGTATCACACGTCGTGTTATAGGCAAAAGGTTATTGGCATTGGTTCTTCTTGATTCAAGCTGCGCCGGGCCCGGTGAGTGCCTTGCTGTTCCATCTTCACATTCTATCCCGTCATGATCACCTGCAGCCAATCTACTCGAAATCACTTTATAAGCCTGCTTCATATCGCCATGACACAACGCTGACTTGTGCGTCATTTGATTGCGCAGGAGAACACCATGTATACGGCCCCTGAGGTGTTCTGGGACCTCATGGGTGGTAGACCATCTCACAAGGGTGTCAAGTGGTCTGACGAAGATGTGCAGATATACAAGGATGCTCTATTTACGCGGGAGACGCTGCACGCGGTGAGCACTGTTTATGACTGCTGAAGACCTGCTCCATGTAAGGGATTGACCGGCATACGTTATACTGATATGACTTGCAATTCTACCCTCAAGACCTGCGAAGATTACAGGGCAGCCGCCTCAATCGATCTGGAGCACGATCGCGCTTCCCGTTCATCCGGTCAGAGAATCACTGTGCCGAAATTGACTGTACTTTGGGGCAAGAAAGGCTTGATCGAGACCTACAACAAAGGAGACGTGGTGGCGCTCTGGAAAGAGTGGTGTGAGGACCATGTGAGGATCGGAGGGAGGGCGTTGGATGGAGGGCATTACCTACCAGAAGAGAGGGATCACGATGTTCTGCAGGAGATACAAGCGCTCTTGGAGAGTTAAGTCGCAATAGTTGAGAAATGGAAGGATACAGTGAGTCTAGCTTCAACATGAATGGAACATACGTTTTTATGCATGAGTACAACATCTGCTATTCTTCCCCTAAATAAACGCCTAGGACCCATGGGATCGACTTCTCGAACTGATCACCCAGAATCGTGTTCATATGGACCCTATCGAGGTATTTGTTGGCACATCGATCAATTGAGCGGCACCAAACACAATGCATATTACATATCGTACAGACAAGGCTGTGTTCTGCCTTGGCCAACTAGGATACCAAGCAATCCCCGATTCACCCCTTGTTAGGTTTTTCTCGACTTCCCTCATGGTCTAACCCGAAAGTACGGGGAGACCAGCGTCGTATGTAAAGGCGCTGATCACTTATTGCTTCCGCTTGTGCTCAATATCTTGATCAACGAGGCTGTTGCGCCCCACAACTCCGTGCCAGTCTCCTGTGTTGACGATGCGGACTGATCACTCATGCCTGGTCCGCTGGATGCAACCATACCAGCCTCATCGGCTCTGACGAGCTTGTTCTGGAACGAACGCGGTTCGAAGTACTATCAGTAAAGTATATGAGGAACCCTGATCCTGGCAGTTTGGCAGGCTGGCACGGGTTTGGGCTGGCGATTGATGATGCGATGAGGATGGGGGCAAATGGTATGGTTGACGCACCTGATGCCCACTCTCATCTGTCACACCACAGGAAGCATCGCTCTGCTTTTCGACATTGTTCTAGCAAGACTCGTCAGCTCTACCTTTGCCACGATTACGGTCACGTCCCTCCAAAATTGCTGAGAGGTGAGCTGAGTCGGTCCAATGGACGTACTGATGCTCGTCTACAACTGAGTTTGACATCAAAGGACCCGACGAGCTGTAATCCTGCTGGTCACAGTGAACACTTACGTGGACAGCGGAAGAGTTGTACAGCTCAAAATCGGGGAACTGAATGAAGGCATGTTGTTTTGGACGCAGGATATCACCTGTTGTATGGGCGGTGTTCGAGTGGGAGAGACTCCCGGTTACCTGCTTTCCCTGCTTGGTCCGATCCAATTTTGTCGAGTTAACGCTTGGTCGAGAAGATAGGGATAGGCGGCAAGTCGGCTCCGCAGTGGAGATGGCGGCGGAGGAACGGTTCGTTGACGGAACTGATATCAGTTGGTTTACGCTTGAGATCGGGAAGGATCTATACTACAGATGATCTTCTGATAAAGGGGTGGTTAGCTGTGAATTGACAATACCGAACAACGAGGGAAAGCTTGCGTGAAACAGCTGCTTATATACAGTACCTTTCCCCTCCGGAATACGACGGCCCATCAGTGCTCGCTCGCTTGTCACTCCGGTACCCTCGGGAATATTGGTATCGGTTCGTTGAAGCTCCAGACGTACGCTCATGGTGTGCTTGAGAAGATGAAAAGAAGAAGCTCTTCGCACATTCCTCACCAAAGGATCATCTTGTAAGGTCACATCGTTCGCGTAGACTCGGGACGACACCGGAGCTAAGATGATTTCGACGACAAAAGGAAGGATCCGTCGTATTCGAACTCCGCAACGAAATGCGGCATGTTCTGGGCTCTAGACTCATACGGCGTCGTAGAACGGTTCCAGATTGGACATCGCCTACATACCTCGCTCAATGGCTAGGCAGTATCGTGTTACACATACTGTATGATAGACGCCCCACCCAAGATCCGGTAATACGGTGAAAGCATGTAGAGTCCTGCATAGGCAATTGACTAACAAACGTCTCCATCCAGACGAGTGAACGAATTATCGTTTGGAATGGAAATTCTGTAAGTGCTCAGGCCTGCACACTTTTATTGCATCTTGTCGCACGAGCGTGGCAAAGTACATTGCATTTTCCCGTACACTCGCAGAGGGATAACTTCAGGTATCAGTCTTATACGATGAACGCTACTCAGACCATAGCTTAGGGTCCGATCTAAGGCGCCTCTTCTCCCCTTCGTCCCGAACTTCCAAACCACCAACTGGATGATCTGCTTTGGTTAGCACCAGTACTTGTGGGTGACCCGGCCTTCGTCCCGCTATCAGTCGAAGAGGCCGGTTTGTTGCCGTCCGTTTCTGAGTCGGCAGGCTATCGGTGAAGTGATATGAGACCTTGGTCAGCTCCGGACTTGTTTTGATCTCTGCTCAGTACCGGTACCGGTGTCAGGAGACCATGACTCTCGGACCCGGACGGATGGGTCAAGGATCGCCCAAACGCAGTAGTAATGAGCTGGGTCTTGTCTAGTGAACGCTTGAAGCTTGCAACAGAATATCACCTACCGACGGCTCCTTTTCGCTGACCCCTGAGGATTTCTCAGCTTCAGCCGCCGCCTGCAAGGAGAGTTGAAGATCAGTCAACCTTCTTAATACTTAGGCATTCAGAGGAGGATATACAGCGGAGTCTGAGGGGTTATGCCACTCACCTTGCTCGTGACCGTGCCAAAATCCTGGAACGATTGATATGTGACCCCCTCCGAGCTGGGCCTGCCCGAGGCAAAGAAGGGGGGAGCTGTGCGTCGTCGACATATTGGCTTGGGAGTGAATGATGGAGTTTCATCCTCCTTGATGAATGGTACACCCATATTGCCTTCGCGCCGGGTGACCGTTGACGCGAAACTGATTGTTCTAGGCCGGAGCCCTGATCCGCTCGATGGTGTAGTGGTGGCGTCCGAGCCAGGGGTAGTCGAAGCAGCAGAGGAATCGGTAGGCATTGTTCGAATATGCGGGTGTAATCTACCACTATCGTTCTCACTTTGATTCGTAGCGGCACCGACGTCTTGATATCGGATTGTTAAAGTGGCGATGCTTCCAATGAGTGCCGGTTTATCTGTTTCCAATCGTGACTTTTTGAACCTGACAATAGGTTGTTGAACAGGACCCATATATAAGCTATAGTCCTCGAATTACATCGGTGTGGGCCTTCGTCGCTCGCTTGAACGCATTGGGAGAACCTAAACGTACCGTACAGAAGCACATCACCCTTGAGGAGACTCGCAAAAGGAGGGTCAAGTATCTTTCACCCGGAGTTTTAAATAGCCTTTTGGAGAGACCAAGCTAGCTACTAGTCCTCCGGAGTGTCCATCGACTCGATCATGGGAGTATCGCCATTTTGACTCGGCTGTGCAGGGGACTTTAACTATCGTGATAATCCCTCCTCTGGCTTCTCTCGCTTGACTGCCGCTTGTACGTTCATATCTCATCCGGGTCATCAGTCAGTACTCGTACTGGTACCATCAGAAGACTTGGACCTTTAGCTTACACTCATCGCTTATCATGAAAGGATTAGCACTACAAGTATTCTCAAGCTTTGCAGAACACAGATTACGAAATCTCGATCTCAGAGAAACGCGGAGCTCGCAAAGGAGTGTGTTGGTCAACCAGGTGCATACACTGGCGTCTCCATATCCACACGAACGTGAAGTTCCGAATTTCACGGACAATCGGACTGTGTATGACCTTGAGAAAGCCACTTTTGAAATCAAAATACTTATCGGAGCACCTCGCTTGTCCTTGTTGTTCCATACAGAAAGTCTCGGCCCATGCACTAAGTGAACTCCGCGGCAGATAGACATGCGAGTAGAAGGCGGACGGCTCCCAGTGGTCCGAACTCTTGAGGTCTCCTGAGATCCGCCTTCTGCTCTCGGACAGGTCACCATCGAAGAGGGTAATGCATCAAGCACGTTGTAAGTAGGATAGAAAAGACGCCGTACGAGTTGATGATGCTATAGAAAACGGTAGAAAATACAACACTTAAGATAGAGTAGCGGGAATAAGGATAGCAGATGGTTCCTCTATGCGCAGAAAGAACAGTATGATGATGATCCCGTTTATGAGTCCTAACTCGATTCTGAGTCGGCAATGTCGCGATTGTTGGTGAAAGACGGAAGCGTGGCGAGACCGGGAAACCTTGCTGTACACCAGTTTGCTCATACGACTTCCTGGACGCTCTCTCTCATTTCAGCTAACAACTGGGGCCCATTACCCTTCCCGCCCGCTTCGACCAGATTCTTCGCCAGATCGGCTACTTCGTCCATTTGCTCTTCAACGCCGGTCTGCATAGCGTTACTCATGACTTCCTTCAATGTCGTACCCAGATCTTCTTCTAGTGTGCGAGACACTATCGTACGTGTAGAGGACATAGTGGAAGCTGTTGATGAGGACGCCGTGTTGGTGATTGAAGTTAGGGTTGTAGTGGTTGTTGATTGTAGTGATGTCGGTGGTGGGGCGTGCGCCAAGTGGTGTGTTAACAACGAACATTCTGTAAAAACCCGCAACACAATCAGCTTTGCTGCTCCATATCAACGATATTAAGCCATACTGCCTGGCATAAGTCTGACATGGTAATAGATCCAACACGACTCACCCTCCGCAGCACCCTTGACACTGGCTTCAGCGGCCTGCCGCACAGCAACAGGGTTCATACACTCCATCACGGCGTTCCTCTCTGCTCCCACTCCGCCCTCGATGACCGCCGTTCGAGCAGCCATGGTGACTTCCGAGGTGATGATGGCCGCTTCTTCTCGAGCTGCTGCCATCATCGTGCGTACTGCTGCCATTGGGCCTGATAGAGATTGTAACGAAATGTAAAGTGTGACGGTGGGTTCGGTTTTGAGATATAGTAGGCACAAAAGATCGCCAAAGAGGTAGTATTCGATATCTGCTTGCGCTCGCTCAGGTTTATTGTAGTAGAATGATTCCGATATACGAGATTCGATGAGATTTGAGGACGCGACAGGTGAGCGTTTATGAGTAGGTTTACTGCGATGAGGGGTTCGGGAATCTGATATTATATGAACTATAGGTTGACGTGAGTCTGAAGAGAAACGACGTGAGATGTAATATATGTTTATATATCTATAAAGGGCTACGGGTGGCAAGCATAGACGTTTAATTTCGGTCAAGCGGAGCGTTCCAGACCAACTCTATTCCGATAGGTGATCATCAGGCACGGATTGCATCCACCATCAGCATCACGCATCACCATCAAAATGACGTATGGTAAAGGCCCATAGCTAAGAAAATATATGTGTGATTTATTTTGTTGTAATTTATCCCAACCCGCTTTGCCTCACAGGCGTACTCCCAAGTCAAATTGATTCCGTCTGTTCCTCGTTTGGTTGAAGCTGTTCGTGTGTGAGGGAGAGAGTTCAACAATAACAAATGCGAGTTGGTTGTGTATGCAAAGAATCTGTTATAAACACTCAAATACACAATCGTTAATTTCTTAAAGCATTCTTAGACTCAGCAGATAACTCTCGTAGCATGTCTTCCGCCTGGCCTCCAGAGCTGAAGTGAGTAGAGCTTCAACCACTGTTCCATTGCGCTGGTATCGTAGCTGACAATCGCGTTCAGGGCTTGGGTTCAGAACTGCCTCGCGAAGGCCACTGCTTCCAACAAAGATGCTGTGAACGGCGAGTTGAAGCAGGTAAGTCAACTGAACCCAGCATGCGGATGATCTCATGACGTAGACAAGGTCCTGCAGCTGACGCTTCCTTCTTACCATATATAGATACTCTTCAAGGCTCATGCTAACGGGTCGATCAATACGACTGACTGGAGCAAGGTTGAACTAGAGTCGTGAGCCGAATCGAGAGCTGCATGGTCGTCAGCTCTGAATGCTGATCACAGTCCCTGTCAGGCTGAAAGCACAAGTCCAAAGAACTACTCATACACCAATTCCTCCTCGCATCAATATCACAACAACGTCTTTTGGCAGCGGCACAGCGGCAGCAGCGCCTCTCGCCGCGAGCACATCCGGTCAGTATATCCCTTCGTCCTCCTCTTTTCCATCTCTGGCTGCATCCAGCTCGGCGAGTGCGAATGGTGACAAGAAGAAGAAAAAGAAAAAGTGAGTGATCACAAATTTGTACGAAAACAGTAAGTGGTAGGGAGGCTGATCGAATCAATCCCCGTTCACAGAAATGATGGTTCAGCTTCTACCTCTGCGCCGAAATCCTCTTCTTTCCCTTCACCATACCACTTCGCCACGACTGAAGAGGCAGAGGCGCTCGCTCGACGTGCAGCGCGATTCCAGAAGCCTGCACCTCCAAGTGACTCGTCTTCGAACATAGGAGGTGGCGTTGGAAGATGGTTCGGTGGAGATTCTGCTGAGGATTCCGGTTCGGGTTATGGAGAGGGGCTGGGCATGGTACCTGGGCAAGTCGGGAAACGGAAAATGAGAGGGAAGGGTGGACTAGGATATAGCGGTGAAGAGGTCATGGAAGTGGATCCGGTTCGTGTGAAATCATGTCATTTATCCCTTTCCTCAAGCTGACAAGCGCTCCTGCCGCAGAACGTGATCGATTGGGACAAGCATACAATTCGAGGAACAAGTACAAAGCTAGAGAAGTCGTATCTGCGACTAACATCAGTGAGTGTACTCCTGCGATTCGGCAATCCAACGCATTGTCCCAATCGTGAGACCAAGAATATCAGCTAATTCCTTCACAATGATATCCTAGGAACCCTCCCCTGCTGACATCCGACCGCTTCACGTCTTGCAACAAACTTTGCAGCTGCTGAAATTCAAGTGGAAAGACAACCACAATTATGCATACGCCGTGGATCAATTTAAGAGCATGAGGCAGGACCTGACAGTGAGCGTTCTCCTGCGACCTGCAAGTTCAAAAATGATTGTGTACTGATACGGTGCATATCAGGTACAACGCATCAAGAATGAATTCACGGTCGAAGTATATGAGATCCATGCAAGAATAGCGCTTGAAGCAGTGAGCTATGCAGAATGTGATGCGAGACAGGCGTAGCTGACTATTGATCTCTATTCTCTCCGCCCGGCAGAAAGATCTCGGAGAGTATAACCAATGTCAGACCATGTTACGCCAATTGTATGAGCTAGGCCTAAAAGGACATCCGCAAGAATTCCTCTCGTACAGGATCATGTATCTCTTGCATACCCGAAACCGAAGTGGTAAGACCGATTCCTTGTGCCC
This sequence comes from Kwoniella sp. CBS 6097, assembly GCA_036287355.1. Classification (NCBI taxonomy): domain Eukaryota; kingdom Fungi; phylum Basidiomycota; class Tremellomycetes; order Tremellales; family Cryptococcaceae; genus Kwoniella; species Kwoniella sp. CBS 6097. The sequence continues at coordinate 12,442,721 of CP143074.1, read as the reverse complement.
CTTATTTTCACCCTCGATATCGATCGCTAACATGGTTTCGGCTTGGGTACATAGATATGGCAACGCTGCTTGCCCAGCTAACAGCGGCCGAGAAGCAAGATCCGGGCGTCAAGCACGCTCTTGATGTCCATGCGGCTCTGGCGACATCCAACTACGTTAGGTTTTTCCGATTGTTCTTGTCTGCTCCGAATATGAGCGGGTATATCATGGATCATTTTGTGGAGAGAGAAAGAATCGCTGCGCTGGCTATCATGTCGAAAGGGTAAGTAAGGTGGTCTGGGTCTGCCTCGCGAATGTCACTGTTGACAAGAACGCGATATCGTATTCTTGTAGCTATATGAGTATCACTTTACCATACATTACTCAAACCCTCGCATTCGATTCAGAAGAAGAAGCCGACAAGTTCTTGCAAGATCACGAAGCTGCCTTATACACCAATTTGACTGCGCCCGCGAGCGATACAAGCAATCGATGGAAGCCCATCAAGCTTACTGCCCTGGCGGATCGAATATGGGACTGTCGGAAGGCGCACGCCGCTTGCGCTAAAGGTATCAGCAAGTATCGAGTGGTCGATCTGAAAGGTCAGCTGGATTAGGGTGTCCGTCGACGCTCTGGCAAGTTCGTCACTCGTGTCGCTTTGTCCAGCTATGTCTCGTGAACTGGTCAATCCCGTACGGTTGGCTCACGATTTCTCTGCCGAGCCTGATCGTCCGAGTTGCGGTGGAGTTCAGCATATTCTTTCAACGTGGATCGTTAGACGGTAAGATCAAGGTAAGGTGCGATCTTTTTCACTCATTCTCCTCATTGGTCGGGCTTGGTATAGAGAGAGAGAAGGGGGGGAACAATATCTATCGGAGTGCCCATCTTCAGCAGAGTCACGTCTGGTGATATGGAGGGGATGGATGAGCCTCACTAAATCACCCGGGCTTACCGCCGCCGCTCTCTCCATAATCTGCGATGTCGGATCGACATCTTGTTGTACTAGTAGTATCAGTCGGACCAGGAATCTTGAGGTATCAAACCCAAATCCATTTCATATATGCATATTCACTCCACGCCATCTTACAATCGCATCACTTTTCTGCCTACATGACTAAACGGAGATCTAACACCCAACTGAAGGCACCGTGTCCAGGTAGACATATATGAGCCCCGGTTTGCTCCCGCTTCGCTGATCTCGGTCGCGCGAAGAAGCAGTCAAGCACGGACTCGAGATTTGACACTACAGTACCTTTCTTACACATCTAGGTGGCTCCCTTGTCGATCACTGGCGAGTCAATCTGTATTCGGCGATCAACATTAGTCATAGTATGTACAAATGTTCATTCACAGGATAAATATATCGAAGGGCGGAACGCCACATCTTGATTTTGCTTCCTGCAACGATCATATTTATGAAAGGACAAACTATGCTGCAGCCACGCTACAGTATGTCCTCTTTGTAAAATGCAGCAAAGAGAATGCGAAATGCAATACATCCGTCGCATTCCTTGCTTCTCTTCTGGGCACTGTAGACGCATCCGGGGGTTTTTTTTTTTGGCAACGTGCGGTCGTCGTCTTTCTCATTTCTCTCGTTGAAGTGAGACAGGTACCTCCAAGAACCAATAAATGAATGGCTAATCTTTGATCGACATTTGCAGGTTGCAGTTATGTGATCGGGAGCTACAAAACAAGAGAATGATTGGTCACACGAGCAGAATCAGTTGCATCTCATCCTCGGCCCTCGGCTACCTGAGTATAATACATTATGTGACAAACAATTCGATATACTTACAAGAGAAGAAAGAGAAAAAAAAAACGTTGTTTATTCTACATGTACTGTATGGATTTCAGGAATGCAAAACATGGCTTCGGGGAACCTCACATAAGGTCCATCTTGTTGGACTCTTCCTCTCCGTCCTTCTCATGGTATGTTGCAGTACATCAGTGATCCTTCTACTGTATCCAGCCATGCCGATGATGAATCGATCATTCCAGGGAATAGTAAGACTGATCATGCATATGCCGGTAGCTTTCCCTTGGTTATCTCCTGTGTTTTCTTGTTGTGTTTTCCTTCTTTTTTCTCTCATGTTTCCCTTCGCAGAATCAATTCTTACCTTAGCGAGCGAAAGGAACACATTTTTGTTGTAACAGAAAAAGAAAAAAAAGACAAGTCAAACGGCCGCCGATCATCGAACAAGCGAGCGAACGGACGAGCGAGCGAGCAGACCGCAGCAGCCACTCACTTGATAGTTTGAACGGGCACCTTGTAACAAGGCCTTATCTTCCGTAAGCCATACCGGGCCGTTGGCGGTCATCACATCAGGCACAGCTGGGCAAAGCCCGTACTCTGAATCTAAGCGTACTGTTCATTTCGCCTCGGAAACAGTACGAGTTATTTATTACCTACAGTAGGCCAATTTGTTTTGTCGCCCCTCATGAGGTGATGAGGAAGGCAAGTCTTTCAAAGCTGCAACTGGTGAAATAGAGTTGAATCAGGGTCAAATAGACTGGACTCCTTTCCTTTCTTACGGCGATATCACTCACAAAGGTCGCGGGGCAACAAGCAAAAAGCCAAAAAAAAAAGAGCAAAAGGCAATCCAAACTTGTTGGCCACTGGCCGATGATTGACTCTAACACACAGTGGCACGGTGGACGGGGAATGTCGGAGGTTATAGTCAAGAGTTACCGCTCTAGGTGGTCAAACGAGTGACTGACTCCTACCTGATGCTGTCACCCATCCCTCACTCCCTTACTCCCTCACATAGCCCTGCGGTACATATGGTGCATAGGAGTGGGCTCTCTCGTCTGCGCTTGCATACACGCTACGCTCTCTTGGCGGTTTTGCTTGAGGGGAAAACCCTTAGAGTAATAACTAACCTTAAGGGTGCGCGACTAACGATGTAGATCGTCGGCGCAAAACGCCATGTCATGTCAACTCAACTCTAGCTATCCCTCTCTCTTCACATGCCATGCCTGCCTGATGAGGAATGAACGATCTAGACACCTAGACATCACAACACAAGCTTAATCACAAGTTTGTCCACACGCCATTTTCCCTTACCCACTTTGACTGTCGACTTTCAGTACAAGCGAAGCAACGAAAGCGAGGCAAAGCGAAGCAAAGCAAAGCATACGCAAACTTTATACTATACTACTCTACTCTGGAACCACACCACCGCACGGACAACAGAGAGAGAAGAGTGTGTCATTCCCAGACTACGGATCGGCAGTTAAGCTAGAGCTAGTTAGTTAACTAGAACACCTTCTCTTCTTTTTTGTCTCATGAAACAGAAGTCAGAAGAAGCAGACAACATTGAATTAGCATTGCTGTCGGGTCTTCATAGCATAGCATACCTTAGCACATCGTATCTTCGGTAACAACCTCAGTACTTTTGTTCAGCTCAGTCAGGAGGAGGAGCCTCGCCCGCGGCATCCCTTTACTTCCGATTCCCACATTACATTACTCGTACTGCGACTTGGCTCATTCCCGGCTCGCACATACGTACTCCCCTCCCATAGACAGTCGTCTATAGCTACTCTGCAACGGATCGCACCGAAAGCAAAGGGGCAACTCAGATCCGAACACTTGACCACTCCACCATCAACGCAACGCATTCAACTCCCCAGCTTCTTGTGTTTCATTCGAGTTCGACATCAACACGCTCCTTGCGATACACTTACCTACGATCTTCGCACCTCGCTCATCTTTTTGATCTCCGGACTTGTCAGAAACCGGTGCTTCAACTTGCGACAGGAAACAACGTATCCTACACGGAAGAAACTGTTACTGTAGAGAAAGGAGTGTGCTGGTATCAAGGAAAGCAGTGGTCGTGAGACACACAAACAAAGACAACGACTCGTATCAACAAGGTCTGCCTAAGCATCCCTCCGAGTCTCATATCTATCCTGTAAGTACCACCTTGTTACCGTTACCGCATACGATCAATACTCCTATTAATGCTGGGCACATGGAACATGAAACGAAGGATGTCCGGGCCGCGCTGATATTGATATGAATTCTTCATACTACACCACATAAACATACTCGATCCGAAACTTCTCTCTCTTCTCTTTTTGCCCCTTTCCGCCGCTGATGGGTCTCACTCCGACCAAATCGAATTCGAACTGACTCACCATCATATGTGTATGTGTACACGCGCGATGTACGGTCCCTCCGCACTCGTACCACTTTCACTATCTGCAACAATGATCGCGATCGCCTCATGCCATTACCCGCTGCCGGGTACCGCTTTCGTGTGTCCGTCAATATTGTCTCGGACACTGATAAAATGAATCCGTCCAAAATGAACGCAAGACACCACCAGTCTCAAAACCGAAAACAGTGAGGTGGCCCCATCTTCGGAAACCTAAGCCTGGGCCACGAGATTCAACATCACAAGATACGCGGTCGACCTGCGCCGATCTTGAGCACATACGCTGGAGCTCGAAACGGCGACACCCACAGGTATCGACGGCTTCCAGAAATCATCTAAGCCTGCGTGTAGAAAGTCAAAATCGATTCGCCCCTTCAAACTTTGGCCTCCCCTCCCTCGATCATCTTATCATCATCAATCCCTTTTTTGTGTATATCATCATCGCTCCTGAAAACCAGCCTTGTCCATCGCCGGAACGGAAGACACCGGTGATCGAGCGAAAGAAAAACGAGACAGCTGGAACAATAGGAGGTACTCTTTGATATTCCGGCAATATGGCCTCCATCACCCGACTAGCAACATCAACATCATAAACCGTCATTTACATCCTCAAAGTAGATTTCAGCCAAGATGTTACCGACGGGCTTCGGGACGTACGCTTCGATGGCCATGTCGACACCCATGCCAGCGTTGACGATGGATACGGTCCGGACGCCGGAGCATGATCGATCAGCGGCCATCTTCACCGTAGTGATGATTCTCGCTGTGTTTTCGACTACGTTCGTATCTCTGAGGATGATCTCAAAGGGCTGGATCGTGAGGAAATTGACATTGGATGATTGGGTTACGGTCTTAGCTTGGGTAAGTCGTCATGGTCTACTTTGTTTCCTGTGCCTCCGACTATGGCCGTCTATCGCGGGATCCCCGCGCAGAACCATGTGGTTCCTTCCTGCTGTGGTCGTATGCTGACCTCGGGTGTCGTAGTGCTTTTGTATTGCCTGTTCGATATCCATCATGGTGGGGACTCAGGTGGGTCTAGGAAGAGTAGGTTCCGGTGAGTACGGAGAACGACATTCGAACGCTTTGCTTCTCAGTCGTTGGACCATGTCATATGCTGATGCCTTTGTCGTCAGAGGTCAAGTCTGAATGGGTAGCGCCACTACGGATATCTACCTATACTTTCACAGTCTTTTACAATCCAGCCATCATGACGATCAAAGTCTCCATCTTGATCCTCTACATCAGAATGTCGACCGCCCACCGATTTCTTCGTATAGCCTCCATCTCCACCATGGTCGTTGTGGTCTTGACGGGGATTATCTGCACGTTCATAAGCATCTTCAGGTGTCGACCTATAAGTGCCGGATGGTCGACGCGAGACAACGCTCAATGTATAGACGTCATCTCCCTCTACCTCTCGACGGCGCCTATCAATATCCTCACCGACCTCGCCATTCTGCTTCTGCCTCTTCCGATCCTGACTAGTCTTCGAATGGAGTACAGGCAGAAAGTGGTACTGGTTACGACATTCATAGTCGGAGGGTTCGTGACCATCGTTGATGTCGTTCGAATCGCCTACCTTCAACAAGCTCTTAAAGCTGAGCGACTACTAGGAGACTCAGGCAGAGTCGGTGCGACCGTCAAGCTCGGAGACTTCACCTATTACATCTCTTTCGCTCTCATGTGGTCAACTATCGAAACATCGGTCGGTTTGATGTGCTGCTGTGTGCTTGTACTGAAACCTCTGGTCATGAGGGTGATACCGGCCATGCTGAAAAAGAATAGGCGTCAGAGCACTACGGCCAGAGTTGACACTGTCGCCCTTACCCAATTATCGAAATCACCTAAATCGCCCAGATCCGACGACAACTCAATACCAAAGCCCAATTCAGAGCCTGTGTTGAACACTCATGGCCACATAGAAGACGCCCGGAGCACGAACGAAGACGTTGCAGCGGAAGAGGAAGAAGACGACGAAATGGACTTCTTCCAGATGCTAGCGAGCGATCCACCCGTTGGCGCTGCACCCGCAGGTATACCGAATGCCCAAACCTTAGCTGGTGCTGAAGGAGGAACCGTGGCTTTCGGAAGCATGGGCAGATCAGTCTCTCAAGGACCACTATTGTTGCCCGTTCCTGACTCGCCACCAAAATTCTCGACGATGACGCGCAAGATCTCAAAGCAAACCATATTCAAGCGGGCTAGAAATGGCTCCGGCGGGTCAAAAGGGGATAAGGATAACGGACAGGCGCCATCTGGTACTTTCTTCGACTTTGTAAATATGGGTGGACACAAGCCTCTGAGCGAGTTGAGCGCGAGGGAGGCGCTTGGACCGGTCTGTTTCGGTGAGTCGGCAACCTCTTTGTGTGATATCAGTAGAAGCAGAAGCTGAACGACTGCCATAGTGAGCGTCCTGTTCTTCCTGTGGGGATTCTCATACGGTCTCCTCGGAACGCTCAACGGTCAAATCCAAGTCTTGTTGGGCTTCGCCCCCTCGCAAAATCTCGCTCTACACAGCGCGTACTGGGTTGGGTACTTCTTCGGTCCCGTTGTCTCTGGTTATTGGGTGCTCCATCGACATGGGTTCAAGGCGACATTCGTCACTGGCCTTGCCATATATTCGGCTGGAGCAATGGCTTTTTGGCCCTCGGCTGTACTGACATCGTACGCCGGGTTCTTCATCAGTAATTTCATGGTCGCTCTCGGTCTATCGACGTTGGAAACGGCCGCGAACCCTTTCATCGCTATTGCTGGACCTGGGGAATTATCCGAGGCGAGGCTGAACTTTGCTCAGGCGATTCAAGCTATCGGCGGGCTAGTCTCGAGCATCTTGGCCAACAAGGTCCTGTTTCGATCTGTCAGTCAAGACAAACTGTTCAACGTACAATGGTGTTACTTGGCCGTCGCAATCTTTGTGCTTTTCCTTGCCGCCATATTCTTCTACGTCCCCCTGAACGAAGCGAACGACGATGATCTCGAGATTAAAGCTACGAGACGATTCGAGCATGCCGAATTAAATCAACACTCGACCACGCTCGGCATACCAACGCGTCAGTTTCTGCTGTGGATCGGCGTTTTCGTCATGTGGTCCTACGTTGGATCACAAGAATGTGTCAGCTTCGCCTGGGCACCATTGATCAGCTACATGAAGCCTCGTGCCGATACTTTCTGGACGCATTCGATTGGTCAAGCGTTATTCTTCGCCGGCAGGATACTCGCTTCAGCGGCGTGCTTCATCGGTATCCCCCCTCGATTCGTATTGCTATTCTTCATCGCCGGATCCTTCCTCACTGCGTTATTAGCGATGACCTTATCACCTGGTGATCCACCTTTGGTCATGATGGTCCTTCATATGTTCTTCGAATCGCCCATTTTCCCAACGCTGTTCGCGATGGTCATTCGAAATCAAGGTCGACATACCAAATTCGCTTCCGCCATGTTGATCATGTCGATCTGCGGAGGCGCTATTTTCCCTTCGATCGTATGGAAGATTGAAGTGGGGCATCGCAGTCATCTATCGCTCTGCCTGGTCGTTGTTGTGGTCCTTTACGGTTTATCATTGTTCTACCCAATCATTCTATCCTTGTCATCGGAGCTGAGGAGATGGGTAGACCCGAAATGGTCAAAGAGGAAAGAAGGGGACATGGTAGCTCCGCATCACGAAGACATGCATCACACGCCCACGATAGATAAATCGACGAGGGACGAATTGGGATTGACGAGTATGAATGGGATTGGCTTGGGTGTAAGCTTGAACGGCGGGACTCTGAAGGAGACTATGTCGTTTGGCAGTGTGCGGACGACATCAAGAAATCGAGATCAAGAAGAGGAGGAACCGACAGGGATCAGCTCGGTGATGGGGAAGGAGACGGGGCCGGAGACGGGGAAGCAAGCGGGGACGGGAGGGGATATAAGAATAGGCGATGATCATATACGAGATCATGGATAAGCTGAATAAGCTTAAGAGATTGGAAGTATCTGTTTGCATTTGGGTATCAAGTAAAATAATTGACCGCCATCATGTCCTACCTATTACGATTAGCTCAGAAAGAGAGAAGTTGTTTCGTTCACCGTTCACAAAACAGCAGGGCTGCCTGTACGTACGGCTTGCTTGATAGTCATGTCATTTATCGCTGTATGCTATCTATGCATTGTACCACTATTGTTTTGGCAGCTGGAGCGGGGGATCGTCACGTTCAGGCAAGCAATCATATACATGATCGCGTGCAGCCCACTCGGTCGAGTAAGCTTATCTGCACTATGGGACACATCGCATGACCTCTGAATCACCTCCACTTGGCGTGATCACTCGCACTGTATGGAGTAAGGTATAAGGCTATAAGCGTTTCCGTCTACATTGTATACAGTACACTTGATAGTCGCATTGGTTGGCAACGAGGGCTCAGGACTCATCGAGATCCCTACTACTACTACCGCCATCGTAGAAGCCCAGAAGCTTGCTTGCTTGACAGCCAACCAATATAAGGAAAACCCAGACGCGATGAACGTCACTCGAGTGATTCGACAAGCTCAACCAGCCGCCAAAGGCACAGGCAATGCGAAAAGCAAACTATCGCTATTCTTCGCTTTTTGCCCGGACAATACCGGTCCAGAAGTCTTCACTACCCGACTGAGAGTGAGGCCTAAGCATTTTGAGAGGGTCGAGGAAGATAAGAAGGCTGGGATACTGGGTGAGTAAGGCGTGGTGGGAGCGGGCGCGACGCGTTTCTTGATGCGTTGATTAATTCGATCGAGTTGGAGATGCGGGCTAATTGATATTTCGTTGGACCGCCCTCGCCTTCCCTCTTATCGACTGCTTCCCCATCGCAATCGACAATCCCATCGCCAACTCTGCGCTACCTTTTGCCCGCGGTTGTCCACTCTTAATTTTGGTCTCTCCTTGATCCTTGACCGATGTCATCAATATCTCAATGTACTTGTCGTTTCCCGATTTGCCATACTGACCTTTTAGAATTTGGTCGAGGATTCCTCCCTCCATCCAACTCATCCCTATTCTCACATCCAGCAATTGAATCATTACCCAACAAACAACCAATGGCAGGATCAATCATGTTCTTCCGATATCCCTCGCTTGAAGACACGTGGAAGAGAGTCAAGGAGGATGTATATTGGACTGAGGGAGTTTGGGATCGGGAGAAAGTTCAGGTTGGAGAGTTTCTGAGAGTACCTAGTGATGATGAGTAAAAGTTTTTTTCATTTTTTTCTCCAAAAAAGGCGTCGCATTCACATGTCGGGCGCCAGTCATTGTATTGTATTACAGTAAAGAAGAAGGCACGAAAATTGGTTATACAATGACTCGGGCCAGATGACATTTGACATTTCGCGGTCATAACTCCTTCTATAGCTGAGAAGATCTGATCGGCCGCAAAATAAGATGATTTGTGCTGGGCCAACTGACAGCGATGATCTCATTTCGCGACGTATCACGTTTTACAACCTTTTAGGCTGTAAGTTGCAGCCTAATGCAATTCTGCAAGACGTTATGGATTATTCATGTCTCTGTATATACAGTAACAGCTATCACAATTATCCCCTACTTGGCCTTACCTGACGCGCTCGCTGCAGACAAGTCGCACCTGATCTAATGGATGATTTAGTCTAAGTCTAGCTCTTCATCGCAAGATGTCTGATCTCCCAAAGTCTCTTTTCCTCCTTCCTCTCCCTCTCCCTGATCTCCTCCCTTCCAACAGGCTGTCGCATCACCCACCCTTTCATCTCCTTCATTTGCCTCTCTTCTGCTGCTTTGCATTCTTTCCACAGCTCATCGTCGACCTCCACACTTGGTCCCGATTGATGGAGATGATGCTGATGCGCCTGTTGGTTTTGGTGCTGGTACTGGTTTGTGTGGTCATCCCACGCGTTGGAGCCCATACTACCTGATGTAGCGATGGAACTTTCGCTGGCCAATCTCGAGCTCCAAGCAGTAGACGCAGTGACCGACGTCGTGGCTCCAAATCCGAATCCAGCAGCGTGTCCACTCGATCCGATAGTGACAAGCTTCCTACCAGCTGAGCGAGTGATAGTTCCTCCTCGTCCACCGTCTAAACCGCTTCCGTCATCTTCGTCATCGGCCATACCTTCGAATGGATCAGGCTCGTCGTCTTCGGGCGAGAGAATACTGACCCATCGCATGTGGATAGGGTCAAATTGCATATCACCTACGATCCGTGGTGCGGAAGGTGTCGAGCCCACGGCACCAACAGGGGAGGATACGCCTGCGACACCGACTGATGACCCAGTGTAATGAGTGATGAGAGCAGGTCGAGCCGATGTCGTTGATACGGCGTCAAAGTCACGTAGAACGGATTCGTTGCCCTCCCATCGTAACGTAGCAGGGTTCCAAGTCATTTCACCGACGACTATACAGTCCACACCCAAGTCAGCACAATCGTTTGATCCCTCTTCCCTTCCTGCGCGCGTCCTTGATTGAGACACTCTCAATGCAATCTCCAGTCTGACTCACCCTTCTTCTTGTCCGCCCCACCCAGATGCTTGATCAATCCCGCAGGTTTCCGTTTATGAGTCCGTTTCGCTATTGTAGTGGGTCCAGAGCCTGACTTCTTACGTTTCTCTGTAGTATCTACAGGTTTGGCTGATACCGTTGAACGATTTTGTGGCTCATGCCCTGTGTGCACTCAGGTCAGCTCAGTTCGACCAACCAGTAGCTTTCGTAGGATTACTCACCTCGCCTGGAAGGTTTACCTAGACCCAACCCGGCCATACTCCGACTATTATTTACCTCCTCGTCCACCCTGAGATCGTCAATAGAGTCCAACTCGGTGCCGTCGCCCCAGTTCTTCGCTCGTCGTGGCATATCCACCATCCGCTTCATCCGATCCCTCTCGGAATATGGTGGGTACTCGTTCGCCCTCCGTATCGCCGAATATGACTGAGGGGTCGCAAGCGATGATATTGAGCTTGCCGATGAAGATGGTGTAGGAAATTCGTTCTTGGGCAAGTGAGAACCATGCGAATTAGGGAAGATCGAAGAGATTGTGGGACGTATTTTAGCTTTTGAGCTGGACGTTGGCATTGTCAATCTCGAAGTGGAATTATGATATCGTGTATTTGACGATGAAGCTTGGTTGTGGTGATGGTGATGGGGTGTATCGAGCGGCGTAAGTGTTCGATCGCCGAGAGCATCTTGCAAGCTCGCCAAGGATTGTTTTCTGGTCAAGCTAGGAGACTGCGATGGCGCAATGTGGTAATGTGATTTCTGATGACGGAGCCTCGATGAGCTAGACGGCGTTGGCGGTAGAGCAGTCTGGGTAAGAACAGGGGGCGGTACAGGCGGGGGCGGCATGATAGTGTGTATCTGACCTGATCGGGATCGCATCGATTCCTTCTCTCTTCCTGTGAGAGCAGGACTATCGGATCGCTTGCTTGAGGTTTCCCGGAACGTCGGCATGGCCGAAGCAGAGTTACTCCTCAACGACAAGCCGAGAGAGCTATGGGTTCGTTCTCGAACTTCTCGGACCCCTGACAAGGGTGTATTGCGTCCCCAACCTTGCTCGCGCTGTTTCTCCCAAGCCTTCTCCCGTTCTTTCGCGACGCTTTTAGCAGCTCCGCCAAGGCATAGACCTCTTCTCGTACTTGACCCTCCACCACCGCCACCTGGAAGGGGTTTATCTCTCGCTCGTTTCTTCTCCCGCAGTCGATGTCTGCTCAGCTCTACGCCGGGCTCATCCAGTACTAAGCCATCTTCGAACAAATCATCTCCAGTCTTCCTGCTACCGTCTGTGCCTGTGCGATGATGCGAGGGCCAAGGAGCGAATTGAGGTCTTCTCTTCCTGTCAAGAATCGAATTCAACTCAGTCGCTCGGTTATTCGAGAAGAATGTCGGCGAGGGCAACACAAGTCCAAGTTCCATATCCTCCTCTTCATCCAAATCAAGCTCGAGAGCAGACTTGCCTTTGCTAGTCTTCTCGACTGGTGTTTCGGGTAGGGCATCACTCATAGATGTTGCGGAAGTTTCCGACCTCCTCTTTCCGCCCATGGGCGAATTGTCTGACCCCCAACCCCACCCTGTCCCACCTGCAGCTTTCTTCCCGCTCGCTGAAGTCCCCGGTGAGTCCCATGATTCGGTATTAGCTGTTGATGCATTTGATGAACGGGATCTTCGAGCAGGTTTAGGCTGAGCGACGAGCGAGAGGTTTGTCAGGTTCAGGGGTAGTGCGAAATCAGCTTCGAGCTCGATTGAATCTGGATCTTGAGCCGGCGGAGTAGACGGCGGTATCACTGATAATGATGAATGTGCGATTGACGACTGTTTGATTGTTGACCCCTGTCGTGGACGAGGTGGCGGTAGCATTGCTTTAATGGTAGCGCCAGCTTTCAATGTAGCTTGATCTTCATCTTCACCATCCAGCTCGAAACCTAGGTCGTCCAAGGCATCAGGAGGGGGCATGAACCCCCTTCGTTGTGGTGGTGAAAGGGTCAATCGCTTGGACTTTATGTTGATGTTTGAGGATGATAAAGGAGCAGTAAGGGGCTTGATAGCATCGTCTTCTTCAAAGTCGTCTATCGCATCGAATTCAACTTCTGCTTCCCATGATTTCTCAATAGCCAAAGCCCGCGCTTTGACCGTCCCTTTATTTCCAACAAACGGATTCGGAGTGGGACCCAGATTCCCGGAGGACGCTCCTGTCCCGGCGTGTGAACTATGTGCACTGGATCCTAGGCGAGTGATAGTACCGATTCCTGTAGGACCAGTACCCACCACTGTTCTCGTGATGAGTGAAGAAGACGACGAAGCTGTCGATGAACGCGGTCGCTGGGGTTGAATTTGATTTTGATGTTGGGTCGGCAACGACGGTAGATCGAAGTCTTCCATTTCATCCAGATCAAAATCCAATTCCAACTGATCCACTTCCCGCTTTTTCAACTTCAAAGTCCCTGTTCCCGAATCCTTGTTCCCCCTTTCAGTAAAGCTGTTCCTCAACGGCGAGGAGGTATGATACCTCGCGACTTGCTTGGGGGATCTCGAATGGTGTGTGGATGTCGTTGAAGATGAGGACGATGGTGATGAGGGGAGAGCAAAATGTTGTGCCGAGGGTGAGATTTCGAACGAGGGGTCTTCGGTCCAGTCGTCTGACGGGATGTATGTCCCCGCTGGAGGAGGTACGGGAGACATGATGAGCGTGAGCGTGAGTTTCTTTGACTATTTGGTCGCCGTCGCTGTTGGGATTGTGAGATGATAGATAGGTTGATGGTCGAATGAGATATATTGATGTGCCGATGCGCGATGAGTCGTGTCAATATGTCCGTGCGGGGAATGTGGATAGGGCGACTAGGGTGTGGGTCGATATCATACACCTATTCGCTAACATGACCTCCATGCTTTATGGAATTCTACAACATCTGCCCAATCATGATGATGATGATGATAGTCGGAGTCGATTCTGTTGCTTGTGGTGTCGAGGGTCGAATATTGAGGGAGATGTAAAGTAGGCAACGATAAGCTGTGTATCTATGTTTATGGGTTGTCGTTGTCGTTGTCATTGTCGTTGTTAGTGTTTCAACTCAAACGCGTCGACTGCCTCACTGCACCAAAACAAAAGAGCAATGAGTAATGTTACGTAATTGTCTTTGTTCCCACAATACTTGCAAAAAGCGTGCATCGGCAACTATCTTGTGTACTTGATATGCTCCTGGACGACGCTTGTTCATTAGATGGGGCTTCCACTCTCCAATCACGGGTTCCAACGATCTCAAGGCGTATCCTGCTGTGCTGAAGAGCATTCAGGGCCTGTGGTTTGGTCTGGTCCCCCCACACCCGTACCCGTCGCCCACATACAGTATCCGAGACTCGATGCCACTAACACATGCCGCTCTTCGCCATTTGCGAGAGTCATACCCGCGTACAGTATAATACAGAAGAAAGAAGCTGAAGAAAACGATGAAGCATCGCGCGCGCTTTGCTTGGAGCTGATCATTGTTCTCTGCTATACTTGGCACAATACACCACCAATTTTGCGGAACCGATCGGTCGTACTTTGGTCTTGGCACAGAGGGAATGTTGCCGTATATCCATGAAGTGTGAACCGATATTCATAACGAGCCCAGTATACTTTCACGGGACCTTTTTTGCTTCTCCCTGACCCATCCATCGGGGCTCGAGCGTTCTGTCATGATTGATGAAGTTGATAACTTTGCTCGTACTGCACCTGGCCCGTCAGCATTGTACATGGACCTCTGTCGTGACTCGTCAGATTCAAAAGGCCTGATAGGTTGCACCCGATTCCCCCCTGAACTTCTGTATCGCAATCGACCGTGATCCGCTTCCAGATCTGCTACTTGGTCAATCTTTCAAAAAAAAAAGACTCATCCTGCCACAAAGAGCCAACGCTGCCAACCGTATGGCCCCATCGCACTATGTCAATCATTCAGAGAGTCATTCTACCCAAAACTGTCGATGCCTTCTAGCAGTACCGTCTATGAGAGGCAAGCTGTACGACAGGCATGCATAGCGATGAGCTTCGCTTCCAAATGGCCCATAACGCTTGTCAAATTACAAGTGACGACTCCCTCGAGCTCATCCCCGCCTCACATAAACGAACGCTTCTAAAGTGGAGGCTCATATAAATAAATCTCGGTAGATGAGCTGTGGGCTCAAGTGCCACTGGCCATCGCGGAGAAACAGCGGAGGGTGCGCAGGACAGTCGGACCTGCCTGATGATACGACATCGTGTAATCGATCGGGTCTAAATATTCGAAGATCTGCCCTCCCTCCACCTCCCGATCAGATCACATTAGATGGCAAACGACGTAAATCCCCGCGGCCGAAGAGTTGCGCCCCGCTGGACTTCCGGTCGAGTGTATAAGTATGTGCTCACTCACTCACTCTCCACTCGCTCGAGTATGAGATACATGTCGTTAGAGGATGTGGATGCGGATGTGGATGCGGATGCGGATGCGGGGGGCGAGATGACATGCATATGCTTGTATGACGAGGCGGGACCGCTCTGCTCTGCAGGGTCACGGCTCGGCTGGTCAAGGCAAGAGAAAGCCCGAATGGTCAGCGCAGCACATATCTTTTCCAATGGCCGTTGCTTCGCTCGAATAAGACCACACCGTTCAAGAAATGTAGAACGTAGGTGATGAATACTCCGTTGTATGTTTGCTCCCATCCCTCTCACGATACTCGCGCAGCGGCATTGCCTCGACAAGAGATGGCGCATATCGTAACTGATCGTACCGTATGTACACCTGAGCAACAAACATTTTTGTTTTTGGCTTTGCCACTCGGGAGCAGCTACAAGTCCTCTCCAGGTTGCGAGAAAGCCCCAATCGTGCCCCGCTCCAGATGGATTGAAAGTGCATGTGGGAATTTGAGACTGTGGTAGATGAAAAAGAAGGCAGAGTCAGTTGGCGTATGGTCGTTGTTCATTGCACAACCTCAAATGTCGCTTGCTCGCTCGTTCGTCCAGCTAGCCACGTCTATCACAAAGGCTCTAACTCTTGGCCTAATTCACTACACGACAATATCCGCAAGTCAGCGAGGTCATCCGCATGTAACGAGCAAGCAAGCAAGCAAGCAAGCAAGCAAGCAGGCAGCCTTTCAATTGCTATTGAAGTTACCATAAGTTATATATTTTCCACAGCATCCGCAATTCCCGGGTATACGACTCCCCCAATTGTAAGCCTCAACGTCAAAGCGTGGAAAAACCTGCAGGGATCAGTTACAGTTACAGTTATGTCATGGTCATGGTTATGCGTATCTCCTATCTTCCTCCTGTATCTCGCCTTTCGGATGTCCATTTGTCCATTTGCGACTCAATTCGTTGTTTATTGGTATGTAGCGTACGAGCGTGCATGAGCAGACCAACTGCAGATAGATCTCATCTCGGCATGTATCTATAGACGATGATCAAATTTTCTCCCAGTGTGAGATGTGAGGTCGGTTGTATGGTATATTCCGGTTTTCCGGGGCCCTAGCGGCAAGTGCAAGTGTTTCTGCGATTTCCCCCAAGCCTTCAAGATTGCACAATGCATATGCCGCAATTGAGTTACTGTAACAGACCAGAGTTTACTTGACTTGAAGACATATCCTCCATACCAAAGGTGTGGATCACATGCAAACAACTTGAACACACACTATCTGTTTCTGTTCACCTTTGCATCTCTTTCTCTTTGATCATCACGTTCAAACCTAAACAAATACACACACCAGCCATTGCTCTTTGAATCGCATATCGCACATATCACTATCACAAGAACAGCAGCACGGCACCACCCAACAACAGGGACTGCAGCTGTGACCCGTAGTTCACATTCTTGCAACCGCAACTTACCGATCGCAGCCCAACGTGCGTCTACGTCGCCCTTAAGCTTGCTTGTCTACAGCAACAAAATTTTGCATCGAACGATCGATAGATACGTTTCACGAAATTGTATATACCTTTCAGATTCCCATCAACCTGCATTCTTATAGCGGTCAATCCCTCAACGCACAAACAAAACCAGGCAGATAAACCCCCATTAATGTGAGTGAAAGGATCGGATCATACTTGCTGGCTGTTTCTATTTGGTTACTGTCACTTGTCACTTGCAATCGGATATCGGGTGAAGAAAGGAAGAGGACGGAGAGAAGCGGCAGAGATAAGCCATTTTTAGTTCAAGTTAAGGGTTTCATTCACATCCATATTCAAATCTCCCAATTCAAAAAACTTTGCGCCGGTCGGGTGGTTTTCCAAGATTATTATTCTCGTTTTCGTTTTCGTTCTTGGTGGTGGTTCAAGAACGTTTTTAAATCCCGACACGCTTTGCTTGTGTTTTTTTTTTTTTTCTTCAGTGGGAAATAGCCTTACCGTGCGCTTGTGTGCACCTACACGGTCGCCTTGTCTACTGTAGGGTATTCTTGTCCCCACACTACGCTCAATTGCACTTGCAATTGCAATTGCATTTTGCTTGCATCGCATCGCATCGCCCGCTAGCCGCGCTGCGGTTCGGTATTGCCAAGCTCGGATTAACCTTTTAACCCTGTGTTGCGTCGTCGGCCTTGAAACCTTGCTGCGTTGTTTACATAACACACAAGTATTACGATACCGTAGAGAGCAGAGCAGACGTGGACGGAATAGGCAGTAGGGCCAGGGCAGTAGTATATGTCATATGTCACCATAGCATATAGCTCTTCTCCTTCTATCCTATCACTTATCTTTTCGCCATACTGCAGCATAAGCATGGCATAGCATCTCTTTTTCTTTTACTGCCTTTTTCCTTTTCCGCTTTTGAAAAAACACCAAAACACCCCGCCCCGCTGTGCCCCTCATCCGTATCCGCACCATCATCACCACATCCACCATCTTTACATCAATTCTTCCTCACTTTCTTTTCCTTTTTCCATACATCCATCCATCCATCCATCCATCCATCCATCCATCCATTGGCTTACTCATCGCTAATATAACTGTGGATCGTGGATTCTGAACTGTGTCGTGTAGAGTGACCTCACCGCACCTCGCTTAGCGCAGCCCTCCGCGCCAAATCAAATCCTAAATAACTGCAGTTGCAATTGCACAATCGACGTGTTTCCCTCCCTTCCTCGTTCCTCCTTGCTTCCCCCTGGGCCTTATCGCTACTACAACGCACAACATACAATTTTAACAATCGACAACACTCACTCACTTATCTTTACATCCACTCACCCCATCCATTCAATACCTTGCATCCTTCAACCAGCTTCCTTTCTCAATCATCCATCCGTCCATCCAATCATCCACCCATCGAACCGCGCATACATACATAAATACATACAATCAAACCAGCATAGATTGATATCACAACTCACAGCTTGGTCAGCTTGGATTTCGACTCGAAATAGAAACTGCGACTCTTATCGTCCTCAACAACTCTTTTTCAGCCATCCGTCTTTGACAATGCCAGACGGATTACCGCCCACCATGGCGTCGGCAGAGAATGTGACCGAGTCCAACCCGCTTGGCCTCCCCACGCCCATTCCAGACCCTATCACCGGTCGATTAGATCCTAATGATCCGACTGTCAAGGCTCTTACAGAGGCCGCTTTGAATATGGACAAAAGCAAGATCCCTAGACCATACAAGTGTCCTCTATGTGACAGGGCGTTTTACAGACTAGAGCACCAAGTGAGTAATACCCACTCATCTCCAACGATGCATGCAATTCGCGACGTCGATAAGGCGCGTTATCTAACACGTTGCTTCCCTGCAGACTCGACACATTCGAACACACACCGGAGAAAAGCCTCATGCGTGTACGCATCCGGGTTGCGACAAACGTTTCTCACGATCAGACGAGCTTACTCGACATGCGAGAATCCACTTACCGCCTGCGAATGAGAATGGGATGAGTGGCAAGGGAAAGCTGAAATACGAGGATGAGGTGAGTTAGACGGTTTTGTGAAGTGAACACAAAACCAATTGCGTGATCGAGTTTCTCGGCAATACGGCTTGGGCGGCATGCGAAGGAAAACAAATGTCTGACCTGTATGTCATCTCCAGAGCGACCATGATGATCATCGATCTCACCATCTTCCCCACCTCGGCCCCTCGTATAACATGGACGTAGATCGACCTGGCTACCCATACAACCTTCACTCACTACCAATGGGCAGTACCAGCGGTGGTATCAGCGACATCTCTGCCTTGGCAGCTGCCGCGTCTGACCAGTTGATTGAGCTTGAACGACACGAGGCATTCAGAAGGGCCGAATGGGAACTTCGTCATCGACAGATTGCAGGTGCGAGGAAGAGCAATGGCAACTCCCCCGTGGGTACACCTGGTGCTGCGCCTGCGCCATATGGCTTTTCGAATGAGAGGGAGAGATTGTCTTTGTCAGGTGTTCCTGCACCAGGCGGTGGTCAACTAGTATATCCCGTCTCAGCACCCCAACCGGCTAGCGGAACTCAACCTGCTGTACCAGCTGGAACTCTTGCCGACCCGACCTATCTCGTACCCCCTTCGTGTTGCCACGAAGAGTGCCACAAGTCGTACCGAAAACGACTCAAGGTCGCCAAGCAGACGCAAGCGTGCCCTAACTGTCTCACCATGACTCATACCGGCCAGTCACTTGGTGCGGGCAGCGCAGGTGGCGGTGGAGCTGGTCATGGTCCAGGAGGAAGCGGTGGAGACAGTCATCACTCGTCAAGCTCGAATACCCCCAAGGATCGATCTGCCCACAACTCGGCAGAAGATCTGACCAAATTCTCGGGTGGCACTGCCGGCGGCGCGTCTTATAACCTGCATTCGGCGACTTTATCGCAAGAACTCGCGGCTTTGCAATACCAGCACTTGCAAGCTTTGCAAAAGCAGCGCCAGCAAACTCACTCACATTCACCTCACGGCTCATACGGTGGCAGCTCTCATTCTCACAGCGGTCGACCATATGCCGCGCCCGTTCAGGGTTCAGGTCATCTCCGGCCCTATACTCTCGATTTGAACGTGCATCGAGGTATCGCTTCTGCTCATGTTTCCGCTGCGCCAAGTCCAGCTTCGAGCGACGACTCTGACGATGAGCAGATGAACGAGATTGTCCCCCACGGTCAGTTCGAATTCACTCCTGCCACAAGTCCGGTACTATCGGGCATGCGACAGATGTCACTATGGCACGGTAAAGCAATCACCGCCCCCCCTTCTCGAGCGACTAGTCCAGTCCACACTATCTCCCGAAACCCTTCTCGACCGGGCTCTCCTGTTGAGGGGCACAGCGCCAATTCTGGTCGACATGGACACACATCGCATGCCGCTCGAGATGCCAAGCACCGATCGCATCCTTATACTCATTCACACGGTGTCGTGCACCATTCGACTCCCAACTCTCCTCACTTTCCTCCGCTAAAGACTAGAATGTCTCCACCAAGACTTCATCGAACCCTGAGCAACACCAAGCAAAGCGTGCAAGAGATCTTGAACGCACCTTCGATCCTCCCTCCTTCCGATAGGATGCTACCTCCTCCTTCTTCTAGCTCGTTCACCTCTTCCGTCCCGTCCGTCAGCTATTCGATTTCGTCGAATCCGACATCAGCTCATGCATCGCCCAATACCTCTCGGGCGTCGTCCCCAGTCCACGCCACTCATGCGCCCTCTCAAAGCCATATTCTTCATGGTGTAAGAGCCGCATTCGGCATGACTCCGATCTCGAACCACAACTCGCCTACGGCTCCCCCCAAAGAGCCTAGGATCGCAAAGAGCTACAGTCCGCCAACGAAGCTTGCGCCCATGGGTGGCGGAATTGGGATGGGAATGGGAATGGGTATGAACATGGGTATGGGAATGGGCGAAGGTGCAAGACTGCCAAGCTTGAGCCGAGGCAGCAGCCCGGTGCACTTTGGAGGGATGGGGATGGAACTGGATGGTCAGGCCTGACGCCAGGAGTAGGGGTGTTAAGGGGAACGCGGGTTTACCGAACCAAACAAGCGTTAGGCGAATGAAAGGCCAATCCATCTAAGCTGGTCTTGACCTCTTGCGGTTGGGTAACCATCAACACTTTGGACCCTGACCCTCGTCTAATCCTACCCACAGCGGACTCTAAATCCTACACGATTGCACCCTTTTGACAACACCTCACTCGTTCACCCGCACGTACATATATATATACAGAGGATATATGTACCTAATCCTTTCGCATGTTCAACAAGTTACGATAAATAAATCATTGGATCGCTAGATAAGATAGCTAGCCAGCCTACTAAATATAGTTCAAAAGGTACATTCATACATGTTAACACGACAAAAAATAGATGGGGTTTTATTCTTTCTCTTTTCATACAGAATATGTAATACCATCATGTCAAATGAAATGGGCGACGCTTCAGGGAAAGAGCATGCATCAATCAACGCAAGCTAAGCGGATCTGTGAGGGAAGGGGGACCTGTCCTACTGTATCGTAAAGTTCAGACAATAGATAGTATATACAGGATTCCACACTCGACGAATTTGATCATCGATCGCCCTTGATAGTAAGGCTACAGTGCCAAGAGCCTTCTAAAAAAGGACGACAGATGCGCAGATACAATTATACAGTAATACAGTAATTGATCGCAGCGGCAGCAAGCAGCAAGCAGCCCAGTAGCCAGCAGCGAGCAGTCAGCTTGTTTAGCCAGTAAACACAGGCACAAACACAAACACAAACACAGCAGGGATAAGTCAGCCAGCTACGCCACAACATTGTTCATTGTCCGAGTGTTATCTGATTTTTTTTTATATATTTTTTTAACAAAAATTGTCGTTTCATGCTATGCTCTAAGTACCGTATCATGCTAGTTACTTGTGATATTGTATGCTACTATTACTACTATTACTATTAGTCCTACGCATATGCCTATGCAGAAACAGGTTCTTGACTCAAAATGTTGGTTGCCATTCACAACTCACAATCAGTGACAATTACGATGTCGTCTTCCCTTTGCCCTTTCCCTTCATTCTCGCTCCTGCTCCTTCAGCTTCAGTTCGTCCTTCTATGCTCCCCAGGCGAGACTATTCCAATTTTTCACCGTCACTTGCATCGTCATCGACAAGGTTTACTTTCTCAAAGTAACCCGTCCCCTTCATACCATCATACCATCATCCAGTTATCCGCTGACAGCGTTCCACATCCAAGTAAGGCCTAGAACGCTGTCCACATCCAAGTAAAGCACAGCGTTATAACGATCTTCGCTTCTACTTCTATTTCCTTCAAATCACCTTTCATCTAAGCTGGTGCCCTGATCGAATCGTATCAAATCAAATCAAATCTAACTGGCACCCAAGCTCTTTCGAGCTTGTCTTCCTCTCTCTCTAGCTCTCCGAGCAGCTCTCACGAGGTTATTCAGAGCGTTCTTCAATTTGTCTGATGATCTCTCGACGAGGTGGCTAAATGAAGGCATGAGGACGATACTCTCGTCAGTAGGTGTCTACGAGAAAGGACCTTGGACCTCTTCCGGTATTTCGAGCTTGGACATTGAAAAGGAAAAAAAGGTGAATGGCATGGCACACAAGACACTCACTCATGCACGTCTCGCAGGAAAACCTGCTTCTCCCCACCAGGGACAACATGTCCCGGTAACCCCTGAACAGCTTCGACGAACCATCCTTCGACCGTTTCGGGCGGTAACAATTCCGCGAGAGCTCCAACGATTATCTGAACTTGATCGAGTCCGTCCTCCGGATACCCTTGTACCACACCGCCAATCACTAAACCAAGTAGGACTTTACCGTATTGACCAAAGATCGGTTGCAAGGCAGCATGATATCGCGCGTCAAGGGCCGATTTGCTCAGGACCACAAGAGTGTCTAATGAGATGAGAGTCGTTTCGGGTGCTGGACATGTCAAGGCTGATAAAACGTGAGATACTGCGAGGTGGAGTAAGGGCGACGTAAGGGTGAGTGTTGGGATCGAGGTGAGGTATGCTATGAAGAGGTGCACGTAGTCGTCCATGACTGTAGTTAAACAATGAATTAGCTCAAACCTCAAAAACCTCAACATTCAAGCAGAAAAAGAAAGGGGTGACATGTCGACCAAACATCACTCACCATCAGGGATTTCAACTGCCACTTTCGTCTGCAATAGCTTGACCATAGCTGTCGTTACGCTCTCGAAAGATCTCAACAACAGCGATCCAAGAGCTTCTCCACCGGGTGCACCAGCGACACCCCCGAATTTACTGGCGACTTTGCCCGTGATCCAGAGATAGCTCGCATATCCCGTTTCATCGAAGCAGAGTGCCATTCGCTCCAGTACAGGTTGGACAACGGGCTCCAGTGCTCGAGCAGGGAAGAACGCTAGTCCTCGTCGAAGAACACTCCCTACTCGTTCCGAGATGAAATAAAGCTTGGCGTATCGCGATAAGAGGGTATCGAGGACTCCGTAGACCGCTGAACAGGTCGCAAAGCATGATTCAGGCACTGGATCCAACGTTCGGACCACGGTGAGGTATGAGTCGATCTGCTCGAGAGCGTCTGCCACTTTTTGGAGGTCAGGTTTGCTGACTTCTCCTTCGGCAGCAGCGACCGCTTGGACTCGCTGTATCAGCGGTTCGCAGAATTGCTGAAGAGCTTGAGCGGCAGTCTCGGCGGGCATGGATGAGATGATATATCCGATTGCTTCGCACACTTCCACCATATCCGCTTGATCCATCTTGTCGCCTACAGAGATGACGAACGAGTGAAGCTCTGGTAAGAACGGAACCAAGTGCTGGTTGCAATCTTGACACATAAACTTCATCGCTTGTGCCGCTGCGGCGGATACTTCGTCGTCGGACATGTCGAAGCCTGCTGAAACGTATTGGAGTTGGAATGCGAGGTTTTCGGGATGTCGGTCGATCCACTGCGTGTATCGTGATATGACAAGGATGGCGGCATATCGGATTCGAGGGTGATCGGGCAGTTTAGGCAGCAGATCCATGATGTGAGGCATAACTTCATCATCGTCAGGATCGACTTCCGCTCCCATCGATCTCATGGAGAATAGAGGCGCCTCGATCTCTTGCCATGAGGGGGTACCTTTGCTCATGGCCGCCACGATCAGGTCATAAGACCGCCTGAGACATGTCGGAGCGCCCAGCACGAAACAGCAGTCTTTCAGTGTGTCGCCCATCCTATGTCTAAAGGTCCTAAATTCGTCACGTTCTTGAGCTGTTTGATGTTCATCGTCACCAGGGAAGTGGAGATGGCCAATGATGGCTGCTTGCAAGTTTGCGTAAATCTCGAGTAAAGGTTGAACCTCTGGGCTGTCGGGTTGTCGTCCGAGGGTGACGGCGAGGGTGTACCAGAAGAAGAAGGTGATAGGAACGATATCCAGATCGGGGTAGGCGGCACATTCCGCGATTGACTGAACGAGGGGCAACAAGTCTTGAGGATGTCGAATGATGAGATCCTTGTAACACTCTCCGGCTTCACACAAGATCCTGCAGTAACCTCTTATCCGATCGGGATCCTCTTTGTGAGCTTCTAATTGCGGTCTCAGCGCTATCACTCTCGGTACGATCTCCTGTACAACCTGCACGTTGTCTTCCACTTCTTGCGTCTCGTGTATCAGGTCGCACAGCACGTCCACGGCAGCGTCAAACAGCTGGTCCGAGGCGAGGGCATCAAAGGCGGCATTGAACAGGGGTGTTGACGCGACTTGAGACGCCATCACTTCTCCAGCTTGCAGCCAGCTTCGCAATGTCTCGAATACCGATATTTGAATTTGAGTGGTGACGCCTGGCAGATCAAAGTAGAAGATCAGCCTGATGAGGGTGATGTGTCAATGTAGAACGGGGTTCAACGTACCTGCTGCCTGGATATACATCGCCAACACGCCCAATACCTGCTCCGCTGATCCGCTGACCAATGCTGTCAACATGGACCTGACCTCGTCGTTCTGAGAGTAGCGCGGAAACAGCAGTCAGTACATGCAGACTAAGGATATCTCACTAAACTGGTAGATCTCAGACGGTGACGAGCGGGTGGGACAATTGACTGCTAAAAAGCCAACGAAACGATGCGTATATCACCGCCTTGAACTCACTGAAAGAGGAATTTTAGGGTTCCCAGCCTCCTCCGGTAAAGCCTTCAAAAACCCAAGCAGGACGACCACCGTCCCCGGATCTTTCCCAAACTGATCAATCATTCCTCCGATTACATTCTCCCATTCAGGCATCTGTAGAGCCAAATCCGAGAGCGCGAGTGATAGTTGCGTGAGGACTGCTTTGGAGCCCATTGGTGCTGTGGGAGAACATAATGGCGAGAGGGAGGAGAGCAGAGAGTCTCGAAGTGGGGGAAGTTGTTCGCGAGGTAATTGCGACAGGTCGTAGAGGATCTGTGGGCAGGGCAGGACAAGGCAGGAATGTGATGAAATTAGCAACATGCAAAGTTTCAGTGAATGGGCCTTCCGCGAAGTCAAGTGGATATGTTACATCAGAAAGCGGAAGACCAGGATGAAAAGGCGATGGGTGGGACATTAACACTCACTTTTGCACGCAGTGTCTGAGCGGAGAACAGTCTTCCTTCAAGCGGCGCTTGCGGAGACGTCAGAAGCGTATGACATGTTTGCCATGCCTCGACCTGCAAAGCGCAAAGACAAAGACAAGATCGAAGAAGAAAGGATACCAGATGTTAGCTTAGCTGTTTACGGAACGGATCTAGCATATACGTGACTTGCAGGTGGGATGTTGTGGGGTAATGACTGATGAGAGGTACAAGCAAAGGTGGATGGACAACCCTTCAGAAGCTCCATTCTTCAGAGCGTGAAAAAACATAAAACACACGCCTGCCGACGTTCATAGACAAGTAGACTCGTCCACGTCCACAAGCTCGGAAACCCAAGCTGCCCCTCATCTCATCTCAACTCATCTCATCTCATCTTCTTCAACACTCCGACCACAGACACAGAATATATGAATTTCCCAACCCAACAATCCAAAACCAGCGGAATGCTCAAGTAAAACCAGACGTCACTTACACTATGTTGAAATTCCTCTAACCATTCATTCGCCCGCCTTTTAGCCGCACTATCGGGATCATGATACAGCGTCTGCAGCGCAGCCAACACTCCAGCCGTAGCTGCGTCCTGAGGAGCTTGCGGGATGGGTGTTGCCGAATGTGAAGTAGACGCTGACATTGTTTGATTGTTAAAAGGGTCTAGGGTCTGTAGCAAAGGTTACTGCTATCTTTTATCTTTCTCGGTTGGACGTCGAAGGTTCGGTTGAACTGGCCGAGAACTTCTTAATGTTCGCTTTATCACTCGAATTGAAGATCTCGATGGCGTGGCCGGTGTGATATTGTATGATTGTGATTGAGGTCAAAGTTGCCCGGGCGAGATAGGTCATAGGTTGTTCGTGCCGCTGCGCTATCTCTATATCTGTCTCTATCGCTACGGCTGAGCAGATGACTCGATCAGGATTACGATCACAAATACTCTGGCGCTGGCTAGCTTCCGTTCCGTTTCGTTACAAGTAACAAGCAAGAGTATATCAGAGTCGAATCGAGCTGAAGCGAGCTGAGATGCTGAGATGACAGTTGATATCTCTGACTTTCCTTTGCTTAATGCGTTGGGTCGTCGGTTGTCTGTTGCTTTGATTTTGATTTAGGTGAACCGTGAACCCCGTACTATAGCTAGCTAGCATGTCATCAACCCGTCCTTATTCAGACCCCCCATATATATTAATTATATTGTCTGCATACTGTACATGCCTTGTGGCAGGCATGAGAACACAACGATTTGATTGCGATTGATTGCAAGTGCAGGACGATTCTTGCTCTTCAGTTGACATGCTTCGAAAGAGCACTCATGCATGGCTATCTATACAAGCACGAATAGAGCGAGGTTGGCTCATTGAGAGTTCATCGCCATATCGGTGAGAACAATCTGGGATCTTAATCAAGGTAAGGTCACATCCCCGTGAGGCTCAAGAAAGGACGCAAAGAATGTCATGCCAGAAGACTGTCTCATCATTAGCTGAACTTTCATCAGGTCATGCTGTATGTACACTTGATCTCACTCAGCTGCTCAGTACTATACAGGCAATAGTATATACATTAAATATACATTATATATAATCGTTGGGATTATACAAAGTGAACAGATACCTTCAGCGAGTATCGATTTCACTGGCTGTCGTGAAGTAGGGCTCATTACTGGTTATACAGTATAAATCGTTTCATTCTACATACGTACGTTCGTGTTCTTCATCGGTCCTCGATCTTGTTCTCAGACATCACTCGCCAACAGCATATCCGCCTAATTCCATCCCCTAATTCTCACTCCGACACTAGTCCAAATCTCCATCTCCTTCTTCCTAGCTCTCTCACAGATTCGGCATCTACATTCCCTCAGAATACTTTGACTCTCGTACCAATTCTCAAGCAAGATTCTCTCAGCTTCGGGCCCTAAACTCCATCCAGCACTAACAGTAGCACTAGCACTAGCATTTACGGCGGCAGCGGCGGCAGCGCTGTTCAAGGCAGATATCGTTTGAGTCAAGGGTAAAGGTATGAAAGGTACTTTTGCGTTGTTGTCGCTTGCATACCTTTTCAACGAATCGATAGGTTTGAACATCCTTGCCCCGGTATGCTGACGGTTTCGTTGTTGCTGTTGATGCTGTTGGTGCTGTTGGTGCTGTTGGCGCTGTTGGCGCTGTTGGAGAGCTGGTGATTTCCATCGATAGGCTTCGAATTCTGTACCAAACATGACTCCTCCAAATTGTTGATTTGAGCAAGCATCATCGTCGTTGAGGTCAAAATCGGAGCCGGGCGTAAGGGGCATCGTGCCGGATGTAATCTCGCTCGAATCTCTTGATCCATGCTTATTGATTGTTCTCGTTTTCGTCTGAAGAAACAGTTCCCGCTCCGGCTGCTCTTCCTCATTTCCGATGAGGCTCTCATCTTCCTCTTCTCCGACGTCAGCGTCAGAGCTTCTCTCGACGCTGATATCATCAAAAACGTATTCGTCCCCCATCATCTCTTGATCTTCATCTTCATCAAGACTTGCTCCATCAGATCGAGACTCCTCTTCCTCCTCGTCCCTAAGTATATGCTCGTGCATACCCAGAGTTTGTTGAATCGGACCACCAAAGGGCGTAGGCGTGAGAGGTGCCGAAGATCCCTCTAATACAGATAATGTGTCCCTCCTGAGTCGCTCGAGGGGAAGGTCGAAGTGCGGTGGAGCGGGAGGAGAGACTGTCCTTTGAGATCGGTTGATATGATGCGGTTCAGGCGAGGGAGGTACTTTCCTCTTGACGGGACCAGTCTCTCCAGAAGCGTTGTTACACTCATCGTCACCGGAAGGACCGTTGCGATGGCCGACGACGTGCGGATGAGGGGTACTCGGGATCACTTGAGCAGGCGTGAGCCTGGCTGAGGGAGATGAAGACTTGAATCTTTTCTCATCCCTGCCGACCCCGTCAAAATTCTGACTCTCGGTACTCGAGTCGTCTACCCTTTTCTCTTCGGATGGAGATTTTCTCTTGCCTAGACTACTCTTCCTACTCTGCTCATCGACGTCTATCGACGTGACCGCGGAAGTATCCCTGTGCGTTCCTTGGATCGCTGGAGACTGATCACCTTGAATAGTCGAATCTGATGAAATCGAAGTGGGATCTGATGCGATTGTATGAGGTGTCGAGTCGACTTCTTTGATTCCGTAGTCCACGACTGAAGGCTCGATGACTTCTTCGACCATTTCAATCCTAGGCGACGTGTGTATTTTGCTTTCTGATTTCACGTCTGAACTTGCTTTGCCCGAGGAATTTGGCTGTACACTTCTAGCTCGATCTGTGGGATTGACCTTTGGATTGGCCGATGTGTCGGTGCTTGCTTGGTCGGCTTGTGCCACAACAGCATCTGCCAATTGTCGCGGAACCCAAAATTTCCATTCACTCAGTTTCTCCATCAAGTCCGCCACACTCAACCCTTTACAATATCTCTCCGCCTCTTCGTCATCGCCGTCAAAGTAAGATCTGATTCTCAGCACGAGCTCCCTCATGGCCGGTTCGATCTTCTGAGCTAAACGTTCTTGGAAAAGCTCTTCCAACTCTTCAAGCAAATGACGAGGCGGCAAGAATGGGTCGACCTTCCCTGCCGTTCTATCGATCTGTAGGTCGATCAAGCCGGCTGATTCGTTTGCGGCGTCGATAGGGGTGAATGACAGATCGGTGATTCCCATGAAAGGGTGTTTGGCGCCCAGGGCGAGCTGGACCATGGGTGTGTGTGTCCGTGACATAGACGGAGCTTGCGCATTGAGAACGTGTTGACTGACTTCATCACTGGGCGAGACCCAGAAACCGAACCGGATGCGATCGTTGATAAAGTCGTTCATACACCCTTCCCGAAGCTTGTCGTAGTACTATTCAAGACCCAAGACCAGAATGGAAATCAGCGTCCAGCATCCAGTACTGATTTAACACCATGAAAAGCCCTTTTTTTTGCTCGGTATCACTCACTCTTCTATTGAGCCCACCATAGTCCTCGACATCGTCATCGGAATCATCGGATTCTGCATCCTCCTCGCGTGCTCTCCACCATTTCTTGTACAGCCAATATCTCTCGGCTTTATCTCTCGCTGACTCTATGCCGTTCCAGTCGTCTCCTCTTAGCTCAGCCTCTTGTCCGAGCCTGATCTGCTTTGCACGTGGATCCTCAATGTCCCCATTGGTCTCGCGGT
This sequence comes from Kwoniella sp. CBS 6097, assembly GCA_036287355.1. Lineage (NCBI taxonomy): Eukaryota > Fungi > Basidiomycota > Tremellomycetes > Tremellales > Cryptococcaceae > Kwoniella > Kwoniella sp. CBS 6097. The sequence goes on along the minus strand of CP143074.1, from coordinate 12,413,466 downwards.
TGTAAAACACATATTTCAGTTGGCTCTCGTAATCTTGTAGCGCCTCTGCAGTCGGTCGGAGCTCTTTCCACCTCGTATGGTCTTCTAGCCATTGCACTTCGATGGCGAGTCGTGCTTCGGTATGAGCCGTACCCGTACCGAACTCGATATAGTTCTTTACGGGGAATTTCGCGAACCAGTTGTTGGAAAGGCCCTTGACAGGAAGCGTACCGCGTGAACATCCGATGAGCATACGTTTGAGTTTGAGCGTGATAGCGGCCGTACGGCAAGACGTGCAAATCAAAGAGCCTCTCTGTCTGACCACGCCCCGATCATCCGTATCGGCGTGCTGGGTAGGAAGGAGCCCAGTAGCAGCCGGTATTTCAGGTGAGATGGTTCTTCGGCCTCCTCGGCCATAGGTAGGTGAAGAAGTCTCCGTGCCAAACTCTTTCATACAGTCTGAGCAGAAATGCGAAGCATGTTTATCGCACGTTGGCGATTTACCGTATCTATTCGTCCATGTAAGCCGTTTGGGAACGGCAGGGTAGAATCCTAATCTCGTAGGGTGGTTCAGACGGCATGCGAGACATATGCGGAGAGTTGTATGGCGTGAACGGTGGAAGAGGGTCGGGAAGGAAGGAGTGGATGGTGTCAGGCGGGAAGAGTGGAAATCGTCTATCGTGGAAGAGTGAGGTCTTGATGGGTCGAGGAGTAAGGTGTATGCGGGCCAAAAGGCGTGAGAGTCGACTATGAGAATGGTGGTAGATGAGTCAGCCAGCTACCTTCTACTCTAATGAAATGAGTCAATACCAGAGGTAGGCAGAACTTCACGACAGACAATGCTTTGGGGGGAAAGTGTAGCCTCCAGAACACTTTGCTATCAAGATAGCTTGATCAATTGAACGAAACTCACCTGCTCTCTTCCAGCCACTACAGACCCCCCTCATATCACATAACCATATTCGCTGGGATATAGCAAGCGCAATCTCTGCCGTCTTATCATCATGGCCCCATCGATTCTGCAGACAGTCATCGAGGGTCACATTCTCCTGAGCGAAAGAGAGGATGTTACTGCCCAAGAAAATAAGATTGGGACAATGTCAGCTCACAATCCCCAAACAGAGGAATCAATGACCCCCTCGAAAGAGCGTTTGGTACAAGTACATGTACAAGCTGACGATAGCTTTTTACTCTGTCCCCCAGCCCATCCCCCAGAGATCATGATTGATTTAGGGCAGAGAAACAGGAGAAGCAGGAGGAAGATCCGCTCACTGAAGTATATGAACAGGCAAGTTCCCCCAGCCGGTCTTTCTCTTCCCATTCCTCGTTGACACCAGAGTTCCGCCTCCGCCGCCTCCTCCTCCTCCGGGCTGGTTCGCGCCGATTCCTTCCATCCTCTGCAGTTTCAGCTTTTGATGCACCTTCTTGACCTTCCTTTCCACACTTCCAGTCTCGGTCTCGCTTCTCAGTCTTGGTCTCGCTTTCCAGTCTTGATCTTGCTTACTGCTGGGAGGGAAGCCGGCTCAAATAATGGTTCAGCAGAGCCTTTGTGTTCCAGCGGGAGCGGGGAATATGACGGTGCCGACGTGACGTAGTGCGTAGTGCGAGGACGGTAGCACAAGGGTGGACGGTGCCAAGGGAGATATATGAAAATGAATAAAGATACGGCTTTTCGCTTTTGATTGTGTTTTGCTATTCCTTGACCTCGAACAGATCAGTGTCGTATACCGAGTAGAAGTCTTTGACGGCTGGTGTCGTTGTAATGTTCAAGTCTGGTCCTGCAGTATACAGTACAACAATAAAGAAGAAGAAGTATTGCGTTTCAGGTTGTGGTCGTTGTCGCGGTCGACGTAGAGGTCATGGTCATGCTCGAGCTTGAATGGAAACGTCAAAGCGCTGAGCTGAGCTGACCCTCTTCTGCGCGATGAAAGCGATCAGTGCGACATCCGACATCCATTTCGTATTATTATAATAAGGTTGACTAACCTCTAACCTAGATAGAAGAGTAATGTAATTAAACAGCGATCAGTGCGGATATGCCCTATGCCCTTTGCGTCTGAATAGGCGGTGATAGCCGGTGCAATGATGTAGATACACCCCATGCCATGCCATAATAACGTCATTCTTCTTCCCTTATTATTATTCCCTTATCAAAACGCGTCTTCACGTGCAAGGGTATATCTCATTCATACATGGTATGTAATTAATCGAGCGTATATTTATATATATTGCCATAGCTGGATGAAACTTACCCGACATTGGGTTGTCGATCTCAATATTGCACTGCTCTGCTCTGCTCTGCTCTGCTCAGTGTAATGGCCGTAGCACGGGCATAGGAGACCAATCATGCAATTCAATTCAAGTGGTATCACAATAGATATATCAGGAAAAGAAAAGGGAATAACTAAAACGAAAGACGAAAGACACAAACCAACAAGCATCACTCATACGACCAAAAACAATCAATCGGCCTAGGCCTTGACAAACTAAGAAATATGAATTCGTGTATTATCAACTACCCGCTCCACTCAAGACCAACCACGCGGATTGCAGCCTCGTCCTTCCCTTTAATGTCCTCAATTCACTCCAACATTTAATCAACTACATGCCCATACCCATCATCCTATCGCGCTCGCGTTGTTGCTGTTGCTGCTGGAACATCTGCTGTTGCTGATGATGCAAGTTCATGTACTGATGTCCATGACCATGAGGCGGTGGAGGAGCGTAATACCCGTATCCCTCGGGTCCCGTAGGTGGAGGGTACGCGTAATGTTGCTGCTGCTGCTGTTGATGCTGTTGGTGTTGCTGTTGGTGTGGGTGCTGGTGATGTTGTTGTTGCTGCTGTTGGTATTCAGGAGGGATTTGGAACCCTGCTGACATGGGTGAATGCAGACTGGGGTCAATTGTAAGTCCGCCTGATGAAGGGTGGGGATTATGCGGGCTAGCCTGTCGATGGATATCAGTGATTGTAGGTACGGGGGGTATATCCAGTTCAGGAGGCGGTTGAGCAGCGGCATTGGAAGCTTGTCTCTTCTTGGAGGAAGGTAATCGTTTCTTGGGTCGAGCAGAGACCGGCGTTCCTTGGCCGATCGAAGCAGCCGCCTCAACTTGAGCACTGGCATGAGCTTGAGCTTGGTTGGCAGCCTGAGCAGCGGCGTTGGAGGCTTGTTCCTCTGAAGCAGCTTGGGCAGAAGCAGCCATAGCGGCTGAAGCGGCAGCAGTAAGCTTGTGTGGTCGGATAGCAAGACCACCGTTCTTGGCCTTGGTGGCGCTGACTGGTCCCGTCAAAGGCTGACCATCTGGGCCGAAACCGTCAGGCGCATTGAGGCAAGCCTGTAGTAGTACGGATGCAACGTTAGCCGATCGCCCTAGTCACTTGTGTCGTGATGGCCGCCCACACTCACCTGGATCAGGTTCTTGCCTTCCGATTTCTGCACAAGCGGTTGAAGCTTGGTGGTGGTGAACGTGTATACAAGTCCGGTTTCAGAGACGACCAGCAGCAGTACCTGAGTACCGGTAAGGATAGACAGCTCGTACGCCTACATTGTTTGTGACCCAAGCATGATCAGCTCTGTTCACAGAATGACACCACGATGTCGATCGATATCTGGAAGTGGAATGTTGTTATATGATCAAGCGGAGGAACACTAATCGAGACTCACCTTCTTCATGATACCCGCCTTCCTCTTTGAGAACGTGATATGTCTTCTAGACTTGTCGCTGATGTATTCAATCCTAATCTTTCGCCGACTCGGCTCGCCATCCTTCTCGACATATGTGAACCCGCTCGGGCCTTCTGCGCCATTTGATCGAGATCGCTTGGTAGATGGACCTTCGGTCATGTCTATCGGGGAGTGTGAAACCATAATGTCAGCCATTCGGCGCTCCGGGCAGGAGGTGGGATTCAATATAGCAAGGACATCCGAGCGTCCGGTTTTGCATTTGCGTTTGGATGAAAGCTAGCAGCAGGTACTCACCTCCATCATCGTCATCCTCGTCGTCACCATCCAGTCCTGTCTCAGCCTGGAACATATCATCCATTTCTCCTGCAACTGACGAAGGGATATCACCGGCTCCTGGACCGCCAGCTGATGTAGGCGGGTTCGATGTCATCCGGTCAACCGGGACCATGGGAGTCGAGATTCCCGCGTCTATCAGAGCATTGATGTAAGACCAAGTAGGTGGGTGCAGTTCCATCGGAGTTTGAGTTTCGATTGTATGGACCGTTGATTCGGTGGATGGGTATCAGGTATTGGGTTGAGAATCGATGATGAGTTGATGGATAATAATTATAGTTCGTTTAGATCAGGGTTGTAGAACAGGATAGAATACGAAAATGTGTGTATGGCGTTTGTGAGAGAGATAGTTGTAGAACAGCGGGTGGCGAGGGCGAGTGCGGATTATTTTGGTTTGTTTTGATGGCGATGGCGACGGATGCGATCAGCAGGAGGCAGAATCAGGAAGGATTTTCGTACGTGTGCGCAGGTGTGGAAGACGTGGGACGATGGTGATGGTAATGTTGATGATGGATTAGATCGGAATCATGGTAGAGCAGTATACGGCCGAAGGAGGTTGGCGAGGATGATGATGATGATTGTGTTGATGGACATGATGAGCGACGGTGATCCTTCTGTCAGCTCGATTCTAATTGGTGTAGACGTTGGCAGCAGTGTAACGATGTTTACGTGTTGCTGTCGGGCGGATCATCGCTGCACCTCCCCAAGAGAGAGAGAAGAACAAACAAGAGCGTGACTCACCAAGCATACCGTCCTTTGAATCAACTACAACACCTTCATGTTCGCGACCATGATCCCGATCAATTTCATGATCCTGTTCATGATCATGATCATGATCATTCTCATCGACGTGATGGGTGAAATCACGCATATCAACACCTAATCCTTCTCCACCGAAATCATGTACCATATTCAGATCGAGCTCTTGCTCTTCTTTCGAAGGGTCGGCCATGTAATCCTCCATGCTGATCGACACGCTTCTTGGTGTGTGCAAAGATTGAGTCTGGGAAGTAGGGGTCGGCGGAGCGAGGGTCGCGCTGAAAGTCGGGGTAAGTCGAGGGGCGAATGGGTCCGAGGAGAGGGGCTTGTCACTTGTGGGTGTTTGCGAAGAGGTATTCATTCGATTTCCAATCTACTGCAAGTGAGAAATGGGCACTGGACTAGCTAGATGATTGTGGTCGTGATCTGTTTGATATGTTTAAGAATGATAGTTTGATGAATTGATGGGAGTGATCGATTTAGGTTTCCGGTTTGTTTGTTTGGTTGTTTGGTTTTTTACGTTTGACGCGATCAGCCGAACCGAGATTAATCGAAAGAAGAGGAATGAGTTGGTACAACGTCAGCGTTCCAATTTCCATTTGAAGTGGCTAATCTGAACAAGAAGAATAGTATGGTCGATCCATCCTCGACAAGAACACAAGAAGCAACAGGGCAGAACCTAGAAAGGATGTGTTTGTTTGGTTCCAAAATGATGAACTTGACATCCATGCAAGCAAGCATGAACAAAACATCGCGTCAAGCAAGCCATCGCCGCCGAGTCGGACATTCATAAGACCTCTACTACAACTCTTTCGAAAAGAAAAGCCAATCCAGAGCCAACATTGATGCATCCATGCCATCATCATCCATGGATGCATGGTGGGAACGTGTGGTATGCATGATGGTGTTGTTGATGATGGTGAGGATAGCGGACTTTGATGAAACGAGGTAATGTTTCCTCTCTTGGGAATGATTGTTATTGATGGCATGCTTGGTTTCTTGCTCTTTTGGGTATTCTTTCCTCTTTGAGAATGAGAATCCCTGCTTGGATTCGATTGGGATTCCTTTCTTATCCTTTCTTATCCTTTCTTATCTACCCCGCACAGACCACAGAATCAGAAAGACGCTCAACTCACATGTTGCTTGTTCAGAACCGTTAACAAATGCTGTCTGTTTAGCGATGAATAGATGTATGGAATGTCAAGATGGGATGATTGAATGAAAGAGATTATTATCTTGCGGTGGGATGCAGCTATACTCGTACGGTGAAGGCGTCTGGTTATGTATGGTTGTGAGTGATGTGGGGGGAAGGGGGGGGGATTGTTATTGCTGCAGTGCTGTTGACTTGTTTACCTTGTATTCTTGCCCTCTCCTTCTCCCCTCCTGTCCCTTCTGCGCGACGCGTATTCCATAGACGATGATGGCTGGCGGAACCTAAATCGAAACAGAGCCAAAACAGTTGAACATCCCACTCTATGAACAAATTGCCGAATGAGGCAGCTTGCTAGGCAGCTTACTCTGTCACGTGGCGTAAGGCAGACAAGACAATCATCAGTCACGTGATCGATAGCAAAAGCTTGTGCTTCGAGATTTTGAAAGTTGGAAGTCATGGTGCAGCAGCAAGAGCAAGTCGTCATGAAAGTTGCTTCACTTGCTTGGCGGCAACTTGAGCAACAAATTTACACAATCGATCAAGTCAAAATTGTCTAGCTTGGTGTCTATTGTAACAGCTTTTCATTGTCACACCTCGGATCTGCTGTGATACGCTTTGCCTGGGTTACACAGGTGGAAATCAACGCCGACCTCGATCACGTTCTGAAAGAACTTGAGAGCTGTCTTCTGTAGCTGCCAAATCTACCGCCAAAATGGCCGCTCCCGCTCAAGATCCGCCTTCGTTCTCGACAGCTCTCGCCAATACTCGTCGTCTGACCGCTTCTGCGCTCCCTCATCAGGCCAAGCCCGCTCAACTTCTCGTAGCTATCGAATCAACACTTTCCTCGACACTCGGAACATCGGCTTGGCCTCACTCAGCAACGGCATACTTCACCTCATTACTACAATGTCTTGAAAAGGCCTGTGCGGACGAAGTCTCAGGAGGTCACGGTAACGATGAGGAGATGGCCGAGACTGAGAATATGGGCCAGGGAGCTCTGATACCTGCCACGCTGTATCTGTTGGCTATCGTCGTACCGGAGACGCCTAATTCGGTGGTTCAATCGAAAATCTCGCCGGTACTCGAATGCCTCTTACCGCTCTACGAGACTGCTCTAGACCACCCGCCCGCCCTCCGATCATTGCTGCAAATCACTACTTCGTTGATCCTTGTATCGTCTTCGGGATTGCTGTCATCTTCGCCTTTATTGAAGAAAGCATGGAATTACCTGCTGGAGCTCAACCTCGACCCTAGACCGAAAGTCCGACATCTCGCTCAAGAGGGCGTAAGGAAGGTTTTGGTCACCCCCATCCCACCGAGATTGACTCCCGGTGCGCATCCGTACCTACCTCGAGCGAGGGAATGGACAATGAACATCCTCGAAGAGGAAGTCAGGAGCGGTGGTGGTAGTAAATCCAAGAAGGCTAGATTCGCCGACGGAGAGGACGGAGAAGGAAAGAGGGCTATTTGGGTCGTTCAAGGCTTAAGAGGCTGGGTAGCTGTCTGGGGCGATGAGGTGAGTGACTCCTATCATATACTAATGCCGAAAGCGAAGTTGGTGTGCTGATGTTATTGTCCTGTCATATCAGCAACTGTCCACTCTTTGCGGTGTTTTGCTTTCTCTTCCACCTCTTCCTCATTTGACTCCTCAAATCTACTCTCTTCTCGCCCACCTCCTGTCTCCTCCTCCGGCGGACGCAGCTGCCCCTAAGCCTTCAGTCCTCACCAATCTTCCTACAATCCTCGACTCGCTGCTTTCCTCTCCTCCCGGTGTATCGGACACCCCGACCTATCTCTCGGCTATCACCTCAGCTTTGATCAAGATGTCATTACAAGATGATTCGCTCCTGCCCACTTACCTTCCCAAGGCGTTCAACCTCATCTTCCACAACATCTTACTTTCCCCCACTGCTTCGCCAGCAGTTCTGACTGCCGCTGCTGACGCCGTAGGAAGCCAGGGTATCCTTCGATACTGCATTACCGACGAAGCTATCCTTTCGACACTCACTTACGTGCGACAGGGTTCTCACGTACCTGGTGCGCGAAAAAAGCAGAAGACTCCCTTCTTGTACAAATTGATCACTTCCGTGACCGAAGCCATGAACACTCATGCCCTTCGACTGCCTTATCTCTTCACCATTCTTTCTGCGCTTATCTCAAGATTGCGACTTCGAGTGCTCCCAGGTGACAACGCTCAGGTGGACCCCACCGGTGGGGGCAAGACGGCTGCTGAGGAGCTGGTTTTGGACTTGGTGAAGGAAGTCGGAGATTTGAGACACCAGAAGGGCTTTGAGGCCAAGGACAAGGTCGATGAGGTGGTCGGTATGGCTATTGAGGTTATTGGCGTTGAGGCAGTGTTGAGCATTCTCCCACTCAACATTGAACCTGATGCGTGAGTACATCTTCTCAACATTTAGATCCCCTGAAAAAGACCAACTTCGAACGGTGCGTCACACAGAGCTGATATGATAATGCTCGAAACATCGTAGTTCCGGTTCTGCCCCTCAACCGGGTCGAGCCCACCTCTTACCCCTCATTCGAGCCAAAACGACCAACGATTCCCTCGCCTTCTTTGCAACTTACTTCCGCCCTCTGTCTGAACGGCTGTTTGAGAAGAAGGTAGTTGCTGAAGACGCTGGACGAGCTGCAGAGGCCAAGGTATGGGATGTCGTCGTGGGTCAGATCTGGGATTGTTTCTCTGGTTTCTGTGAGATGCCAAGAGATATGAAGGATGTGAGTGGCCGTCATCGCTCGGATGAATTCGTCGAATGGTTCATCAGCATCAGCAATCAAACTCATGGCTGACTGGGCGGATGATGGTTTTCGTGATTTCGTCGATAGGGCTTGACCACTCCCTTCCTGAGTTTGCTTACAAGCCTACTCTACACCCAACCCCTCCTTCTCCCATCGTTACTCCGAGGCTTGTCCCTACTCGTCTCATCGACCAAGACACTTCTCAACTCAACTGCCGCTTCTGAGGACTTGAAGAAGCAGTTCGGTCTGGATCAGTCTTCGGCCAAGGAGAACATGGAGCTGTTGAAATGTTTGGCGAAGGATATGGTCTCGGTATTCTTGAATGTGTTTAGCAAGTTGCCGAGGGAGTCCAGGGGTATGGTCGGAGAGGTCATTGGTCTCTGGGTGGGAATCATGACCGAGAAGGTGAGTTCGGCCGCATCCTTGACCAAGTCAACCATCCCTCATTATCTCTTCAGGACTAAGATTGTAGACCGGATCAATTGAACGCGGAAAACGGCATCTGTCCATCAGCCATCGAAGAGTAAGTGCTAACACATAGCATGCAATTTTCAGGACCTTATCGAGACCTACAACACGGTGACGACCCATCTTTCCGACTCTCTTCACACCCAAGAACCGCCCGTACCAGGTGGCTCACCAATCTCGCATACCATGCTCGACCTCCTCATCATCTTCGTTCCTCACTTGCCCCCCACCCAGTCTCTGGCCTTATTCAACGCTGCAAGCCAGGCGACGGTACTTGAGCACAAGGACGCTACGGTGCAGAAGAAGGCATACAGGCTTTTGAAGAGGTTGTTAGAGGCTGATAAGCTTGGCAAAAAGGGTAAAGAAGCCTTGGAAGGATTCGTCAAGAAGTTGGGTGAGGCTGGACAGGGCGTCGGTCCCGGTGCTCAGAGGGTGAGTGATAGATCGGACCTACTAAGCTCGCATACCATACCTTTTTTCCGCAGGTCGGAACTGTAATGGCAATGGCTGTTGGTCTAACGTATCTGAATATCACAGGACCGTCTTCAACTTCTCGCGGCACTTGTCGAGTCTCTCCCCAAGGACTCGCTACACATCATCCCTGAGCTGCTTTCCGAAGCTGTACTGGGTACCAAGGAGGTCAACGAGCGTGCACGAGATGCGGGCTTTGACTTGCTTGTCGTCATGGGTAGGAAGATGGCCAGCGGAGGACAAGTCAAGATTGAGGGTGAGGAGGGCGAAGATGATGAGGAGATGGCTGCAGGCGGTCAGTGTTCATTCCCTTCTATCTCAGGTTGAATTCACTAAGCGACCTGATATGATCGCATTGTGTTTCATCGAATTGACATTTTTGGCTGTTTTCCCAGGTATCGTTCAAGCCAACGCGGAAGAGTACCTCACGATGGTGGCCGCCGGTCTGACGGGTACCACCCCGCACATGATCAGTGCCAGCATTAATGCCTTGTCAAGACTTTTGTTCGAGTTCAAGGGTGAGTGCGAGTTCCGCATCCCATATCAACGCAAATTCGCATGACACGTCTCTTCGTATCAGATCGACTGTTCAAAAGAAGCTGATCTGCCCGTTTATTCCGTTACGTTCATTCAGACGACATCTCCGAGTCTACTACCTCTGAGCTTGTTTCAACTCTCAACGTTTTCCTGACTTCCAAGAACCGAGAGATCGTCAAGTCCGCTCTCGGCTTTGCGAAAGTCTCCATCGTCTCTTTACCACTTTCCGTCCTCTCCCCTCATCTTCCTCAGATCGTACCTGCCCTTCTTGGATGGGTACACGACCACAAGAACCACTTCAAGTCAAAGACCGTGCACATTTTCGAGCGACTCATCAGGCGATTCGGATTCGATGAAGTGTATAGGCATGCTCATGAGATGCCCGAGGAGAGGAAGGTCCTTCAGGGTATCAGGAAGAGAAAGGAGCGGGCCAAGAAGCAGAAGGCTGCCAAGGGCGATAAAGAGGAGGATGAGCAGGTGAGTACGACGACGTGGTAATCATAAAGCTGGGAAAAAGACGTAAAAAGCTGATCACAGTATTTTCAATTCGCAGAAACCTCGAAGCTCATCCGGAAACGCGTTCGACGACATCCTGTACAATTCCGACTCCGACATCTCGGATGACGGCTCGGATGACGATGAGCGAAACACTTCTCGACCCGCTAATGCTAGAGGACGAAAGGGTCAGCAACAACAACAGCAGCAGCAGCAGCAGGGCAAGAAGGGCAGACAAGCTGGTGTCACCGCTGCTGAAGGGGCTACATATATCAGGAATGAAGGTGATGAGCCTATGGATCTGTTGTCCAGGAGCATTGCGGGCGGTGTAGCGAGTGAGTAAAAACGGCATACATACTCTGACCAAGTTTTTTTTCGCTTGGTAGCTGACGACTCATGACGAATCACCTATTGTGCCCCCTCTTACAGCATCCGATCCTGCCGCTCAATCTCGACGCAGAAAACCAGGCCAAGACGCCTCGCATTTTAGCACCGACAAATCAGGCAAGATGGTCATTGCCGAGTCCGACTCCGACGACAACAACAACAACGGTGGCTCTAATGCAAACGCTGCTGCTGGATCGGCTTACATTGCTGGTCAGACCTCTGTAGATGGATTCCATCGAGACTCGAGGGGCAACCTGCGAGCGAACAAGAACACCAAGCGGGCCAGACAAGAAGAGCGGGATGCTATGAGTATGGCTATGGATGAAGATGGTGAGGGCGGTAACGGCGGCGGGGCGCCGACTGGGAAGAAGTTAGAAGAGAGGAGGAAGAAGAGGAAAGCTATGGGTTTGGGTGAAGAGTTCAGAGCCAAGGTGAGCCTGCCTTCTCTGCTGCTCCAATCCATTTTGCTTGCCGAGTGGCAGCCAAGTTTCCGGTATGCTGATGAGCTGCTCATGGCATGATCCTTAGCGGGCCGGCGGTGATATCAAACGAAACAACGGACCGGACCCATACTCTTACGTGTCGCTGGGTCAAGCGAGCGCCAAGAAGAAGGGTAAGGGCGGACAGAAGATTAACCTCACCAACAAGAAGAAGGGGTCGAGGGGATGATATTTGCAATGGCTTTCTCATTCTTACTCTTTCCCATTCATTCTTTCACTTTTTTTTCCCCCTACGCTTGGCCTTGGTTTACAGGCGACCTTTAAGAATACCCCGTTTGTTCTGTTTGGTTTTTTAAATGTATGCATGGTAGCTTCTATCCGAACGTTCACGATAGGGCCGAAAGGCGATAAAAATGCTCTGTTTGTTTTCTTGTTGAGTGTACAACAAACAGCTACGTCACGGTCGTCCGCTTCTGATCAGTCGACATTCAGACGTCGATCGATGAAAGGACGTCCGTTCTTGTGGGAACCTGACAACGCGAAAGGACGTGTGGGAGAGGTGAATGTGTGTGAAAAGTTGATTAAAACGGCTTCTCACACCTCACACCTCAGAGCTTACACCCTCCAACGCTAAATGTCTGGTGCGACTCATCGAGCGAACTTCCAGTCTTGTACAATGTATATTGCAGATTGTATATTGTATACACATAGTCCATTGTAAAGGTGAAAGCTATCGCGACCTTGTCGCTTTACCTCTTATCAGCGATTGTTTTCCTTTATCTGAATCGACATTCTTCCACTATCACCACCACCACCATGTCAAGTGACAAGACGATCGTACAACAGGTCAATCCAATCAAAAGCGCTTGGGCGGAGGGCAGCACAGCTTATGGGCTGATTACCAAATGCCCTGGGTTAGGTCTGGCTCGCACGTTGGCTGGATTGAGGCGATACGGCTTGGATGTGAGTGCTGTCCCGTCCCGTCCGTCATACTCACCCCATACGGATGCTCCAAGGGAAAGGGGAAATTGGTGCTGAGATCGAGAGGTCGAGGCAGTTCATTGTGCTTGATGGTGAACATGGGAATTATGATGAGAGTTCAATGTATGATGCGTATCATGCTATCGCTGCATTGGGAGTCTCGCCTGTGAGTGTGTCGCTCGAGGTTCTTGGTCATGACGATCAGAGTGCTCCACGCTACGGGATGTCGGGATGTACTTCTTGTGCTGAACATCACAGTATGGGCGGTCGCAGATCGCACGATGTCCTGGAATGGGCAGCGAGAAATTCATGATTCGCACCGCTCTCGACGCTGGCGCTTACGGCGTGATGGTTCCTCTGCTCGAAACGAAGGTGAGCCAGGCCACCGTTTGGCTCCTTCAGTACCTTATCGCTGCAATCACCTGACATTGTGATACCCGCTGTTGGTATGAGGATGTAGTAAGCATTGCTGAGCTGACCGGATATATGATATAGGAGCAAGTCGAGGATGTTGTCCATCGTGCCAAGTACCCGCCACTGGGTGGGCGGACGTTGGGCGGTACATTCCACCATCAAGCTTTCCACCTGGCCTCCTCGAGCTTGAGTTCAAGGGGCCGAACGTTGACTTTTGAAGAGTATACGAGTATGGCCAACGAGTTGACCCTGATCATCGTTATTATCGAGACCAAGCTAGCATTGGCCAACATCGATCAGATCTGCCGAGTCAAGGGTCTCGGTGAGCCAATCTTCCATGGGTCATGGTCAAACTGATGCCCTGTGTTAAGGTATAAGGTATGATGCTGATGTCCCCCACGAGCAGATGCCATCTTCATCGGCACTTGGGACCTCGCTTCGTCCCTTGGCGGTCTATCCCAGTCATCCCCAATCCTTCAAGAAGCAGTCGACAAGATCTTCAACGCCGCCAAGAAAGCCGGGATACCCGTCATTGCTTTTGCCGAGGGCCAAGAAGCCAAGAAAGCTGTTGAAAAGGGATATGAGGGGGTCATGGTTGGTTTGGATACCGTC